>OX439051.1:35227654-36521049 GCA_949317995.1 Acholoe squamosa
CTGGGTTCCGGATGTGCTGGAGGTCGTGGCTTCTACTGGGGTAGTAGTGCTGCCGGTAGCTGATGTAGCACTGGCGGAGCTTCTGGTGGCAAGCTTCAGGTCGGGGATAGGAGGTGCGGGTGCTTCCGCGGCCCTCTTAGCCTCTTCCTGTGCCTCCTGTTCAGCAGTCATACGGCGGACAATAACCGTCCGAAGGGCTGCAGCTCGGTCCAATCCGATTAGTGAATTGTTCTGGACATCCACCAATTCCTGTTCGGTTATGTAGTAACCGTCATCCCACTGCTCGAAGTTAGCAGCGGCCTCCCGGAATTCCTTAGTGGTCCGGCACGGCGTCCGGATAGCACTAGGGCGTGGGTAGGTCTGGCCATCGGTATCCCAGACACAGCCTACCCAGTTGATGTTCGTAGCCTTGACGTTCCACAGGGACTTGTCAGGCTTCGGATACGCTCCGAGCTCGAAGGCTCGGTTAGCTGCGTACACGGTTTCACGGAAACCAGCGTCCACCATAAGTCCCCGTTGGAACCACGGCCAGTCTCGAAGCCACTCGGGAGGCATCCTGGTCAGCTGTTCGGGAGCCATGACGCCCTCGATAGCTATCCTGACTTTCGGGTCCATCCTGACTGGTGTCCCGTCCGCGTAGGTCACTTGTGCCTGCAGTTCCGGGTGGACATACAGGTAGCGACCATCATAGCTAGCTGGAAAAGGCTCCGCCACTGCTGGCTTCCACTCATCCTTCTGTCCGTCAACTTGGGTAGTTTCGGACTCTGTCGCTGCGGGTTCAGCACTCGCAGTCGCTCCGGATCCCTCGGCCGGGAGTGGAGATAATAGTTTCTCTGGCTCATTTAGTGAGAATGAAGCCAGCTTCTCCTCGAACGAGCGATCCGTGGGTTCCTCCACGTCCATCATCTCGCTCTCTTCCTGTGTAACAGGCGACAAAGCTTCCGGAAAAGCTTCTGCGGACGGAGTCAGCTTATCCGGGTCACCGGATAGCTTGGCTGCAGCTACGGATTCCTCAGTCATGACTGGGGAATCGCCCACGGGAGTAAACTACTCCTTTTTCCGGCTTTTACGGTGCCGGGGCCGGCACAAACGGAGTCTGTCTACCAGGAGACAGACTCTGGAGGAGCAGCGGGGGGTTTGCTTAGCCGGTAAAATCCAAGAAGGGAGCGAGCTCGACCGTCTTGAACGTTACCGAAAACAAATATGGCGACAGGCCAGCTTTCGTGACCTCATTTCCCCGCGGTCCGCGAGGTCACGAGAGGTCAGCCGAGACTGGACACGGTGACGTCATGCGGAAACGCATGTGCTACAGGCGGTACATCAACAAACTGATTGTTTTTAGGTAATTATCGCTCACCCCGATGACTCGACTGGGGTTTTAAGTGGAGATTATGGAAAGCTTAAGCAAATCCACCGGATTATCCGTCCACTACCCATTGGTACATCATGCGGGGGCGACAAATAAGCCTTTAGGGTCAGTTGTCATCCGTTCCTCTAAATGTAAACATTACACTCGTTGTGTATACAGGTTAGGTCACTGCAGTCCTCTGGGCAATTCGGGGGCTGCGGCGAACGTATCTCCCCTTCTCGGATAGTTCTTTATCGGACCTGACAGTCTGAAGAGCTTTCTCTAGGTGCTTCTTAGCCTTAGGAACACCTTTCCTCCTCTTTTTGTCTTCACCTGCCGAGACTTTTTTTACTCCCCCACGCTTAATCGGTGTTGGCGTGGGTGTCACTGATTCGGAACACTTTTTGGGTCTACCATGACCACGCTTCACTGTAGTGTTCTTTACCTGGTCTATTATGCGATTCTGATTCAGGATCTTTTCGGAACCTTCACCATACATTTCTGTGGAGGTCTCCCTCCCAGACCATTTCCTTAATCTAGCCACATTCGACTTATAAAGTCGACCAAGGTCGGATTTGATAATTACGGTACAATCACTGATAACTTGTGTTATAGTAAAGGGACCATCCCAATTAGACGCTAATTTTATGTGTCTAAGCGGTTCATGTAATCTGAGGACTCTGTCTCCTGATTGGAATTTCCGATGCTTTAGATCGGTATCGTATCCTACTTTCTGCCATTTGGCACTTTTCTCCAAATCAATTCGGACAGACTCATATGCTTTTCTAAAATCTGTCTCTTAAACATTCCACAAAAACTACATGGCAAGGTAGTTCAGGGTCCATTCCTACGACTCCAAAAACTAGGTCAGCAGGCATTATCAAATCCTCTCCGAATACTAAAAGGTTCGGAGTACAATTTGTACTTGAATGTACCGTACTGTTATAAGCATGTGTCACGAAATGACATTGCTCATCCCAGTCGTCCATATGTTCATTAACGAGTGACTTTAGGACTTGGATGAGGGTTCTATTGAACCTTTCTACCAATCCGTCACTTTGTGGCCTATACGGGTTGGTTCTAGTCTTGCAAATAGCTAAGTATTCGCACATACCCTGCCAGAGATTTGATTCGAATTCTCTGCCTTGGTCACTGTGTAACATTAATGGTACACCGAAACTTAGTACCCAACCTTTTACAAAGGCTTCGGCACAAGTAATTGCTTTGTGGTCCGGTAGTGGAAATACTTTAGTGTATTTCGTATAATAATCACACACTACCATCATACAGGTATTATTATTAGCGGTTGTATTCAATCCACTAATAATGTCTACTCCGATTCTTGCGAATCTAACTCCGAAAAGTTCTTGGGATAGGGGAAGTTTGCCCATCCCGGGTCCGGGTTTGTTTTTGCAACAATCCGGACAGGTGATTACCCATCTTTGCAAGTCCCGTGTCATGCCAGGCCAATAGTATTTCTTGGAAAGTCGTGCTAACGAGCGTTTCCTTCCGAAATGACCACTGGTCCGATGCCCATGACAGAAGTACATAATGTCATGTCTCATAGCATGTGGTATCACCACTTGCATGATTCTCTCACCATTATTACATGGCTTCCAACGGTATAACACGCCTTTCCGGACTTCAAGCTCGGTCCATTGAGCAAGAAACCTTCTCATTTCTCGGTTTTCCAGAGAGACCTCCGGTCTAACTGGACGTATACCCTTTGGTACTAATTGCAGTAGCTGCGCAGTTATCGAGTCAGCTTCCTGGAAACGTCGTATGTGATCCATAGACCAATCCAGTATACTGGCAACTAGGGGTACGAATGGTCTTCGAATCCCTGCTAACACTGCCTTATGAGCTCCACAATCAGTACAATCCGGATTATCACATTTCCGGATTGGTATTCGAGACAAAGCATCAGCATTTAAATGCTTAACTCCGGGTCTATGCTGAATCTGTTGATGTTCAAGCCCATATTCGGATAAATGGGCTAGCCATCGGCCTAGCATTCCTTCAGCATCTCGGAAGTTCAGTAGCCACTTTAAAGAGGAGTGATCCGTACGTAAAGTAAAGTTCGTTCCCCATAGAAAATGTTTGAACTTCTTGGTATATACGACTACTGCTAACAACTCTCTTTTGGTTGTGCAGTAATTGCGCTGAGTCTTGCTCAGTGTATTGCTGGCAAAGGCAATCGGTACTTCTCTCCCATTTTGGACTTGCGAGAGAGCTGCACCAATGCTATCATTACTAGCATCAGTATCCAGTATGAAATGATCCGTTTCATTCGGATATTGCAATACGGGAGTACTCGTGAACAGGTCTTTTAGCTTTTGAAAAGCGTTTTCCTGTTCATGTGTCCAAGGAAATTTTTCCTTGGTACTTCCTGGAGTCCAGTTAGCTATTGCTTGTAATGGGTAACTGACTCTAGAATAATTCGGAATAAATTCCCTGTAATAGGAACAGAATCCTAAAAAGGACCTCACTTCCTTGGGTGTTTTAGGTCTATTCCAATTCGTAACTGATTCGATTTTTTCCGGATCAGCCTTTATTCCTTCATCACTGATGATGCGGCCCAAATAATTTATGGATTTTCTAAACATGTGGCATTTCTTAGGTTTCAATTTGAGACCATTAGAAATAATACGTTCTAGTACCATTTTCAGGTTATTAGAACACTCTTCGAATGTTTTTCCGAAGACAATGACATCGTCTAGATATACAAGACATCTTTTCCACAATAAATCACTTAGAATTGTTTCCATCATTGCTTCAAATGTTGCAGGTGCATTGCACAATCCAAACGGCATTACATTATATTGGAATAATCCAATATGACTTGAAAATGCAGTTTTCTCCATATCTGAAGGGTTCATTCCCACTTGCCAGTAACCTGATTGCAAGTCTAGGGTACAAAACCAGCTGTTTCCTCCTAAGGAGTCAATGGTTTCATCTATTCTCGGTAATGGATACGAATTCTTTTTCGTTATTCCATTCAACTTCCTGTAGTCTATGCAAAAGCGGATAGTACCGTCTTTCTTTGTTACCATACACACAGGACTACTCCATGGACTATTGGAAGGGACTATTACATCCTGTTCCAACATCTTGTTTATTTCATCTTCAGCTACTCTCTTTTTCGCTAAAGGTAGCCGTCTATACGGTATCTTAAAGGGTTCCGCATCTCCAGTATCTATTTTATGTAATACCTTATTTGTCGTACCTAGTTTTTCACCAGGTTTGGCAAAGGCATTATTATACTGACAGAGCAAATTATAAAACTCTTTCCGGTGTTCCGGATCTTCTAATGAAGTTTCTTCATACAGCTTAAGTAAGTCTTCCGAAATTTCATCATCTCCTGTTACCTTTCGTAAGCTTAGCTTACTATCCGTTACAGTTTCCGAAAGGGTCACGTTTCCAAAAACTTGTCCCTTTTTCAAGTAGATAGTCGTGTTTCCAGTATTGGAGACAGGTACTACCGACCAGGATGCATTCGCTACTATCGTGTCTACAGAATTTAATCCAATACCTGACAAAGTAACTACATCCGATTCTATCACTGCAGGTTTGTTACGCATTGCAGGATCACTTCTTACAAGCACATCACAGGCTACCCCCGGAGGGATTCGCACAGTGTGTGCCACACTAGCCATACTGCTCACTTGTCTCAGTGCACATCTAACCTTTACGGGGTACGGGTATCTCACACTCAACACTCCTGTTTGGGGTTCCAATACAGCACCATACAGGGATGCGAAATCCAACCCGAGTATCCCCTCATCTGCTATATCCGCAACGGTGGCGCTCATGACATAGTCATGTATACCATCTAACTGTAGTCTCACACAAGTTCTACCATACGTTTGCAAGGTACTGCCGTCGGCCGTCTGAGCACTTCCTCCCGATTTGAGAGTATCATGTTCATCCGGTATAAGGTCGTAGAACCCCCTGGAGATACAAGAGTGGCTAGCTCCCGTATCCACAAGGAATTCGGCAGATCTTCCGTTAACAGTAAGGCAAACATACCACCGCCTTCCGTTTAGAACAGAGGGCATGTCCGTGACAATCGGAACGTCATTTTTCACACCAGGAGTCAATCCACATCCTTTCAAGAATTCCAGACAAGGATGACCCGGGGGCAGGTGGGCACCACAGACCTTGGCTAACGCATAGCCGCCTGCCTCGTTACTGATATTGGGTTTCCCCTGTGCTCCCATAGCACCTGTTATATCAGCTTCCCTAACCTTCCGGGTGTCTACAATCACCTCGGTGTTAGGCGATCTTGTTACTTCATGCGAACTATCATCACGGATGGTGATATCATGGCAAGATTTGTCACTGGGATCCCCTTCTTTGCCCGTTAGGAGACCCCTCCTTAGTTTTCCTCTGTACTTACTCCAGAGACACTCTCCTGTCTACGAGGGACAGGTTTCTCAGCCATACATTCTGGAGCATAATGCCCCAGTTTCTGGCATCTGAAACATCTCCTCTGAGATTTGTCAACTCTCGGTCTCTTTAGAGCTTCTGTTAATCCGGCTAATAATGTTTCCATCATGTTAGTCGGAGCAACAGTGGCTGCTACAGTTGGGTTCGCCGTAGAGGCTACACTGCCAGGTTGAGTTGATCAGGAAGCTGTTTTACCAGCAACAGATCCTCCTCTCCCTCTCGAATGTACTTTCCTATACCGCTTTTGTCGGTAATACTTTCCAGCTACCTGGACTGAACCAATATAATCTCCGTTTTCATCGGAGACATATTCATCTTTCTCATCAACTTCATTCGATTCAACCGGAGCTAATTGGGAAGTATCGTGTACCGGAGCAGGTGTACCTCCATATTGGAATGGAGCTGCTCTTACTGGATTAGGTCCGAGACCTACCAAACGTTTCTTCGTGTCATGTCCATCGATTGCTATGAACAGATCACTGAAGGAAGTGTCATCTTTCCAAGAGTCCCAGACCACTTGCTTGTGATCCGGATCTCGCAATCCACTGTAGAATTGTATAAACAATTCTTGTAGATAACAATCATCATCATGAGCCCAATTTGGACGTGCTTTCGAAAGCAAGTCCTGTAGCTCCAAACCAAAGACTTTGTGTGATTCTTTAGGTTTTTGTGTCCTCTTCTTGAAGCTTACCCACGGATCTTCTCTAACGATTGATCCAAACAGGTATGCGGCACATTCGACCAATTGATCATAAGTACCGTATATTCCGTAAGCTGCTCTCCATTGGTTGAGGGCTACTTTTCCGCCTTTATTTAACCAACAGATCAAATATGGCAGAGCTTCTTCTTTTGTCCAGCCACTACAATTGACTTCGTCGACAAAAGCTTGATACCTGTCCTTCCATGGATCATTAGAATCATATGGAGGGGGTATCCGTGCCTGCCTACGTGCCGGATTATTACATCCGCGTAGTCTATCTGCTTCTCGCATGCTCCAGTTCATGACTTCCATGCCGTCTGCTCCCTTTCGGTAGCAGTCAATGCCGAGGTTTTGGATACACTGGCTTCTATCAAATATGGTTTGCATCCCTGCAGGCATAGAAGTTCTCCTATTTGGCTTCCTGCCATCTCCTCCTGATCCTGATCCTCCGGACCCGGATCCTCCTGGGCCGCCTGGAGGGTTTCCTCCTGGTGGACCATTATTATTATAGCTTCCGGATGAACCGACAGGGCATCCACCATTGTAACCGGTGTTTCCAGAAGGTGCATATCTAGGGTAAGAATTATTTTGATTCCATCCCTGGTTATAGCTGTTACCATTTTGGTAATTACCACTTCCTGATGGATTATAATTAGTTCTATATCCATAGGAAGATGTTCTAGGTTGATACGTACCGCCATTAATATTGTTTTGTGGCGGGTTTGATCTCGGAAGACGTCCATCAGTAGGACCATTACCAGAACCCGGAGGTGGGTTCGGTAATCTTGGTACTGCTGGTGTACTGTGGCCGGGTTGGGGGAAATATGAAGGTGGTGTCAACATATGCCTCATTGGTCCGGGTGCTCTTAGTTGTGCCACGGGTGTATTATTATTACTCCCAGTAGCACCATCGTGAGTCGCTTTAATTTTGTGACTCAAATCTGGTATGGGTGGTGCCGGACCTATCGTATCCAGCATTGGAGTTGCTGGTTTAGGTGCGGTTCCATTTACTGCGGTATTATCCGGTTTCTTGTAGATTCCGGATACTACATTCTTGTCAGCCCCATCATTAACGAATGGGCTGTATTTAATTGGGGTTTCATCTTTGGATGACTTTCCCAACATTGTAGATACCACAGCTGGATCTATATTACCTATAGTTAGCTGGGCTGCTTCTACATATTTTTCTAGAGTTATTGCAGTAGTCTGCAATTCCTGAAGCTCATTTGTGAGTTTCTGTCTATCCTCCTCCAGTTGTTTGTTGTAAGCTATAATGCCTACCCGGATGGTTTCATTGTCTTCAGCTTGTTTACTACACTGAAGTTTCAATTTATCCAACTCGTCCTGATAATGGCGAATTTCGGATTCGAATTTTGCCTTATCAAGGTTTAATTGGTCGTTCGTATCTATGTATGTTTGGATACGAATGTGCATATTATCATATTCTTTGTTGAATGATTCTCTCATTGATTGAAGTTTTAATTCTTCATTCTCGAGTTCTTTCATGTACTCACTCCTTCTGGCTTCGAATTCCTTTCGCATGCCAGTCAGGTCTTCTTCTAACTGAAGTTTTTCATGGAATACTTCATCCTTAGCTTTGACCAAGGTATTTAAATTCTCGTTCAAAGTTACATAAGTATCATTCAACAACAGGACATTTTTAATTCCTCACCTTCCGGTACCGCATAGGTTAAGTCGCCATCTATAGCGCTGTAATCTAATATTGGTAATTCGGGCCTGGGTAATCTATAAGGTAGTTCTCCGAATGTTACCCTTTTTCGCATAGGTGCCGGGTGTTCTGGGTTAGTACTACCACCAACTTCGAACATCGAATCACTTAATTCGTCAACAAGTGATTGTTGGCTTATTAGGTTACTATGTCTCTGTATAGACTGTTC
Source organism: Acholoe squamosa (assembly GCA_949317995.1). NCBI lineage: Eukaryota > Metazoa > Annelida > Polychaeta > Phyllodocida > Polynoidae > Acholoe > Acholoe squamosa. The sequence goes on from OX439051.1 coordinate 35,236,050, forward strand.
GCGTCGTACAGAGTCTAGCAGATTCTCCTCACTATCATTATAGTGGGGTCCCGGATCCCTCCAAGATGCAGATTCCGCATCTTGCGAGTCCGAATGGGCTTGGAGCATTAATGATCCATTTCCATTCTCTTGGGCAAGTGATTGCCCTTCTGGGTTAGCTTCCCTGAGGGTGTCTAACCCATGTACCAGCCGTTCGGACGTTATAACGTCCGGGCTATACACCAGAATTAACTGGTCATGGCACCAGTGTAAGGGTTTTGTGGTCTTACGGACCTGGGGGGTTCGGGTCTTACGGTTCGGAAAGAAAGAGTAAGACAGTATTCCAAGTGTATGCCAACGGTCGGTTTTATTACTTAACGCATACTCACGGCTGCCGGATGATATCAGAGAGGCAGCTAATGTTAAAGGATAATGGTCTACATGGTGTGGAGGCCAGAAGGGCCTCTGACGTAGCGGCTGAGCCCTGGGCTTTATATACGGACCCAGGTGTTCGTCGTCAGATGTCCCCACAGACCCGGATCGGTGCTGCCACCTATCCGGAACCTGAGGAACGTCCGACGACTCGACTCACCCGCCACGTCAGACGGTACCCAACTCCTATGGTTTAGTAAAGTGTACCTCTACACCAAGTTAGCAGGTTAGTTCTGTACCGCTGGTGGGGTAAGTTTTCCTACCAATTGACATTTGAAGAGTTTGGTTCCAAAATGCAATAAACGCCATTTTGAGAAAAAGAGGCAAATATTTCAAATGCCTAGATGTTAGAGATGGTTAATTGTTACAAAGAATCCATTTACTTTGAAAAATATATTTTTCAGCTTCCAAGAGTTTATTCATCAAAGATTTTATCATGATAGCTCTAAAATTTACTTCAGGGGAGCACTACAAACATGGGTATATGCTGAAAATCTGGAACGGATTTGTTGCATTTTGGAACCAAACTCTTCATTTATTGAAATCACATTGATTTTTTATTGATTATTTATCGATTATTGATGGGTAAATCGTGGTATAAATGAAATAAACATAGGTTATAGATATGGAACAACGCAGGTTGTATAGATCAGATATACCCGTGTTGCCCCATATCCATAATATATTTCATTAATATCTTCTGCCAGGAGGATACAGTATACGCTATATTCATGGTTCTCACCGTTTAATTTCCCAATGGTTTCTGCTTATCTCCAACATACTAGTGTAACTTGACCTGAGTCTATTTTTGCAACAACGAGAGTATTTTTTTTTTATCTCTGGAGCTAATAGGTTATATAAATACACATAGAGGGCATTGTAGACTTCAGTGTCAGTGCCATCTAGCGGCTATTATGGGAACTCCCATTCAAGATTTCGGCACTTAATTCCAAGAAAGGGCTGCATATATCACTTGTTTTGTGGAAATGGCTAGATAACCTGTTAAACCATTTATACGAATCTTTACAGCATGTAAATCAAACTATACCAATAAGGATTTTAGAGTGAAATATAAAAGTAGTTTATAGAACTGGAAGTGACAAAAAATCTCGTTGTTGCCAAAGTAGGTCAAGTTACACTGGTTCCCTGTGCAACAAGGCAGAAGGTGTTATGTAACAGTGGTAATTTTTTCTCTTTGTAAAAATCGTTGATTTACAGTGGGTTTTTTTTTTAAACGAGAGGAGGTCGTCTACGGGAGCATGACTCGACTGGCTCTATAGTGAATGCTTGTCTCAGTTCCTGTGGGCTTCTATGGGCTTGGGGGATGTGTAAGTTACAGGCACTGGTGAAAAGAGTGGGGATGCAGGACTTGTATAAAAAAGACACAATGTCCAAAAAATCGAGTTGATGTAGTAATTGAATAGTTCATCTTACACTGTGCGTTGATTTTGGTTGTAACGTTGTGGTTTTCTAGAGGTTTATAAAAGTGGTGTTACTATGTCTTCTCTGCATAGATGTTAAGTGATATTTCTACTCTGATATAATATACTGGGGCATATTTGCACCATTACTAGTATCATGGTTCCTCACATACATGAGCCCTAACATTCCGTCAAGAAGTGTGCAAATATTTGGGCCTATGCGATCTCTCACTTGAAATGGAACAGGGATGATTCTGAAAATTTCAAAGTGAGTGTTTTCATTTGGTATGCATGCATGTTTTACACGGTTTATTTACAATGAAAGATGTCTCGTGACCTAATGATACTGAAGTCACATGACCTCACGTATATATGACGTCACAGTATGTTGATTCACAAGGTGGTGCCCTTAACCCGTTTTATACTATATGCGACCCCTACATCTTTATGGTCACACACCACTTGTATGTATTCCCTTGTGTATATAAATATAAATATCATGTATAAGAATGCATGTATATAATATATTTAGACTTTCAGAATACCATTATGGTCGGAAAAGTGCCCTACTTCCGTCTTGTCTACGTGTATTATGTTTCTGGACATTTTGGAACAAAGCTTCCTCACAGAGCTTGCTAGACATAATAGTAGTCAGAAAGTTAGCCGTGTAGAGGTACAGCACATAGAGCTGCCCATGTGTGAGATTTGCTAGTAGCAATCTGTTATTAAGAGTCAGCTAAAAAGTATGAAAAAGGCAGAATCCTAGCTCTAACATTCTCAAGGAAGAATGACCTACCTTTCTGCGACGACGTGACGTCACAAACTTCAGCATGGTGTGCTAGTACCACATGTAGGAAAGTTACATCTGTATAATGTTATGTCTCCTTGTTCCCATCTTACTCTTATTCCGTAGTGGTATTATGATGTATCAATGGTATTACTCTTTATCCATACTGAACTAGTACTTCGTCTACCAGACAGGTCTACCAGATGGGTCTACCAGACAGGTCTACCAGAGGGGTCTACCAGACGAGTCTACCAGACGGGTCTACCAGATGGGTCTACCAGACAGGTCTACCAGACAAGTCTACCAGACAGGTCTACCAGACTGTCTTGTCCAAAAAGATTAATGTATCATTGGATCCAGACTGTCCACAGGCAGTAGATTTGGACATACATTTGCAATGATACATTTGCCTGATCATTTCCACACTCTGGGGAATAGGTTCCTCTTTCATATTTCCCAAAGCAGATGGAGCTGTCGTAAGAGATGCATATATATTCCTCTGCTATTTCTCTGCATAGGATTTCTTCCCTCCCGACAAAAAGGAAGCAGAGCCTCGAGGAGTTCATCTGGATGTTAGCCACATGGTTAACCCTTCAAGGACAGCATGGTGTTCTAAACTTCTTATCCATTTGTCATCATGAAGCACCGATGTATCCTCTTTATAGTGTGTAGGTATCCTGTTGGCACTCCAGGCATGCTTCATTGCAAACCCCTCAGCTCTCTTCATACTATATGGCTAGCAAGACGCATACATCAAGCACTGGCGAGTTACTCACCAGGGCTGCATTCGTGCATTATAACATGCCTTTACTCTGACATCCTCACAGGTTTAAGGTTAAACACCTCCACTTGAACAATTTACCTGGCTGCTATAGGGAGATAGTAAATATGTGCTGAGAAGGAGAATCCTGTTTTTTGTTTCTATAAGGTCAAGTGCATTCAGCATCAAATGTCATGGGTTCATTGTTGATGTACCCGGTTTCCTTACTTGTGCTGAGTTGTACACGAATTGTTTCCATTTTGTGATATCTGTATGCTCAGGTGGGGTTTGTTCCTGTCTCCTTCCAAATTGTTCGATTCAATGAAAGGTTCTTTTAATATGGTTGCCTGTTACCTATTTATATATTGGTGGTTCAACACGGTAAAAGGTATGCCCGTGCACCACCTACTGGGCGTACCTTTTACCGTGTTGATTTGGTAAATGGTTGTAATAGAATTAGGGATCTATTCATTCCCTTTGCAGTGTCGACAATGTAATAATATATAGGTATGTATAGTGACATATGCAAAGCCGAGCCAAATGCATTCGTATTAAGCAAAATATCAACAAAATATTAGTCAAAATGGTCAAATACACCTCTAGTGTCCATATTCTATACATGATTGGGTTCTCTCTATATCAGTGTGGTGTATTTACCCGTATTTGAAATTTTGAATGGATTTAGTAAAATGACAGAACATATCACAGGCTCATTCTATAACTTATCTTGGAATTTAAAAGTGAAAATGATCTAATGTCCATAGTTCCTGATGGCTTCTCAGAATACCCTCTGCCATTGTAAACATATCTCTACTCTTCCTCGGTGAGAAACTCCTGTTCATGATAATAAATAATCTAGGCACCTCATAGTATCAACCCTCCAGGTAATACATATAGCTACCCAGGTGATGCAAGATAAGGTATCCAGGGTGAATTCCTCCAGGTGAAAACCTACAAATAGGTGTAATCTGGTCTATCCATGACCTCCCAGTAAGCATATACTACAGAGTTAATGCCTCCATTCACAAATCCCCTCCTCCATCAATGTTGAGTCACTCATGGACCCTACCGGTTAGCAGTTTAACCAGCTCAGAGAAAATTCTCTTTCCTCATGGCCTATAAGACGCTGCATCTGATTGGTTAAGACGGCGGCATGGTTGCTATGGTGAGGAAGGTGAGTATGTTGGGAAGGCCTTAGTTACGTAATGGCGGCGCTGACAGTGTGCGCTGGTTCCGGGGGGGGGGGGGTAAGGTGAGGAAGGGCACACCCTGGGTACCTGCCAGCCTGTCAGGTGCTGCCAAGGGTGATGGGAGTTAGGGGGAAACCAGGAAGGGGGCATCCATAGGATGGGGACTAATGAAAAGGAAGAGGTGATGTTTATACTATAAACCTACAGTAACTCTAGGTTCTTGTAATATTTATTATATAAAAAGAAAACAAACCTTTATTTGAAGGAGAAATGAAAGGAAATCTTTGAAACGTTCTTTGGAGAGGTGTTTAGACAGTGAGAGCGAGATGGAGATAATGGTAGGCTATTTAATATGATGATACTATCAGAAGAAAAGTAACGATAGAATGCAAAAGAAACAAGGGTGTATGGACTACATAAGTAGAGCAAGAAAATTGATGTTAAAGAAATGGCCACAGGAGGAGGTACAAGCTGAAGGTATGCAGTCTGGAGAGCGTCTGGCTGTAATAATAAAGGAAGATAAGGGTGAGGTATGGAGCAAATAGGGGAGAGGAAGTGATGGAGAAAAGGGTAAAAGTGGTGACATGAAGATAACCCGCTTCTACAGACCTATGGAAACCAGGTCAAGGGTCTGACAGTGGTGTATGGACATGGTAAGGTTGGAGGGTTAGACAGGTATACTACCCTTGTACATTATTGTCATAGAAATGGGTGGCTAAGGTAGCTTCAAAAAGGGAAGGGGGTGTATGCAGACTTTTTCCCTGGGATGGGGTACTGCATTCGGTTTACTCGGACAACAGATAGGCAATCACCATGCATTGAAAATGAGCAAAATATAGATAAACTGTGTCTTGAATAGAAGAAAAATAAAATTATTTTCTTCCTCCGGGAGGTAAGGAATCAGGTAAGACGAATGAAGGATGACAGGGCTAGGGATGCTGAGTTAAGTGAAGCTTGCAAGAACTCCTTGTAAAAAGGGGATGTGCCTTCTGGCACATGGCAAGAAAGTATTAAGTATAAATGCAAAAGCAGGTAAGACCCTGGGAATATGAAGACCAGTATGGTAAAATAAGAGCATCCACAAGACCCCCAGGGAGGTCCCTTTTACCTTGTCGAGGGAACCGGAGGTGGAGGTTATCAGACATAGGGGACATATATGGGAACGTGGGGGTCAACAATTTTGGGCCGCCATTCAATGCTTTTCTTTTTTCAGGTAGAAGGCCCAAATCAGTGATCTACAGTCATCAATATGAAAATCCCTAGCCGAAGATGACTAAGTCAGAAAGGGTGGGAAATGCAATACTAAAAAAAACTAGCAAAATACAGTATCATTAATTCATATAATCATCTTCGTATGGTTGCTCGGGCTACAGCACTGGGTCATAAATTTATTGGCATTGAGATGGTCAGGTTGGAGAATTTGATAATGTGCAGGAGTGAGTGAGTAATAGATGTTTAACACCATTTCGACAGCTGTCATATTCATGGCGAGAACTACATTACACAATTTCACAGAGGAATGTGTCAGTGCCCGCGCATATGTGCACCAATAATGTGCAGGAGGGATAGTTGGAGAAGGATTGAGGCATTTTATGTTTGTGAAATATGACTAAGTAGTGACAGATTTGACATTTCACACGTGACTTGAATTGTCCCATAGGGTCCCACACAGCTTGAGACTTTCCAAAGGTAGCCGAAAATATCTGTTAACTATTAAGGTTCTTATGAAGCTGAACGGAATCATGGGCTTAGGAGAGTAATTTGATTTCCCTTCCTTCAGTTGCAATTTGAAGTGGCGGCAAATGTGTGTATTGGAGGTTAAAAGGAGGAAACACTCAAAGGATCTTCTCTCTAGGATATGGAAGAGGATGCACAAGTGCATGTGTTTGGGTCAGTGGGGGAGCTCAAGAAGTCTGAGGTAAGTTGTATTTTGATTCTACTCATGACGATACCCTTTAGCTACATGGACTGATGGACGGCATCATTATGATATACGATACAATATAAATCAGAATATGAAATACTATCCACATATTCCCACATTCTACGTATTTCCCCTTGCTTATTTATTAACTGCTCTGTCTGTCAGTGTCTGTCTGTCTCTTTCTCTCTCACTCTCTCTCGCTCCCCTCTCTCCCTCTGGCTCTATGTCTCTATCTATCTTTCTATCTCTGTCCCCGTGTCTTGACTTCTCTTTCTCTTTTTACCTACTTGGCCTCTTCTTTATCACATATTGCACACGTCTAAACGCAGGGCTAAGAACTACAAAGTTGCATGTATGTCCCTCATAAAGGCTATTCCAGGCAATCATAATGGCTACAAACTAGATAAAAAGAAAGAAAAATCAGACTTCAAACTGTTACTTTGCTGTGCATATCTTGGAACATACGCTGCTTTGTTCTTTATGTCCTTACATCACATGACTGGCTCACAGGTCATGTGATTCCTTTTTACACTGATGGTGGTTTGACCCGGAACCACAGATGCTGACCTTACCTCATGCAAGAGGGCTACTACCTTTATCGCCATAGTCATTTCTAATCTTTTATAAGTTATTGACAAGAAGGTTATCATTTTTTTTCTTTAGCCACAATCATATCTCATCAACATTATGATTCAATTATGAGACTTATTACGTGTCCATCTTTTTCTGAGAGGTTACAGAGTGATACACTGAGACATAGAGGCTTGCAAGAGAGTAAATGAGCGAGTAGAGTAAAGAAGAGAGAGGGATCAAACTAATGGAGCCTCCACGATTTAACAGAGAGTGTAACCCAACAAATAATGGCAGCAGAAATACATCGCCATAATTTAGGAGAGTTAGGATGATAATAGTAAAAGTCATATGATACGTTTTGGGGTGAACTACAAATTTGTACTTTTACTTTCCTATGGCTTGTATCTTGACTAGAGCCATTTCATGCCCCTCAATATCTAAATTGTATTTCAATATTGTAATTTTCCATAAAGGTCTGAGGATATTAACTATCTTGAAAATATTTGAAGTATCTCATCATACATCTAGAAAGCATTTTTGTTACATGTTGTAGCTACACCTTACAAAGGGGACTTTGTCTGGCCTCTGTACCCATTTTCCCCTCTTATATAAATTTCATAAAGGAACCTTGAAGAGAACAAGTAAGTGTTTCTTCCTCACACCCAGTATATAATGTGTGCAGACATGCCATGTGGTAGGTGCCATGTTATTAGCAGTGACATGTTCACTTTTAACCACTACGTCCAAAACATGGCATGCACCGTCACCATGCATGGCTGAACTAGAACCCATCAACCAGACCACAAAAATTCTGGCCACATTTCTCAGAATAAATGATATGAAAGCAGGTTTAGTGTAAGTAATCATAGCATATGAATCGTTGTGTTGCACATGTAGGGGAGATGAACACTTAGACAATGCTTTTACCGTATTCAATTGTATTTACTTTGCTGCATGAAGCTCATCTGGAGGGCATTTCTCAATAATGCTTATAATCATTGTTGAGAAATGCCCTCCTGACACATTGCCTTATACCGTAGTGGCCCGTTTAAGCGCTGGGGTCTCAAATAAGCGCCGGTCTAGAATAAGCACCGGGGGTACAAGGGTATTGAAATTGATCTTAAGCACTGAAAACGGTATTCAAATAAGCACCTGTCTCCAATAAGGGGCGGGGTAAAGGGGTATTGAAATTTATAAACGCTCGGGTGCTTAAACGGGCCATTACGGACTGAGTGAGTAATAGATGTTTTACGCCATTTCAACAGCTAAGGTCATATTCATGGCGAGAACTACATTACACAATTTCACAGAGGAATGTGTCAGTGCCCACGCATATGTGCACCACACACATCTGAGGGGATAGGAAAGATGAGATATAGACCCTTTTAAGTGGGCTAGGGAAGCCCTGGGCCATTACGGTACCACTGTAGAGTGTAAATGTAATGTTTAAACAGGCCCACTTGGTAGCCGACTAGAGCTTATACATGAGTCTCACAAGGCCTAGTACCTATGCTATAGACATGTCAGATAGCTTTTAGGGTATCTATAAGGCCTTTTAAATTTAGATTCTATCTAAATATCACTTACGAAAGGTTGCACCTTGGGACACTGTCCAGGTACTAAGTGAAGGTCACATCAGGGTTAAGTCTCACTCTTAACCCTTTAGTTAAAGGTTATACCGTGATTTACTGCATCACCCATAGGCCCTACACTGTCATGATACATAGATTTATGCAGCTGTGGCCAGTAACAGTAACTTGCAGGGTGGTATTCATGCACCTTCAGCCCCAATTTTAAATGGGCTACAAAGACCACTGTACTGGGTACAACACAACCCACATCAGGCCATTGGATTTGTACTGACAGCAACTACTATTTTCCAAAAATTGAAGCAATCTACTGCAAAACCCTTGCCCGGGTCTAACAGTGTGGAACACACCCACTTCATGGGATTAATACTCCATACACGAATAAAGTGCTGGCAATAGTGCATCCTTGCGACAAAGACACGGTGATATCTAGGGACCATGAACGAGGACCAGAGCCCCATTTGGGCTTATGAGGCGAGATCATCAATTCAAAGTTGACAGCAGCTTTTTGTTCTAACTTGACAGTTGACATGTTGACAGATTTGTCTTCCAACTTGAAATATTCATAATCTGAATCAGATTCAGATATCATATTGACTTGACAGATGACAGGCTTTCTGTTTAACTTTACATTGTTTCCGACTGGAGGATAAAATAAATTTTACCTTTAATCAAGTTAATTTAGTCACGTTGCGGCCCTCTGAGGCCTCCGTAGCTATTGGGGATTTCAGACAGAGCATGATTGTCTGCGTTATACTCTACATCCCTACAAGTGCCCCAATCTGGTCTCAGCTCGACCACTAGGATTAGTCGTCTCTGGCAACCAGCGTTTATGGGTAAAAGTAGTTTGGCTGCTGGTTGCTGTAGTGGTAAAATGTAGGCAGGTACCATGTGTGGTAATATTCCCCAGAAAATGGGGACCCACAATCCACAAACACGAGAGAGGGGTATTCCGTAGAATCCCGACCAGACGAGACTACAAGTGCCCTAGTACCCATAGAAAGTAAAAGTGTCGCCCACTTCACTCTTAATCTTCACCTATACCACCACACAAGGGAGATCTCACTCTTTGATACCAATCTCAATTACTGTTCAATGGGGCTACTTTCTTTTTTCTTAGTCCTTTTACTAGTGCAGTAAGCACCATTAAATCTCCTTCCGCCAATTTATAACACAGTACTCCCTACACTAGATAAACCATAATCGAACAAAATACAAGACCACACCCAATAGAAAAAGCATTGGTAGAAGAAGTTTATACCCGAAAGTGGTGATTGAGATTATATCTTCAACTAACATCATTACTCGGCGACTGTCACCATGAAAGAGTCTATCTTCAGAACTTTTATGGAGTTCAAAAGGAGGGCTATGGCCAAGTAATGGTCCCATTATAGCCTTAAGGGCTTTCCAGTTCAACCAAGAGGCATAGGGCGAGCTGTGATTATCATCAAACCCCAGTACGGACTTTCTGAATAAGGGTTTGGGTGTTGGGAGAAGGTTTCTTTGGGGGATGCCAAAACCAAAAACTTTGATATCATGCTATATATAAGGCCAAGTTGATTTTTTTTCTGACACATGCAGCCATGAAAGGCAATTATTTCTGGAGGAACCTGACTGCTAACAAAGGTTTTATTTAGATTCATCTGCAGACAATGTCGACAACTTCTTCAAGTGTCATGTGCTCCAAGTACGCACTTGCGAGTTGATTACCAGCAGAGTATTGCCCCATCATAATATCAGATATTGCACGAAACCTTCAGGAATCATGCCATAAAAGATGTTTTCCAGTCAACCTGACTCACCTTTCCCCACAAACACAACCACAAGGCAACCCTTTGAAAAAAAAATCAATGTTTGCTTAACTGTGAAAATAGCCTCAGGGCCAATCCATCATTAAGCTTCCATTGAGGAAGTCTGGATCTAAGGAACCATGTGAAAACAGAATGCTAGGTAATGAGGGATGGATTACATGTGGAGTAAAGTTTGTACTGTGTTCTTTGAAGTGTGTTCTGCTTTGGGGGAGGATACAGACTGATAAAGACTGCCTCAGGCTGTCTGTTTAACTAAGTCAACCTTTACATAGGAGGACTGATCATTAGTAAGGGTGGGGTGTTAAGAGTCAGGAAGTGGTAGTTTAGTATCTATTAGGGTGTTCCCCTCTAGAATACCTGTGATCTTCAAGCACTGACAGCAACACTAACATGGCAATACATATCACTGTGTAGCACTTGCCTTACTCACTATAATTATGAACCTTTCTATTGACCTCTTCTTGTTATTGTAAGAAGTCAATACAGTCATACTAGTTCATTATCGTGTATTAAAACATCACTGGTACGTTTACATTACATGTATTCCCAAGGGGTATTGTCTAAAGTACATTTGTACACGTATGCAATGGAAGTATTCCTATTAAATCTTAAGTATTATAAAGGATTTATTACCCATACTCAGTGCATTAAATTGAAATGACCACCCCATCTAGCCCACTCAAACTTCTCCTGGTCCACAGCTAAAGGCTACTGGTGCCTGAAGGAAAAAAAACCGTCTGGTTTGGTGGTTCCTAAATATAAGTTTCCAATATATAGAACCACAAATCATCATGTTTGGAACCTGGTCTATAGCCTTTGTGTATAGGGCCTTATTATGTGACAAGGAAGAATGCAGGTGAAGGGAACCAGTAAAAGGGACTGTCTATGTCTTTGTCCAGTGTAAGACACACCCGAGGGGGTTGTATAGGGGCCAGCCCGATATGAATACATAATAGAGTATACTGAGCAGTCTGGTCAGGGAACATACATCTATATAGGTAGCAGTGGGAGGATTGATCTAGCTGAAAAGTTTACCTTCTATTGGATATGGAGTGTTTTGTCTATATCAATATTTATTCACTATTAATCAAACAGATCTACCCACAGGCCATAAAACGGGAATATATAATGACAGTCTGTGCTTTATAAAATGGCATTGTCCCAAGAGGTGTCTATGATCATGAACTGGTGAATAAAAATAAGATAGCTAACATGTATAATTATTACTAGAGGCCTCTAATTAATTGGGTCTGGTCTGTCTTATAGATCTCTTAGAGATGTAAACAAAAAGAGTAGAGGTAGAACATCTAACAATACACTGCAAAAAAGGTGTTTAAAAATACACAGCACATTCTCTCAACACCAGCATTTAAATACCTAAACACTTGAAGTGTTTAACATTTAAACACATCATAGTTCAATGTATTTAAAACTGAACGCGTTTAGCCCAATATAAGCGTTTAGAAAAGTGGTACAAGAAGGTGTTCAATGAAGTGTTTAAGTCCTAAACAATATTTTTTTCAATCCCTAAACACTGTTTTTTTACAGTGTAGGCCTATACTGAGATCTTTAATAGTACTCTCTCCTATCCATCTTTAATAGTACCAAGCAAATTGTCGTGACTCCTCATCACCCTGTGTGAAGTGGCTCACACATGTCGCTAGATGGAATACAACGTCACTATAGCACAAGATCACCAGGAATAGCCATGGTGGTGATCACATGGCCTCACCTCAGATGGCAAGGATTGTGATCAATCATACTCACCATGGATGGTAACTCGGGTGATCACCTACCTCGCTAGATGAGACATGCATGATGTCATAACGCATGCTCACCATGGATGGCAAGGATTGTGATCACTCACACTCACCGGGGATGGCGACTCGGGTGATCACTCACCTTGCTAGATGAAACGCATACCTCATGATAGCACAGGTTCCCCACAGATAGCGAGGATTGCGACCATTCACACTCACCAGGGATGGCAATGCGAGTGATCACTCACGTCACTAGATGAAACGCACACCACACCATAGCACATGTTCACCACAGTTGGCAAGGATCGTGATGACTCACACTCACCAGGGATGGTGACATGGGTGATCACTCACCTCGCTAGATGAAATGCATACCTTGTCATAGCGCAGGCTCACCATGGATGGCGAGTGTGGTGATCACGCAGACTCACCAGTGATGGCGATGATGGTGATCACTCACCTTGATAGATGGAAAGCTCACAGAGACATCATCAACATTGGTAATCATGCAACCTCACATCTGCCAGATCAAATTATGTTTTGCCAGAATTGGTATTTTCCTATGTATTTTTCCTCTAACCACAGAAGAGGTGTTAATGTAGATATTTCCCTATGTATTTTTCCTCTAACCAGAGAAAAGGTGTTTATGGATAGTTGTTTTTATTTTAGAAATACCTCTATCTAAATTCAATCGATACTTCCTCTCTGTAGTCTTCTTTGATTCAACTCATAATAATTACATGGAATTTGATGTGAAACAAGGCACACATTGGATACTTTTTTGGAGTGATCTAGGCTCACACCTCTGTAATGGTCCAGACATCGAACAGTGCTGCTACCTGAACACCAAAGGAGGAAAATGAGTGAGGTTCCACCATTTGTGTGAAAGTGAGGGCTGTATAGTCACACAGTGAGTGAGAATCATGTTGGCGACAGTGGTGAAGATTCACCACACTGAGTGAGAGTTGATGAGGAGTGGTACACAGTCATTGGGTGATAATCATGATGGCCAGAGTGAGAGTTGACTGTGAGTGACAAAAGATGACACAATGAGTGAGGACAATGTTGGCAACAATTGTCAAGGGTCACGACGCTGCGTGAAAGTTGACACACAGTGGTGGACAGTCACACGCTGAGTGAGAAAATTGTTGATGACAGCGGTGATGATTGGCCATGCCATTTGTGATCACGACGGTGTGTTTCATCTAGCGACACAGAGGCGTAGGAAGCAAATCTTCATTGGGGGGGGGGCCCGGCGAGGGCACTATCGCGACTACCTTGAATTGTAGGCTGATACGTGATGATGTCTATATATGCATATTTAGAATTCATACAGAAAAGTGATTTTTGGTAAATTTTGGATCTGACTTTAGGCTCAGACCCCCATTCTCCCTATGACATCACCATAATAATCTAATTTGAGATGTAAAGTTTTAGCTTTTTTTTCCATTGTGTTTAGGAGTTCTTGGAAAATATTGGGGGGCCCAGACATACTCAGGCCCCACCTCCTTCATGATTGGGGGGCCCAGGCCCCCCTGGCCCCCCCTTTTCCTACGCCCCTGCGACATGGGTGATAACTCAAAAAGGCCCCACCATGTATCACAAATCATGCAGACAGGTGATGGCAATTTGCTGGGTAGTCTCTCCTATCCATTAGACCACCAATATTATAACAAGCAGTTTCCCACGAACTGTTTTTGTAAGGGTTCTACACACAGTCTGTGCTTTAGTTTTGAATATTTGCCCTACTGCACAAGTGGGGCAGACAGTCTGAAGTTGTAAAATATGTGTACCATCTGGCTCCAAATCAGAATTTACACGTTTATTATTGAAGACAAGTCTCCTTTTTAGGAAATTGTCTCATGTAGGACAATGTTTATGGCAATAAATTTGACAAGGATAGGAAAGCAAGGAGAGTGATAATTCAAACTATTTGAGAAATTATTCAATATCAAGTCCTGTTCATGGTTGTTTATGTTGATTGGCCAATTGTTTTCACTTAAATCAAACTAAAAGCAACACGTGTTCCTTTTGATAAAGTTCATGTTCTATTTTTCTTTTCTTTCTCCAGTGGTTCACGCTGTTCATGTTCACCGTTTTTACTTGGACGCAATTAATATAATTGCCGCACGCAATAAGAAATACCGCTCTAATAGGAGAGTACAATACAATTAACATCTTGTTAACAAGATAAATAGACCACCTCTACAAACCGTTCACTCTCAAAGGGAACAAGCCTATTGAAGCCATGTGTAGGCTGCAAACTATTAAGTCAAGTAATAGTTAAAATGGAGCAAAGGGAGGGAGACTTGGTTTTTAAGACAATTTATGAGAAACCTAGTCCTTTATGTTGTACCATATTGATCATAAGGGATATTCTATTCCCCAACCCTTCGTCCGACAGACAATGGTCTGGTGACCTTCAAATGATAGCATAATTGTATAGAATTTCTTCCACCAACGTCTTGTGCCCTTGAAGCATTCCCTGCAAACTTATCAAAGAAACTTATATTCTTTCAATACAACCGATATTCCATGGCTGATTCCATTGATATAATTCCACGGAAAACTTAATGGATTGAGCACATGAAGTTGGTGGAATAACCACTTAAGTGCTGCAGAAGCGAATGGTCGGTCATCCAGGAATATGTGATGCCCTTTCAGGTATATGAACGGGTAACTGAACAGGGCCACGCTTAAAAATATGGTTGTTCCCTGTCCAGAGGGTGGGATTTTTCAGACCCATGAGGGAGGGAGGGAAAAAATTATTTTTGGGAAAATATTTAGTGATTGAAAATAGTTAGTGATTGAAAACCTAGATTCTTATGCTGATGGATGAAAATAAAATCTTTTTTCAGAACTCAGGAAAAGATTTTCCCATTCTCACGAAAGAATTTACCAGGCCTCTGGACAGGAAACGAACATATTTTTAAGGGTGGCCTAGTATTGAGCTAAGTATTGTCATAAGAAGTGAATAGTAATCATTAACACTTACCTGCGATTCACACTTCTTGTGGCAAGCATACTTGCAAACTGAAAGAACAAAGATACTTTTTATTAGTGAAAGGTGCACATTTGTAACGATGTGGTCATCTTAGATTAAAGGAAGATGAATACACAATCACAATCTATTCTAAACAAGGACAACGAATTAAACATCGGAGAGGATCAAATAAATTAATGGTAATAAATGGCAATAATGCCATATCTTGTAGGATGCCTTTGTACACAGTAAACCCATTAAAGAGATACACATATATTATTGACAAATTGGACAATTAAAGTGCCCATCCTGTTACACCCTCTAGTTGAAAGAGAACAAGTCCGTGTTTCTTGCCCAAACACAGTACAATATAGGAACTAAGGACAATGAACAGTTCACTTCAGCACAAATTCTCCTTAAAGGCCATTTGCCATAATCTAAGGATTATTTGCCACAATCCATTATCCCACAGACATAAAACATATATCATAATATATTAGCTTAGGCTATAATATCTTGGTACTAATGCCATCATTATAACTTTACACCCATGACTCCCGGGGTAGTAAACTGTGTCTCTGTCAGCAAGTGTGACAGCTGGCTGTTATAGGTTAAGCCTATTATATATTATTTTAGTCAGTACTCCTGTCCTGGGGTAGACTTCTACAACATCCACTATCCAGGACCATAATATGAGAACCACACGATTTGTATGCTAACCCTTGCAAGGCAACAAAGCTGTTAAATGCATTATACTCGTTGTTGTTACAAATCAAGAGACTTACATCCATACAGCTTGCTGACCTTGAATGGTTATCCCCCAAAAAACATGAACTGAAGGCATCATGCCACAATTAAAGGGGCAAGTAGGACATTATATCATATCTGTCTAATTCCAGGGTAGGACAAAAAGTGAAGTATTATAGAAGAGTGTTTTGTCAGAAAGTAACGCCCATCTGGCCATTATCATGTTCTCTGTAAATGCTAGGCAGTGATTGTGAAATAGTATAATTGTACCATGAGGAAAATAATAAGGATATATTGTTTGTGGATGTCATGGCAATTTCGCACGCCAAATAAATCTCCAAATCACAGATAATTACTGGACTTGTACTTCAAACTGCCCAGAAGCAGAACTGGCTATCATTGTAGATGCCTTCTCTTGATAGTCTAATACTATATCTTCATAAATACAAAAGTTCACAACGAAAATCCTAATAAACCTTCCTTTTACCTCTCTATGATGTGTCCTTAAATCAAACATTTGATCAGTCCCCTTTCTGGTTCCTATCGAGTATTTCTTCAATGCAGATCAGGAACCAGCTGGCATGGCCAGCTACAATTTACTGAGGGACGACCTCGACATTCAATCGACTCCCAGATGACCTTGAGGGAGAGCTGATGTCCATAATGTTGCTAAGTGTCAAGGTCATGATCTCCCCAAATCAATATGTCACTAGCATTGTTTGAATATATATATATATATATATATATATATATATATATATATATATATATATACACTGCAAGCTGTAGCATTTGTTTCAGGGTCAAATTGCCTTCTCATCAAGGTCAATACGGTTTATGTTGAAAATGTCTTTGTAATCGTCCGTTGCAAGGAGATATGATGGTTTCCTTATCTAAAGTTTTATTTAGGTGATCAGGAAGTGGTCATTCTTTTAACAACAGGGGACGGGAGGGGAGGGTGGTGGATTTAATAAGTGCATGTACACAACAAATCCTCTTGTAGGGGTCTGAAATGTTTGCCTCCTTTTATTCTGTAGTAAGGCACAGGGGTGAAATCCTTTTTTTGCCCACCCCCAAAGAAGGGTCTGAATTTTCTGGCATCCCCTACACCCCCCTTGCTAAAGAAATGACCACTGTCATAGTGACCTACAGATAGACATTGTACACAATAATTATACTGATCATATAGATATTAGCTAAGGTCCCTCAATGTGAGCCAATAAAAATATGCGTTATAAGTAGGTAATAACCTGACCATTGATCATCAATATTGGTTCTGTGTCGGAAGTCACTTCATGGCGCTACCAGCAATGGTTGAGTTTAGATTTTGTGCACAGTAACTAAAGGACGTGATATATTTGACCTGTTTCCTTACATCTGATAAAACACAAGGATACTGCCATAATGATAATGTATTAGAGGTGACGAATTCCCTAATTTGGTAAAGATTTGTCTTCTCAAATGCAGCTATTTGAACATACCTTATACAGTTTTCCACTGCCCAAATGTTAGTATCTTATTGTAAAGATACCACAACAGGGAGCTAAGAAATGGAAGCAGAAATACTTGAACTATCATTTTCATGTCCTCTGTGTAGGTGTAAAGTCGTTAAGGGAAGGCATTATGTTTAATACACTGCCCTTTTGTCCTCATGATATAGACATACAGTTCGACTGCATTCATGTATCATGCCGACTCTATCATGTTGATGCACTCTCGAAGGGTCGGCATAAGGCTCCAACACAATGCTTGTGAGTGTGAAGCATTGGTGCATCATGCCAACTGTTGACATGTGCCTGGATACATCATGATGCCCTAAAAGGGGAAATCCTAATATATAAGCTATAACATAGATACAACAGACACAATTGTCTGTATAGTAGACAGTTAATTGTAGTAATTATATAAGTTAAGTATTGTAAATTCAGCCTCTATACATAAAAATAGAGACCTGCCCCATCCTGTCTCCATCCCTGACTATTGTCTGCTAACATCAGGGGTCTTCCCATTGTGACAGGCTTAACACCTCACTGAACACACCATATGCCTACCCAACGTGCGCTGGCTCGCCGGACACAATGATTGAAGTGTAAGAAAAAGCCTTTTTGCATTAAAAGTAGGTACCTTAATCTCCCGGTTTTACTTCTCCAAAATCCATTCAGTAGTAAAAAAGTTATGACTTTTTTTTTTTTTTTTTTTTTTTGACCATAATCTAAAACACTAGGTTCGTCTTGTCCTTGGAATGTGCCTTACATGCGCGAGATTACGGTACATCCAAATGATCGTCCATCTATTCAAAACTGGGAAATTAAGCATAGCACCAAGCATAAGTTATAACCTCAAAGGCCCCATAGCTGTTCACAGCATGGGACTGCCTTAATGATATGAATACAGCTAGATCTACACCCTATTGTCCCAATACTTGGCACTAGTGGACTGGTACTAATAGATACAGGGTATGCCAACAACACTACCGATATCTCACTGAAGGCCAAGATAATCAACAAAGTCTTCTTCTGATTAGTTTTATACACAAGGAAGGGCCAGGGTGGTGGTGTAACGTGCCATGTACCAGTAATGACAGATATAAGCTCAAGGACATTTATTTTGTTATGCGCTCCATAATTCCAGCTGACCTTGAGGGAGAGCCGCTACTGTTGTTGTTTTGTTGTTGTTGCTGCTATTGTTGCTGTTGTTGGTGGAGTTTGAGTTGCCTCATTAGCACAAAGTTACCAACGTGTGACTCAAACATCTTATCGGGTGACCATAAAAGTCAGTCCAATTCAGGGAATGTTCAGGAAACATCTTTTCTATACATTTTCTTTACATTTTACCCCTTCTTCATAGAACTACCTACCAATCTTAGATGAGGTAGGTATGTAGGAATGTAAGTATAAATATGTTAGTACTTCTCTCTCAGAGCAATACGGCTTGAGTCCCTTTCTAGGACTAATCTCCCTAATAGCACTAATTTGTTTGAGTAGTCATTGGTACGAACCTTATTACCAAGACAAACACAAGGTAATAAGCATAAATCCATGGCCGACAGAGACTAATATTTACTATAGGTATTCATCAGTAGGTCTGTGAGGATATGTAGTTATGTGTACTGTAAAGATAACATCAATTAACTCCAGTCTTTCTGATCCAACCTGCACTTCAGGCAAAGGTCTAAGAGTCCTACATTTTAGGACTGATGTTAACGATATTTCTTTCTTAGAAATGTTCAGGGCGGTAGTACTAAACGGTATCAAGGTGTTTTGTCTAAAGGAAAATTAAGTCCAAAGAAAAATGTGATTTAAGGCATTGCACATCATTTTGCGATGTTTTCCAGTCCATCTTTTGGCCCGTGGAAATCAAGGCTGTGGCAGAGAACACAGCCTGGACGTTGTAAATGCAGCTTAATAGCAGCGTGTATTAGTGGTCACTATAGCCTCTGCACAACTACGACAGGTCTATCAAACCCTACATATTTTCTACACACGTAGGTCAATACCTACGACAATCCAACTTCTAAGGGTGGTGTGCGATCGTAGCACCTTGGTCAATAACCTTCTGCAAATGTCTCTCTTGTACATGACATTGCTTGCCCTAGATGGCCATTTTGAGTCATAGAGCAACAATGGGTATAGCAGACATGTACATCCCTGTCTTAAATAAAAACGTTTGATATCAGCATGTCTTAGGTGGCACGTCGTGCCTCGATTTAGGCTATCTGCGCTAACCATAAGCTAATTGATAAACGTTGCATCATAACCTTAAGTCAATAGAGCAATTGTAGCATTCATTGTAGATGTGTAATGCAACCCTCTAAGGACTGGCAGAGCTTTAATCTATCTCTGAGGACTGGCAGAGCTTTAATATATCTCTAAGGACTGGCAGAGCTTTAATCTATCTCTGAGGACTGGCAGAGCTTTAATCTATCTCTGAGGACTGGCAGAGCTTTAATCTATCTCTGAGGACTGGCAGAGCTTTAATCTATCTCTGAGGACTGGCAGAGCTTTAATCTATCTCTAAAGACTGGCAGAGCTTTAATCTATCTCTAAGGACTGGCAGAGCTTTAATCTATCTCTAAGGACTGGCAGAGTTTAATCTATATCTAAGGACTGGCAGAGCTTTAATCTATTTTGGTTATATATTGTTGGTTTTATATAAGAATTCATATCTAATTTATACGTTAGCAGACCATGCTGATACACTAGAGTAGACACACAACCTCGTAGTCAGCATGATATCGTTGCAGAGCTGGCAAGTTGTAAAGTAGCATTAGGCTAGTTGAGCCATGAACCTTAAGACTGTCATCATAGCCTCCTTAAGGGGTTAAATCTATGGGTATAGTCCTTAACACCTGGTCTACACCCTAGAGGAGGTGACTATAAAGGAGAAAGGTACTTAAGGGAGTCCGTACCAGCTACAGATTTGTTAAGCGTTTGGGCGCTTTAACCACCAATGTTCAGTGTTTCTCTGATTGCAAATTTACACTGTCTAAGAAGGTCATAAAATAATAACAGAATCCTCGTCCCAAAGTCGCCAAAGACCTAGCATTATTTTCATAGACATTCCTTGTACCACCGTACTGCCACCTGGGTATTCTTGTAAAAGCTACTACATGTATAATGATTATGGTGGTTTACTGTTCAGTTTTACGAGGATCCCTGGTAGATCCAACAGTTCTTTATCACGGTGTAGTTTAACTCACTCACCAGTCCTGTATATCGGTGCATGATGGCACATTATAAATAAATTTATGCTTTATGTCTTCATGCTCTCTCTCTCTCTCTCTCTCTCTCTCTCTCTCTCTCTCTCTCTCTCTCTCTCTATAGAGCAGATTCCCTCCTGGGTTGATGTGACTACTGGTACCAGTAATGTCTTAATCTGTGGCTTAGTGCCACCAGCACCTCCTTCATCTCACCAGGAACCAGCGGCAAACGGTTACTTTAATAGCGGTACCAGTAGGAGTTTTGATATAATCCGTTAAAGGGTATACCCAGGTTTACGTTCCTTTGATGCATGCATGGATACAGTTCTGGTGAGTATTGGAGTATGCAATGATGACTACCTGGTAGGGATGTTTTGACCCAATAGGGTCGGCGTGAAGAAGGAAAACGCAGAGAAAACTTCGGGCTATACTGTATGTTCATCTTCCCATTGCAGATTTTCAATGCCACCTTTATAAAACAAGCAGCGATTTCAAAACGCCTGTCATCATATAGAATGGGACTAGAAGTGGACTCTATGTGTTAAATTTATTCTTTTGTTTTAGTATGCTCTAATGGCGTACAATAGTAACCAAGCAAATACATTCAAGGTTTGAAATATTCCAATAATCATGTGACGTTATGAATAGACTGCAACGGACTCAGACTGTGTGCATTACTTTTCACAACCTTCTAAAATCTATTGGCGCTACATGCAACGTGGCAGCACGGACATCATTTGCCGTGAGCCACAAGTTCTAAAATATTTTCTAGAATATTAGGGGGGGGGGAACGTATTTTTACATACAGGAACATAGACATTGCCCTGTATGACCCTATCTGTAACTACATGACCTGGGGAATGGTCACATGACCCATTATAATAGGTCACATGACAGGTCTGGTGGTTAGCCCCAGGTGCCTCTAAAAAAGGAGGTGCCCAGTCAACTGGAACAGCTAGGGCTACAGGGTAGTAGTAGTTTACCACGTGGGTGGTATTAAAGATATTTAAATCAAATCGATTCAACTGCAGATGAGTCTTATTTACTTTTTTTCATATTCCTACACTCATTTTGATGCAGATTTTTATCAGATAAAATCAGAACAGTGAAATACAGGCTTTATGAAGAGTCTGTATGTTCTTTGTCACAGAGGGATAACGCTGTCAGTATGTACAGTACTGGTCAGTCCCTGAACTCCTCATACAAAAGTGACATCCGTTCTCGTTCACTCCCACCAAAACCCCCACACCCTTTGATATTCAGTAAAAATGAGAAATACTTAAAAAAAGAAACATGTTTTTTTTGTAAGGGGGGGGGGCTATCCTTGAAAGGTAAAAAAGAAAGATTTTAGTCAAAGCGCTGACAGTTTCCCTTTCTCTCCTACTGCAGATATACCAGTTAAGCTACCTCATTTGTGGTTCAACATTTCCCTTATAATCATATTGACCTTTACCAAGGGAAAACACCTCTTATTTCATTTCACATACTTATCCCATGAAAACACCCCCTTTGAACTGGAACGTTACTAATATATTTAGGTAAACTCGATTTAGAGAACGAGCATAAATGTCACGATTGCCTGGAGAGTGCAGAAACTTGGTATTTAATACTCAGGTCTATAATACCTCCAGGTATGTAGGCACAGAAGGAGGATCTGCAGCTCTATGTGATTAATCTCCAGTGGTTAAAACCCTGACCGTCCCACATTAGTCTAGGTGCATTAGTGGGGGTGAGGATCAAATCGAGAAATGGTATGTATAGGAGTGGAGAGGTAAAGGTGTGTTTAGGTTTACAGGTCAGAAAACTCAGACTGGGGTTACTTTTCCCAGTAGAATGGAATTTTTGCTTTTATATGGAATCAACAAATTGTTCTAATGACACAGGGGCTTTGCTTTGGCTTTGGCTAAATGCCCTACCTATGATATGATGAAACATATTATATATATGACAGTTTTTTTGCTAGATGTGGCCTAGTGGCATGAAACATATATTGTGTTTCGTGCAAAAGGCATACCGGTATAGCTGTGTGTTGAAGAGGAGATATGGTGCTGGGGGGTTAAATTGAAAAACCTCATACATATAATGGTAAAATCTTGTACTGTGAACTCTAGTGAGTTCAACTCTAAATTGGATTGTTGAATCTCAGGTATTTGATCCATGTACAAAATGTATGCGGACATTGAGTATATAGCTGGGTATTGTCTTGGTGCATAGACTTAACCTATACAGTAGTCTATGATCAATCATGAATTCCTCTAGGACATAATTTCCTTTAGGTCCAAAGTTTAGACTCATTCATGTATGGATAAAGATCCATAGAAAGTAATTCACTATGCATCATGCCAACCCTACAGGTCACGATGCACTGCTGGCAAATAGACTCACTATAACTTCATTGGTGCTTCATGATGGCAAAGAACATGAATGTTGATACACTATGCTTCCCCTAAAGGTTTATAGCCTTATATTACGTACACATTCCCACCTCTATAATTGAACACTTATAGCAGGGCACACACTCATACACTACACTGCTGTCAATTATTCAATATCCTATGATTACTCAATATCCCTCACAGGCCAAACATACCCACATCTAATACTGCCTGAATCCAAGATCTATATCACCATGATATTCAAATCATGTTGTGATTGGCAATATTGAATTATTAGACATGGATAATGGATGAGTGTTATATGTACACAATTCATCCCAGACTTGCATTAACCTGTTTCTTTCATTATATCATGGCTGTCCAGTTTGTGTTCATTCTATTTATAATTCTAGATGACTGTATACCAGTTTATTAAATGCAGTGCTCACATTTTAGATCAGTTCGGGCGAAAGGTACCCTGATAGACGAGGGGAGGGGACCACGAGGGTAAGAATTGGCAAAGATGGGGGGGGGTGGGCGTGTCACGTTTGATTCCTAGCTCTATATTGCCATAAAGACAATTACAATTCTATTTTCTTTAAGGAGGAACATTTTCTAGCCAAAGGTTAATGCCCACTCCCCTAGGCGTTAGTGTGTGTATAATAAATGACCTAGCATAACTAGATAATTGCTGTTTTGCTTTATACTCATAATCATAGTAAGTGAATAATGACCCAAGAGCCAGGCCCAGAGAAACTAGGACACTCACATAATTCATGATGGTGACCAATTTTATATTGTCCTAGTTCTTTCTTAAGAAAGCAAAGGCATTTAAACTTAAAGGTGACCATTAATATAACTTGTTATATCAATACCAGAATAAAAATATAACAATGCTAAAAGTAATCTTTAATTCCCCATACTGAGTGCATGTATAGGTTAATTCAGTATGCACTGTATATGTATAGAGTAATATGAGTTTAACTGAGAAGCATGACCTCGGTTCTATATATAAATATATAAGCTAAAGTAAATATCACAATGGGCTTCCCCTATATCACGCCATAGAGGGGTCTAGTATATAGCAGATATACATCTCCACCTACCTGCCTATATATAAAGGTCCCACAATAAGTAATCACCAATTGATCAAAGCTTACTCCAGTACTCCTGTATTATAATAGTAAGGTATTCAATAGCTCCTGTACTTATAAGGTGGTGAGTGTTAGAACTTCTCCTCCTGGGTTAGTATTATATCCTCCAGGGCTTTATGGCCTTTATAATGTCCAGGTAATCACAGAGGGACAGGCCTTACGTTCGTCCACGTGGGTGTGGGATGTATACATAGAGTATATAGAGTGTATAGTGTTGAGGGGTGAGGGGTGGACCAGGGTAGTAGTATATATAGTTAGGCCACCTCCTGCTGACACACCTGTCTAGGCTTAAGCCACAGGACTGTCTGACACCCTAATGTCCACTAGATATCTCACCTGGGAGTCTCTTCAGTATCTACCACTAATACAGGTGTGTGGGGAGGGAGGACGGGGAGGGGGGCTCCCCTCCTTACTCCTCCTAATAACAATTTTACAGAACTCCAGGGGGTTGGGGAGACACCTGTATGGTGTATCACTGCATCCACACGTGTGTTGTCACCTGTACGGCTACTCCAGTATGTACTCCTCCAGGTGGGTGGTCACACACACAGGGCTAGCAGTATCATATAGATGTCCACAAGTTGAGGAAAGACACTGACAAAGGCACTACCTTTCCTCCTCCAGCTGTCAGGTCATAGATGGGTCTAGTCTATATGTGTATTAACAGTCACACACCACTGTCTGTCAGTGTGTATTGGGACCCTGACTCTGTCCGACCACTGACTGGCCCTCCACCACTCACCAACCATGTGTACGGTGGTATAGGGGAGTGTATGAGGAGTGGGGGGGGGGTTGGGTGAGGGAGGTGGGGGGGGGGCTTACTATTAATGGTTAAATCCAGGTGAGGCTGCCCACCTTCTGCTTTAAGCAGTATGCACGGTCACTGTAGGGCCTTGTGGTTAAGCTGCTTAAGTCAAGGTAATCATTTAAATACTACAGAGTGTTTTATTGTACCATGCCCATTTTGGCATGATGCATTAATGCCAGGTCTGCATTCAGCTGCCAGGTCTGCATTCATGCATCATGCCGGCTATAAGTACAGGTTTGATGCACTCTTGGAAATTGAAAATGATGCTCCAATAAAATAAATGTAATTCATTGGTGTATCATGAAAATAAAGGGACATGATTTTGAGGTATCAGGGGACCATTAAATGGATAGGTTAAGGTGTGTGCATTGAGGGGGTGGGGCTAATATAATGTGTGGGATGGTCACTGGACGTGCTCCTTTGTTTAAGCTGCTAATGTGGCCCCCACCGTCTATGTATTATGATCATATTATATTTATCATTGTGTTAAAACACTAATGCGTGCATTGTACATATTCATTTGTAGCATCAGCACCAAAACCAGTTAAATGTTTTTTGCTGTTGTTTTTTTAAATTTTCAATTCTAATTCTTTTGATATAAACTTTCCAATATGCATTGTGTGATACATAGCTTTTATTATTTTGAATTATCTGCAATGAGCTGTCGTTTGGAGGGACTGTATTCCTACAATGATGATTAATATGTATGTTTATCACATCCCAATCATGTTTAAGTTTACCCATGTTCCCTAAAGAATCCACCTACAAGACAGACCCATGGTGCACAGGTTTATTAACCTTTTGGGATGGCTTATAACCTTAGATTGCATTTATCAATGCCATTATTATTACCTTTTATATATTTGTTAGATATAGATAAATAAGTGTAAAATTTGAGTTAAATGCTGTAAAGGTTTTGTAAAGTGAAGTTAGGCTGTTCTTGGTAATAGAGCACACAAACAAGTGTCATAAACTCAATTTACAAATACGTATCAGACCCGGTATCAGAGTTTGTTTGACATAACAACAGGTTGATGCCCTATGTATCGGAGGAATATAATTCATCATGGGGAGTGTGACACACCCGTGCCAAGTGTGTCAGTATGATATAGATAGGTTCAGTTATAGATCAAACTTGGGCTCAGGCGTATGGGAATGGGCGAGTAACATTTGGTTGTTAACCCCAATTTGACACAAAAAGGAGGGGAATGAGCATTTCTTTTGGTACAAATTCTTTATTGCAGAAAATATATACACAGTGCGGTTCCCTTTTTTCCCATTTTTTGAGCATTGGTCTAATCATTGGACATAAGGGACATTGCTAACTTGGTTGACACGACTTAATAGTCTCTGAAAATAAAGCTAAATATTGGAAACTTTGAGATGCTACTTTTGTTGTTGTTGTTGTTGTTGTTGTTGTTGTTATTGTTGTTAGGGAAATGTAGCTTAACCATGACTTATCAGAAACAAGCATTATTCAAAAATCAGTGCGTACCAACTCAACCCTGATAAACCCCATAGATTTCACAACAGAGGCCTAGGGTGGAGAGCACAATAGAAACTTGGTCCACTGCACACATTCTCCTCCACAATCACTGCGGGTCTTGGACATATAGCCAGAGACTAGAGAGAGCCAGAGACTAGAGAGTGCAAATCTGTGTGGATTTGGGCAAATATTTGCTGATGGCAAACGTTGGCAAGCCTTGCAGTTGTTCCCTAGAGGGGCTTGGGCAAGGGTAGAAAGGTAAATGAGCAGGGAAAGGTAAATGGACAGCAAGCCAGGTGGATACTATGTTGTGTATAATATCAGCTGTGTGGGATGAATTGTGTACATGGTTTGTATGTGTAAAAGGTAGTGGTATGGGACTCTTATGTAAGTGATTTTCTGCATAATGTCCGATGTAAAAGATATGAGATTTCCTTCCTGAACATGTCGGTAAGGGAGTTTTTCGATGTGGCTATCTTTGGTGCACCACTCAGTGTAGCCACTACCACTGACCGTGAACAGTGAATGTTAACCAAACCATGTCTATTTATATAAAATCCCTATGAAGTAACTAGTTTGCTCTCCTCTAAAAGGTCTTTAGGTGATTTATTTTGGTTGGGATGATCCCTGTAAAACTTACTACATTTCTAAGAGGATTCAGTAATGCGCTAATGTGATTGATTCAGTGTATAGACATGGAAAGTTTACAGGTCAATTACTGTCCATACATTAAGGGAACAAGATAGTTCTAAAATAATGCCTTAGCAAACCTAACATATGGAATATTATATCATTTCCTTCACATCAACCAGAGTTTGAACTCTAGTTAACTTTTAGTTTGGTACATCAATTAATCTAAAGCATATCTACAATACAAGGGGAGACAGATGTTGGGGAGGGGACAAATGGTGTTGTAGGCATCGGAGTGAAAACGCGAGAGTGTGACTCTGTGGCTCCACCTCGTGCATGATAGGTAAACTAACAATTTCGGGCCAGACACCAACAAAGGTGATGTACTGACCATGAACTAGACTATATTGGTGTTGTCTACACTATCCATGCAATAGAATATACGTAAGGCCATATCATTATGATAACTAGGATAACAGAATTTTTGGGCGGCAAGATACATTAAAGAAAAATACACCAAGAACCTCCCAAAAATAAAATTTCCAGGCATCTAGAGGTATAAAGTTTGTTTGTTTTTCGGGTATGAAGGAAAGATCGAGAATCGTTGGATATTTGGTTATCACCATGCCTATCAAATACCATAATACATTAAAGTTCTAAGCATTAATTGTATAATAGTCACAGACTGACCTCTACAGGCAGACCCCTGGTTCCAGATAAGTTGTCTGCAGTAGGCACACTGCTTTGGACGTCTGAAGGCCTTAGTCCGAAATGTGTGACACTGTGAGTCTAGATCCTGTGGCTGAAACCAAAAAAAACAAAATTATCAGTATAATGGACATCTCTGTATTTACTCGATCATTTGATTTAGAAATGCATTCATTATGAGGAAGTCGGAGGGTGGTGCTGGAGGCCTGAAACCGAAAATGAAGTGCACAATACGAAGATCATGTCCAAACGATGATAATCCATGAGGAAATACAAAGTAATGGTTTATGAGCTAATCATTTAAAGCAACACAAAGTACATTAATGTACCAGAAATCTGCCAGTGCTACGTCCACCCATCATCTTGGCCCTGGTCCTATATTGTGCTGCCATCTAGAGGTAGACAAGTCTACAAGGTAGCAGTGGCCACGTGTAAGTAAAGTGCCTAAAACTTTGTAGACTGAAAATTCACTCTGCTCAGTTTTCAACAAAAGCAGTATATTTAGCTCTGGAAATAGTCATTGCCCAAGTAATTAGTGTGAGGGCATAGAATGAGGAGATAATTACTGTAAGGATTATGGCTACCAGAACCCACTGGTGGCATATGACACTCCATTGTAGCCCCCTCTGAATAACCCATCCTTCTCCCCTTTATGTACTCCAGAGTACCCCTCGTATGTCCATTTGTTCAGGGCAGGGGTATTTAGCAAGGTCACAGAAGAAAATGGAGAGAGAGAGCGAGAGAGAGAGAGAGAGAGAGAGAGAGAGAGAGAGACAGAGAGACAGAGAGGAGAGAGACAGAGAGACAGAGAGACAGAGACAGACAGAGGGGGAGACAGACAGGGACAGAGAGACTGAGGCAGAGACAGAAAGAGCCACAGAGACAGGCAGAGACAAAGAAGGGTAGAGGATAAAGTAAGTGACAGATTTTGATACTAATCTGATATAAGGAGTAAACGGTTTGTCAAGAATTAAATTATAGTGGAAATCTCAATGTCATTCCATTATCATGATCTATAAATCAAGACAAGTAGTGTAACTTCCAATACTGCAATCATTCCTTATGAAAATGTATCTGGGTTGATGCACAAGCATAGCACAGGTTGGCCACCCAGCAACTTCTGTTTTGGTGCATTATAGCGACAAATGACCACAAAGTCTTAAGGCCCCGTACTTTCCTTATAGAGTTAATCAAGCCCTGCCCTTGCTTCTATGATCCCTACTAAACGGTTCATTCAGTCTGTATCAGCGTGTCCCCTTGAAGACTCATATCTCCTTACTGACACCTAAATCAGGAGGGTGTTGCGAAAGGACAGGAATTCAATTCTGTCGGAGGTGCTATTCCCAAATGGGAACTGACTACCCCCAAGCAATGACTTCTCCCCTGTTTTGCAGCAAGGTAATAGGTTATAGAATTGATTCTTAAGATTTCATGAATTGGGGAATGCTTTCCAGTATGACTCACATTAAGAGGATTGATTCTGAGTGTAAGGTAAGAAGTTTGTTCTGAGCAGCAGAACAGCCAGGAACTGGAAGGTGAGTTACGTCAGTGAGAACCCGCTTCCGATTCTTTTCGCAATAGCCTCCAGTGTGACTGGGAAGGCACTGAATTAAACCTTTCAGGGCGACTACATGATTCCTCCCATTCATGTTCCTTTTGTCGTCATGATGGCTCAATGCGATGTAAGTCTCAGCACTTCATTGGAGCATCAGGCTGACTACCAGGGATTGTATCAGCCCTACAGGTTTGGCATGATGTATGAATTTGATACAAAAAGAGTTCATACCAGAGCCATATTCATGCAATCTCCAAAATGTAGTACATTATGATTAAGCACTATGTACGGCTCTGAAAGATTTAGAACACCCCCGCCTGGTGAGCCCCTTTTGAGCAACTCCCTAAACAGATGCTCGTTTAGGCCTCAAATACTGAGAGAACCAGATGGAACTCTGACTGAATGACACACGTGTATGGAGGGCCAGTGGGTGGCTCCATACAGAGCAGGTTGCTTGAGACTGAGCATCCATTAGAAGAAATCCACTTTGATCATTCCCCACATGATAAGATCATCAGTCCGCATTCAGCAGTGTCCACTCAGCAGAATGTGAGGAATGCATGCAGGAGGGTGTTCCGAAAGGATATGGATATAGATTCCCATTGTAGGTACCTCACCTTTCACTTTCCCACTCTACTGCACCCTCAGAAGGCACTCCCCACCTTACACTGTAATGGAAGTCACTTTCTTTGGATCAGACAGTCCACTTCACCCTCCCCCACATCATCGAGTACTTCTTCCACTGTTATTTATATGAGGTATGGAAAAAGCTAGGAATGGGCTCTTATTTGGGAAGGACTTGCCAATGCTCGTAAACTTCTATTAGTAAGTAGCGCATGCCAATACAACAGAAAATTAATTACCAATACGAGCCATATCTGTGTTGGGAAGTGCACCTGCGACAGAACCAAATTCTGACAGTTCGGAAACACCCTCCAGGCAGGGTACTTGGGTACATATTGGGGCTATACTGGATTTTGATTGAGATGAAAGGCTACAGGAGATATCCTTAGGTATGTTCTGAAGGAGGGAATCCTGATGGGGAAAGAGTGTGGGTTTGGGTGCATGAAAGGGTTGACAGGTATGTACTATGATGAACTCAGCAGGTGCGGGTTTGGATGGGTTCATTGGGTACATGGTCCTTTACATGAAGTGGGTTTAATGCAGGTGTCGGAGAATTGTTATATCAACCCAGGCCTTCCTTGAGTAGGGAGGAGACATGGATGAAAAATGGGTACAAATAGGGATAAAAAGATAACAGTAAATGAAGTGATAACTTGTGTACTGCATCATGCATTGGTATCCTAGTTACACAGTTCAGACAAGAAAATTCACGATACCACTATCTTTACTTTACCATGTAAGCTTATACTTGAAGAACACATCGATACATCACACTTTCTCAAGCCATTCCAAGTCACATATAAACTTCCCAAATCATGTTCTACTAACGTTGTTATTTATGTATTCATATCTATCAACTCACTAAGTTTCAACCTTTAGGTCGGTAACCTGTCGGAACATTTTGGGGCATTTGACGAAATCCAGTTCAAGAACAGATTTCCAAATCGCAGGGACCAACTACTTTTCATGGCATCTTACAATAATTAATGCAAATTTGTGAAGTGCCCTCTGATGCAATGTGAATGATCTTAGTTATCCATTTCACCATTGGTTTAACATCCCAATGATAAGACTTCTCTCCATCATTGTTCTGCAGCTTTTACATGAAGAACCATAAAAGGGTTCTCTTTGCTCTCTTAGGGCAATCTTTCAAAATACATTAAATCTCAGTTGATTCATATCAACAATTCACCACACGAAAAGTAAAAAAAAAAAAGATAAAAAATAACATCACCAGGAAACCAGCATCCCCAGGGTGATTGTGGAAGAGGGGGGCATTGATGCCTGGTCAGTTAATTATTTTTGTAATTAAAGCTATTAATCATGACTGAATTAGATGTTCACTGTGCAGGGCGTGTGAGAGATGTTCACAAAAAGTGCAATCTGTCAAGAAAGATGTTGTCCACTGCAGTTTTTAAATGTTTTGTTAATTGACAACCGGCTCTTTCAGGGAATATTTTAGGTGTTTATTATTATAGTTATGTCACAATCAGGAATAAAAGAAATGGGTAAGGCTCTCAAAACACACATAAGCTTGTGCGTGGGGTATCAGGTATTCATAGGCTCTTTAGCCTTTTCTTCATATAATATTAGAATCACAATGCATTAAAACCTAACATGTTGGTACGTTTTCTTTTTGGACAATTCTCCCTTTGAATTAGCAAAGCCCCAATGACATAAAGGCTCATAGACTTTACTTTGCCATATTCCTAAATAGATAAAAAAATGATATGTACCTTTTATACATACACCATATCACAAAAGCAGAACATGACTGAGAGACAGATAGCAGCCAGCCTTAAGCCTACCTTCAGAAAGTGGAAGTCATCCTGTTCTATGAAGCCGGTGGACATACGTTTGATCAAATTGGTGGAGTTGCTCAGCTTCCTGAGTAGTTCAGATAAAGTCCCTAGGGAGTGTCTCTTTGGTGACTCAAACATAGTGGGGAGCAGCTCAGGTAAAGGGTGTATGAGAGTCAATATCCTTCTTATTTAGGAGATGCATTTGGAAGGACTCCTTGTGGAAACAGATGCATGATTATCTTGAATCCATACATCTTGATCAGAAATATAACAATGATCAGTTTCAGAGCTGGTAGCCTAAGAGATATATAACGTATATAATTATGAGCTCACTTAGAAAAACTGGGCATCTTTATGTGATGAAAAAGACAACATTGAAGGAATGCTCAGAGAGAAATTCATTGGTTTGCAATTCTGAGCCATTCTCTGGCTAAGCAATAGTCTAAATAATTTGTCGGTTTTATAAATGGTCCTAGAGTTGGCTTTGAAAACAGAACTTTTGTATTATTCAATCTGAATCAGTTTTTACTATGTGCGATGCCATTGTATAGTTTCTTTTAAGACATCACCAGACAGAAATCTGGAAGTCTCTCCACAATACTGCATTCCACTTACTGAATCTATATTTGGAACCACAATTCCAGTACTCCTAAATCTATATAAAATGTAGGAAATCCATAGATAAATCCATGTTAGGAAATAGCTCTCAGGCTATGGGGTCTGAGGGCAATCACCATTTGATTGAAGGTTGTAGAGTCTGACTCGATCTGGTATAATAATCCGGTATAATAATCCAGTAAGATTACTCCAGGGCTGGCGATATAATCCTGATGGAGCCTGATCTCTCTTCCAGGCAGGCAATCCAGTGCAGTGTCACGTGACTGGCAACAATCAATTCTGATTGGCCGATTGTTATCCAATCAGAAGGCAGAGGAGCATTGCGCCCCGAGCAGTAGCTATTAACTGCAGACCAGATTTGATCTCATTTCCTGGGTTTTATTACCCCTCTGATTTTCTGTGTTGCATCTGTTCCCTTTCTTCCTCATCCACTCCACGAATTGTGTTTGAACCATGAAGAACCAAGTGTGCGTTTGAGAGGTTCAACATACGTTTACCTTAACAGGAATCAAATCCCGCTTCTTTCAATGTTGATGCATTACTTGTCCCTTTTCATTTGTTTTCTGCTGTTCGCCCAATCCCGAAAATGGTAGATTTGTGATCGTTCTCTTTTTGTCCCTTTTGCTTTTGCTGTTTTCGTCTGAACTGTAGGCACTACAGAAACCTGTTAATTTGATGTAACATTCATGTTATCGGATTATAATGATCCCCTATCACAAGATTTTGATAGGGAGTCATATATATATCTTGACTCACTATCACAAAATTATGACAGAACGCCATATATATATATATATATATATATATATATATATATATATATATATATATATATATATATATGTGTGTGTGTGTGTGTGTGTGTGTGTGTTCTGATAACCTGCTGAATGTATTTCTTAGAGTAGGCCTAATTGGAACCACTAAAGACTGTGCTTAGACTTAAAGTATAACTGTCATTATCTTGATGGAATGATGCAAGCTAAAATCGTTTCTAATGAATCCTCACATAGGTGGAATTTAATAATTCATAATGATGACACATCACGACAGGATTGGCGAGTTTTTCACCAAGCAGAACTGTGCATCAAGGTGACATATGCATGGCATTGAAGTAACATGCATTTAGTCAAGAGTTAGTAGAAAGGTATATTTCTGTTCACAGTATTCTGTAACTACGCTAGTAGAGCTGCAGCAAGAGGGAGCATATCACCTGACCACCTGTCACTAACAAAGGACACTTGGTACCACTGGAAACCCCAGATCGAGTACATTACAGCTCTGGCCTGTGTATGAATGAGCTCGGGGACAAACTTGGCAAATCAGTAATGAAAAAAAGTTTGAAAATGCAATTTAATCATAATAGAATAGGAATAAAATGCTGAACCTACAAATATCAATTCTGTCTAGACATTTTGGCAAAGAACTATACTATGTGACTTATATGGATAAAATTTCAAGTTTTTTTTAGGTCAAAGGGCAAAGGTCAAATAT
Organism: Acholoe squamosa; assembly: GCA_949317995.1. NCBI lineage: Eukaryota > Metazoa > Annelida > Polychaeta > Phyllodocida > Polynoidae > Acholoe > Acholoe squamosa. The sequence continues at coordinate 35,269,956 of OX439051.1, forward strand.
CAGGGAATTGGGCTATAAGTATGACCACAATATATTACCTATAAGGTCATTTGTGGATGTACATGAAATCATATCACAAGTAATAAATTATTGACCTTTGGAAATGTCAGAGGTAATAGGTCAAAGGGCAAAGGGCAAAAATCATGTTTATGCATATATACTTGTGACTATGCCCATGTTGTACCCTCACTGAAGCATCAATTATATGCAGTGTGCAGTGCCTTTCTTTTCTAGTCCTAGATTGCAGTTTCAAGGTCAAGCTTAAGGTGAAGGTCATTGGTCCTATGCTGATTGTTCTCTGTATTATTGTATGATTGGTGAATGTATTATGTCCCTTGTGCACAACCACTGGGCAGTGAAAATAATAGCCAATCCATCATTAGAAAACCAATTTCTATTGTGCTAGCCATTTGTCAAATCACCAATGGCAAATTAAAGTGTACTTTGGCTAACAAAAATCTATCAAAATTCGCCAAATTTTGAAGGCCAGCTGTGCCTGGGCCAGGGTCAGATTATACTGACCCACTGGTCCAATATATGTACAGATATTATCTGCTATCCTTGTTTCTAAAGTGATTGGTGTTTTCTAAAATAATGCCCGTATCAGTCCAATGCTGCAGCACTATAGTAATTCCCACCAGCTGTTTACCTACACTCTAATAGATAACTATTGAATCCACCAGACATACTCAAAACCTGAACGGTGAACCACTCAGCAATTGTAATACGGTGAAGTAGTGTAGTTTATACAGTGGCATCTACAAAGCCCCAGGTGGCAGTACAGTAAAGCATTGTGGTAATCCCCATAACGGTGAAATTCTCAAGTTTCCAGAGATTTGACTTAATTTTGATCGACAACTTCCTCAGTGCAGTTACCCACTGCTTGTATCACCATGGTGACAGGTACCACGCTGCTTCCATGGTAACAGTTGTTTGATCCTAGATTCTGGGGGTGACCAGGGTTTAGAGATCTGATCCCGCAGTGAATCTAAACACTGACTTCTGTTGGCTATTTATCCACACCTCCCCCACCTGATCACACTGAGAAGATGTGTGTGTTTGTGAGCATGGTGTCGATAAGGAGGGTAGTCTACAGGATTAGTCTGTAAGTTACCTGTCTATCTGGGCTTCCCTAGCCCACTTAAAAGGGTCTATTTCTCCTCTTTCCTATCCCCTCGGGAAGTGTGTGGTGCACATATGTGCGGGCACTGACACATTCCGCTGTAAATTGTGTAATGTAGTTCTCGCCATGAATATGACCTTAGCTGTCGAAATGGCGTTAAACATCTATTACTCACTCACTCACCTGTCTATCTTATGTTGCTATAGAATAAAGGTGATAGTTGTGATTAATAACACTACAAACGGTATAATTTTTGCTAAGTTAATTAACACTAAGTTTTCCTGTTCCATAGCAGTTTTAACTACCTAGAAAAAAAAGCCAGGAGAACAAGGTTTCTGAACTTCATGATGAGGGTCAAATAGACATTGCATTCAATCAGTGTAGTCTATACTTCACCATTTTTGGCGGACCATAATGATATGGTGAGGTACATAGAGGAGGCGAAAGGTGTAAACACAAAGCATGCATGCACTGTGTAGACAATATAATATTATGATATTGCAAGGTCATTTTCCTGGTTTTCAGTACAGCTCCCTTCAATTTGGGCAAAGGTCCCCCTGCTGGGAAATATGAATGAAAAAAAAGACAGCACAACAGTTTATAGTTGGAGTAAGCCAATAAGACAGGACCTGTGTTTTGGGGTAAATATTGTGAGTAAAAACTTAGGGGCGTGGACTACCCTCCCCACTCTACCGTAGTACTAACCACTCTCTCGAGGTGATGGATTGTATAGAAACAGGTCCTGAATAAAAAACCTAAAGATGTTAGGACTCAAGGCCCCCCACCAACAGACTACCTGCATAATTACCCCCTATTATGAGGGGGATTTAAGGGGCTTTATAAGAAACCAAAGCATTTCTTTTTTATCCTGATTCCCCATTGAGATGGCATAATTGGGACTGAGACTAAAAGAATACTTGATTCAAAGAAAAGACAGTATAATTATGTATGCAAGATTAAGATTCTATTGTTGTATCAGAACTGAATCTGACATATCTATAATCAGCTATTGAGGTTAATGAATGGATGGTGTAAGAATGAAGAAAGTATGCTGTGCAGAAAACCTGCTATGCTGAGTTGGTCCAGATAACCTAGTGCTTGGCTGTATAGAGAGCCTGCTATGCTGAATTTTATTCACCAGGACAACCACCTGAAGGTAACAGGACCCAGGCTGAGCAGCTTAGAGCTGCTCCCCAGGTTCTGGGTCAGCTTCGAGGATAAATCAAATTGTACTTCTTGCTTTGGTCCCTGTTATCCTCGTTGTTTAACCATAGTTATTGAAGGAAAACATGATGACATTGTGTTGTGTCTGGTCTCTCTTTTTATCTGTTTTATGTTATTTCATTTCCACATGGTTATCTTGTTTATCAAGATGGATTGACCTCCTGTACCTCTTGCAATTCATCCTCTTCTCGTGTTCCATTTGACTATGGAAGGTGAAACCAGGGCCCTAGGAGAGAGACTAAGTTATTGCAGGAAAGAAACCCTTGGACTACCTCATAGTCTTCATAGTAAATAAATCCATGTTCCACAAGTACCAATTCCCATCTACATCGCTAACTTCCTAGCTTATCACATCACAAACTTGTTCTCCCACAAACACACACTTGAACAACCTTTACCTACAGATAACCAGACAGATATCAATTTACTACTCCTCCACTGCAATAAAAAGAGGATATTACCATCAATCTGTCATTGCTACACCCACTGACCTGTCAGAATCTGAGTCTACATGCCACCCACAGTCAGATAGTAGTACCTGGAGTGTGTGATGTATGAGTGAGCAGGTGTGAGTGACTCGACCTCATAATATAGGTCTGTTATAGACTACTGCTAGGCCATCATTATTACAATCTCTGAATTTATCTTTCCTAGCATAGAGTAGGGCCAGCTTGGAGGGAATTACCATGCTAGGCAGGGTTATCATGTCCTGCACCTTTCTGTTGGCATATGTATGATTGAAACCCTGGCAGGTAAGTCACCAAGAGTGCATTAATGCATCACACTGTTAGAAATAACTGCTGAATCTACCAGGGATCCTCATAAAACTGAACAGTGAACCAATGTTCAAATCTGGCAACTTTGGGAGGAGGATTCATCATTATTTCAACATTTTCTTTTACAGTGCATGTCAAGACATGGAAATAAAACTACAGGTATTAAGTCTTACCTCAGAGGGCAAATATAAAGCTTAGCTCACTGTAGCATACCTCACATGCTTCACTGTGTAGGTCGTCTGGAGTATGAGTACAGAGTAAGTTTCCCCCATAGTGTGAACAGCTCAATCTGCCACATGTGTGACAGGACAAGTGTGAGGATCTGCTCACTCAACCAGAACTGCTCCTACAACTACACACCAGGCATGGGTCAGGCCTAAAAGTAATTTGCTGCCCTCCCTTGACAGAGAGACATGGTCACAAAACCTAGTAGACGAAGACATTATAGGTAAAAACCCATTTTATGGAATTGCTGTGTCTCAGGAGGAATTCAGACATCTTCATGACAATGTTTTTTAGAATTTGGATCCTCCTTTTGACTACATTGTGTCTTGTCTCTGATATTTTGACTAGGTACGATCCTTCTACTCCCTGCATTTACTATATTCTATAGCCACGAACTGCATTACAATTATGTTTATTTCAGTGTGGCTTTGATCAGGTGTAAGCTAAAGTATAGAAATGACCCTGGGTGATTTTTGACCTGGAGTAATTTTTGACCCTGACCCCCCACCATCCCCTCACTTACCCTACTTTCACCCCAGAGTCATTTTTGACCCTGGGTCATTTTTGACCCAGAGTCATTTATGACCCCTCCCCTTCCCCCTCTCTCTGCCTTATCAGTTGACCTAGATAAGTGGCCTCTCCCCTATACTGACTTTCAGTTATGAATGGACAGCAGACTAAGTTTCAAATTGTGTTTTCTCAACTTCTATAGTTCATATCCAAAAGTTATTTTAGATTTAACTAGGATACATATTGGTCTTTCCAGTGATGTATGATTGATCAATCTCAAATGTGATACAAACTTATCATTTGCATTATTGTGAGCCCAGAGAGCTATTTTCCCTCATACCCATTGCCATAATTAAAATGCAAAATAAGATGGCTAAAAAAGTAGTTTGGTATTCTAGACTACCATTATCAATCCTCCTCTTTTCATATATGATGGTTTTATGATGGATAGATAAAGAAAAATGGCCCAAAAAAGCAAATTAAAATTGCTTTTTCCATAGCAGACAGAGCAGGGTTATTTTTCACCCTGGGTCATTTTTCACCCAGGATCATTTTTGGGGTTTTACAGTTGATCCACCTGAAGAGGTGATGTGATAATTGATATTAGTGTGGCACACCTCAGCCACACAGGAAATGCTTTCTGATGTGGTAGACGTGGCACCTGTTTCATATACGATCACATATTCTATAAATTCACAAAACCATCCATTATCTTTTGGACCTATGTTTAAGAACCATGCCAACACCTGTAATATCGCTCATGAATCATATGTTCAAAGCTGCCCTACCTAACTTCTATTCAGTTATGAGTCACTTAGCTAAAGAGGGGGAAGAGTTATAACGGGGTTATAACTAAGACTTGAAACCATGTAAATAGATAAAGCATATGTCTGTTTTTGGTTAAGGCAATCATTCACCTGAATAGGATTATATAAAGACCATATGTACCACTAAAACTGAAACTGTCAGAGAGGATGGGTTCAAAGACGAAATCACTTAACCAATAGAAAGTAACTGCAGGTTTTGGGGCAGCCATTTTAGAGGATTGAAAGAAGTGGCAACAGGTTCATTTACCGCAGAATATAGTTATTATTCAAGTTTTCATATCGTGAAGTAGCTCTATCCTTTTTTCCTATTCTGTCCACCACTGTGTATATGGTATGGGAATCACATTCTCTTTTGAGTTACTGTTTGAAACTGAAAAAAACACATCGATCTGAGGGATCCCCAGAATGTAATCTATAAATATCTGATATCAAAATGTATCAACTGTGATGTAAAGTGAACCTTTAAGCTATTCGTAAATCAAATATGCCTTGTGGTTCCCCTGGCCAGGTTGCCAGGGCAGCATCTATTTCTATAGGTGACTCAGGACCTACCTGAGGTAAGGTTTCAATAGAATATATTCTATTGAAACCTTACCTCAATGTGCTCAGACCCAGGCACGAGCCTGGTAAACCCACACCCAACCTCTATCCCACAGAATCATAACAAACCATCCCCTACCAGTATAAGCTGTATTAACAAGGGCAGGGACCCCTGACTGGGAGTAGACTATAGATTACCATAGTGGCCAATTTAAGTTAAGTGCCCAGGCGCTCAATAATTCCAAAACCCATGCACCTTCAACCAGTATTTGAGACAGGCGCTTATTTGAAGATTGTTTTAGTGCTTTTGATTAATTGTTTTAGTGCTTTAGATTAATTTTGATACCACTATACCCAATATTCTGGTCCCCACAGGTATTTGAGGACATGCCTGATGACATTCTCCCCAGATCATGGTGAGAAGTACTCTTGAACTCCACTAGATGGAGTATTTCTATTCTCCAATCACAGACTAAACATCTTTATAGGAGAGACAAGTTGACCATAGGGGTGTTAGGGTGCCCTCTTGTGAGTAAGGGTTAAACAGGGGATGATTGACTGGTAACTTCTTAGACTTGGCCTGCCTCTATGATGTCCCCAACAAAGAAGCGGGTCGCCAGCCAATATACCCTAGTGCTTATTTAAGACTCGCTCTCATTTGAGACTGTGGTGCTTAAAAGACTCGAGTACAGTATTGATAGGTCCATTTTATATAACATGGCCTATAGGATTAATTTACTTTTATATAAAGAAAAACAGCTCAGCTCCATTCAAAATCCAAGATGGCGGACCCCATTGAATACAAGCATATTGTATTCCATGCCCCCCCATGGAATACGGATGTTCTAGTACTAATATATAGTAACAATCGTATCTACCATGACATAAATTTGCATTCGGAATGTGACCTCACAGCAAATCTATCAATCAGTATTACATTATCCTTCTTGAAATGGATGTAGATATGCTTACAACTACATGACTTGTATACTCTAAATCAAGATACAGAAAGGAATTATATTATAGGGGGGCTAAGTCACAACCCTCTTCCAACCTGTTCTATTGGGCTACTCAAAAACTGCTCACCATCTCCACCATACCCAATACCATTTATCCTTAGAGGTGCTCAGAGTTAATAGGGTTAACAGGGAGGATCCCTGGGAGGTGAAACCCACTGAGAACAGGAGTAAGTCTCTATGCCCTACAGATGTGTAATTTTTGAGGTGAGGGGGTGAAGTGAGGGTTGAAGTAAAAGGGTGGGATGTGTAAAAGGTTTGTGTACACTATGGTAGTAGTGACAGACAGGTGGATGTGTAGATGTTAGTTACAGTGCTGGAGGTCTTTGATGCTGTTAAAATAGGGCCTTTTGGTTAGATCCTACTAAAGGAGAGAATGCATTGCATGGAATATCTAGCACTGCTTTGATAGACTAGCTAGTTCAATGGTTATTTCAAATTAAACTTGTAGGCAGTGAGATTCCACAACACATAAGATAAGGAAGCTGCATCCCTGCTCCTGTTGGGGGCTTCAGTGCATATAATCCATACTTCCCTTTGGGAAATTTTGCAAAACAGCTAAGAATTATTTTCTGTCATTGTATTTATATAAGCCCTGGACAAATCATCCAATGAACCATTCTTACTTATCCAACGTGAAGACCAAGCGTTTGGTTTAAATAAAAGGACTCCTTGGGCAAAGTGGGTAAATCCTTGACCACAAAATGGTAAATCCTCATGTTTGACAATGGGTCCCAGCTTAAATATTGATTCCACCAGTGTGCTTTATGTGGCCCATGGTCTCCTCCAGTGTCCACTCCTGATGCTGAGGGACAAGCTATCCATAGGGGTAGCAGGTGTGTAGCTCTATCCTCAAACCCTGGAGTCAGCTGGGAACCCTTATGGTGGACTCACAGGTGGACATCTACCTCGTCAGTAGATATGGAGGAGTTATAGGTAGGTGGGACAGAGGGTTTTCTCGGTGGAAGGTGTATCCCTACCTTACCCTACACCAACCCACTATCCACTGCTTTCTACCATAGCCCACCACCGCTTGATAAGAGCCCAGGACGGCTCCTCCTCCTTCTGACAACTGCTCATTGCAGCTCAGAGATGCTCACCACTGACTCACACCATGTAAAGTGTGTCCCTCGGGAGTTAGCCAAGTGCTTATCGTAACTCAGAGGTGCTCAACACTGACTCACACCATCTATAGTTTGCCTCTCATGAGTTGCCATGAACTCATTGATGAGCACAACAAAGGCATTGACGAGTGATAGACCTTTGAAACAAAGATCAAGAGGTAGTTTCAAGTAAACACCAATGAACTGAAAGATATCTTCCTTTCACATGCAAATTGGATTGCCACACCATGGAATTATTTTTTTAGTTATGCCTACATCACTGGGCATGTGAAAGGAGCAGATTTAATTATATCTCTCCGATCGTAATAATCTTAACTGCTCATTCATATCCTACAGCAGCTTCCCTAAAATCTCTAAGGACAAAGTATAGGTCTCACTACCCTCCTATGACACAGATGCTACGGCCTTTCATCGATTTAAACCAGGGCCATAATGATTTCAAGGGGCAAGTTTAGGATTTTGTTTCAGACAGGGTTGACTTGATTCTTAGCCTGAAATCTTTCTAATTTCAGGAGATTTTCTTATAATTATAATAATTATGAGAGTGCATAATTTCAATCTATGCTCCTTTGAGTATGTCTCAATGGGCACCTAATCTAGTATTCCTACATGGAATACGTACATATTTTACTTAAAGGGGATGGTATAACTAATGTATTGATCACAGTTGGATTTCTATGCTATTTCAGATCTATATTTTGGGCATAGTTAATATTAGAGCAAACACACTTGGATAGAGGTATCATAGACTAGGTGTTTCTGAGTTTCAAATCAGCAAATAAATAAGATGTATAACAGTACATTAGGACATGAGGCATGTTCTAGGCACCAGTGTTCAAAGAGATTCCTAGATGTGAGAGACATGAAGCCATAAATCTTAATTCCCCTCAGACCAGTGCCTGGGTGGAAGGTATTTGTAGAAACAAGTAGAAAGGGGACTAGTTTCACCTCCCTGGTTCTATCATTGCAGATCCATGACATTACAGGTACAATCAAGATATGATATATTTAAAATTTGTGAATGTTTCAAGGTAGTTTAATTGTAATGGTTACAGAAAGAACCTGTTGTATATATAACGTCATAATTAAATTGAGGCAAATTGAAGAAGAGGTATGCCTTCAGAACACTTTCAATATACCACTGCTTTGGCTCCAGAGAAAACCTGACATACACATGGTGTATTTTCATTTTAAGTATGCATAATGATAGAGCAATGCACAGAAGCTATGGCAAAATTCACTGGTGTGTTAAAAGTCTTGAATTCAGATTTGGTTACATATTTACTGATTTACGAGTATATACTGGAGGTATTTTTTTCTTTGCACAGGTACCAGATATGAAGCTACCTACATTCTATACCAATGTTGATAAAATGGTAGTAAGGGTAGTAGTCATCGTAGCAAATTCTCCTGGCTGTTAATCTGTTATCTTTAATGCAAGATAAAGAAATGCCACAGAGGGGGTAGTAGTGATAGCAATGAGAAATGCTGAGCGTGAAGTGAGATAAACAGTATGGGGAGTGACATCAGCAGAGATATACCCACCCCCTATAGTCAGCTATTTGGTGTAAGGTTGGTGTAGGGCCAAGCAAGCACTCTACAATAAAATGGTAGGTATAAGAGAAAGTGTTCACTTTGCCATTGAGAAATTTAGCAAAGGTGGAAAGATTTCTCTAGGTTTGTTACCATCAATATCTGTCACGAGTACCAATCTCATTATAAGAAGGTTCTGCCTATCATTACTTAAGGAAAAATGCTACATCATCTCAGGACGTGTATCTACTGCTGATAATCTCAAATAACGCTGGATTAAATTGGTATTTACTGATATAAAGAAAATGCCAAAAAAGGTAGGACAATTTAAGTGTAAAATGCCTAGATTATTGAAGTGAATGAAAAAAAAAACTTCCTTTTTCATAACATATTGCCCCTCTACTGATTTTTCTGCAAGATTCTGGATAGTAGAAGACTACTACTACTACCACTGCCACTACCTCTACCTCTACCACTACCACCACCACTACCACTACCACTACCACTACCTCTACCACTACCACTACAACTACCACTACCACTACTACTACTTTTATTAGACTACTACTACTACTAGACTATTACTACAAGACTACTACTGGGCTACCACTAATGCTGCTGCTGCTACTAGACTATTACTACTATGTCTACTACTACTACTATTACTACTACTACTATACATCTACAACTACTATGTCTACTACTACATCTACTACTACTGCTACGTCTACTACTACTTTTACGTCTACTTCTACTGCTACGTCTACTACTACATCTACTACTACATCCTCTACTACATTTACTGCTATTACGTCTACTATTACAGTTAGTTAGTTAGTAATAGATGTTTAATGCCATTTCGACAGCTAAGGTCATATTCATGGTGAGAACAACATTACACAATTTCACAGAGGAATGTGTCAGTGCCCGCACATATGTGCACCACACACATCCTGAGGGGATAGGAAAGATGAGAAGAAGACCCTTTTAAGTGGGCTAGGGAAGCCCACGTCTACTATTACATCTACTACTATACTGCTGCTATACCTACTACTACTACTACTACTACTACTACTACTACTGATACTGCTACTACTAGTACTACTACTACTTCTAGACTATAACTACGAATATTATAATTATGTCTACTACTACCACTGCTACTACTACTACTACTACTACTAGACTACAACTACTACTAAGACTATTACATACAGCTACTACCACTGCTACTTCTGAAGACTTGTCAAAGATTCAGAATGTATATTGCCTAGTTCTTCACGACTCAGCTAGCATGAGATAACCCTGATACAGCCTGAGTAAGTGCTTATTCTGTATGTTGTCCATAAATTACCCTAGATAAGCTATCTGCCCACTAAAACTACACACTCCTGGTTGACCACCGTGTACATGGGAATGTTAGATAGTCTGCATTAACAACCTTATAACTGACTGATTCCATGTGTGTTCATATTTACCTGAGTTGTCAGATAAGTGTCAGTTGACAGAGAAGTTGGTAAATGGAGTACTTCTTTTATTCTCACATCAAGTACATATTCCCAGTGGAAACTATTATATAATCGTGATTTTCTGATTATGGTGACTTTTGCTCCCTCCGAATTCTTTGTATAAGGCTAGATACACTCTTATGGTGGTCTACCTACCAATGCCAAACATGTACAAACATAGCATATGTGCAGAAATGATTCTCTGTATAAAGATAATTATGGGCATGTAGAGTAAATACAAAGGAAGAGGGGCCTAGGTCAAACAATGATTTCCTGTATAAATGATTGATGTATTTTACTCACATTGCTTTGTCACTCTTTTTTCCCGTGAGATAGCCATGTGCACTTAAGATGAAGATATATATATAATGTAGAAGTCGGCATCTTTGACTTGGAAACTGCAGTATATGTCTCAGTCAGGATATGATTGACAGGATACACAAATGTAGTCAAGGCGAGCAACTGAATTTATTGTATCATGACAACAAGAGGGCATCATAATATCAAAGCGCTATGCAGTACTTAAATGGTTAACCAGTTATCTATTCCAGGAAGTCAGTGAACCTGTTCTAATTCGTTACCCTGGGTGTGCCTGGGGCATTGATAAAAGCCTCAGGTGTAATGGATAGTATCGTCAGTTCTAATTCAATCCCCACACATTTGTGTCTGAAAGTCTCAACTCCTTAAGGAAGTCAAGGCGTTTAGTCGAAATACTCTGATTTTATTCTCATTCAATTTCTCTATCCCTCTCTCTCTCTCTCTCTCTCTCTCTCTCTCTCTCTCTCTCTCTCTCTCTCTCTCTCTCTCTCTCTCTCTTTCTCTTTCCCTTTTTGTTCTTCTCAACGTTGTTAGTTAAAAATATTATCTCTACATTTATTCTAATCTCTGCTCGGTATTCCTGATCTAATACCAACAAACTTCGAGGGAACTAGTGGCTTCGCCACTAGAGTTTGGAGCAATAGTATTCATGATATTTTAAGACTTATGAAGCTGTTTTCCTGCTTCCATAGTTTGTATTGAAGTTCTTAAATTGATACCTTTGTTACCCCCCCCCCGACCCCTCATTTCCCCAGCTGGGCATAAAGCTTCATGCTAGAGTTTCAACTCTTCAGTGCAGCCCCCCTGGTGTCTTACAGCAGATGCGCTTATCTTAGCGCCGCTTAACTTAGCGACCAGTATGGGTATCATAGCAACGTCAGCAGATTTTCTGAGTATTTGAGTTTTAATTAAATATCTGGAACTATTCATCACATCTTACCATATGACCTATCAAATTAAAGGTCTTGACGAATGCAATTTAGATTTCTTATCGTCCATCAGTTTCCTGTAATTATAATCGAGATAATGGCGCCAATAACTTTGGATCGGGATCCAAGATGGCGACCATTGCATCTTGACTGATGATATTTGAGGCTATAAAACGTTTTACAAAAGTATCAATTGAAGAGAAATACAATACAATATTTTGGAGTGGATCAAGCAGGAAAACAGCTTAATAAGTCTTGAAATATTTCTGTTGAGATTTCTATATATTAGGTCGAGTTAGCTGGCCCTTTCCTCATTGCTTCACAGCCCAAAAAATGTGCTTCATCTAGTACCCCATGGGTCCTCTAAGCTGAAGTAGCCACAAATCGAACATTTATAGCCAGCGACCAAGGAACCCATTTTTATATATAGGGTAACTATTTGAGAGAGCTGTGCTATAGGCAATAAACAGGTAGAATTTGACCATTATTATTCACAGTCACCACATCAATGATGGAGGATTGCTAACATAATTATATGAACTTTCTAACTCGAATATGCATAATACATGTATTCAATAAACCTATCACGGTATGGGGGTCATGTTTCAGTATAGGTACTGCATGATAAGAGCTGGAGGGAATGTGTCTGTATGGAGATGTATACTGGAGTCTGGTCCGTGTGTGCATCACCTTGTACCAGGATTCTCAACAGGCAGTAGATAAGGATTGACTCCCCTTACTCTGACTCACCTACCAGGTTACCTTGGACCTCAAGTTGGCATCTCTCTTGGGTGACTATACCATTGAACTTCATGGATGCTTCACTAAAAGGACTGATTGATATGTGCTAGTCATGGGATATCGATTTACAATTATCAATAATAAGGACGGTGAATGCTTAAATAGCAGGTATCCGACCAATGCAACCTAATGCGCACTTTGGCTAGTAGCAGACAGGTCTGGTCACCCAGCTGAGATGTAGATCTACTGCCATCTGCTATGCATGAATTAAAATCAGTCTTAAGACCTTACCTATATAAGCTAGGATGTTGGTGCCCCATGTATTGTGAGTGAAGCAATGTCATTGCACAAAGGTTGACAGCCACAGAAGCAGTAATTGTTCTGCTGTATATATAACACAATGCACCTGCCATCTCATTGAAGTCATCCATCTACACCAAGTTCACAAAAACACATTCTAATGAGTTATCAAAAAGTACAAGTGTACAGATATAGTCCTACGTTGATGTGGGGTAGGGGTGATGAGAAGGGCGTGGTCCTGTCACCCTGTCCGCCCCCAGACAGGTGAGACTGACTGCCCACCTGGTCAGGATCTACCTGTATACACCCTCTGATACCTTAACATCATGAGCTGCTCGGCCTGACCTGAACCCTGATCTATGACCCCTCATCTGCTCACAACCTGCTCATTGTTAACCCTCTAAGTGGTGAATCTTCATGTTCCTTGGTGTCATGATTGATTGATTGATTGATTGGTGAGTCTAACCACCACATTGGTGCATCATAACATCTTTTGGGAGTGTATATGATATGCATTTAGCCCTTGCCAGACCATGCCAACATGCATTTGCCCTCACTATTAAAGAAAAGCACCAATGTTGGCTTAGGAGTCTTGGCCTTCAATGTGCAGACCTCAAGGTTTATAATTCTCTTACAGAGCACAACCTAGTAAGCCACATGTGTTACCATACATTTCAACTGTGTTTAGGCACACAACATAGGATAAATTCTGAGCTAAATTTGTCCTGTCCTTAAGCGGGTATTCCACTGCCATCAGTTAGCCAAAATTTTGCTAATCCGATTATTTTTGATGATGCAAAAATATAGAAGAATTGGGGCAGATTAGCAAAACCTTGGCTGATGACAGCAGTGGAATAGCTGCTTTAAAGTGGGTATTCTAGCTTCTAGTGCCGTCGGTAGGCCAAAACTTTGCTAATCCAATTATTTTTGATAATGCAAATGTATAGAAGAAATTTGTCGGATTAGCGAAAATTCGTCCGACCGACGGCAGTGGAATAGCCGCTAAAGCGCACACTCTTTTTTTTTTTTTTTGTGTAGTTCTATCACTCCACACCATTTGAATGATATTGCATTGCATTGTTATCATTCATTTAGAGTGGTCTGCTAATAATGTTTATATCATCATATCATTTACTCAATTATTCTTTTTTTCTATTTGGTGATGGTTTTTCAAGAGGGGCCTAAATGTGATCCACCCTGATACCCCCACTGGTCCCTTTTACCCCAGGTCCGTGACCTTGGAGTCTATCTATGACCTCAAACACCTGTCCTAAGGGGAATTACTACCACTCACACAACTCACAACATGACCTTCAACTTGTCCTCACCTTACTCCCCACGTCAAGTATATCTATAGATACTGTTAGAACTTAACATGCTTTATATTCCATTTTGAATGTAAAACTTGTCAAAGCTTTAGGTAATTGCTTCCCTCTTCTGTACCACAATATAATTTGTATCATTCAAAATTTTCGAATTATGTAAACACCTACTTTTGATGCAGCAAGGGTTTTGAATCATAAGAAGGGGACTTTGTGAGCCCACTGGACTTATCATGGGAGGCTGCTTAAAGTTTTATAAATATCAAACACAAAATCAATCACATTATGTGTTACAACAAATATATATGAACTTTGAAGCTATCGCTACTTGTGATGAATACGTGTATGGCATGGGCTGCTGATACACACATGTGTAACAAGTGTGTTACATGTGTGGTGTAGGATGACTGCACTCATTAACCCCAGGTGTACAGGTGTAATAAGACACACCTGCTAGGTGTAAATCAGCTAAAATATACATGTTGTGTAGATGGGAAAGTTGGTGGTATTGTATAATGTCATTCTTGCTCATGTATGTCGTACATAGTTTTATTAATACATTTTTTATACTTGTTTGTTTGAACAAGAAATTGAATCTGGATGTTGTATTAAAAGTTGTAATCGATATGCTGTTTCTACCAACAGAGTTCAACGGTGCTCTATCAGAAATACTGTCAAACTTTCCATATGTTTAGCACATAAACGCGCCATCTGCTATTTTAGAGAAGTAATCACTCTCTGAACCTGAATCCCGTGTAGTGTTCATAGCTCTTTGCATAGAAAATCTTCTGTTTTAGTCACAGGTCAGTAGCAAGGCATTTATCACTCCCTATTTGTTAGCAGGGAGATTCTGTGAAAGATTCCTTGCTACACGAAATTAATCCAGGGTGGCGTAGGCAATTCCCATAGCTCTTATTCAAATGTTCTGAGAACAGTATACGAAATACTCCAAATGATTAAGTCCTGCAGTTGTAAGATTCTTTCCATGAGACACACAGGGTTAGAGTCTTGGTAACTTCAGTAGTACCCCAACATACATCATCCATGTTCACAGCGTGGGGTCTGCCCCATACTGACTCCTACATTCGACACCAGGGGGGCCCTCTCTAACCACTTGGTCAGGTCATGTGACCACAAAGGACTACTGACGCCCTCTCTCGTGGGAATTACTATATGTAGGTACGCATAATAATCTAGGTTCAATGGATGGTGCACAAATTGAGTAATTGGCAACTCAAAAAAGCTGAATTGAAATTTCATTGAACCTTTCACTTCATACGCCTAGTGTGTTATCTGTATAATATGTAAGTTTAGGTGTCTAAACCTGGGAGATTAAACCGAGACCATACCCATTTTAGCCTCTTTAATGATGTGATTGTCCTCATTAGACCACTTTCTCATATTGATGTTGAAAATCCCTTTGTCAAATAATGATGTGCCTTGTACAAATATTTCAAAGGACAAATGCCTTCTTTGGAAAGTATACACGGGGGTGCCCATTCATACTGGAAAAGCCAAAGGAGTAATAGCCTGGGGCCCTAACCCACTGGCTATGTCTGCAAGCAATATAGGGGCTGGTCAGGCTGCTAAATAAGACTTTCTCAATGGCCTTCAACAAAGGCCAGAAACTAATTTAGAACTTTTAAGTACAGGATAGCTCAGCTCACAGAATTGTAAATTCTGGGGGATGCTGGCATCGATACCATGGGTAACTTTCAGACATTGATTGTCCGCATGTCAAATTGTCAATTAGATCAAGACAAGAATATAAACACAGGGTAGCAATCACATTTAACACACACACACACACACACACACACACACACACACACACACATATATATATATATATATATATATATATATATATATATATATATAGTCATTCCAAGATTTACTGCACATGTGGTTCCTTGGGCATATAATAGCAAGGGAAACACTTCTGCACCACCAATAATATTTTTATTCCTTAGGGGGGGGGGGTCATAGCTTAGATTTCCATATGGTTTGGGTGAGTCTTGGGGTATAATTTATTTTTATATGCATTCAATTATGAATTTTCAAGAGTGGACCATTACTGATAGAGTCCATCTAACCTGGTTAGGGAATATCACCAGTCTTCTTATTATATGCAATTAAGAGGTACCCTGGGGGGGTCTTCCATAATTATTTTTTTATGTACTCCAGGAATTACCCATGCCAGGTACATATATGTGATTTTCAATGCACACCGTGATCAGTAACGTTCCAGGGACAATACTGATATTTACAGATATTACTGGATGGTCAAAGTCATATTTTCATAGTATCAACCTACCACCTTGTATAGTGTTTGTAGCATTTCTTCTTAATTGTAGACATGTCTGGCTTATGGGAAAAGAGTACTTGGTGTATGTAAAGATACATTTTAGCACCACATATGAATAGGGAATGTTACTGATGGCTACAAGCATTTTTGAGATGATTAGAGTTCGACTTTTATAATGCCAACCTATCATCTTGTATGGTGTTTCTCTCATTTGTATTAAATTGTAGACATGTTTGGCTTATGAGAAAAGACTATTTGGTGTATGGAAAGATATATTTTAACACCATATGGGATGTGCGAGTAGTGACAAATGTACAAAAAGTTGTGATTTTTAATTTTCAAAGTGATATTAGACACCAAAGATGGGCCTTTTGCATGTTTAAATGACTCTAGATATGCAGTACAAACTCTTTTATCTTTGTTTATGTGATGCCAATGGAATATGATAATGTATAGATGAGCTGTGGCCATTCTTTGGGAGGTTAATGAATAGGGAACTTTACTGATGGTACATGTGATGTGGCCTCTACGCAGGTACTGACTATGAAGTATAAGTATTATATATCAGGCTAATTGTAATTATTCTGTACAGTAGTTCTACCAGAAACAATGGACAGTTAATATAGTCATTGTATGAATGATTTTGAATGAGCTAGGCTAAAGTTAAGAAATGGAAGAATAAATTCCCAAATTTTCAGAGTTTCCAATTTTTCCGCCAATGCGTAACTTCAAGAGTTTTCAAGCCTCACTTTAAAGTCATACATTGTACCAGCCTGGCTACAACATTTGGTGTTTCTAGGGGTCTTATTAGTGGTGTTATTCATGTCTGATTGATTATGATCAGTAACGTTCCCCTTTTGTAGAAGGTTTTACGGCATCTGTGATAAAAACTGACATCTTAGGAGTTGGATCCTTGAATGAACCATTTTAATATGCCAAGATATAGAGCTATCAATAAAATGTAATGTTATTAAGAAATGCTGACTTTGTCAATTCATGATCCAGGCCTCCCATGTGCAGTATTTCTTGGAATGAGCCTTATTTATATATATATATATATATATATATATATATATATATATATATATATGGGTCATTCCAAGATTTACCGGACGGGGGGACTAGGTCTGGAAATAACATAATTTTTTATTGATAGCCCTATATCTTTGCTTATCAAAAAGTTTCATTCAAGGATCCAACTCCTAACATGTCAGTTTTTATCACAGACGCAATAAAACCTTCCAAAAACATGAGGCGTGAGTGAACGGAAACAGTTGCAGCATGATTATAACTACTAAATATAGATCTAGCTGCACAAAATTCTGTATACAAACTGGTACAATATAATATCTTTATGTATACCAAAAGGCTAAAGTAAGAGTTGGAAACTCTTGAAATGACGCATCAATGAAAATATTGGAAATGCTGAAAAATTAGGAATTATTTCTCCAATTTCCTAACTTTAGCCTAGCTCAGTAATAAACACTTATACTATCATTATAATAGCTCTCCATTGTCTACACTATGTGTACTTTATATAACAATGGCAGTTTGCCTGCTATATAATACCAGTACTGAGTCTTCAGCGCCTGCGTTGAGACTTATATATTCATGTAATTCACTCACGCCTCACGTCTCATCAACCTTTATGTGAATAGCCACAGCTCAGCCATACAACATTATATACCCATAAATACACTCAGACAATCAGTGTTCATCATGACTTTGAAAATATAACTTCACAAAATTTCTACACTTCTCAGAAACATGTATCACTTGTAAGAAACCAACAAGACCATTTATCATCTATTGGCAAGTCTGTCGTCTTTCCTCCTTTTTGAGTTTCATGTTGGCCAATGTAACTGTGTTTGTATGAAGGATGTGGCCCCAGACAGTGGAGTTGCCATACCGCTTCTTGTTCACATAGCCAAGGATGTTTTGATGGTAGATGAATCGGACATTGGGCTTGGCTTGGAACTTGTGGCAAGTGTGGTCGTCAATGGGATGAATAAGGAACATGTCCTCACTGGAGTCTGACTCATGCAGGAATACGCAGGCGACAAACTGTCCCTCTTGGTATTCATCCTGCACAAACACAGCCGTATCCTCGACGTCCATTTGGGGTCCACCTTCGAAACTGAGGGGTGAGGTATTCATCCTGTCGCATGCGCTTGGTGACAGGGGCCTTGACTGCGCGCTCTGCAGCACACTTTCATGCGGCACACGGAGGCACATTTTCTTTGTTAGCCATGGCTGGGACAGGAACCAAGTCCTTGCGGGTGTGCTTGCCAGCCACAATGGGTGAGGGACCCCTTTGGCGCTTGCAGGCAGAGGCGCTAGTGAAAGGAGCAGGGAGAGTGTTCTCCGACACAGTAAGGGCAGTGGCACACTGTTTTTTCTTGGGCCGGCCTGCACACCTTTTCTGTGCCGGGGGAGGTGGGACAACAGCGTCGACTGCTGCAGGGACAGTCCTCTGTCGCGTCTGCCGAGGTGGGGGAGGAGCCTTCTCGTTGGTAAAGTTCATTTCGTGAGTGATCCAGTCTGGACACCCACAAATGGACCTACAGTCGGCCCAGCAGCACTCGCTGAAGCAGGATTTGTTGTGTACAACGAGAGACTTCCCAGGTTTGGCAGGCACCGCAGCATGGACTTTCTGGGTGCCCTTGATGGACTGGTCCGCTACTACTTTGCTGACTGTGAGACGGCCTTTGGTGATGGCCGCCACTGGAACGCAGATGTACTTGACGCGGCCTTCGAGTTGGTTGCCTTCAGCCGCGAAGCACTCTGCATTCTCAATGAGGGTGCCCTTGCTGACAAGGTTGTCTGCATTGCGTTTTGCTGCATCTCCAATGCCGTCACACAGGGCTTTTCTGTGACCCGCCTCAAAGTAGGTCCATGTCACGGGAGGACCTGCCATCCAGGCTTTCATCCCCCGACGAGATGACGATGGGGCCGTTCTCCTGCTTACCAGTCTCCTTAAAAGTAGAGCAAGTCCATTAGTATTATACAAGGCACACGCTCCAGGTTGTTGAACAACCTTTACCAGAATGGCCACAAGTCAGCTTTCTATACAACAGTAGAGATGTTTGACCACAACTCAGGTATACAACATCATATGCTATCCACATCTTTGAAAAGAAAATTCAACACTCATTGCACCTACCACGTCACTCTCATCAGGGGACGAGAAGGACACCCGCTGGTACCTGGGGCGAGGGGCAAAGGCGAGGCGGACAGTCAGCTTACCATGCCCCTTGCCCCAGCCCCCTGCGGGTGTCCCTCTTCCCACCGCCGCAGGTGCCATTGCGGAGGATGCAGCCAGACGTACAGCTGCCTGCTTTGGCAGCAGCGGGTCGGGCCGATGTGCCCAAATTTGGCTGTGAGAGGGCCTAAAAGTTCCCGACGGGGCCGAAATTTTGCCATTCAGGCCCAAATTGGTGTGGGGGGTTGTCTCAAAACATCCAAACATGGCATAAAATGTGTCTCACACACGTAGGTGACTCTATTCTAAGGAATTACCATCAATTTAGACCCGAGCATACATGAATCGGACTACAAAATGGCAAAATCTAGCCGGGGAACCGATCGTTCACTCACGCCTCACTTTTCAGCAAAAGGAAAAATGTTGCCCCTGATGCATCCAAAATGGCCCGGGCCGCAACCCAAGCATCCCCCGTTGGTGGATTTTACCCCTAGCGCCCAAAATACATTGTTTCGTTACACAATATGTGATCTACGGGCACCCACACACATTTTTAACAATATCTCATCAGAATTTCATCAAATTTCCTTACCTTTATTACGAAAGTCTTGGAGATTTTCCAGGAAATTACTGCTTGGAAGTTGTGTTGAGTTTCGTGCGAGATCCTCTGAGTTATTTTTTACGAGACCCGGATGTGGGTCATTTCTGCCGGGCAACAGGAAGTCGTCTTCTTTTTCACACACTGTTTTTCCCGCCTCGGTTCACTCACGCCTCACTTTGCGATGAGACACCCAATACAGCCCATCCAGGGGGCATATGACCGTAATTTTTTTTCATACATGATCCATACAGGCTAAAAGTGTGTATAGAGTACAGAAACTGTATGTAGTAATGAAATTTACTTCTGTTTAGTGGTAAAAGACCGTGAGGTGTGAGTGAATTCGGTGTGCATTGAAATCACTATTATCTACCTGGCTTGGGTAATTCTCAAAGTACATAAAAAAATGCCTATGGAGGTTACCCCCTTAGGGTACCTCTTGATTGTATATAATAAGAAAATTTGTGCTCTGTTGTGAGGGTCTGGATGGTCACTTTGAAAAAAAAATTCACTCACGCCTCATCATGTAAAATTCATGTTTGAATGCACATAGAAGATAAATTATGACCCAGGACCCACCCAAACCATATGGAAATCTTAGCTATGACCCTCCACTAAGGAATAAAAGTATTATTGGTGGTGTAGAGGTCTTTCCCTTGCTATTATATGCCCAATGAACCACTTGTCCAGTAAATCTTGGAATGACCCATATATATATATATATATATATATATATATATATATATATATATATATATATATATATACATATATACATATGTATTTACTCAATACTCATATCCCTAAAGAGAGAGCTACGTTCGAACTATTATAATCTATAGCATATTGCACATAATTCATGGTGGAAATTTGATCGGCCAGCACTGACCAAGAGACCGAAAATAATATATTTTCAAGGTCAAATTTGAAACAAAAGCAATAATTGTTAGTGATGTCTTGAATATATAACTTATCTGCATTTTTTATTGCACGGTATTGTACAGCACAGCGACACTACTCACCTACAAAGAATTTTGAGAAAGATGTAAGTTCATGCTTTAATATAATACAATATGACGTGAAGGATGGTTTGATGGACTAGAAACTTCAGAACATTTTCTTCTACCTTCCTCGTATGTACAACGGAGGGAACTGCAATGGGATGTTTCAATCTAAATCATGATGCCCTAATGGAACACTGGCAATATTCACGCAAGTTTATGGGGCTGAAGAATCGTGTCTACTGCATTTAAAATGCATTAAAGTTAGTCTGAGAAATATGATTCTTAACTAGCTCTCATGAGTACAGTTCTTACTTCTGCATTCCATGGGCTGAATAACGCCAGAATTGTACTTTTGATTCGTGAAAAATCAAAGTCATAGGTCTACTCACCATGCCCCAGTGACTTAACATCAGGTTCTCAGCTTAATACCATCATACTAACAAGATAAAGTGCATCTATCATCTTTTATTGAACCTTCTTTGAATGTCTTACCAAAAGCAATCAGAATAAGGAGAAGCAGTAGTGTCTCCTAAATGATGCTTCTATAGTGGCCCTCCCAACTATGAGGCAGAATTAGGAAATATACCTTATTTGTTCAGATACCAATAGCTATTACACTTTACATGTTGGGGGCCATCTAAATGAGATTTGTATTGACCTTCTGGACACTGTCCCTGACCAACTGGAGGGGGGGGGCTGTCTGAAAGTTATCTTGGTTCAGATGGTTTATGTAAGACACTGCCATCCATGCCCCCAAGCATGGCTTTGTCAAACTAAGCTGTGATCTATTGGTGTTGAAATGAAACCATCATATTTTTTACTCCAATATAAAAGAAAAAAAAAATTTGATATAGATATAACAAAATTAGAATTCATGCATTTTAAGTTGTCTTCATCTTTCCTATGCTGTATTAGTTACTAGTGCTAAAGGCAATTATGGCAAAGCATGTGGAAAAGTGTCAGATACTCAATTGAGATTGTAAAGGATATAATATGTAATAGTCAGAAAATGCAATAAACTTTGTAAGAGAGGCGCATTGTTCTGTCCAACCGATCGCATAGGATGAGTTCCGGTCATGGGGGACCATTTCTGGTCTGTGAGGAAATCACGTTCATGTCACGTTCATAACGAGAACTGGGATTTGTGGCGAGAACTGTCAATTTGGGTGAGATTACGCTGGTTCTCAACATGGTTGATGGTGCTTTGTATATACACGCTGTATCCCATGGGTAACCAGCAGACTGTGAAAATTGTCGTCTGCTTTGCTGGATACCCCTAGCGGCAAATGTCGACATTACACTTCTACATTGAAACTTGTCAGAGAGTATAGAGGGACGTTTGCATTAAAGTTAGAGAGAGTTGTCATTATAGTGTGTGACCTTTGGAAAAAAATATTTTTAGTTTGTAACAAGATGAATGCACAAAGGTTTGCATTCATATCGACCACAAAATAATGAAGGGAATGAGTATTGCTACATGCATCGAACACAACTGACAATGCAGGTGGAGTTCAGCGCTTATAATTAGTAAAGAAGACTCTCCTAGCGTGAAAAAAAAAGAGAATACTCCATATCCTATGCATGCAGGAGGATGTTGAGTATAATCGGTCAGAATGTATGAGGGATGTTTCTTGGGTGTCGTTTAAGATTTGTCCTGCACTTCAATATACGCACATATTCAAATTCCAATGCTGGGATCACATATTTTTTAAAGCATTTCGGAATGGTTACTTTGTTACCTCAGATTTCCCTTCATTGAGCTTAACTAACTTTCCTGATTCGCGTGCGCTTAGTGATTTAACCTTAACACCCCCTGGGAAAAATCTGCACATACTCTACCCCCCCCCCCCCACTATTTGATCTCTAATTAATATGATTGATCCTATTTGTCTTGAATGGGTTACAGAGTTGTACTCATGGAACAGAGTTGTACTCATGAATATGTATGTCAAAAATGTAGTAACAATTTCAATATTTTCTGCGTTTTGTAATTGCCTTATATTTAAATGTCTATATTATTATAAACAATACTATCATGTACCTTCACTGTCAAGTTTTTTTCCCCATATCATATAGAAAAGCGAAAATAAGAGGTTTTAAAAGACAAGGTAGTCAAAGACAAAATGGTGTTGGCATTGTAAGAGTCCTTGATGCAGAGTGTACCCCTAGTAACATCGTATCACCACCATGAGGAGGAATAGCGAGGAATACCTACAGCACTGATGCCATCTGGAGGAGGACAGCTGTACTCTTCTCACCTTAGACAACTAGATATAATAACAATAATCAAATCATGACATTAACTTTTACATCCAGTGTTTTAAACCTATGATAGTTGGCATCCTTGAAGAATGAACGTACACATTGATTAGTTTGTCTTGTGAGTATTAGCCACATACACTAGGATCATACTCCAATAGACATTGGACATTTTCATCAAGAGAGTGGGGAAAGTCTCTATGGTTTCATGGGTGGAAACATGATATTATATCCACCCCTATGCCTACATTTGTTGGCACTGGCACAGACTATTCATTTTGACGACTTAAGACAACCGAGGCAGACAGCCCTACCTTACCATCCTAGGGTGAGAGCCCATGAAGATGTGATCATTATGCATAGAGGTTGTCTGTATGAAGGGTCTGTGTTAGGTATGATTAGTTAAATCTTTCATTAACTACAAAGAACGAATACCCGAAGAAGTACTTGTGCAAGGCCCAACAATACTTATATTATGAAAATAAGATACTAACCAGTTAAGAGGTCGAGTCATGGGCAACCTACCCCAAACATGTGGTGTCACCTAGTCTAGACCAGGGTTGACATACAGGAGTAACTTTCATATATTTACTGTGAATTCATGACCTTTAAAACTGTGTCAGCAGTAGTAGATCTGTCACCACAGCTACATATCAATGTATTGTCAGGCTACTGCGTCTCTTCATTAAATGAACCCCTATACTATTATCATATTGGGCATTACATTTGAGTTTGCGCGTGAATTGTGCTTCTGTTTCTGAATTATGGAAAAAGGCAGCTTGTTAGAATTTACAAATACTTGCACACTCTGATAGCATAGTGGCCTGTTTAAACGCCCCGGCGCTTATAGGTTTCAGCACCTCTCTATCCCTGGCTCTTATACCAATCCGGCGCTTATTCAAGACATAGTTTAAAGTGTACATTCCAATTTTAAAACCACTATACTCCTGGCGCTTATAAGAGACAGGTGCTTATTCAAAGACCCGGCGCTACGGTAAGTCTTTCCACATCCCAACATAAAAAACTATGTACCCACATTTTTAATGTTATACGGCCAATTGCTTATACATCCTTTGCAGCTTAGTCAAGCAGTGTGCTTTTTTTGACAAGGAATTAAATGATTCTTGATAATCATTGGCAAAGGTCAATTTATACGACACACACCAAAGACGACAAATGGAATTTCGTTAGAAATGCTCATCTAGATGACTTTATATAACTCAAACTGAATATGGCTCATTCTTATGAAACCCTTTATTTTCTGCCAGGAGGATTTTCAAAAATATTTAAGCAGATAAAAGTGGTTTTGCCTGTATGTAGGTTGGGTCTTGGGGGAAACATGCAGGTTTGGGAATCAGAAAGATGTTGCTATAGTAATCAGCCAAACTAATCATGTCCATACTATATCAACGGGGTGTCTGGCAACGGATGATAGCTCTGTTATACTGAATTGGGTCTATGGTATCATGATTTCTAAGCTTGCATTACTATCAAGAAGCTTCAATAGATAGGAGGTGAAACTCAGAGGTTTACCTATGGACACAGTGTAACAGCCCCCCCCCCCCCCTCTACCCCACCTTTAAAGTAAGCTCCCTTTTGTGTTCAGTATTGAGTCCTATGTAGGATAAGGGGGTTTATAGAGATGTCAGGAATCTTATCAGAGTGATATCAAATGGAAACAAGGTGCCACCTTTACAAAAAATCCTGCTGAATCCAAAATTTGTGATCTTGATTATCAAAATTTAACCATTTTCAACATAACTTTTGTACAATTTTAAAATATTCTCATCATCAAACCTCATTTTTAGGTACCTTTGGTCAAATTTTGAGAATCGAGACCACAAATTCTGGATTCAGCAGGTTTTTTTTGGTATAGGTGGCCCCTTCTTTCCATTTGATATCACTCTGATAAAGATTCCTGACATCTCCATAAACCGCCTTATCTTACATAGGACTCAGTACTGAACACAAAAGGTAGCCTACTTTTAAGGGGGGGGGGGTAGAGGGGGGGTGGCTTGCACTATAGGACTCTATGGAGTAACATATCCTAGGGAACCTATACTATTCTTGTTACTATGAGGGGTATTGCCAATGTGTTGGAGAGATGTTGGGCTTTGTTGCCATACCTCATGTGTGTATGTGGTCCTATTATTAGTCTCTTTAAAAATTATTCAAAGAAGGGGACTTACATGTGAAACGTGACCTTTTATTGATACTATTATGATTTTCTCTCTTTCAAATATCCTGACACATCAAAATCTGGCTCAAAACTACTTTTTCTTAGGTTTTATAAAATCCATGAAATGGTCTTTCCTATAGCAGATAGCACCTAAACTTTGCTGTAGCTTTTCTGCTTCTAGCCCATTAAGTCCCTCTAAAATCGTTTACCAGGAAAATAAGCATAAAAAGTTATGTGGCTCATTCCAGCTTAAGTCTATCTTTCTATGTCCTCAGATGCATTTGGTTCATATCATGAGATGTAATGTATATATCATGATGTAAATAGTTTCTAAGTTATGCCAGCTATGTATTCTTGTCCAGAAAATTGTTCAATTCACTTTTCATTTTACTACAGCATGATTTTTAAACGAAAATAATGATATATGCATATTATAGCCTTCAGCAAACATATATTTATTAAAGATTAGATAATTATACTATGGTGATTAGAGCTGTCAAACGGATGGTTATTTAGTGATCAGGAGGTGTCTGGGCTTCTGTAGTAACTTAAGATAATGCAACAACATTATTATTTTAACATGACATAATCCTCAATACACCTGTGGTTATTGTGGAAGGTCATTAGTTAAATACTCATAGCATAGGAAATATGACTGGATGAGTATTACCATACGTTGCCAGGAAAAGGTACACAAAGGTTTCATAATCATTTTTAATTTTTACCTACTGCTAGCTCTCAACAGCTTTCTATCCATTTCTTGTTTTGGTACATATCTACACATAGGAAGTAATCCCTGTACATCGTAGGTTAAGCTGAGACATTGATTCTAAGAGATATGGGAGTGGACTGATTATGACCATCCGTTGCCAATGAAAATACACAAAATAATAAAGTGGCCAACCATAATGAAACCTTCAAACACCAACAATATTCCATGTATGTACATTGTAACTAAAAACTAAAAGAAATCCCATCTATATAACATGTACATTTTTTATTTCCCATGGTCTCTCATTACTCTATTGAGAAAATATTGTGAAATCGTGGTATTTTATGCCTTTCCTGACCTCTGACACACTTATTAAAGGTCACGCATAGGTAAAACATAATATGCAAGCAAGGCTCTCTCATATACCCACCCAAAAGAACATATGAAAACTGATTTTATAAAGTCACCATAGAAACACAGTATGACTTTGTAGAAGGGAAAAATTGATATCAAAACGTTTCAAAATTATAAGGCATATATGTAGGTTCCATCGGTTTACCTTTGGAGCTTCGTATCTCACATCAGCTGTGGAATAACCCTGTCCTATATTCAAAGGGTCAGTAACAGTACCTCGATGACCACATATATGCATGATTAATTCGTTTTCATGCCAATTAAATGGGACTTTAGTATGCTTCTGATTAAAATTAAATGTGATTTAATTCAGGCACACACTCCGATAGCCTGCAGCTATGGGTTATCTCACTCGCTTACGCCCAATGAAATTGCCAAATTGTGAACTATCTTTGTGAGCATCTGTCTGTGTGTACATCTCCCAAAACAAAAAAGGCATTTTTGGATCAAATTGCATCTTGAATTAAATGTTAAAATATAGATTAGATTCATACCATGCGTTTAATATACTGGTAGATGTCTTCATCTCGCTCGTCAATGGTATCCAGATTGGGCGCCGAAACAGCAGATGACAATTTCTTATTGTTCGCTGGTACCGGCGTGTGGCCATTGTTAGCAGTTGGCAGCACGGGTACCGACTGTCGCATGAACCAGCTGGGGAACCTGCCACCAGGAGACGCCATCGGGGCTTCTGCTGCTGAGGACATGGTCCAGTATTTAGTGATAAACTGGGAATTTGATAATCCTTATTGATTATGTCCTTTCCTGTATTGCTTTTGTAATTTTCCAAATGTACTCATTATGGTTCATGATATACAGGGCAGAAATCCAACTGTATAAGAATGGTTTGCGGCATTTATTCCCTTGCAGCAATTCCTCCGATGCTTACTTGGCAATCTTTACATGTACATACGTTGTTGTCGCCATGAGTAGGTGTGATAGTTGTATCCAGAGAGGCAATTCTAATCATCAGATGGATTATCAGATTGGTATTCAAATCAGCAAATATAACCATTGTAGAATGTACATCCATTTTGATCGAAAGTGGAGATCTATTACTTTTGTTCTATGAATAGAATTGATGGTAATACTCGAAATTGGCCTTTGTGATATTTTCCATTTATAAATCACCCTAAATTATCAATATAGGTTCTCCGGTCCTTGAGGACAGTGGTGTGTTTCCTTGATTGTTCACTCGCCAAACATCTACAGGCCCTCAGTACTATCCTTGAGGCCTCATTGACTTGGAAAAGTAGTTACATTAGTCCACGCAGAATAGATCATTGTAAACACATGATGCATTAGGTATCATGACTGACAAAATTGGAGCCGAACTGCACAAACCTCTATGTACATACAGTGTTCCATACTCAGCAGCATAGTGACAGCTTAATAACAGTGAGCACTACACTGCAAAAAAAAATTTCGTAATAAAAAACATGAAGGATTCCTCGTCCCAAACTTACCAGAGATCCATTGATATTTTCACAGAGATGTCATTAAATTCACAGAGATCTCTTGCACAACCAAACTACCATCTGAAGCTTCCTGTAAAAACTACACAGGCTCCCTGTTGTATAATAATGGTGGTTCACTGTTTAGTTTTACAAGGATCCCTGGTAGATTCAACAGTTATTTCTTACAGTGTATGCAGACTTCTTATCCCACTACCTCATCGTATCCCAATCAGACCACTCAAAATGTCAGCTAAGAAGTGGTCCATATGAGTGACCTTTAACTACAGATTACACAGACTTTGTTACCTCTCTGTGCCTCCAGAAGAAGAAAACCTCCAAGATCTCCACAGTGATGAATGCCAATTAGGCCAGTAACAAATGTGTTCTCTGTTTGCCTATCTTTTGTAAATCTTTCAGTCTTTTTAGAGTTGTTCTTCTTTCTTCCATTCTCAGGTAGTTCCTGAACACTATGGAAGTGATTCATCAAGTGAAGTCTGCCTGTGCAAATGTTTATTTTCTTCCATGGAACCGGTGATTAAACTACTTGCATAGTTTCAGAGCAGGACAAAGCGGATGATGAAATTTTAATTCAATCCAACTGCAATTGTATAGAGATAGATTCTGAGGTATTTACTACTTTCAAAGGTAATGTAGGCCTATCATTGGTAATGCATGAAATGATATTTCTTGTGTATCGATACTGGTTCCACATGGTATTCATTTTTTGGTTTATCAGCAACCATGACAAACAAACCCAGAGTCAATGCATGGTTGATGCAAGAAAGCCTAAAGTGGGTGTTCAATACATATTCCCATTAATACAGGTGTTGCCAGCAGTGTGCAATGTTACCTTTATACACCTTTGCAGTGCTCAGCGTCTCCAGAATGCAATATGTGGCAGATCCACTTAGGTCTGTAATCCCACAAGCCTTAGTTGTGAAGCCATGGCAATACCAACCAGCTAGTTAATAGGTCCTTCTTGTCAAACTGGGTGGAAATTGCAATTGATCCAACTGGCATTTTCTATATGATAATGCCTACTGATGCAGTGAAATCCTTCTGTAACTCTCATATAGACACACAAACTTGATTTCTGAAGCCATGGAAAAACATGTAAATTAGTCTTACTTGACAAACTTGGAGGAAATGGTATTTCATCCAACTGGTATTACCTGTAGTGATGCCCAGAACTCCTTTCCTCCAGGCTGCCCACAGTAATGGTCAAATAGCTGATTACCAGGGTCCAGGTGTATAGACCAGTGCTGTACATAGGTGTCAGGGGTGGCAGTAGGTGTCAGGAATGGCCTGTTAGTACTGTCAATGTAACACAGAAGACCAGCTGTCTGATGCTGTTAAAAACCACCTCCCCCTGCACAGGCCCAGAGTGTGTGTTCCAACTTTACACTGGTCCTAGTGGCCTCATAAATAAGTAGCTGTTACGTGGATTCCCTCCATACCTGCTGCTCCATGGGCCCCTGGAGTTTGATCCTACATGATGATCCACATCCAATCCATCCAGGTGGTTGATCTGGGAAATTGATCCAGATTTATATCAACGTTTTCTCCAGTTGAGAGGTTATGAGGGCCACAATGGAGGAAAGCCTTTTTGTGTATTGGTAGAAATTAGATTTGCCTGGTTAATATTGTGAATGAATGTTGAGTCCATGTGAAAATATGAGAACCAAAAGGCACACCTAAGTGGTATGGTTGTTCATATACATAAGGAGTGGCTATAGCTTACTATAAGGGAGGTAAGGGTGTGTATGTGGGGGTGGGGGTGATAGGGGTAGGCATGTTGTGGGAGGGGTAGACCTATGTATGTAGGTATGTTGGTTTACAGACTTGCTCGGACTGAAAGATTGAGAAGTGTGTAATAGTGTATGGAAGAAACCCCCTTATGACATCGTTACGAATTCACCTGGTGATTCAGAGGCTTAAAGGTTTAGGGCATTTTGTCCTCAGTGAATCCTAGATAAATAGCTCTAACCCTGTTATTCTAGATTCAGGAGATTGGTGTGACAAGCTTCAGAGCTAGCATGAATTGGGCTTATATATATATATATATATATATATATATATATATATATATATATATATATATATATATATATATATATATCAATGTATGACACACGTGCCCTCTTCTTTATGTGTTGTAGATGTATATTTATTCTGAGCCACTTAAGATTTGTATTCTTAAGTTTGTGCCTTGGTGAAAAGATGAATAATACAAATGTTTGCTAACATTGTGGGTGTTGGAGTATTTACTTAGGAGAACAGAGCAAGTCTCATTTCTTTACCTCCCTATGGTATCCTTCTATAAACTCCCCATTATTCTGTATGCATAGTCTTGTCATATCACCCTGTCTATCAACCATTTAAGAGTCACCTATAGTCCGTTACGTTGCCTTATATTGGGAATCACTGCATTTTCAGGATTACGGGCTTATTTTACCTAATAGATATTTAGAATTCCCTAATTCTTTTCACAACCTTCATTTTATCTGATTTAGTTAGCACTCTATCTGACTCTTCTCTAAATATCCAAACACGTGCATAAACTTTGGTTCAGTCCACTCTTATTCTTGAGCCACCCTTAAATTTCGAGACCAAGGAGATCAAATCATATATCAAGAACCCCGTGCAAGCCTATGGGCCTTAATTCTAGTCTTGTTTATTTGGTCAGGTAGGGCCCTAAGTCCATTGTACATCGTCCTGCAATGTGACTCAGTTTCAACTATAGTTGTTATTTTATCTTTTATTCACCTGACTGTATATACATATTTGGCGGATAGTTGGGAGCTGACAGGTGAAGCGGTAGTAAGATGTGTCACTCTCCAAAATATGTTAAACTAGTATTCAGAATAAAAAGACTAAAAAAAGGCCATTCATGAAAATGAAGTTCACGGTCTGAACTCATCATATACACATCAAACTCTGCCATCCATGTGCCAATAGTTAAAAAAAGAAACAAGGAAGATATAAAGAAAGAAAGAAAGAAAGAAAGAAATGATTGAGAAAAATAAGAATAACAAAGAAAAGAAAAGCATGTCAGTTATTTCAACAGGACATCTATTTCAGCAGTATAAACTATACAGATCGTTTTGTAATACTGCATTCTTATTGGCTGATTGAACGTGCATTATCTAAATGGATAATGCACTACCCGTAACGGAGGTTAACTTCACCTCACCTATAGACTTCACAATTGATGTCCCTATGCTATTAGGTGGCTGATATGTGATATTTCTGTGCTATAACGCGAATAAGGCACTTGGTGATGGCCACGGTCGTGCTCTAGACTGTATTGAGACATTGGGGGGCCTTATAGCACTCCCACAGCCATGACCTGTGCCTTATTCCTTGACTAGAAGGCTGGCTCTGCCTCTGTTCGGGTTATTTCGCTGCGGTCATGATGCACCAGTACATCGTCAGTCTTTATGTATCAGGAGTGTATCAGTCCCACACGGTTGGCATAAGGCATGAATGCACCCTTAAAAGGCCTTTGATGCAGGAGTGCATCATGCCCATTGGTCGTCATGATATACCAATGAAGTGCTGACAAGACTGCTCGCCAGAGCTTCATTGGTGCATCATGCTGACCCTATGGGGTTGTTACATAAACTCCCAGAGGGTCGGCATGATGCTCCAATGAAGTGCGGGTGAGCAGCTTCACCAGCACTTCATTGGTGCATCATGACGACCAATGGGCATGATGCATTATTGCATCAGCTGCCCTTAAAGGGTTAATTACTCATCAGAGCTGTATTTATGCATCATGAAGATTGTGCATTAAATCACTATAGTTATTCAAAATCACTATAGTTATTCAAACAAAGACTACTCCCTTGTTTAATAGTGTCCTTTAAAATGTAGTACTTCTTGAAAATTTGCCTTGAATATCTGCACCCAAGCCGGTACTGCATATGCTAATACCCCTGGTGTTTTAACTATTAACTATATTCCCTGGAGGATTAATGCCCCCATCTCCTGCAGGTGGATCCTAATCCAAGAACAGATGCCTTATATCGACCATGAGAAAGTTATCATGATCCTTCCATATTTCAACTAGCTCCAGGTAATCGTCCAGTGTTAAAATTCCCTCCTGCGTAGCCCTCCCCCCCCCCTTGGGGAATATGTTCCTCAGATTCCCTTAGATAACTCACTTAGTGCTCCAGGCCTCTACAGACTCATATACACGGTCGGTAGCTGTGGACACCTGGGTGGAGGCATACCACTATGTTGTACTCCACAAAAAATGGAGAAATAGAAAATAAACATAGCAGATAAAAAGTACAGGAAGAGTAGAAAAACAGCTATACTTGCTGGTGCCTAACGGATAGGTTATACATACTGTCTACAATACCAATAGCCTATAGGGAACAAGCGACATCCTAAACACATGCTCGCCACCAGGGGTCGTGGGGATCAGAGGGGGAAGGTCCTAAATGTGACCTGAGCGGTGGGTGGTCCCTGAACAATGGGTATTTAGGTAGGTGGGTGGGGGCACTGTTTGCCTTCGTTCCTAGAAGATTGGTTATGACTGCTGCAGCTTACTTACACTAGACAAGTGATGTTGGTTGCGAATTTTCCGAGGTCTAGGTATCTGCCAATACATCCCAGATAAGATATAAGCTATGTTTGATGGCAAGTCCTGTAATTTCCAAATAATAATAATTATGATGGATTAGCCTTATCAACCAACCGTCAGATGATGATAATCTGTAGACTGCATTAGGAAGATGTGCAGGGCTGGATTCGTTAAAGCCTTGTGTCCACATGGCGATAGGATTTCGGGCCCACAAATTCCCCCGACAACAAAACCACTTTTATCATCCATTCCTGATGATAACACCAATTTTGTCATCCATTCCCGACGACAAAAATCAAACATGTTAGATATCATCATCGGAAATGGACGATAAAAGCGTTTTTGTCATTGGTAATTTTGTCGGCCCCATATTCTATCACCATGTGGACACACAGCTTAAGGAGATATATGTACTGATAAGGCCTAGTCACCCATCAAATTCTTAGTTTGGATTAGCTCACTGTCAGAAAATATTGGCCTCACCAAAGAAATTCACCCAATCCAATTTGACAATGAGACAAGAGTGGGCCCCTATGTTGATGTTAGAGGTGATGTGAAGGTGCATATCAATGTTCAGCAGATACATCTTGCAGAGCTGTAAGGTACATGGAAGCTAAAATGCTCCTGAATGCCTCTGATTGCTGGGGCTTGTGCAAAGTGTTAGTCAGCCTCACCGTATTGTATTTAACCTCTTCAACCCAATACACCATGGGGTATATGCCCTAAACCATCTATACATGTGTTTTGCAAATGGAATCCCCATGTGACATGTGTACAAAGCCCTTGTACCGAGTTCAGACTGCATAGACTGTACACAAGGACGCTCAAATGAAACTGAGGAAAATCATAGTCCTAAATGATTGCATTTATATTCGTTAACCAATATTTATCAGGCATGCCGAACCTTTTCAGTGAGATTTTATTGTTTCATGTTCCAAAAAGAACTCGAATCCGCATTTTAAGACTGATAGTTATTGTATACAAGATGGCCTCTTCCTATTTTGGTGCAATGATGATGTAGACTGTGGGAATCAATTAGAATGCATTGGCTTACACAATCCATGAATGAAATAGGCAAATAGCATATCAAATCTTCTTTTGAGAATACCCCATAGCGGTTTT
This sequence comes from Acholoe squamosa, assembly GCA_949317995.1. Lineage (NCBI taxonomy): Eukaryota > Metazoa > Annelida > Polychaeta > Phyllodocida > Polynoidae > Acholoe > Acholoe squamosa. The sequence continues at coordinate 35,303,818 of OX439051.1, forward strand.
ACACTAGCAGCAGCGGACTTATTCCATTCATGGGTTGTTGTCCTGCACTGCCATCTGTTGTCTAGACCTGCACAAGTGATACAATCCACTTAGACATCTCTTGATGGAAGTAGGATCCTCCTCCAGTTGATCCATCCTAAACAACTACCACACTCCTTCAGATTATTCATAAAGAGGTGATTCTAGGATCCTCAACTCCATTGACTATGATAAGCTTCTGCAGCTATTCGGCATCTCCATTGTAGAAATTATAGTAGTCTACTTATAGTCAAATCCCCTGATCAGTTCCTGGGACATATATCATGATAGTGCAAACTATGATTTGTTCCATGATGGCTAGGCTAGTAGTGTTTAATTAATGTAATGTGAGTCGTATACATTCTTGTATGTTTCAATATTGATAACTATAGCTGAGCTCCCAGGACCACGTGTCCACCTAACCTCCCGGGCCTAACCTACTCAATAGGGACTGTCATATTATGGCAGGTCGATAGTGCTTTAATCTATGATTATTTTCAAAATACCTCTCTTTTCTTTTATAATATATATTTTATAAGAAATATTAGGTGCTGAATTGTTCTGATTTGAATATCTGATCCTTGTTCTGATTTGAATATCTGATCCTTACACACATAGTGTTTACAACTGCACTCCCCCCCCCCGAAAAAAAAGAATAGACAGAAGATACAACGTCCCCATGATGGTTGTTAAAAGGTGGTCGTTCTCTATCAAGTATGTCTAAGTAATTCCCCTAGCATTACGCCTACACTTCACCGTATATGGTACTGCTTGGCATACCTATGACGCAACGCCCCCTGGGAATGGCAGCTGATCCTAAGCTGTTGGAAAAGTCTCTGCCAAACTGTGAATAGTGTTACTACCTACCTCAATAGTGTCACTCACTTTCTTAAGGCACCATCGCCGTTCAACCTCTTTCTGCCCACTAATCCGATCTGTGGCCAAAGCCAACACCTAATTGTGTGTTTTGTATCTGGATGGGTATGACTGAGAGGGATTTAGGAAGTTAAGTCCAAGTTGGATCAGGGGAGGAGGTTTTGTTGTTCCCATTACATCACTCTGATGCAAAAATATTTCCCTTTTACTAGGCATAGAAAAGGCTGAGGTCGGCATTTTGGGACAATAGGTGGTCAGTAATGAGGATATGTTTAGATTTGCAATCTGTTATATCCTCAAAATGGTTCACAAATGCAGCGCCGCAGGCCATTTCTTAAGATACTTAGACTGCTCTATCCTCAAAATGCTTCACAAGTGCAGTGCTGGAGGACATTTCTTAAGGTACTATGACTGCTTATCCTCAAGTAGTCGCAGTGCTGTATGTTTAATTGATACAATGTGATCATTGACACATAAAGTGAAAGGTTAATACACCATCGCTAATGCATAAAAGAATTGTAATAAAACATTTTCCTTTCTGCTTCTCTGAAGAAAAACAGAACTTCACGACATTAACACAGATGTAGACCAGATTTTTACAATTCATCTGTCTGCAATATTTAGGGGTTATTAGGGTCAGAAACAGAAGATAGGAAAAACATTCATGTAGCTTCACCATAAACTGCTATAACTATGACAAAATAAAAGTCCTGCCTTTTCGTATAGTATTTGATGTCAAATTGAAAAAGGGCACTATTTTACAGATTTTACCTGTTAACAACCTTGCTGAGTAGGTTTTGGAAACACACCAGTGTTTTTTGCTACCCTATATACCCGTTCAGTACCGGGGGGTACTGAATTGCTCACCAACCCTGCATGGATGAATCATGGTATCGTTCCACTATTGATGATGACCTCACTTCCGGTAATACACTGAGATGTACGGATTTAGGACTTGGAGGGCTGTGATTGGTCTATATTAGAGTTTAAAATCATTGCAAACTTTTAAATAAAGCATAGATAAAATGTTTAACCTGTTGTGATTCAGAATATATGGGGTACAAGGGACAGCTCCTTTGTCTAGGATCCCAAAATATTCATTTAAAAAAAGGTTGCAAATAATCACTAATTGTGTGCAGAATAGGCCAAAATGGGGATGGGTTCAAACATATGCACGTACAGAAAAACTGGGTTGGTGAACGACGTCTGGATCTGGCACCCAGAGAGGGGGAAAATGTGCCTCTTCATGATTTTGAGTGATTTGGAGTGTTTGAAAGGTGAAATTCCACTTTTACGGGTGCATGAGTTACATTAAATTATAGTGCAGAATGTTTTGGTGGTCCGATACCTCATGGCAGGAATCAACGTGACAAGAAGAAAATTGAAGTTTGAGCTACATCAAGTTCAGGATTTATTTAAACAAATCAATTTAAATCAAAGGTCTTTAGACTTACCTCTGCTTCAACTACTAGATATATCTGCCCAACACAGGACAGGTCAGCGCAGGCGCAGTGGGATGATTCCCTGGTCACGTGACTATGTGAGTACTTCCGGTTGGTCGGTGAGATTCTGATGATGCGCACGCAGCAGTAAAACATGCTACCGGCTGAAACACCCCATGGAGTTACAACCGGTAGCACTCCTATCCCAAACTCTAACAGATCATAGAGTGTAATTCTTATGTGTACCAAATGAACAGATCACAGTATTCCTCCTCTGATCAGATATAGGCTTTCATACCACATCTATATGATAATTAGAAGTCATTTATTTAGTGAGGTTCTATGAATGTCAAGGTATATTTGACTGATTACAATTTTGTATAATCCTCATCCAAGGTAGGCCTTTGATCACACTAGGCATTTGCCCAAGGTTGATATAAAAGGTAAAGATATGTGTGCCAAAAGGCAATGGTTTCTTTTTTTTTGGCAAGAAAACAAATCCTAGTTTGAAATGTGATTGATAATGCAGTGTTGATAATAGTGTATCACAGTCTGATCAATATTGACAGGGTTTGAACACAGATTATACTGATATGTATATGTGCTGTTTTCATGCCATTCTTCATCTGAATAGAAACCTGTCATGCAGTAATGACAGTTATGATAAGGCCAGGAAGTTACCTCTCCATGGGTCTTCAATGATCATTATTTGAGGGTGTCTCTCTATAGCATATTAGGAGCAGTTCATTATTTATAAAGATAGAAATACACTAGGGGCTGATGGGAATGTCTCTCTTCATTGCATTTTAAAATTCCAGTGTCACCAGTGTGTAGGCCTATAGGGGAGAAAGTAGATTTTTCATTTACAGTTTTATCCAGCACTGTTATCCAGGACAGACAGACCATATTGTGTTATCCAGAAGGCCAGCTGTCCATTCTGCCTGTCCTCTAATTTTGATATCAAGAAGTCTACCTGCCCAGTTTAAGGTGTATCCTTGAGATCAGTTTGAATTATCTGGCCCTTGCAAGAGATGCTGCTTACTGTAACCTTATCAAAGTCGTATTCTCAAGTGGTATTCTGCATTCTGAAGTAGGGAATATACCACCTGTTATATCAGTATATTTCAGCTGTATCCACAATGGTGTGTCCTCTCTATAGCCATCTTTATCCCCTCCTTGTCATCCACTATGTTCCCAGGATGACACTGCCAACATTCCAGCGTTCACAAACTAAAAGACCTACCACATCTTAACAGTGGACACTTAAGTCACTGTAACCAGAATAACACTTCTGTGGTAAGGTACACTGTAAAAAGGGAAAAAAGGATGTCGTCTAAATAATGACAGAATCCTTGTCCTAAAGTTACCAGAGGTCCGCCTTTATTTTTACAGAGATTCCTTTTATGATCCGTACTGCCACTTGGGGCTTCTTGTAAAAATACACTAGTCCAGTGCAATACAATAACTATGGTTCACTTTTCAGTTTTATGATGGTACCTGGAAGATTCAACAGTTAATTTTTACAGTGAGGTCGACCTGATATATCCCTTCCTGCCTCCTATGTGTAGGGTACACATGTAGACTACAATATAAGCCATTGGTATCTTAACCCTTGACTAAAACCAGCCCTTATTTGTAATCCACTGGGGGTGGCCCTGGCTATACAGCATGAAGGCCCTTATGGTGGCCACTCTGTGTCCTAATCCATAGATCCACTTCACACAAGGCCTCCAGGTACTTGATACTAGAGGAGGAGAGCCCTACTCCACGTCCTAAAATAGCCTGTAAACAGCTTGATTACATCTACTGGGGGTCTCCCACCTCACAGCTTGGTCCCCTCATTATACACCTTAAGGTTAAATCTGAATTCCCCCAAACTGATTAACCTTTTGTTGGATATTGTGGGAATGGATATGGAGTGAGAGGAATGCTATGATATAAAGGCCTGGAGGACTGGACAGTACAGGGAGGGTGGGCTGGATGACTGTAATCACTCTGTCAGAGTGGGATTTACCTGGGATTTACGTGTCCACTATCTGTCAGATCCAATGTGGGTTTGGTGATAACAGAGATTGAATGGTTTAGGGTGATTATCTCAGGTAGTGGTCACAAGGCTGAGGGTATTACTTTGCTTTGTGGTACAAGGTATTACAAGAGGGTAGAGTTACTACAGAACTATGTACCTCCATAGGGAAATCCAGTGGACAGTGTCTGTTCACAAGATGGTGATAGGCTCTGAAATATACTCCTCATTAAGTTCTCTTTGATCTCTGAAACCCCGGTTTGACCAGTCTGTCCATTACTACCTCTGTTATTACCGTTTACCACAGAACCCAGTGTTAAAATCATTGACATTCTGTGAGTGCTCTAGACTAATAAACATTGAAATTTAAACATTGAAATTTAAACCCAGGTGTTTTGTTGATATTCAAATTTCCAGTATTTTCTATTTTAACACTTTCAAGAAAATAATACAATTTGATTGATTTCTCATTTTAAGTACATGTACAAATGTAGTCATAAAAGGCTAAGTGGTTACCAATGACTGTGCCTTTGGAATTCCTGGCCTGTACCTATGTATACTTTAACTGTGTACATATGAGCAGTAGGGGTTCCCCATGGACTTAGACTCTGTGTGTGTGTGGAGGGTGGGGGTGCCTATCCTGATTAATCCCTAGTGGGATCCTAAATGATCCAAACTATTGGATCTTGGCCATCTGCCAGGTGTGCATGTAACATTGATGACATGTTACCTCATCCCACAGGTGAGTAAGTAATGGCCACACAGCTTACTCAGGTGAAGTACGGGTGTATATGAGTATAGGGGGAGGGGGTAGGTAAGGTGAGGTGTCAACCTGGCAGGGTCAAAGGCTCAGAGCTCCAGGCTAACAGTTTGACACCTTTTGGTTTAGGGTCACTACCTGCAAAGGTCACTCTGTTACAGGTCCCAGGGGGGAAACCCACACTGCATTTAAAAAACAGCCTACAACCATGTAGGTAGTAGTTGGTATCATATTACTGCTATTTACCATAGGTTATTTACACATGGGTAAGTATGGGGATACTGTGGGGTAGATTGAGCCATGAAGTGTCCTGTTCTACCATTGGTAAAGGCTTGTTATTTTAAGGGAGGGATTTTTGGGTCTGGGGGGCATTTCAAAATAGGGATAAATGAACATAATTTTGAAACAACCCTCCAAGTGCTACTATTCAAACTGATTTAAAGTTAGGAGGTATCCATGGCGAATTACGTGGTGTTTACCTTGATTATACCAAAGGTGGAATGTGTCCTTTCTGGTCAGTAAAATTCTGCTTTTAGCTGTAGCTATGATTTGTATCAGCTTCTAGTGGGCCTATAATAGAGCTACTATCTTTTATCAATTAATCCGTATACATGCGATGGTTGTAACATAATCCCTGCATTCAAGTGTTCCTTATCTTTGTATATCCACATACCTCGATTGTGATGAGTGGGCTGAATTACTAAGTCAGATATTCTATGTCCCTGAACGTTTTGCCATTGACCGGTTACAATGGATCACAATAACTGTGGTGCAAAGACCAATATGTTATGACATGGAGTTAACACCAGTGGTGGACACCACGTGACTTTGTCATAAACATTGATTACCAGTTTGATATATATCCATAGAACTAAATATGGTATCCAATGTCCACTCTAGTATATCCTAGCTCAAGGTAACAGGTAGCATTTTGTATGTTTAAGGTGTAAGACACATCCAACAATATGTAATTCCAATCAGACACAGCTTGTGTAAGCAATGCTCTACATTTGTTCCCCCTTCTCACTCCAGGCCCTAGTTGTAACAGGACAAATGGGATGGGAAAAAATGCCACCTGAAAGTAGTCTGTGCACATTCACCCTCTACCCCACTGCTCTTATTTCTCTGCTCTCCTTCTTATGGTATGTTCAGTCTTGAGTGCTATAATATCAGCTGTTCTGACATAAGGGTTGCAGAGCAAAAAGAATCCAATCCTCCTGAGTATGCAAGGAGTCAGTACATAGGTCCATTCTAAGGCAGAGTGAGTCAGGTAAAGGTGAGACTCTACATATAGGTGTAGGTGTGCATATATGGACCCAGTCCTACTACCAGGTGTGCACTAGAGGTACAGGTGATACCCCATAGGATGCTGCTGCACCCTCCTGTAGCCACTCAGGTGTTACTTGGGCCATCCACAGGGTCACACTGGAGTGGATCCTCCACCCCTTAAGTTATAGCAGCAGTAGCTGTAGCAGCAGTTGTAGTATATGATCTCTTTAGTAGAAGGCCTATAGTATATTACAGTGACAGTGACCTATACGGTTTTGGGTCTATTATAATAGGCAGCTGGTATGGTGTTAAGTCCAGGTTGTGCACACACCTATATGAGGCCAGTATGTACATGATGGAGTCACACACTATACACATGGAGTCACACACAGGAGTAACATGCTATACACACCAGTCATGCTGTGTCCACATATGGGGTCAGAGGTTAAGTTAAGTTAACCCTTTAAGGGCCGCTAATGCATTAGTGCAGCCCTGGCAATTAAATTACTCAGGGATGTATTTATGCATCATGTTACACCGATATACCGGGATTGATACAGTCCCAGAGAGTCAGCATGAAGTGCTGGCGAGACTGCATCATGCCTGCTGGCGAGACTGCATCATGCCAATCAGTGGGCTTGATGCACTCCTGCATCAGCGGCCCTTGAAGGTTCTAAGGGATGGGGTCACCTGGGTTAGGGGTTGGGGATGGGAGAGAGGGGTTCTAAATTTGTTATTGTCCTGGTGGTGATGGGGTTTAGTTAGTTTTGGGTATTTTAGGGAAGTGGATGAGGAGTGTAGACTGTGAACAATGGCTGGAGGACATCCCTTGTTCTGTTTACCACCCCCCCCCCGCCCTCATCTTTGTAAGTGTGTGCTTTTGTTTGTTCTCTATCCAATCTCTGTCCGACCTCTTATCTAAAATGCATCCTCAATACAAGCCATCTCCCCATGATATTTATTATACTAAACAAAAGGCCTGTCCCTTATTACATTTTAACAACCTGTTATAGAGGAATTTCCCCTTATTTCTAAAAAAAAAATGTAAATTTTCTAATGGGATTTTGACATTTCTATCCATATGCTTGTAGCCCTTCCCAAGATGACCAGTACTTGGCGTGTGAAACAGAAAAGATTAATCAACAGACACACCTGGGTTATATAGTGAAACACTTCCTCTATTGGAATTGAATCAAGGTTTTCAAAGGAATGCTGCCTGTATATTGGCGGTAGTGATAGACAGGTCAATGCAGGCTCAAACTAAATTCAGATCAGGTCTTTATGTGTGTGATTGATGGGGACATGATATTTACACGCTACCATTAAAGCAATCAAAGGTATAAATTGAACACCTGAGTTGTTAAACTAACACCATCCTTCACCAGATCATGATCTCCATGATAGCCTGACAGGTGGATAAGTGATGTATTGTCCAGAGTGACCCAGTAAAATTGGGTGACATACTTGTTGGGAGTTGGTACACGGGTTGATGTTGTGTATATGAAACTAGGTGTGGCAATTAAGTGAGTCTATTGTGTGAGGATACATGCACTGTGAAAAGTAACTGTTGAATCTATCATGAATCCACAGAAACCTGAACAGCAAACCACTATACCGTATTCATTCTAATAAGTGGACATGCTCTAATAAGCACACACCCCTCCTTTCTGGGTCCCACCCTGGTGTAAAATCAGCCAAATGAAGTGTAAAAATAAAGTTTTTAGGAAAAAAACAATGATTTTAGGCTCTTGTGGGTGTGCTTGTTAGAATTAATTTTTCTTATGAGGTTTTTGGCACCTAACTATTAATTTTCCGCACATGTGCGCTTATTAGAATGAATACGGTAAGCATAATTATATTGCAGTCAGGCAGTGTAGTTTTTACAATCACCTCCAGATGGCAGTACGATGGTACAAAGAATCTCAACGAAAATAATGAGGGATCTCTAGCAACTTTGGGAAAAGGATTTTGACTTTAATATTTCGACTTTTTTTTACAGTGTAGGGATCTAGACAGGGATCTAACTCAGTGATCCAGGACTGGGGTTACAGGGTATACATAGATCATCAGCCACCTAAATCACCACCCCACAACAGAGCATTCATGTTGGAATGCCTTTGAGGAGTCCATCAAAACACTTTCTAGTTGAACTATCTGAGGGCAATTGCATTCCTTTATGAAGCAAACGTTCCTTTTGAATGGCCCATCCTAAAGATACATAATTAAATCATTCAGCTGAAAATACCCTTTAGATTTGGCTACATTGTGGGTGGGATAAGTGTGTTTAAATACAACTGGTTAGTGTGAGGGTAGTGTGGTCTCAAGTGATTTGTAGACTATTTAGCCATGGCTTGAGGGCAACTTGAAAACAGTCTATTCTTGGCAATTGGTCTATCTCGGAACGTCGAGATGTGTAAGCCCCACCTGGGGTTCCGCCATACATGCATTCACATACCCTGAAGATGTAACCGTTTCTATGAGGACAAGCAAGGGATTGGCTTTGGGGTGGCAAATTCCTCCTTCTTTAATAACCTTTTAAGGGCATTATGATGCCTTCAGGTTCATGTTCCTTTGTTGTCATGATGATGGAGGCCTACCAATGATTGCTGCTGGCAAGGCATTTCTACTTACCAGCACTGCATTATTCTCACCTTTCAGGTATTGGTGTACCCTGTATACGTTAGACATATGCATGAATGCACTGCTGGAATGGAGAATCCCCAGGGATGCATTTATGCATTATGGAGTTCAAAGGCTATGATACATCTACGGACTATGAAGCCCCTTAACAGTTAAGGGGATAAGCATTTTTGAAAATAAAAAGTTGAAAAAATGATCACCCCTAAAGTTGGTAGATGTATGCAAGACAAGTATACCTATTTCTAATAGCATTAGAATACCCAGTTACCCGCAGGAACGCCGTATTGGCGAGTAATTCACAATTGGTTAATTGTTTGGTTTAACGTCAGAATGTACGAGGACCATATATAGGACTCTAGTCCTGACCACGTCTGCATTCATATAGGCCTTTTCCTCGCGACAAATGATATGTGCATTCATATCATGTTAGAAAAGGTGGCACCATAGGTTAAAAATTGGATGTCTCTTATGTAATAACCCAACCCCGTATCTCACGTCAATCACAAATGGCCAAAAGATTTAATTTTGAACATGTCTGACAAAAATAACTTGGGGTAAAACTCCACCTTGTGAGATAACCCTGAGTCAGAGCAATTCTCATCAACTTATGTCTATGTAGAACAGGAAGGTAAGGTGCGGTAATGAAAGCCTTAGAAAGAATTTTGAACCTATGCCTACTCTTCAGCTTTAATCTCTTAAGGGCTATAGAGATAATGCCTCTTGGTCGTTAGTAGGTGGTCGTCATTATGCATAAATGCAGACTGTGTGGGTTCTACCTTTTCATGCATCATGCCAACCTTATAGGGTTGATGCACTTCGGAAAGGTCGACATGATGCATCAATGCAGTGCTGGCCAGTAGGCTCACCAGCACTGCATTTTGTACATGTAATATGAGGGAGTGGTGAGCTTGATGGAGGCGTAAAAAGTTTCGACCCCTCTCCTTGATGTGGGGGTGTAAAGAAAGTTGACCGGCCGTCAAGGGGAGGAGTAAAAATTCTTAGTGTATATTCGTGCGAAAACTCCCCCTTTCCCCTCATTGAGAAATAATGACCACTCCCTGATGACAAATTGATATTAACGTAATACACGGCCTTTGAAGGATCCACTTTAACCTATTGACTCCTTAAGGTCAAACCCTCAAGGTCACAGCAGGTGACCTCCTCGTGCCCGTCCTTCACCTTGGATACGGGTGTCACGTGGTGGTGGCTTGTACCCAGTGGGTGTTGTGTAGCACAATGTGGTACACGCCAGGAACAAGCGGATTGTATAGGTCTCCATAGAGTACAACAGGATTTGCAGGGGAATGTGGTAACCCATCTGTTAAAATGGTGGTTGCTTTGAATGTGTGCTTTTTTTTTCTTCTTCTCTCTTCCTCAAAGTAGTTTAATATACAGTATATTGTGAGTACATTAGTGGGGTGTTTATAAATATAGTAGACCTACGATACGATCTAGTTTAATACGAGATATTGTAGATCTTTCACTTTGAGGAAGTTGATAGCTTAGCTTTTGGAATGCACTTATTTAAATGATTGGTAAAATTTATATATCTATATCGCAGCCAATAACCCTTTTCAGCATATCGTTTTGAGGTATTTTGCCGTCAATAAATGTTAAGCCGCTTCTATCACATAAGATATTAACTCCAAATAAGGCCTTTCCATGCATTCGTGACTAAGGAGGAACACACATTAATTGAGGTAGAGTCAGAAGAGAAAAATGTCTATTATCCCTTCAGTTTTCCTAAGATTCTGAGTGGTTATGTTATAATCAAAGCACTGAACGCTGCTAGTTTTCTATAATTGAAGTGCTGTGCCACTTCTGTATCTTACTGCCCACTAGTGGCATCTAGTGGAGAGAGCTGGAACTGATCAGATAACCCATGGTATGGAGAGAAGGTCTGGACACTAGAAGATGCATGTTAGTACTGCTGCTTGATCCCTGCCTACTACAACATACATACACACACACACACATATGTGTCCAGCCAAGGCAAAAGGGTCCCCCAAGGGGCAAAGTCGATTTCTAAATTCAGGTCATGAGCTTTTCAATGCTGTTTAACATTAGAAAATATCTCTGCTATTTTTTGAGTTATGGCTCTATGAATTTGGGTGGTCAGTAACATATCGATATACCAAATAAGCTCTAACTTGCATATTTCCCGAGATATCTTGAGATAAGTATAAGTATGCATAATTATGCAAATAAGGAAATTATCATAATCTTTAAAATCATTTTCTCATAGAATTTGACCTAAAAATAGGATTTTTACCATTTTTTGAGTATATTCATCCCTGTGAGTGGGACTATCAATGGGTATTTTTATTCCTCTATTTAGAGTGGAAATCTTGTTTCCATGGCAACACATATCAACAAATACACTGATTTATGCCCTGAAATGCCCTAAAAACGTTCTATTTGCATTCCATATTTGGAAGGTTTGGACCAAAAATTGAAATTTCCCTGTAGGACTGTTGGAATCCTCATGAAAAACTAGTATTATACAATTTTCGGCCTAGTTTCCCCTTTTTAAGCCTTAGTGGTGTCCCCCTGGTGGCCAGAATTGGTACTCATCCCCCTTGAACGGTCCTTTTAGCTTGCTGGCTCACACACACATATATATATATATATATATATATATATATATATATATATATATATATATATATATATATATATATATATATATATGCATTGCCTTTATTCTTTATATTAACTCGATCACTGATATGCACAAGCAGCATGGCTATCAACACTGTAGGTCACGTGTCCTCGTAAATTGACGAATTCATGTACCAATAGCACTTGTTGGTGGGGTACCCCTGTCTAAAGGTTATAACATAGATTTATTTTAAACTTACTTCCTTGAATGCAAACTTTTTAGGCAGTGAGGTCAATCGATTATTATGTTTCATTGTAAACAGGACCGCTCGTTGGGCATTAAAAGCCACATTCCATTTAGGCCTACCTTCCACCACAGTTATAGGCTATGTAGGCCGTGACTGGTTGAGATTCACCTTCCTAAATTTACGTCACAAGTGGAAACCAATATTCACCTGAAAGCAACATCCAAATACATCACAACCATCACCTGGTGATAAATATAAACTCAAAAAAAAAGAAGGGTTTGAAACACCATTTCCTTTCCTTCAAAAGGATTGTTGAGCCTCCTTTGGGGGCCTATAACTAAATGGTACAAGGGCCTGCTGGAGATGTCTAACCACTTCAGTGTGTGATCAGTAAAATGTAGATCTGCCTCAGTTTACAACCTTTCTCATCCTGAAGCACAGGGGACTACATGATGTGAATATTAAGTATGGTAACAGGTTTTTTTTTTATTTCTAACCCTTTAGGTTCACCATGACAATACTGATACCTCAATGTTTGAGGTCCTTGGCTGTTATGATGCAGAGTACTACCTTTTTAGGACTGCATAGGTGCATCATGCCAACCCTCTGGGAGTGTATCAAGCCTGTAGGGTTGGTGTGATACATGAATGCAGTGCTGGTTGGCTGACTTTCTATTGCTGAATTCATGCATTATAACGACCAAATGGCAACATGCACTAATCCACTATGCTGTGTATAAAGATATATACCCCCTGAGGTGTCACTGATTGTCATCTGTAAGATCATAGGGTGGGTATTATGAATGAGTAGGATAGGCTTATAACTGTAATCATTCTGAGCCATGAAAAATCTACTCAGTATTTTAAAGAGTGCCAAAATAACCTCCTTTCATCCTAAATCTATTATTATGTATCAGTAATAGCAGTCGTAAACGGGAATGTATATGTGTGTTTTAGGTATAAAGATTTGGCCTATCTAGATTTGATCGTTTTTAAATTACACTCTACAGGATCGCCTCAAGCAGTGTCAATTCTGCTAGATCCCCCATTGCTACTTCTGAATGACACCAGGATATGGAGTTTATTTTACGCGAATAACGACGGCCCATAGGATTAACGTTGAAGGGCCGATCGTCACACCCAGTGATGTAATATGTCTTGATCCACTACTGTGGCCAATCCAGTACTGCAGCCTCGTTCTGGGTGCAGGTAAACAAACAAAATTGCGGTTAGCAGCTCATACAAGGATCTACAGTAATAAATTAATCAACTTTTGATAGATTTAAACCTTCTAAAAGCGTAAAATAAATAGAGAACTAAACTCCCTGGGGTACTCAGTGGCTGATTCACCCCTCAAGGGGGATGTCTCCACCCGGGCTTACGCCCTCGGGGAAGACGAGTTCATGTATAAGGCAATACAGAAAAATCATAATTCTTGTACTAACATGAATTTTTCAAAGAGTAAAGCTTCATTTCAGCTTTTCGCATGGTGTAATCCTTTCATTGCACTTAATGATTCACAAAAGAAAACTTGTAACACACAAACCTAATGAGCCCAGCCTCGATCTTCCAGGCCCTGTGGTGGGCCTGGAAGATTTCTTATTATATCACTGCAATACCTCCTCTAAAATGATCCAGATAAGGTAGTGGCCTCACTGTTTGGTACAATCCCTTATGTGCTAATGAATATTTATGAATGACGCTTGTTCCCCTATGACTGTACCTGTTGCAACTTTATTACTAGAACCAGCAGGCTCAATGTAACTACAAAACATGGGCTTAGGCTGGGATTGAACTCCCAACTCTTGCATTTTAAAATCTCTGCTCTCCCAACTGAGCTAACCAGGCAATCGATTTACCATCAGTGAAGGGAATGGCATATATTCTCTTGGCTGTAGGTACAAGGTACCCTGTAATGAAAATGATGATGACCTTTTAACAGACCAATCCACACCAGTATCTGTAGTACAGTGGTAGCAAGTTGGCATGGCATGTGGAGGGTCCAGAGTTCAAGGCTTCAGCATAGCATATTTCTATAATTGTTTTTATGTATATATCCTACAAGTATATTTTTGCTAGTAATAACTAAATGCTTGAATGTCCACATACCACTATGTAGTTTCTACTTAAATTCTATGTAAATATACCATTAACCATACAGGAATCATATCATGTGTTTACTGGGGTTAGGATACAGCATAGGTAAGTTTTTAACACCTGCTTCAACCTGTTGCAACGTCGGTGGATCTATAACAAGTCTCCCAGACTGTATATCGTACAGTCTGGGCATGTCTGAGACTGAATGAGCCAAGTGGACATTAAAACCTGACAAATTAACTTGGTGTATTAGTAGCTCGACACACACATTAAAACATTATCACAGTGTTAAATGCGTTGTTGAGTTCACACTGCGGTCAGCTTCTGCTATGTTTCAACATGGGAAAATGGTGGAAATTAACCCCTCTGTTATTGCCTGTCCGGTTTACCTACATACCTGTGTGCCTCCCATCTTGGTTAACCCCTGACCCCCTGGTAGCATCCCCTTGTACATGGCATGTTGTGGTCAGGAATAGGAGGGTGATTGGCACATACCAGATCTATGTATAAGGCATATGACCACTGAGAGGTTAGATGTCTGGTCATTATGGAATAGAATATTATCACTCCTAGGTACAATACAATATAGATGGACATTCCACATTGAAGTTAATTTGATATATCTTGGAAAGATCATTAAAACAAGGTGATAACATTTGGTAATTTACAAGGCAAAACAGTGCCCAACGGTGGATTTAGAAGGGGGTGTGCACCTCCCCTTTTGGCTGTATTTAAGAGTTCGATTGCTCCTATTTTTTGGCCTTAAGATTGATAAAAATAAGGAATAGGGGATAAACAAAGGGTGTGCCCTCTCCTTTTCAAAAGTATTAATCCTCAATGTATGGCTATGTCAAAGGCACCACAGTGGCCTGTTTAAGCACCCTATCACTTATCAGTTTTAATGCCCCTGTATACCCCTGGCGCTTATATAAGCCTGACAATTATTCGAATTCTACTTTAAGTACTTCAGATTGATTCCAATACCCCTGTATCTCATCGCTAATCTGCGACCAGAGCTTATTTTAGAACCCAACACTAAAGTCTTACACAAACCAATACGGTAAATCTAACTTACTTTATGTACCATGATGCTGCTCAAACCGACTTACCTGAAATAGATAAAATTGGAAATATAAGTTCATCATTCAAACAGAATAATGAGAACAAAACAAAAGATGTATCAGCGCATTTGAGGAAATTAAAAAAAAAAGAAGAAAAAAACAGGAGAGTAGTGTGCTTTTAACGTCTACTCGTCTGTAGCCAACTCGTTTTCTTTTCTGATGAAGTCCTGGCGGGTCTGCATGAGTTGAAAAATTGGAAATATTCACTTTATCAAATAATTCCTTTTTTTTTAAGTTAGAGACTGAGAATCAGAAACATTCACGATAGTAGATAATTTTGATCCACTATTCTGACCCAACCAGGCTTTTGATAGAGGATTCTTCAACATTTGGCCATTATAACTTCAGATTTTAAATAAAGCAATGCCTGGGTGTTTCTTGACTATAAGGCCACCAATGAGATATCGTTTACTCTAAATGTAGTCTCTGACATAAGTCAAATGAAAGAAGATATATATCTTTGGTAATGTGGTAAAAGTTGAATGCACAGAGGCATGTGATCTAATTGACACGGTCCACTAGTAGGTGAGAGTGTCTACAGATACCTTGTTGTGTTGAATAACTTGATACTTTTAGTGTCTATGACTTGTAGGATAAGTTATGACACTGTCAGGGGATGATCTTTTATGTTATTCATCCACTTTTCTATTTCATCTAGAAGGAAGGAGATAGAATATACCTAGCATTGTTCGCATAGTCGGGTGTATAATGCTTTACACAATTTAAGAGTGTGTTTAGCACGATTTGAGATAGTGTTTAGTGCACCATCTTTTACTTTATGTTTACGTGTAATATATTCCTGTATCTGCTCCTGAATTAAACTACGATCAATATTATCATGATATGTCTGACACAATGGTCTTTGTTGGAGCACGCATACACACCTCGTTTCACACCCCATCCGCATGGAACACAGGACTGACATGCCCCCCCCCTCCGACCAAACACATAGGAAAATGAAATGGATTTGGCACAAACACTTATAAAACTATAGACATGAAATGAATAGTGGTGTCTATGCAGTGAAAGGTCTCTATGCCTTTTTACTTCTAAGAGACACACATCTAACAAAATGATATTTCATCAAGAACTATGACATTCCATTCACCACAAAATTACTGTCAAATTATGTATTATGTACACGGAAATTGTAGAATGACAGCGTCTGAGTATCTTATGCAATCAGATAAGCATATGTTTTTGGTCAGAAAGGGCAGAAAGTCGCTGCTGGGTTTAAACCTTCAACATTAATTCTAAAGGCTAGTGCCCAGTGGGCGCCAATGTGGAAAAAAAAGAATCTGATTAATAACTACAACAGTATGATAGAAATCCGAAAGTTGAGACATAATTTCATCGGTCTGACATCTGATTATGGTGATGTACAGCGTTCAAAAGTATGCCTGTGAAAGATCAACATTTTTTCTTTCACCTGATGCATCAAAACTTAGCGCACGACCTGCAAAATAACTTCCAAAAGTCGATTTACATGCCTGCTTTGGGAAAATCCACAAGGATGGAGAAATATCCATTCAACATTGGCATGTTCTGTTAGCAAATATTCTAGTAGGATTATATGTATCATTCATCCTTTAATCTGGTACAACATATTTAGACTTAAAGAATCAATGCAGGTAGACTGACAGGGCTGATCAGTTTTCCTGCAGTTAATCTATATTTGACAAGTCAGTATAATCATAATAATTTACCTTGATGTGAAATAGCCTCTGGCGGCTCAGATACCCCTGTTCTCCTAACATGGTTGATCCTTTAAATCACAACTATCGGCCAAGCACCGCAAACATCCACAAAAGGTATACTTTACGATCTGGGATAATCCCTTGTCTGCCAAGGTGAAGACATCTTATACTTTAACACCAGGCCTTATCAAAGGAATCCCTGCTGATGTACTTAAGTCGATTCCCTTTAAGCAGGAGTCATATATGCTGACAGCAAGAGCCTGTTGGGTTTAGTTTATTAATGCCTTCCTTACCACCCAGGGATAAACTGATGTGATAATGGATGGTTCCCACGTCGACACCTTTAATGGCTTTTATAATGGAGAAGGAAAAAAAAGTAAATCCACTGTATGGCTCCCTGGTGTTATAAATATTCAGTTTGTCACCTATTTATGTTGAGGTGGTTAGGGGTAATGGTGCAATATGTGGTTAAGGATAACTCTGCTGGAGGATACTTAAGAAGATGGGGCTCCTTAAGGATGGTCCTGCTTGCCTGAATTCCTTTACACTGAAGTTCTGGGATCCAGCTTTCCTAAACAGGTAGGTACTGGAGATGTATACAATAAAGCCAATCAAATGCAAGAGATTCATTAATGCACATTCCCCAACACCCTGGGGGCATTCTAGGCTAACATATCAAACCAACCATAGCATTATGGCTGCTGCAGATTATGATGAATAGGTGTGTAAATCAAATGGCTTGTTTTGGCTTTTGTTCACTCCCAAAGTCAGAACAAGTTGGCAGCTCTGTCAGGACCTGGTCAGCTTTTCATAAAATCAGCAACAATGATATACCCTCTTTGTATCTTCATTAGTATTCTCCTCAGCATTCACAGTATAGTTTTGAAAGAGCCTGCAGAATATCATTTTGATTGATACCTGTGTGCTCTTGTTTCAGCTTGTCAGTCATGATCCAGGCAAAAATTCAAAATGCTGACAGCCCTTTTTAGATATCTGACAAATGATCCATGTCAAGGTTATTCCAAGGCATTGTAAAGTTGATCAGTATGACTTGTGGCCGCCCCTTGAACACCTGGGCTTATATGGATATAGACACACCTGGAGGATCCCCCTACCTGGAGTGTGCCTCTCTGGCACACCTGGAGGAGAATCCCCCTTACCTGGCGTGTGTCTCTCTGTACAGGTAGGGTGCCTACCCAGCCATATCTCTCACCTCCATGTGGTAGGCACTGCAGGCCACAGTGGATCCACCCAGCCTCTACTAACAGATTCCAACCATGGGCTCCTGTGCTTTCTACCACAATCTATGGGTGTAATAGCACTATGTGCATTATGTATATAGCTAGTATTAAGTAAAATATCCTAGGTCCACCTGTGGCGTCGGAGCTCTACACTCAACGATATACCTCCTTATTTTATACACATTCTGGAAGGCTCCAGTGATGATAAATGTAATCAGCATTAGAACATGGCTATTGTCATCATAAATCCACATTTGTGATACTATCAGGCTTCTCCATATCCTTCCATATTGTATATTTCACTGCAAAATTAGCCAATGTAACGATGACCTCAATGTGATGCAATGCCTATCACATGTAGCCTGTGACACAGGTAGGTGGACATCAAAGGTGTGGCACTCAGGACACATGTGTAGAACATGGGTGCCTGGTGTGTGGTAGGGGAGCAGACATGAATGGGGGGGGGGGCTAACCAGCCACCCTTCACACTACAAGGGGATGTGCTAACATTAAAATGTCACTACAGAATTTCAGAAGTAACCTGTCAAGGTCTACATCGTGAGGCACTACAATGTACCTCGTTGTGATCATGGATCATTATCAATACTTTAAGAGCCGCTAACACATTAGCCGGCATGATGCGCGCCCATGATGCGTCAATACAGCCCTAGCAAATAACTCTTGATTCCTCCCTGGAGGGTCGACATGATGCATCAAAGAAGTCCTGGAGAGCAGACTCTGTGGTGCATTATGAAAACAAATGGGTATGATGCTTACCTGCAGCAGTGCCCCTTCGAAATTTAACAAGATTCTGTGTATTTGTGTGTGTGGTTGGAGGGGGGGGGCTTGTAAAGGGAGGTATGGTCAAGTGTAAAGCCCCCCCCCCCCCGCCCAATCATAGAGACAGAGGAGGGCCTGAGTGTGTTCTCAAAGTTTGCCGTATGATAATATAGACAGGTCTCCCAAAATCCACCCCTACGCCTCTGACTTATAAATATGATGAGAAATTGAAGAATTGTGGCATTATGTCAGCTTGAAGGGGCCACACTCAAGTGTCGTACTATGACATCATCATGGTTGTGAGTCCGTCCTAGTCTGAGTAAAAGTATAGCTCTATGGTGCCATGGTTAGAATAATTCAGTGGCGGATCCAGGATTGTCCATAGGGGGCGGCAAAATTTGTGAACGTTGGTGGGGTACTACATTTGCAGAGCGCAGCGCAGCGGTCTGAATTGGGGGGGGGGCAAGGGCCCCCAGAAAACTTTGAGGGTTTAGATTTGGAATAGTGCATTCCGATGCATTCTAATTGAACAGGGATAGGAGACATGGCAGTGTGTAGGCCTAGGCCTATCCTCCCCATACTAAGAAAGCCATGAAAATTGCTGTCAGAAAAAAATCCATTTTGATGCATTATTGTACACCATATAAAATTGAATTTTTGTATTCAGATTTGAGCACTTAATGTTTGGGGGGTTCGGGGCATTGCCCCAATAAAACTTTGAAATGTAAGACAGGAAATGCTGTATTCTGAGGCATTCTGGTACACCTTTTCCACCATCCCCAAGAAAAAAAAACCCACATGAAACTCAATACTACATTCTGATTGCATTTTTACAATCATACTACCTATTAAGCTTTGCCATTAGAAGTAAATCATCTGTTCAAATGTGTCTCAGTTGCAATACTCATGCAAGGTGGGGGTGGGGAAATTCTTCAGTCCTTGAGGCCGAATGGTGCATTCTGGTGCCATCTAAGGATAAATACCAGGACTTTATGTCCGGGAACCACAGTAACTATGCTTTTAACTACTATTAAGTACTATTAGTGGAGGTAAAATCAACCAAACCATACCAAGTCCAACCTATACCAAAACACCCCTCCCCTCCCCAAAAAAGTAACAAAATACAATCTGATTATATCAAACAAATCACAAGATATAATCTTGTGCCTCGTGAGAAAAGTGCTAGATGTAGTTCTTAAATAATGCTGTTGAGGCCCTCTCTACACTTTTCTTCTCTTTTTCCCCTCTTTCTCCCTTTTCCCTCTTCTTTTTTTTTTTTTTTGGGGGGGGGGCTGGCCCTCTATAAATATCCAACACAGCACCTGTCAGAATTCAATTCAATGAATAATGCCGTGCCTCATGATCATGTATTCTGTTGGGCGGCTGGATATGTACACATCATTGTTAGTATATGGCATGTCTAATAATCATGATTTGAATTATTGTCGATCACTTAGAACATTATAGAATGTAGAATCTCTTATATGTATCACCTGTCTATAATCCAAATAATTGGACTAAAGGCTCCATAACTGCCATAAGAAATCTCCGTTCTAACTAAAGGCTCCATAACTGCCATAAGAAATCTCCGTTCTAACTAAAGGCTCCATAACTGCCATAAGAAATCTGCGTGCTAACTAAAGGCTCAATAACTGACATAAGAAATATGCGTGCTAACTAAAGGCTCAATAACTGACATAAGAAATCTCCGTTCTAACTAAAGGCTCCATAACTGTCATAAGAAATCTATGTTCTAACTAAAGGCTCTATAACTGCCATAAGGAATCTCCGTTCTAACTAAAGACTCCATAACTGACATAAGAAATCTGTGTTCTAACTAAAGACTCCATAACTGCCATAAGAAATCTCCGTTCTAACTAAAGGCTCTGTAACTGACATGAGAAATCTCCGTTCTAACTAAAGGCTCCATAACTGCCATAAGAGATCTCCGTTCTAACTAAAGGCTCCGTAACTGACATAAGAAATCTATGTTCTAACTAAAGGCTCCATAACTGTCATAAGAAATCTCCATTCTAACTAAAGGCTCCATAACTGTCATAAGAAATCTATGTTCTAACTAAAGGCTCCATAACTGCCATAAAAAAATCTCTGTTCTAACTAAAGGTTCCATAACTGCCATAAGGAATCTTCATTCTAACTAACTAAAGTCCCGTAACTGCCATAAGGAATCTCCGTTTTAACTCCCAAATGTCAGGTATCTGATTCATTAATTGCCTGAATGTCCATCAAACCAAAAAAATCAGCAGACAACAGGCCTTAATATCTACACAGTAAAAATGTCATAAAAAAGACATTTCTCCAGCAATTTTGGGACAGCTTTTGTCATTATTTTCATTGATATTTATCATAAGACAGCTTAACACTACCTGCTTTTGGGGCTTCATTACACTGAAATTACTGAAATTACACTGCTCAACTTCATATAAAATATGATTATAGTGATTCTGTTGCATGGATACTTGATAGATTCAACAGTCCTTTTTATCAGAGTGAGCTCTTAAATATTTCTTCTGTTATCTGTGATATGCCTAAAATTTAATATTCACAGGTCTGCAAACGAAAAAACGCTGCACTGTAAAAAAATGTCGTCAAAATAATGAAGGATTCCTTGTCCCAAAGTTGCCTGAGATCCATTGTTATTTTTACAGAGATTTCATTATTTTCACAGAGGTTCCTTGTACCGCCACACTGGCACCTGGAGAGTCTTGTAAAAACTACAATGGCTGCCTGTTAAATGATTACGGTGGTTCACTGTTAAGTTTTACAAGGAACCCAGGTAGATTCACCAGTTATTTTTTACAGTGTGTGTCAAGTGAATAGATTTTAGCAGTCCGTGCATGAAGGTTGGTAATTCTATCATGTAGAACTAACAGAAGTCAAAACATCGAATTACATTCTTCTTTTAAAGGGACCATCTAAGAGCTCTTATTCCTTTTGATATTCACCGAACATAGCAGAAGCGGATTGAGGTTATTAAAAAAATGACATGTAAATATTTTGCATTCAACTGAGCTTTGACTTATGCCATTGCACAGAAAGGGCAAAGCTTAGTTAAAAGGGAACTAACCTCCTAAACCACATGGAAGTTCTTTTGGCCAATCAACAATTGGGTCAATTATGGGAAATTATAGTTTTATTTACGAGCATTGCTTTGATTTATATTGGACAATAAGTAATAGGCCTTGTGGTTTCTGTGCTGTTTTGCACATGGGTGAAACATGTATACAAGTGGGGAACTGGACTGATTAATGGGTACTTTTTCAAGTGTTCTCTTCTACGTTTTCAGGACTTCATAGATCAGGATCCTGTCAAGATGAGAACTGGAGAGTCTTGCCAAACAGGAAATAAGAACCAGAAATCTACACGTGCAAGTTTGAAATTGGGATACCGAAGCTCTGAGGAATAGGACAAAATAGAAAGATGTCACTAACAATTTATAAATTGTTAGTGACATATTTCAGTTTTCAACAGAGGGTGCTCGTACTGGTGGTGTGCCTTCAATTTGCTATGCCATGGATGGTCGTGAGAAGACCTCACTAAACCCAAAAGAAAACCAACACAAAAGAAAATGATATAATCATAATTATCGGTGCCAACGCCTATTTGAGGAGGAGACGCCAGGAGGGCATTTCTTTACACACTACGACTATGCCCTTAGAGTCGTACCAAATCCCATTTAAATAGCATTAGCATTTTGTAGTCCACGGGCAATATGTGCTCATTGTATCTTAAGAAATGACCTCTAGAGCAATATACCTCATAAAGATAGGCCAACCAATACCCTCAGCTATGTATAGACCCTGTATACTTCCACCCATCCATCAGTCAGTCAATGCCATGATCTATGATAGACGGTCCTGGTACATGTCATGACCTCACACATACAACACACAACCTGACATGACCAGAACCAATTTTCTCAATACAACCTCCCATTCTTCTGTGCCAAACATGCACCATCTTCCTTCCTTGCCAATGAATGATGAGAATGATTACATAATTTTGTGGCATAATAATCTAATGCCATGTATACACAATCATGTGGAGTAATTTCTGCAAATTGGGTATG
Organism: Acholoe squamosa; assembly: GCA_949317995.1. Classification (NCBI taxonomy): domain Eukaryota; kingdom Metazoa; phylum Annelida; class Polychaeta; order Phyllodocida; family Polynoidae; genus Acholoe; species Acholoe squamosa. The sequence goes on from OX439051.1 coordinate 35,326,720, forward strand.
TGTATGTGACTATTTTGGAACCATTAGGAGTAGTATACTATATATTTAGGACTTTGCCTCTAACCTATTTTGTGAACTCTAGGGACAAAGCTTGATGAGAACCAATAGAGAATTCGTGTGCAGCAGTGTTGTAATGGAGAAAAGTATGCTAATCTCATACAGATACTAATAAAATTATTGGCGAACGTTAAGCGGATTGAGTGCAGAAAAGAGCCGTGAGACATGATTACTGAACTAAACCCTATACTGCTACCTGGGTGTTGGTATATTAGTGTAAAAGTAAGTCAATTGAGGGAACAGTGTAAAATGAGGGAGAAGTACCACTTGTAAACAACACTGTCTCGTTCCATTTTGTCCTGTCCAAAACTGAAGTTATACTAAAGATGTGTGACTTGTGTCTGCCAACTTTGATACAAATAGCCTTAAAAGAAAGGACCACTCTATTTGCAAGTTCGTGTTTATTAAAAGAAACACTATCAAAATAAATCAACATGAAAATAGGGTGTTCTTTTCTTTTAAGGCACTACAGTCAGGTGCAGAAACCTAACAAGGTTTCTTTTAAACTCTTAGGTATTGTTGAACCCCTGCAACAAAAGAACCTGATAGTTCATTGATCACACCTCTAAACACCATAATAGCACCAGTTCCTGAAACTAATTTACAGAGAGCTTAACTCATAGAATTTAACATATTCCCCCTTTATCCCAGACTGTAAAGAACCAAGCTAATCTTATCTTCAAGCAAGTATATTAGTTATCTTTAACACCTGAGGACATGCTTTTGGGGGAAGGCACGTTACCTGTTTAGTTCACACCTAGTTTGCCTACATGACAGAATTGGACAATTTCCAGGTTAGCCTTTCCTTCTTTTCTGGCCAGGTTTACCCCTAAAGCAAGAAGACGCGTTAAGAGTCAGTTGTCTGACACCCAATGTCAACACTTTGTCTTCTTGTTGACTCTTAGCCCACTTTGTCCTAGTGTCTTATTCATCTCACTGAGATTCTTTTTCTCTTAGTTTTTTTTTGTGTGTTCCCCTTTGGTCATCTTATTTTAATCTTAACTTGATTTTGGTATGGACATGCATTCTGTTTAGAATGACAACTTATTTGCATATACCCGTCCTAGCCCATGTATTGATATAGTAGGATCGTGTCAATTCTAAAAAAAAAAATCTTTTTCAGACATGCCTTTAGCTATAGGGTAAAGTGAAATACACAATAACGAGGTTCACACAAGTAGAATCCATTCTAGAACTTGAACCTTCTATAGATATCTTCATGTGCATTTGTATCCATTAACACATCAGACACATAGCAAAAGAAGCTGTGTTCAGGTTGACAGACCTAGCCTAGCAGAGATGGACCCATACATGCATTAATTTTCAATGTTTAAAGGAAGTACCAATTCAGGCCTTGTTAGTCTTGTTAAAAATTGAGTGGATTAGTTCTGCTATGCCCACAAAAGGAACACGTTAGTCGCCATCACAGAAAATGAGTTGATTTTAGGGTGCAATTCTGGGGGTGAAATGACCCCCCCCCCTTGTTTTTTTTTTTATTTTATTTTATTTTAAATACATACATTCTGTTTTCGTCACACTAACCAAACTAACCTGCACTATGCTCGGCACTTTCTGATATTTTCGTCATCAATAAACCATTCGTTCTTGTTATATCTCCCTCCTAATGCTTTGTTACTATGAGTGAAAGATTCTCAAAAGCCAGCTGTCATTCAAATGTAAATTAGTTGTGACCCCGCCCCTGAACGCCCTCACCATGGTTACCTGAGCAGAATGAAAACACAGCCCGACAGAGGGCATTGTTAGCAGTAAGTGTCACGTGACAAGTGGGCGATAATACATGGACTTGACACAGAGGTCACTTTAAAAGAGCAAACACTCGAACAAGTATAACCCCAATACTAATCGAAGTGGCGTCTGTGCTTAGTTTTCAATGTGGACTTTCAAAGTAAGTAGCCTTAAAAGGAGACTAAAGGAAATGCTAATGATTATCCAACTCCCATTAGATGATCTATAATCAAACTCATGCTGATCATTTAATTTGATTTAGAAGGTTTGAGACCATTACAATATATATATATATATATATATATATATATATATATATATATATATATATATATATATATATATCATTAAAGTCATCATGTGAATCAGTGATGGCGACTGAGGCCTCACTAAATATGTATCAAAATTAACATAGAAGCTTCGTAAACCAAAGGAGAGTACCTATAAGATAATAAAATGGATAAAACTGAGCTCACCTTCACAGAAGTGTTGTGATTGTTGTTTCTCATAGTGACTACATCTGAATATTTCTTTGATAATGTTTTTCCTGTAATCCAGTTGATATTGTGTATCCGCATTGATAGGCCTGTTGTAAATATATCCTATAACCTCTACTGAATTCAATAAAGTCCTGCTTATTGTAACTATCTATATGAGGCCTCAAGTACCCAAAGGCTAGGAGGAAAGACAACAATATCAAGATATTTTAACGACTTAGATGAATCTCACCAACAAAAACAAAGACTGCCTACACCTGAAGTTAACCCTGGCGATCTCTGTGAATGTTGGTGCCACAATGCCAAAATATCGCCCCCCCCCCCAACCCCTATCAGACCAATGATCATGTGACACTGGTGATCATTCATGTCCCCCTAGTGGACGCATAACTAAACAGATGTGAGATGCTCGGGTGCGTGTCCATCCCTTAACGTTTCCATGACAATTCAGTAAGCTGCGCCTAACCACCATTGTCTATGTAAAGGTGGACACATATTTAGTTAACTATCCAGACTGTTTCATTGGGCCCTATATGGTACCATTTTAGAATGTATAATTGACTCTGAGAGGGAAGTGAATACTGAATAACTTTTTTATCTTAACCCAGATAGCCCTAAAGTGGCAATTTTTGTCATAGAGTGCTTAAAATTGATAAGTAGACTAATATATGACCAAATATGCCTTGTACAAAATTTCGGACCTTTACCTGCACCATGTCCAGAGATATGAGGGATTGCTTACCGTCCTATATGTAGGACAGTAGGACTTAGGACTGCTGTCCTTTGAAATTTGTGTTCTTTTGGTTGCCATGGAAACCACAATTCCTGTACAAGAGTGTCGGAAACTGACAAATAGGCTTATATATGGCCATTTATGCCACACAAGAAATTTAAAAGCTTTAGCCATAGCGGATCCAGAGATCTGCACCGTCCTACATGTAGGACAGTAGGACTTTGGGCGTCTGTCTCCTCTGAAAAGGTCCAAATCTTTACCAGAAGGTAATTTCCTAAGTAGTAGGTGTTTTGGGACATGTGTATAATGTCATAAAAGAACCTAAGAATACCCATATGGAGCATTTTTGGAAGCCTTGGGCCTAGAACTATAGGATGCAACATTTTACTTCCATATCTGTTAAGTTTACTTGCGGATATAGACCTCTTCCCATGATGTCACTTAGGCGTCCTACATGTAGGACAGTAGGGCTATCTGGGTTAAGAAACTTTCCTTGTATGCGTCCAAGTGTAATCATGCTGAAGTGGTATCTTTAATGTATGGGCCTAGACCACTAGATTCGACATGGTGATATTGGCATTTCCTAAAATCGACAATGTGACATGATCATTTAAGACATGCGGAAATAAATGTGACATGACATGGGGATGTCTAAAATTCGATATGGGACATTATAGTTTCTTCGAGGTGACACAGGACATGACTATTTAGGTGACATGTGACATCAGCATTTATTTAAATCGACATGTGACATGAGGAGTCCTCCATCCAGACCCCCAAATGTGTACACGTGCGCTAGGTCTGTTCACGTGCAGTGCTGATGAGGGGTCTATTGTTATGGTAACAAGACAGACGTCCCTATCTGACCAGTCTCACTAGAGCAGTATGGCAATATAGGCAGACCCTTCCTCAAATCAGGGATGATGTACCCTGCATTGGGCGGGTGGTCGAGCATGCTGTGCTAATATCCTAACAGATAACAAGCTGGCAGTGTCACATGGCAATTTTCTGGTCTATTCTACTGTTCTAGAGATTTCTATGATTTAGTTACCAAAAAAGCCGGAACCCATTATATACACTCATTACACTTATTCAGGGAGTGGTCGTTTCTTTTTTAACATCGGGTGGTTCTGTGTGGGGAGGGGGGGGGGATCAAAATATCTCAGACCCCTCTGAGAGGGATTAAACATGAAAGGGGATGTGGAAAATTGGAGTGGGGAGTCGAAAACATTTTGGCATGCCCGCATAAATCCCCCCTCCCACATTAAAAGAAATGACCACTCCCCAACGGAGCTAATTACCAGAGGCATCAGAGTCGTTCCCTAGACTATTAACCAGTGTTGTTCACATAGCAGCTCGGCAATTCCCCCTGGTGTTTAAATTCAGAACGAGACTAGTGAAAGACACGCATGTCCTAAAGATTGCTTCTCGTGATGTGTTATCATCAACAAGATAAAGACACGTGCTATGCTGAATATATATATCACATGAATATTCATAAACCTACCTAGCACACTGAAGAAACATTATGCAAATGGGGATTCCAAATTAGGAAAGGTACTTCTCACATTGTCTCATCCCAGCATGAGAGCTGATATATCCAGGCGATGGGGAGGGGTAGGGGAGAATGGGCGGCTAAACTGGGAAAATCCAGCACTTTTAACTTGAAAAAGTCTGGTTACATCAGGTGAAAATGAAAACCAATGAAGATTATCTTATTAGTAAAAAAATAACCCATCCATTTAAGATAGTACTATTAAATCAGAACCATCCTTAAACCACAGATCAACTACCATCCCAAGCCAAGAAGCAATAGTTATAAAAGATCCACAGATTCCTGTCTGCCTTGGTTATTAGCTGATGCATAAAACAATAATACATTACTGACATAAACAGTGGCTGCCCTGAGCCAGAGGCTATGGGTGGGGAGGGAGGGGTGAGGCAAGAGAGACACCAGGAAATGCTCCCATCTCCGGCCACAATGAATGAGCAAAATGCCTGCCAGTGAATTGGTCACCAAGGTAACCAGTGAGACGGAAAATTAGGACTAGATTATCAGACGGAATACCAAATGCCCACTACCGCCGTCTGGTGGACAAGGGAGGAAAAAGTGGGAAGGTTGTTGGTGTATTTACCCTTTATGATCTGCATGATGCATCTAGTTTCATGTTCATTGGTTGTCATGATACATTAATGCAGCACTGCAATAGTGCATCATGCCAACCAAAAAAAAAACATGTTTACGAGATCTCGCATGGCGAGGATTGTATTTAAAAGATTGATTTAGAACAATGATTTGTACTGTGAGTTAAAAGTACGCCAAAGGTGAAAAAGCCGATCAGTTAATTGTGCAGACCCTTGACTCACTAGGACTGCATTTAGTACCTGAACAGGTACTAAACATATTACATAATACTATTTATGTCAAGGTGAATATCGTAGTTCCATAGAGAAAGCACTGAACCCCCGTATTGCACCCCTGCGTTAAATAACCCTGCGGGAAATCCGCACGATGACGTCATAGGTCCACCGCGCATGCGCAGCATTTTTGAAAAGTAAACATTCAAAATGGCGGCGGTCAGGATTTCGCGATGAAGATGGGTAAATAGGAGATAATTATGGATTATATTGATGAAATATCGATTAATTACACCCAAACACCTTGACATAAATGTAAAGATGAACTCTGACCAGTTTGAGCTTCCTGTTTCTTCACTCGCGTGTCCGGCGTGAACGGGCCGGACACGCTCGTGAAGAAACGGTCAGCTCAAACTGATCATCGTTCACCTTTACTATTATATGCAGGCCGTACCAGCAGACGGCCGTCCTTCATATGTGTGAAAAACATAGACTTGTCAGGTCTAGTAGCAGGTTCATCTAAGGACATAAATCTGCTAAGTAGTATTAGCATTAATAAAGGACTTGACAAACGGACCAGTATCAGTCCAACCCAATGGTTTTAGTAGCTGATCTATAATAGAGAAAAGGGTAGTGATTTTTGTGACGACGATCATGCTGACCTGGAGGTTAATTCAAAACATCCTGGGATCGCAACCTCAGCGATCCTAGGAATTATTCTACCTTATCCTATTAAGTGATCTTAAGATTAGACTGTGTTCACATTTCCTATCCAGCACTAAGATCGCATCGATCTTAGCCTCAGCCCTCCTACGCTATTCCAAGAAGTATTGACTGGGCACAGGGGTAAGAGTCTCAAAATAAAGGAATAGCTGTGGAGCCACTCTTCTTCACAACAGTGTTTATACCACTGTTCCCCATCCCCATATGGGCTAACAAAAGAGCAGAGCATTCAGTTGACCCCCATACACTACAGTATTCAAGAGTTGTTCCCATGAATGTATGATTTATGCTTATATATAAGAAGCATTGTGCCCTCCCCCCAGGACAAAGATAGAGAAGGGAAGAATTATCTTACAGTGCACTTAACACATGAGTAGCCCTAAGAGCCCTCAAGGACACTCAGCAAACATCCTCCCTCCCTAGTATATGTATGCAGCAGGCTATTAACTCTTTCGATCAGGAGTGTTCCCTGTAAGTGCTCTTGTACTCAGGTGAAACCACTATGCATTTCTTTCACTAAGATCGCAGTGATCTTAGTGCTGGAAAAGGAATAGTGAAGTGATCCCAGGACTTGCTGTTCTTGACAGTCCTGCAACCACTGCATTAGAGAGGGTAGACCGGCCAGGTCTTATGATATGTGCTAACACTAAGATCACTGGGGTTGCGATCCCAGGATGTTTTGAATTAAGCTCCAGAGGTACTATCTGGGTCAATTAGCCGAGCAGGTCAGTAGACCTATCGGCTGATAAGACCTGCAGGGGCGAAGAGTGGTGCACCGTGACGATTTACTAGGCTGGTGGAATAAAGTGGCATTCAAAGGGTTAAGATAATCAGATGATGGTTGACGTGGTCGTAGTACTTGCCATTCATGACTTAGAATATTCACAAGTTTTATAGTTGATAGAACCAATAACAGCGAGCATTATTAGTGTGTAGTGATTTGTGTCTCTTCTATGCAAAAATGTAACTAACGATAGCTATATACTACTGGATGAATTGACTAAAATTAGTTATAATAACATCTGACAGTGTAATATTGATAACGAATGTTGCAGGATACATGTGAAGTAGGAACCCACTAGCCAATGTAAATCAACCCAAGAACAAATGAATCAAAAAGGGATATTAGTTAACATTAAATTTGAGAGAATGAAAAGAGAATAAAAACTTAATTTGTATAATATTAAATCTATAGGAGGGGGAACACTGATGGTATTAATAACACTATATGTATGCATGAAGGCCTTCCATGATGAATTGGCATACTCTGACTTCCATTTTAATGATCCGGAAGAAAAAGATAGCATGAATGCAATGCTTGCAGGTCACTCGCCAGGGCTGCATTAATGCATCATACCGACCAATTGACATTATGTATTGTAGTACGGAGTCCTGGAGGGGACATACACAATTTCTTTTTATGTATATTCTTGTGCAGACAAGAATAGTCTTGTCCCCTCCAGGGCTCCGTATTAATGCAGCATGCAGTCCATTGAAAATGGTTATGTCATCAGTTGCACTACGTTCTATACATGAGCTACTCAACTCAGTCAACTGTGGACCCGAGTTCCTCACCCAGTTAACGGTAAACAGTATTGATTAGGGATCTGTCTCTGCCCACATCGTCCTGACCTGTGGCCAAGGTCACCTTAAATAGGGGTTACAGTGGATCTGAAACCCTACCCTATCCGTATGTAGTATATAAAGAGTAGGCTGCTCAGACCTGCCCACTGAGGTTTTTAGCATCTGAAGTCACCCCCAATCAGTCTATTTTCACTGACCATGAGTATGGTTTAGGGCATATACAAGATATTCTTTGCGTGCTTAATGAAGTGTTATTTATATTCATTACCAGTATGTATAGCAGGCTATCGCAAAGAAGGTAGTCTCACTCTAGAGGCAAGAATAGTATTGGTTCCCTTGTAAAACAATCTTGTCGAGTCTTGGAAAACCTCCCCTAAAAAGTGCGTGCTGTGGGCACCTAAAGCATACAGGATGGTGTTGCTCCTATAGTAAAAGGAAGAGCTGGCTAAAAATGCCCTCATTTCCAGTCCTTTCTTTTCATGTAGCTATGACTTGTCCCTTTTGTTGCTCACAAGTGGTCATTCAAGTACAGTGCTAAAAAAGGGGGATTTGAGTAGGTACCTAGTTGGGAGAACTCAGTCAGTATAATAAACTATAGAGCGTGTGACATGAGTAGGTACCTGGTAGTGCAGCTCTTTCTACTTTAAACAAGGCAGGTGACTTTTCAGACTAATGTGGTGAGTGCAAGTACTTAGGTGAAGCAGTGCACGACTTGTTTAGAAAGGAGGGCACATACTCACAGCTCTTTTTACAATAGGAGCAACACCCTCCAGTGGGGCTTCACATAGCCTATGCTACATCTAAACCTTAATCAATATGTTTTCTATGAAGTGAAAGAGGAAATGATCTTTGGTACCAGGAGGTTTCTCCTACCTCATATATAAGAGTATGGCGTAGAGAATCATCAAAGAAATCTTCCCCACAAAACTGTGATACAAAGCTCTCATCGTGCAAAAACAGAGCATCCATAGTAGTATACCATAATACATTGTGTGTAAGGCACATCCAACGTATAAGGCTCACCTAGGGATTGACTCTGGACAGTAAAGTATTATTCTACAGTAAAATATCCCTACCAATAGGCTATAAGGCATAACCTGAGGTCAGGCACTTCCGATAAGGTGCAAGTGGGGGCCATCTTCTTGTATAAGGTGTGCCTTATATGAAAGGAAATAAGTTACACTCTAAAAAATTGTAGTCGAAATAATGGTGCAATCATTGTCCCGAAGTTGCAGAGATCTGTCGTTATTTTCACAGAGAGTCCCTGAACCACGCGTACAGAACTGCCATCTGGGGTTTCATTGTGGAAACTACACTACCTCACAGCAATATGATTATGGTGGTTCCATGTTCAGTTTGACGAGGAGACCTGTATCTGGTTCTAAGACATGCCAGTATACAGCAGATGCTGGTCTCCCACGGACCTGATCACCACGCCAGGCACCAGCAGTTTTCCAAACAACACTGCAGATAGCAGCCTTTCGGTTCTGCTTTGAATAGTCTCCAAGCACTTCTTTAGTCACAGGCTCAAGTATATCATCAGAGGAGAGAGCTTGGGGACTGCTGGTGACCAACGTACACCTTATCATGTCTGGCTCAAAACTCTATTTCCCGTTTTCTATAGTGGTCTACCCTCTTATTATTGTGGAGAGTATCCCCTGCCTGAAATCGAAACTCCAAAAGTTACTTATGGAAAGTGTACATTCATAAGGTGGAGGTGGAAAATAAAAGTCAAACTGAAATTGTGAATCACATGGCAATGTGTTATAAAGGACAAATTGGTATAGGATTGCATAAACGACTGTTGTCATGGTTAGGTTATGAAATAATCAGGATGAACACTATAGGGTGACTGAGAGATCCACAACTGTCCCAGATATAATTTTATGTTTGAAAAGGTTCAGATCAGTAGCCTGTAAATGATCTAAAATATCTACCTATGCGTTTCAGTTGGTTTATCATAATTCCATAATTATCTATAATGTTCTATTGTGTATGCATAATATATGTTACATATAAGATCAGAGGAAACGAAGGGTATGTGTACAACTTTAAGGAATGGAACCAACTACTAAGGCTGGGAAAAGTATCAGAGAAGATGAAAAGATGAATCACCCAAATACTTCAATCTTATTTATGCCTTCCATGCCATCCTCATGTAAATATTTTATGGTTACTTCAGTCTGCCTATTAGCTAACCTGCAAGGTGATATGATGGGGGTGTATCGACCATTTAAACACATCATACTGCAATAATGTATCATGACTAAATTCAAAGCTATACTTATGCATCATGCCAAATGTTCTTTGGCTGATACAGTCCCAAAAGGAGTTGACGCTTTGCATCAATGTAGGGTAGATTACCATAAAGATGTCCACAAACCTTGAGATATTCACCCTACAAATCGGTCACGAAATGGGTTGATTCATGATTCAACATGAATGGTGATCATTAAATCAAGCAGTTGTAAATGCTCTTTCAATAGCAACCCCATTGTTGTGGATATTTCCTGGGGTGGACGTCTCAAGGTATGTGGACGTCTCCAGGTGAACCTACCCAAATTGCTGATGAGTAACTCGCCAGTGCTGGATTGGTGCATCATTCCCAACAATGGGGGGTATGAACCTGGAGGCCTCATGTGGCCTTTACATGGTTGAGGTTTGGGGTAGGTGATGAGGTGAGATAACATGGTGACTGTGTGAGTAAGGAGGGGGTGATGTGTGTGTTGGCTGTGGGATGTGTGGGTGGGGCACGTGCTTCCCCATAATGAATACTCTACAGCCACGTGCACCAACAAGCCCCCCTCTCTACATAACACCAGGCCCAAACACATTTATAAACTACTAAACCTTACTGGTATGCTTTGCTCTAAATCTATAGTTTGATTTATAGTGAAATACATAACAAGTAAGTATGTGTGCAGGTGTGATTACAAAGCCCTCAATCATTACTTGTGCCCTACCCAAACAGAATAGGCCTGTTATTAGCTATTGGGGAGTCTATATTATCCAGTTTACGTACCTGTGGGTAAAAGAAGAACCACCCAATCTCTTTATAAATTGATATAGGCTATATTACATGTTATTGATACATGCTATTGATTCTCATGGATGCATTTCCCACGAATTGGAAACTACTTTAAAATAATGGAATCCTGTCTAAAAGAAAGATATAATTTCAAACTCATTTGATCAAAAGTGAAACGTCGCTCATCAGTGAGCCCATGTAACATAGAGCCTCATTTCATCTATTTTTATTGGAATGACCATGGGGCGGCAATATGTTGAAATAAATCTATTCAAAAAATGAAGTTAGATTTTTTTTAGCCCCTGCCCATTATTCTCTCTACCATATATTATTTCAGGTAGTATTTCGCTGGTGCCCCAGTTCTAAGCCCGTTACGGTTTATGAGGAACTGGCTGGGGAACAGCGGGGGTCAGGATTGTCAGGTATCTCCACCTTCCGGATGGTTTGAGACAAATCGTCTCCATGGCGACAATGCCAGTAACCAAGGTAACAGACGCAGCCCCTATCTGCGCATGTCTGGTTACGAGATTTCCAGCGTTCCCAACAGGGGATATTGTGTGGCAGTCCCTGGTGGTCAACATCGGAACCACGAAACTCATCTAAAACTGCAATTTATAGACAGGAATGTATACTAGTCACAGTCTTCTATCCATATATTTTTAGCCTTTTTTTTTAAAAGAAGATTATTGCATCAATTGATAATATAAAATACATCCACTCTCGAACTCGGCAATGTCAGACTTTTGCCCATCATCTAAACACATATATATACCCCCAGCTGAACTAATCGAAACACACACACACACACACAAAAACAACAACTAGAGTGTTCTTAGGCTCTGTAAATCATCATGAATTTACTTTCAAAAGTGGCAAATGGGGTTGAAAATGACTCTGTATAAAACACACTGTTTATGTGTTGACATGACATAAACAACATGTTTGTAGACGAACCTCATGTAGGCCCAGTGCTAACCACGTGGGTGAAGGGACTCATAGTGTTAACCCTTTAAAGGCAGCATTATAATGGTGATTTGTCGTCACGATGCATGAAAACTGCCCCGGCGAGCGAGTTGTGACTGCTGCATTCACACGTCATGATAACCTTATGGGATTGATACACCCCAAAAGGATCAATATGATACACCAATGCAGTACATGTAAGAAGAATCGACAACACTGCATCAGTGATGCATCATGCGGCCCTAAAAGGTAAGGCAAAATATAAAACAAATAACAAATAGAACTCAACCTGGGTCAGTCATGCTAAGGCATAACCAGATATCAGATGGTGAGCAAGTAAGTGAGTGAGTAATAGATGTTAAACGCCATTTTGACAGCTAAGGTCATATTCATGGTGAGAACTATATTACACAATTTATACAGAGCAATGTGTCAGTGCCCACGCATATGTGTGCTACACACATCCGAGGGGATAGGAAAGAGGAGAAATAGACCCTTTTAAGTGGGCTAGGGAAGCCCGAGAGCAAGTAAGTGGCTTATTGATGGATGGATAAGATCAAATAACAAAAAGAGTAAAAGGACTTTCAAAATCATGTAGTAATTGATATCACCATAGTCCTATGACTGGTACAAGCAACAGATTGTGGTGTAAATGGGATATTCAATCCTCTGTCACATGAATGCCCATGCTCTGGCTTATTTTGATGCGCCAATACAGTTGGCTAAATTTGCAGTGCGGTCATGATGCATGAATGCAGCCCTGGCGAGTTCATGTAAAGGACAACATAATATAATAACAAATAGGCAGAATGATTCATTCAAAAGCACCATGATGTCATTAGATAGTTAAAGAAATAAAAATAAATACCTGTATAAGATCAGCCCAGGCAATCCTTTTGTACTTCTTCATCAGACACATTCAGAGCCTCTTGACGTTAAGTACTCCACACAGTGATAGTGAACTAGTCGTACTGTCTTACATCTCCTCCAGCTCCTAACCCTCACTCACCAGCCCTCCAGTCTCCTGCAGCTCTTTAGGCTAATGTCTGTTTTTAGTGTTTCTTCTCCTATGACCGACTTATAAAACAGCTGCTGTTCCTGCCTGGAATTCCATTCTAGGAAGGCTGTGTGAGTTCACCTATCTCCTCCCACCTACTTTTATTTTCATCACACAATGGTATTGATCCCAGTGCAAAAGCATGTATCAACTAACATGATTCTATACTCTGGTATCCTTATTCCCCTTTTAAATTAGTTTATAGTGTAAATACAGCCATAAAAAAACTAAATGCACCATCCTAGCATCATATTTTCTGCCCCATGATACTGAAGATGTACTCTCTTTTATATACCATGCCGACATGCAAAAGGACCTGCTTCCCAAATAACTGTCCAGGGAGACCTTGAATACATGCCTAACTCATTTAGGTATATCAGAGTCACAAGACTATCAAAATTCATACGCACAAACCTTAAGTACTTAGATTATAGAATTTCAGAAATACCATGGAAAGAAATAATACACTGCAAAAATGGTGTTAGATTTTAAACATGTTTAGGTCTAAACACATTTAAAACCTGAACATATAGATCAGTTAGGTGTCTCATCGACTACACATTTAGGAAATGAACACTTTTATTCTAACTACATAAACATTTACGCTAAACATGTTTAGATGTTTAGAGTTGAGACAGTTGAATAATAGGTGTTTAGATTTAAACATCAATAATTATGTTTAGATACTTGGATGTTGAATCCACACCAGGTAGCAGCACTACCTTTGAATGGACTATCTGCACACAGTTATAATAAATTGTTGTAACAAATGTCCCCAAATCCCATGTTTATCATGGTTTCATTTGATGTTATTCTGGAATAGATAAGGCAATGTCCTTCCTGCCAAGCTGTTGTACTTTCTCAAGTCTCTCATACTGATGCAGTATGTGATACATGTACATGTATATAGCTGTGGCTGACATCTTTGGAGACTTTGACAAGTAAATACCTGCTGATGCCCCCCCCCAGTAAATGAGAAAACAAACAAAATATATGTCTTTGTCTTAATGCATACATGTCTGCAAACCTTAACTCTCCATCAAATCAATCTAAACACAAAAATTCATAAACACCTAAACACAAAAATTCATAGATATCTAAACACAAAGATTTAACCTAAACACCTACATTTCTAAACACTTGAGCTAAGCACATTGTTTGGCTAAACATGTTTAGGAAATTAGTGTGATTACAAAAACGTTGCAAGAATATGTTTAGAATTGTGTTTAGGATCTAAACACCATTGTTGCAGTGTAGGATTAGAATACGTTTCTGCAGGTAACACTGGCATCGTAAAAATTTAAGTTTGGATGCAAGATTTCATGTAACACAAGTAATGTTGTCCTAAGTGAGATCTAAGTGAGCAAAGAATTGATAGATCACTCTACTATACAGTTACCTGAAACAGAAAATTTGCCTCTCTAGCCCAGAACACACCCTGCCTCCATCTTCTTTATTATCTCTCCCTTTGACCCTCAACCTGAGCCTCCTTACACCCCCCTCAGTCACAAGTCATGTCCTATACCCCCATGTCTTCACTTCTAGGTATTGTACTCACAGACCTATCCCTCCCACACAGTGAAAACACAGTGAAAATCATCCTCCACAAAAATAAATCAGAATGGCAATGGTCTTTGAATGTAGCAGATTTAGACTTGTGTTCTGCAAAAATTGAAATTGATTCACAAGCTCTGTTTTTAGTCATGTTAGACTTGACGTTTTGAATGAGAGAAAATTGTGTGCAAATTATCAGAAACAGCCTGGTTTTTGAGTGTTCTTAAAATTCAGTGGTGTAGTGTCTATGTGCCAGCTGTTTCACTGATTCTTCAATGCCTTCTACAGTGCTGAAGCATTCACTTGCTGGGTAGGATTGCCTTAAAAAAAGAAAATATATCGGCCTCTTCAAGTGCTGTGTAAGTGCTGGAATCAAGATGATGTGCTATCACAATAGTTTCTGTTTGAAATCATTTAGTGGTTTTGAAATCATTGATTTTTTAACACAACTTTTTTAACACAAATTACGTATTATGCAGAATAATTATTCAGCCAAGATGATGATGACCAAGTCTACCAAGATGGTATAATCATATAGTTACTTGATTGCATAATTAAGCATTACCTCTTTTTTATTTGTTCTTTTTGTTTACATATATTCAATATCCATCTTATAGCACAGTACATAGGGAGCATTGACTTTAGAAATCTTGCCTATTGACCACAACTATACAAACTAACCAAAACTGACAACTCCCATCAAATCTAAATCTCTCACCATTATCTAGAAATAAGATGATGGTGTTATTTATGGCTTGCTGGATATGACAGATGTGAGCAGGAGCCATACCAGAGTTTTCTATTACAAACTGCATCTTTGTGATAATGAGTTTGGGGCCCGTTCAGCATAGATACCGCCGGTAATGGACTTGAACCCCTGACCCTGACACTTGCAGTAGGCATCCACACTACTAGACCAGCGAGTTGGGCGCCTATGTACACACAAGGGCGATAATGGTAGAGTAGAGTGGGGTTCAATCAAACCAGTTTCCTTCTTGCCTGGATATGTATGGATTTGCAACTACAAGAGCCATTTTATTAGATCAGATCTTGCAGTGTAGTAAAGCTATCTTTTTTTTGTCCATGCCTTAACCCCTTAGGGGCATCGCAGTTTTTTTATATATCTATTATATCCTTCTGTTGTCAGGGGTCGTGAATGCATCCTTAATGGTTACTCATCAGCAATGCATCTGTGGGCTGTGATTGCAAATCAACCCGTTATCACCTTTTTTCCTTGGTATTAAACAAGTCTTGAAAAAGAAAACAGTGACCACATGTATTTCACGAGTCGCCATTGGCATAGCATGCACCTACTCATGGCAATTGCCTGCCTGGAACATTGAATAATGAGGTGTATGTGGTAAATTGCCTGATCCAAGGGGGGGGAGCACTTATATGTGTGAACAACAATCCAGCTAGTCAGAGCCCCCTCTCAGATACATGATCCCTGGCTTGATGGGGAGCACTTGAGATTTGCATTACAAGTCTATTGGCTGCGACCCTTTCCTATTAGTGAAAAGAGGCCAGTTTTTCTATTTCGAAAATGGTAGTATTTCTATTATGACTGCTATCTGGATCCAGCTGCAAGATATGGGTCATTGGGAACATGAGTATAAAACTGTACCCATAGAGATAAGAGACAAGCATGTTACTCATTTGTCTGACAGAAAGTTAGTATCTGCCTGTAGCTTGTTCATGCACTATACCCATTCATCTTTATAGGCTAGTGCATAAATAAGCCTATCAGGCTTACATCATGAGCATCGTGAAAACCAAAATGTGCATCGTGTACAAAAACATTTCACATTGTTTGAGTTTATATTCTGTAGCACTGATTTTGGGTGTGGTTTCTGTAAGTAGAAAATAGAATGAAAAAAATCGATGGAAAGTTGCACCGTCATGCCGTGCAGTATAAAAAAATATTTTTACCTTGCTATGGAACTTACACTAGGGCTTATAATTACATTATTCAGTGCGAGTCATACCCCTTGTACCCCCTTGTATGCCCGAAGCTTAACCTACACCCTACCTCACACTCAATCACATTCTCGATCCCTCTAGCCGTCTATCCAAGCTTACAGAATTGCTCGAGAGCAGAGGGTAGGAGCCAACTGGAAGAGTTTATACCTGTTCAGATTTGTTTTCAGAGAAAGGGAAATATTATTCTGTTGTCTTACTGGGAGGTCATAGCATATGGTTTTCATATGTTATGCCAGCTTGTCCCATGCAATGCTTTGCTGCCCGCCATTCTATGGGAGATATCTCTTCTATCAGAGGAACTTTGGTAAACTTGTACATGTATTCTTTGGCATCCCCTGCCCAGGATGTTCATAATCAGATTTTACCACCAATTTGCGTCATAAAGGGAAGAGCAAATTTATAAATGGATAGAATTAAACATTTTTCTTTGTAATGTTCAGAGCATGTTGGCTATGATATGGCTTTGATATGTACACTGTAAAAATAATGTCGCTAAAATAACAGTGAGATCCTTGTCCGAACGTTGCTAGAGAGATCCATAATTATTTTCATTGAGATCCCCTGTACCACATGCTGCCATCTGGGGCTTCATTGTATAAACCAAACTACTTCACTCCAATATAATTGTTCAGTTTTACAAGGATCCCTGGTAGATTTAGCGGTTATCTTTTAGGGTGTACAGTTATTCTTTGGTCTGAGCACTGGAATCAAACATAGCAGGGACGCCATTTGAATTTGTGAGTAAACCATTAAAAAATGAAAAAAGAAACTCTGAGCAGACTCACCTTGATATGCCAGCATCTCTGTAGGGTCTCCTGTAGGTCCCCTAGTATTAAGGTCCTTGCCTTCATGGCCCAGAACCTGTCCTCCCCAGCTGTCCTCCTTTCCCTGCACCCTCCACATCCTCTTCCAGTTCCCACCTCCAGTTCAACAGCGTCACTAACACCTTTATTAACAATGTAAGTTACCTTAATGGAATCCTTTATCTTGTCTTGTTGATAGCGCACTATTTCGCCATTTGGCAGAGGCTCCATAGAGACACTTCCCTCCCTGATAATCCTAACAGAGCTAGTTTTGCTGATTTGATGCATTGTATTATTGCAATTGAGCTGGACATCAACTGGTAAGATTACTTTGGGTGTGATTCCATTCTTGGTAATTTTGTCATCCTGTATTGCCTTGATATCATGGTCATTATCCGTATCTCTAAGCTTCGATATACTTCTAAGGAATTGCGGTATGCACACACTAGTAGTTGGCTCCTGCGTATTGATAGCATGCTCCTGTTCCATTTTGGTATTTCGTCTGGGGATAGTGCAACCAATTGTCTCATCAGATTTACTAAGATCCAACATGGCATTGTTTCTGATGGCTGGAACGGTGTCTGGTGAAGCCGTGGCTTCTTCACTAGGGATATAGAAGCTGTTTTCCTGAAGATCCTGATCAAGGTTGGAATCATAACTATGATTTTTGCCCAATTCATTAATATGGTTGTTGGAGACAAAGATCATGGATGTTATTGTATCATAATGATCAACACTGCCATCATTATCATTGCGATCATCATCAGCCGTATCAGCAATGTGATTATCAGCTAAGAGCTCGTATATGTTCTGACCATTGTGTTCTTCTTGCTGTGCCATTCCACTATTTTCTGTATTTCCATGTTCATTCTGATTATGGTCTATTGCATCACATTTTGGGACTAATGTTTCCCCATAATCTTGTATCTTTTCAGATTTGGCACTTTTATCGGCTAAGTCACATTTTTTAGGGTCCGGTGATGTATCTGAGTTGTGATTCACATCTTCTGATTTTGCCAGTATGAGTTGCTCTCTCCTCCTTCGTGAGCTTCTCTTGGATGCTAGAGTTCTCATCTGTATACTGTCACCAGAGCTCCCCCTGTCTTTGGTTGAATGATTTGACCCCATGAGTATACGGATCTGAACCTCAATGGTTTATTTGATGGTATAAGTAGGGGTAGCTATTTCAACCCTTCTGTTGGCTCACAGATAATCCTTTCAATGCAATAATCACAATAATCATTTGAGGAAAAACAGGTGATAATCCATGGCGAACAACTCACTTTAGTGAATTCATATATACTCCAGATAATTTAGCACCGAGTGTTCCCAAATAGGAGCATTTATATTGAGCACTATGGTTATAATGGATCTTGTCCTCAATACCTCTGGGTAAACAGCACAGCCAGCTGAGGTATAGACACATTGTAATGTGTCAACATCCACGTCCAATGGACCCAATACAATCAGGTCTATATAGGCTACCGTGTGGTTCCAATGTCGACACTATAAATCCCAGACAGCCACTTCCTTGTAGACTCCCTTGGAATCCTGATCCAAATCTTACAAAATGCTGACTGATTCTGTATATGCAGAAAAGGAATTAATACTACAATGTGAATCCCTGCTTGGTGTTATTGTGTATCCTGCAGTGATATGTTCAAGAGTAGTTGCCATTGACCACTGACTCTAACTGGGATGGGGCTAACTGGTGGTTGCTGATCCCCCTGTGGCCATATGGTGGGGTGATAACCCTTTGAGGGTAGAGTGTATTAATGCACTAAATGTTGACATTCATGATACATGAATGCAGCAAAGGGATGTAAATCACCTGGGGTGCATTCATTAATGCATCATGTCAAACCCAAGGATTTTAATCCCTGGACTGATGCACCAGCCGGCCAGTAATGCATTGGTGCATCATGACAATAGAGGATGACGAACCTCGAGGTATCATTCTGCTGTTAGAGGGTTATGGTGCCTTCAGCCCGCCAACTTCTACCGGCTGCACTACACTAATTATTTTCTCTCTATATATCTTTATAGGATTTGGGCCAAAATAAAATATCCCTGCTGTTCGTTAGGCTTAGATACTGTGATTTTCTTATAGCCACACATTTTTCCTAAAAAATTAGACCCGTTTGCATGGTTGCTTTGTGACTCAATTTTTTTTACAGGCCATTCCCTGCGGACATACCCAAATCATGCACTTTTGCAGTGAATATTTTGCATTAAATCAATAATTCCTTTTCACCTCAAAGGCCCAATCTAACATCAAATTCCATCTTAGATACCACTCACACCTGTTAGTATACACTATAAGGATTAATTTGATGCCTCATTTACATTTCCACTGTCGATTTTAGACCAATAATCTTTGTACAACACCCTTCAGTGCGGGTCTAGCTTGTGTGACTTGCTGCCACCTAGCGTCAATTAGTGTAGTGCAACCTAGAAGGAGAAACACAACAACAGGTCGACTCTGTTTGTAAACGTTCACTGGTGGACATGGCATCAGTTACTAGTTAAAGTATATGGTATATAAGCATGGAATATTGTACACGTAAATCAATCTAATTGGTAAGCATACTGCTAGTCTAGACCTAGGGTGCCCTGTTAGAATATTGGCTTTGTGGTTATCCCTATACATTACTGCTGGTGTGTGAATATCCCATCGGTAGAGGAAAGCATCCCTGAATGCTCAATTAAAATTGCTTTCACATCTTAAAGTTATTGTTTTAATACACCCTAACTATCTATTTTTTGTCGTTGTGATGCTTAACTCATTAATCCCCTTCTTTTACCTTAATACATAACTACCATTAATCACCGCGTATAGATTGCCCCTCGCGTATAGGACGCACCCTGAGTTAGGCAAAATCATATAGCATGCATTTTGGGTCAAACTTTTACCATTCAATAGCTGTTATGTAGTGTAAATTCCTTGCATATAAGATGCACCCTGAGTTGGGAAAAATCCTGTAGGACGCAGAGGGTGTAACTTTGGTTTATAAGCTGGGTCTTATACGTGAGGATTTATGGTGAAGCAAGGAGGAGAGCCAAACCTAGAGAGAAATGGTCTTGACAATAAAGACACAGGGTGGATTGTTGGTGGTGGCCAGTGGGGACGTGGTGTGATCCCTCTGCCTCACATGAACCCAGCCCTTTCTCTCTTCTTAATGCCAACCCCGGTGCCATCATGGTACAGGGGTTAGCATGTTATCGTCTTAACCCTTACCCTCAATGGCCAGACCTGTAACCCTTTAATGGCTGCCATTTTAATCAAATAGCTCAAGGCTCTTATCTATCGACTTGGCAGACACTGACTAAGCTCAAACCACATACAGACTGGTTGTAGGGTACGTGCATTAACCAAAAGATGTCCACATGCCTTGAGATGTCCACTCGAGACAAATGCCATGGAATTGGGTTTGTTGCTGAATCAACATGCAAAGTGGTTAGTTTGATGCTCATGATTTGGTAAGGTAGATTCATGGGAAAATCTTTATAACCAATTTGTGGGGTTTACATGTCAAGGTATGTGGCCTCTTTAGGTTAACATACCCTCAGGCACAGCCTTAAAGTGTCACAGACATATCTGCTAACTAGTGATACCCTTTTAATGATTTTGCCAGTCGGGATCAGCAAGCTGCACTTTACGGGAAAAGGGAATATTAAAGGCCATAGAGCTGGATGTATTAACAATTTGAACAATTCTTAGGGCTAAAGTTGGAATATCAAGCTCAAGTTGCTGGCATCAACTTCATATTTTGCTGATTCATTAAATATCCTCTGGACAAAAGACGGCATGGCTAAGAGTCATTATAGTCAAGGTGAAATTCTGAATTTAGCGAGCCAATTCTCCAGTACTACCTCATTTCAAGCCACCCTTAAAAGTAGAAAGAAAATAAAGAAAAGTATAGAGAATTCCATCTTTGTTACATCTTTCTTTATTTTACATTTCAGAGACTCTGCTTTATGATCCTTCCTCTTTGACTCTTTATCTGAGTTGGAGCCTGCTCTGAGAGAGATGGGCTGTAATTAGCATTCTGCATGACTTGAAATCTCTGAAAATGAACATCAGAAAAGCAGTCTAGATCACTAATTCTTCTTCCTCTAGACAGCCCTTCTTCTTTGACTTGTGAAATGCATATCGCCCTTATTCTTCTCACCAGTCTGACTTTCTTACAGCTCCCATGGGACATGAGATACCACAGACTGATAAGGGAGGGAGATAACAAGCATGCAGATACCAGGAGACAGGGATGAAGCTAATCACAGAGTGGCTAGTTATACCATTAAGGATTCCACAGTGCCTCAGCCTTATCATCATTTTTCCTTTATTGTGAAGCATCAATATAGAATATATACTGGGCATCTCATGGGTATTTCTACATCATGCTAGCTGGGAGTGTATCAACACTCCAAGGCTTGATATGATGCATAAATGCAGCATCGATGAGTTACTTACCAATACTGTTTTCATGCATCATGATGCAAAGGGGACAATATGCAAGTAATTCATATACCATGTGAGCAAGGGTTAACAGAAGGGTACACAGCTAGTGTTTGCTGTTGTGGAGACTTTAGGAAACCACCACCAGCCACCAGTGCTTAAGGGTGCAGTTGTCTAATTAAAGGGAATGCCTTTTTTTATGCCATCCTCTCTTGTATTTATGTTATTCACAGACTATGGTGCCTAGCCATCTCTATAATGCTTGTACATTGTTTTGTATTAATAAAGTATGAGTGTGTCAGTCATTGCTGTTTTTTTTTGTGAATGAATTCTACTGTGTCCATCTTTAGGCAGATTATATCCACCCACGTTATAGGTAATGACCAAGCTTGTCTGGATATTATATGTATTTCCAAATTGTTCATCCAATGTCCTTATCCTTCCATTCGACTGAACTGACTCTTGCGCCTTTGATGTTTAGTATATCACTTGCCTTTCTTTTTTAGATGAGGTGCTACTTTGACCATTTACAAAAGGTTCCCCAAAAGAGTGTGCCTTAAAAGAGGAGTATATTTGCATCAAAAGAGTGCACAACTTGTTTTCAAATTCTTTAAAAGTAGGAACGTATGAGATTTTGCAGCTAGCAGAAATCAAAGCACAGAATATTAAAGATTCAGCGTTAAGCAGCATGTAAGGGATAAAATATTAAGATCGGACAAGCTAACATTCAGTCCAGTTTTGAGGGAAGCAAATGGTAAATATGGATGCTCATAGTAATTGCTTCAACTAGTCAGATCCCACAGCAATTGTTGTTGCTTGGTCATGAGATGGGTAGCAATATGGTAGCACACACACTAAAAATCCAGAATTATTGCTATAAATCACTGACCCACCCCTCTCATAAATGTCTGCAGAGTCAGCTCAGACATATTAACTGGCCGCTATGTCCCTTTAACATCCACCTGGGAACTAAGCATTGTGGGTGGACCTATTGTACCTGTAATCTACCTTGGTTAGAATGTAGATACTTTTGCTACCCTCTAGCATGGCCAATGGTTAAGTGTCACCTCTAACCAGGAGCTATCCACCCCCAAAGTATAAACTCCTTAGTTTTTCAGCCCCAGGTGGATGTACACCTCCTGGAGCTGCTCCTGTGTACCTGTGAAAATAAAGAGGAACATTGTCCTCACTTGTAGGGTGATGTATGGGTACTGGGGCTGGCACTCTATAGACTTATGATGATCTATGTTTAGTAATTGGTTCCTTGATTGGAAGCCTATTGAAATAGTTTGCATGGCATATATATCAAACATTGATAAGGTTTGTGGCTCTCAATACAATCAATGAGATATATGTATTGCAAGTTACATAGATAATGGTTCTGTCATTGCCCTTGCTGATTCTTCTTTTACCACTCTTTTTCTGAGGGCATAACAAGATGACTTGCTTATGCGCTCAGATTTATGCGGTTCTAGGTGGCATGTACCAGCTTGATAGGTTTGATATAAGTAGACAGATCACTAGATAAATCACCCATGGTCTCATATAATTTTAGCAATGCCATTACTTGCAATATCAAAACAGTGGACTGAAGAGCAGAAGCCACTTTAAACTGATGAGACTTGGAAGGCTCATTCATTATACAGCAAGGCACAAGAAGAATCAGATAAATCAACCATGACTGCAGAAAGACATGGGTCTTGGCATGTAAATTAGGCTAACTGATAAAAGTTCAATTTAAAGGTTGCACTGATATGCAATCAGTCAGAATTTAGGCTACTGCTGCCATCTTCTATCCAGGAGTTTGAAAATTAATCACTGACCCACCTTTCACACGAAAGTGTCAATGCTCTACAAGACACACTAAACAGTGGCAGCTGTCCACCAGTGCCAAGGTGTGTAAGTAAACTTAACAGTGAACCACGGTGTTCATGTTGCAGTGAAGCTGTGTAGTTTCTAAGATGAAGCCCCAAGTGGCAGTACGGAAGTACAAGGAATCTCTCTGAAAATAATGATGGTTGTCTAGCAACTTTGTTTTTCACTGTTATTTCACTGACATATTTTTACAGGGTATAAAGACACAGGGGCAATTGCTGCTGGTGGCCATAGCTGGGTGAATGGACAATTTGAAAAATCCTCAGGACTGAAGGTAGGAACAAGTTACAGTAGATAATATGGCTGAGACATTAAGTAGCCTTTAGACAAAGGATAGCATGACACAGAATAATTAAATTCAAGGTGAAATTCTCCAAATCATGGTGAATTGAGCGAGCCAATTTACCAGTATTACCTCATTGCAAGTGGGAAGAAAATAAAGAAATGGCTAGAGGATTCCATCTTCGTTACATCTTTCTTTATTTTTACATTTCAGAGACTCCTCTTTATGATCCTTCCCCTTTGACTCTTTGTCTGTGCAGGAGCCTGCTCTAAGAGAAATGGGCTGTAATTGGCGTTCTGCATGAATTGAAATCTCTGAAAATGAGCATCACAAAAGCCGAGTCTGGATCACTAATTCTTCTTCCTCCCAACAGCCCTTAGAATCTTCTTTGACTTGTAAAATGCATATCTCCTCCATCCTTCTTACCAGTCTGACTTTCTTACAGCTCCGATGGGACATGAGATACCACAGACTGATAAGGGAGGGAGATAACAAGCATGCAGATACCAGGAGACAGGGATGAATCTAATCACAGAGTGACTAGTTAGCCCCTTAAGGTGTGTATGGTGCTTAATGCCTTATCTTCATTTTCTATTGTGATGCATCAATAGATCACATGATACTGTAAGCGTATCAACCCTCCTATAGGCCTAATAATTTTTTTTTATGATGCAGAAATGCAGCATCGGTGAGTTACTTGTCAATGCTTTTTTCCATGCATAATGATGTTGAAGGGCAATATGCAGTAAATGTACCATATGGCAGATAATGGGTTAACAAGAGGGCGTGCAGCTATTGTGTGCTGTTGTGGAGACTGTGACGAGCCAACAGCAGCCATCAGTGCTTAAAGGTGAAGCTGTCTAACTGAAGGGAATACATCTTTTTTCTTGTCTCATGCTCTGTTGTTTTTATACTTTCTTACAGACTATGGTGCCTAACCATCTCTATGATACTTGATCATTGTTTTGAGTTCATAAAGTATTGGTTCTTATGTCACTTAAAGGTAATGTATTTAATACCATGTCCATCCATATTAGGGTAGAGGCACCCTGAGTCGGACAGCTACCTAAAGTCGGACACCCTTTGCATTGAATAACATAGTTCATATGATAATTCTGCCTCTGATAGAAACTAGAACTAAAAGATGAAGTATTATTTTCTCCAGCAAATACAGGAAAACAGCTGTAATTCCCTACATCCATGGCATTACACCTGTGCAAACCAGGGGTGATCTTGGTATAATCTGATGGTGCAAAATAATGAGCAAATGGGATTATTGGTTTAATTGTTTGGTCTGTTGTGTCCTAGCCTGGATACTTGTACAGTTTATATATATATGACAATGGTAACATATATATTCTTGCTAACTATTTCACATAGAAAACCTAGATACATCACTCATATTACAGTTTGGGAGTTATTTGTATATGCCCATCAAATTATATCTGCAGTCGGACACCAATTACACCTATCTTGAACACAGTTGTAGTAGGCCTTGTATATCTTTACAATGTACATTTTGTACACAAAGATAAGCCTTTACACTATGGCTTTCTCACAGCCCTCAAAATATAACATTTCTTTTGTTTTACCCAATATATCACACCAAAGTTCAAGTAGTCCCCATATTCCCTGTTGAGATCATGTCCTTTTGAGCCTTGCAGAATGTCCACTTACAGTTATGCAAAAATAGATAACTGAATCTATTCTCAATATCTTTATTGAGTATTTAAGGAAATTATAGTGTTATGGTATTATACAGGCCTTTACAGCAAATGCACAGTTACCTATCCTATTAATTGAATAACAAAGTGTCCGACTGTAGGGTCACCCCTGGTGTCAGCTGTCCGACTGTGGGTGCAATTTGACCTTTTAAAATCAAGTTAAATGCAGTTGAATTGTTCGTATGTCACAGAGAAAATTATCCAAATCTCTTCATGAATATAAGTGGTCAACTATAATGTTTCCATTAGTACAATACAAAATAGAATTCACAACATTTGAAGGTACCTAATTCGAGTGACAAATATGGTCACCTCTTGTATGGCCAGGAGCGTCCAAAATGGGTGCCTCTGCCCTATATGTAAATAGTTGGGGCAGATATTCATTTAATGTACTTATCCTTTTGTCCGATTGAACTACTTCTTGCATTTCTGTTGTCTATCGTATCTTATTTGCTTCTATTTGTTTTCAGCTGAGGAGCTTCCACTTAAGTAGTAGAGCAGCAAGACCTTCAAAAGAGCCATATTTTAGGAGTTTAATTCGTAAGATTACTGATAGCTATAACTTGTTTTTTTATGTTGTCCAATGTCTCTGGGTATGGAAAAGTGATGTTTGACCAATGGAAGCTTGTGCAGTGACTGAGAAATCTGCAATTCTATTCAACCATCTCTTGAAATTTTAGCCTCGTTTTTAAGAGCTAAAATACATATTGATCACCCTGTTCTGGCACTAATATTCATCTTACAACAATTCCAAAGGTATCTACCCCCTCTAAATTGGACCCAACGATCGCATTGGAGCCAACCATTTGTTGCTAGGATGAGCAGTTACCTAGCAAAAGCTCATTTTAGCTAGCAACGGACCCTTTCCGAAACAAAGAAAGACCATTCCTAGGAATGACTTACAGAATGGAGATCATGGATACTGTTTCTCATTTTGCTATTCAGAAGCTCCATGCAATTGTACAAAAGGCAATATTATACCAAAATACAGTGTGCTGATCAGAAAATATAGAAAAAAAAAGATAGACCTATAGCAAGTATGATGAAAACATGCGACTTCAGCATTATCCTCTACTGGCAAAATATTCTTTACTGGACAATTGTAGTGTGTCTTATATCCTGAAAATGATGAAATGAGAATACATCTGAGGTTTTACTCTACTCTACAAATTTACATAGCACTTTATACAGAGGAGCTTGTTCATAGACAAATATGTATTATTGTGAAGAGAGTTAACCATCATTGGACTCAATTTATTCAGAACTGAGTAGATCTTTTTAGAAATATCCCTGGAGTAATAGGAAATGTGTCAGATAGTTGTTCAATACTCAAAGAGTTGACACTTGCTTAAACCTTGCTAGCTTTTGGTTAGCAAGTGGCTCACCAACTGACAACTGCTCTTCTCAGATATGAAAACATGATTATGGAACCCATCGATTTATAAAGAAAATAAATCTGAATTGTGATGCCAAAGCCTTATTGCTAGACCTGTTTATATCTTAGCAATTAAATAATTGCTAAGGGGCCATTCAAATATTACGTAACACAGTAGGGGAGGGGGGGGGGTCATGAAGTTTATGACACTTTGTTACAGAGGGAGGGGGGTCTGCCCAAGTTTTACATGATAAAAATGAGGAATATATCACATGGCTAAATTTCTTCCTAGAGATATTCCTATAATTCTTGTTAAATTGAGAAAGATCAAATAAATTTAGGAATAATGATTAGAAGCCCCATATTGTTACAAGGGGGAGAGGGGGGTCAAAGAGTGGCCAAAATTGTGTTGCATAATATTTGCCGGCCCTTAAGCAGCATTACTCTAAATTATGTTATTAATAATATTATATAGATTTTGACCAGAATTAAATATAATGTGAGATGATTATTCTGTCACAAACCTTCTCTAGAAGTTCTACTAAGGAAACTCTAGCTTAATCTAGCAGCATCAGATAACTGTGATTACATGGATCTTGCAATTGCTATCATCATTCTGTCAATGGTGAATTAGCTGCTTTATAAGATCACTTCTGTCGGCAAAAGTGGACCTTTCCAGAGCCTTACTGGTAGGACTCAGCTATAAGGCCACAACTACCAGCCATATGATCCAACTAACAGAAAGTGCCTAGCAAACTAACCAAAAGACCCTATCTGTGGCCATTCTCCTTGCTGGAAGGTCATGTTACAAGACATTAGCTAGGGCTTTATTTTAGGCCATAGATATGTTCTTAACTCTTTCCAGCCAGCTCTATCATTGTTAAAAGTCCCTAAAATACAGCAGATTGAGGTCCTGGGCAAATATATATTGATACATGGTGTAAGGGTGACCTCGGGAATAGAACCAATGTTTGTGAAATGTATACAAAAATTACTAATTTGTAATCTGTATGTAATTTCCTTTCATATGATACCATGATAACTGGCATTACTTATTGAAAATAATTATTGACGGGCCCAGAATAATGTTATTAGATACTTTAAATGCTCTCTTTAATTAATGTACTAGCCATATTTGACCTGGTAGTGCATTAATGCACTAGCCGGCTGGAAAGAGTTAAAAAGACATAGACCATCTGTCTGTCACCAGTGATCATCATCTACATGATGGAAACATCCATATAACAATTAACATTCTATCCAGATATGTTCAGAGTGAAGTGATGGAACTACTCTATAGCCTACATATTTCAGGGCATTGCCACATGTACATTCATAATATGCTTTATCATTTGAATATTCATTTTTACACTCCACCTTCTCAGTTGGTACTAAGATACTTGGAAGGGTTGGCATGATACATTGATGCAGCATTTGCTAAAGCCTTAAAGGACTGACCAGCATTTCATTGGAGAAGAATGACATATAAAGGCATTGAATGACTATAAGGAGGTAATTTCATCACCCTCTACACACACCCAAAGTCACAGACCAGTACTCTAAGCATTGGCCTAAGGTAATTGACTTGAGGCTAAGGCTACGAGGCACAGGGGCATCCTACATTTTATATGACAAGACAAGGGTTGGACTCATGAAGAAGCCATGCCATTTACACATGGTTCTACGGTAGTATTAGGTACATAAGGAATCCCTTCTTGTTACAGTTCCTATAATTTCAATCCTTGGTCGTTAATTTATTCTAATAATGTTGCTAAATATCACTCAAAAGGATTAATTGATAGGTAGATACAAGGTATTTACCAAGCCTCAGATTACCCAAGCTATTTTTGTATGCTTTAGAATGAGAAAGTTCAAGATGTTGATTATGTGTTATGTATGATGGCATGTAACTTCACATAGGGGCAATATTTGATTTTAGCCTTATTATTTTGATGGGAGAGCTTTGATTATTATCAGAAGGTAATTTGAATCAGTCTGTATATTT
Source organism: Acholoe squamosa (assembly GCA_949317995.1). NCBI lineage: Eukaryota > Metazoa > Annelida > Polychaeta > Phyllodocida > Polynoidae > Acholoe > Acholoe squamosa. The sequence continues at coordinate 35,355,521 of OX439051.1, forward strand.
AATATGACTTTGTATAGACAGGTATATGCCTTGTGGATGATTGGATCTATGGTTAATATAGCTCTTGATAGGGACTTGACTTAACATGTTAACGTTGGTAGCATTCTTTGACTTCTCCTTGACAGGAATGGAATGATACCACTGATAGTGGGTAATCAAGCACATAGGCTTTTGTCACACTTATTATAACAGCAATGACTTAGGTATGGCAGGTTACCAAATGACACCAGATGAAATATTAAGATATCGTCTGTGTTCTGAGACTCACATGAGATGTACATAAATCAAAGACTGACCTGTCACCTCAACCCGATACATAAACTGCTTATAATGATACTTTGCTGATGTTATCTTGAGCCTGATGTTATCTTGAGCCCCTGTATAAGGTGTGGCCACTAGGTATGGTTTATATTATTTTCCAAAATAGAAAAAGGAAATGAGTTGCTGGGTGATTTCTTTTTTTTTTCTATGGGGACATTTTATGATAGGATCATATATTTCAAGCAAATAAAGCTTACTAATATTTGAATCTCATCTCATTGGATCTACATATACACATGTATATGAACTTGGCTATCACATGGTCCTTGGAATGTGGTTGGTTTACAAACAATACACTCATGATGTCTCTTGCCCAGCAATAGACATCTTTAGTAAAAAGAAACTGTGATCACAAGAATACCTGACGGATATCTTTTCATATCTGGTGCATCTCTGTGTCAGTTGCTAAACTACTTGTTATGCAAAAGCTAGTACTTTCTAAACAATAACCAACTGCACAATTGTTAAATATAAATATTTCCTATTTTGGGGGTATTTTTTTAGGTATAATTGTTTTCTAATACATTGAGTCCATAGATGCTTAATTCTCATCAAATCCAAATGTCCTTTTATGAATATACTTCTCAATTTTCTTAGGTTTGAAAAAGTGTTTATTTGAACTTCTCACAAAATTACAATGTGAATAATCAAAGTCCAGCTTGCAGCAAAAATCTCAATGTTACAATTAGTTCCAATTTTAACTATATAAACCATCTGTTACTTGATATTCATTACGTCAAACAATAGAATTTTATATATGCTTATGAGACGCACAAGGACAATAAGAAAATTAGCTGTTGCTAGTCAATCAGCTACTCTAGGAGTAAAGTGAAAGCCTCAGATGTTTTTGAGGATATAAAACACACTACAATTATCCAGTAAATAATATTTTTCCAATAGAAGATAATGCTGAAGTTGCATGTTTTCATTACACGTGCTATATCATTTTTTTGTTCTACATTCCCTGATTAGCACACTGTGTTTTGGTACAATATTACATTTTCTACAATGGCATGGACCTTCTCAATACCAAAGTGAGAAGCAATAGCCATGATCTCCATTCTGTAAGTCATTCCTAGGAATGATCTTTCTTTGTCTCGGAAAGGGTCTGTTGCTAGATAAAATCAGCTGTTGCTAGGTAACCGTTTGTCCTAGCAACAAATGGTTAGCTGCAATGTGATCGTTGGGTCCAATTTAGGGGGGGTAGGTACCATTGGAATTGTTGTAAGATGAATATTAGTGCCAGAACAGGTAGACTAATGTGTATTTTAGCTCTCAAAAAACGAGGCTAAAATTTCAAAAGATGGTTGTAAAGAATTGCAGATTTCTCAGTGACTGCATGAGCTTTCATTGGTCAAACATCACTTTTCCATACCCAGAGACATTGGACAACATAAAAAAACAAGTTATAGCTATCAGTAATCTTACGAATTAAATGACCCCAGAGGGCCCACTGTGCTGCTCCTCTAAAGTGGGTATTCCACAGCCTCAGTCAGTCGAAAAAAGTCAAATCTGATCAATTTTGTAATCGGATTAGCTCACTGCACCTTATGGAACTTCCCAAAAAGAGGTCTGCTTTATATGAGGGGTATGATCAAAAGACTGCACAACTTGTTTACAACAATTGTTGCAAATGAAAACTGACAAAAGTTTGCAGAAAATCAAAAGCATGCAATAGTATATAGAAATGAAAATCTGCATTTAAAGCCAGTGCTTTAACATCAGGGACCTTGTGGTGCTGTTATCAGAATTTCTGGTCCTCTGCCCAAAAAGGCATCAGCTGGACTAAACATCATTGCCGGCACAGATAAGGCAGACATTGTGTGATATCTTAATAGTCCTCACACCATTCTGACAGGATTATGTCTAGAACAAGATTCTATTTACCCTGCATCTGGATCAATTGGTGTGTGAAGTGTGGTAGAGTATTGAATCAATAATGTCATCCTGTAGACCAATGTTGTTTGATATGAGTTTTCTTTATCAGTGATTGCCTGCGTTCCTATTTAGGTAGAATATCTGGCCTCTAGATAGAATAAAAATTGTATCATGATTGAATGTGAAATAATTTTGTTTTGCTTTGAAATGAAGTGGCTAATTTGTTTTACATTGTTATTTGCACGATGCAGTCTAAAAAGCTCTTAGGTGTAAGTAAATATTTTGTAAAGACGTTTTATATTAATCAATATGCTAGCATATATGCAATGGTTTTCAGAAAATTCCCAAGAAAAGGTTTTTTGTTGAATTCTTTGTATCCCTGAGGGCATTGCCGACCTGATATTGCCCTTCAACAACCTGATAGTTTCCTTTTGATGTGAGTACATTGCTGGATTAGCACAAACCTGTGTTCCAGGTTTGTAGTTAAAGTCAAAATGTACACTTTAATCGCTGCTACTACGCCTCTGTTCATCACTGCTCAGGTCATCAGTAGTAGGCCTGAGTCAGCTATAGTGTCCTTTATGTGGTTGGCAAAATGGCCAAATCCACGAAAAATCCAGAGTCATCGCTATACATTATTGACCATCCTCTCTCATGAATATCTGCAGAGCCATCTCAAATATAATATCAATTGACTGGATCGTGGCTGGACAGCAGTATACTATAGCTTGCTGCAGCAATCCTTCAGCTTTCAGCAAGGAGCTGAGCGTAGTAGTTACATGATGTAATACTATGTGATTAAGAAAGCAATCTACAGACGAATCCATTATGCCTGCAATTTGGGACCAGCTTGGTTAGAAGACTTTGCTACCTTATAGCATGGCAATTGCTAAACAATTATACTCACAGTCATTTGGTCATGAGATGGGTGGCAGTTTGGCAGTGCACACTGAAAATCCAGAAGTGTCACTATTAAGTGGCTTGGTTAGAAGACTTTGCTACCTTATAGCATGGCAATTGCTAAACAATACCAGGCCCCAGTCAGGAACGCATCTTCAATTGTTGTATAATTAGAACTACCCCACCCACCCCCCCCAACCCCACACCGGAGGAGCTTAGCCCCAGGTGGATGGCCACCTCCTGGAGCTGCTCCTGAGTACTTGTGAACATAAAGAGAGACATTGCCTCCACTTGTAGGGTAATGTATGGGTACTGAGGCTGGTAGAATAATTGATGACCTATAGGGCTGGCTCCACTGCATCAGGCGGGTCCATTTTCTGCCAAAGTGCTGGTTCCACAGGCGTACAATCGATTGGAAACGCCCTAATCCAACAATTTGTGATATATCAAAAGTTAGTGCTAATCTGAGCAATTTACACCTGTGGAAGCAGTGCTTTAATATCTGACAATTCCTTTTCATAGGATTACCAAATACCAGCACTGTGGAACCACTGAGGTGGAGGACGAGGCTGTACTTCTTCCCAACACTACACTCTTACTGACCGAGGTACGTCGTTTTTGGTGCCCACCTGCCCTTGCTGGTCACATGATATAAATGCTGCATTCTTATTGGTTAATTGAGAAAAACAGGTCTGTGAATTTTCTCTTTTTTTGTTGTTTGTTTTTAGGTCCTTAATACCAATGAAAAAATGTCATCCTACTCACAGATTCAAAATGAATGTGATCAAAAACAGTTGTACTGTTTCTATACTGAAGACATTGGATTCTCAACTAGGTGAGAGTATAGGAGTCAGCCATGTTTGTTTCTTTAGTTTAGTATCATAATAGTGTTTCGGCCCTTTCAGGGCCTCATCAGGTGTAATCTCAGGGAAATTGGGTATTTTTTTTTATTTTATTTATATCAATTTGATACTCAGGTAGAGATTACCCATAATTTTTATTTCTACTTGAGGTAGACCTGTAAACACATTTTGTTGTGTTGAAGGTGGGTGGTGGGGCAAACTGTAGACAGCGTCTGGTTGGTCAGTAGGAGTCACAGTTTCTGGTTAGGTCTTGTGTGTACTTATTGAGGATTTTTCCTGTACTTTTGTTTCCTAGCACTGTGGAACCAGCCCTTATGGTTAGTTGATTGTAATGCTGTTGGTAAAGTCAGCATGGCATATTAAATACTGATGGGCTGATCTTCACAGTTTAACAAAGGATATAGTATCAACAGCTGATGATTTAACATTTTAGGCCAGTGTTGTGGGAGACAAATGTTTACTCTGGTTTCAGCTGTTATCAGGATTTCTGCCCCTCTGCCCACAAAGGCATCAGCTAGGGTACACATTGAAGGCCAAGATAAGGCAGCCACTGTGTGATATTTAAATTGTCCCAACACCATTCGGACAGGATTATGGTCTGCAGGAAGATTGTATTTACCGTGTGTCTGGCTGTGAGGAACTGAATTGTAGTTTGGTTCTTGACTGTTCTTTAAATACTACTGCTGGTATTGTTTGACAACTGTCTCTGCTATTGCCATATCACTCTTTTAGATGTAAAACGTTAGGTTATCTGTCTGGGATAAATGAGATTCCGTGATATCTATTAGATTGAAAAGGCTCCTTTACCAATAAGCTCAGATATTCATGGACGTCCGTTGTATGATCTCATATTCCTGCTATGTACGCTACCTAAGCAGAACCAACATAAACCCACATAAAGTAGTCTATGACTTCCCCTTGTGTATGTATCCTCATCACACACAGTTGCAGCCCCTATCCCATTGTTGTTTCACTTAATTAATTTATGTTTTATCTGTCACCCCTTCTGCCAGCTATTTGAGAGCATTGCAGACCTGATGTTTTTACTATAACTTCATTTTGCTGCGTAATAGTATAAGTTTCCATCCTCAGTTCCTCCTCAAAATTCAAATCCTCATACAAGTCACTGCAACAATTTGATCAGATCCCACATCAATCACAGTTCTTTGGTCATGAGATGGGTGGCAATTTGGCAGTGCACACTGAAAATCCAGAAGTGTCGCTATTAATCATTGACCCTCCGCTCTCATTAATTTCTGCAGAGTTAGCTAAAACATATCAACTGACCTTAGAATAGCAGCTGGATAGTAGCAGCTGACTCCTATAACCCTTTAACTTCCACCTGGGTACCAAGCGTTGTGGGCACATAATCCAGTATGGTCATCTTCAGATGGATCTATTGTATCTCCAATTCGGGGCTAGCTTAGTTAGAACTTAGAAGACTTTGTGATCCTCTAGCACAGCAAAAGTTAAGCCTTTCAAGCCCTCAAATCAGGAGCTCATTCTCAATTGTTGTTGAATTAGAACTGTACGGACTTATCAGGTTTAATTATTAGTCAATGAGAGAACCCCAATCTATTCACTGCGGTCCTTCAGGGGCCAACTGGTACCCATCTGATAGGTGTTTTCAGTAGAACTCGCTGGCAATATGCTCCAGCAATGGCCGCGCCCATGTGACAACCTGCTAACTCGGAATACTCCCCCACAGTTTACACCTTAGGAGCTAAGCCCCAGGATGATAGCCACCTCCTGGATCTGCTCCTGTGTACTTGTGAACATAAAGAGGGACATTGTCCCCACTTTGTAGGGTGATGTATGGGGACTGAAGCTGGTACTCTATAGATTAATGATGACCTATGAATAGTTTTTGGTTCCTTCATTGTAAGCCTTTTTGAATAGTTTGCATGGCATATCAACCATTGATAAGGTTTGAGGCTCTCAATACAATCAATGTGATATCTGCATTGCAACTTACATAGAAATATGTTCACATATATTGACATTTGTACACTTATACTTATCTGTCCTAACTGTCCTTCCCTAGGATAACTCTTCTTCTACCACTCTTTTACTGAGGTCATAAACAAGATGACTTGCTTATGTCCTCACGTTTATGCAGCTCCAGGTGGCATCTATCAGCATGATAGGTTTGATATAGGTAGACAGATCACTAGATAAAACAGACATGGGCTCATTTAATTTAGCCATGTCATGACTTGCAATATCAAAGCAGTGGACTGAAGAACAGATGCCACTTTAAGTTGATGAGTCATGGAAGGCTCATTCATTCTACGACCAGACACAAGAAGAATCAGATCAATCAGTCCTGACTGCAGAAAGACAAGGGTCTTGGCATTTCAATTAGGGTAACTGATAAAAGTTTAATTTGAAGGTTGCACTGATATGGGAAATCACGACAGTCAATAAAGATAACAGTTTTGGAGAAATTGGGGGTTTCTGCTTTGTGTCTTTGGCTGAGTCTTTAATACATAATTTTGCTCTGAAACTGCAAGGGTTTACTATGAGTAAAATGCCAAATGATGTATCGAAGGTCAGGCTCCTATACATTTAAATGCACAGAGTCTTCTTCAAATATTAATGTTGTGTAAACAATGGTCTTACAAAATGTGAAGCAACAACTATACAAGTGTAGCTTTCAATAAATCTCCCTGATCTGAAAATAGTAGATACACTTTATTAACTTTCTTTTCATTTTGAAATATACTTTAACATGGGAGGTGAGAGGAGTTTAAGAGAATCTTCACAGCTCAACAAAGAATATAAAGTATTAATAGCTGACAATTAATATTTTGTCCTGTGTTGTTGGAGACAAATCTGGGTTCTGCTGTTATCAGGATGCCTGCCTCTGCCCACAAAGGCATCAGCTAGGGTACACATTGAAGGCCAAGATAAGGCAGCCACTGTGTGATATTTAAACTGTCCCAACACCATTCAGACAGGATTGTGGTCTGCAGGAAGATTTATTTTGTGTCTGGCTCTGAGGAACTGAATTGTTCCTTATACTACTGCTGATATTGGTCCAACTGTCTCTGCTATTCGCACATCATTCTTTTAGATGTAAACGTGTTTGTTATCTGTGGGTGGAAAAAAGAGGTTCTGTGATAGATGATAGCTTGAAAAGGCTCCTTTACCAATAAGCTCAGTAAAACAGGGATGTCCATTGTTTGATCTCATATTCATGCAACATGTTGTCTAAGAAGAGCCGACATTAGGTAGTTTATTTATCCTTCTCACAGTTGTAGACCTGACAGTTATTACCCTGTCCAAATGTTTACCTAATGCTGTATCTCGACATCACTCCCTCTACCAGCAGTCCTTAAAGTAGTTTTCAATAAGCCTGATCAAACTGACTCTTCATATATTTATACACCTATATATATATATATATATATATATATATATATATATATAAATATATATATATATATATAGACATAATATATTTACTTGAAATTGTCAGGTCTGCACCATCTAGTCAGCATTTCCCTCAGTGAAATATTGCCTTCACCCACATTCTATACACCAATGACCCAACCTTCAAATTAAAGCCCAAAAGCTCCGATAAAGCAGTGGTTCCACTTTCATCGGTCAGGCAAAATTTGGTTAATCTAAACGATATTTTTTAGCGCCTCCCACGCTAAGCGGTACAGGAGTGCGCTATGATGATTGCATTTGCCCCATGTGATGAGGTCTCACAATCCTAAACAAGTCAGATACCGCTTAATCCTTGGTATTAAATTCGTGAAATTAGATTTGAAAGGTAGGTGGAATTGGGACACAGAATGTAGTTTAGATTGTCCCGGTAAAAGGCACACCCGCAGGCAGCCAAGAGAGCATACCTTTTACTCTGTTGATCCACAGATGTAGACTGTAGAAGATGATGCACAAAAAGAGCTCAAAATAGGATATTAAATAGCAGAGTAAAGAACCTCATATTTCACATTGATGAGACTTGAGGGATATGAAACACTGTCTCCGTGGGTTGACACAAGAAGTACAAGATCAATCACTGGTAACTGCAGAAAGACTAGGGTCTTGGCATTTCAATCAGGCTAACTGGAAAATCATTCATGGTGGCTTTGCTGATATGAACAGAATACTCAATCCTAATCTTTTTCAGGTCCCAATAGAAAAAAAGGAGGTTCTGAGCTTTTTATATCTCTAATATGCATGTTCTCCTGTCTAGGTCTAAACCATTGTGCTCTAGGACTCATAGTCTTAGTACTCTCCCTAAGTAACATTTTCAATGGAGGGCCATGAAACTGTTTTCAATTACGGGTTTTCTCAGTGACTGTTATGGTATTTATGTCTACATCACACACTCTACAACCTCCAGCTACCACCTAATATCCAGGAAATACTCTCACAACAGTAAAGTATCCCTCTTGAACACTACATCTCCCATGGGTTGATCAATTAATGAAGATGGCATTACTGCAATATATTGAAGTAATGTTTTCACAGCCATGACATCACATCGTTCAATACACTCCATTAGAGTGACTCACCACCTAACTGCCCCTTAATTAGCATCCTAACCTCTCATCCAAGTAATAATTTGATCTGTTCAACCAAGTGGATTATTGCTTAGGCAAAATAAAAAAAGGTTTGTTTCCAAAAAAAAGTACCCCGACCGACCCTAGCAAAACAGGGGAGAAAAAAAACTTTTTTTTGTGTTTTTGAAGAATTCTGTCTCATTTTTTCATATTTAAAGAAATTTGCATTACTTTTTGAGGATATTTCATGTATCCTTGTTGTGTTCTTCCCCTCTCTCATAGTTGCCATTTTCCCATCAATATTTTACAATGATATCAAAGAATTTGATACATTCATTGGTATGTACCCTAACATTTCCTATATAAATGTAAAAAAAGAAATAAAAAAGATCTGACTTCCGACCCTAGCTCTTTGAGCTATGTTACTGGAAACACAACTTTTTCATGGCCTTATACGTTATTGCCAATGGTGAGCATGTGGGCTAATACACCATCACCCTCACCTCACTCACCCCTCTCTAACAATTTATCATACATCCTCTATATAAATTACACAGAGATACATGGAGGTTATGGAGCAATGTCGAAAAGGCGAGGACAAAATAGATTAATAATAGACGAGCAGAGAAAATATTCCGGAAAGGGGTTGATCTTGAAATGTTGCTTGCCTGCTCACAATGGTGTTTTCGTTTTCTGTTTAACCCAGAGATGAACCTGTCACCATGAATATGGAATCCCTTAGCTCAATGATTCTGTATATGTTGCATGAGAGCTGTATAGCCTTACAAAATACATTTTATGTGTGCCTTTTTTTTATTTTCTTGTTTCCATGTGTCAGGGGGCAGGTCTTCCATCCTCCATTCACCAGCCTAGTCCATTCTCTCCTGTCTCAGTACCAACCAAGCCATCTCAATAATATCTCAGTCCAGTGCTGCTCTGATGGATCCTCTATAGTATCTCAATGTCACATATCCTCAAGTCAAAGTGTGCCATCGTGGTAAACCAAGTATGGTCATAGTAATCATTCAATAGATATCGGATCTCTACCCAGCAGAGTCTAAAATGTGGAAGGTGGGGGATGGACGCAATTCTCCTTAGCATCTGAGGCCTGATAGTTCCCTGTCATCATGCACACCATGTCTTCTCTGATCATTTCATGAGCGATGTGTCACACATAATGTTCATCTTCTTGTATGTCTCCCTTTTCTGCTATCACTGCTCATACTCTAGAATACATTACAACCTTTGTCCAATATGTTCCCTATCTCTAGTTGATGATCATTTCAAAACTCCTGCCTTAATCCAGCAGTCTTAACCCCCTCTTCTATTGCTCTTTCAAATTGCCGTAGATTCTCCTGAGGGATTATCTTTGCATACTTCAGCTATTTTAAAGTAACTTTCCTACCTCCTTTTTCTCCCCATTCATTCCCATATTGCCGATATCTCTTTGTCTCTTTCCCTCTCTGTCTTTCTGTCTTTCGCTCTCATTTTCTCTCTCTCTCTCTCTCTCTCTCTCTCTCTCTCTCTCTCTCTCTCTTTGTCTCTCTCTCTCTCTTTCTTCTTTTTCTCTTTCTGTCTCAGCCTCTCTCTCTGTATGCCTGTCTCTCACTCTGGCCTTCTCTTCTCTTTGTCATAGTTATTCTTCTCCAATCTCTCACATTTTCATCATAGCACATGTTTGCTGCATAAAAATCTGCTCTTTCCCCCGCTACTGATTTTTTTCCCTCACATAAATACAAGAGTTAATCACAGAGCCCGTCTATATACACCATGGCTCCATAGGCAGCAGAGGGACCTTGGGGACTAAAGCCAGTCATGCATACGATGCAGGACCATGGGTCATGCCCTAGGGATTCATAGTCTCACTGGTGATCTTTGATCCAGTACCTCTTCTTTCATGTGCTTCCCTTTAGCCCTCTGAATCTGAATGGCCTAGTCATCTGTTACCATACCCCTCCAGAGCAGGTGGGGTGGTTAAGCATAAAAGGATTCTTCTCACCATGTTATTATGAAATATGCTCAGCTATTAGAGAGGTACATGATGTCTACAATTGCATCAATGAAATATTATCTAAATCAATGAATATGCCATTATATTGTTACCCATAGGTGGGCAGGTTGGTCCATTGGTTAAATACTGCATGCTACCACATTTTCTGTTAGACTTGCCATGAATGCAACACAGAGATTATAATTGACATAGACACCACGGCAAAATGTCTATCATTCTATGGATATATTGGGTTCAGGTCCTATTGCTGATTCTTCAGGTATCCATGCCCCCCACCAGACTGACACATACTCATGGCTCCAATTTGCCATCCATCTACAATGATCACATCTTCTGACAGATAAATCAATCATACTGCTCTGTGAAAATTCCCCCTGTCTCTAGGACACCTCCTGGTTGGATTAGTCTTTAGATTTCCATTACCCTGGACTATTGCACTGTCACAGAATCATAACTCCCAGCTAAGAACTTATCTTGTGGTCCCTCTTGTTCCAGCTGTTCTGTTTTATTCGAAATGCTAATATATCCCATCCAGTTCAGAATGTATGTTAACGCTTAAGAAGAAATGACTTCTTAATATAAGGGACAGGATGCTGTTGGTTCCCTGAGCTGAGGGGCTGCTTTAGTTATGTGATGCATAGTCCTTTTTAAGATACTTTCCAAACAATTAGAAAATCAAGGCAAAGCAGGTGCATAAGCTTAGTCCTCATCTAGGCACTATAAACCTTGTATACAAGGATTTATAGACCTCAGTATCGTATCAAACAGGGCAGACTGTGTGTTACCTACTTTTACCACAAGAAGCAAATTGCAAAAAGGAAAACTGAAGGGCTTGTGTAGCAAGAGGCCGATCTGTATGTCCCACAACTCCATTTTGACTACATGTCTATGGCTATACACAGAACACTACATCACTTACTTCTTGTGGGTACTAGTAGTGTGACCTGGTAGTGTGGAGGATTCAAGGCAATTCAAGGGGAGGGGTTAAAGGAAAGGGGAAACAAAATTAGAGACACTGTAGTCTTTATCCCTCAAATGAGCCTGCATAGTATCTAGCTGAGTCCCCAGTTTAACACAAAACTAATACTAATACTCAATAGAAAACTGTATGGGAAATCATGGATTTCCTCTTTAGTTATAGCTTCATAGATTTCATTGAATATTGATATCAATTGCAAAAAGTGGTACTGTTGAATAAAGCACGTATCAGCTTTGGCACTGGGTCAGGATGTCCATCAATTACACCATCCTCATTACAATCCATAATAGATATCCTTAATGAATTGATTGATTATTACCCAGGCTGTAGGAGAGCAGCAGTGTGGATGTTAGCAGGTCGGCTGAGGCCAATGACGATGGGCTGTGTTTGCAAGATATTGATAGGTACGAGGCACTGTGACAACATTGTCTTATACGGGTACCAGGTCCCTAGGTGACTGGCATTGTATGTGTGTACAGGGTTGGGGCCCTCAGTGACCCTCTGTTATATATAACCTGTGGGCTCTGTTATATGCTGGTCCCATGTGTCTTTGCTATGCCCTTGGACACTATTTACTCATTCGAGAGGGATTATACAGACCAATAGCTCCTTTGAGTCGGATGTTTTAACTTTATGTTTCTTTCACCATCTTCTTTTTTTCTCTTTGTTTTGCCATTTGCATAGATAATTATAAGAGCGTGGTACTGCCCGAAAAGGGGGGTTGGATCAAAAAGGTAAGATAGGCCAGAAATTAATTTAACCTCAACATGGGGAATTTTAATCTTCAGATAAAGTAACACTATTTGTCAGATGGTTGAAATTGAAGAGAATGGGAAATATAAGACACAATATTCTTCTGTCATGCCTGTCTCTTTGGAGAACTTCATAAAATTAAAATTGTTTTGCAGCTCACCATCTTCATTATGGCATATTAGGTGAAACCCTTTTGGTCCATTGCATCCATTGGATGGTTCAGTTGAACCATTGACTTGAACCAAACTGCTCCACCCCCACAGTTTTGACCTGAGAAGCTGCTCAGCCCCAGGTAGATGGCCATCTCCTGGAGCTGTTCCTGAGTACTTGTGAACATAAAGAGGGACATTGTCCCCACTTGTAGGATGATGTATGGGTGCTGGGGCTGGTACTACGTATGGATACACTACTTCTTGTTCACATAATTACTTAAGGTTATATTCCTCTATTATCAGGATACACCAACACATTACTGGAGAGTATAGGTATACTCACCCACACTGCATTGGTGTATAATGTTATCTTTCAGGAGTGTATCAAACCATGACAAGGCTGGCATGATGCATTCATCAATGTAACCCTGGGAGGTTATTCGCCATTCATCATGATGACCAAAAGGCATTATGTATCAAAGCTCTATACGGGACATGAAGGGTTAACACCACAGGGAAGATAGTTTGTGTGAGACATGACGTCACATCCAGGAAGTCAGTCGCAATGTCTCCCAATGATGTAGATATGATGCCCCACGTGGCTGCCAATGCATTATGGGAAAAGCTGACAGACAGATTTGTATAAAACACACACTAGGTGCCAGCAGTGGTTGGTGGTTCAAGTGGGGTTCATCCTTTCTCTTTTTCCCTTATTTATTCCTTCTCCTTTTGCTACTCCTTCTCCTTCTGCCTTGCTTGTCTCCTGTACACAATGTTCGGGCTCATCCAACATCAGACCCCATTACTATCCTGCTAGAAGAAAAGGTAACTTCTATCTTTGCTAGCATTTTTCCATCTCTGAGAGGTCCCGTTAGAATCTCTCTCCATGTATTTCACTTACTGAGCCACATGTGTTTTTTTTAAATGATGGGTGGTCAGATGCAGAAAGTGGATCTTCAAGGACATCTTGCATTTGAGTTTCTGATATGTGGCAGCAGTGTATCCCCTCTTGTTTCCCAGAAATCCTGTTATGACTGCACTGAGAGCAAGCTATGACTTCCATTTACAATGTAGCCTATATTTGGTTATAATATCAAATTACCCTCACTTTAATCTCATGATTATGAATAATCCTGATGTTTATATGCAGCCTAACTCACCATAAATCATGGTTGAATGCTCTAAATGATCCAGAAGTCAATGTTTCAAGGAAGTAAACATGGAAATTGGCTGTCTGTTTAAGATGACTGCCCTTGTACCAAAATGAAGCAATATATCCCTGAAACAAGCTGTTGTAATGCAATGTAGATGAAATCGAACCTATTTGGTGTGGAGATATATACATCTTGACCCCTTTTGGCATTATCCAAGATGGACTCTTGCTTCTGAAGTGTCAAAGCTATTGGTATTACCCAGACAAATGCCAGGAATGATATAAGAAAGTTCTTGTACATGTTTGGACTACACTATATAGGTGGACATAGTGAAATCATTGCCCTTGGAGGTGATTTTCAGCACATATGGCACCCTATGGTCAAAATTGAGAGCCAATAAGCAATTTTTAACCTCATTTTCAGATTGAGCAGCCTCGAATTGGGTATAATTGGTATGTTTGGTCTCCGTTTTTTTTCAGCTGTTGTACAGTATAATCATTTCACAGACAAAATAATTTTAGGGTGTAAATTTAAATGCTGACCAATGGTAATGTCAAATGTCTGTCCATTCCCTTTTACATTGGATTAATCCTCAATTTCAACCTGAGAGAAAGAAATTCTTATTGGACATGGAGAGAGAAATTCCATTTCATCAATGAACTAAATCAGCCATTCAGAAGTGGTTCAACTAAACTAACCATTACATCCACACCATCCTACCAACTAAACATTATTTACATACAACCTTATATCTTATTTAAAAAAAAAACACTTTTTATTACATATCTTTTAGCCCTGTTGCTTTTGTTACAAAAGCATAAACGTGAAAGACTAACGTTACCTCCTGACTCTGAGGGTAAGTAAATCATCTGTATATACTGCACCATAGGTGATATAACCACCTCTAATGCCCCTTTATTAGACCCCTATAGCCATTTATCCATACAGTAATAGACCTGTCTAACCAAGCTGATTATCTTCCACTATTATGGTGTGGGTTAAGCCAATAAGGGCCACAGCATGCAACCAAGACCCCATTCTAATGTCATCATGATAATTATATAGTTATACATGGGGATATCATGAAGACTCTTGAGGTGAGCATCAACCAAGTTGAGTGGTAGGATGCATGATACCAGCCTTGATGGGTAGACTCACCAAGGCACAATTTGGCATCAAATGGTATAATGCATAAGTAGCGGCACCTATATGATTAATACCTCACTAACCTCTGCTGCCATTTGTCACATTGTATTTATAAAAAAACAAAGATTAACAAGTATGAATACATGTGGGAATGAATAGTACAGAAGAAAGTCTTACTGTCCCAATACCATCAGAGAATCTTAATACCTGAACTGGTGGATGGGTAAGAGAGGAAGCAGTAAGGTATACCCTCTTTCCTTTTCCTGAATTCCTTCATAGCAATTGCTTCTCTTGCCAGGCAGACCATTATTATCTGTTATTACACGACCTCTGTGATTTTGGGTGCTTTTTCTGGATATTCCCATTCACATACCTGTCGATATTGCACACCATGATTCATGCATCATGACTTTTGTAAGGTGTGTTGATATCAGCACTCCTTACATGTCATATGCTACATGTTAAAACCTACGAAATTTTCATTGCCAGGGTAGGGGTCGAACCTGCAGTCTCCTGATCCCAAATCCAACTCCCTATGCATTGCGCCACAGGGACTGTCGAGAAGTGGTTTGCTTGAACCAGGTCTCTATGATATAAAGCCACCCAGCAGTAGTGTAGTGTGAAAGCGTCCAGCACCTTGATATGGTTGTGACCCCCACAACAACTCTCACATGCACAAGGTTAGAATAGCATTATAGTTATAGACGACTGCTGGACGCGTTCAAACCAAGCCAAGCCGGGCGGCGAGGTGTGAGACCTGATGGTCTAGTGGGTAGCGCATTTTGCTCAGCTGCTAGAGGTAGGAGGGACGAGTACTGCTCCCGGCGACCTTTTTTTTTTCGTGTTCAGACCAAACCAACGGCTGCCGGGCGCTGAGGTGTGTGTACCGATGGTCTATTGGTTAGAATGCCACCAACCCCTCCCCCCACTACTGCTGCCAACGGCTGCCGGGTGCCGAGGTGTGTGTACCGATTGTGTACACACACTATGGTAGGCTTAGAGTCCCGGGGGGAACAATTTTTGTTTTCAACTTTATTTATTGATATTCTATTGATTATTTATGGATTTTTTATTGATTAATCATGTAATAAAGACAGTAAGGAATGGGCTAACGGGCACCAAATTCAGTGTATCGTAGGATATCGTAATGAGTGGCCGTGAATTCAGTGCCCGTTAGCCCATTCATTACTCTCTTATTATAAATCCCACTATGCATTATACAATAGTCATATGTGGACCAACAGGGGAAAGGGGACCTGCATGAGAGGGTGTCGCGAGTTCCTTGTCCATTGCAAAACCACACATCTCATTGCGCTCAGAGTGCAAGCAGAGCGGCTGTTTCTCTTCTTCCATAACTGACCTCACAAATAACCTCCATCCATTTATACCCCTGAAGGAGGTAAATCCATTTCATTAACAAGCTTATCGACTGACCGACATTAATTTCATCCAACAATTCTATGTATTCTAAATCTAAAGAGAATGCAGATCAAATGAACATTCAAATCACGTCATGTAATGCTGGTGGTGGTGAAGAGGAACTTCAAAAGCGTCCACCATATGAAACATCTGGTTGTACCAGCTGCTGAACACACACCTACAACAGTCCTGATATAAATACCATAATTGCCCATTTAAGCTCACATGTGTTTACCATAGTGGACCGTTTAAGTGTCAGGGTTTCAAATAGGCGCCAGTCTCGAATAAGCACTGGCGGTACCGAGGTATTGGCATCAATCTTAAGCACTGAAAACAGTATTCAAATAAGCACCTGTCTCAAATAAGGGCTGGGGATAGAGAGGTATTGAAATTAATGAGGGCCTGAGCACTTAAACGGGCCATTATGGTATTTGTTTCAAGTGCCTGTTTGAGACCATATATATATATATATATATATATATATATATATATATATATATATATATTCATCGATGTCCAATCACCAAGAACATATAATATTATTAATAATAATGATAACAACAAGCTACAATTATTTGGTGCTTTCGCATTGGCTGGATATACCTGCCCTTTAATAAACACACAGTTGAAACAAGAAACATATGGAACAAAGAGACATCAGTAAGTTTAAATCCAACTGTGCTGGAGACCCGAGCGACTTTAGACAAGTCGGGTCGCCACCTGGTCAGCAGTGGTGTAACTAACCTCCAGGAGTGCCCCCTACCTGTGCAGCAGGTGAAGGGGGTGGGAGAGGAATGGGACTGCTGGAATGTACACATATAAACCCTATGTGTTTATATAATAGATACAGAGACCGTCTTAGGTTGGGAGAGGATTCTAACCCTGCGCTCATCTATGCTTAAAGTTAAACATGCAATAAAATAATGTCACTCTATGTACACTGCACTTTGAGTCCTGTTTACTTATGACATACAACTGTGGTCAGTTTGGTCAAGGAAGGGAACTTGCTGCCGTCAGCTGAGCCGCCCGGTTCAGCCACCTTCATACAACTGTGGAGTAAGGTATTACTAAACTCTTGATCTACCCCTTCCACTTTCAGCTGAAGGGAAGTGGTTGGGTGCGAGGGACGGCTGCCTATATCAGTTCCCACATCATGGAGTGTACCTACAGTAGTTCCTTCATATACAGATAACAGGGTTCTGAAGCCTTTCCCAGTAGAATAAGGAACTATAGATGAACAAGATCAGGAAGTGAACATCTGCTTGAAGTACTTAATCATTAATAGGTGCATATAGCTATGAAGATGAATTTCTCAGAGAGTTAAATAGACATGGAGTCAGTGTGATATTATAGTGTTATTGGATTAGGTAACCATTTCAATAACTGATGCATGTTGCAAAGTTAGGTAGGCCATATATTACCTCTAAATAAGTCACACAAGTGTATAGGGATATAGATGTAATATGGCAATGTTCCTGAGGCAGCAGTTAATGGAGAATCGACTCCTATAGAGACTAAATACAACTAAAACTTTGCCCAGTAAAAGGTAGACCTAGTTTCCAAAGATATTATAGTACATTACCAGGAGCACGAGGGACTGAGCAGCACAAAAATAAAAGAGAAAAATGCTAATGACCTCAACACTTGAGGTTGATAGTCTTGCTTCATAGAAAACACTATTTTCTTTGTGGGTGGTATCCCTGGAAAATAGGAGGGGAGTGATTGGTGATCTCACTCATCAAGGTGGGAGGGGCACAGAAAAATGACGTTATAAGATGTCAGTGTCTGCAGGAAAGTCATAGGAAAATATCAAATCGGTGGTTTACATGGATGAAGTCAGAGATTGCCTGTGTCAAAGTGACAATGTCAACTTTTCACATACTACTTACGGCTGAAAGTAATGGAGTATGATTGGAAATTATGGGGTCTCTCACCTAAAAGCCACCAGGCGGGGGGCAGGTGGTACCTCTCTGGCAAATGTTACCGGTGATAACTACTGGTAATCAGCTTCAGCAATGGCTGCACCTGGACAATCAGCTTCCTCAGTACATGACTCCTACTCACATAATGGCTATTCCTGACTCTATGCCTGGTTAGGAGGATGACATGAAGTGATGTAAAGTGATGAAGTGGTGTCAAGAGGTTTGACCAAATCTCTACAGGTTGGCACAACACTGATGTCCCCTTCTCTAAGTTGCAATTCAGGTTGGGCAGTGGTATGTATAGCACAATATATGTACATAGAAGTAAAAGTGCCAATTTTGAGACAGATAATCACGACTATTAATGTCCATTACAAGAAATTCCTGATGTGGATAGGTTTCAGTGTAAAACGTCCTGAAAAAAATCAACCCTGGCCTGCAGAATAAAAAGGTCATGTATGACAAAAACCTGTATGATAGATACAGTGCCAACTTTTCCACTTTTTTCTAGTAGTATGGGAGTTGGTAAATGTTGGCCAGTCAAAAGGTTATATAATGGTTCCTTTAGCAATAATGCTACACTATATATCATTTTGAAAGTATGAAATAGGAAGATCCTAACATGGGTCCTGCACAATAACAAGAACCGCCCTGGGCAATCAATTGTTTCTTACATAGAAGAGATGGAGGGAGTTAGATTAGCCCAAGGCCAGCTCCACTACTTGCAGCTGGACAAGCCAGACATGGCATGGCCTAGACAGAGGATGGGTAAACTGGAACACTTTTTAGAACCATTGGTATTACTGGACCTGAATCCCGGACATCCAATGAATATTCATATTCCATGCTGATATTTTCAAATGAATCTCATTAGGGATGATATGTGTTGCTTTACATATTACAGGCTCACATATCTAAGACAGGGTGACCTAAGATCAAAGAAGGCATAATCTTTACTGACTTCATTTTTATTTGGTGGCCTTTGTAATGGAAAACCTCCATGGAGCTGGAGGATTTGCCACAAAACCTCCGCGGGGAAGCCAATGAGGTTTTGTGGCAAATCCTCCAGCTCCAAGGTTTCTTACTTATACTCCATCCACAGAAGTTTATAGAACAGTAAAATCCTGAAAATAAGCATATTTCAACTTTAATTGTAGAGGCCTAGAAGAGGATTCAAACCTTCTACACTGGCTGTGATACAAAGCTATGATAAATATATGGTGTTCCAGCCTTCAATCACCTCTGACTTTGAATCACAGAATGTGGGTTCAAGACTGCATGGGGAAACCGTTTTTTACTTATACATACAAGGTAAAAGGGGTCTTTGTAAGAGGCCGCCCTGAGGCCCCTTTTACCCTTTTGTCATTCAGGGAATGTTCATTATAATACATTATTTTCGGAATTTGTTGCAAAAATGATAGTGGTAAACCGAGAATAAAAACAAAATCACACCATATGGTGAGAATTGTATTTCAGAAATTGATTATAGGTCTATTTTTGCCTAATTTTTGATATATTGATGATGTGTATTGTGAGTTAAAAGTACACCAAAGGTGTAATAGCTGATCGGTTAATTGTGATAAATGTTTTAATATTAACTAATTGCTGACAAATAGTCCATAGATACTGACATATTTTTACAAATACCAGTCATGGCAGGATGCACAATTGAATCAATGGCTATTTCTCTGTTATATATTGACTATTTGCTGACAGATTGTGAGTAAATGTGTAAAGGTAAGGAGAAAGGGTGCTCCATCCTAAAAGTCAAATTCAGATCACTAGCTTTCCAGTGATATATTGCAAGAAAAGATACTCCTGTTAGTTTCAGGGGAATGGTTTGCTAAATATGGGTAGGTATGACCATTTCTGAATGGTAATAAGCCTTATGCCTAATTTGTCATGAGATACATCTATAATTAGCATAATTTATGCTAATTAGCTAAATTAGCATAATTTTCTTATTCTTTTGCCTATAACTTTTGATCTAGAAATGGTATTTTCGTTCTGTTTTCACCATAGTAAACCTGGTGAAAAATTCTTTCGGATGAGATCATTGATTTTCCTATTTAGAATGGAAATCATGTTTCCATGGTAACATGAATCAACAAAAATACCTATTTGGGCCCAAAAACATTGTTTTTACAAGCCTAATTTGGAACCTTTTCAACCAAAATATAACATTCTGTCAAAAATCATTGAATTTTCCATAGAAAAGTACCCTATGATTGTTTTAGGCATATCTTTCCTATTCTAGCCCATAGTGGTGCCCCCTGGTGGCTAAAACAGGTACTAAATCCCGCAGGAACCCCCATTTGTTCTTGCTGACTCACAAATACTGACATGTATTGATAGTTGCTGATACAGAGTGACTAAGTACTGACATATATTGACTAATTGCTGACAAATTGTGAGTAAATACTGATATTATATATTGTCAATGGACCATTCTGGGTATTATTATTATTTTTCGCATTTACTAATTTCTTCGCCATATAAAACCCAAGCTCTGCTCACGATCCATACTCAACAATCTCCTGCATTCCTCAATAGGAACCAGGATCCTTTAGTCACCACAAACACATTTCCTCCATGAGGCTCTGTGACATAATGTAGACGGATGTAATAACATTCCAATCATATCTACACCCACACAGCCCCGCTGGAGGATGTGGGATCCACCTGTGGTGCCATATTTGGAATGAGAGAATATTTCACAATCTTCTCTCAATCCTCATCAACATGATTAACGCACAGGTGGCAATCTCTCCCTATGACACGTGTCCCTATTTCATTGAGCCACGTGTATAGAATATTTCACAACACTGCGAGCTGCTCAAGTCCCTCATATAAAAGGCAGCTTGAGCAGCTCCCAATCATCTCTCCCAACTTACACCTTACACCTATACCTAGAACCTACGACAGGTTGAGCTATAGGATCGGAGGCAGAGCTTAGATCTTGGCGAGTGTTATCATTGTTACCACCTTTATGAAACACTCATGTCAGCTATGCAATAAAAGGATCAACTGAACTTCCCTGGATTCCGTGTACATTCACTTCACCACATGTAACCGTCCGTTGACACGATGGTGGATGAACCCTCCAAGAATATCCCACTACCAACCTCTCATTAAACATGAGCAATAGTGAGACATCACCTAAGGAGCCAGCTTCAGAACAACGCACCTTTACATCACCTGGGCTAGATGCGCCCAACCAACCCACAAGTGATACTACACATCACGTCCAGAGGCAAACTTCATCTCCAGACGCACTGACATTGGATCCAGTCTTACCTATAGCACTGCAGGCCCACGTATTACAACCTGTGAGTACCGGTATTGAGCAATTTTCCTCTACAATAGTGGACCACAATACTGGAGCACACACCAGTACCCCAGTATCACTACCTGCACCAACATTAGACATCACCTTACCTGGTTACTCACAAGTAAATTCACCGCCACTAAGACTTTCTGGTATAACTAGCCCAACCTCTGAAGTACCTGTGGACAATACACAGAGCCACTTGTACCTCGACCCACACCTGGAGGACAGAACACCAGAGCTTCAAGCCGCCCTCCAGGATATCACTCCCCCACAACCCACAACACCTAGTGCAGCTGCATCTGCAGCACAGACTAACCCAGGTGTAACTTCACATAAACCACCAGTTTGTAAGGAGCCAGTGGTTGTGGACACAGACTCTGACGCTTCCCTAGGCGCTGATTACTGGAGAGACAGAATCGGATCAGCAGTTTCTAGGTGGAGAGCAGCCTATGAAAACGGTGTAGGCAGGGTTTCCAATAACGACTCTGGACACCCGGTAGGAGACAATCCAAACTTCTCACTCAACATTAATAGACTATTGGATGAGTGGCTTGACCCTACTGTTACCCAGCCAAACCGATACCAATCCACTTCTGAAGAGGTGGACCTGTACCCCCACCTGTGTACACACCTACACAGCCACTTAGAACCAGGTCAGTGGACTCACCACCCAGACAAGGCTCTAGATTTAGAAGGAGGGCCCAATCAAGTTCACCTCTTAGAAGAAGAACCCCCACTGGTTACAGACTACTGAGAAGTGTGGACGGAGCTACAAGCAGGTCTCATCTCGTAGCTACAACCCCGCTACTCAATAGAGGCAATAGGACGCCTTACAACTCACCTCATTTCATCGGTTCACCTGGAGAAGATACTGAAGTAACCTTTCCCCGCCGACCCAATATGGCAATGTCCCGAGGTCAGCCCCCTCAGTATGACCAGGAGGACATGAGGAGAAGTCTTGTCAGGGACTGTACAAACGCTGTCAGCGAATCTCTCTCTGAGCTATTAGCCAAACACGTGAGCACCCTATCCACTGAGATTAAAAATCATGGACAGGAACACTCAGATCAGTTGGCTAGAGTACACCTCAGGTTAGATGACATGGAACGCTGGAAGGAGCATATGGAAAGCAACACCGCCCACAACTTCAGGCAGGCAGAACAAGGCAATATGGAAGTTCTCAGAAGATCCGAGGATTTCACATATCAAATGACTGACCAGCTCAGCAAATATATGGACTCAATGAGGCTTGACCTAATGAGGGCCATTCAAAGCCATTCTAACAATGCCGACGCCACCAACTCCAACCAAACTACCACCGGCGCCCAAGGCAATTCAGGACACGCACAATCCACTCCTCCTTACCCCACGGCACCTGACTACAGCACCAGCCATAATGACATGACAGGAGCAAGGCTGAGCCCACCACATGCCTTCAGAGACAACAGTAACCAAAACACAGCATCACATGCACTACACCAGTCTCCAGCAGCTAGCGCACCAAACACCCACCAGGGGGCGACAACATCTTGTAACACAGCTCCTAATCTAAACCAACACGGTGGCCATGTGGTTAATGGTGTTTACAGTCCCCAAGGACAAACAAGCAACCACTCTGGACTACCATATCCTCCTAGGTATGATCATATAGCACACTCCACACCGGTAGTGCACCAGGGAGGATACCATGGCGCTGAGTATACCAGATTTTCCCCTAGTAGAATGGACAGCGACAAGCTCACATCTGCCCAGTTAGGCTCATTCAACAAGCCTGAACCCCTTGATAAACCGACGCCCTACAGGTCTGCAGCAAAATTTCTGACTGAATTTAAATTCTTCATAAGGAATGTGCACGCCAAGAGGCCCGACCTACATGCAACTTGCCTGTACACTTTTCTCAAAGGGAGGGCAGCTCAGTGGTTTTTCAGCAACATAATGGACAAGCCCATCATGCAAAACAATGACGCCGTCTATGAAGCTTTCTTGGCGAGATTTGGCACTCCCGACCTCAGTACCATCCTCAAGGGATACAAAAAGCCAGGAAACAAAAGCCAAAAGAAACCACTGAGGACTACCTTGCAGACATGACCATGTTGTTGTCCAACAGCAGCCTGGACGAGGCTTCACAAGTGGACTACCTTGTAAATGGCCTCAGACCCAAGCTGAAAAATGTTGTTGTAGCTAAGTCTCCCAAGACCTTGCTGGAAGCTGAACAATTAGCCATAAATCAAGAACTGAACCTCGAGGCTATAAAAATCGCTCAGAATAGCTCAGCAGAGTTATGTGCAGTAGGCTACAATAAGGACGACAACAGATCCAGAAAGGATAAATATCAGCGCGACCACAAGAAAGAAGACAGACTGCCCAGTAGTAACTACAACAAGCAGTATGAAAATAAATTCAAAAACAGTTACAGAGGAAGGTCCAAGTCTTCAGACAGATCCAATCCCAAGGACTACAGATCTAATTCCAAAAATAGATCCGACTATAAGTCCCCAGGAAGAGATAGATCAAAAGACAGATCAGAACAAAGGTCAAGATCCTCTGATAGCAACAAGAGTTTTGTCTTCATACCAGTTGCTGGACAGCCAAATAATAATAAAAATGTCTCCTTCATGGTCCCAGCTGACTTCACCATCCCAGACAATCGGGTACAACAGTCATTGAAGAAGTCCAGAGACCCAACCCCAGGCAGGAACTACTCCAGAAGCCATTCAGGATCTCAGTCTGAGGCCGACAATGACAGCCCCAATAACACACAAGATGAAAAGGGATCAGGGGAAGGCACTCAAGCACCTAGTGACCCCGACCCCACCCGGACCACGACCATCAAATTATCCAAGGACACTTCTCGAGATGCTGATGCAGAAATGAATTCAGTAGACTCCCAATCATCCAGTTCGAATTATACCAACTTCTTGAATACCAATGAGAATTCAGACTCCAGTGATGACGAGGACGAGTATGAGGACCAGAGCCAGAGGACTTCAATCCTGAAACTGAGAATCAAATCTGAGCAGTATGGGCAGCAAGGTAAGGCCATTTACGTTGATACAGAATTAACCAAAGGTGCAGTTTCTGTAGACATAAATAACCACTTGTATAGAGCTCTTGTTGACTCAGGCGCCTCACTTTCTTTTATTAGCCAAAAAATGGCTGACAAAATCGCGAACACACCAAATTTTAGACACGGGAGACAGGCGCGACTGACAGTTTTATTGGCTGATAAAACCCCCATCCAAGTAAATCACTCCATGACTGTAACATTCCTCATTGGTGGCCATGAATTCAGATCCAGATTCCATGTGGTACCTGAACTGAACCATCCCCTAATTTTAGGAGTAAATTTCATGACCAAATACAAAGCCAAAATTTCCTTTGGACCGACTCCCCCATCGCCCAACTACATCAGGGCAAACAAAAATGTTGATATTCCACCAAACACTGAAGCCACTTTCAATGCGGTTGTGATAGGGAATAGCAACATTGTGGGAAAAACTGGATTGACTGAGAACTCAGGTTCTACCCTACCGGTACTTATTAAGCACGCCATAGTTAAACCTAGATCAGACCTTAAGATAGTACCAGTAACAGTAGCTAACCCAAATGACTTCCCCATCAAGATAAAAAGACACATGAACCTCGGTGTATTTAGACTTTTCAACATCAAAAAGGCTGTACCCATTGGTGCACTCGATAGCGCCCATTCACTCAACAGTGTAACAACAGAAAAGGACTTATTCCCAATCAATTGTGGAGAGGATCCCATGGACCAACTCCCCAAAGGGAATGAACCTTTGAAGTATAAAATCTGTGAAAAACTCTCTGAAATTCAAAGGCAACAGATCAAAAAAATCGTTGAGGCCAATAGGCAAGCCTTTGTCCTAAATGAAAGTGCCATAGGTCTCAATGTAGAAAATGAAGTTAAGCTGGAATTAAAGCCAGACTTCAAACCCTGCAACAGACCGTCGTATAGGATGTCCCCTCACAAAGAAATTTTTCAAAGGGAACTCCTGAAAAAACATTTAGAACAGGGGATAATAGAAGAGTGTACCAAACCCTGTGAGTGGAACTCACCTGCCTTTTTAGTGCCGAAACCACAAGGTGACAGGTCAGTAGCCTCTGGTTGGAGAATTGTAGTTGACTACAGATGGGTAAATGAGAATTAAAAAATTTCTCTTACTCATTCCCCAGAGCTGACGACCTCATGCAACAGATAGGCAGAACGGGCGCCAAATATTTTTCCAAATTGGATGTCTACAGTGCCTACCACCAGATTCCCCTAGCAGAAGAATCTAGGCCACTTACCACTTTCTCTGCCAATGGCACGAGATACATGGCCAAAGTTCTCCCTATGGGACTCAAAACTTCAGGCCTATCCTTTATGAATGTAATGGAACAACTCCTCATGAAATGCAAGTATAAAAATGCTGTAGCATATGTGGACGATGTAGCCATTTACAGCCCCACGTGGGAAAGGCACTTACAAGATCTGGACGAGGTTTTAAAACTTTTTATCAGAGGAAACATCAAACTGAAATCAGAAAAATGCGAATTTGGAACTACCAAAATGGAATTTTTGGGTTTCAACGTAGACCAGCATGGTTTGTCACCATCCCCGGACAAAATAGGACCTGTCAAAACCTTCCCCCCACCTAAAAACATCCATGATCTTAGATGTTTCAATGGTATGGCGCAGTTTTACAAAAGGTTCATCAGAGGTTTTGCTCATGTCATGAAGCCCCTTTATGAGGCGACAAAAAGCACCTTTAAATGGACCACTGAGTGTCAGAGAGCCTTTGAGAAAATTAAAGCTGCTATCTGTACTGAAGCTGTGCTGAAATTCCCGGACTATAACAGACCTTTTGTCATTTTTACTGACTCAAGCAACTACAGCTTAGGGGCTGTAATCACTCAGGTAGATGACTATGGTTTCGATAGACCGATTGAATTTGCAGGGAGAGGTTTGACACCTCAAGAGTCTAGGTATGGGATAACTGATAAAGAACTGTTGGGAATAGTTTTTGCAGTCAAAAAGTTCCACCATTACGTGGATGGAACTCACTTCAAAGTATACTCGGACCACACCGCCCTGGTTTCCCTTTTCAACAAAAAGGAAAATATAACCAATGGAAGGTTAGCCAGGTGGGTCGACACAGTCATGTCCTACGACTTTGAAGTCAGGTACCTGCAAGGCAGAGCCAATATTGTGGCAGATTTTCTTTCCAGAAGGAAATACCCGCCGGGCTCTGATGACCCAATTCCCATCAGGTCTCAAGGCAAAATAATACTCCCTCCTAAATCAGTCAAATTCTCCGACATTACCATGACCAAAGTCTTCAAATCAAATGACCCAATTCCCAAAAATCCAGTCCTCATGGGACCACCTAGGTCCATACTAAAAGGAGGACAGATTTGGGGTAGCACTTCCAAGAAGCCAAAGGGTGTGATTGCCAAGAAAGGTAGCTCTGAGAGAGAAAAACTCAGCTCCATTCAAACTGTGCCCGAGCTGTGCATTTTAACTCGATCTAAAGCCAAGTTACCAGACCCAGCCACACCCCCTCAGCCCAGCAAATCAACCAGAAGTAAACAGACCCGCCCCACTAAGGTCAAGGACACCAAGACCAAAACAAGGGGCCGACCACCCAAATCTAGGTCACCCAGAGTATCAGTGAAATTAGCTAATACCAGAAGGGCTAAGCTATCACACAAAGTGCTACCCATGGCTGAACGAGCGATAAGCCAGCTATGTAAACACCACTCCCTAACCCCATCCAGGGAGACACTGATACAGGCACAGCAGGAGGATGTTTTCTTAAACTCCATGCTGTCATACATCAATAAGGGTGAATTACCAGAGGACCCCAGCCTTAGCAAACAGATACTGCTAAACCATGACCAGTTCATGATTTTGGACGAAGTTTTATTCAGGATCACCAAATCAACCTATGGAGACAGTTTAGAGCCTACACTACAAATAGTGATGCCAGAAAAGTGGGCAGAACCACTAATTGAGGCCACACACTGCTCACCATTAGGAGGACACCTTGGTCCCACTAAAACATACGCGGCAATCAGATCCAGGTATTATTGGCGTTCCATGTTCAAACATGTTTTTGACTACTGTGGCACTTGCCACACATGTCTCACAACAAAGAAAAGACCAAAACACCTGAAAACCCCAAAGACCCTGAGAGACCCTGTTTTAACAGCCTACACTCACCTTACCATGGATACCATCGGTCCTTTCACACCTGCTGTGGATGGATCCTCATTTATCCATGTTGTCACAGATCATGCTACCAGGCACATCACTGTTTGGCCCACAAAGGATAACACCAGCGCCGAAGTAGCGCTAGGATTTTTCCAAAGGGTTATTTGTGTTTTTGGAACCCCATCAGTCCTGAACACAGATAACGCACAACAGTATGTGTCCAAATATTTCACATCTTTTTGTGATAAATTCGGTATCAAACATGTGACAGGGAGTGCACATTGGTCAAAATCACAAGGTATATGTGAGCGTCAACATCAAACAATAGAATCTTCACTCAGAGCCTTTGTCTCCAAATCACAGAAACATTGGTCGACCTTCCTACAGGCTATAGCATTCAGCATAAACAACACTGTATGCAGCGTGCTAGGATACTCACCCAATCTTTTAGTATTTGGAAAACAAACACATCTCCCAACTGAGTCCTCCCTCTCATTGGTCCAACAAACTGAAGAGATCAAAGACAAGGAAAAATTGGTTACTGCCCTACTCAGTTTAAGAGATGATATCCAACTTAAGGCAGCTGAGAGCATGATCAAACACCATAAAAAGATGAAAGCCAGATATGACGCCACTGCTTCTCCATGCACCTACAACACAGGTCAGCTTGTGTATTTACACATACCCAACCTGTTGGTCAAACAAACGAGCAAAAAGCTGCAGCCCACCTATAGTGGACCATACATCATAATGAAAATGAGTTCACCAGTAACTGCAAAACTAAAAAGGCTACAGGATGGTAAAGTATTGAAAAAATCAATACATGTATCTAGATTAAGGAGACCAATCACCAAGGCTAGCGCCAAGGCTGTGATCAAAAGACTGCAGTCTGGGCCAGTTAACACCTTGTATGACCCTGATCTAGATTTCACCCACATTAGTGAACCAGAATCCCCCGCAGTCAAAAAGAAAAGAGGACGACCTGCAAAGAAAGGACTTGTCACCTTTGCCCCTTCCCCAAAAAAGAGGACAAAGAAAAAGTCCACGAAAAAGAAATAGATTTTCAGAAAACACACAATTTCCCCCCCCCAAACACCCACCTTAACCCCCCCCCCCACATTTACACATACCTCTCTACCTTTACCTCCAACCGGTGGCAGTTTTGGCCACGTGTTATTTCGTGCAATGATGTTTTTCCCCACAATTTTCTTTTTCTCGTCATTTATCATTTTTATTATCCAAACCACATACCAATTACCTTTAATGTCACAATTTCTACACAAAACCCCAAAAGCTTATTTTTACTGATGGGATATTGTCAAGAATTTTATCTAGAGTTTGAGACTCAGACAGTCATATAATGATTGATTAAGGTTGGCACGCCACATAAATTACCCAAGGTCACAGCGTATTCTCGGTTCGTGGATCCTAATTTTAGGAACACGCATGCGCCGGTTTGTTACAAGCTCAGGGCTCCTCTATACCCTAAAGTATTACCAAATGACCGCCTATTGTAGGAGAGCAGCACCTAGACATCCTGATCCGTGTTTATGCCTCTGTTTACCATCAGTACTGGAATGTTTGGTGAGACACTTAATCAAATAATTCAGCACAGTTCCCTGCTGTGTTATCACAACAGGAACAAGTGCACCCCTGGTAAGCTGACTAATCTCAGCAGCACAGCCATTACTCCCCTCTTAATTATATTCAATATTCAGATCATCCAATGATCATCCGTACCGTGCGCAAGGTACCCCTCCTCAATTTGCATATCACAAGGCCTGTCATATGCAAAACAACCAATAGCTAGGCCTCGTGCCATATATGGGTGAGACATACCTCATCGGGAGGCATGTAATGAGGAATTAGCCAACCTCATGAAGTGCTTATAAGCCTCACACCACCCCCATCTTAACCACTCTTATCAAATACACCAAACTCACCACATCCAGCCACTATGGAGCAAGCATCCGGAGACCACAGGACCCAAGTGTCGGGACTGCCATGCAACAAGCCCAGGTAGGATTGGTCTTATGTGTCCATTAGTAGCGTCATCAATCGTTCTAGCATGACAATGATGGAATCTACCATCATGTTGCCCAGATACCCATTACATGCCAATGGTAGTGTGCGCCCAGAGTGCTTTGTAAAATGCAATAGTTGAATTTGCAGTCCTTTTTCAAAACCATGTATGGCAGCCTGATTTTTCACAATCTTATTTATCAACCTCTTGACAAAACCCCCCCACCAGCCCATTCATCTATCTTAGTCTAACAACAAACCTATCAAACCTTTTCTTATTATTCACAACAGCCTTAGAGCCCCAGAGGTTAGACATGGAGCCAACTCAGGGTGGACCATCCACAGTCTTTTAGGCCCAAACGGCATCAAAAGTAAGGCCATGGATCTGTTCGAGATCAGAATAACTATCATGGAGCACAAAGACATGATCAAACGTATATCCAGCGAAGACTTAGGTGTATACCTAAACAACAAAACAGTTCAAAAAGAGCTCACCCTACAAGACCCAATTGTATTATCGGCCACCAAGGCCATGATATTCGATCTATGCAAAGATTTCCCCACAGTCCCATTGTGGGACAGATTCAGTGAGGAAACATCGAGCTATATAGCACTCCTATGTGCCAGAACTCTGATTACCTCAGAGAAACCACTTAAAGAGCTACCAAGATATGAAACAGGTATCGGCAGATACAATGTCATACTCCAATCAACAAATCTTCAGACCCAGCTGGCAGCGTTTGAAATGGCTAGATACTCCCCCTTATACAGTTAAAAGCTATCAACCCTGAATTGACCCATTTCCCCCCCCCCCCCTACACATTTACGATGTGAAAAATCAATTACTTTCCTTCAAATTCCTTTTTTTTTCTCTTCTCACGACAATTTTTTTTTAACATGACTAAGATGGAGACATCCTTGCTGGTTAAGATATCAGCCTAGTAACACATCCCAAAGCGCCACATTCACACCGCACACAACCAAGCGACCCCCCCCCCACATGTATAGGACACCCACCGCCCAATCTACACAAACATACCTCACACAAAGCCAACTCCCAATCCAAAACCCTTAAAAAGACCCACCTCGCCCCGGACAACAGTCCTATCTCAGTCTCATATAATCCATTTCTCATAAGCTTATCTAAATTTCTATTTTTAGGATAGCAGCCTCCTTGGCAGCACTCTTCCTAATTATGTGCGCCCAGACCCAACAGTCAGGAACACAGGATTTTGTAACCAAAGAAGAGACCATCTTCAGGCCAAACTATGGTGTTTTGTTCACTAAAATACCCCAGAAAATGATCTCAGGATATATGGATTACCCATTAGTTTTCGCTTTAGACCTATCCTTTAATCAATCCTTGCAGCGACCAGACAAATTAACCTCCCTAGTCAGCAAAAATGCCCCAAATTTTATCTTGGAAACCGCCCAAACTTTAGACCTAATTTTGATAAATCTCTACCAAAAATCTCAGAAATCTTTAGCCCTGTTAATAAAATTTTTGGAACATCCCCAAACCAGAACACCCAGAGGCGCCCCAGGACAGATCATAGGCGATATTTTAAGAGCATCAATTGGCTTGAGCACGCAACCTGAAGTAGACTTGTTGAATTCCGAAATGTCCGACTTAGAGAAAACCCTAGCTACCAAAATGCACGTGGTAGAATTAGCCACACATTTTCTCTTGAACATTTCTGAATATAATTATCAATCTCTGAGCATTTTCTCCAGCATGCAAAATAACACGGATGACGCCTTGGCCCTGCTCAGTTCCAACCTCCAACTCTTGAGTAAGAATGTATCAAATATCTTATTCAACCTGGAACAACAGAGCAGACAAGACACCTATCATTCGATGTTATTTACCGCTGCTAACTCTCAGATTGAAGCGCTAATGAACCTGCAAAATGATTTAGACACCCTTCTGGACTCACTAACCACTCTAATGGAAGGTGAGCTACCTCCAAAATTAATTCCCCATAAAGTTATGGAAGATGGACTTAATAATCTATCAAGCTCTTTGTATGAAGCCAATAATGGTATCACGATTCTTAACGTACCCACCGGCTTCTACTACAAAAGGAGAGTGCACGTGCACTGGCAGGACCAAAACAAACTTTACATCACAGTGCCTATACCCATTGGACTGGGAGACAACATCTACTCCATATATAGAGCGGAGGCCTTCCCAGTCCCATTTGATACCACCAATGTAAACACTACTGGGTTTACACAGGTACAGCCTTTGCCTAATTACATAGCTATGTCTGTGTCCCAGTCACACTACATTGAACTGGACCACTC
Organism: Acholoe squamosa; assembly: GCA_949317995.1. NCBI lineage: Eukaryota > Metazoa > Annelida > Polychaeta > Phyllodocida > Polynoidae > Acholoe > Acholoe squamosa. Next base: position 35,387,410 of record OX439051.1, read on the forward strand.
CGACTTAGATCTTTGTGATGTAAATGTTTTTATAACATGCAACCTGCCCTTGCCCATGTTATCTCCTAGGTACCCCACCTGCAGCTTATCCCTATTTTTAGACCTACCTGACGCTGTACATAACACCTGCAACTTTCGGGCCCACATGACAGCACAAATTCCCAACATTGCTAAGCCCATCTCCCAGAGCTCCTACATGCTGATCACTAGCTTTTCACCTTCAATAATGCAATGCTCGAACTCAGGCCAAATCGAGATCAAAAATGCAGCCTACTCTATTATTTCAGTGCCATGCCTCTGTTCTCTTAAAAACAGAGGCACGATAATGATTAATTCCGATCTATCCTGCGCCCAAAACTTTACTCTAGAACCCATTGCCAAAGTGCCCGTCAATTTGCCACTATGGCGGCATTTTGGTAACCCGCCAAACAACATATCAGGAGTAACCATAACAACCACCCCGACCCATCTAGACCTACCAAATTTTCAGCGCCTGAAGCGCCTTCACAACCAAAAATTCCTACCCCTATTCAAAAATATTTTAAACTTAAAAGGCGCTGCCACCAAAATTCATGATAAATCATCTATCCTGAGCACCAACTCACTCATACATCTAGGATATCACCTGGAGTTTTCCCCTTGGTTACACCTGTTGTCGCCAGCCATCGCCATCTTGTGCTGCCTGATCATGTGTCGTGTACACATGCGCGTGGTATACTTAACCCAATTAATGACCATTCACAGTCGAGCAACGATGGCTGACGCATCATCTTGGAATAAGCTTAAAGAGATGATCAGAAACACCAACCAAAATTGGCCTACGCGGACCACACCCCAGGAGATCACTACACCTGACTGGATTCAGATGCCAGGAAGGTATGATTCCATGATTGCCTTCCTAGGCATCGTCCTCAGCTTGCTATTCATCAGAGCGGCGGGGAGACGCTGTCTTAGGCATTGGCCCTACGGCAGACAGGACCCCGCCCCCGGCACCCCAAGATTCGTGCTGAAGATACACTCTGGAGGGCACACATATGCCTTTCCAGTGGGATTAATGGTGTATGGAAGGAACCTTTGGCCAGCATCCATCTTGGCACCCAAACTAGCACCACCCAGGTTAACTTTCCCCCTAGCCCGTCATCTTGATGCACATTGGAAGTCAGACGTCGGAATGATCATTGGTGGAAGACTGAGGACGGTGAGGCTGGAGAGATACCCCAGTTGCCCTTTGCTCTGGCGCATCCCCCTCACAATCATCCTCAGATCCAGACCCCACACGGTCACCCTGGCCATTGTACAGGAAAACCAGCCTGACTTCCAACTCACACCAAGTGAATATGAACTATCGGCCAGCTACAAACCAGTGCCACCTTTGACACGGAGAAAAGACCTACTCAGGCGGGAAGCCCCTAAAGCCTCCACCAGTGGGACAACTCCAGCAGAGATGGCCCTGCTACAACTCAGAGAAACCCAACCACCCAAGGACCTATACTTATTCGACCCTACACTGGCTGAGAGGGCCATTGACACCATGGATGGTAGGTTTTTAAATGTTAAACCATCAGTTTCGGCTGATGTGGGGATCGTTGAGAACGCTCAGCATCCTCAGCGACCTCCACCGGCCACCCCCCGAGGTTTCTCCCATAATGGACTCTCCCCAGCGCCCACAGGCCCGGTGACAACACTGGACGGTACCACCACCCTTATGTGGGGATGGCAGGTGCTGAACAGCGCTACATAGCAGACCGGATAGCCCTGAGACGCTGATGTGGGGATCCCCCTCCTATCCGGCGAGATCCCCGAGACCCCCCCAAGGACCCCCCATAGGGCCCCATCCCGACCTAATACCTAAAACCATGCCCACAAATCACAATATCCCGCCGTTGTTTCACTTTGCACCTCACTAGATCTTATCAATGACGACGCAAAGCCGTTCCACAACCCATAGACGCAGTCATAACGTCTGCACAAAATTTTCGCGCCAGTCGCGACCCGGCGTCGCCATTTTTAAAGGGCTCTGTGATATGCAAATGTTGGTTGGTTTCGGTCACATGATCGTTCCAACTTGATACGTTGGCTGAAAACAACAACATCAACACGTGCATCATGATAAAAAGGATTACTCACGTCTTTTCTAAAAACCGTTCACTGCCGGCACCTGAGGCGCCAGCAGTAGGTAGGTGACCTGATGAATCCTACAAGAAAACAAATCCAAAATTAAATTACCAAAAATTCGAAACAAATTTTCTAATTCAAAATTTTCCAAAATAAAATTCACACGACCACTTATTCAAAATTACTTACATCCTATCCTCGTTGATAAATACAGTAATCAACAACGCACGACCATCCGGAAAATTTGAGAACGCCTTGGACGATCTCCATCTTGCGTAACTACTGATAAGATAGCCGGCACCCATATCTTATATAGGGCCAAGGCTATAGGCATCAAAACTCAAAATTTATTTCAAATTCGCGACCCCCACCCTTAAAATTCAGCTAGCATACCGTATGCCAGAATGGCAAAACTCAAACCTTTTTCGAGACCTTTCAACCACCTTCATGAAACTTTAGGCCACTATTCGAAATATTTTTCAGGATTTTTATCTGAATAATCAGGTTCAGCACGGTGAAGCGACAGCTCGGTACCGCCACCCAGCGTGATACAAATTAACCAACTAAGCTTGCTTAGTTACACTTACCGCGTTCTATTCTTACAATCAAATTGAGCTCTGTCAAGTTAATATTATGTGTCAAACAGCAGAAATTCATAGCACTTATTGGTTACCCTGTATTGACAAGGCCACCAGCTGACCCAAGCAGGATTTTACACCTCTGTTAATGGTTTGTTTTCACGGCTCTCTTCCCTACAGACCCCTCCTCTGGAGACCTGGCAGCCCCACCATCCGTCGGCCCTCCAGCCCTGGAGACAGACGAGCCGGGGCAATCATCGTCAAGGAAGGAGACAGGAGGAAGAGGCAGGAGGGAAGAGGTCAGGCAAAATCCAACCCCACCAGCCGCGGACACCGAGCCCCAACAGCAACTTCCACCAGCCAGTGGAGTGAGCCAGCTAGAAAGGCCCATCTAACACCCAGGGGAACCTATGTGTCGGCAGCCTGTAGGCCTGGCACACCCATGCCCCCAACCTACAGGCACAACAACAACTATTGCCGCCACATCAATGGGCAGGTATCCGCTGCCAAACTTTGCATACCGTGTTACCATCAACCAAATGGGTTCCTGTGCCCTTGTGCTTATGACAACAAACCTAGACCAAGCGGCAACAGACAGAGATCCCCGCCGAGAACCATGTGGAAACCCATGCCAGCTCGACCTACCCCTACCACAGAGACAGATACCACCTCAGAGGACGGATCAGATGTGGCCACAGCTGGTGACTTAGCATCAGTATACTTAGACTTTTCCGACATTACCATCTCAAAATTCAGGCCCATCAGATCCAGGACCCATCGTAAGGCTGAAGGCAGGTTCAAGAATTTCAACATCAAAGAACATCAGAACCTACCTCCAAACAGCATTCACCCTAATCGACATTTCAGAACACACAAATAGACATTTCACAGATTCAATTTTTGTACTACCTAGCCATTGAAATACAATTGTAAACAACCCCCCATGCCTATACGTATTACTTGTTCTCTGAGAATGTAAAATTTTTTTTTTCTTTTCTCTCAGCATGTCAAATCCTTTTCACTGGATTCTTTAAAAAGCCTGTTTTCCTTAGGCCAAATGTATATATTAACTTAAGATTTTTTTTCCCCGCGATGAACATTATGAGACTAAAACCAAAATGGCCTTCTGGTTTACCTCTAGGCGCTATAAAGTTCATCACCTTCACCATTGTTTTTCAAGCTCAACTATGACATGTATTTATGAGTTTTAGTCAAATTAGTTATCCATAATCAACAAATTGTACACATCCCATTTTTGTATATTTCCTTGAAAATTACCATGTTTCTAGTCAAAAATAACACTGAATACCACCTCGACTTATACCTCATACCCGACTGTGTAGCAGACGCTACGCAAATTCAGCTATGAGCCTTGGTAATGTGGAGCCAAATACTCATCACCCTCGTGTTGATTGTTGACCCCACAATACCAAGAATCACCAAACTTGGTTAATTTTTTTTTCAGATATATTTCATTGCGTATCATTGTTTAAAACCAACATGTTATCAAATTAGAAATTTTTCTTTTAATTTTTCCACGATAACATACCGGTACACATATACCTTAAGCATCGTACTTATCCCGGCATTTAAAACCTGTATGTATACATTAAGTCACTTGATCCACACAAAAACTTTATTTTTGTAATTCCATAAAGGAACCTTTTTTTTATACTGCAAATAATGTCAAACCAATCAGGTTCTTCACAAAACCCTGTATTTGTATCATAATACCCATAATTGTCAATGGACTCGGCAAAGCCTTATTTTCCTGCTTATTTTTCTCCCTTTACACTCGTGCAGAGACGAGTAGGAATGTGGGGATTTGTCAATGGACCATTCTGGGTATTATTATTATTTTTCGTATTTACTAATTTCTTCGCCATATAAAACCCAAGCTCTGCTCACGATCCATACTCAACAATCTCCTGCATTCCTCAATAGGAACCAGGATCCTTTAGTCACCACAAACACATTTCCTCCATGAGGCTCTGTGACATAATGTAGACGGATGTAATAACATTCCAATCATATCTACACCCACACAGCCCCGCTGGAGGATGTGGGATCCACCTGTGGTGCCATATTTGGAATGAGAGAATATTTCACAATCTTCTCTCAATCCTCATCAACATGATTAACGCACAGGTGGCAATCTCTCCCTATGACACGTGTCCCTATTTCATTGAGCCATGTGTATAGAATATTTCACAACACTGCGAGCTGCTCAAGTCCCTCATATAAAAGGCAGCTTGAGCAGCTCCCAATCATCTCTCCCAACCTACACCTTACACCTATACCTAGAACCTACTGTCATACTAGTAATTGTGCATGATCAAGTTGTCATATGAGAAATATCATAAGACTAGTGGTATATAGTGTAAATACATTAAGCTCTCATAAAATAGTGTTATTTCCAGTTGTCACTGGTTTATTCAGCTTTAGGCAACATGTAAGAAATATCAATCATACAGTAGTTAGTATGTAGGTAATTTGTACATACAGTAAATATACAGTAGTTTATAAAGTATAATGTTCTGTCCCACTCCACCTGTGAGGTAACAATAATACAATGTCCAGCATAGTTCTAGGTGGGTTCCCACACCTAGCTCCTGACCTGCTGCTTAGAGGAAATGTAATAATGAATAACTTTACCCTCTGGTGGATGTCTTGAGGAAGATACCCTCTGGCCACTAATGATGGAAACCAATGCCTGTCTAGCATAGTTTCACCATAGTGCAGTGGTATAGCAGGTAGCAGGAGATGACTGGAGATGTTACCTCTGGAGTGGTTCTTGGTGTTCTGATTTCTAGGAGGTGCAGCCAGGCTATTTGTAGCAAATCTTGGAAAAGCACCTCAGACTGACTGGGGCCAGTGGCATCTGCCTAACTCTGCAATTGTTTGAGGGGAGGCTTTCATGTGTCACTGGGTCCACAAAGGACCCCCATGGGCGCCGCTGTGTCCCCCATTGTCTTGGTCGGTTGTGTAACTTCAAACCCCCATATCTCGGAAGTTTACGCAGTTACAACCGCCATTTTGTGCATGCGCGGAGTTGAATATGCCAAGTTTATAATGCCTGCTTGATAGGCGCGTAACTTGCGCCGGTTTGTCTGTAGTGCACTCGGAGGTCAATTCAGTCTCCATGGCGTAACTTCCTTAATAATGGGAGTTCCGCCTTGATCTTGGGCTCATTCTGACCGTCTAATTATGGGCTTTCCATAAATGCTTTGATATTTGACCTAGGTCGCTCAGGAGCGACACTAGAGCGACTGGACGTTTATGGCGTCGTGCTTATGTAACCCATTGTTCAGTTATTAGAGTGCTCAGACACTCATGACGGCATCAGCGGTGCTCAGGCACCCGTGACGGCCAGTTGCATTCACTTACAAGTTATTAATTTGTGCATTGAACCATGAGGTCGCACACTGAGACCCTCATTTTTATTATATTGTGCAGTGAACCATTAGGTCAGAGCCTTTGATGTCATAAACTCTGTCTAACTGACTTGGTTTGGTGTTCAGTGGGGCATGAACGTTCTTATACAAAGTTTGAGCGTCTTATAGCTCTTAGAACCAACCTATGTATTAATTTCTTAGATATTCTTTGATTAATACAATAATATGTTAGAATTTATGGAATAATAAAATGGTATATCATAGAATACTCCCTCTCCCCCGAGAGAATGCGAAACTCCGTCATTTCGCCGAGGGAATGTACAATATATATATATTTTCACCTTATTTGGAGTTATACTGTTGTAAGAGGATTTGAAGTAATGGGGAGTGCTTCAAATGCAATTTTGTGGTAGAGCTTTGTCAGTATAAACAATTTCTCCTGGGTATAAGTACATTTCCGAGATTCTATATCTTACCATACCTGGGTGTATTTGCTTATGTATCATCAATTTTGGGTACAATTTTCCATTTTTATGTACAACATACAATTTGGCAAATAGCGTGCAATTTTGGCATTAATGTTCAATTTAGTGTGCAAATTGAACATAAATGACAATTTTAGTGTGCAAATTTACAATTTCGCGTGTAATTGCGTTCAATTGACAAATTTAGTATGCAAATATATATTTTTCGCGTTCATTTGGCAATTTTAGTATGCAAATATACAATTTCGCATTCATTTGGCAATTTTAGTGTGCAAATATACAATTTCGCGTTCATTTGGCAATTTTAGTGTGCAAATATACAATTTCGCGTTCAATTTACAATTTTAGTATGCCAATATATAATTTTGCGTTCAATTGGTAATTTCTGTATGCACATATATAATTTTGTGTACAGCTTGGTTACACATGGAAAATGTTGATTTTTGTAAAAAAATCCGATTTAGTGTATGAATTGGGTACAGACATACAGTATAATGTGCAACATACAATTTCAGTGTGCAAATTGGGTACGAACTTACAATCTAGTGTGCAAACATACAATTTTAGTGTGCAAATTGGGTACAAACGTACAATCTGGTGTGCAAACATACAATTTTAGTGTGCAAATCGGGCACAAATGTACAATCTGGTGTGCAAACGTACAATTTTAGTGTGCAAATTGGGTACAAGCGTACAAGTTGGTGTGCAACATACAATTTTAGTGTGCAATTTGGGTACAAGCGTACAATCTCGTGTGCAACATACAATTTTTTTTTGGGGGATTTGAGACAAATTTTTCCGAGGACCGGAAAAACAAAGTACTTCATGTACAATGGCTCATTTGTCTCTGAGTTACTCTGTGATTTTGCTATATGGGTGTATTAATTGGCAATTTCGGCAGTGGGCCGCTGCTTTTAATTGACTTTTCCCTAGCCTTCTTGAGTATGTGTCCCTGAAAGAGATTATTTGGTGAGTATCTTAAGTAAACATTTTTCATGTCAACAATTTTCCTCAACAATTTTTTTTTTTTCATTCATTTTTCCAACAATTTTCTTGGATACCTAAAGTGTGTTACCTTAAGTAAACCTTGGTATAGTATACAAGTGCTAGTGGGTACAAAAACTGTCTTAGTTATCTACCTGCATTCATGTATATTAATGTTAGATTTGTACAATTTACAATTTGTAATTTGCAATTTCGCAATTTTGCGCGTATATGCGCGCATTAATCATCGATTTTGTGAGAATACCATAGATTTTCATATTATACATCAACAAGTGGCTGTGTATATTTTTAAAAATTTTTTCTAATACTTTGATAATTTTATTGACAGTGGAGGTGTGTCAGGAGTGAGATGTGAGTCTCCTCCCTGATGTGCTCATGCAGTGGTGGCACTTGAGGTGTTAGGTGCCAGATTCTGGCATGTGTCTGTGGCAGTGCCTAGCTTGGTGTCAGTGGACAGTTCAGGGTGGGGGGGGGTGTGTCCATTTAAGGAGTGGGTGGCTGGTATTGGAGTATCAGTTCCTCACTGGAAACCTCTGCTGCAACATCATGGCTCACCTTCAAGCTATCCTTGAATTGCCTGTCTCCCAGGTGATGGTGGTGGGGAGTCCGGCTAGGGCCCTGGTGGAGGCCAACCAGACCATACACTATGGCTATATAGTGAAAAATTTCAGAGAGATCGGTGAGCATGGTGATGTGCTGGTTGACATGTATTCCTGCCACTATTTTCTGGGTTCAGCCTTACGTCGGGGGGCCACTGTGGCCCTTTTGGCCAGGGCCTTGAGTAATATAGGGTTCTGGCCCGTGGACCCTAACTTCGGGCCGCAGGAGCGAGTGTTGTGGGATTATTTGTTGGCAGTCTCCTTCATCGATCTTGCGGCATCCGGGGACCCATCTATGGCAGCTGAGTACGGACTGGGATTGATGGAGGCCCGACTCGTTGAGTGGGATCATGACCACGGCCACATGTATGGATCGGACTCGGACTCCCACTCTCCCGTTGATGTTGAACCCAAGGCTCTGTGGTAGAATCCTGACTGACTGAAACCTAGGGTGTAAAAACCCGCCATCCCAAAGGCCCTTTTCAGGGCCGGCAAATTGTCCGAAAAGTTCTGAATACTGTCTCTGATATGTTGTCTCCTGGTGGTGGACTGGGGGCAGTCTAGGCTGTGGGCAGTCTAGGCTGTTTCCACAGTCACCGGGGAGGGCTGGTGGTTTAGAAAATTAGCAATAGTCTGCATGTTTGACCTTGCGGTCTCCTCCTGTTGTTCGTCAATAATTATATCTGTTGTATTTTCCAGTGCTGTCATGGTCACCGGGCTGGTGCCACAATCATTCTGGAGAAGCATGGAGTAGTACAGTCCTTTGTTTTTAAGGGCTGGTATGGTACTGAACCTAGTGCGCCAAGGTAGGTGTATCACCTGAGGGAGGTGATAAGCAAATTCTCCTCTCTGTGTTGTTATAACTGCTGGTCCATTCCAGGTAAATATAGCCTTAGGTAGTGGGAAGGTTTTAACCACTATATCCTTATAGGTAGGGGCAGCTGCTGATTTAATCTCATCAAATTCATGTGGTATTGGCCTCAAGGGTAGCGCGAAGTTTGAGTCTCCACAATACATTTTAAAATATATTGTGGGGTTTGTGCGCTTGGCCACATTTTTCTTGCCACAGTGTGTCTGTGCAAATTTCTTAAGGTACTTCATTATTCTGTAGGCTGAGTAGATGGTCAGGGTGAATAATATAGCAATTATCAGGGTGTGGGTTTCCTGAATTGTGAGGAAAGGGGTGTGGGTTTCCTCTGTAGGGGTAAATTTGGTAGGATTCTTATCTGGGAGCAATTTGTGTAGGGGCAGCTCGGTGACTAGTCTAAATGCTTTGGCTGTAGGCAGGTAGGCTACAGTCCCTCCTAGTCTGTATAGTTTAAGTAGTATGTATACTATAAAAATGTGAGCTGATATCCCTAGGATGAGTCCTAAGCTTTGGAAGATTGGATGCTCTGTAACTCGACGTAGGTATGATTCTAGGTAGCGTGTTTCCATTGCCTTATCAAGGTTGGAGGCATCTTTTAATAATGTTTTGGCAAAGGGCTCTAAATTAATTGAGTAATATCATCCATGATTGGATTTTCCTGTAGTTTTTCTAAGGTTCTAGAAAGGTTTACTACTGGGAAATTTGGAAGATTCTCTCTTTCATCTGGTTTGTTTCAGAAATTTGGTTAAGTGCTGCCATGAATGGTAAATTAATTGTCTTGAGGATGTAGTGAAATGATAAGGTTGAGTTACAGGGCAACCTTGTGTTTGGAAGAGAAAATTCTCCTACACTGATTGTGCACCCACAGGGTACACCTATGATTGAGTAGGACTGGGCTTTTCGAGTTTCAGACGTTTTACCATGGCAGTTGATAAAGTAATGGGGTTCATTAGTAGTGACCAGATGCTCATCTTCAGAAATGGAAATAGCATGGGTGGTAGGTGTTTGCAGTGGTGAAACTGTAAACTTGCAATGTTCCTTGATCTGTTGAGCCTGGTTAGTAAAAATGGCTACAGGGCATGTAGGCCTGTGTTTATAAATTCTACCATTTACGTCTCTGCATACCTTTACTGTAGTACCTCCACATGCCTGCATATCTTCTGAGTCCAATTCGATGAATAATGATTCGTCGTAAGATACTGCTAGAAACTCAGTGGTGGTTTGTAATTTGGTGACTCCTCTGGTGGGGGTCTCCTGTGTGTCTATAGGCATGGGTGATGTAATCATTTGGTACAGTTTGAAGGTCGAGGTGGTAGATTGAATTATAATGTCCAGATGAATATATATATGGTGAGCTGAGTAAGTGTATGAGGTCAGCTTCTGTGAATAATAGAAATCTAAGTCATTAATTGCGACTTGTGCTCCAGGGTGTGTAATCCTAAGTTTGTTATTAATGTCAATTAAGTATCTAGCAAGGTCTGAGGGTGGTACTATATCAGGGGTCAGGATTCCTGATGATAGCATCCTCAGGGCTGCATTTGTTCTTTGCAGTGATTGAACTGTATTCATTCTTGCTGCTATGATGATTAATGCATCATTTAATACTTGCATTTTTTCCCTTTGAGTTTTCTCGTGCCTTGAATATGAGTCAAGTGACCTGGACATGTTAGAGGCCCATAGGTTGACGGTGTCGCCTATGGTGTTGATTGTGCTGTCCAGTACCTTCTTATCTTGAATGTATGCTTTAACAAACTTATCTTGTCTGTCTGTGATCTTTTCAATGAGACTAGCTGCTTCCTGATCTTGTTTAGCAAATTTTCTTAGTATTTCATCTATGTTCTTGAGCTGTCCCATTACTTGGTTTACATCTTCTACTGTGGCTAGACCTAGCACACCGCGAAACAGGGGTGCTAGAAAACCCAGTATGGCCTCTCTTTTGGCCTTGTCCAATGTGTTTATGGGGTTGGATAGGAACAATTTGATGGCTAATGTTTCATTTATCTCCTTGTCTGCAATTTCCAGCAAGGTGTCAAGCTCTTTGGCTTGTTGGATTATTTGACCAGAGGTATGATCTTGTAGAGTAGGAGTGGTCAATTGGAGTATTCTATCCCTTATGGATCCTTGGGTAACGGGTGCCCGAGGTATCTTGTAGGGGATAGCTAACAACAGTGTTGTGGTTGTATGTCCATTGACCAATGGTTGAGGGCTAGGTTTGAATACTACTCCTATGTTTTGTCTCACCACAGGTGTATAACCTGCAGTAAGTGGTTCTATAGTATATAATAACAGCATAGTTAGCAGTATGGGTGAAACTCTCAGTCTCCCCATGGTGCTTGTGTAAAGCAAGTTTGCTGTCTAAAGTCTTGTCAAATTTGTAGTGATTTGGTGCTGGTAAAGTCTAAGTGTATGGTGTAACACTTTAAATGAAGTGGTTCAAACTGTACCTTTGCAAGATTGAGCTGTCTTGGCAATATGTCCGGTGAGTCTATAGAGATTGACCAGTAAATGGTAAGGTCAGGTTGAAGGTGAAGTAGGTGTGTTCTTTATCCTAGTGCAGTCTCTCCTAATGGAGAAGTGGGCTGGCTAATTCCCAAGTGGGGTCCTGTAGACTTGTGTTCCAGACTGCAGCTGGATGAAGATTGATGGTGGGCTATGGTCCACAGTGCTTCTTATGTAGCCTACCCTACCCACATCCATTGTGGGCCTGGTATTGTTTCTCTGGAGTCATGTACCTAATCTCCAGTGTCTGCAACTGTGGGGTTCTATTGTATAATCTGTGTACTGGTAATTAGCTCCTCCTGTCATCCAGGACAGCCATTCATGTGCGCTATAAGACTTTAGGTTATCTTATCTGCTTCATTACAAGGTTTAATTATTATCAGCGCCTTATAGGGGAAGTAGCTCTGGTAGAGTACTAATGCACCTACTTAATAACCATAAGTCTGTATTACAGGTTACCATTTATTGAACATTCCATTTCCAGGTGACATCCAATCCTTATTTACATTGACTCCTGTTGAGGGTTATTGGTATTCACTTTAACCCTTCACATATATGTACAGTTATTCGCATGACTCCTGATATGATTGTGGGTATGTGTGTGTGTGTGAGACCTCTGCCCGCGATCATCAAGGCTTAAGTAACAGCTTTATCTAACACTCGTAATCCTACATAGTGCTAGTGGTGATACATCTGGTGCACTCTCCTATTAGATTAACTCCGCGAGTACATCGCCCAATTGCTGACCCTCTAGCTTTGTGTGTTTATCTTACTCCATTAATAATATCCTTCTTTATCGTCCTTTATATATATATATATCTCTGTCCCTTTACTAGTTCACTATTCCCCTGGTAGGGACCCCCTATGTCTTTGATAATACTTTGGCCCAGTTTGTTACCTTGGGCCGCTTATGTTGGTATTTTCATGTATATTATTATATTAGCTGTAAGGGGCCTTCTGTTCTATCTTTTGGATAAGCTCCCTGGTCGGTCGGTGTAGGTGGGAGGGTGCATAGTATATCCTGTTTACATGATTCTTCCAATCTTTACCCATCTCTTTTTACCTTGCAGGTGTGGTTCTCCCCGGTCGTCTTCCATCTCTATGTTAACCCTTCATGGATCATGCTAACCCTTTATGGATTATAGTCTACACCTATGTACATTATTACTTCTGACACTCATTATTTATCACAACTACTCTTATGTGCCCTTGCACAATGCAGGGGGGGGTCCATTAAAACAACTTGTTGTTTTATGTCTTGTATATATGTATACAAATACAGGCACTCATATACAAGTATCTACATTTTGCTTTTAAGCTCTTACTGGTAACCTTCTTGCTTTTGGCCGTTTATGTATATATATATATATATATATATATATATATATATATATATATATATATATTATATTTATTATTTACATGACCTAGATTTCTTTTACTAGGTCTTTTCTTTCTATTTTCTTGTTTCTATGGGTTATTAACCTTTTTGTTTTTAGATACCCGGGTTCGAGACCCCCTTGGACCTACGGCCTCACCACCTGGCCCCGGTTGGCATCCTTTTACTTACTGACATAACCCATTCCATCAGCGATATACATCGTAAGCCCGTTGTATCGCCAACATTGGCTAACAACAATGAAGCAACACCTTTTTGTGCACCCTGACATTCCAAACCGCACCCATATAGCCTGCAGGAACGCCCCGCCAACCATAATGTGGTTTGCCCGTCTTATGGACGTGTTAAACCCATTTACCATAAATGCAATGCGTACATCACAGCCTGACGTTGCTCAACTTGTACTGATCAATAGACAGCAATGTTACTGCCAATACCGTAACACAATTCCATGGGACAACGTATATCAACACTACATAGTCTAACAGTGCCCCATACTCCTTTGTAGCAATATACATGCACTAATGTATATATGTATATACATGACCAGTCCGTTACACAATGGCAGGTCTTAAAGTTCAGGTTCATATTGCCGTCAATATATTTATATTGTTCAGCGAATTGTACTGATGGTGCCCGCGGTATCCTTGGCACTCCTTTCAGCACTACCATCCTAATACTGGCCTTATCCCATATATATGCTAACAGTTACACATGTTTTCATGCCCTATGCGCTGGCAGTGCTCGCTGTATCCTTAGCACCCCAACCAGCATCTGTGTCATACCGGCCACAACACTACTCCGCTGGTCCCACTAACTCAGTATAAGTTTCCCCATCATTTCCGGCACAAACCTCCGGCAATGGCCGCGACTGCACGGACGACGTCACCCTTGTTGGTTGTCTGCCCATTTGCTGTACCGCCCTTGAATGTTCTGCAGCCGTATCCAGAGAGTGTACCATGATGGCATTAGCTCCTATGGCGGACCACCCTGCTGCTGATAAGGCCGGTATATCGTGCGGCACCACGGAGGCCAACCCCCCAGAGTATCTTAGCAGCCTGGCTATGACCACTCCATTCAATTTGTCCAGCTCCCTGGCTGTAGTCCTGGATACCTTAACCGCATCGGGCAGCCCCACTGGTATAGCCAACTCCCCCGATGCTCTCTCTGTTGAATATAATGTCCTGCCCCACAATATCTGGGCCATGTGCCCCTTGCACGTAATGGATATCCCTACCTCTTTAATGAGCGGCTCGCCCATAGGTCTCTGAAACACATGATCGACCGGCACACTACACGATCCCAAGTGTACCACTTCATTCACAGCATCGGATGACAGTTCTAAATATATCCCATCGGGCAGCCTCTTTCTTTTTAGCTGCCTCACTTTCCTCATTAAGTATATTGCCAGTATTATCAGTACCACCACTATTATAGCTAGTCCTGTAATGGTGGAGTCTGATGCATTGTCCACCGGCGGGCATTCTTCTCTCTTATCTTCTGGCAAACTATCCCATAGTCCTTCCGCCCGGGATTTTCTAAACAAGGCAACCACCCCCGATGCAATGGCTTGTTTCTTCGCGCATCCCAGGTACAACAACAATGCCAAAAGAAGCAGACCTGCCGCTACTCCTGCGTATCCTCCTATAGAAAACGTGGTTAATGATTCCAACTGTACCTGCCCCAGTCCGTCCTCAAAAGTAAGAAGGCCGCTGTCCAGCCCGTCCGCCAACAATGCCATCTTTACTTTGACAGTAGAATTTAATTCGGATGCTTTCTGTTCCATTGCCATCCTAACACTGGGTGGCAGGGGATCTTGCTTCAGTGTCGCCACCTCCCTACCATTTATCATCGCTGCCACCCACTCGTGTCCCAGTTTACCCATCTTTAGTAGCTCGTTAGAAGAGAAATGTACCTCTGTTTTCAACACCTTCTTGGCACACCCTTTTAAACTGTACGGCATCCACGATCCCGCCGTGAGAAAGGCACAATCGCACACTACTTCGATTACACTACAGTGCTGGATTGTTATTATCTGCGGAGGCTGCGACCCGCATAACAATTGTCCTTCTATTTCCGGCCCCACTATCAGAACCTTATTGTCTCCCATAGCCATAGCCATAGATGGAAATGTGGGTCTTACCACATATTGAATATTACAAAGAAGTTGTATGGCTATCTGATCATTTCGTATGAGGGCCGCCACACATGACTGTTCACTTACTTTTCGCATATGCGGGACATCTGGACAAATTGCCACTGTATCCCCTATGCATCTGGACCACGTCACCACGGGTGTAGCGATATAATAACTTCCGGTCCTTGAAATGGCGATTTCATTTGGCAAGTCTGCTATGATATTTCCGTCTGCTTTCTTATCCTTGATGCGTACTGGCACCGGGAATACCACTACCTGGTAGACACTGAAAATGTGCTCCCCACTAACCACTGGTATGTTCAGCTTGAGGTATATACGTCCTTCACTCCGATAGCATTGTACTATTGTATTCTCATAATAATAGTCCGGGTCCGTAAACGCCACTGTGTACCTAGGGTAGTTCTTGCTCAGATACATTGCCGCCTGTCGGACCATCTTTTGAATGTCCTTAGGGGATATGAGCCGTGGTGACACTTTGTGCTTAATTGCCTCCCTTATTTCCCCCGCCAATTCTGCTATCCTCTGTATTTCATTCATGGAGTGTAACACATACCCTAGTTTTGTCCTGAGCATAGCATTGATATGCCCCTGAAATATTGATAGATCATATATAGTCGCGGTATTCTGATTCACTCTGTGCCCCATAAAGGTCCGGAAAGTCAACATTTCTTTTTGTGTTTCAAACAAAACTTGCCTCTGCTTTAGTGCTTTGTCCAATTCCTGCTGTATTGTTTTGAAATTGTTATCCCCTTTCGTAGCCAGTTCTTGCAGCATCTTATAAATCTTCCTCTGGGTACCTTTCATAATATTTATGCGTTCACCAACAGCCTCCACATCACTCGCCCGAGCTATTCCAAACACATGATAGGTAAAATCCGAGAAAACATTAAGAATCGGTATTCCAGCCCTCTTAACTCTGTCAGTATCATTCCTCTCAGGTATAAGTTCCAACGTGTCTCGAACTATGGATTGGTGTACCTTAATCATCTCGTCATTGGCCGGGTCCAGCCATTCCTCATTTAACTTAATGATGTCGCACAGTCTGGGGTATATTACTGAAAAATTTGACACGATATTTATACCCTTCACCGTTTTTAAACACTAGTTGTACATACTAGTGTCCTCTGGGGGCTCTGCTTTCTGATTCAACTCGAGCATAAATTCCTGTGATACATGATCAGAATCAGCAATACTGATTATCCTCCCGGGCTTCATGACAACCCCTAAATCAACTCGGTCCTTAATACCAAAATCCATATCTGCAGCCCCTGGACACTGCAGTATGAAAAACCACATAATGGCCAGAATGACATCCAACTTACCACTATGCTTATGGCCATTCGGCCACACCCTCAGTCTGTTTGCCATATCTTGTCCCTCTGACGTTTCACTCACCCTCTGCTACCCAGTTTTTTTTATTCGGGCATCTATCTCCAAGACAGTAATCCATCCATTAGCTAGTTTCTGGTACTGTTAACACCAATCTTAGGTCCTCTCCACTTTCCACATTATCATTTCAGCCGTTACTAATGTTACATGCTCAGCCATTTCATTGTACCTTTCACTGTTAAGCGATTCCCGCCGTCAATTCTCTATCCATTTATACACCTTTTTATACACCTTTTAGATAAGACGTCCCATTCCAGTTCTTATTCGCAGTAGGGAACCACTTTGTTCAGAGTGTCTGTAAAACTTGAACATGTCGGACTACGTTATACTGGCTTCCGCTGGTAGGGTGATTGGTTATGCTACTGACAATCTACCCGTTGGTCAGTTTTATCTATTCGTGCCTCAAGACCAGGGTTCACCCTGTTATAACCAATCGCATACCATCCCGTGCACCATCGTTCATGTGGGACCCCTCAACTCAGTACGTCCTAGTCTGAGTACCGTCCAAACAGCACTCATCCAGCACTGTGGGTACACCGCCAATACTGCCGTCAAGGTTCGCATTACGAGCGGTGATCCTGACGCTGTCAACCTCGGGGTACCTGGAACCCTATCTACCACACAATCCCATGGCGGCGGCTTATACCTAACATCCAGCTTGTCGAACACCACCGTCACCTATAGCACTACCCCAAGGATATCCTCGGGGTTTGCGACCTCATCGTCCCGGTCTTCCCCTCTTCACGCTGCCGTAGGCGCCGCCATTACGCATATACCAACTTCACCTACTGCTACTATCACCCAGTCCAGCGGGACATCTGGACCTTCCACCTGCAACCCAGGTGTGTTCCCACAGGTGCCCCGTGCTTTTGCACAGGCCGGCACTTCATACGGCGTTCCTTCCTTCCCATTAATTGGACTCACTACTATCCACATGGCCTGTCCGGCATTGATCTCTGCCCAATCACCTCTGCCTACCACCGTGTATCGCACGGACCATACAACGTCCCCCGTTGCCGGCGGAAGTCGTCAATACTCCTTGTCACCTGTCTCATTCCCAGCTCTGCGGACTGTCCAAGCCTTATCGCCGGCCTCTACATCCCCCACTGCATCCACTCTTGCGCCTGGAGGACCCCTTCTCAACGTCATGGGCGGCTATTCTCCATCATCACCTTATGATCAAGTGCCCAGCATGGACATGTACACTCTAGACATGGAATTCTCCCCTTCTCATAATGTAGACTTCGATCTATGCAACTACCTGCTGTCCTCCCGTGAGTATTACGTCATCATAACCGTAGTACTCCTGGGTATCCCATGCTCGTATCTCATTAAGTAACGTGCCGACCTTGGCCCAATTATCTTTTTATTTCTAACGTTCCGTCTCATTGATCTGTTCTTAGGAACCATCTGCTGAACAGGACGTTGCTGCACACACTGTAGCAAATTTCCCATATTACCATTCCTTCTGCACTAACGTTTTGAATATGGGCATGGGGGCGTCTCCCTCATAATACTTATCATATACGGTGCTGTAGCCTGTGTGGCCACATAAGTATACACATCCAATCTTTGTCTTTCAGCCTCAGCTACCCAAGCCTCCACACAATGAATGCACACGCATTGATTGGTAAGTCCCATTAACACTCCACTATAAACATCCTTAGTAACTGGTATGATCAAACATTGCGGTCCCTGTGTTGATCCGATCCTATATGTTTGAAAATGAATGCCATAACCTCCCGCATTAACAATGTCTTGGGGTATTTCATTTTGTGATATCACAGGCATGTATACAATACTAAAGTTTGCAGTTATAGTTATATATTGGAAATACTGCGCTTCCACTACCTTAACATACCCAGTGTGATTTATCGGCATGGATTGATCCACCGGCGGTGGCTGCTGATAATCTCTAACAACCCCCCCAGCTGCGGCCGACATAAACTGGTTCAAAAAGGGGTAAGCTCCAACAGCTGGTTCCTTGTTTTTAATAGTTGGTTCAAGTGCTGCTTGCGCCTTCCTTTTCCTAAGTGGTTCCAGTATGCTATGCATTGTTAACAGCTGCTTTCTGAATCCGTGCGACAATCACAAAATATTTGTCCTCTTTCAGTACCGCTATTCCGCTGGTTGATTCCCCATTAACCTTTAACTCCCATTGCACGTCACTACTGGTAGGGTTAACCTGCATCTTTACCACAGCACCACTGTTATATGTCTCTGTTCCTTCTTTCACTAGCTGTGTTCTTAAAGAGCTATCGGCAGGCATCTCTTTAACTCTTGGTGGTAAGTAACTGTGAAAGAGTCTCCAGTAACTCATCGTATAATGGTAGTGGTGCGCCTCCCAATAAAATGTCATATAGCACTGATATATCCTCCAGTACCAATCACTCATACGATGTTCATCATCCAACTGTTACATTCATAGTGGCACTATGCTAAGCTCTGTTTACCATTTATACTTATGACATGTCATACCCTCTCACACGTTCATGATGGTAGCGTCCAGGTCCATGCCCTACCTGTCGGACACCCTCCTATTTATACAGGTAGTCAGATGTGTATTCCTGTACTGCTTACAGATGCCATGCTGGTATTTGGATTCTACCTATGGCTTTCCTGGCCCCATTTCTGGACACTACCAATTCCACCCCATTATTCACAAGTCGCACACTCCTTCGTTGCAAATCGGCCACCACATGACTTAATGATCTTCTTAATCGTGCCGTAACCTGCCTTCCTTCTCATATATCGCGCCACAGCCTTTTTCTTGTGTTTATAACTGAGAAAATGTTGCCTCAGTCTACTTCCATTTGCAAATCCCACTTCACATATTCCACAGTGCTTGGGTAGTTCTCTATGCCCCTCTTCTTCGTGCTTGTGAAAAGCTTGCTTGGTGGGAAATATCACCCCACACAATCTACATACCATCATAACATTTACCTCATCGGTACCCTTTGTTCCCAGCACTGCTAGGCTGTCATTGTCCATTTCCTCTTGTCCCGTATACAACCTACCTATCCGAGTCTGTGTAGCTTTACTTGACATTGACCTCTCATGCCCAATCTCCTCAGTCTGGCATTCCTTATTTGTCATGGAAGGCTGCCACCGTGCATACATTCTCAGATCCAATGGTTGTATTTCCATGTTCTGTTCCGTCCAACTCATATCCATGGAATTCCCATCATTTTGTGTCATATAGTAATCCATTCTTTAGTACTGTGTTCAATAGTAGCTGCCGTAAGTACAGTTTCGTTCTGCCACTGGCACTCCTTCCACCGTGCAGCTTTCCTAGAATCTCTCCCACGTACTCCCTCATACCAATGGGAGCCCCTACTATTGCTCCTACTATATACTACACCTTGCCCTCAATTTGGGACATGTACATCCCTTAGCGTTAATCGTCACTATTATACTTCTTATGTTTATCTTGCTCCTTTTTATCCCTAATTAATCTCCTGGCAATCAGCCTCTGTTCTCTGTCATAATCCCTCTTTTCCTTAGCCTTATTCTTTTCACTTTCCATTTTGGCCCTACTTTCTTTGAATTCCCGCATTTTGGCTGCTTTAGTGATCTTCAATCCTTCCCTTCTCTCCGAGCCTTCTCTCTCATCATCTTCTAGAGTCTGCCCACTAGGTTTTTTACTACTCCATTTATGTAATTTATCCCTTTCTTTGGACAACTCCTTCAGTCTTTTATCCTCCAAAGCCTGAGCCTCCTGAAAATTGGGCTTCATTCTCAGCCCTTTTAATACACCTTGGTCGGCCCTTTTTTGTTTGCCCTCTTTTCTAAATTCATCTTGTACATCCGATGGACCATTTACCACCATCTTTCCATATACTGGTTTCCCATGTTTTTCCCATTTGTTTGTTGTCTGTTTTCCCACAGCCGTACGAGGGCAGGCTATGGCCTCTTCAGCCTGTTCCCTCCTTCCGCTATAAACGGGATCTACTACCTTGGGAAAGACACCCTGGTCTCCCGAGCCTGCCTGTGTCATAACGGCACCATGGGCTCCATCTAATTTATCATCTTCATGCTGTGCTATGCAGCTCCGCTGTAAGACAGAGGGGTTAGGGACATCCTGGTCAGTCGGAGGATGGGTATTCCCATCACTTGACCCTGGCCGGAAGCATTGCCTAGGTTGCTTCGGGCCCCCAATCGCCCGTCTTCATCAGATTCAGTTGATTGGCTGTCCCCCTCTGCCTCTCGGCTGGGGAATCCATCCGTACTATTCTCTCGTCTTCCGGTATATTCAACCTCTGCCTTGTCACTATCCTCCGTACTACTAGTACTTTCACCGTCATCGTCATTAACACTCTCGTCACTGCTACTGTTACCATAATTAGTACCAAGGTCACCTTCCTTTCTCCTTTCCATCTCCTTGTTTCTTTGTACAATTTCCTGGTCTTTCTTACCCTGCATGGCTGGACTCCATGGCTCGTATGCCCTTTTCAATTTATTAATGTTTACCAAGTGTGGGATAACTCGCCCATCTAAAATGTTCCTGAGCTCGACCAGATTATCCATTACTACCCGTTCAATCCTATATGGTCCTTTATATCTATTAGCAAACTTAGACGTGCTGTTTGATGCGCACCCTGGGTCATAGTAGTACACCCATTCTCCTTCCTCGAATTGTATAGGCCGGGCATTTTGATCCATTCTTTTCCTAATTATTTCCTCATATTTCAATGTATTTTCCTTTGCCATTGACTCTATGACTTCAATCCTCTGTTTTGTCCTTAGAAACCATTCATGGTCGTCGCCGGCATTTGGCATGGGCCTATCCTTCACCATCCCCACCGGTATGGGGTCTCTCCCAAACATTAAGGTGTATGGTGAGAACCCTGTCTTATTACTAACATGATATCTCACACTCCACAGTGCCACTGGCACCAAATCCGGCCATGTTTCGTGGTCCTCAGTAATGTAACATGCTATTGTATCTTCTATTGTACGGTGCAGGCGCTCTACCCTACCATTTGAGGTTGGATTTCTCGTGCTTGTAAATTGTTGTTTACTCATTAACCTGGCTGTTACTTCCCTAAACATTGCTCCTATAAAGCTGGCACCCCTATCTGACATGAGCACCTCAACTCTACCATACCTACACACTATTTCTTGTAAGAAAACGGCCGCCGCCGATGTGGCCTTACAGTCCCGAGTACAAAACGCTTCTGGCCACCCTGTAAGCATGTCAATAAATGTCATTATGTATTGTTCCCCGTTCTTGGCTTTCCTCAAGGGTCCTACAAAGTCCGTCTGCACCACCTGCCATGGGAACTCGGGCCGTTCCCATGACTTGGCCATTGCTTTATAGTGCGGCCCCCTTTTTCTGAGTGCGCACCTCTCGCAGGCCCGTACATAGTTAGTTATGTCCACAAACATGTTTTTCCAATAATACTTTTCCAGCAACATGTCATTCATAGCTGATGCCCCTACGTGGCCTCCACAAAACATGTCGTTGTGCATCATATACAGGACTTTCTCCACCAACGTCGGTGGAACCATAACGCGCCCATACAGTTTTACCGGTCCTCTATAATTCCTCTCTTTTCTCTGCCTATTGAATTTGCACAGCAGCCCGTTATCATTTACTCCCATAAGCTCTGAACTGTACAGTATGGTTCTGGCTTGTTCCCTACTTTCGGGGAGAATATTCTTTTCCAGGAACCTCAAAATGGGGCCCAACTCCAGGTCATTTTCCTGTTCCCTTCTGATGTCCACTTCATCTAATTCGTCCTCCTGTATCTCATGCAACACTAATTCACAAGTTCTAGTTGTATTACCTGTTGTGTATATTCTACCTTCCTTATCCTCCTTTAGGTCATGAATCAGCAGTTCACATCCGACATCAGGTTCAAACTCGCCAGTTTCATTGTCTGGCTCCAGCTGTCCCTTTTTTAATGGAACTCGTGATAAATAATCTGGGAGATGATGGCCCTTTCCTGGATGGTACTCAATCTTAAAATCGAAGGGTGTTAATGCAAAACCCCATCTCCTCAACCTTTGGGATGGCGCCTTATGCGCATTTTGCAATAGCGGCACCAATGGCTGATGGTCCGTCATAATTGTGATTTTCCCTGAATGCAACATGTCCTCATGATGTTTAAGCACCTTTATGATTGCCAACCCTTCTTTTTCAGTTACTGTATAATTTCTTTCTGCTTTATTGAGCGTATATCCATAATAGGTCACCGGTCGTAACTGCGTGCCTACCATGTGGCATATTGCAGCCCCTATAGCTGTCCCACTAGCGTCGGCCATTATATAGAAATGACCTCCTATTTGTGGATGAATTAATAGGGGGGGCGATGTCAATTTCTCCTGAATCACCTTGAAGGCATTCTCACACTCCTCAGTCCATTCCCATGCAGTGTCATTTTTTAACAGATTATTCAGCGGCACAGCATACACAGCAAACCCAGCTATGAAATTTCTGTAATAATTACACAGCCCCAGAAACGACCGTACCTGCGTCTTATTGCCTGGTCTACCGAACTCCTGTATCTTATCAGTGATAGCCGGCTGTGTAGTCAGTCCTTCAGCTGTCACTACATGTCCCAGAAACTGTATTTTATCACTACAACATTCACACTTCTTTGGTTTAATCGTCAGCCCTGCTTTAATAAATGCCTTAAGCACCTTATCAACATTGAGAATGTGTGATTGTATATCTGGGTCAAAGACCACTATGTCGTCCAAATATGCCATGCAATATTCCGGGATTAACCCTTCCAGAGCCATTGACATTATTCGTGTAAATTGCCACCCGCTGTTCTTCATACCAAATGGTATTCTCCTATATTGCCACACACCTGAACTTGACTCAAACGCCGTGTAATGCTTGCTACTTTCATCCATATCGCACTGATGGTATCCACTTAGCAAATCCATACATGAGAACACTGTAGGTTTCCTGTATGCCATGTACATAAATAGACTCCTCGCGGTTGGCATAGGGTACGAATCACTCTCCGTTATCATGTTCAACACCCTATAGTCTGTGCATAATCTGGTCTTACCATCCTTTTTCTTGACCAACACCAATGGGCTCCTATACACACTTGTGCTAGGTTCAATAATTCCTAATTCCAACATTTCACGTATTTGCCTATTGATTTCTCTCATTTTTATCGGCGAACACCTGTATGGTTTTACCTTGCATGGCCCTTTTTCTGTATTCACTCTAAGCTTCATTGGGGCATATGTACAATGCCCTAATTCCGACATGTCAAATGCAAACGCGTCGCAGTTGTTAGCCAGCATCTCTTTAAATCGTGCCTCCTCATCTTTGGATATGCATGTATCACCCAATGATAGCATTCTTATCCTATTTTTCTTTTTATCCCTAGCACTCTGGATGTCTGCCTTCTTTCTCAGGGTCTCAACCTGGACATTAATGTTGCATACTGTAGCCAGCCTTCTGTTCTGTACACTTCTCGTTCTAGATGTTACCATACCATCCGGTGTCCCTTCCTTTTGAATGTCTAAAATATCACACACTTTTAGTGTATCTAACTTAGGTGCTTCTATTATTTCTGCATATCCCAAGACATCATATCTACTGACAAACACTACACTGTCGGTCCAATTGCCTACCTTAGTCCAGCAGTTCTTTCCGACGAAGTTCAAACTCTGTTCCAATGCGACCATTGTCAGGTTTGAAGGCTCGACTTCTACCACATCCCATGGGTTCTTACTCAACTGTTCCCATGGTTCCAACCTAATTATTTCCTCAGTCCATGGTTCCAATCTGATATCCTCTATTGCTGACACCGGGCATCCCGTAAATAGCTCTATTACACTATTCTTCATTCTAATATCAGCCCGTACATCCAGAAGTAAATCCCTGCCTAATATGACCTTATACAGCAATTCCGGCACCACATTAAAATTATAATATACAACTGCTCCTCCCATAATGACCTTTACCCTGATGTTTTCTATAATTCGTCTCTCATTGTTGTTTCCAAATTGTACTGTCTGCTTCATTCCGGCAGTTGACTCCCATACATCATCATCTGTCAACTTATCTCTGACCTCCTTGGCCATGAAGCACTCTGAAGCCCCTGTATCAACGAGTCCCTGTATCTTCTCTCCTCCAATTACTACCGATACCACCATTGCTTGTTTTGAATGAGTATTTGTTTTAGGTCCGTTCGCCTGTATGATATTGAGTTCTATCGGCGAGCCGGACCAGTCCACGAGTTTCCCTGGTTCCTATCTCTGTTGTACCCAACTCTACCTTTACTCCATGCTTCCGGTGCTCCTACATCCTTCAACCAATAGCAGGCATGTGTGCTATGGCCCTGCCTGTTATGTATTAGGCAGAACGCTCTGCCGGGGGGAACTGTTTCTTTTCCTTCCTTTAACGCTTCCATTTCTGATCCATCCATTTTGGCCAACCTAGTATATTCCTCCTTTCTTCTATCATTCAAGTCGAACGGCCGAAATCCCCCTTGTTGCATCCTATTGTTCCCCTGTTGGTTGTGACTACCCCCTTGTCTTTGGGGCTCGTTCCTTCCCATCCAATTTCCTGCGCCCCTCTGGGGAGGTCCCTGAGCCTCTTGTCCTCTCTGGCCCTCATACCTTCTTCTATCGTCGTATCTCCTCTCATCATTATACCTCCCGGGCCTTCCATATCCTCTTCCATTACCCCCAGTCCTATCATTATAGGCCCGGCCCTCCGGTGGCCTGTTATTCATTTGATCTCTCCTGCCTAAATTATATCCATCCATTGCCATATTTTCTGCAATTGATCTGATATTGTCCTTCCAATATTGTGCCTCCTCATTAGCATCTTTATTTACTCTTCCTACTATTCCAGGGTTCCCGTTCTCAATCAACGCTGCTGTTGGCTGACTTACTCTAGGCTGCTGTCCTTCTAAATAGAGCGCCTGATCCAATGCAGACTTGATGTCAGTGTGGGCTGTTCTCATCAGTTCATCAGTTCTCCTTGAATATACGGCAGGGTCCCGTTAAGAATGTTCCCAACAGTGTATCATCATCATGCCCTTCTTTCTTTTGTTTCATAATTTCAATATAAAATTCCATGACCGTCTGCCCTGTTTTCTGTTTAAGTTGGGACACATCTTTCAGTTTCTGCCACTTCGGCCTTTTGTCCTCGAAGGCTCCCTTCAAGGCTTCCTCAATTAAGGCTACAGTATTCTTCTCACCATCGGGGAGAGCTTCAATCAAATCATATGCTCCTCCTCTAAGGTGCATTTTTATTACATCCAAAAATGCATCGGGTTCATAACCATAGATGACCCTGAGTGATTCCATTTCGTTGAGGAACCTCTCATAGCATTCCCCTTTGGCCCCGGAGAATGTGGGGAACTTAATATTAGGATTAGCAGGCATATCTGTATGTCTTAAGTCACCTGGTACGTTCTCACCGTCGTCGTCTGATGGATCAGAAAAACTACTCCTATTGCCCGTTTGTAAGCTCTGTTTTGATCCAGTGTCACCTTCACTCTCAGTCAATTGCTCCTCAGGTGTCCTTGGTCTAACTGGTTTGTTATTAATACCTTCTATTTCTCCTAACGACCGCTGCGCATCCTCATATCTTCTAACCAACTCGTTATTCTGTTCTCTTATCTGTCTATAATATTCTTCCTCACTATCTGTATCTCCCACCTGGGCCGCGCCGGGTAACACGGGCTTCCTGCTTATAGGCTCATCATCAGCTATCGCTTCTGCCCGTATTTTATAAACACCTGATTCACTCACTATCTCAAAATCGTCTTCCCAAATATCTTGTCTCTTTTGTTTTGGTTTCTTTCGTGACCTTGGTTTGCCGAAAGTTAGCTTCCTAGCAGCTGCTTCCAATATCTTCTCGCTAGAAGGTACCCTGGAGGAGGGTGTGAATACAGTGCTCGAGGTGTGTCCAAACGCCCCCTCCACCGAGGTAGCAGGGGTGTCTGTCAAAAACCTCTGATCACCGCTCAACCTATCTTCCTCCCGGGTGGCAGTGCTGACCTGGGTATAATCCTTCCCACACTGCCTCCGTGTGGCTTCTCCTGCTTTCCCTGCTGGATTAGCCCCTGTCGGTGTGGGGTGACCCACAGGTGGGGCCTCTCCTCCTGGTGGTCCCCCACTAGCGTCCTTCTCAGCCTGTCCGGATATAGGGCCCTTCCGGCAGCCTGAAGTAGCCCCAACAGGGTCCGGAACACCCCCGCTTAATGCTCCAGTACACACACCTCCTGGGCTTTCTGGAGGTGGCCCAGTTCTACCATAGCTGTACTGCTTACCATCCCAGTCTAACTGGATCTGCTCCGCAGGTCCTGCAGATCTTAAGGCCCTTCTTCCTATATTAGGATACCCACTTGTCTTACTGTTCTGGCCTAGCTCTGCTTCAGGTGGTGCCAATTGATTGTCTCTAGTACCACCTGGCGAAATGTCCTGCGAGCTTGGTAATGTCCCTCCGTAATCCACAGTACTCTCACACACACTTATATCATCACCATCGCTCTCCTGTATCTTACTTAATACTTTTGGTGCACTAGTGTCCGGGAACGGGCATCCTGACATTTATACATCAAATGTAGTGCCCCTCGAGTTGATCACCATCTGCGCTATAAGACTTTAGGTTATCTTATCTGCTTCATTACAAGGTTTAATTATTATCAGTGCCTTATAGGGGAAGTAGCTCTGGTAGAGTACTAATGCACCTACTCAATAACCATAAGTCTGTATTACAGGTTACCATTTATTGAACATTCCATTTCCAGGTGACATCCAATCCTTATTTACATTGACTCCTGTTGAGGGTTATTGGTATTCACTTTAACCCTTCACATATATGTACAGTTATTCGCATGACTCCTGATATGATTGTGGGTATGTGTGTGTGTGTGAGACCTCTGCCCGCGATCACCAAGGCTTAAGTAACAGCTTTATCTAACACTCGTAATCCTACATAGTGCTAGTGGTGATACATCTGGTGCACTCTCCTATTGGATTAACTCCGCGAGTACATCGCCCAGTTGCTGACCCTCTAGCTTCGTGTGTTTATCTTACTCCACTAATAATATCCTTCTTTATCGTCCTTTATATATATATATATATATATATATATATATATATATATATATATATCTGTCCCTTTACTAGTTCACTATTCCCCTGGTAGGGACCCCCTATGTCTTTGATAATACTTTGGCCCAGTTTGTTACCTTGGGCCGCTTATGTTGGTATTTTCATGTATATTATTATATTAGCTGTAAGGGGCCTTCTGTTCTATCTTTTGGATAAGCTCCCTGGTCGGTCGGTGTAGGTGGAAGGGTGCATAGTATATCCTGTTTACATGATTCTTCCAATCTTTACCCATCTCTTTTTACCTTGCAGGTGTGGTTCTCCCTGGTCGTCTTCCATCTCTATGTTAACCCTTCATGGATCATGCTAACCCTTTATGGATTATAGTCTACACCTATGTACATTATTACTTCTGACACTCATTATTTATCACAACTACTCTTATGTGCCCTTGCACACATGACCGTCTAGACAGTTGTCTGAGTGTAGCTTATAAGGTCAATTGATCTCTATAGACTGCTGTGTTGGCATAGCGCGCTCTTTCATGTGGGGATTAGGCTTTAGACACTCCATTGTGTTACCCTTACTCTTCTTAGACTTCATGTCTGCTTTACTTGGAGGGTCCCAGACTTTGACCATTCAGAGGCAATAACCTACTGATATATTTACAAATTTGATTGGCTTTATATACATATAAGTAATTCATTATCAGTCACACATGCCTTATGTGTGGATGAAGAGAATTTGTAATACATTTTGAAAATCTTATGTTCTTTTGGTATCTCAATCTGTTTCTAATTTCTTGAAACTGCACCACACCTAGATTTTTTTCTTAGTATGTGGTGTGCAGGCCTAGGCTTGATAGGGCCTATACCTGTGGTTTCTCTTGTAAGGGTGATATCATTTTTGTTCCTTACAATTTTGTTGTAGTATTTGGCCTCATGTGGAATAAGCCTGTGTGCAAATTCATTGTTTCTGACAGCCACAACCTTTTTCAGTCTGTCTATGTGCACTTGTCTGGCCACCAATAGATTGGTGTCCAAGTTTTTGAGTTTGGCACTTGTCAAACTAGGTCTATCTACTACAACATATGGTCCCATAAAAAGGGGTTGAAGCTTCTTACACTCTGTGTTGGTCAGGATTCTTGGTATGTTTAGGTACACCATGTCGGTGACCTTGATTTCCTGTGGTGTAAGCTTCTTATCATATCTATCCTTTCTTTCCTTTTGTAGCTTGGCAACCCTTTCTATAGCTTTCCTCCTAGAGGTATCTTGATTTGTTATCATGTTAGCTACATGGTCTGCTACGGTGGATATGTCTTCCTGTATTCCCAGCCCTAAGTCCATTGGAGTGGCTGGGTTTCTTCCATGAAGTAGGAAGAAAGGGGTGAATCCTGTGGTTTGGGATTCAGTGTTGTTTAATGCAAAGGTTATGGGTTCAATAAATGAGTCCCAATTGTTTTGGTGCTTTGAGCAGAATGCTCTGAGCGCTGTGCCTATGCTAGCATTGAATCTCTCTACAAGCCCATTTGATTGTGGCCTGTATGGTGAGGAGAATTTATGTTTGATCTTGAGGTGTGTAGAACTCTGCTGCTGTTGTTCCAGCTTTTAAGTCAGTAGTAGCCCAAGCTGTTGCATATCTGGTAGCATAATCTATGCAGACTTGTATATGTTTGTTTCCCCTGGCGGTTGTGGGAAGTGGTCCCACCACGTCGAGGTTTAGGAACTTCATTGGTGAAGCCATGTACTCTCTCACTGTCATTGGTGTTTTGTGTGAGTGTACTTGCCTTTTTGCTGTGAGGCATGTGTGGCAGGTGGAAACATATTTTGTTGTGTCTGCTAGCATAGACTTCCAATATACCCTAGGTCGGAGTGCTGACAGCATCCTACTTGAACCAAGATGGCCGCCAGTAGGTGAGTCATGGAAATACTGTAGTGTAGATGCAGTGTCTTTTGTGACATTTTTCCTGGCAGGTGGGGTTTTGGTAGGTTTGTTTCCTGTGACCTTTTTCTCATTTAGAATAGTTTGTGATTGTGTGGGGGGTTTTGGTGTGCCCTCCTGAATCATTTCTCTAGTCTTTGAGCGTGTGGTCATAGGACACAAATGGTTTGATGTTTCCTCTCCCTGCATTGATTCAAAGAATCTGACTGATTTGGAAGTTGCCTGAGTAATAGCATATATTGTGTCTTCTGAATCTTCCTCATCTGAGTCAGGTGGGGTGAAGGGTGGCTCCTTAGGAGTTGCCTTCACCATCTGATTGAGTGATGAGAATTCAATAGGCTCGAAGTCATTATCTGGAAAGAGTTGTGAGTATTCTCTCTCACAGTGGCAAAACACATAATGTGTTATCATTACGTTTTAAATATACCACGTAAGGTTTCCTACCATATTGGTCAGTTTTAGAAGATCTAACATCAATGCGAATACAATCAACAGAAAGCGACACATCTTTAGATTTAAGATTGTGAGGGGAATCGACTACATGACCCACCCTGAACACACCTCGGTAACACAATAGGATAGCTGACCAGAAGACTACATCTTCATATGCAGACAAATCCAGCTTGGACTTGAACTTCAGCATATCACTTGGAGTAAAAGGATTAGTTTTAACAGAGGAACATTTATAATTACGCTCAATACCATCCAAGGTCTTCTTTACAATAAAATTACTGCTATAATCAGAATAACCTTTTAATTTTTGATAATACCACACTGCAGACAAATAGTTCCTAACAGATATAGGTTTCATTTTATCTGCTAAATATACACTATACAAAGAAGCTTGAGAAGGAGAACAAGGTAGGGGATTAAAGTTAAATTTCTTACAAAATTTTTTGTACCTGCCAAACTGCTGTTTGCGAACCTTACGTGTGGACTCTGCCACGCCCCTGAACAAAAACCTTCTCCTTCTCCGCTCCAGCTCCCTCAGATCTGGAAGCACAGCAACACATATTATATTCAGCCAGGGTATTTTTACATTTCTTAGGAACACCTTTGTACATCAGCCTTGACAACTGATCAGCTAAAATGTTCTCCTCTGACCTTATATATGTAGAATAAATTTCAATGTTGTGAATGAAACATAGCCAAAAAATTTCACGTAGCCATTCCATACACAACTTATTTTTTGACCGACCCGTATTTAACATGGCTAGAACTTGGAAATACATATTGTGTGTAGGGATGTGCATGTAAGGTAAACCCTTGTTGCATGAGGTCCAGTTTAATCTAAGAATCTAACAGCAATATATAGGACCAGCAGTTTCTTTCTCATATCCAAAAATAACTGTGTTAGGTGTGACATAGTTTCAGTTTCGGTTTCTATTCAAGTCAAGCCAGTGTTGATGACCATTGAGAATTAAAGGTATTGCAGGGAATATGGATGTATTGTAGACAAGGTGTGTGTATGTGTGTGGGGGCAGTATGTATGCATAGGACCAGTAATTTAGGAATGATTGTTGTTGGGGGGGGAGCAGGGGGGTATGCAGCTCTCTTTGTAGTAAATATGGTCCACTCCTGTCCTGGGTTCTCATGTAGACAGACTCTACTGACCCCCACCCCCAACAAAGAGTTCACAAAGGTAAGAAATAAGGGGTATACAATATTTCATATTTGCTATAGTGCACAGGAATGTCCCATGCACACATTGAAGAGGAGGGGGGGGTCCGTATGGTTTGGGTCTGTATGCATAGGAAGGAGGGGGTTGTTCAAATGCATACATGATCAAACTGATGATTTGTGACTATCATTATGGTGTTCATATGTCAGATGTGGAAGACAGAAACTGGAATAAATACTTCCATTGACATGCAGACTAGGAGAGTAGGATTGTTTTGTTGCTATCTTTCAATATAATGCAAAACTTGTAGAGTAGTTTCAACTAATATGCTTGGCTTGCTAGTGCTCTTGGTGATGGTTTGGTGGTGGGTACTAAGCTATCTTTTTTGTTTCAGGCAATAGCTCTAAACCGAACAATGTCTACTAGATACTGCATACTGCATTTTCCATCCAAGAACAATGCTGATAGACAAGGGCTTATAAAAGCATGTGACCAACAAACCTTTGAAAAAATCAAGTTGGCTGATCAGAAGAAAAGGTCTTACTTGAAGCAATCAAAGTATTTTAGTATCAAATTACCAGAGTACTTAGATGAAAATATGGGATACCATGTCAAATGCCTTAAAGACTTCACTGCTATTCCAAAAGATGGAGGTGACAAGAGAATTAAGAAAAATGTACAACAGAAACCAAAATTAAGGTCAAATGTGACACATACTACTCAAAATAGCTCTGGTGTGTTTAGACCTGTTTGCATATTCTGTAACCGTTACAGGAAAACTAAGAAGGGTAATGTTGAATATCCTGGGAGTTGTGAAACTGATACAGCTGAAAAAACAATAAAAAGTGCTGCTCTCAAGCTTAGTCATCTTGATATATCATCCAAGATTAGTGGCATTGATATGAAATCAAAAGAGGTGAAATATCACCATTCTTGCAAGCGAGATTTTCTGAATAAAGCACAGGATGGCAAAAAGAAGTCTGAAAAAATGATCAATCATGAAAATGCTTTTAGCGAACTCAAAACATACATTCAGGCAGAAATCATTGATAGTCCTAGTAGCATGCTACTAACCACCATTTATGAAAAGTACATCACAATGTTAGGGGAGTCAACATATTCTGCTGACAGCCTCTGTGCTAAGATATTAAAAGAGTATGGGGATGAAATACAAAAGCACACAGTAGGCCAAAAGAAAGGTGTTATATTGTATAGTTCAAAACTGACTGCTGATGAGGCAAAGAAACTAGTGTTTTTTGACCACAGCTCTCTGTTTGAGACAGCTGTATTTCTCCGTAGACAGATACTTAATATGAAGGAGTGCGGCAAAGAACACATGAATGAATTCTCTGAAGAGGCTCTTGAAAGAAATAGGGAAACTATTCCAAAAGATCTTGAAAGCTTTTTCACAATTCTCTACACAGGTAAGGCAACACTTCCTGGTCATGAGAAATCTGTCAGGCTGATGAAATCAGTCTGTGATGATGTCATATACTGTGCAACAGGAGGGCGAGTCAAACCCATGAAACATGTAATAATGGGACTTGGTATGAAGAGCATTACAGGTTCAAGAAAGGTAGTTGAAATTCTGAATCGATATGGACATAGTATCAGCTATCATTTGGTAGAGGAGAAAGAAACAGAGATAGCTACCGAGATAATGGAGAGACAACTAGTAACTCCAGATGGAATTAAAAGGAGGGGAGAGCCATACAAAAAGAAACCAAAGATAAAAACATTTCAGTATAATGTGAAGTATCTGCCACCTCCTCCAAATATCACAAGGATAAAGTACCTTGACCACCTACGGGTATTGTCAACTCTAGTGGCAAAGGCCCCTATGTGGGTTGGGTGGAATTCTAGACTTGCTATTGACAGTCTCCCACTTCACACCATAGCCTACATGGAAAACATCACATTACCACCCACAAGGTTAGATGTTGTTTTGGAAACAATGAAAATATCCCAAAAGGTAGCAGCGGAATGTGGACAGAACATTGCTGTTGTCCACTATGACCTCGCCATCGCTAAACCAGCCATGCAGATCCAAGCTTCTGAAACACCAAAGTATGATAATTTATTCATCTGCTTTGGTCCTTTCCATATACTCCTGGCCTACTTTGGTGCATTGGGCTATTACTTGGATGGTTCAGGGGGAGAGGACATTCTGGTAGAAGCAGAGGTACTGGCCAATGGCTCTCTACAGGGATTCCTTAAAGGCAAGCACTACAACCGGTAGGTGCTTTCTTTTGACTATATATATAATATTAGTGCTGAAGATATTTGCACATGACCATATCATAAAATGAGATATAATTGATAAATTTCACTTGTAGAAAGTTCTTATATTTCAATTTTCGAAGAATAAACACCCACAAATATGTATTTTACCAATATCCACATATCTAATACAGGTATGGTTCCTTCCAGGTGTAAAAGGATCCATCCACTCCTGGCAGCAGCAATGCAGACTCTGCATTTCAAGCAGTTTCTGACTGAGAAAGGGACTCTTCCACCGAGGTTAGTAGACATCATCCATGAGTTAAATGACAATGGAAGCCCTGAGACATTAGAAAAACTAGAGAATGATGAGGTCTACATCATGTTCA
Source organism: Acholoe squamosa (assembly GCA_949317995.1). Taxonomy (NCBI): domain Eukaryota; kingdom Metazoa; phylum Annelida; class Polychaeta; order Phyllodocida; family Polynoidae; genus Acholoe; species Acholoe squamosa. The sequence goes on from OX439051.1 coordinate 35,421,111, forward strand.
TGAATGATTATGAGCAGTATGCTTCCCAGACACTCGATGGTGTGCATGGGAGCACGGCGAAGTATTGGATGATCTACATTCAGTTAGTTCACACATACCTTGTATTCAGCCGAGCCTGCCGCACAAACGACTACAACTTGTTTGTACATGGACTAGGAGAAATGTGCCAGCATTTCTTTGCTGGTAACCGACCGAATTACGCAAGGTGGATGGTCCGCTATCATCTAAATCTTCTGAACATTGATGAAAGCCATTCAGAGGCCCGAGAGATGCTTGAAAATGGAGCACTGTCAATCAGGAGGACTGAAAAGCACTTCTCCAGGACAGCAGTGGACATGACACTAGAGCAGACAGTGAATAAAGATGCAGCCTCAAGGCTCACTGGGATTTCAGCCTTTTCTCTGTCACCTTCTACACGCACCAAATGGACTGTGACCAAGACAGCACGCAGTGCAATAGTTGGCTGTCTCTTATCTGGAGCTGGATTGCTTAAGCATGAGGATATTACATCCGAGCTAAAGCCACAGAGGATAGCAAAAGACAATGAGGACCTGCAAAGGCTCATTACACAGATTTGTGATTCTATGAACCCTTTTGCACTTCCACCAGAACCTGCCCTCTACAGTCTGTCCACAGGTAAAGAAGTACCAGAGGATATAAGGCAGGATCTCATGGAGTGGAACGAGAAGGGCAAAAAGTGGCTGGAAGATTTTCGGGAAGGGTGCTTTAGTGACCCTGAGAGATTTGAGAAACCAATCCCTCGTAAAAAAATCAAAAATTTTGCGAGTGCAGCGGTTAAAGTAAAGGTCACTTCCAAGGATGCCGAGATAAAAGAACTGGCAGGAACAAGGGACCTGTTTGGCAACCTACTGTACCTCAGCAGCAAAGAGGATCTTGATCTTGAGAAAGTGTTTGAGTATCCTCTAACTCCTGTTCCACTTTAACTTGGTTCTGTAGATGGCACTATGAATGCAACAAACAAAGCTATGTTGCAGCACAGGATTGAGGAAATTGCTCCTGGTATATCAAGATTTGGAGAGAGTGATGTCACGCTGGTTGATGCATCATTCTTTCTTTACCAAATTGTAAATCCACCTATCACTTATGGGGAGGTTGCAAAGGATATTCTCACAAGGTTGTGCCAAATGTCTCCCACTGTGCATTTCATCACAGATCAGTATGAAGTTGTACCCACTATCAAAGACACTACTCGAGCAAAGAGACATCAGAATGAGAAGCAATCTAGCACATCTGTTCTAATAACTGGCCCAAAGCAGCAGACAAAGGAATGGAAGTCAGTAATCAAATCTGGTGCCTTCAAAACATCATTTGTTAAGTTCCTGCTCAAGGAGTGGGCAAAAGAATCCTATCTACAAATCCTGGATGGACACTCTGTGTATTTGACTTGTCAGAATGAATGCTTCAAGTTCAGTGTCAAAGATGGAGCCATCATCAGGGAAAGAATAATTGAGCTAGAATGCTCTCACATAGAGGCAGATACAAGGATAATGTATCATATGACACATTGCATTGGGCACAATGGACAGGCAGAAATTGTGGTTAGAGCAAATGATACAGACATATTTGTTTTGCTGCTATATCATTTGTACCACATCTACAAGACACATGCTGTAAAGGCCAAAGTCTGGCTAGATGTGGGATTATCTAGCAATAACACAAGAAGGTGCATCAGCATCACAGAAATGGTAGATAAACTTGATGGTGATGTCATAAGTGCACTACCAGGGTTGCATGCCATGACAGGAAGTGACTACACTCCAGCATTCAGTCACAAAGGGAAAGTGAGGCCACTGAACCTTATGATGAAAAACAAAGCACACACTGACACATTCTCAAAGCTTGGGGAAGATAATGTAAATCTTGTAGATCTCACAGCTGAACTTGAGCCATGGGTCTGTGTATTGTATGAAAAACCAAAGTTCCAGTCTGTAAACAAGGCAAGACTAGCGATATTTGAAACAAAGTATGCACCCAAAAACAAAGTTGACCTCCTTCAACTCGCAAAAGGGGCAAATCCGAGTAATTTTCCACCAAGTAAAGCAACATTGGAGAAACAGGTCGAAAGGGCCAATCTTGTAGCTTCAACATGGAAAAGAGCCTGGCATCCAAATCCTCTAATACTGGACCCAGCACAAAATGGATGGGAATTGAATGATGGTCACTATGATATAAACTGGTTTGATTGTGCTCAATTCCCCAAATCAATCAAGGACATCCTTCTGAAAACCCCACTTGAGGATGAAGACCTTGAGGAAGAAGAAGAGATGGCATATGGGGAGAACAGATATGGAAGGGATGAATCAGATGGAGAGGCAGATGAAGAATGATGGTGAATATATCTTGAGAGCTTCACTGTCAAATATGAAGCAAAATCAAAATATGTGGAACGCACAGTCCTGCTGATTATATTTCTAATATAAATAGAGCATCCATATATTTCTGATAAAGTGTTCATCCCTGATAAACAAATTGCTTGATAACTAATAGTCATAGCCCAAAAGATCACATTGTAAGTTAGGTACATAGAGGAAAGCTTAAAGTGTTTTGTCTGTTCTTCACGTATGTAAGCATTTAGGATGATGTTTAATTGATTTTTTCTGTGCGGAAATGGTCATCAAAGCTGACAAAGAGCTGTAAATTTGATCTGATATGTTACACAGAACCTTCTGCATAATTTGACTTGCATGAAAACATAGTAGGGATTGGGTATGTGTGCATTAATAAACGATGATATGTTTTATAGTGGTTGTTTACTTATAAATCGTCAAAATCGGTAAAATATTGGCGGCCATCTTGAAAATGATGTTGGGAACTGGTTTATTAAAAGCAGAACATTAAGAGGAGAACCCTAACTCTTGATAATATGGGTGTAGATTACCCTATTAAATGGAGATAGGACTTATCTGAAACTCCAAATGACATATATTTACCATGTTGAGAATTGACGGTGACCTACTTTAAGCCCCGATTGTGCGAAAACGCAGCGTCGGATTTTTTTAAGAATTGCAGATCTGAATTCGTGAGACTTTTTTACATAAGAATCTGCCATCAGACCTTTTGGTACCCAAAACAAAAATAAAAGTGTCTGGCCTCTTGGACTACCAGGAGCTTGGAGATTTGATCCATTACATGAGGTGGTATTTGGGGGTTACTGTGTTGGTTCCCCTGGTAACCTCTTGTGTCAGGTTTGTAATCCTCCTGGCGTGGGTTGGAACCCTGGTTATATTGACCAGAGTTGCTGTATTGACCGGAGTTGTTGGATCTCTGGTTGTTGTAGGCACCATTGTTGTTGTAGGATCCACTGTTGTAGTTCCTGTGTGGACTATGGCTTCTACTGTTGGATCCTTGATTATAGGATCCAGAGTTGTTTGAACCCTGGCTGTTGTTGTAGGAACCATTGTTGTTGTAGGATCCAGAGTTGTAGTTCCTATGTGGACTATGGCTCCTACTGTTGGATCCCTGGTTATTATAGGATCTGCCATTACTTGGGGTTCTGTCTCTCCTATCACTGTATGAAGAGTTACCATTGTTGGAGTTGGAAGAGCTGTTGTCTTTCCTACTGTTGTGACCCCCCCCGGTTGTTGTTGTTGCCCCCCCTACCTCTACCTCTATTGGATTGGTAGTTGGGGTCATAGTTATTTCCTCTATATCTACCGGTAGGGTCTTTTGATGTAACCTTAGCCTCCTGTTGCCTTACATGGGCACTAGACATTAGGTTAACATCTTCATCTGCACTAGTGCTGATTTCCTGGACCTTCTTCTTAGTAGGCTGTGGGTTAGACTCTGCCTCCCTTATTTTCCTAGATCTTTCTTGGGTCTCAACCTCTAAGGCTAGGTCTAGGGCTTGGTCAAAAGAGTCTATTTTCTTGTTTTCAAGAGCTACAGAGATCCAGGGCCTCATGCCTTGGGTAAATGCCTTGCTCAAGATGTCATCGCTTTGGCGTTGGGCATTACACACTTTCCTGAGATGGCATGCATAGTCTAGGACAGGTTCATCTATCTTTTGTGCACGGAGTGCAGTCCTTGAGATGATATTGTCTCGAGTAGCAAAATACTCTTTTAATTTATTCACTACATTGGTCCATGTCAACATATCAGGTGTGGCACTTTCCCTGAAGGATTCAAACCAAGCTAGTGCTTGTCCTTCAAGGTACTTGGGTAAATATGTTACCATGGTGTCACTGTCTGTTACTTTGTACTTATCCTTCAGATATTCTGGGAATTTGTGATCAATAAATAATGCTGTTGACATGAGTGGTGATGGGTGTGAGAAAGTTTTGGGTTTTGTTACCTCATGTAGCCTGATCTTTCTGTCGTCCTGTTGCTTTCTGTCTATGAGTTTGGTCATGTTGGACACCATGGAGATTATGATGTCATCTTTGGATCCAGAGGCAGATGGTGTGACAACAGGTGTGATGGCTGGTGTGGGAGGCTGTTGGGTCTGGGATGATACCATCTTCATGAGATCTGCTATCTGTTGTTGTTGTCTCTCTAGGGACCTCCGCTGATCTTCCATGGCCTTTTGTTGGGCATCTATTGCCGCATTCCTCTCTGCCAGTTGTTGGTTGAGGATCCTCTCCCTTTCCTCCTGCTGGGCCTTGTTGGTCTCTAGGGCAGTAACTGCATCTTGGATGGCCTTCTCATAGGCCCTTATCTTCTCAGCTGTCTGATTAGGTTGGGGGCCTTCATCGGTGTCCATGATGGAGGGTGTGGGAGAAGTGTCTCTGGAGGAGTGGCTGTCAAAGGCCGGAGCTGGGGTGGAGGATCTAGATGAGGGTGTGAATCCACCCCCTGAGGCAGATCCTTCTTCCCCTGAGGTAGATAGCGTGAGTTGAGCGTCCTGTAGAGATCCTTGGGAAATGTTGGATCCCTGAGAACTGGTTGTTCCCTGAGTAGACAGGGTGGGAGATGTGGGGTCTACTGAGTGTGGGTCTGTTGTACTGGAGGCTGATTTGCCCCCTGTGGGTCTCCTAGATCTAGGTGGGAGGGAGACCTCTTCAACAGGCCCCTGACTACGTAAGGTCTTTGTGTGTTGTTCTGCCAGCTTGACTGATAAGACCTTGATGTGTGGGGTGGACCTCACTGACGTGTGGGAGACCTCACTGACGTGTGGGAGACCTCACTGACGTGTGGGAGACCTCTCTGACGTGTGGGAGACCTCTCTGACGTGTGGGAGACCTCACTGACGTGTGGGAGACCTCACTGACGTGTGGGAGACCTCACTGACGTTTGGGAGACCTCACTGACATGTGGGAGACCTCACTGACGTGTGGGAGACCTCACTGACGTGTGGGAGACCTCACTGACGTGTGGGAGACCTCACTGACGTGTGGGAGACCTCACTGACGTGTGGGAGACCTCACTGATGTGTGGGAGACCTCACTGACGTGTGGGAGATCTCACTGGTCGTGTGGGAGATCTCATCGATGTGTGGGAGATCTCACTGATATGTGGGAGATCTCACTGACTGTGTGGGAGATCTCATTGATGTGTGGGAGATCTCACTGATATGTGGGAGATCTCACTGATGTGTGGGAGATCTCACTGATGTGTGGGAGATCTCATTGATGTGTGGGAGATCTCACTGATGTGTGGGAGATCTCATTGATGTGTGGGAGATCTCACTGATGTGTGGGAGATCTCACTGATGTGTGGGAGATCTCATTGATGTGTGGGAGATCTCACTGATATGTGGGAGATCGCACTGATCGTGTGGGAGATCTCATTGATGTGTGGGAGATCTCACTGATATGTGGGAGATCTCACTGATGTGTGGGAGATCTCACTGATGTGTGGGAGATCTCATTGATGTGTGGGAGATCTCACTGGTGACCTTTGTGGGCATGGTGTCAAGGTCACTGGGTGGGTGGAGTGGGGTTTACTGTGTGTATGATTGTTTTCAGTAATGTTGCCAGCTTAATTTTTTTATGAGAGCATTGGGTAATTTGGGATCTTAGTAGGATGTTCTCCACCACTTTGTCATACTAGTAATTGTGCATGATCAAGTTGTCATATGAGAAATATCATAAGACTAGTGGTATATAGTGTAAATACATTAAGCTCTCATAAAATAGTGTTATTTCCAGTTGTCACTGGTTTATTCAGCTTTAGGCAACATGTAAGAAATATCAATCATACAGTAGTTAGTATGTAGGTAATTTGTACATACAGTAAATATACAGTAGTTTATAAAGTATAATGTTCTGTCCCACTCCACCTGTGAGGTAACAATAATACAATGTCCAGCATGGTTCTAGGTGGGTTCCCACACCTAGCTCCTGACCTGCTGCTTAGAGGAAATGTAATAATGAATAACTTTACCCTCTGGTGGATGTCTTGAGGAAGATACCCTCTGGCCACTAATGATGGAAACCAATGCCTGTCTAGCATAGTTTCACCATAGTGCAGTGGTATAGCAGGTAGCAGGAGATGACTGGAGATGTTACCTCTGGAGCGGTTCTTGGTGTTCTGATTTCTAGGAGGTGCAGCCAGGCTATTTGTAGCAAATCTTGGAAAAGCACCTCAGACTGACTGGGGCCAGTGGCATCTGCCTAACTCTGCAATTGTTTGAGGGGAGGCTTTCATGTGTCACTGGGTCCACAAAGGACCCCCATGGGCGCCGCTGTGTCCCCCATTGTCTTGGTCGGTTGTGTAACTTCAAACCCCCATATCTCAGAAGTTTACGCAGTTCAACCGCCATTTTGCGCATGCGCGGAGTTGAATATGCCAAGTTTATAATGCCCGCTTGATAGGCGCGTAACTCGCGCCAGTTTGTCTGTAGTGCACTCGAAGGTTGATTCAGTCTCCATGGCATAACTTCCTTAATAATGAGAGTTCCGCCTTGATCTTGGGCTCATTCTGACCGTCTAATTATGGGCTTTCCATAAATGCTTTGATATTTGACCTAGGTCACTCAGGAGCGACGCTAGAGCGACCGGACGGTTATGGCGTCGTGCTTATGTAACCCATTGTTCAGTTATTAGAGTACTCAGACACTCATGACGGCGTCAGCGGTGCTCAGGCACCCGTGACGGCCGGTTGCATTCACTTACAAGTTATTAATTTGTGCACTGAACCATGAGGTCGCACACTGAGACCCTCATTTTTATTATATTGTGCAGTGAACCATTAGGTCGGAGCCTTTGATGTCATAAACTCTGTCTAACTGACTTGGTTTGGTGTTCAGTGGGGCATGAACGCTCTTATACAAAGTTTGAGCGCTCTTATAGCTCTTAGAACCAACCTATGTATTAATTTCTTAGATATTCTTTGATTAATACAATAATATGTTAGAATTTATGGAATAATAAAATGGTATATCATACTACGACAGGTTGAGCTATAGGATCGGAGGCAGAGCTTAGATCTTGGCGAGTGTTATCATTGTTACCACCTTTATGAAACAGTCATGTCAGCTATGCAATAAAAGGATCAACTGAACTTCCCTGGATTCCATGTACATTCACTTCACCACATGTAACCGTCCGTTGACAATATATATATATATATATATATATATATATATATATATATATATAGACTAATTGCTGACAAATAGTGAGTAATTACTAATATATATTGAATAATTGTTGACAAAAAGTAAGCAATTATTAACATAATCTTGACTAAATGCTGATGAAAAGTAAGTAACTACTACCCTGTATTGACTAATTGCTGACAAAATTAGTGAATAATTACTGACATATATTAACTAGCTGCTGACAAATAGTCCATAGATACTGACATATTTTGACAAATACCAGTCAAGACGTATATTGACTAATTTCTGACAAATTGTGAGCAATTACTGATATATAGTGACTAAGTACTGATATATAGTGACTAAGACATGGCATATATATTTACTGTTTGCTGACAAATAGTGAGAAATAACTGACAAATATTGACTAATTGCTTACAAATAGTGAGCAATTACTAACATATATTGACTAATTGCTGTTATATAATGACTAAGTACTAACATATATTGACTAATTGCTGACAAATAGCGAACATATCTACATTATATTGATCAGTACCAAAAAAAATTGCAACAATGCATTGTGGGATATGGATCTGTGGTAGTTTTTCCCTCCGATTGACCTCACACTATCGAAAATTCATTTCGACCGAAATTAAGGGAAATAAAATTTTGGACTGGGACAAATTTTTGTCAAAGCCCCAACCGGTATACACTGTGAAAGGCCTCCTCCCACAATGCTTTGAGCGTCCGTCCACCTGTTCAGCGACTGATACTTATTTCTATGCATTTCTACTACAAGTACCACAGGTTTGGTGCATGAATTGTTTACCGAGTTCACAATGGCAGCCTGTGGGCATAAATAGAGGCAACCTGGGAGCGTAAATGGCATCATATACAGAAACTGTCATATCTTCCTTAATAATAGGACTTTCCCTTAGTGTGACCTATAGATTAAGGGTAGCTTGAGCTTGCCAATGTCACTGCAGTCTTTGATTTTTTGTGTGAGGGCTCTAGGCGTCAGAGACAATTAAAACTCGCAACATACAGTCACTGTCAGCATTCTGGGTGCTATTATAAGTGTGTGAGGTATGAGGGCTCTAGGTGTCAGAGACAATTAAACGCAAAACACCGCACACACTAAGTCACCATGTATTATTAGTTTCAAATTGTTAGCATATGAATTATACAAAGGAGCAATGGAACATATCTATGTATATTGAAAAGTATCGGGACATTGCATTACTATGCTAATTATGCAAATAATATGCGTGGATATGGAGTGTTCGGTAGCAATCTGGGGTGTTTAGTCCACCTAAAGAACATACCCCCAAAATCAGTTGCGAAAAAGAAGAAGCGTAATAAATTTTTTAACTACAGGGGTTTTCGCCACTTTCCCCAGAAGTTCCCTGTGTGTGCGAACCATGATCTGAGTGTACCTATCTAAAAGCTCTTTTTGTGACAAAGATTGGCCAAAAATCTAACCATTTTAGGGAAGAGAGGGTCGAAAAAAGTTGTTTTTTGGGAGGGGGTATATAGAAAGTGGGGGGTAAGGGGGGCACTAGGGGTGGGATGTGGGGGTTGGGGGGGGTAGAAAACCTCATATATGAGTTATCCCATAGTGTGACCTACAAATCAAAGGTATCTCGAGCTGGTGATCATCGTGGGGATGTTCATTTTCACCTATGCTCAAGCATAAGAAAGTTAGCTTCCAAAATGCAGCCATGAAAGAGAATTTTGAGTTCCAAGTGTCAATGCAACACTACAGCAAGGTAGAGGGGTATCAGTCTGACCCTACAAATTAATATACAGTCTTGTTGAGTTCCAAGTGTCAATGCAACACTACAGCAAGGTAGAGGGGTATCAGTCTGACCCTACAAATTAATATACAGTCTTGTTGAGTTCCTAGCGTCAAGGCACGACTAAAGCAAGGTAAAGGAGTATCAGTCTGATCCTATACATTGATATACAGTCTAAGAGAGTTCCTAGCATCAAGGCACGACTAAAGCAAGGTAAAGGAGTATCAGTCTGACCCTACAAATTGATATACAGTCTTATTGAGTTCATAGCATCAATGCACCACTATAGAAAGGTAGAGGGGTATCAGTCTGACCCTACAAATAATATACAGTCTTATTGAGTTCCTAGCGTCAATGCACCACTATAGCAAGGCACAGGCAAGTTTGGAGTGTGTAGAGTGGATTGTTATGGTGTATAGGGACTGCACAGCATAGAATACAAATACACTAGGCACAGGCTCAATAACTGCTAGAGCTACATTCATGTATAAAGTGTTATTGAGTTACGAGCGTCAATGCACCACTATAATGATGCAGTGAGTGCCAATACAAAGACTGGGCCATGTTTTCACGGCTCAAGATATCTCTGCAGGTAATGTGGACTATGGTAGTGATTGTGCTGCAATCAGATGTGTTAGGGCCGCATTTTCACGCCTTAGGATGCCTCTACAGGTAATGTGGGCTCTAGGAGGTGTGAAAAACACAATTAAAACACGCCCTAGAGGGGGAGGGGTATTGGAGCCATCAGAAAAGCTATCAGGCAGCCCCAAGACGTCAGAGACAATTAAAGGGGGCATTGCATGCAGTCTCGGAGGTGTGATAACACTAGACTTGCCAGGTCCAGTACTAGTTTAATGTGAGGACATAAATCTACTTGGTAGTATTACTACTAATAACAGACCTGCCAAACGGACCAGTATCAGTCCAAACCATTGATTTTAGTAGCTGATCTATAGTAGAGAAAAAAGTAATGGTTTTTGTGACGACGATGATGCCGACCAGGGGTAGTGTGTGGGGAGTTGTAATGAAGCCGAGGAGGCATGTATGCCTCTGGGCTAATAAGTCTTGAGTCTGTATCTATTACAACACAGTATCACTCCTGTGGGGACTTGGGTGGACACACTCATATCATGAATATGATGAATTGTATCTTTGTGTTTGTATACTCTATAATCAATACAGAAAACCATGAGTTGAAGTATAGTTTGGTAGAGTGGAGACCTGGGAGCAATGTCAGCTGTATACTAGCAGTTTGGCTGTGCTGCAGGAAATCTTCTAGGTTATTCTATTTCCACCGTGGCATTTTTAAGCCCCAAATGTTTCTAGATTTAAAAGCCATTGCACCCATGACACCTAAACATTAAAGGCACTTAGAACCTATTCGAAATTCAGTTTCAAATGATTTTACATATCACTTAAAAATCCTTGTACTCCTGGCACTTTTTGTTACCAGTACTTCATTCAGAAACAGACGCTTATACTAGCCAACAATGTCCTCTAGTATCTATGGTGAAGTAAGTTTTTTTGTGGAAATCTAGAGGACTTGCTTGATACCACTATTGTCGACACCTAACTTTGTCTCCTTAACAATCACATTGCTGTCGTTAAATCTCCTCATACTTTGCCCACATCGCACTAGTGGTATAAATGGTTCAAAAAGGGTAAGGGGACTTTGTTGATTTTGTTGATTCAATGCTGTGGGGACAATAATTTATGTACATTTGCTGATTCGAAGTCTCTAAATTATCCCGCTTTTTATAAGAAGTTTTGACAATCACATGCATGCAACAATGCTGGCCTGTGGTCTTCTTTAATTCCCCTTCTATGTGCTATCCAGCCATGCCAATATTTCAATTGATATTGGCAGTGACAGATTGTCCACAACTGACACCACAAATCACCAAGATGACGTTTGTTACCATGACAACCCCCTGGAGGTGCTGAATCCCTTCCCGGAGGATTCCTGCATGAGATGTTGGGGGCACGGGGATGAGTTACTGGAAGTACCCTCTAATCCTAATAACTCTTTTTAAGCTCTGAGAGCATCCAGTTGTCACCATGACCATGTTTACCATGGCGCCGTTATGTGACATGATTTCCATTAAATATGACACAGATTTACCCCACATTTTTACCCCCATGTCTGCCACAACATTTTGTATACACCCCCAACTTCTATCAACCTGTCAATATAATTCACCTAGTTTAAATCATTCTCTGTATTCAATATATAATTATGGACCGTGGACCTCGACGGTGAGACAGTGATGAGAATTTCCTGTTTGTCTATCCTGTTTTATGGATATAAAGGGGTATTCCACCAAAACCGATAGTATTGCCGGGCCGATTAGCATTTTTCCTCATCCGCGACAATCATCGTGTATCAATCTGGGATGAAAATTGTCGGCCCAATTTGCCCACAGGGTCAATCGGATGCCCTTTTCTGTCCACTTTCATCGCTCTTCCACCGGGGACAGGGTAACCACCGGATACCATCTGCGATAAAGGTGTTTTGGTATATAATTTTTTTTTAAGTTACAAAATGGGTGTCAGAGCACCAGCTGCTTCATTATTGTGCATAGGTAGTAATACCATAGGGTTTACCTGCTTAGTTCTTTACTGTTGGTATTATATGTGTGTCTTTTTATGTGAAATTATGAATTAAATGAACACTATAACATTGTAAAATCCAAGAATGGCAGATGAGATACACAATAGTAGTTTAATATGGCTTCACAACCCAACACTGTCAATAGAAAGTGCTCGGATATAGGCCTGTCTGTTTCAATTCATGCATCATACAGAGGGAATCTAATGGATTCATGAGACCTATGTATGTACTCTATAGTGTGCACTAGGTGGCATCACTCTTGTAGAATTGACTTATTGTGTATCTCATCTGCCATTCTTGGATTTTACAATGTTATAGTGTTCATTTAATTCACAATTTCACATAACAAGACACACACATAATACCAACAATAAAGAACTAAGCAGGTAAACCCTACTACTTATGCACAATAATGAAGCAGCTGGTGCTCTGACACCCTCTTGGTGACTTTCAAGAATTAATAAGGCATAATTATCTGCTCACAATGAGAGTGGTAGGAGTCTTAAACTGCCGGCCCGATAGTAAGGACTCAGCCGATTTTATCTGCCAGAACAGAAAAAATCGGGTGACGGAAAAAATCATCGGGGACCATCGGTGACGGTTCCCGATGCATTTCCGATGGTAACCGAATTGGGCCAATGATCCCTGATCTTGGCCCAATGGTCCAAAACTGTCACCGATGCATTGGAAATGCATCGGCGATGCACTATCGGCCAAGAATCGGTTTCGGTGGAATACGGCCAATAGTAATGTCTGGTAACAAATTTACATTATTACATGAGATAACACCCCCACGATTTTCCCTTAAGCATAATGCCCCTGAGTCCATGTTAATCAATGAAACCAACAGGAAAATTAATTGCTAGTGCCTAACTCAATTAGGTTACCTTTAATCAATTCTAAATGGGAGAAGTCCCATAAGTGGTGCTAGTGACCCATGACTAGTGTTAGTTATTATTCGTCACTTTTAAGATTGTTAAATAATATTTGGGTATCAACATTGACATATGAAAAATCCATTGTTCCAAAGAGATACCATTGTACACTAAAAAAACACAGGGTCCCACAAATGTTGGAAAGAGTGAGATTTGGTCTACCAGTTCTTGAATTACAAAAATCAGTCATATTTCTTACAGCATATGAGGCCTAGCCATTATGATTTGGCTGTCGATGACAATAAATAAAGATGGGAAAGAATCCATAGAATCAGAAGATCAGAAATAAAATAAATATTTTAAAACCCATGGAAACTTGATGTTAACAGGGCCTGACAAATTGCATCATTCAAGATAAAATCCATATCCTGACCAGGCAACCCCATGAGACACCCTTTTGAGGCCCCTTTTAAATTAGCCTATTTTTCTATTTGTGTTTGAGTAAAACGATTTGACATGTTTGAATTTGAAGGTTTCCAGTTTGGTTTCAGACTGAAATTCCTGGAAAAGAATACTGATTTCCAGCTCTGCAATCAAATCTGAAGCATATCCATCCTATTAGAACAGAATCTATCTAGTTGATATCGTTTGTAAAATGTATACTTCCTACTAAAAAGAATTGGGGAACCTTTCATCCATTTGCTGATCCTTGTGGCTCCCTAAAAGACCAAATATATTCCATCCATCCACAATGATCACATCCTCTGACAGATAGATCAATAATGCTGATCTGTGAAAATGTTGTTTTGTCTCTAGGACTGCTTCCTACAGCATGATGCTTTACCCAACCATTTGCCTGGGCCATCACTTCATATAACTCAACATCCACTATCAAGCCACCTAGTCTAAGGTGAAGTAAGAGAGGGAGAAACCAAGTATTGGGAGATCCATGGGCAGATATAGGGAAAGGCAGAGGTAGATCAGAATAATATACATAAGGTCTTAAAGACTCTTCCCTTTAGGGTCTAAAGAGTTTCTATATATACATTTCAGATTCTGAAAAAGTCCAGATCCTTCCTGATTTGAAGAGTACAAATTAGTTTTGATGGATGCAGTGCTTTCTTGGATTATTAGACGATTTTGGTATGTCCACTTCCCCAAAATAGAGTGAACCTCTATAAACACTGGCACTTCAAACGTAACCTTAGTTCATACAGTCCTTGAGTAGCTATTACATCTCTTGGCCATATCACTATACACTCTAAAGAATATCTATTGATTTTAGCAATGATCCTCATAAAACTGAACAGTAAACCATCATAATTGTACTGCAGTGATGCAGTGTAGGTTATACAATGATACCCCAAATGGCAGTACCATGCTACAAGAAAATGACAACAGATCCCTGGTAATTTTGGAACAAGGATTCACCGTTATTTCGATGACATTATTTTACAGTGTATAGCAGCACCACATCCCACCATTCACCTTATTATCTGGAGGGCTCCTGTTGTAGATCAATTCCTTATAGTGCACCCCAGCATTATTCCGCTCATACACAGATCACAGGGTTCACCAGGACTCTTCAAGCTGGGAATAAGATCCATAGATTAGGGAGACAGAGGAGTACATCATTGCTCAGCGTCTCTCACCACAGACAGCCGTATGGCATGTTAAAGAGAGTACCCATTTTTGACTCCAGCAGCCAATGCTTGATGGAAAAGGAGATAAAACCTTCAAATTGGATGGAAACACTGCTATCAGCCTCAAACTGGCTGGAAGATGGATGCAATTGGTTACAATGACCGCCTATTCCATGGTCAATTGGGAGTGAGATTGTCAAATGAGCTGGTCCATAGAGTACAATAGATGCCATCTCCCATGGCTTAATCAATTAATGAAGATGGCATTATTGCAATACATTGAAGTCATGTTCTCATAGCTATGGCATCACATCATCAATGTATTTATACACTCCATGGGTGTCACACACCAGCTAATATGCCCCTTAATTAGCCCCCTCACCTTTCATCCAACTAATAATTGGTTTATCCAACCAAGTGGATTAATGCCTATATGTTATTGCCAATAGTGTAGGCTGTTATTTCATCACCCTCACCTCATTATCCGACCCTATCTGTCATAATCATACACACACTATATATTGACCTATAGAGCTTCAAAGAGGTTATGCGACAATGTTGAAAATAGAGAAGATGATAAATAAGTAGTCAATAAGGGAGAATTTTTTTTGCCTTATACATTTATGTGTGGCTTTTTCTATGTCTCAGGGAGCAGGACTTTCACCCTCCATTTACCACCAGCCTAGTCCATTCTCTCCTGTCCCAGTACCCACCAAACCCTCTCAATAATATATCAGTTCAATGCTGCCCATGACGGATCATCCACAGTTCCACAATGTCACCTATCCTCAAGACAAAATGTGCCATCATGGTATCCCAACTATATGGGCACAGATATTGAATCTCTATCCAGGGGAGTTTAAAATATGGAAGGAGGGTGGTGGGGGTGGAAGGAAGTCCCCTATCCCCTTAGCATCTGAGGTATGATAAGTAATATTCATCATGCACACAATGTCTCCTCTGATTATTTCATGAGGAATGGATCGCACATATTCATCTCGTGGCTTCTTGTATGTCTCTCTTTCCTGTTATAATTGTTTACTCTATAATACATTGCCCCTCTACCCAATATGTTCCCTATCTTTAGTTGATGATCAATTCAAAACTCCTACCTTAATCCACCCAGTCTTTATCCCCTCCTCTAAGGCTCTTTTAATTCAATCTAAATTGTCTTGAGGGATTATCTTGTGTGCTTCTGCTGTTTCAAAGAACTGCCCTACCTCCCTTCACCCAATATCCATATCTGTCTTCATCTCACCTCCCTCACTATCTCATCTCTGCATCTCTATCTATCTGTCTCTCTGTTGCTGTCTCTCTATATCTATCTATTTATCTGTCTGTCCATGTGTTCTCTCTCTCTCTCTCTATAGTTCTTTGTCTCTTTGTCACTGTCCCTGCTTCTGTCTCCCCCTGTCTCTTCTGTCTGTCTGCCTCTCTCTCTCTCTCTCTCTCTCTCTCTCTCTCTCTCTCTCTCTCTCTCTCTCTCACTCCCTCTCTCTCTCTCAACCTGTATAACATATGTCCTGCATAAACTCTGCTGTTTCCATCGCTCCTGAATTTTTCATTTTTCCTTCACATGAAATTCAAGAATTAATAACAAAGCCTGCCCATATACATTGTGGCTCCAAAGGCAGCAGACTGACCCAGGAGACCAAAGCCAGCCATGCATGCCATGCAGGCCAAGAGTCCAGCCTTAGGGGTTTATGGTCACACTGGTGATCTTTGATTCAATACCTCTTCTTTGATGTGCTTCCCTTCAGCCCTCAGATTCTGCATGCCTTGTCATCTGTTACCCCTCGAGGGCAGATATGTTTTACATGTAAAGAAGTTCCCACCATGTTATTATGAAATATGCTCAGCTATTGGAGAGGTACATGATGTCTACAATTGCATCAATACAATATTATCTAAATCAATCAATATGCTGTTGTATTACTACCCAATAAAGATAGGTCAGCCCGTTGGTTTAAATACTGCAGGTTGCCACATTTTCTGTGAGGCTTGCCATGAATGTGCACAACACATATGCCATAATCGACATGGACACAACATGACACAAGACTGTCATTCTATAGTTACATTGGGTCAAGGTCCTATTGCTGAATCTTGAGGTACCCCTCACCCAAGACACATACACACACCCATGGCTCTCATTCATCATCCATCTATAATGATCACATCTTCTGACTGATAAATCAATGATACTGATCCCAGCAAAGAACTTACTTTGTGGTCACTCCTGCTCCAGTTGTTCTGCTCTATTTGAAATGCTAATATATCCCTTCCCTTTCAAAATGTATGTTGATACTTCAGAAAAAGTGACTTCTCAATATAAGGGCCAGGATGCTGTTAGTTCCCTAGGGACTGCTTTGATTGTGTGAGGCAAAGTATGTTTCTTATGTTGTCATTCATAATAATCATATATTTAGCATAGCTCTGTTGGTGAGCCCTTTTTAAGCTGTCTACGAAACAATCAAAAGAAATAAAACAAAGCAGGTGCAGGGACTTTTAGCTCTCAATATTGTATTAAACAGGGCAGACCATGTGCTATCTACTGTTCCATCAAGAAGCGAATTGCAAAAGAAAAAGAAATCTGAATGTCTTGTAATAGGCCGATCAGTCTGTCCCACAGCTCTACTTAGACTTTTTGTTTATGGCTATACACTAAATACTACTTCTTGTGGGTATTAGTATGCGTGTCTTGTATTAGAGCCAATGTTTGGGCCAATTTTAAATTGGGAATGTTAATCATCTGGGACAATCGGGCTCCCTCCCCGAAATATCTAGCATGCTCGATATTTACGGGTCTAATCTTTTAAAGGCCCGATTTTATGCCTTAATAAAGTATTTTTTGTCCAAAAATCGTGCATGATTTCTGACCCGATCTTTTTTTCAGCCATAGTGGAGGACCCACGAATTCAAGAGGATGGGTATAAAGACCATAAGTGGGGGCATTGTGTGTTCCAACAAATCATGAATTCACTCTCTAGTTATAGCTTTATAGATCCAATTGAATATTGATATCAATTACAAAAAAAGCAGTACTATTGAATGAAGCAATTACGGGTATTAGTTTTGGCACTGGTTCAGGATGTCCATCAATTTCCCTATCCTCATCATAATTAATATCCTTGATGAATCAATTGATTATTACCCAGCCTGTTGGAGAACAGTGCGCATGTTAGCAGGTTGGCTTAGACTAATATGGATATGGGCTGTATTAGTGTAATATTGATAGGTAAGAGGTACTGTGACAACATTCTCTTATACTAGTACGAGGCCCCAGATGGCCAAAACTGTATTTGTGTACAGGGTTGGGGCCCTCAGTGACCCAGTCCTCTGTTATATGACCTTTTTGCTCTGTCATATGCTAGTCCCATCTGTCTCTGATATGCATCGGGATTGTTGGTTCAAGACCCTTGCTGCTTTGAAGCAGATGCTCTGATATGCATTTTATTCCTTTCGTGTTTTTTGCATAGATAATAATGGGCTGTGATAGGAAAGGGGGCCCCCTGAAAAGTGGAGGTTGGATACCCATAAAGACAGACCAGTAAATAGCCTCAATTATGGGAGTACTCACGGGGCATTTTAATCTTCAGAGATGGTGGAACTATTTGTCAGATCAATAGTGGAAATTGAGGATGAAAATTAATATGTAGCTGATCATCTTCATCATGGCATGTTAGGTGAAACCTTTTTGGATCACTGCATCCATGGGATGGTTCAGTTGAACCATTAACTTGAACAAAACTGCCCCACAGAAGAACTGCTCAGCCCCAGGTGGATGGCCTGTGTACTTGTAAACATAAAGAGGGACATTGTGCCCACTTGTAGGCTGATGTATGGGTACTGCAGCTGGTGCTGTAATCATAATGTATGGATTCCCTAAAGGGTAGCATTGGGGGGGGGGGAGGGGTACACTGTATACACTCCTTTCAGGATAATACAATAATACATTGGAGCCTGCCTTGCTCCATTAATCATGTATCATGAAGACAAGTACAGTAGTATGATGCAGGATTGCAGCCATGGTGAATAAACTCGCCATGGCTGCATTAATTAATGCATCATTGCATCAGACTACTTTCACTCAACTAACCTCTGTTGCCATTTGTCACATTGCACAGATGGTTAGGAAGTATGAATAAACTGTCACTGTGCATAACTGTAATGTCATCTGGGGCTTGTAGAAACTACACTGCTTTACTGCAATCGATTATGATGGTTCACTCTTGATATTTTGATGATGCCTGGTAGATTCAACAGGTATTTCCTGGAGTGTACACGTGGGAATGATGCTAGAGAAAATATTCTACTGATCCAATACCACCAGGGAATCTTAATACCTCAACTTATGGATAAGGGAGGAAGGCAGCAAGGTGTACCCTGCTTCCTTATCCTGGGTTCTTCCATAGCGATTGACCATATCTGAGAAAAATCCTACTACACATTATACATATGTGGATCAACAAGGGATAGGGGACCTGCATGAGAGGGTGTCACGGGTTCCTTATCCATTGCTCAACCACATATCTCACTGCACTCAGAGCGCAAGCAGAGCGGCTCTCTTCCTCTTCTTCCATATCTGAATTCACAACTTTCATCCATTTATACCCCCAAGGAGGTTCATCTTTTCCATTAACCAACTTACTGATTGACCGATGTTTATCCACCAATGCTTTGTATTATGAATCTATATAGAATGCACATCAAAAGAACATGTCAACAAGTGATGTAATGAATGCTGCTTTTAGTGATGAGGAACTTCAAAAGCCTCCTCCACCTGAGACATCTTGGTGTACCAGCTGCTGAACACACAACTATATCATCGCCATAGTCCAAGAGGGTTGTAACTGCTTTTCTCAAGTTTTGCAGAAGAGGCAAATGATGTGTTACAATTACCATAACACCAAGTGGGTATAGCCTTACTGTACTGTGGCCTGTAGGTACAGAAATATATAGACAAAGCTTCAGTACTTAAACAATAGGTAGATAGGAGTTACTAGATGTTAAAACTCAATTTTGCTGAAATGTCAGTTACAATCTTCTTGCACTAAGGCAACGACATGCACAACAGTCTTAATATACAATCACTGTGGGGCTCTTGAGTCCTTTGTGCAACCTCTTATGACATACAACTGTGGAGTAAGGTACATATAGACTCTTAATCTACCCCCCTCACTATCAGCTGAAGGGAAGAGTGGGGAGGGGGTGCTGATATCAGTTTCCATGTTATAGAGTGTACCTACAGAAGATCCTTCATATAGAGATCACAGGGTTCTCAAGCCCTCCCCAGTAGGATAAGGACCTAGAGATGAACCAGATCAGGGTCTGAAAATCTGTTTGAAGAGCTTAATTATTGATAGGTGCATATGGCTGTGAAGGTGAACTTCCTAGAGAGTTCAGTATTGATATGCAGAAAGTATGATATAACCAAAATAATATATAGTATTTCATTATATTAGGTAAGTATTTCTTTAACTGATGCCTGTTGTAAATTAGGTAGGCCATATACCTCTAACTAATTCCGATAAGTGTAGGGCTATAGATATAATGACAATGCCCCTGAGGCAGCAGTTTATGGACAATAGACTCCTATAGAGCATGGATACAACTAAATTTTACTACACAAAAAAGGTAGGCCTAGTTTCCAATGATAGTATCCTAGTTTCCAATGATGATATAATACATTGCCAGCAGCAAGAGGGAGAGAGAAGCAAAGGACTGTGACTCTTGCTTCACACAGAACACCAATAAATCACATATTTGTGAGTGCTGCTAGCCCTTGGAAGGAGGACGAGAACGACAGATGATCTCACTCACCAAGGTGGGAGGGGCACAGAATTACGAAATTATAAGACATCAGAGTCAAAGGAATAAGGGATATTGTCTGCAGGAAGGTCATAGGATAATATCAAATCAGTGGTTTATATAGATGAAGTCAGAGATTGCCTGTCTCGAAGTGACAATGCCAAATTTATACATACTACTTACAACTGAAAGTATTGGAGTATGACCTAATTGGGGGTCTATCAGCTGTATTATTCATATTCACGAGCTACTTATATTTGTCATTTTTATCAGCTCATCCCTCCATCCCATAGAATTCTTTAGTTCTATTATGTTGCTGTGATAAGCTAAAAGAAGGTATTTACAGAGCTAAAAGCCATAGTGATATATGTGTGATTATGGGACTGTAATTTAATAGTTTCTTATTTTGTCTTACAAACTGAGAATACTCTTCATATAAGTTGATTATGTTCGCTATTGAATACTGGTAATATTATTGAATAATTACTGCATACCGGTAATATAAAGTATCTTATAATATAACAATAAAATATAATAATATCAAATAACAATAGTAAGTTTAAAATTTCTGGGACCACCCAGTGTGGTGTGTCCTGTACGAGTGTATACGACCAATTAACCATTGGCTTTGACTCCAGTGGGTTATATAGTGGTAGGATGTTTACTATGACGTCACAGATATTCATGTGCGCCCTGGAGGAAAATAGGCCTAATCGCTGCACATATCGATTATATATACACGGTTGTATATAGTTCCATAAGTTAATTATGTTCGCTATTGAATACCGGTAATATTATTAAATAATTACTGCATACCATTAATATAAATTATTATATAAATAAATATATATATATATATATATATATATATATATATATATATATATGGGGCTTGGTTTTTTGGGGGATAGTTATGAAGCAAGCCAACATTATTCCAATTCCGAAGATAAGGAATCCAAAAGATGTGAGTGATTTAAGGCCTATTTCTTTATTGACAATTACTGGGAATTGGTTTGCAGATTATTTCGGAAATAGATCTAAAAAAACAATAGCTAATAATATTCATTCACATTCGCATGACATTTCCTTTGGTGTCCCACAAGGCTCAATACTTGGACCTTCGTTATGTATTCTATATGTCAATGATATCTCGCTCTTAAACATGGAATGCCATATTTTACAATATGCAGATGACACTGTCATTTTTATTAGTAGTTGAAATGTATTTGAATTGAGTAGAATATTGTAATTATAACCAACTTACCATAAATGCTAGTTAGACCAAAGCTATGCTATACACTTATGAAAATAATGTAGATTTGCATGATCTATATGTGAAGGGTAAAAGGTTAGAAAATGTGAATGAATGACTACTATATGTACAAAGGAACGGAGTAGATATAGGGGTATATTTCCCCACTAGATGGACCTCCCCACCACCTGGGTCAGGTGGTACTGTGCTGCCACACCAGATGGCACTGCACTGAGACTGAACAAAGGAACTGAGTCATGGACTCCATGGACATTTGGTCATAAAATTTTGGTCAAAGGAACTTAGTCATGGACTCCATGGACATTTGCTCATCCAAAGTGGCTTGGAAATAAGTTGAGGATGCCTGTTGTGCACTAGAGTTCACTTCTATACCTCCTGGAACACTGCTGGGAGGGACTTTCATTGCACTCAAGCTAGACCCAGCACCCGCGGTGGTCGAAAGAACCGACCGGGAGCTACCGGGTACCGCGTGGGCACCAAAAGACTATTTTGATGGGTTTTTTGTAAATGAAGATTATTCATACCTGTGACAAGTTGTTGAGGGCCTGTAGGGGCCTGTTGGAGGCCAGTTTGGCCTGTATTCATCGTTCTAGAGGCCGTAGAGCCGTGAACCGGCTATTGTCAACATTTGGTGCGTTCGGGCCCCTGCCTACTACCTCAGTCACTAACTGTTTTATTGTCAAAACCCACGGCCTCTTCTCCATAGCTTGTAAGCTTGTAATTGGGCATCTCCTGCTCAATTTGCCCTCAGTGTGTGCTTGTTCCCTCAACCCTGGCACCAGATTGCCAGATACCCAAAAAATTTTTTTTGAGGTATGTTACTGGGGTTTGGGTAGTCGAACGCTCTATGGTGCGTTCGGGCCCCTGCAACCTCAGTCACTAACTGTTTATTGTCAGGACCTGCGAACTCTTCTTCAGCTAATTCCACCACCGTCGATATGACTAATTGTGTCGCTTGTAGTACCCCGTATCATGGGAATTCCTCTAAATGTCCACATTGTGGTGTGGCGAACCCAGGGAAAGCGGGAGATACGTCCCATAATATATCGGATTCATCCAACCGTGACCCTACCGGGCAGGAGGACCAAGCCACCGGGGGTGAGAGCTCTCCGCCCAGCCCGCAGGACGGGCAGGACGTGCAGGACGATAATTCTGACGATTATTTGGGAGAGAATGGGGACTTGCTGAGGCAAATTGCTGCAGAACGCTCACGTAAAAAGGAGATTGTTCGTTTATCTAAGCGCAGAGAATTAGAATTAGAGTTAGCTAGTATCCGTTCAGAAAATAATAGGACATTGCGTGAATTGGAACATGGTGAGCGGGCTTGGCGAGGCGCCATTTCGGCGCTTGATAAACCCACATTTATTGGTCAACCAGAGGCCGACGTCAATATTCCGGACAAGTCAACTTCCCGGTATAATCAACCGCACACCCAGGGAAATCAACCGCACAGCCAAGCTACTATTCCCCAGTCCCGAGTTGATTTAGACAGTGAATACCATGAATTTCTGTTATGGAAAGAGTGGAAGCAGGGCAGATTGTCATCTAATTCAGCTGTGGGTCAGTCTGTTGGTGTTAAAGTTGAGCCCCCAGGTAGACAACCGACTGGCAGTGTTGAGGGAGCTGCACCCTGGGGGGATGGCCTGGCCCAACACCCACAGTTGTTCTATCAGGATGGTAGTCCCTACATTCCACAGCAATCTAACTCTCCTGTTCGACATCCTCAACAACATGGTGTCTTTGTACAACAACAACAACCAGCATGGGTAGGAGCTGGTAGGCCTATGCAGTCAGCTGATGGTAGGCCCCTGTATCCACCTGCCCCCTTGGTTAATGCTCAGCCATCTGTTTCTTCAATGTACAGTGCACCGGTCCCATCCTTCAAGCAACAGCAACAGTCTAGGCAACAGCAACAGCCTCAGCAGCAAGTCCCACCTGTGGTTGTTTATGCTTCAAAGGACACCAAGAGTAAGTTTACTACTTTTGATATTGAGCAGCACATGCCTCAGAGTAAACACAAGAATCCATCACTAGGAGATGTGATCTCGGCTAGTATGGGCCTTCTCAACAGTATGATGGAACGCAGCCACCCATGTAAAAATTATGGGATGCATGTAAAATTCCTCACGGACAAGAGGGATATTTACAAGGAAGATGCTCTCATTACCTATGATTTTGCCATGCGAGAACGTGGCGATGCTTTCGGTGAATTCACCTTTTGCTATTTTGATCATAACATGTTCGCCCAGCATGTGGGCCTAGAAAACCTGGATAAGGGTTATTTGGAGAAGTTGTTAGGTATCCAGCTGTCCTCCTCTCAGAATTCAGGTAGCTCTCCCGGTACTAGTAAGAAAAAGAAAAAGAAAAAGAGATTTCTTTCTTGCAATGCCTATAATGGAGATGGTTGTAAATCTAAAGAATGTAACTACCCACATGTTTGTCAATTGTGTCAGGGATCACATACAAAATCTAAATGTCCCAACAAATCTAATGATTGAAACGCAGATGCTCCTGGTGGGAATTTTCCCTCTCGGGAGCCTAACATTGGCTCGGTAATTCATGAATTACCAGGTGAATGTGTTTTTGTGTCTGACCTTCCCGATGCCCCAGACATTCCAGTCACTCATATTGATGATGTTATAGATTCCGGTTCAAATTGTGTCGATACCGATTGTGTCAATTATGTATGGAATTCTGCTGGTCAATGTAGTGAATTATTTGGTAATTTGGACAACCTAGGTAGCCTTGGGATCACCCCTGTTACTGTCAACCCGCGCACTGACGGAGGTGCTCGGGTGGAAGTGACTTTAGGCGGTGACAACAGATGGGAAAATTTACCAGAATCTGTCAGACTCAGTACGGATAAGGAAACTTTAACTAAATTCTCAAAGAGGTTTAATGTTGATGTTCCTATTTGTTGTGTAGATGTAGCCCCTGGCATTCTCGTACCTGTGTTCAACGAATGTAGCGATAAAACCTGTCATTGTGTTTATGTGCTAGAATCTGTCGTTACACAAGTTAAACCTTGCGCCTTTGCTTGTAAGTTACTGGAATTCGGTGACCTGGCAACTGAAAGTGACTGGTATGTCCTGACTGGTATTTACCGAGGATTTAGGATTGTTGATCATGACTGCCCATCTATGTAAAATTGTAATAATTATGCTTCTCTCACAAACAGTGCCTTTTGTACAGAAATGACTGAACGTGTAATTAGTGAGCTTTCTGAGGGAAAGGTCAGGAGAGTGGATTCTCGACCTAAATGCGTTCATGCTATGGGTGGCGTTCTGAAATCCGACAACACCTTGCGCCCTATCACTGACTGCTCTATGCCTGAGCATATCAATATCAACTGTTATATGGAAGATTCATGTGAAAAATTCCATTATCATTCTGTAGATGATGTTGTGTCGGACTTGAATCAATTCGATTTCTGCGCAGTGACTGACATCGCCGATGCTTATCGTTCTATTAATGTATTGCCTGCCCATCGTGACTTTCAGGGGTTTGCCTGGGATGTGGGCAATGGCAGTGAATTCTTCCAAGATATGTCATTATGCTTCGGGTTGCGCTGTGCTCCCTTCATCTTCACCCAAGTTTCCGACTTCATAGTGAAGTGTGGGGCCAGCGGCAGTTATCCACGCTGTACCAACTATTTAGATGATTACCTCGTTATAGGGAATTCAGAGTCTTCTTGCCAGGAAGCTCAGAGCCAATTGTGTGCAATGTTGAATGGCCTGGGTTTCAAGGTAAAAATGAACAAGCTGGTCCCCCCGTCTCAAGTTACTAAGTTCCTTGGGATTGTTATTGACTCAGTGAACTTGACCTTGTCAATCGATAATGAAAGACTTGATCGTGTGAAAGCGGAGGTCAATTACTTCAGGGGCCGTAAATCATGTACTAGGAAACGCTTGGAGAAATTAGCTGGTCTCCTGGGCCATTGTTCGACTGTCGTTAAAGGCGGCCGCACCTTCTCCCGTCGTGTGTATAATGAGCTTCGAGACCTTCCACCCGGCATTCACTGCTTCAATTTGTCTGAAAGTTTATTATTAGACTTGGAGTGGTGGTACCAATTTGTAACTTTGTTCAATGGCAAGGCCCGCATGATAAGAACTGATACCCCGTCCCATACTGTGTATACAGATTCTTCAAAATATGGTTTTGGCGGTCACATCGAAGACGACTTCTTCTATGGTTGTTGGTACAGGGATGACAAGTGTTGTGGCCATCATGAAAATCCCCCGCAGGATGAGTCGTACTGTGATCATATTAACATTGAAGAAATGTGGCCTGTTGTAGTATCTGTGCATCGCTGGGGCAACGAGTGGAAAGATAGCTTTGTAGCTGTGTATACAGATAACACTCAGGTACAGGGCATGATAAATTCTGGCAGGAGTACAAGCCCCCATGCCATGCCTTGGTTGCGGGAATTATTTTGGTGCTGCGCCTTATACAACATTCATCTAAGAGCCTTCAGAATCAGCTCTGAAGATAACATATTAGCTGACGCCTTGTCTCGTCTGAATAATGCCGACCATGTAATTATTTGTGGCTATACTATTGACACCTTCATCGATTGTTGTTACAGAGCGGGAGGCACTGCGACGCAGTTGGGAGGTTCTGAGATCGAATTGCTGGTCTGCCACCACTTATAGGACAAGGAAATCCCAATGGAAACAATATGAGGACTTCTGTGAGGAATATGATCTGTGTTATTTACCAGCCTCAATAGAAACCGTCTGTCTATATATAACTCATCTTGTTAGTCGCGTGGCTTATAACACCATTGAGAACTACATCTCGGGCCTATGGGCTCTGCATGACTTCATGGGCTACCCTCATCCCACAAGAGCATGTTTCCTTATCAAATCTACCTTGGATGGTGCGAAACGATTGTTGGGCTCAGCATCTAAGCCAGCCGAACCCCTGACAGCCTCTGACTTATTACGTATAAAGGCTGTCCTGAACTTATCTAAGGCTAAAGACAGGAAATTCTGGGCCGCGCTATTGTTGTCCTTCCGTTGCTTGTTGCGCGTTGGGCACATCACAAATTCGATACATTCCCTCTTAGTGAGTGATGTAAAATTCTGGGATGGTGGACTTGACTTATGTATTCGCAGCTCGAAGACGGTTCAATTCCGTCAATATAAACAAATTATTCCTGTTATTGCATCACCTGGCAGTAATCTCTGCCCTGTACAGCTGCTGAAGGATTATATTCTGGAGTCTGGGCTAGAACCCAATGACCAACTATTTTCATGGACTTATAATGTTTATTCATACAAACTCAAGGACTCTTGTCGGATCGCCAAGCTGGAAGGGGATTTCACTACCCACAGTGTGCGTCGGGGTGCCGCCATGTTTTTGGCAGATTTTATGCACCTTCACGACGTTAAAAGCTATGGCAACTGGAGATCCTGGGCGGTTCTGATTTATTTATCAGATTCTTACCGCTCGCGACGTGTTAAAGACTTACGTGTGGCTCATGAATTGAGCAGGTATTAACTGGGCAGAGTGTTTTTGTATGCCGTGTGCCGCCCCAATTGTCAGCGATTGTCAGCGACTTGGGCAAAGTGTATATATGTTGTCGTGTCCATCCATACAAGGAAATATGACTACTATATGTACAAAGGAACGGAGTAGATATAGGGGTATATTTCCCCACTAGATGGACCTCCCCACCACCTGGGTCAGGTGGTACTGTGCTGCCACACCAGATGGCACTGCACTGAGACTGAACAAAGGAACTGAGTCATGGACTCCATGGACATTTGGTCATAAAATTTTTCTTTTTGTTTCTGACGTTGTCTGTTAGGTTTAAAGTTTAATAAACCGCCCCAATTGTCAGCGATTGTCAGCGACTTGGGCAAAGTGTATATATGTTGTCGTGTCCATCCATACAAGGAAATATATAAATATCTTGGTATAACTCTTCAGCAAAATTTGAATTTTAATATAGAATTTAAAGATAATTCAAAAGGTAAATCATAAGATTTGGATGTTAAATCATTTAGGCACTGTTTGGATTAAAATATGTCACTAGTAATATTGAAGTCAATGTTGCTTCCATATATTGATTATAGTACAATATTCATTTCAAGTGTGAATTTTAATTCTCAGAAAAGGTTGCAAGTATTACAAAATATGGATTTACGTATTTGCTATAATATTAGAGACCCTACAGATATCTCTGTCAAAGAATTGCACAGATTTAAGAAGGAAATATCTACAACGTGTACTGTGCTAAAGATTAGTTAATATTAGTGCATTTGAAATGGTTGACAATAGAAATACTCGAGCAGCTGATGGTCCCTTAATAAAAACATACATAGCTCACACAGAAAGAGTAAGAAAGTCACCACCTTTCTTCAAGTTTTTTATTGAGAAATGGTTGTATATTAACCAGTTTACAAATGAAGCAATTAACAATATTTATGTATAAAATAACTTTGCAAATTATGTAATATAACATAATTGTGCTAAGTAGTTTGAATCTCATGTTATTCCAATATTTATTTGAGTATTTGTGAAGAGTATATGCATTTAAATGTAAATGAGTTTTATACAGGGTTGTAATTATATGATTATACAGTTTCTGGTCCTATCAGATATCAGATATTAGCTATTTAATAGAAATATAATTATTATAATTGTTATTGAGATAAGCTGCTTTCATAGATAATTTGATCATCTCATATACATCCTCATTTCTCTCACACCTTATTAAGTACTATCATTGAGTTTTTACTCGCATAATTGTAAATAAAAGGGAAAAGAGAGTAATTAATATGTTATAAGTTCAAATAATTGTAAATATAGGACTGTTTCATTACTTTCTTGGTGTCCTTACACTGAGCGCATTATTGATAACTGTATTTGTTTACAGAAAATGTTGTTCAGTATAATAAACATTTAAATTGAATTGAAATTGAATTGAATATGACCCTTATTCAGTAAATATATGAACACATATCACCCTTATTCAGTGACTGTATATCACAATAAATATGACCCTTATTCAGTGACTACTTCCCATGACTCACTTTGTAATGAAGGTCATTTTCAAGGGTCCTTTCCAGGAATTCCATAAAAAATTCCACTTTTTACATGAAACTCTGGATTTGGTCAAATTGACAACCATTTCACCGACTTAAAGATTCCAGAGCGACTTAAAACTGGATATAGCCAGGGTGGCCCAACTATAACAAGTTGAGAACCATCTGTATTACTAAAACATGAGCCCTGAACATCTAATGAATAGATTCTATTCCATGCTAACAATTTTGAAATAAGTAATAAGATCTCGATAGGAATGATACATGTTGCATTACATATTATATGCTTATCATAGAAGTTAATGTTCAGTTAAATGAATAATAAGTATCTCCAGACAGGGAAAAGAAAATCTCCGAACAAAAATTATATATGCATACCGTAAGTAAATGATTCAGTGGAAACTAGCTACAGCTATAGCAATAGTAATATTCATTGTAGTATAACTTCTTATATAGAATACTATTCATATAGTAATTAAAGTATGGACTTTGATAATGTATATGATATAGGTACCTTTAGTGACTTCATTTTGGTGGTCTTAAAATCGGTGCCTCTGCTTCTACATCGCCTACCTCTCAGGCATCAGCCTTGGATAGATCTACATTCTCAAAATGACTTCAAGAAAATATCATAACATAGAGGACACATCAGTTTTTCTTTGGAGTCATCAGGAAATACACATTTCTGACATACGAAATCAAACATAAGGCTTGAGTCACCCCTGGAGGGACTTGGAGAGTCACACTCATATCATGAATCTGATGAATTACATCTCAGTCCTCTGTGTATGTTTGTACACTCTATAATCAATACAGCTGAGAAGACCATGAGTTGGGGTATAGTTTGGTGCAGTGGAGACATGGGAGCAGTGACATCTGTATATGTGGGCAGTTTGGCAATGTCGGAGGGAATCTCTTGTTCTATTTCTATTTTCCACTGTGGCTTGTTTAAGCCCCCAAAATGCCTCTAGATCTCAAAACCAGTGAACCATATGACCCTTTGCGATATAGGGGCTTATTCAAGATACGGTTTTGAGTCATTTCACCCTTTACAATATCTTCTGTACGCCCGGGGCTTTTTGAAAACTAATGCTTAATTCAACGATTATGCCGATCGATTCTGGTATTTCTGGTGCACTAAGGCAAAATCTAGTGGACTTGACACCAATATTATCTACATCCAACTTTGTCTCCATGACCACCTTAACAATCACATGGCTTTAATTAAATCTGCTCTTATTAATTCCCATTGCCTTAAGGTGTACTTTTATTAATTAATGTATGATAGGTGATTCAAAAGTCAATAAATACAGTGGCTGCAACAGGATTATGATATCCTTTTGTTATATTCAACATGGATTGTAGGATCTCTAATGATAATCTCTTCAAATACATGACTTCAGTAGTTAAATCTGCTCCTGACTCATTCACATCGCTAAACCTACATTTTTGTTAATAAAAGTATCATAATTATGTGATTCAATAGTCAATGAAGGCAGTGGTTGTAACAGAATTAAGATGTCCTTTTGTTACATTCAACATGGACTGTAGGATCTATAGAATATAATTATCTCTTGGACCCAATGCCCTTCCACACTCCACCATACTGGCCATCCATTTTCTTTATTTCTCCTACCTTGCATTATCCAACCATACCAATATCTGAAAAGGTAGCCTCAGTCTCACGACAAACCATGTCATAAATTCTAGTTTGGAACTGAAATAACCAGTATTATCATCAGCTCCCACTAGGCACCATAATCATTTGATTTCTTTTGACTCAATTCCAGAGATACCTAATGGAAAAAGAAATCAATCCCAGGCCCGTCAAGTCTGAGGGCGATGATGATATGCTGTGCCCAAAATGCGCTGTCATGTGACGTGACTTAGCTTCCCTATCGATGTCGGCAATGACGGATCGTCCACAACTGACGTCACGAATCACCAGGAAGACATTTCTTACCATGACAACCCCCTGGAAGCACTAATCCCCCACCCTGGAGTAGTCCCGTGAAGGATTGTGAAGGATAGGATGCAGATTATGAGATTATGAGGCATCCTCTGATTTCGATAACTTTTGTGTTCTGAGAGCGTCCCATTGTCACAGTAGCCATGACTACCATGGCAACATTATGTGACATGATTTCCACCAAATATGACATAGAATCATCTCACATTTTTTATGAACCTATCCTTTTAAACATTCTCTGTATTACCTCTAATTCCCTCTACTCCATTCTTGGAGATGTTTAGCTGCATCCCCGCGGACATAATATTATCCATACTGGGAAACCAGGCAACCGTGTACAAATACAATTTACATTAATACATCAAATAACACCCCCACGATTTCCCCTTAAACTTGAAGCCCCTGAGACTAGGAGTCCATGTTAATCAATGTAAGCAGCAGGTTGCTAGTGGCCAACTCAATTAGGTTATCTTTAATTAATTTTAAATGGGAGAAGTCCCATATGTGGTGTCGGTGACCTAGGATTAGTGTTGGTTATGATTATTTGATGGATCGCAACACATCCAGGATGGTTGAATAATATCTGAATATCAATATCTACATTGAAGAGTGCATTGTTCAAAAGGGGTGTTCATATTATGAATGCATTTTGACCCCTTGGGTTCCACAAATTTTGGGAAGAGTTAAAGACTTCTGAATACCTGAAATCAAATGATATTTCTTTTAGTTGAGCAGGAGGCCCAGGCATTTTGGATATTGGCAACAATCAAAAAAGGATGGGAGAAAATCCATTGCATCAATAGATCAGAAACAACAACTTGGTTGCATTGAAACCCAAGAAATATTTGAAAAGTCATGGGAAATGGATGTTAACAAGGCCTGACAAATTGCATCATTCAAGATAAAATCCATATCCTGGCCAGGCAACTTTATGAGACACCCTTTGGAGGCTTCTTCTAAATTAGCCTATTTTTCTATTTGTGTTTGAGGAAAAAGATCCGACAGGCTTGAATTTGAATGTTTCCAGTTTGGTTTTAGACTGCACAATGAATTCCTAGAAAAAGAATACTGCTTTCCAACTCCGTGATCAAACCTCCAGCATAGCCATCCTGTTTAGATTCTATGTAAACAAAACGGAATCTAGTTGATATTCTTTGCTTCCTCCCAAAAGCAATGGGGTATATTGGGTGTTATCCTTAATCCTCTATGAACCCGTCAATCATATGAACCTATCAACAATTTGCATTCCTTGGGGCTCCCTAAGAGACCAAGTATATTCCATCCATCCACAATGATCATATATTCTGACAGATAAATCAAGTGTGTGTATACATACATACACTTCAGATTCTAAAATGGTCCAGACTCTTCCATATTTGCAGAGTACAAATCAGTTTTGATAGATAGAGTGCTTTCTGGATGTGAAATAAACAATGCCACTTCAAATGCAGCAATAGTTCATACAGTCTTTGAGTAGCTTTAATATCTTTTGGTATAACACTCTACACTCTAAAAATAACTGTTAAATTTACCAGGGATCCTCATAAAAATGAAAAGCGAACCACCATAACCATATTGCAGTGAGACTTCTACAATGAAGCTCCAGATGGCAGTACAGTGTTACAAGGAATCTCCATGAAAATAATGACGGATCTCAGGGACAAGGATTTAACCTTAACATCAGTGACGCTTTTTTTACTGTGTAAAGCAGCACCATATCCCCCCATTCACCATACTTATCCTGAAGGGGCTTCTGTCATAGATCAATTCCCACTACTTACCCTGACAGTATTCCTCTCATACACAGATCACAGGGTTCACCAGGGCTCTTCAAGCAGGGAATAAGCTCCATAGATTAGGGAGACAGAGGAGTAGATCTTTACTCAAAGTACCTCAGCACAGGAAGCCACATGGCATATTAAAGTGTATACCCATCCTATAGTCATGTGCATCCCATGCCTAATGGAAAATAGCTAAACATTTCAAATTGGATGGAAACACTGTCATCAGCCACATGAAATTGGCTGGAAGTACAATAGATATGTAGTTATTATATAGTGGTACAAAGTAAATTAGGTGACAATTCCATTAAATACTGTGTCTTGCATTGACTGGAATGATTCAATATCGACAGGTATCAGAATGGGAATATCCAGGAAAGGCACACAGAAATAGTGTAATAATGATGGGTACGAGGCAGTGTGACAACATTCAATTGTACCCGGACCAGCACTCGCCCTGACTAACATTGTATGTGTGTACAGGGTCAGGGCCCTCAGTGACCCATCCCTCTGTTATGTATGACCTTAAGGTTTTGGCCTCATTTGACCCTGGTATATATTATGAAAGCATTTGCTGGTTTGAGAGTATTGCCAGGCAATTAGCATCAGGGTGCCTGCTGGCCCTCTCTGCAGGCCTCTATGCAAGTAAATGGGAAAACATTATCCATAGTGCTGATTAAGTATAAAATGGAAAGTGCCCACTAGTATGTTGAAAGCAAATGGATAGAAGGCTTAGCTTTTTATGAATCTTTGTGACCATATCCTTGAGCCTCTTCTCTTTGTAAAGAGCATTATAAACAGGCCGTTCTGAAACATAAATCACTTTGGAATGTATTGTTTTGATAAATAGTGATAACTATCATGATAGAAATATCCTCATTAAATTCCAGCACACACAGATCTATCATATTGCGTAATATGTTGGATATATTTAGATAGTGAAGGCTTTCCTCAGCTTCCTATTGACTGTGATTGACCCTTGAAACCAAACACTAGCTCCATGGACTGATCTATAGCCTTGCACAAAATAAACTCCCCAGCAGGGACTCTTGGGGTCATACTGTATGTGAATATGATGAATTACTTCTTAGTTCAGTGTGTGTACATATACTGTGGTCAATACTGTGAAGACCATCCATGGGTTGAAGTTAACATGAGTGTAGGATGTGAAAAGCAGACCTGGGAGCAGTCACAGCTGCACAGGTAGTTTGGCACCAAATTCTTACATAGGTCTAACATAGGTGGTCATATATGGCTTGTACCTATAGAGAGCACCACCATGCACCCTCCATTCAACTGGCATATTGGGCCATGTAAGTAGAGGGGTCTCAAATGAGGACTGCCTTTTAAGACACTGGAGTGTTTGAGTCGATGTAGTACTGAGCACGTTATGGCAATTACTCAAGTTTATCTTTGCCTAAAGAATTGCCATACTAGTTTAACCAGTGATTTTAGACTTGAAATCTCTAAATGCAAGGGCATTTAAAAGGGCAATATTTTTTACATAATTATTTAAAGAGGGCCAGCACCAAACAAGTTTTGAATGACAATTGTAAATAAATGCACATACAGTTGAGTATGACAGTTATCAAGAGCATGAGTATGTTAGTTTCACTTGAAAGGGCTCAATAAATACAAAATCATTCTACTGCTACTTCTTGATATAACCTATGGACATGTTGGTCTTTTGACTTCCCAGAGGATGCTGCCACTAAGTATAGTGGTGTGGGCTTGTTGCTGATGTAAAGTCCCCAGACAACTGTGTGTACCAGCCTGGTGGCTATGTTAAATTGTAGGCAGTTCTCATCGATTCTTTAGTGCTTGTGGCAGGGACTGTGTTTTATTTTTACTTAGTAGGCTCCAGGGGGAGTCTGGTCTCAAGACAGACGGGTCCCAGATTAGCTATGTTATGACATTGGAATTATGTATAAGTCATTTTTATTAACCACACAGGAATATGCTGAAAGCTTCATTTAAAAGAAAATGCATCTTAATTGATAGAACTGCTCCGTTGAGTGAACAGAAATGGCTTAACATAATAGTTTCATTAATTAGTGATTTAGTTCTGCTTATTATTATAAAACCAACCTCAAAAGTAGCATCAATGCCTCTGGTCTATAAACCTGATATCCGAGAATGGTCTGCCTGGTAGTTTGCATATAGTGAACAGTATCAGAGAGTTATACTATTTTCTTGCCTGTCTGTGTCGTGCGATTTGGGAGGGGAAGCAGTGGAACCAGTGAGGTGAGATTAGTGAATGGATACGGTCACTGCCCATCACTACAGCAAAATGTAGTGATGGGCAGAGGGAGAAAAAGAGGGAAAAAAAGAAAAAAGTCATCATCTATTATAAGAGTGTACATCATATCCCTCAATTACACTATCGATGCAGTGAAGCATATTAGTTTGATATGAATGAACCTGACCTTGAAGTGGCTAATTTGTGTCTTTAAAAATGGTTAAGGTCACAGGCTAAGCCTGAGGCTTTCAGTGACACCTATGTTCAATGTGCTATATGCAATGTACCGTACCGTTTAAGCGCCGGGGTCTCAAATATGCACTGGTCTTGAATAAGCGCTGGGGTATAGGGCTATTGAAATCAATCTTAACCACTGAAAACAGTATTCAAATAAGCACCTGTCTCGTATGACATATGTTGACTAATTGCTGACAAATAGTAAGTAACCTATGGCCTTTAAAGGGTTAATAAAACATCATGTTGCCTGTATGATATGATTAATGATACATCATGTTGCCTGTAAGTGGTTATTGTAGTGTGTGATTAAAAGAGCAGCATGTTGCCTGTAGAGGGTTATTGTATGGTATGTACATGTCACTGAAACAATGAAGAAAATCTTTATTTTCTCAGGCAAAGCAATAACTGCATCAGACATAATTGTGACCCATCAAGGGAGAACACCCCTCCGTGGGGGATTTTTAATTCCCCATTTTGGCCACCAGGGGGCACTGGAGGGGCAAAATAACTCTAAAATTATTATAAAAATACAATAAGCTAATTTTTGATGCAGAATTCAATTGTCTCATTTAAAATGCTCCTTTTTTGTTAGAATTGGCCCGTATTTGGATGGTAAAATGAACATTTTTCATGAGAAATAGACCTATATGCCTCTTTTTGGTTGCCATGGCAACCGTTATAATAATCAAAATTTACAGATTTTTATGTCAATTTTGGGGGGTACTCAACAAAAACCTAAAACTAAAAACAGAAATGGAAAATTCCTTCTCAATCATAATCTATGATAAAATCATCATATTTTTATGTATCTTTTTAGGAAAAAAGGCTGATTTATTGTATTTTAGACATTATTATTGTTTGCAATGTATTTAAAGCTTAATCATTGATTACCATTATAAATAACGACCAATGTTCAAAGAGGGGTTCTGACATAACTACTTGGAATATCTAAACCAATGATGTCTCATTTTAAAGATCTTGAGATGAACTTTGATAATGAATTTACCTGCAGAGGGGTGTTTTTGTTTGCCTGGTCACAATTTCTACCATTTTAATTATCATGAATCTTGTTTTTTGCTATCTTTCTATTTTTCATTTATTTGATTTATTTTATTTCGTAGCATATGCTTTTCTTTATGTACTCGGTACCACAGCTCTGTTTTATCTTCTGTGTGCTCTGCAGGCCAGAACCCGGGCAGCACTGGAATGACTGCTGGTGGATTTGAGTTTGGTTAACAGCTTTGTGGCCATATAATATGCAGTACATTACAGCCAGACCCCATCATTCTATGTGTGTGTATTGGGTCCAGACAGTTGTAACCCTGTCATAATGAAGGATAGCCATATTACACTGGCTGCTGATTAATGATTTACTTTTTACACAAATGGAATAATATAAGCATGTGTTAGCTCTATAATATTATGCAGGCCCAGTTGTAAGGGAATAATAATCTAAGGTCCCTTATATTGAATTGCACCAGATGCAGATGCAATTGGTCTTGGTTATTGTTGGGGAAGCCTGAGAAATATTCTCTCATATCTATTTTCCCACTTCAAGAAGATCTGAAGCATAGCCACACATTTCTTGGCTGAAGACCACACCAATTTTGTGGGCTGTGGACAAGGTACAACATGTATCTACAATATACCTGCTATTAATCTGGTCCAGTCCTACCACCAGTTTGACCTACCACTCTATGGCATGTATCTACAGAATATCTACTCTTCTATGCCAAGTATCTACAATAGACCTAACACTCTACGGCCTGTAAGAAATGGACCTATCTAAGCTGTATCTGCATTATTAGGCCTACCACTATCTACTTTAAATCTGAATAAGACCTACAATTATCTGCTTGTATCTACAATAATAGGTCTACCACTCGTGCCCTGTGGCTAGATCGACAAAAGTTCTGTAGGAGGTTGACAGCTGATTGGTTTCTGATGTGTGCTCTGCAGGCCAGACCCCGGGCAGCAGGAGTAGTCAGGCGGTTAATATCACAAGGACCAGTAGGTAGACTGTTAACCCCACCCTTCCAGGGTCTTACCACTTAATACAAATGGACCTACTCTAGATGTTGTAATATTGTGAATAAAACTTTGACAGAAGTAAATGCACACTACGTCTACGTGCAAAGACAAACCACCTGACAATTTGTACCTCATTTGGGTTGATTCCAGTTCTGTAATCTATCTATGATTTGTGGAGCCTTTCACTGGCAGTCATTCCAGCTGGACCATCTCTCACACAGTCATTCCTCACAGATGAGCTTGTACGGCAATTCCATACATTATTCCCTCATTTGCCCTTGTCTAGTTTTGTCTGACATCCTTCTCTCTCTGTATTTTATCCTAAAATACGAGTTGTAAATTAGTTATACATATATCAATTCCACTTACATATGTCTTATTTCATATTTTCAAGGACTTTATCAAGAAATTATTAAGGATATTAGGTGTTGTTGCTTTTTTTTCTTTCATTGAGATGAAAAGAATATCTTTGAAAGAACGTACACATCTTGAACTTAATGTTGAAAGACGACCTGAATCGTGTGCATTGTAATCTTATGGTACTGCATACAAACTCACTGATTTGAGACCAACCAACATTTCCCACTCACACCTTTCAACTATGTTAGTTTGATGCTTGTCTATCCACTGAATGGGCATTGTTATTCACTGGTCTTGATTATAGCCACCTATGAGAAATTGTGGTTTTCTACATGACACTCTACCCCACAGAAGAATTTAATGTCAAGACCTTTGACGGATTTCAGGTATGCATCTATGACCATCAGAAACCTTTTGGAACCAAAAGAAGGGGGCGAAAGACAAATGAAAATATTCTGAATAAACGAAAAGTTTAACTAATTCCTAATGCCTGGAAAATGAGTTTCTGGGTATTGGAAATATGACAGATTTAAAGAGATAAGGATGGATAGAATTCCACAATAATACAACTCAAGTATTGCTAAATGTCGATGTCCAGAAATGTCTTAATTCCACCAGGATGCTTGAAAAAAAAACAAAGCCCCAACACAAGCCTCAGTTATGGATAGATAATCATTCGCAAATTGACTTCAGCAAAGATGTTATATTATAATGTGTAATGTTATAATATTGAAACCACATGTATCTATTCTTCTTCTCAAGGAATGTCCTATTTCTGACATATGGAACCAAAAGTAAGGCTTGAGTCTGCATCTATCACAACACAATATCACCCCGGGAGGGACCTGGATGGTCACACTCATATCATCAATATTGTAATGAATTAGTTCAGGCTATGCACAGAGAACACAACAGCTGACCAAGTATGGTTTAGGGAACTTGTATTCAATAAATCTATCTCAGTACATCAGTATCAGGCTTCATCAATCACGTCATTCCTAGAGTCAGGCTCTGCCAGGGAGGTTGGCACGATCCACACAGCTCAGATCTCAGAGACTGACTGGCGAGCAGCTGCCCCGCAGCGAAATATATAGCCACTGCGGACAGCGCGCCCCCTAGCAGTGCAAGGACGTACCAACCTTTCCCTGCCGATCCCCGCCCAATCCCCGCCCATCCCCGCAACAGCATACTGCTGTCGCTACACTTTCCCCTCCTCAATTTAACCTTATACATGAAATTTTAAGAGGGAGTGTCACCTGGTATATTAGAATTACTTTTTAAAACTACCGAAGGTACGTAGGTGATTAACCGGGCACCCCTTCCAGTGCCTAACTACAGTGTTTAGGGGCTACATAGAAAAACATGGACAGCTTGAACTTTAACAACAGGAAGGGTGGAAGTCCATGGTCCCATGGGGACCAAATTACACCCTGTCAGCAGTCCGACGGCACTTAGTCTTAGTAGACGTCACACAGGGGGACCATGGGGTCCAACGATGAACAGGAACAAACAATGGGGCACCATGCCCAACTCCCTGGGGGAGGCCCGGCCTCGACCCCCACCAGGCTCCAAGCCTGCCCAAGCTCTAAGCCTGCCCGGGCTGCAAGCCCGCCCGGCTGCATGCCGCAGCCCCCGGAGGATCCCTCTCCGACCACGACTTACTGACCGACCTCGGGGTCAAGCGGTGCATCAACATCAGCCCCCGGAGAGTTCCCCTCCTCCCGCTCCCATCCCAAGGGAGGCACTTAAGGTCCTTCCCGAGCCTTCATGGTACTTGTTGGACTCTCTAGATGAATTACACAGCCTTGCTCTACTTGATCGGTATGGTGCCACATCCGGCACCACATGCATCTTTAAGGTGCCTCGCCAGTCACCATGGACAACCTTGTCCAACTCTGGAGGGGAGGACCATACTCTCCCCTCGCACCCTGGGTTCTGGTCCAGGTACCTCTACCCACTAGAAGAAGCTCTCTGCACCTCCTGCCCCGCCCTGGGCATTGTCTGGGGCCTCTCCCCCGCAGTAGAAGCTCTCTGCACCTCCTGCCCTACCCTGGGAAGTGTCAGGGGCTCCTTACCCACAGTAGAAGCTGTCTGCACCCATGCCCCGCCCTGGGCAGAGGTGCAGTAGAAGCTCTCTGCACCTCCTTCCCTGCCCTGGGCATTGTCTGGGGCCTCTGCCCCGCAGTAGAAGCTCTCTGCACCTCTTTCCCCACCCTGTTGTCTGTGAGTGCTGCAGGGAAGTCTACTGTGCCCACTGAACAAATTCAGATCATTCAGGGTTCTTTTCTGACAGAGTCAGTGAACCGCTGTCACCACTGTAATGAATTAGTTCAGGCTATGCACAGAGAACACAACAGCTGACCAAGTATGGTTTAGGGAACTTGTATTCAATAAATCTATCTCAGTTCATCAGTATCAGGCTTCATCAATCACGTCATTCCTAGAGTCAGGCTCTGCCAGGGAGGTTGGCATGATCCGCACAGCTCAGATCTCAGAGACTGACTGGTGAGCAGCTGCCCCACAGCACAATATATAGCCACTGCGGACAGCGTGCCCCCTAGCAGTGCGGGGACGTACCAACCTTTCCCTGCCGATCCCCGCCCAATCCCCGCCGATCCCCGCAACAGCATAGCGCTGTCGCTACAATATGATGAATTACATCTCAGTCCCCAGTGTCTGTTGGTACACTTTATGATCAACACAGCTGAGAAGACCATGAGTTGAAGAATAGTTTGGTGCAGTGGAGACCTGGGAGCACTGACAGCTGTACTGGCAGTTTGGAAATGTAGCAGGGAATCTCATATTCTATTTCCATTTTCCAATGTGGCCTGTTAAGTTTCCAGTTGCAAATGCTTTTAGAATACCAAAACGGATCCATCCAGCCAAAGATACTTGATGAGGGATCAAAAGCCACTGACCAAGGTTGACTGCATTCATGATTCGTAAACAATAAAGGCACTTGTTTGATGTTCAGTTTCAGGTGATTTTACTCATTGCTTTAAACTCCTTGTACTCTCGGCGCTTCTAAGGCCTATCAATAACCAGTACTTCATTCAGAAACTGACCCTTATACCAGCCAACACTGTCCTCTGGTACCTATAGCGTAGGAAAGCGTAGGAAGAATATTGTCTACATTCAACTTTGTCTCCTTAACAATCACATTACTGTAGTTAAATCCGTGTCCACAATCCTCTATTTACAAGTACAAATGGTTGAAAAAAGGGTAAGGGTAGGCCTACTTTGTTGATCCATCTATTTACATTTCTTCTTCAATATGGAAACTGCAGGTTAGTCACCAAATGTGGAGATGCTGATTAATGTAAATTTGCTGATTCGAAGTCTTGAAATTATAACCTTTTGTTACATGCAAGCCACCATACTGAGCAGTCATCTTCTTTAATTCTCCTTCCCTGAGCTATCCAGCTATAACAATACCTCATTATTGATGTTGGCAATGACAGATTGTCCACAACTGACATCACCAATCACCAAGATGACATTTGTTATCACGACAAGCCCCCTAGAGGTCCTGAATCCATGGATTCTGGAGGAGTCTCATGTGGAATGGTTTTGGGGTGCGGGGATGAGTTACTGGAAGGACCCTCCAATCCCTACAACTTTTGAGCTCTGAGAGCATACAGTTTTCCCCTCAACCTCAGGACCTGAGGGAATAACAATCACGAAACTGTCAGCATGACAGATCTCATACAGGTGGCCATGTGTGGGTAAGCTACAGCCATATTTCAACCCACCAAGGTAGGCCTACCCAGCCCCATTTTCCTGTCTTTGAGAGAAAATTGGGAATTTAGGGGGAGGGTTGAGACAGGCGGCTACACCAGAGTGACTTCAAGTGATCCATTCCCACAAGGTCTGCTAACAAATGCCATTTACTTTACTACATCAAATGACACCCTCATAATTTGCCCTTAAATCTGAAGCCCCTGAGACCTGGCATCCATGTTAATTAATAGGAACCAGTGGGAAAATTAGTTGCTAGTGGCCAACTCAAGTAGGATATCTTTAGTTAATCTTGAATGGGAGAAGTCCCATAGGTGTTGTCAGTGACCTAGGACTTGTGTTAGTTATGATTCTTTGATGGATCACCACACATCCAGGATTGTTAAATAATATCTGATCATCAATATTTACATTGAAGAGCGCATTGTTAGTTTCTATTGTTCCAAAGGGGTGTTCATAATATTGAACCCTTGGGTTCCACACATTTTGGAAAGAGTTAAAGACTTCTGAATATCTAAAATCAAATGATTGGTGATATTTCTTTTAAGTGAGCATGAGGCCCGGGCATTATGATATGGATGTTGGCAACATTCAAATAGGACTGGGGATTAGTACAGAATCCATCGCATCAAAAGATCAGAAAAAAAGAGAAGAAATATTTGAAAAGTCATGGGAAATAGATGTTAACAAGGCCTGACAAATTGCATCATTCAAGATAAAATCCACATCCTGGCCAGGCAACCCCATGAGACACCCGTTGGAGGCTTCTTTTAAATTAGCCTATTTTTTCTATTTGCGTTTGAGGAAAAAGATCCAACAGGTTTGAATTTTCCAGTTTGGTTTCAGACTGCACAATGAAATCCTGGAAAAAGAATACTGCTTTCCAGCTCCGTGATCAAACCTGAAGCATATCGGCATCCTGTTTAGATTCAACATTAACAAAATGGAATCTAGTTAATATTGTTGGCTTCCTCCCAAAAGCAATGGGATATATTGTGTGCTGGGAAGAGTTAAAGACTTCTGAATACCTAAAATCAAATGATCAGTCATATTTCCTGACAATTTTTTTTTGACTGTCGACAACAATCAAAAAGGATGGGGGAGAATCCATTTCATCAAAAGATCAGAAACAACTTGAAACTGAAGAAATATTTGAAAAATCATGGGAAATGGATGTTAATAAGGCCTGACAAATTGCATCATTCAAGATAAATCCATATCCTGGCCAGGCAACCCAATGAGACACCCTTTGGAGGCTTCTTTAAATAAGCTAAAAAGATCCGAACAATGAAATTCCTGGAAAAGAATATTGCTTTCCAGCTCCACCTGAAGTCTGAAGCATAGCTGTTTACATGTGATGCTAAATAGAGTTAGTTGATATTTGTAAAACATATCCAAGCTGGTTGATCAAAAGTCTCAACTTATGAGTATACCAGTTTTTTCTCCAAATGAATGGTTTTCATGTGTCCACCTGTAGTGCTTTCTGGATGATAAGACAGTATTTGATAAATTATGTTCACTTCTCCAATCAGCATGGACTTCTGTAAACAGTACCACTTCAAATGTAACCTTAGTTCATAATTATAGTCTCAGAGTAGATTTTAAATCTTTTGGTATAGCACTGTCCACTCTAAAGAATACCTGTTGAATTTAACAGGGATCTCATGAATATCAAACCGCCATAATCGTATTGCAGTGAAGCAGCGTAGTTTCTAAAATGAAGCCCCAGATGGCAGTAGAGTGGTACAAGGAATTCCCAACAATGGGTCTCTGGCAACTTTTGGACAAGGATTTCACTGCTACTTCAACTACTGTCTTTTACAGTGTAGCACTATATGGCAAGACCACATCCCCTCATTCACTATACTTATCCAGGGGCTTGTGTCAGAGATCAATTCCTACATCTTACAGTGAACCCCAGCAGTATTCCGCTCATACACAGATCACAGGGTTCACCAGGATATATAATTATTATCGATGCACACCTAAAGCTGTTATTATTCCGAGCAACATTGTTGGTGACTATATTCTGGAAATATGATAATGATCAATTATTTGGAAGCATGAACGGTTCAAAAACTTGGGGTATAGAATACATATATCATAGTGTGTTGCTATTGATGCTATATCATCATGAGAAACAAAACACCAAAGAACGCTAAAGGCTTTGGAGCCTGAGGCAGATCTGTGTGCCCCACAACTCCACCCTAACCAATTGTCTAGTGGCCATGCAGATTCTTGCGACATCAGCTGTACGAGCATGGTCTGTAGAGGTCAAGAAGAAAGGGACACCTTAGGTTGGGGCAGCATAGAAATGATTAAATAGTTAAATATGTTAAGGGTGAATGATAATGGGATGAGAGTGAGTCTCTATGCAGGGAGTCAATGAAAACAGATAGCTTAAGCCAGTATAAGCTGTGGTTCACCCAGCATCAAGGTGCCAAGTAATATACTACTCACAGCGGAAGTTGATGGGGAAGAGTCGGTGTCTGCTTCACAAGGACAGGCCATGTTCCCATGCTGGCACTTTAGTCACATGTGGGTAAAAAAATCACAGAATCGTTTATGTTCATAGGATTGTATTCTCACAAGAGATGGACTGGGTGTCCTTTTGGTGTAGAGTACCGAGAAGAATTGTTCTTTTAAATTGTCCTAT
The DNA here is from genome assembly GCA_949317995.1 of Acholoe squamosa. Lineage (NCBI taxonomy): Eukaryota > Metazoa > Annelida > Polychaeta > Phyllodocida > Polynoidae > Acholoe > Acholoe squamosa. The sequence goes on from OX439051.1 coordinate 35,464,687, forward strand.
CAATAAGTAATCAGTCCATATTCAATCAATCCATTTACAAATTTTGATGTTATGGCTATTTTGTTATAGGTGTTATCATAGATCCCACGAGCCTATTTTTCATATTCTTTTTGATGAATCGGACATCTTTATGAGAGTGGCTAGTCCTTAAAGAGTTATAAAAATGTTAATGAGACATTTGAGGTTACCAGCATTGAAACCACCGGACACTGGGTCAGAATGTCCATTAATCACCCAACACCATTACTGTCCATAGTTAATGTCCTTAATGAATCAATTAATTACTATCCAGGCAGTAGGAGATTAGTATACATGTTAGCAGGCTGCCTTCAGCTAATGGAGTCGGGATGTATTTGGTGTTTACATACACTGAGATATATTGATGGGTAGAGGCAGTGTGACAACATTCTCTAATACCACCAGGACCCAAGATGACTAACATTGTATATATATACAAGATGTATATATATATATATATATATATATATATATATATATATATATATATATATATATATATATATATATATATATACACACACACATATATAGGGACTTAGGGTATTGTCCGATGTTGGCCCCATCTCACCCTGGAAAGTATTACGAAAGCATTTGCTGGTTTGAGACTATTGCCAGGCAATCAGCATCTGGGTGCCTGTCCCTCTGTGCAGGCCTATATGCATGAAGTAAACAGGAGAACGTTATCAATACTGCTGATTAAGTATGAAAAGGGAAATTGCTGACTGGTATGATAACAGGTTGGAAAAGGATGGATAGAAGGCTAAGGTTATGGTGAATCTTTTGATGGTATCACTGAGCTTTTTCTCTGAGTGAAGGACATTATAATCACCCAAGCATGGTTTCAATAAATGGTATAACTTATAATTCCCCCATTCCCGTATGCATGGTTTAGATAAAGAGTATAACAGATTATGATAGCAAATATTCCCAAAACATCTATCATCCATGCTTCTAATTCACTGTGATTGACCATCTATAGAATCGATTCTAAGGCGAAATACCCTGTCTTGCCATCTCTAGAACCCAAACACCAGCTCCATGAACTGATCTATAACCCTACCAACTATAAGCTCCCCAGCAGGGTCTCCTAGGGTCACACTGTATGTGAATTTGATGAATTACTTCTTAGTTCAGTGTGTGCACATTATTATACTGTGATCAAAACTAAGATGACCTTCCATGGGGTGAAGTAAAGGTTAGAGTAAGATGTGAAAAGGAGACCTGGGAGCAGTCACAGCTGTACAGGTAGTTTGGCACCAAAGTCTTACATAGATGGTCATATAACTTGTACCTACAAAGCACCACCATGCACTCTTTATTCAACTACCATATTGCTTAAAGAGTTGGTATAGTGTATGATGATTGGGAATAGAGTCACATTGAGGTCTCTAATTGCAACAACAAGATATACATGTAACATTTAAGATGTTATATATTCAAAGGGATCCAGAGTTAAACTAGATATCTTTGACTATGAAAGTCACAAAAGCATGAGTATGTGAGTTTGCATTACATTAGCAATCAAGTACTCATCCCTCAAACCCATACCCAAAAAACATTGCCTCGTAGTGGTGTCTCTGTCTGTATAATTCATATAAATACACAGATAAATTTCAAGGTACTCAATGAATACAAAGTAACTTTACTGCTACTTCATCTGCTATACCCTATGAACCCGTTGGGTCTTTGACTATCCAGAGAATGTGGGTCTGTTGCTGAAGTCCCAAGACAGCTGTGTGTACCAGGGCTGGTAGCTATATTAAATTGTAGGCAGTCCTCATCGATTCTGTAGTGCTTGTGGCAGGGACTGTGCTTTATTTTTAGTCAGGAGGCTCAAGGGGAATGTCTGGGCTCAAGATGGGATGGGTCCCAGATTAGCTATGTTATTAAGGGGTATTACTGCATTGCTATTTTGAATTGGTATGGGAATTAATCATAAGGATATTTTTTAACTACACCAGGATATGCTGAATGGTGCATTAACTCATATATTTTGAAATGAAATGTATCTTAATTGATGTAACTAGTCTTTTAAATGAATGTTTTAAGTGGCGTAATGTTATAATAAGGGATATCTTTCTGCTTATGAATACAAAGCTGAGCTAAAAATCTCTCTTTTTTTTAACAAGCCAGATGTCCGAGGTAGGTCAGCCTAGTAGTTAGCATCTATCAAACAGTGGCAGAGAGAGATATAATTATCTTGCCATTCTTTTTCTTCAGTAAAGTAATCCTTTTTTCTCTGGAATAAAACCATAGTGTTGTAGATTTTAATACAATAGTAGAGAATAGTCCTGTGAGACATGGCGCGGCGACTTGTAATCTTGTGTCTAGTTTCAGTTGGTGAGACAGATAGGGCATACTATCATCTGGGCTTTTGGTAGTATATAGCACACATTCAACCTAAACTACCCACTGCAGCTAAGTACTAATAGTCTGTAGACTGTCCATTCTGCATGCACCTCACTCAGCTGCCACAGGGACCTGTCTTATTCAATGTTCAATGCCATAGTCAACAGGTGTGTTATTATGAGTGTACACTGTCTCAGATTGCCAGGAGCCTGCTCTGCCCCCCCCCCCGCCCCCCACACACACCCAACTGCCAATCACTAGTAATAGTCTGTAGCTCGTCATGGGCCAGTGGTCAGCAAACAGGCCAGATCACTCCACCTCTCTGTAGAGGGGGAGCACAGTGTAAGTACCCCAGTGTACATACATGTTTTCAGTGTTCCACAAAATCGTTTATACAATGAAAGGAGTAATCAGATTAATCTTTCATCACCAATAGTAGATACATATTCTGAGATAGTATTATTTCAATGTAAACTAAAAATTTTACACAGAAAAGAATGTAGCAGTTCCACAAGGTGGCCTTACACTTAAAACCTCCTCGGATTTACAAAAATGCACATATGGCAACACACACTTTAGCACTGATTTGTCCATAGAGATCTTTGACAGTGAATACTTTGTTCAAATACAGAAAATATGAGCCAATAGTACCATAACCCACTGAGATAAAACCTGTACTACATATATATAGTAGTTTCAAAATGAAAAATTCTAAAACAAAGGGTACAGGGATGCATTTCTGAATCTTAAAATGCTCTAATGCTAATCTGCCATAGGGCTCCAAATGATGAAATGTCTTATCTGCGAATAAAATCAAAAGTATGAGATATATTCTGAAAATTCCTTCACTGATAAGTAAAGTACACACACTGTTGTTATTACATTAGAATAGTGAGCAGGAATAGTCCATAGCAGAGGAGCCACAAACAAAAATAGATTGCAAGGCCTCCCTATCCCTTACACCGTGGCGACTGTGAACCATACACTAGTCTACTCATCTCACGAGTAGTACTCACTAGTCGCCGCGCTAATAATCATATATACACATGCAAAACCATAACGTTATCAATCTATTATGATCAATGGGTCTAGTATGAGTACCACATTTCTTTCTGGTTAACCATGAGCTGACACAGATCAGCTGCCATATTATATTGATTATCATAAAGTCCCGTTTCTCCCTTATCTTTCTATTTCAATTTTTTTAATCTATTTTGCTCTATGTGCTCAGTGCAAAACCTCTGCATTATTTTCTGTGTGCTTTATACCTTCACTGGGATGACTGCTGGTGGATTTGAGTTTGCTTAATGGCTTTGTGGCATAAAATATGCAGTACATCAGAGCCAGAGCTCATCGGCCAGCTCATCATGCTACGTGTCTAATGCTCAGCCAGTTATAACCCTTTCATAATGAAGCATGGCCATATTACACTGGCTGCTGATGAATAATTTACTTTTTACACCAATGGTGTAATATGCCATGTGTTGGTTGTATATGCTGGCTTAGTTGTAAGGGAATAATAAGCCAAGGTCTCTTAGATAAAAATTCCATTTGAGGCAGATGCAATTGGTCTTGTCTATTGTTGGGGCTGTCAGCAAAATGCAAAAATTTCTCTCAATCTACATCCCACTTCCACGGGACTTTGGCTACACACCGCACCAATATGTTGGCTGTGGTCAAGGTACAAGGTGTATCTACAATAAACATCAATCTGGTCTATGCCTACCACTAGTTAGCATCTACAATTATAGATCGGCTACTGTCATCTGGACTGCACCTACAATAATATTTTACTTTCTGGTTGAAATCTGAATAAGTCTTACAACTATTTGGATTGTATCATACAATAAGCCTACCACTCTGTTATGTGGCCTGTATCTGCAATAGTTCTGTTGGAGGTTGACAGCTGAGTCGTTTCTGGTGTATGCCCTGCAGGCCAGGGCCTGGGCAGCAGGAGTAGTCAGGCGATTAATATGACAAATACCAGTAGGTATACTGCTAACCCCTCCAGGGTCTATACCACTTAATACACTTCATTAAGATGAAAAGAAAAAGGTCATTATCTTAACCGTGATGTCCAAAGATGACATGAACCGTGAATATTTTAATCTTTTGAGAAGACTGCATGTAATCTCGGTGATTCGAGATCAACCAATTTTTCTCCTTAAGTAAAACAAATAAAAGATAAAGGCCAAAGGTTACCAAACACGATTGTCCTCTGAAGGGCATTGCTATTCACTGTCTTGATTACCTATAGCCTGTAATTTTAGTAAACTACATAACACTCTATCCCGAGAGATATTTGATGCCAAAGCCTTTAACAAATTTCAGGTATACTTTGCTGTATAAGCATTAGAAACCTTTACGAACCAAAGATAAGGGGGAACAGGCAAAATGAAAATATCCCGAACTAACTAAAACTATAAATGATTGTGGAGGCATAGGAAAATGTGTCTTTGTGTATGGGAAATATTAAAGATTTCACGTGATGAGGATAGATAGAATTCCAAGGTGAACGATGAGCAGTTTGAGCTGACCGTTTCTTCACGAGCGCTTCCTGCCCGTTCCGCACGAGGCCAATAGGCCGAGTGCAGAGCGGGCAGGAAGCGCGAGTGAAGAAACAGGAAGCTCAAACTGGTCAGAGTTCATCTTTACATTTATGTCAAGGTGTTTGGGTTGATAATTAATCAATATTTCATCAATAAGATTGAAATTAAACCCTTATTTACCCATCGTCTTCGCGAAATCCTGACCGCTGCCGTTTTGAATGTTTACATTTTAAAAGGGCTGCGCATGCGCGGTGGGCGTATGACGTCATCGTGCGGAATTCCCGCGGGTTATTTAACGCAGGGGTGCAATACGGGGGCTTAGTGCTTTCTCTATGGAGCATCAATATTCACCTTGACATAAAGGTTAGAGGCTATGTACAAATGACTGCTGATGTCCGTTATGCCTATCAATGCCATGTCCAGAAGTGGCCCCAGAAATATCTTAATTCTGCCAGGATCTGTACCAAGTCTTATATCAGTATACAAGTAGTGGAGCGGACTTAAAGGTCAGCCCCTGTAATGAACCCTACAGGGGAAAGATCAAGACTAGAAGAATGAGACTGACCTGTGACCTATGACCTGGTGACCTTGACCTCCTGCAGCAGATGAGTGGAGCTAGGAGATACCTGAGAGTGTCCTTAGCACAACTGCACAGGGGCTCCGGATGCAGACACGTGGCCATGGTGAATGATGGGGACTCCTCCACGGTGTGGGGGGTCTTAAGCTGCAGTAATCCTCTAGTTAATCCAATGTTAGCAATAATGTAATATCACTAGTAATCCAATGTGAGAAATATAATCCAATGACAGCACACAGGGTACACAAAGCAGTAATCCATCATCAGTTAGTTGTAATCCAATGTCAGTAGAATCCTATTTGAATTCTAATCTAATTTGTACTGGTCGACCAATAAAATACATACATGATCCTTTTCTACAGTTTGATATCTAGGTTTCAATAATTCCCCCAAATGGAGTAGGAAATCCTGAATGCACCACTTCATAGTTCAGTCCATCCAGTATGTCATTCTCAAAGATTGCATAGGTTAGACTTGTGTTTCAAAGCAGGTCCCAAAAGGACAAGTTGCCCTAAATAGATAGCATTCACTGGCTACTACGACACATGTACTGTTGACTGATTTTATATGGCATCAAATGGCAGTCATATACTCATTGGTTAATCCAGCGTGTGCAGCCAACCATTGCTATCTTAGCAGTGTGGTTTTGGGTTGGGGGAGGTGTGACAGCTTTGTTCCAGATGTCACTATTTCTAGTACAATCCAATGGTGTTCCAATGATCCATGTGTTGTCCTTTCTATTGTATGTATTCAACATTGAATTTTTCATTTATCACTTCCTCCATTCCTTAACTGAATGCCGATTGCATCAGTGTTATAAAGTGTGTACTGACCCATAGTTCGAAGTATTGAGCACTCCATGGTGACTGTATTGGTGCTCTTAACTTAAAGTAGCAATACCTCTACATGTAGAATACTAAAGTCAGTTTCTTCCCTTACAGCAACTGATTATTCACATGTCTTTCTGGAGTATATTATAAGGTCACTACTAAAGTATGGTCCAATCAACCTGGCATCCCAATAGGGCCTGTCATCACCCTGGATATAGGTTTTGTAGTCTCTAAATTCTCACTGCAAACCCTTACAGCCAAGGTTGTGGTCCATGATAAAAGTTCCAAATGCTCAATAACCTGTCCCATTGGTTAGCTCATCCTTAGTACAAGCAGCGTCTCGTAGGACGGTCCACCAGTCAGTCCTGCCCCTACCTACTCCAGGGCTGGTGGGGCTGGGACTGGGTGCCATCACTCCAGGTCCTATACTACTAGTTCTACTACTCCTCTGGCTGTTCCTCCTGCTGCCAGCAGTCCTAACTCCCCCTCCAGCACCACCCTAAGCACCAGCCACGACCACCGCCACAACAGCCAGATGGTATCCCCTCCACAGAGCCAATACCCCCAGCTTCCACATCCAACATACTATTGAATATCAGCACTGCAGGCTCCACACACTCCATAGGGGTAAATCCAGAGGAGGAGATCTGCCAGCCAATTTGGCGGGCAGGTCTGTGTTCAGTGGTGGAGGGAAGGGACAGCAGACTCCTCCTGGGTCCTGGTCCTGGGTCTGGTCGTGGTAGGACCTGGAGGAAGGTGCCAGGAGTAGAGTCTATCCAGGGGAAGATGTGGATGGACATGTGGGGGTCTTCTTGTATTGAAGTGATTGTTAAAAATTGATAATCCAAAAACACTGCCGGCTGAAAAGAAGTTAAAAAGGAATTACTTGAAAAATAACATCATGAAGCGTCTGGGCATTCTCCCACTTTAAGTCGCTAAAGAATAGATTAAGTCCTGATAACTCTTGAAAACTAAAGAAAATTAGAGGGTGAATGGAAAAGATGGAATCTAAATGAAGGAAATGGAATGGCTTGTTCTGTGTATTCCTCTTTAATGTGAATGTGATAGTGGTAGAAGGGCATTCTTAACTGAATAAGGGTCATCTTGACTATTGTAAATAGTTACTGAATAAGGGTCATTACCCTTATTCAGTAAATGTTTGTAATCATGAAGATGACCCTTATTCAGTAACTAAAAACCCATGATCTAGTTCTATTTGAAACATTTTTTATCATCCTTATTGAGATAGAATGGAAGCTTGCCTCGCAGGGCTATCAAAATGGTATAGAATAGAAGCTTGCCCCGCAGGGCTACTAATATGGAATAGAAAAGAAGCTTGCCCCGCAGGGCTATTGAATTTGAATGACTAGCCCTGCGGGGCAAAATTCTATTCTATTCCATTAAAGTAGCCCTGCAGGGCAAGCTTCTTTTCTATTCCATATTAGTAGCCCTGTGGGGGCAATATGGTATAGAATAGAAGCTTGCCCCGCAGGGCTATCAATATGGTATAGAATAGAAGCTGGCCCCGCAGGGCTACTAATATGGAATAGAAAAGAAGCTTGCCCTGCAGGGCTATTGAATTTGAATGACTAGCCCTGCGGGGCAAAATTCTATTCTATTCCATTAAAGTAGCCCTGCGGGGCAAGCTTCTTTTCTATTCCATATTAGTAGCCCTGCGGGGCAAGCTTCTATGCTAATCTATTCTTCTGTTTAAGTTTCTTTCTTTCCTATATATTACTCCTGTTTTAGGTCGCTATTAAATAGGTCGCTATGTGTATTTGAACCTCTACATTTGCCATGGGTAGAACTTTTAAGTCGCTATATACACAAGGGGTCTACATAGGTCTAGCATTTTTCCAGTTGTGCAAAACACATTCCTTATTTTCCATAGCGACCTAAAACAGGATTAGGCCAGCGTCTGATTGTCACTGATACCTTTAAATCTGTGACTACCAGATATCATCAATGAATGTGAGGGGCCAATGTGAGAATGGCATGATAAAATAATATGCACCGATGGCCTGACAGGAAAGAAGATATCGCAAGAGCATTCGGTTTCAACTTCAAGTAGATGGAAATTCCATCCCCAGCCACCATTTGCATGCCTACTAACTAGACTTGACGCAAGTAGGATTACAGATTAGAAATGGCACCCTTTTGAGCTGAGACACGAAGACCTTTTATAGATATATATCTAATTGCTATGACATTATGTTATGACCCTAGGGACTACAAAATGTATGTGATTGACACATGACCCTTTTTGTGCTATGTAGAACATGATATCATAGTGCAACAGCAACTGTGGAGCTGATATTGATGTCTGCTTGTACTTAAGTTGCCAAACAACAACTGTGTACCTGACACCTAGCCCTAGATGTACTGTAGTAGTTTCACAACAATTGAGTAGCTAACTGGTCAACTGCAAATGTATATGTGACATATAACCTTGTATATACATGTACTGTGACATTGTTACATTAACTGTATCTGTGAGTGAGTGAGTGAGTGAGTGAGAGAGTGAGTAAGTGAGTGAGTGAGTGAGTAATAGATGTTTAACGCCATTTCGACAGCTAAGGTCATATTCATGGCGAGAACGACATTACACAATTTCACCAAGGAATGTGTCAGTGTCCGTGCATATGTGCACCACACACATCTGAAGGGATAGGAAAGAGGAGATATAGACCCTTTTAAGTGGGCTAGGGAAGCCCGAACTGTATCTGTATTTGACCCTGCATGTACTGTATTATGTTGTCACAAGTACTGTATATTACATCTAGAAATGCTCATGCCTCGACCACAACATAAAAATCGTATTCCTAAAATTAGTATTTCTTTTTCTCCTCTTCTTCTTTCCTCTTCTCTCCTCCCCACCCTCCACCCCTAGTCCTCATCTACCCCTTCCCCTCCTCCAGTGTATTGAAGGAGTCTAATTGGGGCAGGCCCCAGTTAGGTTAATGGCATGGGAAGATGGGGTTAGGAGGCAGTCAAAGAGGGCAATGTCCTATTCCGAGTGATAGAGATGCTCCTATATATGATGTTAGCTCCATGTTGAGTTGGTATTGAGCACCTCATGTCCCATCTCCGAGCTGCTCATAAGGCTACACTGTAAATATTTCACCAAAACAATGGCGGAATCCTTGTCTTAAAGTTGGTAGAGATCCATTGTTATTTTCACAGAGATTCTTTGCACCACAATACTGCCATCTGGGGCTTCTTGTAAAAACTATACTGGTTTATTGCAATACAGTTAAGGTGGTTCACTGCCAGATTCATGAGTCTAGGTCGCCTCTGTTATAGATATATGGAATCATGTCAAGCCTCAGATTTGAGTAAATCCCACAGGGAGTGGCTCACCAGAATGCACTGCCATGATCATCATGATCAAACCAGTTCTCTATCTGCTGTACAGTCACTGGTAGACCTTTTATCTCCCCATATGGTAGAATCATGCCATATGGGGGAGTGGTATTTTCAATGGTATACATGTCATCAAAGGGAGTGGTCATTATTTATCAACAGGGGGTGGGTGGTGGGTTTTAGGTGGCAGCAAAGATTTTTGACCCCTCCTAAGGGTGGAGGCGTAAACACGTTTGACCTCTCTTGAGGGGGAGGCATAAAAATTCACCCTCTTTTTAGCAAAAAAAAAAATACAGCATGCCACTATAGTTCAAAGACGGGTGCAAAAATTCTCGGAGGTGGAGGGGGGGCACAGAAAATGTTTTACTGCCTTCGAGGGGGGGGGGGCGCAATAATCCATGACCACCCCTGTTGATAAATAATGACCACTCCATAACAGGGGTATAGAGAGGAATGTGGCATGGATGTGGGTTGGGTTTGGGCAGTTAAGTACCACTTGTGAGTGATTGGGAATTCGTCCATAGACCTCCACAAACCAGATCAATTGTTTGAGGGTGGCCATTGAGGGAGGGAGCCTATAGCAGTGGGGCAGGAGGGCATTTCTTTACAGACTACGACTGCCCTCCTTCAAATCATAGTGTGATGCCTCAGAATAGTGCCATTACAGTATCTACCCCAATGGCCTGTTTAAGCGCCCGGGCACTCATTTATTTTAGTACCTCTCTACTCCCTGCCATTATTCGAGGCAGGTGCTTATTTGAATACTATTTTGGTGCTTTAAGATTGATTTCAATACCTCTGTTCTTCCAGTGCTTATTCTAGACTGGCGCTTATTTGAGACCATGGTGCTAAAACGGGCTACTACGGTTTAGATAATGGTCAATAATACCTGCTCCAGTATGACTTCTCTACCAAAGCTGATGTAATTGCTGTGAATGATACTGGCTGGGCGTCACCTACAATCATCGACACTATTTCAAATTGTAGCGGCTGTGTAGAACTAGTCGTAGTACCTTAAGAAATAACCTCCTGAGGCAGGACTGGCAGGGGTGCGTATTGAAACTGGCTTGCTCTGTGTCGGACTGGGGATTGAGGGGTGTAAGAGTGAGAGGGTGGGGATGGGGTCTGTGGGAGGGTGGGGATGGTGTCTGTGAGGGTGGGGTGGATAAGTGGGTAGGGGTGACATGGAGAACAACCACAAGGACAGGCGTCACCAGAGTCAATCTGACTGCCTGGCGCCAGTGCCAACAACACTGCACGGTGCTAGGGTAGACCCTCCTAGATTTACTGTATAAGGAACTTGGATAAACCCTAACAAAAGTTTGTTATGGGGAGAATTGAAGAAGGGAAAAGGCCTGGCGAAAGATGGGCAGGTCGACCCTTTGTAAGGAAGTGATCATTTTTTAATCACGGGGGGGGGGGGCTTGTGGATTTGAGGCGGGGGGTCAGAATTTTTTTGACCCCTTAACCGGGGGTCAGACATTTTTCAACCCCTCTTTTTTTTCAAAGTCGTTTCTTGGGAACAAAACAGATACAAAATATAAATATATGATGTAAATGCATTCCTAGCGCCTACGCATTGTAGTGTTTACACTAGGCCCCCTAAGATTTCTATATTTGAAAATAATATCCAAAAGTGACAGCGGTCATTAATACCTAGTTGAGCAAACATATAGGACTATTCAAACCCACTACCAACATCAGAAGATAATTAGTGATGGTAATAAGATGGGATGAACGGTTGAACTGTTAAGATACATTCCAATTATATAAAGCAATTAGGATAGACACTCACTATATGAGATTTAAATTGATATAAATCACCAATTAATGTATAACTGGGTTTAAGCTGGTTCCAATGAATAACTGCTCTATAGAAGGCACTCCTAAGGACTGTAGGGTTTAGGGTATGTGCAACAATTAATCTTTTCCCTTGGTGAAAGCGAGTATGAATATTCCTATTTTCAACATATTCTGCACATCTAGAAATCATGAAACCATAGAATAGCTGTAGATGTCTATCCCATCTTAACACTAAGTCATAACATTTACTTCTGTCATGAATTTGGTTTGTGGTCATGATTGGGGTTTCTTCTACTTTTACAAGATAAACTAACCTTAAAGCTCTATTTTGCAACATTTGTAGTTCTTTGGTCTCACCCCTGTTATCTCTGTCCCATATAAAGTCACAATAATCAAATGTCGGGAGAATCATTGATTTAAATACACAAAGCAGAACTATCATCCACATATTTTCTTACTCGACCTAACTGAAAAATCTTGTGTCTAATTGCTCGCATATATGAAGCACGATGGGCTACAAATTTTAGATCAGTTCCAATGTTTAAACCTAAATAGGGGAAGGCTTATGATGGGGGGGGGGTTAAAATAATTTCACCTGTTTTAAGTGGAAAACCCCATGCATTACTATAGGTTAAAAGGGCACATCCGTGCGCAATTTCGATCCCTTACAGGGGGTCAAAAGAATTTTACCCCCTCAAGAGCGTGCAAACCCACAAGCCCCCCCCTCTTGTTAAAAAATGATCACTCCCTAACAACTATTTGTAAAAGTGCCTCAATATTGGATGGGTTATCCCCAAGTGGCCTCAATCACCTGCTTACCACACTTGCTTCTTCTTCCAAAGTCATGCTGCACCAATGCAGTAGGGGTGAATATACTCCATGGCTATTGCAATGGTGTGTCAAGGCGAATCTACAGTGGTACAGCATTCTGCTTGAGTGCTTGAATGAAACTAGTACTATGTGTACAGCGCAACTCCAGCTATATCACGTCAACAAAAAGACATCATTGTGTATGTGAACACCCTGTGGCCCCTAGGCTAGTAAAGGGTTAAACAAACTCACCATCACATCCATACAGCTCTATCTTCAGTATACTTGTCCTTGGTCCCAGTGGCATAGTGACAGTTGAACACAGTGCACTGCCCCACCAAAGGACAAAACGACTGTGGGCTATGATACACTGAGTTTCCTGCCAACCAAGTCAACAAAGGCAATCCTGTTTATGTGTTGTATGCCCATGCACTGGCAGTTTTAGTTGTTATTGCCTTATAGGCCCATGGACAAGGAACGAGACTTTCAATTTCATAAACAAGTGTTGGTGTTGATTAAAAACTCATCACTTATTTGTAATTATTGTACCTTTGCAAAGATATTATATCTGGAGATGTACCTATGTTTTTGCAGATGGATTATTTCAGAAATAAATGATTTTGGTGTCAATTATGTTCTTGCTGCGTAAATGAGAATTGTATGTCCATAAATTGGCTATTTATTTCTTGGTGAATCTGTCTGTAGAATGAATGACCATCTATCGTGCCACATTTAGCATGGGTTACCTTTTGATTTCTCATTGTAGCTAATTATAGCAAGGACTCCTGTAGTATCCTTAATTATAGCCTGCATGCATGTGCACACTTAGCGAACATGTATTTATCACACTTTCAATCTGGTATTGTGTGCTAATCCAATGCCCTTCAAATGTCGTCTGCAACAAATGAATAGCGGTCACTGTTGTAGCAGGCTAACTCGCACCATATTTCGTCCTCTAGCCGTTTGTAATAAACAAATCATTTCGGTTGACTTGTCGTTGTTGTGTAGCTACGTTGTGTAGGGGTAGTTGTGGCTTGTCTTCGTTATCTCAGGATTTCTATCATAAACCTTAGGAATCACTCTTCCCATCCTTAACCAAGCCAAATAAGCACACATTGAAAATATTACAATTGGTCAGGAAAATAACTGTCGGTCTATTATATAAAATGCCACAGAGATATGTAATTTAAATAGGTAGGTCGCTCCCATTTGCTCTGTACTATAGGATAAGTAACCATTGCCATAGTAGGCCTACATAACAGTCAGTCTGGAGGTTATCATATCTACAAACAACTTATTCAGACTAGATGACGGATTCAATTCAATTTCACAATATCCTGCTTGGTTTGTTAAGATGGATGTGGTCCCCGCTGTCGCCCACTGTGTCCCTTCAACTGATATATATTCACTTCGCCTAAATCAAGCTCTAACAAATACATAAAGATGCCCACAGGATGATGACGATGAATTCGTTGGTGATCTATTCCATGAAAAATTCTCTTGGAGATGCCTGGAGGAGGAGAGCAGACGACACAGCGTCCCAGACGACTTGCGGGTTTCCCGCCAGCAGCATTACGAGGGGAAATGTTCGTGCTCTCACCAAAAGGTTTCATGATGAAGCTAAAAAAAATGATAAAGGGAAGGGTAATCAAAATAACGAACCCTCAGGCTCAGGAGAAAAAATTTCGTTTTCTAATAATTTTCTAAGGTTGATATTATACACATACTTTAAACTTGTCCTTTAACAGATTTGAGAATGAAGACTAAATTGAAATCCATTTAACGAAACCAATTTACAAGAAGCTAAAATCGTCAAGCAAGACAATAATTCCCCAGTGACAGTGAACTACCAATCGTTATCCCAATATTCATCTCTGAATCAATCACATAGCACGCTGAAATCAGAAAGATGTGTCCACTTTAGGGTAGATGGCCGAACATCACCAGGGAGATTTGTCTGAGATGTCTGACAGGGAATATTCAACAAGGAGAAAAACCAGCCTCCTCTTCTCTCTCATCCCATCCCTCTCCACCCCATATCATGTTAACTCCTGCCTTACCAGGACTGAAAACCTTCCATGGATAGTCAGTCCCTTTATCACTGTCCTACTCCTCAAGTAGTATAGACTGTATGACCGCTATATATTGTGGTTATAAGGTTCTACGATCTAGACTATTTTCGGTTTCATATTATCAAGTGGTGTAGGTTAGGCCTATGTAAAAGTATAGCACCCCCCGAGGCCCTTGCCCCTCCCCCTTCGATAAAACTTTGCTTCCTGTGATATGATATGATAATTTTATATATATATATATATATATATATATATATATATATATATATATATATATACACTGATACCAACTGTAAGTAGTACACATAATGAGACCCATGCCTCAGGATAATAACCATACAACCACTATCACTTTTGCGACACTAAACACAGGTAGTGCACAAAAGGGGCCTTTTCATAAGGTATTATTTAGGCAGGCCTGGCTTATATTCTAATTATGTCCAGATGAACCTTTGCTCTGGTGGGAACAGAGCAGGCATGTTGCCTAGAAATACTATTGATGCTTCATGATGAGAATTTAACAGAAAAGGAGAAAAACAGGAAATGAATAAAAACATATGGTATACCACCACCCTAGTGCAAGAAGTCTGTTACTGGCACTGTAAAAGCATTTCATTTACAACCTTTTTGCACTAAAGCAGATGTTAATGCTTGAAAGAAGGGACGGTGGATGTCCCTTACGACTGCATCAGGAAGTATAGCCTATAACTATGTAGGGCGAGCCATTGCAGAGGGGAGCAAGAAAGGTCAATGGGTTGGATGGAATGGGATAGAGGAGAGGTTGGTAGCAAGGGTTATCTGGGGTAGGAACAATCACTGTAAGATTGGGGCACTGACTACTTGGCCATTTCCCCACTTCCACTTCCTTAGAGAATCAATACTGTAGATGCCATACTCTGGGAGTAGGACCTGTGGCTATGGTGGCAGTAAGATACACAATTCCTATGGACTCTATACGTTACCGTATTGACCTGTAGAAGTGCTGGGTATTGAAAAAGCGCCTGAGGTACAGGGGCTTTGAAAATTTTAAATACACTATAATTTATGTCTTGAATAAGCTCCAGTCTTGTTGAAATCAATGGGCGCTAGAAGCCCTTATAACGGCCAATACGGTATAAGTGGTAGGATCTCAGTTGGTTACATTTTCTGGACGGATTTGCAATATATGTACCTCTCACCCCCTCGCCTTTTTTTATTTCTTTTTCTTTTTCTAACTCATTTATCATCCCCACCCTTTTCCATTCATCTATGGCTCTGGTATTTAGCGCCGAGTCATTTTATTGCCAGGTGGGGGAATTGTTAAATATAGGGGGGGGGGGTCATTTTGAAAATGAGCACCTTGACGGGGGCCCAAAACACCAAAAAAAATTTTGCCGTTCAACCAAAATCCTTTAAGCGCCCCTAGCTAGCAATAGATGGCTCGGCCCTTATACCTTGAAACACAACCCCAGCTCACTCTTATATTGCTAGGATTGAAATCGCTTTTGCCATTAAATCTACCATTTACTAAGTGGCTTTGGATAAACTCTCTCATTCTGAATGAACATCAATTCCACGCTCCACCCCTGCTAACCCTATCACATCCCACATCGTTAGACTGGACTTGCCCTTACTCCATTTCTCTGTCCCATTTCCCACAGTGAACCCCATCTCAATCCGCCACCTAACGGCCGAAACGAAAACAAATGGCCCTTTCTAGCCAATTAACCCACACCAACTCCATGTGGCAGAGGGGGAGAGAGACACACACACACAGACACACAGAAAGACAGAGAGCCAGACAGAGACAGAGAGAGACAGAGAGAAATTAAGAAAATGTGCTAAGAAATATATAATGTCCATGACAAGAAAATATCTGCAGTTGCATAGACTAACCGCTGCTGAAATGTTATCTCAATGGATGAAAATAAATCCAAAGTTAATTTTGTTTCATAAAGATACTTTTGAAAGCATCCCTTTTATCCTTATAAACATAAGCCTTCTGTTATTACTCCTATAATGCACTGTTCCCACGCATGGTCTTGATATAAGGTATTGATTTTTAGATAGTTTTAGCACTACAGGGTTAAAGGTGGGATGAAGAGCTCGCTGCCAAGGACAGTGATGGGGTAGAGGTTGGGGATATTACAGTAGTCACGTGACCACATCATGGAGCACGCATGCCCATTTGCCACCCATGGTGGAAGTGGAAGTTGTCTATCGGTTTACCACATTTGAAAACAGAAAGATCCTGATTTGCGATCATTTTGGGAGCTAAGGTCAGTTCTAGGCCTATGGACAGGTCTAGTGGCCCTAAATGTTTGATAAACTAGGCTTAGAGGTCCAAATAGTGGATTGTAAGTGAGTTTTTTTAGGCCTATTTCAAACTTCGGCACTGTTTCACTGAAAAGTGCATGATCACAATTGATTTATCCTTTCTCGCCTCATCATCTCTTGGTCATGTTAGATAATAAATCTGTTGAGCATAGATTATCAGAGAAAATATTTTGCACATTATATTGAAAAAGTAATGAGATTTCCCTAAGCTGTTTCTACCTACTGGCAAGAAATAAAGCCACCTTGTTAAATGAACAGCACTTCTTTTTTTATCAAATGAATCCTTGAAAAGAAGCCTCTTTTAGAAAACTTACCAATTAAGAGCTCTTTTTGAAGTATCGCTGTCTTGTCGGGGTTCTGACAGGGTAAGAAGCAAGAAATACAGAGCAAAGTGGTGGTGTCAAAGACAAGACAGAGCCACAAGCGGATCGGACAAGTTTGAACAGCTTTGGAGTCTGAGCCTGCCCTGTGGCAAAGGTCTGTGACTAAGCTCTGCCTAAGAAAGATCTTGCTTTTGGCTGTCCCACATTTAGTAGTTCGAAAGTTTATATATGTCAATTTGTAATGTTAAACCCTTTAGGAATGGCAAGGTACCTCATGGTTTTATTTGTTATTGTGATGTAACAATACATGTCTTAAACATTTTTCTTGATTTCCATCTCAGGGGGTTCTCTTTTTTTCCTATTCATTTTTTCTTCAAATTAATCCTTTTCCCTCTCATCTGAGTCTAATGTTTTGGTACAACCCCTCTCTCATTCACTCAGCTAACACTTTTAAATTATTACATTGGTGCTTCATGACGCCATCATGCATTATGGTCAGCATGTATGGCTTATACACAACAGAATGATCAACATGATGCACTGATGCAGTAGGCCTAGTGGTAGGGCCTACATAGACCATGGGTCTAGAACCCTAAATTGGACATGGTGACATGAACATTTTTCTTAAATTTGACATGTGCAATGGAGCTTAGCGACAAGGACATGCAGAAGTAGAAAGTTATTGACATGAGACATGGCTTTTCCTTAAATTGACATGTGACGTGAAGCTAAGTGACAAGGACACGGGGAAATAGAAATTTAGTGATATGTGACATGGCCCTTTCTTAAAGTTGACATGTGACATGGGGACACCCCATCTAGACCCCCTAGACTAACCCTGCAACCCAGCAAATTGTCGTCACCTGTCACCATGATTGGTGATCCATGGTGAGGCCTTTTTGAGTGATCACCCATGTCAACAATTTTCTCACCCACCTTGTGACTGTTCGCCACTGTGTGTCACCTTTCACTCAGCATTGTGACTCTTCACGGTTGTTCCCAACATTGTCCTCAGTCATTGTGTCATCTTTTGTCACTCACAGTCAACTCTCACTCATAATGGAGAATCTCCACCACTCTGGCCATGATTATCACCCAATGGGTGACTGTGTGCCACTCGTCGTTAAATCTCAATCAGTGTGGTGAAGCCTCACCACTGTCGCCAACATGATTCTCACTCACTGTGTGACTGTACAGCCCTCACTTTCACACAAATGGTGGAGCCTCACTCATTTTCCTCCTTTGGTGTTCAGGTAACAGCACTGTTAGATGTCTGTACCATTATGGAGGTGTGAACCTATATCACTCCCAAAATATATCCAATGTGTGCCTTGTTTCACATCAAATTCCATGTAATTATTATGAGTTGAATTAAAGAAGACTACAGAGAGGAAGTATCAATTGAATTTACATAGAGGTATCTTTAAAATGAAAACAACTATCCATAAACACCTTTTCTCTGGTTAGAGGAAAAATACATAGGGAAATACCATTTCTGGCAAAACATAATTTGACCTGGCAGATGTGAGGTTGCATGATTACCAATGTCAATGATGTCTGTTATCATGAGCTTTTCATCAAATGAGATGAGTGATTACCAGTGTCGCTATTGCTGGTGAGACTGCATGATCACCACACTTGCCATCAATGGTGAACCTGCGCTGTGACAAGGTGCAAGTTTCATCTAGTGAAGTGAGTGATCAACCATGTTGCCATCCCTGGTGAGTGTGAGTGATCACCATCCTCGCCAACCATGGTGAACCTGCACTTTGACAAGGTGCACGTTTCATCTAGCGAGGGTAGTGATCACCCAGGTCACCATCCCTGGTCAGGGTGAGTGGTCACAATCCCGGCCATCTGTGATAAACCTGTGCTATGATGAGGTGGGAGTTTTATCTAGCGAGGTGAGTGATCACCCACATCACCATCCCTTGTGAGTGTGAGTCATCACGATCCTTGCCATCTGTGGTGAACCTGCGCTATCACAAAGTGGCGTTTCATCTAGCAAGGCGAGTGACCACCAGTGTTGCCATCCCTCATGAGTCGGAGTGATCACCAATGTTGTCATTTGCAGTGAAACCATGTGATCACCACCATGGCTATTCCTGGTGATCCTGTGCTATAGCAACATATTGTTCCATCTAGCGACATGTGTGAGGCACTTCATACGGGGTGACGAGGAGTCACAACAATTTGCTGGGAGCACTGCATTGGTGGTTCATGAAAACAAAAGAACACTTGTATGAACCTACGTGGAGGCACCATATAGTCCTTAAATGGTTAATCAGCGTAATAGTCTTGTCTCCTCTCACAGATACAATTCCACATGTGAATCCTTACAACTTGTGAATGATCGAATTGCATAGAGAATGATAGACGTGAACAAACCCCACATCTCAGCAAATATTCACTGAATTGGGGTTGTGAGGGTTGCCATAAGCCTCTATTGCCGTAATCAGGGTGTGTGTTATATTACATGGACCGGAAATTAGCAGAGACCCTGGACAGGGACGTCAGCAAGGTCAAGGTCAACAGTCAAACCCACATGGTGACTAGTACCAGTGGCTCTCACACGGTGGCGTCCATGCTCTCTTGGTGCATAAGGGACATCCACAAGCCCTGTCCTTACTTTTTCGGCGAACATTTATCTTTATTGCATATTATAGGTTGATATATTCGATCAGACTTAGTATGTGTGGCATGCATATAACAGAACACCATAATGAGTAAAATAAGACTAAATAAACTACATAAACATCATCCTGAAAAGGTGAAGTTGTACAGTACTGATAGCGTAAGAAATCACAATCATACACCCCTGGCAATAAAGAAAGGTAAGCCTTCTACCCACCTGAAAGGTGTAGTGGTAGATACCCGGGGGTAGATATTTCTAGGCCTACCTGTTAAAAGATCTTGCAAAGTTTAACATCTAATTTTAAAAGACGTATCGTGATCGTAGTGTAAGAATGTTGTAACTGCAATTCTTTACAGCATCAGTTACATCCTTTTTTCACCAGGGGGCGGTATGATACCTCAGGTCTTTTTTCCCCCTTTTTTCTCTTAATTTCTCATTATGATGCGCCAATGTAGTCAATGTAGTGCTGGCCAGAATATTTACCAGTGCTGGATTGTTACTTCATGCTCATTGGACGTGAAGTTCCTGCACCAGTGTGATGTGTTAGTGCAGCCTTGCTGATTTGAATCTTCACTTGCCACATCTGTACTCAAGCATCGTTATATTAATAATAACCAGAGAGTCTACCAGTGTTTACAGATGAACTTGGATGCTTTTTGTAATGACCTAAACTGAGGCTCCAAATCATGACGCTAAGATGTGGCACTTAATGGATTAGTTTAAATAATGAATGTGCCATCTATGATCTATAATCATAAATATACATAGAGGTTCACTTAAAAATACTGAGGATCATTTCACACAGATTATCTTTATAGCCTTGTACAAACATGGATTAAAAAAAAAGGAAAATAATATTTCTACACTTGCCTCCAAGGTAATGTAGACCCTGGACTTGACAACAGTTATACATCATGGAGAGCCATGGATATAATACTGTAAATTGCTGCCTTTAAGGGTTAGATTTTGACCATTGGTCAAAAGAGTTACCCCCATGCATTGTAGTAACACAATAGGCCTGATGTCAGTATGCTGCTGCCACATAGTTGTGACGTTATGTATTAGACATAGGTTGACTATGAATATAGTTCTCCGATAAGCCACCAGATGGCCGTGTATGTTAGTCTAGGCTGATGTGCCCTGGACGTGAACTGAAGCTCGATATCAACGGTAGTTAGGAAGAAGACTGTACAAAGATTTCTCTTTTTCCTTTTCTTTTCTTTTGCACCTCTATGACATGTTCATGACAATGGACGTCGATACTTAAATTTTAGAGCAAGGAGAATGCAGAACACCACAACTGTGGATAAAGTGGTAGTCTAAAAATAAGTTGTTTTGCACCACATTTTGAACAAAGGCAGCAAAGTGCCCACATCACATTCCCTTTATATCTTTTTTTCGAGGCGGGGGGTACTTTCATGGTTGGAGGTGGACAAAGGGTCCTATCATACAATTTATGATAAGAAAACATGGATAAGTTATGTATTGTAAATTAAAGAATGTTGTCTTGATATCGGCATGTGAGGTCTACACAAAATGTACCGTGTAACATATAAACACAGCAAAGCACAAGAAATACTCTTTAGGTAAAAGTGCTGTCCTAACTTTGTACTAGCATTATGCAAGGAATCTGCACTCTGCCAGCCTGCCAACAAAATAAAGATAAAAACTTAGTACCTATATTTCTCGATGCCTTGTTATTTAGGGAAAACACTGGATTGATTAAATGATTTTAATATTCAGTGTTTTGATGCACCATATGAGCAGTTGTGGCCGAGTGGTTAAGGCGTTGGACTTGAAATCCAATGGGTTCTACCCGCGCAGGTTCGAACCCTGCCGACTGCGGTATTTTCTTCTTGAAATCTAGAACCCTTCCACTATCTCTTTGAATGGTCAAAAACTAAATTCCAAATACTATACAATACAATGTAGGCATTTAAAAGGATCGGCATTTCCTTACTATCGTTAGAAATTCGGATACAAAACAATAATTTACAGTGGTAGATCGAATTTTGATTTAAATCATATTCAAAGACAATCTCTAGCGATGCTGGCACTGAAATTTATATATATATATATATATATATATATATATATATATATATATATATATATATATATATACATATATATATATATATATATATATATATATATATATATACGTTATGTGATATTTACAACTGTACTTATAAACCAATGTCATATTCCTCTTCGATGCACATGGAAATGAGAAAATGGTGGGTGTATGGCTGTATCATACTAGGAATATGTGCATGATCCAGTTGTCATATGAGAAATATCATATGACTAGTGGTATATAGTGAGTAAGAATATCAAGCTCTTATTAGTGTTATTCCAGTTATCACTGGTTTATTCAGCTTAGGCAGAACATGTTATATATCAGTAATACAAATGTTAATATACAGGTAATTTCCACACACAGTAATTATAATATGGGTATAAAGTAATGTTCCACTCCACTTGTGTAACAATGATAATAATAATAATAATAATAATAATAATAATAATAATAATAATAATAATAATAATAATAATACACTGTCCAATACAGTTCTAGGTGGGTTCCCACAACCTAGCTCCCCAGGTAGCACAGAGTCATTGGCATAACGTTGGGCCAACGTTGGCCCAACCATCGGCTTTACATAGGCTGCCCATCCTGCCTACGTAGGCCCGACGGTGCCAACCAAATGCCAATGTAGGCCCAACGTTGGCTTTTGGTCGGCAAACATTAGCATCGGCCAGGGGCCGACCATTTGCCAATGTCCTGCTAACATTGGGCCAATGTTGGCATTTGGTTGGCAAATGCCACTGATCGGGCCTATGTAGGCCCGATGGGCAGCCAACGTTGGCCCAACGTTGGCCGGATGCGTCGGGCCAACGTTGGCAAATTTTTGTGTGCTACCTGGGTCCTGGCCTGCTGCTTAGAGGGATGATATAAATGTGTAACTTTACCCTCTGGTGGATGGATGGTAGAAGATAGCCTCTGGCCACAAGTGGGGTGTAGTCCTATGCCTGTCTGGCATAGTCTAACCCAACAGAGTGCAGAGGCATAGCAGGCTTGCAGGAGAGCTGGACTAGAGAAGTTACTGCTGTGGTGGTTCTCTGGATTCTGATTTCAGGAGGTGACCACCAGCCTATAAGTACCCAACCCCTGGCTTGCCCTCTCAGACTGACTGGAGCCAGTGGCATCTGCCACTGGCTCCAGTCAGTCTGAGAGGGCATATGTCAGTTCTTCACGCCTTACTGCCCAAGCGCGTAACTTGCGCCGGTTTGTCTGTGGCGCATTCAGAGCTCAAAACCGTCTCGGTTGCATAACATCCTTAATAATGGGAGTTAACAATTCCATCTTAGACTCATTCTGTCCGTCTTGTATTAGCAATTACATAACTGCTTTCATATTTCAGCTGGGCAGCCCGTGATGGTCGGTTGCAGTCACTTTTAAACATTATATACATCATTGTTCACGGTCAGTGGACCATGGGCATGGTCAGTGGACCATGAGGTCGGTGGCTTTGGCCTTCTAACTTATGTATATTTACATAGCTGGTGTTCAGTGGACCGTGGACGCTCATGTGGACATACAATGTATTAATTCCTCATATTTTTGTTCATTAATACAATCATATGTTAAGATTTATGGCATAATAAAAAAGTATAGGATAGCTGACTGGAAATTGCAGTAGGCATGCTAGATATTTGGTTCAATTCTTACTCCGATTAAATCAGATACAAATTAAGACAACTGATAAAATGGGACAAGCAAAAGACATCTAAAATTCACCAGAAAATGCAATCCATTTTTCTGTCTACCCCTCATTGGGCAGCTGTGTGCATATAAAATAGTCATATTGAATAAAATAAAACTGGCAGGGCAGTGAAATAATTAGAAACTTCTAGTGTAGATGGCTCTCCAACTGTTATCTAAAACACCGACCACTACCCACTACGAGTTGAGGCATTGCTGCCATACGGTCTTTTGAAATACCCCCCCAGAGACTACTCACTGCTCACTGGCTCGGTGCCACCTTCGCCATCACATTAGGTCTGTACACTACTCTAAAAGTGCCCCCAGGTCAAGGAAACCCTCTCTGTAGCATCCCAAGGTCCTGTACAGTCACTGCCGACAGGGTATACACATGACAATATGTATTTGAGGACTATATCTTTTATTCTTAGTACAGAATTTAATCAGATTCTATTCTTAAACATTACTACTAGCTCAGGGTATAGGTTCCATATCATGAATAATATTGACACATAATGGGGTCTCATTTTATACAAATTCCATATAATTTGAAAATACATTGTACCATGACTTACCTGTATTAGTACGATAATGTTGGACATTTGAATCATGTGATATTAAATTTTAGCAATTTCAGCTAACTAAATTTCCCATAGTGTAATGAGCCACCATAGAGGTAGGAAAATAAAGCATACTCATTTATAAACTTGATGTGTCAGTATTATGCACTATCTAGGAAAAACTGATGGTTAGAATATTTTTTCCGAAAATATGTAGGGCCAAACTTTGAGAAACAGCAAATTTTTTAAACTGATGATTTTTAAATTTATACTTTGTACTTTAGTGGTAAACTGTGCACTACATTAATGTAATACAATCTACCCTGGCCTGAAAGCAATGAGTCTCATCTTTCATTTGCTGCAAATATTGTGTAAATCAGATAATTTTTGGCTAAACTACAGCATTTCTTAGCAAAAATTCAGGAAAAACTAAGTTTTAGGTTCCTATCTTGCTGCATCGAGCTTTTTTACAGTTCCTATGACCCCAAACCCTCAGGGTATCTATAATTAACATGTATACCCTTTTTATGTAGCACCACTGGGGGCAGGGGGCCATTGATACCTTGCTGATAAGGTACAAAACAGGTAAGTTACTACCATTTACTACCTTCCTGCCTTTGATACAAGTGTAACCAAAAATAAGCTTCACCCTGAGCGAGGCTCTGGGCTAATGAGGCAAGTGTCAGTGTGTCGGAGAGGTAGAAGATGCAGAAGAATACAGAGTGATTGACATGGAAAGAAAGGCATGAAACTATATGTAATAACTTACCCCTCAGATTTTAAAGATTGCACTTTCTTTCGCCTGTCAGCATTTCGAGCAAATATTTATGAATGTGAGTAATATACAAGATGTTAAAAGGAAGACAGAACCATAGTTCAATGAGAGCGTATTTTGATAGCCTTAGTATAATTGAATCGAAAGGTCCCGACATAGTTACTGAAATATAATATTTTTATATACATCACCATAGAGCAAAGCAGCACACATTGCTTACCCTTTAAAATTTAGTCTTGGCTTTCTTTAAAAGCACACTTAGTTGTGGTTCAATCATAACTGCACGCCAGCCCCATCCTAAATAAATTTGCAGATACTTTAGCCAGGCTATTCAGACTACTTTGGTCCACTTAATCTCTATGTGATCTTAGGTCTAGAATACTCTGTTATTTTTAATATCCACTCTCAAAATAACCCTTGATGAATCAATTACTATTGTTTAGATAAGGTATAACTTGAAAGTGTGTAGGAGTACATATTACTTAAGCCATCCGTATAGCCTTGCATTAGCCAATATTGACTTCCTCCCTCCTCCCCAACTGCAGGAGGGCGTTGCACATACACTAAAGAGAGCACTAAGTATACCCTCTCATGTCAAAAAGTCATGAACTGCTTCTCCATTCAACTTGTACTCACCACAATAGACTGAAAAGCCATTGGCCTTGTTTAAAGATAGTGTGTATTGCACAAAAAGGTATTTTACTGCTGACTTTTTTTTAGTGCTCTTGTTTTGAGTACTTATTTTCATCATTGATAGTTACTTGTACCTGACTGACATGAGCACTTCTTTGCAACATGAAATAAAGTAAGGACTGGAAAGAAAGTGACTGCTACAGGTGAGTCACTTCTTGGACAAAACTACCCTTTCCCCTATGTCCAACACCCTCCAGCACACACAGCAGCTCAATAGTATGTCATGTAAACTAGTTATGGGTTACTCAATGTTGTAACAAGTGAATCAATCGAAAATACTTCCGGCCACAATGCCTTGATGTCTGATGAAAGCAGCTTTTGGAAGCTCTAAAGCTTCTCAGGTCATGTTGTGATCATGATGATGCTTTCATGTTGTGATCATGAAATTATAAGTGCTGGTATGGTTGATTGACCTACTATATAATATAGGACAACATTCATGTATTAAGACTACCTGATGATGCTTAATATATTCTTAGAGGCTTAGCATGATGCATCAATGCACAACATTCATATATACATAGTGATGGAAAGAAACAAAAGAAAAGAGGCTGGATGCATCATATATACCCCTTAAAGGGTTAATATGTTATTCATAGTAAAATAGCACAGAGCTCTTTGCATTGTTAGCCAATAATAGGTTAACACAGTAAGTGTTAGTTATAATAGAAAAAGGTATACAACACTTTGAGGAATGTGTGTTCCTTCTACTTCTAAATTCAAATGAAGGCATACTGAAGAGGCTCTTGTGTGTGCTTTAATTATACTGCAACTATGATTTGATACTTCAGATAAGCCGATACTGTTGTAACAGGTGGTACAGTCGGCATCACACTTTTTGACAGGTATAACTGATTAGTTTAAAGCACGGAACAGAGATTACTTGTTACAACTGTGGAAACCCTATATGCCAATAGCATGCTATAAGTTCCCCCTGATGCAGCTGTTGTCATAATACCCGCTGTATAAGTGGCATCTTATAAATATGTGAAGAGCGGCTCCTAGTGCGCCTTATAGGATGAGAAAAGGTTCAGGCTAAAATCGCCCAAAGGCTATACCCATAAGTATGTTTGTGTGTTGTTGTTGTTTTTGTGTGTGTGTGTTTTTATTATCATTATAATTTCTAAAATTCATTGATGAATATCCTGTTATATTATGGTATTCTCAATTTTTCTATCTTTGAGATATTCAGGTTCCTATACTGCTGTCAATGATTTTTGATAATATTTAAGATCATAATAACTCTTTAGTGTCTCTAAAGTCGTTTTAATCCTGCGTAGTAGATATTATCCAATAGGCAAGATGTAGGATGTTCCTGTCAATTATCCCTGACGTGATGATTGGCAAAATCCCAGACTACATAAAACTACCATGTAGAACACAGACCTATAATATAAATCCTATAAAAACATAAGTTTGGATTTCTGCTTTCATTATCTTATATGTACCCTTGCTTATTTTAAATCATTCTCGCTAACCAGCTGGTTGACAGAGGTAACTATTTACCATGGTCTTTTCTTATAAATGCTAACTATACTATATGTTTAATCAAGTGGCATAGCCCCGTTCCATTTGGCATACCCTACTAA
Source organism: Acholoe squamosa (assembly GCA_949317995.1). NCBI lineage: Eukaryota > Metazoa > Annelida > Polychaeta > Phyllodocida > Polynoidae > Acholoe > Acholoe squamosa. The sequence goes on from OX439051.1 coordinate 35,491,721, forward strand.
TATTATAATGCCGTAAGTACATTAACGTTAGTGAGGAGAGTGGGTATATACTTGTATATCTTCTTCTTTGGTTAGTAATACAGGTCTTGGCCTGGTGTAAGAGAAGATTAATGTGGTTAAATGCCAGAGGGGGAAATGTTGCTTGCATTACTATTTACTCCAATGTAGCTAAGTACTCCGTCCAATATAAATGCGCACGTATTCCTAAATCGTGTATACATACTAGATGTAGTAAATGAAAATGATTCTGCGTCTTAACCCACACAGTTCCACTGTTGATATTTTTCTTTTTTTCTTTTTTTTTTACTTTATCATTTCTACAGGAGTTTTGATGGAAGAAACCCTGCAAATTATGAATAAATTTTTGTTAAATTGCACAAGAACTGGTGGTATATGGGTAAAATGAGACCTTATTTGCTTATCAGCTCAATGATTTGACTCAGTGGCTTTTCTTATCTATAAATAACATGCTTATCAATGCACATCAAAACAGGGATTAACACCATGTAAGCACTTATTGCCTTAACTCAATTCCTGTATGCTACTGCTAGACCCTATCCCATGCCTTTGTTGTACTAAGTATATGTTGTCTAAGGGACTTAACAAACACATGGTCTTATTGAGTAGCCACCGGCCACTCAATCACCCATCCATGCAGATTTATACGGATTTACAGAATTAAATTTACCCTTGTTTTTTTAAGTCACTAGGTCAGGGAAATGCCTCAGAACAGAGGTTAAGATAGCTTTAAGAAAGGGAATTCATACTTGAAATGTATACCACAAAATATCATTTCTGAACTGAGCTGAAAGCTACATCGTATAATTATATACATATTCTGTCACCAGCAAGCAGCCAATCAGATCAGGGAACACTGGGCCTTCCACTCTCCAAGCGGCAGAGCAGATCTGGTCAGCATACGGTGTAGGAATACCACATGATCACTCACCAAGCAGAGCAGGCAGTCTGCAGGGATGAGAAGTGTCCAGGCTATTAACGTGGGAGCTTGGATCATTAAGCCTACGTCTACAAGCAGTGCCAAAGCTGCCTTCCAGGCAATGTGGTCAGTGGGGTCGCAGGCAATGGAGGACACCGACCCAATAGTGGCATCCATCTCAGTCTTCTCGGACCTGGATCCTTAGTAGGGCTTTTACCATTGGACTCACTCCCCTTACCTGAGGTAATGGACCAGATACTACCTAGGTGTTTCTTCTACAGGTGCAAGGCTGAGTTATAGCCCTATTGATGCGAGAATAGGCAAGGGCACGGGTGAGAAAAGGAGGTGTTACATTGATGTGTATGTGATATTTTCATGGTGTCTTATTTCAATAAGGTATATCAGATAGAGCTGCTATCTGCCAAGGACTGATAGCCAGTAGAAGTTATCATCGAGAAATCAAAATGCACAAATGTTCTCCTTGCCTGCTCAAAATTAAATTCATTTAAAAATTCTGTGTCAATTGAACCTTGCATCTGTTTCCTCTGGCCTCTCTCTCTCTCTCTCTTTCTCTCTCTCTCTCTCTCTCTCTCTCTCTCTCTCTCTCTCTCTCTCTCTCTATCTATCTATCTATCTATCTTTCTTTCTTATCAGCACTGCTTGAGGTTATTTTGAGGGTTGATATGAATATGAAAATTACGCTGTCAAACGCTCATAAGTCTTGTGTCCACAGGGCTATAGAATTTGTAACGACCAAATTCGTTGTTCTTTTCTGATGATAAAAACTCTTTTCTCGTTCGTTTCCGACAACAAAAATCAAGCATCTTTCATCTTTGAATGGCCAATACAGCAGAATACACCAGATATCTAAAAATTTTGACTTTTATGGAAAGTGAATGACAAACGTGTTTACACTGTCGAATATGAACAATGGATTCTGTCACTACAAATTTCCATCCTTTGAATGAAAGTATATACTCTGATTAATATCTACACATATGTAACCCCACTAACAATTATAATAATGGGTACTATCAGTGTGCTATTTCTGTGTTTAGCCTGCTGTATTGTAGGGCAATTGCCCAACCCTTTCAACACAAGGATGGTTGAGTTACGTTGAATCCTTCCTTGAGTTGAGGCCATGCAATACATCCCCAGCTGGAGGCCGTTGCGAAACATTGAGGTTTCGATTCTCACTGTAGCTAGTGCACCTTCCAGTTCGCAGCAACTCTCCAATCTGAGACAACGATTCCTACCTTACACTCTAATGGAATTGACATGCTCTGAGTTAGACTGTGTTGCGAAAAGTTGGGGGAACTAGTCCCATGATTGGTTCCACCTGAATGCTTCCCATAGGAGCTAGGCTAGGGAAGTAGAGAAGGGAACTAGCTGGGATTTGGTTCTTACTTGGGATGCATTCATCAATTCCCGATCACTCCCAAACCACTCCTATGGCCAATTACCTTTTGGCAACCCAACAGGGAATTAATTCCCTGAGGTCAGTCAGTTCCATTTTGGGAATAGGACCTCCGACATAATCAGATCCCAACCATTTTGCAACAGCCTCCTGGCCCCTTGGGTGTCATTGACTAAATTACCCAATCTCATACCCAAAGAACGCCGAATAAGGTACGACCCAAAGGTAAATAGGATACAATAGTATGTGCAGTACAGCCATACATTGCCCACTGGAGGTTAGCCTTCATTGCCAATTGAAGCAGATTACAGAGTTAACATTACCAGAGCGGCTTTTTATAAAGAGGACTTCTGTTATTATACATTCTTACACCTGTATATATAATATATATATATATAATATATATATATATATATATATATATATATATATGTGACCAGGTGAGGGAAAGCATGCCTCCTGGGGGGAAATGGCTTTTGAATGTTTAAGTCATGGGCTTTAAAATGAGATATCTTGAGCTAAAATATCCCTGGTAGTTTTGCTGTTATTGCTTGTCAAACATAGGTTTGTGTGTACAAATGAAAATAGGAAATAAGCTCTAAATGCATTATATCCTATCATAAACACTAAAAATGCAAAGAAATACAGTTTTGTGGAAAAATAACCAAAGAAATGTGATGTTTTTGTCATAAAATTGGTTCTAGAGGGAATTTTTGAGTTCTGTTTTCGGTTCTAGGTTTCTGAAGGAATTTCAAAATGAGTTTGTGGCAAAAAGTCACAATTGGAATAGGGGAGTGGTTTCCATGGCAACCAGAAATTGCCTTATCTACCAATTTTCTATGTTTCCATGGCAACCAATGTTCCAAAAATGGAACATTTTCAGTGGAGATGGAATGATTTTAAGCATACCACTGGATTCCTTATAAAAAATTGGTCTAAAGCTTTTTTTAGCATATTTGTCAGTGTTTTACCCATATTCTGCCCCCTGGTGGCCAAAACCAGTACTAAAAATCCCCCCCGAAGGCACGTTCTTCCCCGATAGGCCACATATATACCTGTTATTATAGACATAAGATATCATATCCCGTAACTTATTGATATATTTTTCATAAGAAATCCAAGATTCCACCATTTAGATGTTAGTGAATGGGTTCTAAATGTTTTAAACTTTTGATAGCCTACTAAAGGAACGCGGGCTTTCAATTGATATCTTTTTTTTGTTCATTTTGCAAAGATCAGGAGATACCTTAGTAGGCCCAAAAGTGTACATTATGCAGAGTACATTGCTGGATTAAGATAGCAGAATAGTAAATAATCTGATTCTATGGTTTATGAGGTGTTATTAGCAAAACCAGTCTGTTATAAGAATTCTAGTGTTATGATAATATTATCTCAAAAATTAGTGGTTAATTTCTACATTTATGGTAACAGAAACAGATAGGAGCATAAGAAACGTATATGTAACGGTATGATTGACAGTATCGTAAATTTTTCTGTCAAAGCTGTCATTGTAAATGCTAAAACTGATTATGAAAGATATTAAGGTCTTTTATGCCTGCAGGAATTGTTTAACTTTTTTTTTTTATCAATAGCACTGCCTAAAAGGCTAATCTGATTGATCACATTATAACAACATGTCTAGCCATACCAGTATTCCCTTCTAATAGTCTGGCAAGTGTTAGCAGTGCAGAATGGGTACATAGTACAAGGATTGTTATCATTGGCAGATATTATAATAATCATGGCAGCTATTGTGTGCTTGAGGAATAATATAGGCTTAAGTAAACGTACAATGTCCTTGTCATCGTATAACATTTGATTTCGCTAATTTATTTGATAGTTCATTTCAAGTTTGCTGGTGATGGAGCAGCTATTGTCGAAGAGAAAACCTGTCAAAAGGACAACTTGACGATGAAATGCAAGTCATACAGCATCAAGCATTGTGTATGATGACAGGCACTTCTGTGATGCAAAGTCCTACAACATTCTGATTTAGTTCTGTGGCAAGCTCAATGCAGCTCCAGGACAATTCCACCATCCCCAGCATCTACCCTGCTAGTACTTCCGGTCTTAGCGTGGAGCTCTCCAGTGGTGGCGGTATGAACCTCCTGTGGCTTCCATACGTCATCCTCACCCTCATTCTTCTGGGTCTCTTGGTGGCTTCCTTTGCCCATTTCCACTATAAGTATAGGGACAGGTATATCAAGCGCTCACAACTCGCTCGAAACATTCCTGAGTTCGAGATTGATGTCTGGGGGCATGAGCTTGATGGGTCATATCACAATGGGCCATATCCACAAGAAGAGTGCCAAAGCATTGCATCTGGAGTCAGCAGTAAACTTAGTAGTGCGCCGAATGGCAATGGAACTGGAGTGGGGCCAGTGACATCGAAAAAGGGCGGAGGAAGATTAACTATGTTATATGGAAATAAAGTTGATGTCGAGCAAGTGATCGGACATTCAATGTTTGACAAAGGGAATAAGGACCTCGCGACAACGATCGACCGATCAGATAGTGTCACAAGCCTAAATGGAGATATGCAGGATGATGACTATGTTAATGAGAGTAAGTATCTGTGACTTATTAAATCTTTCAACCAATATCCTGATTAGTAAAATATTTCATGTCTTTAGAAAGTAAGTAGGCCTAAAAAGAGGTTATTATGTACTCACCTTGCTCATCATTTCACCACATTTACAGCATTTAATTATGATTTCAGTTTCAGGTGAACCACAGAATTACTAGTGCTCTAGTTATCCATTTTCAATTATCTGAAAATGACACACCATCATCGATGGAACGTGATATTTTTTAAGAGTTGAATAGAATCAAAGTTCTGATAATTTCTTTTAAAATCTTTGCTATTTCCAATACAAATCGCATTGATGATTTCTTATCTAACGATAGACCAATAAGGAATATGCAAACATGTCAGGAAGGCATTCCTCAAATTATATGACTATACCCCTTCAAATCGTAGTGGGATCCCTCATTCTGATCCCATTATAGCCCTGCATCTAGTGATCACTAATAGTTGCACCAGTATGACTAGTCCTACAAAACTATGACCTACACTGAAAAAAATAACTGTTGAATCTACCAGGGATTTTCGTAAAACTGAACAGTGAACCACCGTGATTAAACAACAGGAAGCCAGGAGCTTAATTCAAAACATCCTGGGATCGCAACCCCAGCGATCTTAGTGTAGGCACATATCATAAGACCTGGCCGGTCTACCCTATCTAATGCAGTGGTTGCAGGCCTCTCAGGAATAGCAAGTCCTGGGATCACTTCACTATTCCTTTTCCAGCACTAAGATCACTGCGATTTTAGTGAAAGAATTGCATAGTGGTTTCACCTGAGTACAAGAGCACTTACAGGAAACACTCCTGATCGAAAGAGTGAATAGCCTGCTGCATATATATATAGAGAGGAGGGAGGACGTTTGCTGAGTGTCCTTGAGGGCTCTTAGGGCTACTCATGCGTTAAGTGCACTGTAAGGTAATTCTTCCCTTCTCTCTCTCTTTGTCCTGGGGGGAGGGCACAATGCTTCTAATAGGCAAGCATAAATCATACATTCATGGGAACAACTCTTGAATACTGTAGGGGTCAACTGCACCCTGTGCTCTTTTGTTAGCCCATATGGGGATGGGGAACGATGGTATAAACACTGTTGTGAAGAAGAGTGGCTCCACAGCTATTCCTTTATTTTGGGACTCTTACCCCTGTGCCCAGTCAGTACTTCTTGGAATAGTGTAGGAGGGCTGAGGCTAAGATCGATGCAATCTTAGTGCTGGCTAGGAAATGTGAACGCAGTCTAATCTTAAGATTGCTTAATAGGATAAGTTAGAATAATTCCTAAGATCGCTGAGGTTGCGATCCCAGGATGTTTTGAATTAACCTCCTGTGTAGGTTTTACAAGAAACTCCAGGTGGCAGTGCAGTGGTACAAGGAATCTCTGTGAAAATAACAACATCTCTGTGAAAATACGACAGATATCTGGCAACTTTGGGATGAGGAATCCTTCGTTATTTCAACAACATTTTTTCTACAATGTATGATCACTCACTCTAATCTCAATCGTTTTGCCTGTGTTCAGCCATACCATGCTGAGAAATGGCTTCCAGAGATTGTAGAAGCTATCTGGAGCTATAAAAGACATCGCAGATGTACAGAAAACTTGTCTCAATATATCTAAACACAGAATCTGAGGCATGGCATATTTGGAGCCTTTAGCTTTGTACACACATTCTTGGCATGGGCAAATAAGCATTGATTGGGAAAACAGAGAGAGTGAGATTGAAAATAGACCTCAAGCTATGAACCCATGTGCCTGTAAATCCCTTACATGAACTGTGCAAATAATTGCTCCATGGTATAAGATACTTAAAGATTACTATTTCAGGTTAAGCTGTTCTCTTGCCCTATCTACCATAATAGAGGTAAACATTTGTTCTGATATATGGGGTCAAGTGGCACTCACCATCTCCAAAATGTTCTATGTTAAGATTTGTTGAACTTCCATGAGGACCGCAAATAGGGTGCCCTTCCTTTTTCATACAAAAGGAACATTTTCTTTTATTAATGCACATGACTGAGACAGGATCTGCGAAAAAGGCCCTTAGTGCAGGGTGCATTAAGGTCCCTATTCCCAGTCCATGTCACATGTTATGTTCAATCCCAGTCACCTCACACCATTTTTGCAATTTACTTTCATAATGATTTTTAAATTAGTTTAACACAAATCATGTTCACGATGGTTTAACATTTATAAATCCATAGAATGTAGCCCCACATCCTCATAATAGAACCCTTACTGGAACAGGGTAAAAGATGACCACACCTAAGTGTCAAGACTAATATTCCATAGACTGGCTGGGTTCAAAGAACTATAGGTTTAGAAAAGTCAAGCTAGGGCGAAATGGATGATTCTGATTCCCCAGAGTTTTGCCTAAAAGGTGTTTCACCTATAGCAGTCATACTGTCTTCAGTCCTGGCATTTCTTTTCATATTGCACAGAAGTGCTCTTGTCAGTCAAGTACAAGTACATTTCTATGAGGATGATACTGAAAACAGAAGCACTAAAAAGTCACACATTAAGGTACCTGCTTGTGCAATACATACTATTTCAAAACAAGACAGGTGGCTTTTCAGTCTAATGTGGTGAGTACAAGCAGCCCGTGAAATTCTAAATTTCCTACTAAGTGCTAGTTTTATCTTAAATGTGCAACAGCCTCCTGATGTACAATCGACCTCTATTGCCAAGACTCCACTAGCTGTATAATCGTCTCAGGGTTACCTGCGGCACATAATGCACTTTCCTTTGTTTAGTCCGTTGTTGTTTGCTTTATACAGTGCACTGGAGTATCCTTTCTGCTTGTCTCCTCAATGTCAGATGTAAACAATAACATACATAATAAAGGGAAAGGTATTTCGCACAGGGGTGCTGCTGCTGCTATGACAATCGTTGGCTTTTGACATTATCCCTATCACTGACTGCATGTATCAAGGAAATCACACAATGGTGAATTTATGTAAAGATTTTTGTTGGCTTTATGTCCTTATCCCAACTAATTTGTTGGGATCCTTAAACTATATTGTTGATGTCTTTATTTGATTTAATTATCCTAAATTGCCAATATCAAGTTGTGGATGTACAATCTCCTCCCGCCGTTAATGTCGGTATACCAGTGTTTGATGACATGTCTCATAAAAGCAGACATAAAGGGGGGTCTAGATGGGGGGTCCCCATGTCACATGTCAATTTTAAGAAAAGGCCATGTCACTTGTCACTAAATTTCTATTTTCCCATGTCCTTGTCACTAGGCTTCATGTCACATGTCGATTTTAAGGAAAGGCCTTGTCTCATGTCACTAACTTTTTCCTTTCCATGTCATTGTCACTAAGCTCCATGTCACATGTCGATTTTAAGAAATGGCCATGTCACCCTGTGGAATTTAGGGGTCTAGACCCATATAAAGATTTCACAATTATCAATTTCTCTATTCATAAATTTTGTATTGTGAGACCTCATCACATGGGGCAAATGCAATCATCATAGCGCACTCCCGTACCGCTTCGCGGTACCGCCGCGTAGCAGCGTGGGAGGCGCTAAAAAAATACATTAAGGCAATTTTTTATGTAGAATTCAATGGATTAATTTAAAATGCACCATTTTTGGTAGAAATGGCCCATATTTGGATTATAAAATGAACATTTCTCATGAGAAATCAACCTATATGCTTTTTTCTGGTTGCCATGGCAACCATTCTAGTAATCAAGATTTTTGGGGATACTCACCAAAGACCCAAAACTGAAAACAGAAATGAAAAAATCCTTCTACATCAAAATCTATGATAAAAACACCATATTATTATGTATTTTTTTATGAAAAAGGCAGATTTACTGTGTTTTTAGACATTATTATGGTTTACAATGTATTTAGAGCTTAATCATCAATTTCAGATATGAATAATGACCTATGTTCAATGAGGGGCTCTGACATAACTACTAGGAATATTTAACCCAATGAAGTCTCATTTTAAAGATTCAGCGATAAACTTTGATAATGAATTTCCCTGTACAGGGTGTTTTTGCTTGCCTGGTCACATTTTATCTTGGAAACAGTGCTTGAAAATCTATTTGCACACTGCAGAAATGTACATTCCTGAAAAGGCATTGGACCTGATAAGGCCTACTGGAAGGCATTTCTCATAATGGTACCACTGAAAACAGCCACTATAGGATTTGAAATATCAATATTAGAGTGGGTAATTGTAGGTAATGCACTACAACTGCGATCAGCACTGTAGTAAATCAAATGGGGTTTGCTAGGGCAGTCTTTAAAACTAGGGATCCACCTACGACTTGAGGGGTCTAGCGTACTTGTGGAGAAATGCCTTACTGGAATCCCTTAATCCCTGATGCTCCAGGAATGGGCTCATCGGGCCAAGACCTACAATAACCCATAATCACACATGTAACTCTTACGTTAACCCCAGATAGTGGAGATTGTTAGGCTCACTCAGCCTAGATTCAGACCTTATTAGGCTCAGCCAGAGATGGCCGCCTTGTCAATATTGGCATCAATGGGCCATGATTGTGACGTCAGAGTTGCATGCATACCACAGGGGAGGATGGCAAGAAGGTCTATGGTGCTACCCTCCCACGGGGTTAATTAGAAGTCTTTTGTTAATGGATCCTGCTCGAGAGTCTTGATTTGCAAGGGCGAATTCCCCTTAGCTTTCAATGGATGTAAGACGTTTGTGTTTGGGTATTTTCTTTCTCAGGACCTCATTTTATCCATATAGTCAAGGACTGATGACACTTGGGCACAAGCTGATCTTGTGATCAGAAAAAACTTTGAAAATCCTTGCATTCTAGCTAACATGAGTAAGCTCTTATCCCTTCTTGTTGGTAAAATAACTGTTTAAATCATCTACCCAGAAGAATGCACAGTAAAAAGAAACGGTGATTCACTTGCGCCCGCATTGCCAGTGAATCACCTAAAAAATATGTTGAATTCCCATTGGAAAACTGCAGAGAATCCCCATACAGCGACCCTTAGGGTGAAACACTGTTATTATAGGGGAAATCCCTGTTCTTTTAAATTATGGTGAATCACCGTAAAATGTTATGGAGTTTCCATGCTAGATTTAGGGAATTTTTAACAGTGTGCATTCTAAGGAGCCTGACCTATCTTGGTCAGAATCATGAAAATAGGCCATGCTATTTTACTGAGATAAACTCAGTTCCCACCTCTATCTAACAAAACAAGCCATGTGTTGCCAAAACAGTACGTAGAAATCTGGTCCCTGGATTTGGCTGGCTTGTGTAGACTAAGTAGCGCTAAGAGGTGTCAAGGTAGGGGCTAAAAGCCTGAAAGGTTGGGCGGGAGGGGATGAGTCATGTATAGACTATTCAAGAGGGCTTAGGTTTGTTGTTTTCCAATAGGGCAGAATGGCAAGGTAAAATCTTTACCCAGATGGAAATGTGAAACTGACATAAAAAAAAACAACAGTGTACTCTATACTGAAGTTGAGACTTTAATTCCAGGTGTGTTCATTAAATATAATGGAAAGAAGATGGGGCTGTCGGTTCTTTGTAGTTATCACTTTTATACCAAGAACAAAAGACTTTTATTCATATGCTTAATCTTATACAGTTTGATGGGGCAAAACAAAAAAAGAGAGAATTCTATCTCATACTGGCGTTGTGTCTTGCGACACTACAGAAGTGTACCAACGCAGTCGAACGATTCTGTGACTCTAAAAGTGTTAAAGTCTTAAGTTGGTCCGACACCTGTTGTGGCTTCATAGACACCATGCTGTCTGCATTGACACCTGTAGTTAGCGGAGCATCTCCTGAGCAACTCAGACTCAGCTCACCTGTGGGACATCCACCTGTGTGGGGATCTGTACACCTGTTTCTCGCGTAAGAGAAACCTTTGAGGGCCACTGTTGCAAGAGTGCATCTTAGCCATTGATTGGTGATGTGTCTTGACCACATAGAATTGATATGATGGTATGAATGTAGCCCTGGGAAGTAACTCGCCAGGGCTACATTCATACATTAGGACGTCCCATGAGCATGATGAAGTGATGCATTGGCGGCTCCGAAAATGGGTCTAGGCCCCTAAATCCGCAGGGTGACAGCCATTTCTTAAAATCGCGTGTGACATATAGCCATAGTATATTGTGTAGGTCTGAGATATAGCTTAGTGACAAGGACATGGGCAAGTAAAAACGTCGTGATGTGATACAAGGCCAACTATATTAAGGCAAGTGACATAGAGGATCTTCGAATTTGGCATGCGTGATGTCACACAGAAAGCAGAGTGAGGATTTGAAAGGCCTTTCTATTTTAGATGCAACTGCTCACTATTTGATTCATTAAGGGGTGCATGTATACTCAATTTAAATGAAGTACTTCTATTTGTCGCCAATGATGCATGAGTGCAGCCTTGTCAGGTATTTTCACCATGACTGCATTTCTGCATCCTGACCATCATGGTTCAAAGGACCAAGACCTAGCTATATGATATATCTACCGAATAGTCTACACTGTTATAAAAGTTTTAGCAGGTATCCTCATAAAACTAAACAGTGAACCATTATAATTGTAATGTGTTGAAGCAGTGTAGTTCTGAAATGAAGCCCCAGATGGCAGCAGAGTAAAGCACACCGGTACCGGGAACCCTTTCGAGGAGAAACGGTATGATCGGAAGTGTGTCCCTGGTACCGGCGAAAGTTGAAAGTTTACTGCTCATATTTAACAAGCGAAAATGGCGCCACATTAGCGCTTCTCCCCGAAAGACGTAACCCTGTGGTACAAGGAATCTCCGTGAAAATAACGATAAAATCCTTGTCCCAAAGTTGTCAGATATCCGTTATTCTTGTGATGATAATCTTTTACAGTCTAGAGTGTGTACCATGTTCAGTTAAAAGAGGTCAATGATCAATATTATGATCCCATCACCTTATGGCTTTGTAAATGACATCTTGTTCTTTCAGGAATTTTTGTGAATATACAAATGAATAATTGCCTTGTTTTACAGGACAACGTCTTCTCCCACCAAGATGGAGTAGGGAATCGTATAATAGTAAAACTACCTTTTCATCCAGTCCCCCCTTTTACCTTTTTCTATAATCCTTGTTTGCTAGAGAATTCGCATGGATTGCATTATCTTGCTCTGCAATCATTATGGAAACTATCCCTTCCCCATTGTTACAGTGCATTATAGAATGATAGGAAATTATTATGCTTATGCATTATGTCTTTGTTATACAAAGTTTGAATTGTTTGAGTTTTATCTATTCATTGGAGTTAAAAAAACAATGTGGGTTTTATAGTGAAGTCGTCTTAAGCTGCATGTATCTATATTTCAAGGAAATTTTGCTTACTTAATTCCACTACAGCAAGACACCCAGCTTTTCTATTCAAATAGATCATGTGGACGTAGTGCATGCTTTGGAGTTAATCAGATATAAATATTAGATTCCCTCCTCCCTTTGCTAGTTTTTTTTTACCATTTGCATCATCTTACCTCTAGAAAACAATACTGAAGCAATAAAAAGATTAAAGTGTTTTTAAGTATCTGTCAACATGATGATGTAATTGCAAGGACTTATCAGAAACTTTTCAATTTGTATGGAATAGTTATGAACATGAATCTCTGATATAACTGTATACAAAAATCGCCTGATATTCGAAATTAAAACTCAAGGCATTCAGAGTTTTGATTAAACATTGTTTCTACAGCCGTGGGTGCGGTGAATATTTGCTATTCCAATGGTTCATAATATTGCAAAAGTATAGAAAAAAATGGTCGGATTACCAAAACTCGCCAAACCAATGGCAGTAGAGCTAGCGCTTTAAGTATAAATTTTAAGTGTAACGTGATCTATGTCTAGGAAGAAATTTGAAAGCAAACTCTTAAGCTAAACTGTAATTGCTAACTTAATTAATGAATCCTCACACATTTCATGCCTTCCTAATAGTGGCCACGTACCGTCTGGAGTGTCCAACTGCAAATAGCAATACCAAGAAGGCAGAAGATACTAAAAAGCGAAGAATCCAAATGGGTCTTTTTCCATCGAGAAAAGACTCGAAAGAAGAAAAGGCGGGGAAATATGGAAATCTCTGAGTATCAACCACTCTGTTATGTGTCAGTGTCTCTCATTGGCTGGAAGGAGTCGCTCGTGGTGAAGATGATTGTTGTTATTACTAAAATTACATTTTTCACCAATAATTTCAGTTTACTTTCAGACACTGAGCATGCGATTTACACGACTAATCGCGTATATATGTAGCATGAGGTTGCATGCTGTTAGGTCTTTATTACTTTTATTCTTGTCCATTAAAACAAAAGAAATAAGATAAAATTTTATGTTAATAACAGTGATGAAAAATAGAAAGGTCGGATTGTAATTCTTAATTTAAGGGTCGCACAGTACTTTTCTGCATGCACACTTCCAGGAAATACCAGGGTATGGGTGATTTCTCTGCAATAAACTGCAGGTTTATGTATTTCCCGAACAGGTGACGAAGATGAAATAGAGAGATATTGGATACACGCCAGAAGTACAGAACATTTGGTTCTATCTTTATTTGATTTATTGCTTATTATACTATTCTCATCTCACTTTTGCAAATATATGTTTCTTGTTTGCTATGATCATGTATTATATATATATATATATATATATATATATATATATATATATATATATATATATATATATATATATAATGCATATATATATATATATATATATATATATATATATATATATATATATATATATATATATATATATATATGTCACTTTGTCTGATTTACGCTATTTCATCTTTTCACTTTTGTACATTACCATTTAACTGTCTGTGCATTTCATTCTAGCACTGAAACATACAATGTAGTTATTAAACAGAAATGTTTCATAGAAGCTGCATGCTCTTCATATTCACTAGGGCGTTATATATTCTGGTTGAATATCTATCATTTTGACTTAAATCAACTAACATTAAATTTTGATTTTGTTGCATCAGGATAACCAGATGTTCTATTGTATAGGTTACAGTTAATGCTCTTTTCTTTTGTAATTTTGTGCACCAGTGCATCATTTCCCTGTGAAATCTGATAATGAAATATACCATCATCACATAGAGGTATCTCTAAATACACTTTAGGTTTTTATAGCAACCTGTTTTTAACTTGTATTTGCTCTCAAAGTTTAATGGTATTCAGTGACAAAATTGAATATTGAGTAGGTCGATCTTTTTATAACCTTGATGATCAAACACGATTTTTATATCACTATATCTTTTGCACATATTTCCTGTCCATCTATCCATTGAAATGTTTAATAGACAATAGAATGAATTGTTCTTAGTATCTGACAATGAATTTCTATATGATTTTCAGATGATACCTACAGAATGTCATCACGCACTGGTAGCAACGCGTCACTCTCAGAGAACAAGAAGAAGGCAATGACATCGGTCAACATTTGGGCCACAGCAGCCAGCAAAAATGCTGGTCCCAAGCAGTCAGGGTCTAAGAGAACGTGACTTGGACAGAGCAACCATAGCAACAGGGAGTAGGGGTCTAAGCAAACGTGATCTGGACAATGTAGCGATAGCAACAAGGAGCCAGGGGCTAAGCAAACGTGAATGGGACAATGTTATAATAGAGAAAAGGAGTCAGGGTCTAAGCGAATGTGACAGTGACAATGCAACCATGGAAATATGGGGTCATGGACGGTAAGGATAATAAAGGTTATCTAGCGCGTGAAAAATAGTACCGTGCAAATCACTGTCCCCAGCAAAAGTGAGTCCAAGGTTTTGGCCAGGATCACGGACGCCACTGATTCCCGAAATGTTAACAAAGGCACAGTGTGAGGTGGGACAATGTAACCAAAACTACAAGCAGTCAGGATTTGGTACTATACATATGGCTAGAAAAAGGAAACTATGGCAATGAGCAGTGAGCCGTTAAACACACTTTGCTAGGACATCAAGGAGAGCCTTTGGCTACGAGCACTTATTGGCAAGATGCCATGGCGACCGGCACTCACGTTCAAAACACACATAGCTGACATTATCACAAATGTTCCTAGACCCCCAGATCGATATTTTGTGGACTTTGAACATGTTGCAAAATTCCGTAATATAGACAGGTATAGTACATTGTCGCTCCTTTTACATGTGACGATTGTTTACATTCCAAGTTTTCTTAGGATTTAGGGGTCTTATGAATATCATATCAAGGACTATGAAAAGCATCATTCTGGAGTCTTGTGTGGTGCATGTAAGAGGAAGAGAATAGAAAGAGTTATTACACGACTTCTGTGATTTTGGGTGCTTTTTCTGGATATTTGGACCATGCACATACCTGTCGATATTGCATGAGGCGCGTGGTTATCCAAGGATAACAGGCACCCAGTGCTGTTATCCATGGATAACATGCCTCCTTACATGTCATACATGTCATATGTTACATGTTAAAACCTACGAAATTTTCATTGCCAGGGTAAGGGTCGAACCTGTACTCTACTGATCCCAAATCCAACTCCCTATGCATTGTGCCAAAGGGACTGATGAGAAACGGTTTGTGTTTGCTTGGTTAGAATGCCACCAGTAGCTGTCTGCGTTCATGCCTACCCCTCCCCAGAACTACTGCTGCTGCTCCCATAACCGCGACCACTGCGGGACACATTCAAACCAAACCAAGCCAAGCCGGGCGCCGAGGTGTGTGTACTGGTGGTCTAGTGGGTAGCGCATTGCGCTCAGCTTGTACAGGTAGGCGGGACGAATCCAGGTCCATGCGTACTTTTTTTTCCGTGTTCAGACCAAACCAACGGTTGCCGGGTGCCAAGGTTTAGTGTGTGTACACACACTATGGCAGGCTTCGAGTCCCGGGGAAGGGGAACAATTTTTGTTTTCAACTTGAATTTATTGATATTCTATTGATTATCTATTGATATCGTGTAATAAGATAAGTAGTTAATGGATAATTCATGACTTGTGTGTTAGCAAAGGATAACTGCACCCTCGTGTAATTATCCTTTGCTAACACACACGCATCATGAATTATCCATTAATTACTTGTTCAACATTGCATTGTCGCAATAATATGACAGATGTGTTGATGCCCATTCTCTCAGGATACATTTACCCCTTTGTAATTTGGTGAAATTATATTCTGGTCATACAAGATCTCTCTTTAATTTGTGAAATTATATTTTGATCATACTAAGTCTCAGTGGTTTAAACTATCTACCGCAAGCTATTCTATGTCAACCAAAATACAAAATGTACTTAAAATCTATTAGAATAATCCTTATGGCATTTGGCCGATTACAATAAAAATCGATTCTGAATTATATATCACACAGATTTCTGATACAACCCCTCTAGCGTATGATTCTATCCAACAACACTTGGATCACCTTGATGAGTCTCTGTTAACATTTTATCTTCTTTTTAAAATGAAGTCGATGTATGTAAAACATGAATCTATAGGCTTATGGCTGCCTTAATCAGTTCCTCTTTAACATAATACTGAATCTCCTCTCCACTAGTGGTGTCTTGTTGCATTGGTTTAAAATAGATGTGACATGGAAAGGGGACACTGAACTGACTTAAAACATTACAG
The DNA here is from genome assembly GCA_949317995.1 of Acholoe squamosa. Classification (NCBI taxonomy): domain Eukaryota; kingdom Metazoa; phylum Annelida; class Polychaeta; order Phyllodocida; family Polynoidae; genus Acholoe; species Acholoe squamosa. The sequence continues at coordinate 35,508,233 of OX439051.1, forward strand.
TGTGCTTACTAACAATGTGCTTAAATTTTGTTGTGTAAATATGTAATTTATGTTAGAGAAATATATCTTATTTGACATCAATTCGGTTAAATTGTTCTATAAATTCACTTATGAATCCTTCAAACTCGGCATAATGCTTTAAAGCCAAGTGTTCAGTAAACATATGAACGATGCTCAAAGACTGTGCTGGTGAGTCACTCACGGATGCTCATAATGATGCATCACATTAATAAATGAATATAATTTGATAATGATGCATGGACTGGTAAGTAGAGCCTTATGTGACCAGCTAGTCATTTCTCAAACACTACGATCCTACCCCTACCCCTCCGATTTCAACCACCCCTACGATCCAGTCCAATCTTGATGATTGACTCTTGGTGATCATGTATTACCTACGATTGCATGCCTTTTCCTTCTAGATCTGTATCTGCTATAATCGTAGTGATTGACCCTGTACAAAGAAGAATTCCCTTCCGATCCTGGCCAGGGTCAGTACGATTTCAGGGTACCCAAAACTTAGTGTCTGAGAAATGACTTCCAGGGTGTCCGAGGAGGGGTTCAATGGACCCTGAGTTCTATCTACTTCATACTACAGCATCAATGTGTCGATATGAAATGCTCAATAAAGGTATATAGATAATCATAGGTCTATGCTTCAACCCTACTCATCATCTAACCAGCGCAGAGGGCACTGGTTCAAAATAAAACATCTACATTTCACCTCCATGCATGTACACAACGCTGCTTAATACAACACAGCAATGATGGTTGAGATTACATATCCCTAGCTAATATTAAGATCAGCAAATGGAATGGACTCATTGACCCCAGCAACTAATTTTCTTAACAGCTTTGAAAATACCCAAGATTCATGACACCAACCAATTATCAATAACATTGCCTTGTCCTCTACTCAATTAACATTAATTTATGCTTATAGGCCGGGGGCTGATAGGGCCCACCATGCACCCCCCCCCCACATCCCAACGGGACGGGTATTTTTTCGATCCTTAGGGTCCCCTGAACAAGATTCAAGATGTTAGCATTGATTATCTTGGGGTGCCCTACCGGTTTTGGCTCATTATCCATGCGTGGGTTCAGACCACTTTTGGGTCAATTTTTGTACCATGTTATTCAAGGGGTATGCTCAATCCCCAAGCTCTAAGACTATCTTACCTTGTCTGGATCCTGAAGCTATTGGTCTTGTTGGAAAGAAGACATAATCAGCTGTTCATTAAGCCCTAATACATGTTTTTAAGTTTAGAGTTCAGTGTGCCAGACAGTCGGGAAGACTGAAGATTGAAATTACAAAGTTCCTTTTTTTTACTGAAAATCTTAAATGCGCTCCAGATACATGTATAAAACTTGCCCTTATCCCCATCTAAACACAATATCTAATATGATTTATGTAGGACAAACCTCTCTGAGTAATATGAGACATTTTACAGAATTCCTTGATGACTATGACACACGTTATTGCCTTGGACGCAAAGACACTACCTTGAGCCAATACGATGCTCTTCCATTTCAATAATCTCCCTCTTTATGTAAATGGATGTTTTTCCATGCTAAATCTTTATCAATTCTCCTGATTCTTGTGCTAAAAATAGTGCTGATTAAGAATATGCATGTTTCTACTTCATAAAATTTAATGGCAAGGCTGTATATGGCTGAAATTCAAAATGGCCGACAATAGATTCAAATGTCACTTTGAATTACATAAATGTGCAGTCTGGAAAGTATCTGGTGGGCCCTACCCCTATAAATCAGCTTAGTAGATTACAGTGCTGCTTTTGTTTTGTTGCTAAGTGGTGTGGTTGCCTAGCAACAGCAGCTTTTCATAGCAACCAAGCCTGAAAATATGCTTGAATGCTCATATCTGTATGGTTTCCTTTCAGCAACATACTCCCCTGATGTAAACTTGTATATAACTCTTCTGTGACTTCCATCATAGACTAGGAATATAGGTGATAAAAGGTTGCTAGGTTGTGTGGTGGCCTAGCAATAGCAGTTTTGCATAGCAACAATGTCTAGATCATACCTGTACTGCATAGTCTCCCCTCAAGGACATAGTTCACTGGTTTCAAATTGCATATAGCTCCCTTGTGCACATCACATAGTATGGACATAGGTAGAAATGATTGCTATGTCATGTGGTTGCCTAGCAACTGCAGCTTTACATAGAACCCCATGTCCAAATCTATGCAGATAGTCACAGATAAGTGTATGGTCTCACCTCAGGGATGTATTGCAACATACAGTTCTTAATAGTAGCGTAGGTTGGGAAAGGGAACCTTGATGGTAAAGGGCATAGTCATGATTATGCTAGGGGACCCTAAGGATCGAAAAAATACCTGTCGCATTGGGATGTGGGGGGGGGTGCATGTCGGGCCCTATCAGCCCCTGGCCTATTAACAGATCAGCCTGGTATTTCTTAGCAACGTGGATGGATACTTCAGGGTTTTTTTAGCAACGCACATGGATATTTCAGTTCTGTTAGGGGGCAACAAGTTCCAAGATTGCAAAGGGACTGTCTAGGCATCTGTACAGTACAGACAATCAAGGCATAAGGCACGAGGATGGGAAGGTGTGCTTCTATTCCCAAATAGAGACCAAGGGGGTACCTACCCCTTCACTTCTGAGAGCCCTTATTCCTGTTATAACATTCTATCAAAGGACAGCTCTGCCATGCATTAATTAGATGATAATAAGACCTTTATTGATGCACAAGTTGATGTTAGCCACGGATAAATTCATGAGGCTAACAAGAACGAGTGCATCAAAAAAGGTCACATATTGTCTTTATATAATGGTTTCCCTATATTTTAAGTATTTACCTTGAAATTCAATGATTTCTGATGTGAGTCGGATGCGGACAAGAAGGCCTTCCACCATATTGGTTTCTTGTTTATAAACATGCCATCAGGTCGACTAAGAAATACACTCAATTTAAACACGTTATAGACCAAGCAACACATAATCGTTTAAGTCTTCTTTTAAGTCCTGCTGAGTTAGAATCCATGATTTGAAGAGTATATTCCCTCAAAATGGTCAGAATATGATGAAGAATTTTGTTACCGCTACCCCTTGTGATTCGACGGCTAGTCCATTTACTACACACCAGACAGCGGGACTGAGGTGGGACTTAACACTTTGACAGTATGGCGAAGACACGCGACCAACTCCATATTGTTCATCATATTATGGCTAATTTGAGGGAATATAGCCTTCAAATCATGGATTCTAACCCAGCAGGACTTAATTTTATATCCATAGATATACCAAACGAAACAATTACATGTCGTTTGGTCAATAAAGTGTGCAAATTGAGTGTATTACTCAGCCACATGTCCAGCTTGGGTTTGCACTCAACTCGAGCGCTGTCAAGGTATGTCTTGTTCCAGTGTCAAAATCGTTCTTTCTCGTCATGGTTAAATGCACTCCTTTTAGCTACAAGTATGAACGCAAATCAGTGCAGAATGTCAATAACCTTTATAATGGTGTTTTTTTTACACAACTTGGGTCACTCACAGTGCTTTTACTGGATATTTTCCATTCTGATATACCTGCATGGCAGCATACTTTAGGGTGGATATCAGCACTATTTGGGATGGATATCAGCACTGTTTGGAGTGGATATCAGCACTATTCTTTGGGCATGAACATATTTAAAACTATCCACCCGCTACAAGACTTGAACATTTAACCTTTGGACTTGTACACTACAGTGGACTTGTACTCTACAGTGGTACGAGAGAGGGTGTAGTATAACTAGGTATGTAGAAATCAATAATATCCTTTGAGCACCTGCAGGCGCACGCATGACCCTGTATTCGATTTGGTGAACCGAAGCTGGCTGTAGGGGCGCCTGTTTGGCAATCTGAAGATTGATGGATCGATCCCCAGTCATACCTGAGGTTTTATATAGTTCACCAAATCCAACAGAGGGTCATAGGTGTGCCTACAGGTGCTTAAAGGATGTGTTTTCTATGTCTGCATCAACCTTAATTGTGTAAATAACAGTCAACTGATGCCTTGAATCAAAGGTTATCGCACTCTGCCTACGGCCTAATAGGATAACCTTTGATACAAGGCATTGGTTGACTGTTATCCATACATTACTTAGTTATTAGATGCACGGTAATCCAATAATTGCACAGCATATTCAAAGCTATTACTCTTAGAGGAGCTCTGCATCTATTGGACTGTTGTGCGTACTGGACTGACGTGTCTCAGTCCAGGTGAGCGAATTATAAGCACTGAGTTCCAATCTTGATTTACTAGGCTTAACTGTGTTTGTTTTTTGTTCGTTCTTTTTCTTTGCTACATGTCTGGGAACTCAAATAATTTTTTTCAAAACATCTGGGCCACCGGTCTCAGCGTAACAAAGAGGCATATTGACTAGATTAGAAGATGTAGGGGAGATGGAAAATGAGCAGGTATAGCCTCATGATGCTGCCACCTGGGGTGGGATATGTGTACTAACAGCAATGCTTATGCCTTTGCTTACTTATAATGCTATACTGTATATGGGTTCGAAATGCTGAAGCTAAGCTGCAGATATCTAGCAAAGTAAAGATATTCCACAGATATATAGCAATACTAATCAATTCAGGTTTGTTACACAAGCGTGGTACTCGAACATGTTTTGGTTTGAGAAATATGATATTTTTATATTTTTTTTTATTTTCCGTCGAATCTCTATATTTCTGAATGCTGTCGCACCCACATGGGGCTATCTCTAGAGGTTTGACCCTATTTTACAGAGTTGATTCAGATTGTCTAAAACAACTTTTGTATTACTGTTCGTCAATTAGCAGTTGTTTAAATGAGTAGATAGAAATCCATTAGGAACACCCGGGGTTCGTTCTAAACTGAATATCCATTCCCCTGATTGAATTTACCAATAGACTGTGCCAGCCTACAGATTATGAAAAATGTAGAATTTTTTTTTATGACTTTAGCCGTAAGTATGTAATACTTCTAGTTAAATCCTTATAAGAAGGATTTAGTTCCCCTAGTCTTCAGTACATGCACAGCTGCAGGATTTGACATCCAGTAATTACACAGTACCACACCAGGTGTCTCTCTGCTATTGCCAATCCATACAAGAATACAATCTCTGGTTAGTTCAGGCTTGTAGAAGGGGCATCTCTGTTCCAGCATAGGCTTACTGCTTGACCAATACAAAGCTTTTTAATTTTTGGAAGTTTTTAAACCATTTATTGGTCAACAAATATATACAAATACAACAAAGACAGATAAATAAAGCGATATACTAAAAGTAATATGCAATTTTCGACCTATCACAGACAATGCCTGCTATCAAGCACCATTCGAGACATAATTCATATTGCAATTAAAATAGTATCTAAGGGAAAATGTTGTCAGTTTAAGAATTTACATGAATTCATGAATTTACAATGGTCAGTATGAAATTTCCACCAATAACAGTAGCATGACACTTGGGTTGGCTGATATTATGTGCCACCCTTAAGTTAAACTGATACATGTAATACGTCTGAAAACGAATCTGGAGAAACTGGGAGTCGAACCCGGGAGCTTCCAGTCTGCAGACTGTTGATCTACCGCTGAGCTACTTCCCCGTCTGGCTTTCTCTACCTTCCAATATACCCGGATCGGTATGACACTCTAGGGGAGCAGTGACCACCAGATAACCAGCTCCTGAGATTCGATCTACCAGGTACAGAGATTTCTGGTCCCCTACACTTCTCCCAACCAGATTCAACCTAGGGTTCCTACAGACTCCTGGGACTAGCACTGAGTCGCCCGCAGGTCCAGCGGGCTCTGTTCCCAGACCCACCTGCAGGCGCCCCCTGTTTCCAAGGCCCCCAGTACATAGCAGGTTGAAACGTATCTGTGTCACACAGGCCCAGGCACCGAGTTCCGTAGCCTCCCTTATCGCAGGTCAGGACCACTCGGTTTCTCCACCAATGTAGAGGTCGGCTGAAAACGAATCTGGAGAAACCGGGAGTCGAACACGGGACCTTCTAGTCTGCAGGCTGTTGCTCTACCGCTGAGCTACTTCCTCATCTGACATTCTCTACCTTCCAACTACACCTGGATTGGTATGACACACACTAGGGTAGCAGTGACTACCAGGTAACCGGCTCCTGAGAGTTGATCTACCAGGTACAGGGATTTCCAGTCCCTACAAATGTAAGAGAGAGATGGCATCAAATTGGAACGACACCAGCCACCATCTCTACCTAATGCACAACTACAGTTGTATATCAAAGCTTGAGATGAGTTTTGATTAAGAACTTATTATCACCTCTATGACTGTATCCTGTCCCATGTCAAATTTAAGAAACTCTCTATTTCATGTCACTTCGTTTTTCCCTAATGCCACTAAATATAAGGCCTGTGTCACATGTCAAAATAGGTTGTGGGATTTGGCCTGAAATTATCCAGACAACTGCATCAGACATACTGGAAGCTCTATCCTTAGTGTCCACATGCATAACTCACAACCTATTTCAAGGCACACTTAGGCACCTAAGGGTTAAAGTGCTCCACACCCGGCTCCACACCCAGCTGTCTCCAATGGCTCTTTACGAGTTAAATAAACACCTTTATATTTGTTGTTAGATATTTATAACAGTCAGCTATGCTTTGGCTAGGATTATACCCAAATGCCTTTCACTTGGTGTTTGTATGTAGGACCCACTCACAGCATGTTTTGTCAAATACTTGTACGCATATAAAGAAAATTACCCACACAACAGCAAAATACCACCGTTTTTAAGTGGGGGACTAAAGGAGGTCAATATGCCATCTGTTATTGAGCCAATAAAGTATGTACTCACTAACCTACTTTGTCATCACAATAATCTATACATCCAAGCCCAAAAGTAGGGTAAAACAGGGAAACTGCCTGAGAAAAAGAATCAATAGTAATGAGGCCTTTAATAACCTACATGCGGTAACTACCTTATACAACAGTGAGACCTCGATAATCCGTCCGTCATACACGGGATCCGGCCAGGTTGTTACTGGGACATTCCTATAAAATGTATCATAATATGCTTCAATAATCCGTCAGATTTGAGATCCGACCATAATTTGTCTGCAACAGGGGTGGCCGGACTATCAAGGTCTCACTGTATCAATACATATATTCATTACAAATAATCTTAGGACATACTGTATATCATTATAGAGGCTCATGATATCATAACCATGCTTGGCTTGACAGATATACCCCAGAGAGTTATTATTTATCAATCGAATGGGACATAGTGGTTTCCCACGCAGTGCACAAAGAGAGGGACCCAACTTCATTTGGAGTCTGCATTTTTAAACTATGGCAACGTGAAAGCTGTTTCAGCAAAAACAAGTGGCTATAAGAGCCCGCCCACCCACCCTTGAAAAAAAACATATTGTAGCATCCGCCTACATGTTGTACCATCGTCATTAAATCGTCATTAAATTGAGGGGCTCTAGACTCTTAGATTTGACGTGATGACATGGGTTTTTCTATAATTTTACATGTGATGAATAATATGCCTTGGTGATATTAGGGGGAAATATAAGTGGCATGACATACAGGATTTCTTAAATTCGACACGATAGAATCTTAAAGGTGCTGGAAGTTTAAGTGATGTGTGACACGAGCGTTTCATAAAATCGACATATGACATGGGGACCCACCATCCATAGCCCCTGATGCACTACCATTGTGGCCTGCTTAACTGCCCAGGAACTTCTTAATTTCAAGAACTCTGTACACCAGACCCTTATCAAAAGACAGGTGCTTTCTTGAAGATTGTTTTTAGTACTTAATATTGTTTTCAATACCACTGTACCCCGGATGCTTATGTAGTACCCACAGTTATTTGACTCCGTGCTTAGACGCACCATTACTCTATGTTTCACCACTTGGTAGCTGCAATGCATATCAAATCATTGTGAGTATGTACTTAGTGAGGTCATAGAGGAAGAAGGAAGTCTAATAACCATTCATCATGTTGGTATAATAAAGTTACCTTATGACAAAGTGTCCACTCACCACTCTGCTCCACCAGTATCAGTTCTGAACTCTGCCTCAAGGGGGCCATAACCAACATCAGGAAGTTTATAGTTGAGGTCCCACTGCCTGGCAAGATTCCTGGTTATGAGATCAAGTGGGGCTATGCAAGTAAGACCTAATTTGGTCTAGATAAACAATTTCTCATTATAATTATTATTATTATCATCATCAGAATGTCACCAATGTATGCCCACCTATCAATTGTAGATTGACTGACACATCACTCCACACCAACCCCACTCAAAGAGACAGAAACAATACTCTAATTAGCTCAGTAGGTTATATCATTTTGACTTTACAGAAAAAGCTGATGGTGGCTGAGTGCAAGCGTACCGGTGGTTGAACATTACCATACCCCACCTTTTTGAACTGTCAAACTACCTCGCATATAAAGCTTAGTAACAGACTAAGATGGGCTGCATCCCACTTCCCTTCCCCCTTTTGCTTTTCATCAAACGTTATTTTGCTTTGTTTAAGCCTCAGATCTGGCAAAAAGTAGGAGCCAAAGGGAGGATGCCTCCTTTTGATATCCTGGATCTATATTACTAGTATCCTGATCTGCTATTCTCAGCTGTACCTGTCTAAGCCCTGCCAGGTGGTGAGAAGTGCAACATAAGCACCACTCTCCCCACCATGAACCTCCCCACCCACCACCCACAGACATACACACCCACCCATCCACTAGGGAGTCAGCCTGGTAAGCCACAGGAGACCACAGGAGGTAGGGGCCACTCACTCTCCTCATCATCTCCAAAGTAGGACCATGGGAGCAAATGACCAGAAAGGGCATGTTAGGATATGAAGCTATACCCCTTCCAAGTACACTATGGATATAGTAACCCATCCTACCCAGGAGAAGCATTAAAGGTAGGTGTCTCTCACTCTGTTAGTAAGTTAGTGTACATAGTGTGTGGTACAGGAGGTCTCTATGCTTCCACCTGTTGTTGTGTTTATATATGCAGGGTTTAAGTGCTGCACATGTTTGTATACAGTCTATGGTATTGAGCTGCTGCATCATAGAGACATATGTGTAGGTATGCGTATACTCTATAGTAGAGAAACATTGATACTTTGGTACATATGCACTGCATGTGCTGCTCCCTGCCAGTGCTTGTAAATGCCATAGTAGGCAAACTACCATAATGACCTTAACTCTTTCAGGCCTAATGTTCATAAAAGTCAACATGAAGGCCTATGTTTGGCCTATTTTCAGAATCCTCACATTTCTTCAAGAATAAGTGGACCTTTACTATTTTTTTCAGAGTCTGACATATGGGAGGTTGCCTTTTGGGAAAACTGAATTATTGGAGTCTATCTTTAATTTCTTAGATATGGTGAGCTTCCAAACATGAGGGAAAATACAAGAAATTCCCTCCCAATTTAAACAATATTTAATCAAAAAAATCATAAAAAAATGTAAAATAATGTTATTTTTTTAGTAAAAACCTACTTTTGACATTTTTCCATGCGAAAAAGTATGGCAGAAAAGTTTTCTGTGTATTTGGTCCATTTTCAACAAATATACTGGTTGCCATGGCAACCAAAGTACTGAAAATATTGATTCTTGCATGAATTTGGTTGCCATGGTAACCAAATGGAAATGGTACCATGTGATCATGTGGATCATTCTATTTTCAGAATTTGAAAATATGAATAAATAGCTACAATATGCACTTTATTTCATCTCAATTGATGAAGGGGTTCCTGAAATATATGCATGTTTGAAGTCTGATCTAATCATCATTTTTGAGAATATGAATGCTATATTATCAAAGCTGTATCTCCCTTTATCACAATAGATACGGACAATCAGTATTCCAGGATTTTATACCCATGTGTTTAGCTTAGACCACCACCGTTTTGCTTTGAGTAGGAATATCAGCATGATTCAAACAGTTTTTGAAAGGTAATGACACCTAAGGCCCTAAAAACAATATTCAAATAAGCGCCTGTCTTGTATGAGCGCCTGTCTTGTATAAGCACCGGGGGTACAGTGGGAATGAAAATCAATGAGTGCCCGGTCGCTTATGCGGGCCACTACAGTATGTTGTCCTTCCTTTGATGTATTATGATTATGTGTACCCAGTATCCAAAATGTATCAATCTCGTATTCCAACAAAGATTAAATGTTCAACAACATCAAGGTCGCTGTATATCAACACACTGTAAGAAATGAAATGGTGAACTGCTTGTCCCAAAATTGTCAGAGATGTGTTGTTATTTTAACGAAAATTCCTGGTGCCACTGTACTGGCATCTGGGAATAGTAGAAACTACACTGCTTTTCTACATTTCAATTACAGTGGTTCACTGTTCACCTTTATGAGTATTCAACAGTTATTTCTTAGAGTGCAAGAGGTGGTTTAAAATTTGAAACACATTCCTCCTTGGCTGAGTTCTTTATGGTTGGTTTTTGTCTACTGTTAGAATCGGAAATGATGAGTGTGGATGGAATAAATGTTTTGGACTATAGACACACATAAGGCTGAGAGCACCAGAGTGACACTAGACAAAGTAGTGGAGCAGCACTTCGAATTAAGGAAGAAGTGATCTTGTCAACTTGTCAATTCTAGTCCCTTATTACTGTACATGCATGTCTATTGTTCCTAGTTATAAATGAAAAGTTCAATTTATCAAAGATGGGCATCTACCTCATTTGAAGCCACTTCTCTAGTGTTTAGCACCACATTGTATTGGACCGTTGAAGCACCTGTGAAGCTATTGATATGAGGCCGTCACTTATTTGAATACTGTTTTTAGCATTTAAGATTGATTTCAATACCCCTGTATCCCTGGTGCTTATTAGAGACTGGTACTTATTTGAGACACCAAATAGAGGATAAAGCCAATAGAGGATAGCCCCCACCCCACCCCTTATACTGACCCTGTTCTTGACCCTGTATAGAGGTGTAAGCTGCTATTGTAGGATCAGTCCTTACAGTAGCAACAAGACTTACAAGTGACCTATGACGCCCTTCCCATGTATGAGGGGATAAAGGTAGAGATTGTTGTTGAAGTTCAATCCACAGGTTGAAACAGGACAGCATACTAGGCCCTGATTGTGTGTGCCACCCAATATGATAATTATGCCTGAACAGAAATCGGTGTGTAATATCAAACAGGGAATTATGCTGTTTTAAGCTTTTGTCCACTGCCGTCGGTCAGGCTAATTTTTGTTTTGCTAATCTGATGATTGATAATATTGAAAAGGTACAGAAAAAATTGGTCAGATTAGCAAAGATTTGCCCAACCGGAGGCAGTAGAACTAGTGCTTTAGCTACATAGCACAAAGTGTCGAAATAATAAATTTATATGAAAACCTCTTTCACATAATGACCATGGAGGGTGGTACAAAAGGTCCATAAAACGCACGTTGTTCATAAAACCCCTGACATATTGTTCACATGGTCATTTTGTGCCTTGTGGGTTATTCAATGTAGTGTTACAGGGGGCCCTACCATTTATTTATGCAGCTGTGTACCTAAACTTTAATGACTAATATTATTCTTTAGGGACCTAAATATGACTGATAACTGCCCCTTACCTTATCATCGCACACCTAGATAGCTGACTTTTGTCTCTTAGAGAAGGCATATGCAGCAGAGCCATCTAAACATCTTATCTTTAACGGCTTATTTATTGTGTCTTACCTTTATCATAGATCTAAAACTCCACTGCCATTGGCCCTTCCATCAGTCACCTGTCCATCATCATTCCAGTCACCAGCCCACGGTCACTAGCCCATCACTATGCAAGTTTATGGGGCTGTTAATGGGGGTTGCTATGTCACATACAGTCGATTTTCAGAAATTCTTATGTCACATGTGACTTAAATCTCTGTCTCCTGTCAGCCCTAAGAGCCTACCATGTCCCATGTCGATTTTAAGAAATCACCTACATCATATCACTAATTTCCCACTCATATCACTAAGGCCTTTGTCCAGGATTGGGAGGTTTTTCCTCCGGAGGGTTGAAAAAAAAACACGACAAAAACCACAGAAAAAAATGTCTGGAAGAAATAGGTTTTATCTGCCTCAAAGTGGAAGAAATGGAAGAAACTGGAAAGATGTCCCTAAACATTTCGAATATAACCCAAAATATCACCAAATATTAAAGTATAATAAACATAACTCCAGAGGAATCTTTTCAATTTCTGTAGTTGTGGGGAGGTATTGGTTTTTCCAAATCATGATGGAGGAAATAAAATCATGAGTGGCTGTTGTCTGTTTTGTGACGTGGACAAGTTTACATTTGCATTTATTTTTTTGAAATGAGACTCTGGCACATAGCTTTGGTAAAGATACAGTGACTTAAACTGACTTTATACCTCTCATGAATGAGGAATGTATTAAGTAGCTTTTTGGTGGTGAGGTATTTTTAAGCTTGTGAAGGTTCTTCAAAATATGTGATGTGAGAAACTAAATTCTGAGGAAAGATGTCTTTATGATGGTTTCATGGATATAAGACACATCTGTCTAAAAGCTGACCATAATCTCTTCTGTCTTTTTTGTTCCTTTTTTGAGCTAGATAATCATCACGTAAATGTTAAAATACTGAAAGTGAACAGTCAAACAGATAATGAATGATTAGTCTGGTAAGTAACCCTGGGTAATTAACCTGTATAGAATGAGACCTAATCTTAGGGATGTCATTGACACCCCATTTTTGTCGATTCCGATTATCACGATTTTTGGTCTTGACATTCCGATTTTTCCCCAATTTTTTGATGTACTACAGCCTTGTTTCAATAGGGTCGAAAACATCTAAAAACTATATGTGGGTGGGGGAGGGGTCAGATGTATATATACAGGTTGGTAATTAGGTAATACTTATAAATTACCTGTACTGTTATTAACTTTTGTTCTTTCATATAAATACCATTTTACTTAATAACCACCTTGCCCCTCCTCCTTATAGCAATCACATACATGCACTTGTGTACCTCCTACCCCTTTCATATTTACTGCTACTGGCAGAAACTATACTGCCGTTGAACAGCTCTAATACTTTAAGGGCATGAACCTGCGATACCATGAAAAATAATCACAATGTATTGCTCGAAAATGTACTGCCCTAATAGAATTGTTAGAATGCAGATAACTTCAACTGCATGGCATTACTGACAATATACGCTTTAATTTGATAACAAATATGTTCACATTAGAGTAACAGATATCAAAGAATTCAACAATAAATTCTTTTTTTTTTTCAAATGTGACATTGTTATTATATCGATATAAGAGTGATGTCGATCGATATTCACTATTTTCACTATTTTGATAATGACGATATTTCGATATAGTGTTTATTGATGACATCCCTACTAAATATACTGTATGATGCCATTCTTGACTATGTTTTGATTGTAGACATTTCTCTACTTTCTGCCCTTTTTTGGCTATGAGATTGATGTAACCCATTTCTTAAAGGACATTTTTTTAACCTGGTATCCACATTGTTTTCCCTATGGAACCCTGAACAAACTACAAAGTAGAAACCATTGGCATTGCATACCAAATCCTCACTTGATATCTAGAGTGTTAGAATTTCTGCTATAGCTTGATATGGTACAAGGGTAACTTGCCCCAGTAAGAATCAGTTCAACAGGGGCACTCTGTCATGCCATCTACTGAACCAGCAGCACATTTGATTTTAAGACTAGGGTAGAGGCACCCATTTCGGACGCTCCTGGCCATACAAGAGGTGACCATATTTGTCACTTGAATTAGGTACCTTCAAATGTTGTGAATTCTATTTTGTATTGTACTTATGGAAACATTATAGTTGACCACTTATATTCATGAAGATATTTGGATAATTTTCTCTGTGACATATGAACAATTCAACTGCATTTAACTTGACTTTAAAAGGTCAAATTGCACCCACAGTCAGACAGCTGACACCAGGGGTGACCCTACAGTCAGACACTTTGTTATTCAATTAATATGATGGGTAACTGTGCATTTGCTGTGAAGGCCTGTATAATACCATAACACTATAATTTCCTTAAATACTCAATAAAGATATTGAGAATAGATTCAGTAACCTATTTTTGCATAACTGTAAGTGGACATCCTGCAAGGCTCAAATGGACATGATCTCAATAGGATAGATGGGGACTATACTTGAACTTTGATGTGATACATTGGGTAAAACAAAAAAAAATGTTATATTTTGAGGGTTGTGAGAAAGCCATAGTGTAAAGGCTTATCTTTGTGTAGACAATGTGCATTGTAAAGAGAGAATAATACTTCATTTTTCATTTCTAATTTCTACCAGAAGCAGAATTATCATATTAACTATGTTATTCAATGCAAAGGGTGTCCGACTTTAGGTAACTGTCCGACTCAGGGAGTTGTCTTTTGAAAGGGGTGTTGTTTTGAAAGCAATTGAGGTACAGTCGCAAGAAAAATAGTATTCTCATGTCAGGTCTGGCTTTTATAGATCCCCATAGGTGTGTCTCTTCACCATATTAGGTGAATTTAACAAAAGTCATAGCTTGCATACGTTCTATCCAAGTTTGTTCTGAGTTTCTTCCAGTTTCTTTCATTTCTTCCAGAAGAAACCTGGAAGAAACTTGACAAAATAGGTTTCTTCCAGGTTTCTTCCACTCAATGTGTTCCACATACCTTTCTTCCGGGAAGAAACCCAGCCCTGTATGGGACTTGTCGATTTTAGGAAATGGTCATGCTAATGGTATTTTGGTATGGTGACTGACAGAAGGCCTGACGGCAGTGGAATCAACGCTCATTACACACACTCTCTGCTCAGTCCAGTATGCTGAACATTCCATTCAGTCTGTGGTACAATGCAGTATTCTAAGTCTACTACTACTTTGTTGGAAAGGCCCTTCCCCTAGGCCCTTCATCAATAGTAGGTATTTAAGTTTTACCTACTTTCCCCATCGCCTGAAGGGGTCAGCTTTGTCAGCCTCCCCTTGCATTGCTACAATTCTACAGACCTTTCAATGAAAAGATGTCCCCCTGGAGGGTCTTGCCAAAAAGGAAACGCAAACTAAAAGATAAAACGTGCACGTTTTCATATTGCTAAAAGTATTCTCAGCAAATCAGATAGGTAAAACGGGCATGGATGGTTAAAACTAAATGTGTGCTGGAGGCATCTAAATGATCTGTACTGACAATTAAGTTGAATTAACCATTATCATTAGGCATATGACATGTGGTAGAAGTGTGATTTGTCCATTATCTATTTTCTTTACGTAACTTTACTGAGCAGGTATTTGGCAATACTGTGAAAACGAGTAAGCCCATGCACGTTTCCATCAGTAATCTCTGAAAATATTTTAGAGGTTCTTCCTCGTTTTCTTTTGGAAAGACCCTCCTGATCCCCCGGTCCAATTTGGTTGAAGTACACTCCATCTTAATTCTTAGCACTCTAACACTCCCTTTATTCCATAGTCCATATAATGATGCCCTTGGGGGGTGCGGATGTGGGATAAAAGTGGCAAGATCCCATCTTTGAACCTGAACAGCAATGTCTTGGTAGTTAAGGATCAGATCTACACTTCTTTAAAATAGCTGATTATCGATGGTTTGTAGCCTCAATTGTTTGAAATCAATACCATCAGGTGAGAATTTCTAAAAGAAAGCATTCTTATTCATGGTTATGCCACCCAAAGTAATCTTTTGTCATTATAATGCCCCAAACCAGAAGATAACCCTATTTTAGACCATTATGCCAAAATCTTTTTTTTTTTTTTTTATTAAACATATATTGGAGCTACGCAGGATCAGCATTGTAAACATTAATGTTGCTCCACAGGGGAGCCAATTACTCAAATACAGAAATAAAAATATTGCAAAAATAAGGAGGAAAAATGGAAAAGCACTGTATAAATTATTCTGCAATAAACAATTTGCACCAAAATAATGTGCATGAAGATTTTGTGGCAAGTACAACTAACAGTGTCGGATTTAAAGAGTAGAGTTTATTTGACTCATTTTAGCATGAAATAAAAGCCAAAAATATGATGATGCTAAATCAGGGGCACACACCCTCGTTTTCGAAATCAATTAATGATGTTTCATAACGACAGTTATTTATTATTTTAGGCCAAAAAAAATAAAGTTGTGTTTCCAGTTACATGCCTCAAATATCTAGGGTCAGTAGGTCGGATTTTTTTTTATATTTTTTATATTAATGTATATGGGTAGATGTGCCATATTCATCAATTTTATGGTAAAACTATGAAAAACATGAGAAAGGTGTAAAAATAAATATGTATGTTAAGGAATGACTCAGGACCAACAGAAATGTCGATGAAAATATATGAAAAGAAATATGGAAAATGTCCTAAAAATTTGTCAAAAATTGAAAAATTTGAAAAAAAAAATGTTTAGCTAGGGTCGGTCGGGTAACTGGAAACAACACTTTCTTTTGCCTTATTAACGCCAAGGCTGCAGCAATAGGATACTCTTGTATTTCTGTACTGTGTCAGTATGCGTTGTAGCAATAAGAACTTCCTAATCTCCATACAGATAAATACACCAGGCACACCCATGTATCTGGAGGGCGTCCTTGAACCCGATAAGAGAGCAGCTGTGAGTGACTCATGTATCACTCAGCCCGGGAGGTATTGCACAGAACACAAAAATATTAAGATTAGAGGCTAAGGGGGGAAATACCATTGTGATATTTGTAATATTGCTTGATCTATGTTGATTACGCAATTCCAAACTATATAAACTCACAAAAGGACTGAGAATAGTGGCGGAGGGAGAAATGCTATTGTAGTTTTTTTTTTTTAATATTGCTTGATTTCGCAATTTCAGACAAGATAAACTCACAAAAATACAGAGAATAGAGGCAGAGGGAGAGAAGGACATGTCATTTTGCTGTTTAGAATATTGCTTGATTACGCACTTTCGAACCACATAAATCCACAAAATGAATAGAAAAGATTATGCAATTTGGACGGGGCAATGTAACATTGCAAGACACAGGTGTGGAAGGGGAGATATATTAATATATCTTAGCTTCTCTAAAAGTAAGTTAAATGTATGGGCTGCTGGGGACGCTTGGGCAAGAAGAAGTGTGCGGTCATAAGGGGCAGGTTCCAGCTAAATGGCAATCTACAATCATATTTGATCTAATGATATTGTCTCTGGAGATGGCCAATGTAGCAGAGATCTTTTTACCCAGATCTATTCAACCTATGTCTCCAAGCAAAACATGACCAGAGATTGTCAAAGACTTTTCGAATCTCACCAACTAAAGATCATGATAACAATGTTTTCAATCGTTGCTGGCCCACAAAACTGAGTTTTGTTGAATTCATATAGTTTTCTCCTTGAATATTAAAAATGGAAAACTTAAAGGCTTAAATAGCCTGAAGTTCTATTTCACCCACTTTCAAGGGGATGAAAGCTGACCAGAAATGGGTTGATTTAAACATCTATGGTCGCCCTTCCTATAAATGGCAGGCTTACAAGATAACAAATAGGGCCTAGCATTAGTAGTATCAGTTGTGAAAGTAGTAAAGTTGGATAGAAGATGGGGTTGATACATACATGACACTATCTATGTATACAAAGCCAGATCTAGTATATTGGCTTATGACTTGCTACAAATACCACTGCTGAATGACCTTGTGTCAATGGGAGCAATTGGTGACCAGGACCGGTTTGTATTCATACCCATTCATCCCTGTATGTTAAACCTTTAAGGGCCACTGATGCATGAGTGTATCATGCCCATTGGTCGGCATGATGCATCAATTGGTCTGATTGCTCACCAGCACTTTATTACGGCACTATACCAATTCTCTAGGAGTGTATCAAGCCTGTAGGATCAGCATGATGCTTGAATGTAGCCCTGGAGAGTTACTCACCAGAGCTGCATTCATGCATCATGTCGCCTGATGGGCTAGGCATCAACGGATCAGCAGACCTTAAAGGGTTAAAGGGATGAACCTATTTACTTCTGCCAATCAGGCTGTCACAGAGATGTAGAGAACCTATAAAAACTCAATGGGTGCTGCCTGGGGTTGCTGTGAGGCGTGGTGGAACAAATCCCTCGTGGTGAACTACACTGCAAAAATGGTGTTCAGACTTTAAACATGTTTAGGTCTAAACATGTTTAAAATCTAAACATTTTGGTTCAATAGGTGTTTAGTAAACCATGTGTTTAGGATTTAAACATTCAAATTCTAAACACCTAAACAGTTACATTAAAATTACTTACACGTTTAGACTAAACGGAGAGAAAACTAGGCGTTTAGCTTTTAAACACTTACATTTCTAGGTGTTTAGACATAAAATATACACCAGGTAGTATTCTATAATTTACCTTTTGCATATAGCATATAGAGTATGTCAACAATAGAAGGTTATTAAACCCTATGACATTGCCTTTACTGCATCATGGGTAGTGCTAGTACAGGGCAAGTAGTGCTTGGACACCCATTTTGTAAATTAAAAAAAAATATATATATCTGTGTCTCTGTTGTACTGGACAATGGGACCCTGACACTGATGTGATAAGGGTTCAATACAGTATAGATGAAATACTTGGACAATATAGCTGTCCCTGTAGACAGAGGTGCATTGATCCCCTTCAGAAAGTGGGCATGAATGATATAGGATCCTCAACCTAAATGCATTCATAGGCCAATTCCCAAATACAATATCATATTATCCATACATAGGAAAATCGAATACCTAAGCAAATCTCTTCAAATCAGGGGGGAGGCAGTATAAACACCTTTTTTGCAGTGTGCATGCTTCAAATGGATCCTTCTCCAAGCTTAGCATAAGTTACAAGCTATAACTTAAACCAGTTTGAAATGTGTTTGGAGACTATAGTATCCTATACTCATGCTCCACCCCCTGATTCAAATCCCTAATCAAGGTTCCCGGGTGGGTCACTCCTTATACTTTCTATAGTTTCCATGAGCGAACATGACCCCTGATTCGACACCCTAATGAAGGGTGAGAGAAGCATAAATTTCCATACGCTTTGCAAGGGGCAAATATTCTTATCAAGGGTGACTGTTGCTAATATACCCTAATAACCCCAGTAAGCACCCTGAAAAAGACAGTGAGATATGGTGACAAAGTAAATTCTACACTAAAATGAACTTGATATTGTTATTTGATATTTTTTTTCCCCAAAAATACAACACCCTCACCCAACGATATCAAAAGTGAGTACCATATATATATGATACTCACTTTTGATATCTTTGGGTGAGGGTGTTTTATGTATCAAGCATGTCATAGTCCCTAGCTGTTGCCTGGGGGCTCAGATTGGATACAACAGCAGAGCACTAATTGGTGAGGCATCAATGAGGGGGTAAAGAGGGGCTGTAGATTGAATTAGTGTTTCGTTCGCTATGTCGATATGGTTGGCTCTTAGGCTCGCTTAGTGGCTATAAGAATTAACACAACACAAAGGGTTTGGGTTGGGCAAAGCCCTCAGTCTTCCACCTGTTCAGATGGCCTTTTATTATGTAGCACACTCAGAAGGCAAGGTAACGTGTCCCCTTCTGCCGATCGCCCGGCTGGAGCTGGATGCGAGGCATGGTGCTGCCCCCTCTCGTACCAAACGGGTATCACGAAGCGACACCTGGTTGGCATAGAAGGAACAAGCAACACACGAGCACATCTCCCGGGTGATCCGCACTAGTATATATACAATGATGCCGGCCCCTACAGAGATACAGCTGGCTAAAAATGCCCTTGTTTCCAGTCCTTTCTTTTCATGTAGCTATAACTTGTCCCTTATGTTGCTCACAAGTGGTCATTCAAGTACGGTGCTAAAAAAGGGGGATTTGAGTAGGTACCTAGTTGGGAGAAGTCAGTCAGTATAATAAACTATAGAGGGTGTGACATGAGTAGGTACCTGGTAGTGCAGCTCTCTCTATTTTAAACAAGGCAGGTGACCTTTCAGACTAATGTGGTGAGTGCAAGTACTTAGGTGAAGCAGTGCACGACTTGTTTAGAAAAGAGGGCACACACTCACAGCTCTTTTTACAATAGGAGCAACACCCTCCAGAGCAGGCTGTCAATTACAGCCCTTGTACATTCTTACCTATACATAGCTGTACATGTTGCCCATCCAACTTAAAACATGCCATGATATCTCAGATATCTCTTGTGGCTTTGTTGATGCTTTATTATTAATCTATATAATAAGATTATGATGACTCAACCTGAATATAAAAACCTGCATACATATTATACCGGAACTCCTTTGTGCATTAGCATTGTCCTTAATAAGAGCTCACTGGTGCAGCTGTTCATGGTGTGAGAATACAGGACCTCCATTTGTGAGTTATTTGAATTGTCTCATACAGATAATGCCAACCTCTGGGGCTATACTTCTGTTTTAACAATCAGAAATAGCCTTTCTTTCCGGAAGGCGATATAAAGAAGTAAATGCATTCAGGAATATTGACAAATCACGTCCCCCCCCCCTCCCTTAGAGGGTTAAAAAAAGTTGTTAGAAAATGATCACTCCCTACGGGTATGTGTATATATTTGCCATAGGAAAGTGGGAGAAAAGCCAGTTTCCACTGGTGTAACATGCATGGCCCCTGCATGGTAACGCCATCTTGAGGGGGGAGGGGTTTCCTTGGAAGGGAATTAGCTGATGTAACACAATTACTCAATACTTGATAACACGATTTCAAATATATAAACTCACAAAAAGACTGAGAGTAGAGGCTGAGGGGGAAATACCTTTGTGATGTTTGTAATATTGCTTGATCTATGTTTATTACGCAGTTTAAAACTATATAAATTCACAAAATGAATAACAATAGTGGGCAAGGGGGAAATACCATTTTTGTGATGTTTGGAATATTGCTTGATTATGCAATCACTTGTAAACTATAAAAAGTTACAAAAAGAATAAGAATAGGGGCCAAGGGGGAAATACCATTGTAATGTTAGGACGATTGCTTGATTATGCAATTTTGCAGTGGCAATGCAATATCACAAGACAAAGTTGCTAAAGAGGAGAAACAGTAATTCATCTTAGCTCCTCCAGTAAAGTTAATTGTATGGGCAGCTTGGGCAAGAAGGAGTGTGGAGTCATAAGGGGCAGGGTCCAAAGAAACAGTAATCAATAATCATTTTTACCTTAATGATGTTTTCTCGGTATGGGAGATGGCCACAGTTGTAGTTGATAATACCCAGGTGTATTCAACCTATTTCTAAAAGCAAAATATGGCCAGAGAATGCTTGACAAACTTTCCCACCATACCAATTTTTCTATCATAATAACAATGCTTTTAATTGATGCTGGGTCACAAAATCAGTTTTTATATTGAATTTATAAAGGTTTGTCCTTGAATATCCAATATAGAAAATCTAACGTGTTAAATAGCCTAAAGTCCTATTTTACTCACTTTCCAGGGGTTTAAAGCTGACAAGAAATGGGTTGATATATACATCAGTGGGGTTATGCTGTTTGTAGGGTTTCACGATAGCAAATAGCATCAGTAGTATTAGTTGTGGTAGTACTAAGATTGTTAGTAGATGGGGTTGATACATGACACTATCTATACACAGCCTTTATAATGGCCTTAGGCTACAAATACCACTGCTAAATGACCCTGTGTCAATGGCAGCGATTGGTGAACAGGACCGGTTTGTATTCATACCCATTCATCCCTGTCGGTGCACCCAACACAATGGGGTGGTCTGTCAATCCTTTAGAGGCCACTGATGTATGAGTGCTCCATGCCGATTGGTCAGCATGATGCAACAATGAAGTAGTGGCATGATTGCTCACCAGCACTTCATCGGATCATTAGGCAGACCCTGTAGGAGTGTATCAATCCTGTAGGGTCAGCATGATGCTTGAATGTAGCCCTGGAGAGATACTCACCAAGGTTGCATTCATGCATCATGACAACTAAGTGGCAAGGCGCATTAATGCATTGATCAGCAGCCGTTAAATGATCTGCCTGCCAATCCTGCTGTCAAAGAGGTGTAGAGAACCTATATAAACTCAATGGGTGTTCTGAGGTCTGGTGTAACAAATCCCTCGTGCTGAACCACGTGCCTCCATTGGATTACTCTCCAAACTAAGTACAGGCCTGGGATACAGGCTATAACTTACACCAGTTTGCATTGTGTTTGGAGACTAGTTTTCTATCCTCATGCTCTACCCCGTGCATAAACAAGACCAGAATACAACCGCCCTCCCCAAGAAATACTGGGAATTGCTGTCTACCTGGTCAATTCAAATGATACTATTGGTACATGTAATCATCATGATCATTTTCACCCCTGCAGACATGCAGATCATGGATTCTTCCTTTTAATACCCAATTTACTATTGGGTTGCAGTTTATTAAATCCTTTTCATGATCCCTTGGCTGATTAAAAGTCGGTATCATATATCAAGCCTGTAATAGTCCCTATATAGCTGTTGTGGATCGCTGTTGCCCGGGGGAGAACTTGGCTTCGTTTTTTTTTTGTTGACCACGGAGCAGTGGCTGTCCATGCATTATAGTGAGAGAGAAGAAAGGACCCTGTAAATTAGATATGAATTGGATATAATAATTATAGGATCGGGCTTTTGAAAATTGTTAGACTAGTATAGTAAAAATGTAACCTAAATATTGCATTTAACAAGGCTGTGAGATTCCAGATTTTGCATGGAAGAAGGCCTCAAAGAGGGGGGGGGGGCTTTTTTCTGACTTCGTTGAGAACTGGAGGCTGTAAAAATTGTCGAATGATTTCATTTTTCCTGCTAACTGTCAGAGATGTTGGTCAATATGCAGCCAGTATGAACTGGAGGTATGAGCAGCCCTGTCTACCATCTGTCTGACTCAGGAGACACCTAGCGTCAAGATTGGCCAGGTGTAAGGTATATGTCAGTCTCTGTGTAACATAAGGTTGATTGTCCAAGACTCAGCCATTTGATTGCCCCTTTAACTAGAAATAATCCCTTCAATTTTATTCTCTCCCAGAAAGCCCAGGAAGGCATTTCTCAACATGGTATACGACTAAACATAGCCACTACAACTTGAAACCCTCAAAAATAGAGTGAGTGATCGTAGGTAATGTGCTACGACTGCTCTGTACGATCAGCATTTAATGCAGTAATTCCATAGCGCTTGGTAGGGCCGTTGTCCAAGTGCTATCATTAATGACCACTAGATGTAGGAATGTAATGGCATTAGAGTGAGGGATCCCACTACGATTTGAAGGGGTCTAGTCGTACCAACTTGAGAAATGCCTTTTTAAGCAGGTTGTTAAGGCAATGTTTCAGGTTTGTTAAACTGAATTCATTTTAGTACATTATTTATTACAGGTATGTTAAGATAATTATGTATTTTACACCACTGTGACCAGAATTGATGTCTCCTTCAAAAACGTTCCATGTTATAAGGTGTTGATAGGCATGGGATGAAAATGGAACCAAAACATTCTTTTTCAGCTTCACTTTCTTTGAATGACATTATGGGATAGAAATTCAGTATGATTATCAGTTCTAATGACTGGAAACCTCCTGAGGAGGTTTTTCTATAATTGTGTTCCAAATTATCAAGGTCAGGAGGGTGCTTCAAAATTGCAAAGTTGCAGCCATTGTACATTCTTACCCCTACACTTGGCTGTTTTTTATATGATAAGATTATGATGACTCAACCCGCATATAACACCTACATATATACAGCCCTATGTGACAGCATTGTCATCGACGCAGCTTTTCATCACAATAATGTGAGAATACAGAACCTGCTTTTGTGGGTAACGTGAATTGTCTCAGAAGACAATGCAAACTTCCAGGGGTGTACTTCTGTTGATATAGACTTTCTTTCAGAAGTCAATAAACAAAATTAGATGCACTCAGAAAAAAAATATTGACACAATAGTTCTCTCCATCTCCCACATAGAAAGTACTGGGTGTGACCTATACAAAACAATACAAGAAGCAACTGCTGAATACCAGCGATCCTCCTTAAACTAAATAATGAACCACCATAATTGCATGGCCGTGAAGCAGTATAGTTCTTACAGTGAAGCAGTATACAGTACAAACTGTGGTACAAGGAATCTCTGTGAAAATAACCAAATTTGGGAGAAGGATCTCACCGTTATTTCGACAACATTTCTTTACAGTGTAGGTATGGCTAAGTGTACATAAATTGTGTGTAATTGCCATAGGAGAGTGGGCGTTTTTAATTGCTTCCCAAAATCGGGTTCTGTTATAGATCTATAAACTGAATGAAGACTTTACATACAGATTCTTAATACATCCCGGGGTATTTGGAAACATAACTGTTGAATCTGTCATGGATCCTTGTAAAAGTGAACAGTGAACCACTGTAATTGTATGAGAGGGAACCAGTGTAGCTTTTACAAGAAGCCCCAGGTGGTAGTAGGATTACAGAAATGTACAAGTAACCTCTGTGAAAATAACAACGGACCTCCATAAAGACTACAAAAATGACAAGTAGCTTGATCCTACCATGCATATCCAGCCCTGTGAACAGAAATCATATGCCTCTAGCTAGCGGCACTGATCCCATCGGGGCCGTAACGCTTTGGGAATAAGATCAGTGGGTAGTGCTAGAGGCAGGTGATCCAGATCAGGCTTCTGCTAGAGGCACATGATCTCCGCAAGCCTCGTTTTGAGAACTAAGTAGGTCAAGAGGTCATGACGTCACATGCAGTGATGGGGGCCGGCTGGTGGCTGGAGTCGGCCGCCGGTGTGTTGTTATGGTGGAATAATAATGATTCGGGATGAATAGTGAACCAAATAATCATACTCCAAGCTCTAAAAGAACTAGAAACAATTGAAGGGCTAATGATACTGTCCCTACGCCCTCCGTCAGTGACTGACGGCCGTCAGTTGGCTGTGAATCGGCATTTTGTTGTGTTTATAACCCTCAGATCATGTGCCTCTAGCATGGTGACACTGATCCCATTGGGGCCGTAACGCTATGGGAAACAGGATCAGTGTCGCCATGCTAGAGGCGGGTGACAATCTGTTCAGAGGGATTGCATATCACTTAAATGGGAACAAACAACACGAAGCGTTGTTCACAATCTCAAGAGGTGATAGATCCAGGACTATAAGGGACAGTGTGAATTTTAGTACTCCTCGTGGAGGAACGTTCAACAATTACATCACTGCTTAGAGGGTGGAGGGGAGGTGACAAGGCTTATGTATGCCATGCAAAAACAGTCCCCAGGCATGGTTGGGTCCTGAAAAAAATGACAATAAGAAAAGGACATATTAACATTGAATTTTCCCTTAAATCGATTATCATGGGTACCTACTGATAATGGTTCAAGTGTGGGGACAGGTGGGTGAGCTGGAGGGCTACACCATTAAAGTCAGTCCTAGCATATATAATTTCTTAAAAGATACAATATATTTTATACTAATCCTCATGCATGATCCAAGCTAATACATTTACCTATCTTGTGGCAGTGATAGATTTGCCAGCAGAATTATGAGAAGTTCGGTAAATGGGTTTTAGCTTTAGCAGTGATAACCTTAGCCCCGTGATACAGTAGATAGGAACAGAGCACTTGTGTGGATTGGACAAGTCTTCAGTTGACTCCTGAATGCAGACTTTAATACATGTATTCATTGACATTTTGGACGTGCACGTTTACTTAGAATAGAAGGGTTGCTCTTTGGCCATCATTGATTATACAAAGCCGAATTTCAGAAATGACATATCTATAAACTCGTTCGTTTTGTGTTTGTTTGAAACTAACTCTGCATAAAACAGATGCAAAAGAAAATATTAAACGGCTGCTATTGAATTCGGTCCTAGTCATGGTCTGATCCTACAAAATTAGACAACAATAGCTTAATATTAATTTACCTTTGAGGACTTGTGGGATGAAGTTCTAAACCGTACGGTAGACCTGCTAACTGTAACAATACTACTAACTGCATCACCTACACTTATCAGTCAACCGTCCAACTGCTAACTGTAACAATACCTTAATTAAACACTTAATTCCGTACACATCATCTTTTGTTTCTCTCTTTTCTTTTGGAGGGGGAGGTTGTGTTTAACTGTTTAACTGCTAAGTGTATTTTGGTATAGTAAGCAGCGTTCTACAACTAATACAAGTTCCCATTATCTCTATCTCATCTGTAAAATAGTACTATCCCTCAAAAAATTCATGCCAATGCTAATGTCCGATTAAATGGATTAGCTTTATGCTGGCCTTGTCCAATTGTAATCGTTTAAGATGCCATTACTTGTCCATTGTTTGTTCCTCCCCACAATACACCAACCTTTACATCTTTTGAAATAACCATTAGATCTACATGTAAATGTATATCAATTAATCTATTCAAATTACTTTATCATCGATTAGACCCATATGATGAATACTCTGAAACAATTATATATATATATATATATATATATATATATATATATATATATATATATATATATATATATATATTAAAGAAAGGAATAAAGCAAAATGAAAGTGTTCTAGTTATTTTAAATGTTTTCAGATATTTAAAGGACCTTCAGCATTTGTGATTAACTACGTTAATATATTTTGGGGGAAATATTCATCACGTTGATAAATGTCCTCTGTCATTCTAGATTTAACTTGTTATGCCTATCAGTGTGGTGAAAAAGAAATGAGAAAGATATCTGCTTCCCAATGCAATATATAATTATGCTATCGATATAATGAAATTCCACTCTACTGTTAAGGCATAATATGGGTGAGTGAATAGAGTGAGCTAGCTTGATAAAGGTTTATTTGCTTTTTTTCAATTACTTGGTCTACCTATTTACAAATATTGGCACCACCAGTTTTATTCAGGAAAAAAAAAACGATACATTAGGTAATAAATCATGAAATTGTAAATATATACGGTGTCAAAACTGGAGGGCATTTCAAAACCATGGCTATAGATCTCATTTTGAAATGCCCTGCAGAAGTCTGGAACCTTCATATGGAGCTCTATTCTTTCAACTCTGAATCATATTGAATATTTTGGGAAAAGAAAGAGAGTTCTTGGAACTTCAATAACCTATATTGTAGCAGTAAAGGTGCATGTGAAATAACAGTTGTTGTGTACGACATACAATACAGGTAGCAGCATGAAGGGTGTGGTGAGGGATGGTGAAGTGTGTATGGCAAGCCGTTGTTCCATCCACGATATTGCCCTATCCAACATCATTGTCAAATTCTCTAATTATCTTGATATTGGTATCCGCTGTTTCCCACAATGTCAATAAAGCCACTGTGTCATGCTGGTAACCTTCTACAAGAACTATGCCGTCATGGCTGCATGCACACATCATCTGGATTTCTTGCTAAAGTGGCCTTAGTAAGGAAAAATGGCTGTATAGGTTCGGGGCAAAGGGCAACGTCACAATATGAAAGGAGACACACTAAAAAACAGTGAGATGGTTTCAATTAATGTATGGCGCTTAAAACAGGCCACGTACTGTAGTAAAATCCATGTCACATCGACTGAACATTTGGCTTGCCATAGGTGTGTGGGTGTTGTAGGGGGTGGAAGTGAAAGGTGGAAGTGCTGTGTCTGCAGTAACTGTACACACCCTCCACGTCCTCCTCCACGTGTGTAATGACAACATCAAACATGACATCTCTCTGTGCACTCAGACACGCCTGTATCATCTATGAAACTGTCATACAAGGAATATGTGCACGATCAAGTTGTCATATGAGAGATATCACATTGACTAGTGGTTTATAATGTGAAAGAATATCAAGCTCTTATATGGATTCTAGTTATCACTGGTTTATCCAAGTTTAGGCAGTAGTTATGTTGCATTATATATATATATATATATATATATATATATATATATATATATATATATTATTTCGAATGAGGGAATCAAGCAATGATCTTCAGTAACAACTTCCCTTTGGGGTTACCAATTGACATTTGGAACATGTTATACACACCTTGTCATTTAAGAGGTAATAAGGGTAGCATGCAACACATCTGGTTAGGGCTTAAGACAGGTTTTAGAGATAATCTTTCAAGAGGTCCACAGTGATTGAGGCAGCCCGGGATTGAGGGATAATGAATGTGACATAAGAGGGTGATGTGGTGGTGTTTCATTTAAGCTGGCCTTTAACCAGCAGGCTGGTGGAGTGAGAGAGGAGGGGGCGCAGAGGTTTGTTTTGGAAAATTATGTCTTTTTCAGTATTCTAGATCTGAAGTCACTGAGGTAGAAGAATTATTCAACAGCAAAGGTGGACCCACTGACACCCCTTCCCCCTACACGAACATCTGGTAACAAAGTCCTAGTATCCTAGATCCATATGAAATCTGACATATATGAGTGAGTGAGTAAGTGCGCCAAAATTAGGTTTAACGCCATTTCGACAGTTAAGGTCATATTTATGGCGAGAACTACAATACACAATTTTACAGAGGAATATGCCAGTGCCTAAGCATAATATGCACCACACGCATGTATCCGAGGGGATAGGAAAGAGGAGTTATAGACCCTTTGGTGTGGACTAGGGAAGCCTGCTGACAGACGAAGAGCCTGACATTTTCAATTTCCTTCCCAGTGATATTTCATCATGTTATTGATGTTTTGTTACCAAGTATTTATTAAGGCCATAAATTGCGACATAAGATTAAATTAATGCATATAATATGAGACATAAATGAATATAAAACTACATATGAGCGTCCACGGTCCACTGACCACCAGCTATGTGAATATATAATGTAAGCGACCAAAGTGAGCGACCTCATGGTTCACTGAACAAGTGAAAATAATGCATATAAATGTTAATGGTCAAAAGTGTGCGACCTCATGGTTCACTGCACATGCAGAATGATGCATATTTATGTTAAAGGACAATATGCAATGACAGTCACGGTCCATTGACCCTGATAAGGCGCTATATAGCAGGACAAAAGGCATTAAGAGTCACATGTCGTGAAGTTATGATGCCGCTGATACCAATGCACGGCGCCATGGCCTGGATAACGGACAATGCCTGAATGCACTCGTCCATGGCGCATCCCATGGTGCATCCGATGGTTTTAATCAAGTGTCCGGTGTATTAACGGCGCTAGGCCGCCTAGAGCGTTTTTAGCTCTTGACGCGCCACGGACACACCAACGCAACCTGCGCGCATG
This sequence comes from Acholoe squamosa, assembly GCA_949317995.1. Classification (NCBI taxonomy): domain Eukaryota; kingdom Metazoa; phylum Annelida; class Polychaeta; order Phyllodocida; family Polynoidae; genus Acholoe; species Acholoe squamosa. The sequence goes on from OX439051.1 coordinate 35,537,396, forward strand.
TGCGGCAGGCTACTGGTAGCTGACAGGTTCACCTCCATGCATGCGCAGTTACAAGTGCACAGGCGCATGCATCGCCAAGAAATGGGTGGTTGAACATGCCATCACGACCAAGACAATGGGGGCACCGCACTGAACATAGGGGCGCTCCATGTACCCCCATGGACATCAAAGACTCATACACTGATGGACAATAACTGTGGCATTTGACACAGGCTCCAGCAAGTCTGAAGGTAGGAAGCCAAGGTTGGGCATATAAGCCCAGCCCTGGTCCCCAGTCAGTCAGTATCCAGTGGGACACCTCCAAGACACCATCTTCCAGTCCAGCTCTCCTGAGCCTGCTATGCTTCTGCCACAAGAACACTCTGCTGGGTTAGACTATGTCAGTCAGACAGAGGACTAAACCCCTACTAGTGGCCAGGGGCTATAGTCTACCATCCATCTACAAGAGGGTAAAGTTACCTATAGCTAGGTTGTGGGAACCCACCTAGAACCTATATATAATATATATATATATATATATATATATATATATATATATATATATATATATATGTGTGTGTGTGTGTGTGTGTATTTATATATGTGTGTGTGTGGAACACTTATTATTATTGCTGTGTGTGAACTACCTGTATATTGACATTTGTATTACTAAGAGTAATACTCGTTACAATATCCTACGATACACTGAATTCGGTGCCCGTTAGCCCATTCCTTACTGTCTTTATTACACGATTAATCAATAAAAATCAATAAAATACCCAGGAAAATGGTGTGAAGTGGAGAAGCCCTGCGTTAAAGCTATCGCCAGGGCTTAGAAACCTTCACTTGGCGTGAGGCGTGGGTGTGGGCGCCAAATGCATGCCCACTGGTGCAGTATGTAGGTATGGATGAGGTCATGTGACATAGGGGAGGTAGGAGGGGGTTGGTTATATTTAGATAATGATTCCCCTCCCACCCAGCCCTCACCCTTCCACCCCTCCCAACCCCCTCCCCCGTTCCCCTTCCTTTTAGTTTGGAATACTTTATTTGAAACGAATCATCAATTAACAGCCATTTTCTAGTTTGCTTGTCATCTCAGTTAGATTGTCTAAGTAGATCTAAGCCTGTCATTCCATCTGAAAATAAGAATATAGGTAACCATCAATGATGTATTCATTTAGCTTTTCTTGAAAGAATTTCAACATTTATCTAGCCATAAAAACATGTATAAAACGTGATTCATAATTATCATAATATCATGTCAACATGTTTTATAAGGGGACATTTGGAAGACCTACATATATACTCATGCAATATTTTCTCAAACCTTTTCACCCATGGACCATGTGGGTTGATTGGAGTATCTGTTCGCAGGACTTTGAAGATCTGATAGCTATTCTTATCATTGAATGCCCTTCCCTCTGCAACATGTATCTGCAAATTGAACAAAACGAAGAATTAAACAACAGGTAATACACAACAAAATAATTATAGATTTTATTGATCAATTTCTACTGTGCATTTCTACTGTGTCTGAAGGCAGCTGCTGATAAACTATCTCTAGTTTTAAAGATGTATAAAGCATCAGGGTGATAAAAGACAGTACCTACCTCACATCCTTCCTCCAGTAGCTGCCACTCTTAACTGACCACCCTTCACAGACAAAGAGGATTCAAATTTAAAGATGGACCAATCAGATGAGAGGAAAGTATCAGGCCATATTTTCTGTGCGAGCTGAGGTGAGTCTGATTGAGGCTGAGTGAGCCTTATACAACAGGCTGTCTCACTGAGCATACCTGGGTGAAGCTGGGGCAGGTGTTAATGAGCTCACCCCCACCCAACCCCCTCTCACCCCTGGCGCCTGGCGCAGAGAATGCCTCGGCATGTCTTACTCAGCCAGGAACGGCCATACTCGATCGGTACACACACCTCGGCGCCTGGCAGCCAATGGTTTGGTCTGAACGCTTCCCGCTGTCCTCTATAATTATAATGCTATTCTAACCTTATTCCAACTAATAGACCATCGCTACACACACCTCGGTACCTGACAGCCGTTGGTTTGGACACAAAAAAACACAGACAGCTTCTGGTGGCATTCTAACCAATAGACCGTCACACAACTCAGCGCCAGGAAGCTGTTGGTTTAATTTGGAAGCAAAAAAAAAAAGATTCGCCCAGACCGGGACTCGTCCCGCCTACCTCTAGCAGCTGAGTGCAATGCACTAACCACTAGACCACCGGGTCTCACACCTCGCGTGCGGCTTGGCTTGCTTTAAACACGTCCAGCAGTCCTCTATAATTATAATGCTATTCTAACCTTGTGCATGTGAGAGTTGTTGTGGGGGGACACAACCATATCAATGTGCTGGACGCGTTCACACTACACTGCTGCTGGGTGGCTTTATATCATAGAGACCTGGTTCTAGCCAACCACTTCTCGTCAGTCCCTGTGGCGCAATGCATAGGGAGTTGGATTAGGGACCAGGAGAATGCAGGTTCGACCCCCTACCCTGGCCATTACAAATTCGTAGGTTTTAACATGTAACATGTGACATGTTAGGACATGTGACATGTTAGGAGTGCTGATATCCTGGATATATCCTGGCTCAATGAATTGTCATGAAACGCATGCATAGAATTCTGAAGATTTGAGAGAATAACAGCTCACATGGTTAAAATCCATAGAAGTAGCGATCCCATAGATGATATCAGTGTCCATATTTAAAGCCTCCATTGCTTAATTTCAAAGTAAAATCCACTTTTCCAACAGTAAATGCAGCCCGGCTTGCAAAGCCATCCAAGTCTCTTTGCTTGGCGTGCCAGACGCAGGGAGCGGTTATTCTTTGTATCGTGCGTTCAACCATGGCAAGTTGACATCGGTGTCACCCTTCACCTTGCACACAGAACTATACATATATTTCATAAGAAATCAATTTTAATATGTTATTCTTTCATTGTTTAATCATTTCATAGCTTAGTTATGTCCTGTTGACTTAGAATAGATATGTACAGCGAGCGCCGCAAACAACAACAAATCTATTTTGAAAAAAAAATGCATGCTCCCTCACCAAATCAGAATGAGGTTGACCCAAAAGGATGCTGCTTCGCAGAACGCTATGGTGAAGGAGACACCCATGCCGGGCTGTATTTAATGTTGGCAAATTTGATTTTATGATGAATCTAAGTATTGGAGACGTTAATTATGGGTGCAATCACCATCTATTGGATCTGTACTTCTATGGATTTTCACTATGTGAGCTGTCATTGTCTGAATTATTCACAAATCGATGTGATTCATACGAAGTCATCGAACCTACCTGAGTGAGTACAAGTATTAACCCATCCTATACCATCGCCGTGACGGTCTAGTGGTAATGCGCTGGCTCTCTCTTATGGCAGCCGGGGTTCGATTCCCCGAGGAGGAGTAGGGTTTTAACTATTATTCTCCTGATGGTAAGGTGTCCATGGATAACAGGCATGGGGTGCCTAATATCCATGGATAACAGCACACGTTACAAAAGTGATGATGCATGCATCATAGCATGCAATATCGACAGGTATCTGGGAATATTTATACATACAAGTTCAGAAAAGTTCAACTGTCTGTTAACGTATGTAGATATTTACTTGTAACAAGAAGTGTTTAATCCCTAGAGAGTAATGTTTAATGTGGAAGGTGTTTGCACATAGCTATTTGGGAAATGCTGGTTTTTAGGTTTACAAAACCGTTTAAAACCTTTAGACAATATGATCCTAAACATTTCCATGAAACTCCTGAAACTAAATGCAATATTATTGATTAAGGCATAATAATTATTATCATTAGTAATAAATATAGTTTTGATTAGAATCATTGAAAGCCCACCAAAGCTTCATTTGTTACAGCCCCCATAGGTCCTTTCAACACCATTTCCGGGCATCAAGCGTTGCTTAAGAGTGCATTAATAATTCAACCATTTTATTGATGAGCATTATAGGACGGAGCTTTTTCAGATCTGCCCAAGGACTTAGTTGACACATACTCTATTTACCCTTATTGACAATAAGACTTTTGTTTCTACATATGCATGTGTACAAGGTCGATTTCATCACCTCTCCTTCACCCCTTCATTTACCTGACTGGCTTTACCTCTCTGTATTTATAACTATGATATCACATGTTGGTGTACTGTATTATGGTGTATGGTACCCATTAATCAGTAAGTTTTACATTATCTGAACAACCATAAGTTATATAAAAGGGTATAGGCCTAATCATAATAGTCTATCAATCTAATGGCAGTGGCAAGTTATCTGCTTGCTCCTCATGAAGATTCATAGAGTACAACAATCTCACACCAACCCTATTTAAAAAACCTATTTTCCAATAGCAAATAATATACTTCTGAAAAGGACTATTATGTACTGGCCTGTTGTAGAGTGGTCAGTGAATTGATTTCAGTTGTGAAGTGTATGTGGGAAAGTGGGTTAGTCATCCGTTGGTATGTCATGATTTCATCGTGTAGACAGGACAGACATGGCACACCAAAAAAACTCTGTTTATGGCCAATGCATTCTAAGAAATAACTATTGAATCTACCAGGGATCCACAAAAAACCTGAACAATGAACCACCATAATTGCATTGAAGTGAAGCAGTGTTATTTCTACAACGAAGCAGTACAGTACACACTGTGGAACAAGGAATCTCCATGGAAATAATGATGGATCTCTGGCAACTTTGGAAAAATGATTTCCCTGTTATTTCGACAACATTTTTATAGGGTATACAATTATGTCACCGGAATGGTATTAGTCCTATAGGCCTATCCTGCGGCAATACGTGCATGCAACAGATATAATGCATCGGCCCATAGAATACTCTGTGGGTATGTATACATTGATCATAAGTAAAAGCGGACAGACCCGAGGCATATCAAAAACATATCTTTAGCTGCATTACAAACTGGCCCAAGACTTACAGAATAATGTGTCAAAAAATAACATTTTTATTATCAAGACTGCCTTACATCTATATATTGTTCCTATATATGCGGATATCTATTTCACGGTCAACATGGACATAAAAGAGGTCATTGAGTCTAAATAGCGTGATATTGATTAAAACCCTCATTTAATATCACAGGATTCATGAACAAGTCTATATCTCTGAGTGGGCATGTACAGACTGTAGCATGTACATAGCCAATAGAAGCCTGGGGTGTACTAGTAGACCAGGGGTATGTTTCAAAACAATGAACGATTTGGCCCATATTGATACTTTGTACAATCAAAATCTAAAGATTTGTATAACCATGATGGTATACAGTTGCACAACAAAATTGCACTGATTCCTGGAAAAGACAACAGTCTATCTTCAAATATAGCATAAGTAGTGCTATCATACATTTTGTAGGCCTAGTAGAACAATCATCTTGTACAAATTGATTTGTAAAAAAAGGAGCTGACGATCGCCTAGAAGTTCTGCTACCTTAGGATCAGAAAGGAATGATTGTAGGGCCATTTGGTGAACGTTAATTGTTCTGAAACATACCCCTGGGAGTTGTACTGGTAGACCAGACGGTGTCATGGTCTGTCTCCTCCTGGGTCTGATTGTAATGTTGTGCAGTTAGTATGTGTAGGGACAGTTGTGGATGCAGCAGGTAAGGTGCCTTTATTTATTTCATGTGAATAACAACTCTCCATAGAGATAACGTTGAAGGCCCATATGCCATACCCCCAGTAGCGTAACATGTCTCGATCCAAACTGCTGGTCACGTGAGATATTTAGATGCTAAATTCAGTGAATTTAAGCACTTTAATAGCTATTTAACATGAAATGGATAGAGAACTAAGCTCCCAGACTTTTATTGTGGTAGATGTATATCCACCCCTCGGGGGATTGTATCTGGTTGCCCCGGGTTGGATCGGCCACAATGTACACCATGTTCTTTTAGTTCTCTCTATTTACCTATCTTAATATCACATTGTGATTTAAAGTATTGTGCCTATGGGTCCCCACTGTGCATGACTGTAGTAATGATGAACCAACTGTAAAACTGTCACTGAAATAACAACAGAATGCTCGTCCCAAAGTTGCCAGAGATCTGTCCTTAATTTTCACAGAGATTCCAGCCAAGATTCCTTGTAGAAAAGTGTACCAACATATTGCCAGCCAGGGCTTCTCGTAAAAACTACCCTGGTTAATTAAAAAACAATTACAGTGTTCCACTGTTCAGTTTTACGAGGATCCCTAGATTCAACTTTTATTTTTTATAGTGAGGCTGTAATTACTAAGGCTGCTTTCATGCAATATGCCGGTTAACTCCTAAAATGGTTGACAATGTGGTGCTGGTGGGTGTAGTGCACGATAGGGGAGCCTTTTATTGGTTAATAGTACATACCATAACATAGCAAAAAAGAAAAAGAAATACCAAGGTTTTATACAATCATCATACTAATGAGCATTTCATGACAATGACTCTAGGCATGTGCATGGGGGTATATATAATATCCGAAGTTAAAATTATCATTATTCGTTATTCCTTTCTATCATTTACTATATGTGAAGAATTTCCTGGGGGGGGGGCTTTAATTAAACATAGACCTATTCCTTATTGTTCACTTCTATAAATATTCGACTAAGGCATTGCGAAATATTTTGTCATGGCCACTTGTAGGATGTCAAATGACAATTCACTTTTTCACAAACGATAAAATATTTATTTTTAATTTCTGATTCCACTTGACCGCATTTAGGCAGCATCGTGGCAAATTCCATTGTTCATTGATCGACGTATCATGCTGCCTTATAAGGGGTTAGCAACATTCATCTATCAAAATCCCATACTTTACTCCAACGTGTGAATAAGTCAGCTTAGTGGCTTAGAAGGGTTTCATGCTTGACAGTACCTGGTTGCAGCCTTCCCCTGTGAAATTAAGAAGGTTGCTTCGTTCAATATACTTTGTACTTTAAACAGCAAGAAACCTGTAAGGGTTTCTCATTAAGCAATTCGAATTATAATGATTATTTTCAAAAAAAGTCTGCCTCTACTAATGGGTTAGGTAAAGGAAGGAAAACTTGACTTCAGTCAGCCTACTGGTAGTTCCAAGACTGATTATTCTGTGTGTGGTCTTATTTAATATCAAGTGCATACTTGTGTGCACTATACAAAAGTAGTTGTTTGTATTCGAGTTGAATAAGTCATAAAGAATATCCAGGTCAATCTAAAACAGTAGCTAGATTTTTTAGGGACTATGGCCAGAAACAATGAATAATATAACTGTTGGCAACACCATAGCAATGAATGGCCTCAGGGAGGGTCAGTAATGACAAGAAAGGCATGTGTGACATGTACTGGGTATATTGGGCCTTAATGCATCCTGCACTAAGGACCCTTTTCGCAGATCCTGTCACATGTATATATTATACATATGTCATACTATATGTGTGCTGATAGTTCAGGGAATGTATGTGTGAACTCTTTTTCTATTTTTTTTCTTTTTGTTTTCTTTTTGGTCTGTCATGTTTTGTTTCTCTAACATGGTTTATAAACCTCAAACTAGATAGAGGTTTATTCTGTCAGGGCCTGAGAGTTTAGTTTATATAAGTTTTGATTATCTAGACTTATCTATAGTGACTTTGGACAATTATTTACACAATATGCCTAGTACTTTGACAAAGGTTTCATGGATATATCTCACAAAGTCATTGCACTTCTATTTAGGGGGTTTGATACCCTCATGGTTGTTTTTGGGCTCAGTAGATTTGATACTTCCTATTCTGCTTATTTTTAACAAACCAGGATAGTATATTTCTGACCTATGCAATGTGAATATATAATATAATTACCATAAATTATTACTCAAAGATTAGATGACTGAGAAACCTCTGCATTTCAAAGTACAGCTTAGTGAAAGACACTCATAGACACGTACAAATGGTGCAATAGGTTATCAGATAATACGTTGTCAGGGTGCAGTTGATGTAATAGGCACAGGAGTAGACTGATTACAATTATTGCCTTAATGATGCAAACCACTATTAAAGGTATAGTAATCACTCCAGTATTGTGCAACTGTGTGGTAGTCTTGACGACCTATCCCCTATCTTGATAAGGGTGTAGTACTGAATAGTAGATTTTAACTTAACCCTTTAAAGGCCACTGATGCAGAAGAGCATCATACCGATAGGGTTGGCATGATGCACCAATTAAGTGCTGGTGAGACTGCTCGCCAGCACTTCATTTGAGCATCATGCCGACCGTATAGGGGTTGATATAATTATACTCCCAGAGGGTTGGCATGATGCTCGAATGAAGTGCTGGTGAGCAGTCTCACCAGCACTAAAGGGCATTATGCATTAATGCATTAGCGGCCCTTAAAGGGTTAACTCCATGAGGTCGCCTTGACAACTTAGCCCTACTGGTGTGTGATTAAGGTCTTAAATCATGGTGAAGGATTATCTCTCTCATTGGCGTGGCTAGGATTAGCACAACACGGGTCCATGAAGGTTGGCTTTGGGCTTCTAGGTCGATAAATCAATGAAGGGGCCAACACTGAAGGATTATAAGGACTTTTATAAGACAAAAGGTAGCTGCCTGAAGAAAAGTGTTAGTTTATGATTCATTCTCTCTGTCTCTGCCAATCTGTCTCTCTCCGTCTCTCTCTCTCCCTTCCTCTCTTTCGGTCTGTCTACCCGTACTATTGGGGCTCGTTTTAGAATGACTGACTGTGATAGTGTCGCTGTCAATCAGGCCAGTCGGAGAGCAGTTGGTGATGGTCATGTTGGAATGACACCAACTACTGTATCATGCATACACCTTCCCCCCCCCCCCTGCATGTCATGCAGGGTGGGGGAAGGTGGTAGGGTAGCTGTTTTAAATCTCCATAAGTAGTTTCAGATGTCCCTAGATGTATAGTTGATGTGTGTGTCCGATACTGAAATTACATATGTGCTCAATGCAAAGCTTACTTGAACGCATTATGCCTGCATTATTTTAACAATTTTCCTGAAGACTAGCTTCTTTGCTGGAGTGAATGAGCCATGGTTGCTAACACAATTTTACTTTAGACAAGGTGTAAACTTGTAAAAGAAAGAAAAAATTGAGAACAGGGCATGCAGGATATGCAGGGTGGGGGGAAGGTGTATGCATGATACATAGGGTGGGGGGAGGGCGTGGCCATGATATGCAGGGTGGGGGTAGGGGTATGCATGATAAGCAGGGTTGGGGAAGGTGTATTCATGATACACAGGGTGGGGGAGGGCATGCATGATGTAATAAACATAGGCCGGCGGCTTGGCGGCGGCCACCGAAGCTCGGTGGCGGGTTCCCGCTGTGGCCGCTAGGTGGGGCGTCGGCGGTGACGTCACAGCCTTGTGACGTCACCGTCGGCGGCCGGGGGCTATAAAACGCGGTGTTCGGTGGTTTTATGGCAGACGCGATCAGACACTCAGGTGGCCTACGTGTAAGCTATCTTAAGGGAGTTCGGTGGCTAGTCCTAGCTCACGAACAGAGTGGCATCTCTAAGCAAGGATAAGTACAAGTACAAGTATCAGTATAAGCGAGTAACTGATGACCAGTGGCTGTTAGTCCTTAAGGCTCCTAAGAAATAAAACAACAACAACGGCTGTAACTTTATATTCCATTCTTCATATACGGTGTCGACTCTGGTTATTACATTGGTGACAGCGGTGGTTGTTTACATTAACGAACCGGGGTGTACCAGAGTAGAAACACAGGCATGGCAGATAGCGAATTAAAGATGGAGGAGGAGAGGGCAGCCCTGGAGGAGCAGTTAGGGGCGGGTAGGCGAGGAGAACTGATCCAGGTTGTGGATGAGGAGGTTTCTGTTAAAGTTAAAGGGCCGGTGGCTGCGGTGGCCGGCGCCACCGACGCCACCGGAGCAGACGACAGGAAGTGGGTAATGGAGGAGCGACCGGACAGGAGGGCAGAGGAAGCATCACCTGGGGAGGAAGTGGGAGTAAAGGGTGGCGTGGCTATTCACCGGGCACCTCTTGGTGCGGCTGCTAAAGTGGACAGCGAAATGGGCCCGACTGAGTTCGGTGGCCGGTTCGGTGGGAAGGGCGGCGGTTCGGTGGTTGGCCAGTTCGGTGGCCCGGTGTTCGGTGGAGCGGGGAGTGATACAGAGGGTCACCGGAGAGAGGAGCGGACGCGAGAGTGGGGCCTCGACAGGGCCCACGGGGAGGTCAGAGAGGGCCGCGGGACGATTGGAAGGGAGGGGACAGACCCGTTGGCGGAATGGCTGAGGCAGGGCAGCCCCAGAAGTAGCTCTAGGACGGAGAGTGTGGAGGGGGCCAGGAGCTCCACGCCCCTGGGGATAGAGCAGACACAGGGGATACACCCGGGTAGGCCGGGGCCCGGGGGCGAGGGGGCCACCCGGAAGCCAATTGTGATGCCGGGCAAGTACGACGGGTCGAGCGATCTGGAGGAGTTTCTGTCGCACTTCGACCTCTGCGTCATGGCTAACGGATGGACGGAAAGGGAGTCGGGGACGTTCCTGGGAATAAGCTTGTCGGGGGTCGCCCGGCGGCTGTTGGCGTCAGAACGGCCGGCGGCTCCTGGGGGATATAAGAAGTTGCGGGATGCACTAGTAAATAGATTCCAGCCGAAGAGTCAGGTGGAATCGTATAAGGCTCTGCTCCGCACCCGGGTGCGGAAGCCGGGGGAGGAGTTACAAACCCTCTCGGAGGAGATCCTGCGACTGGTGCGGCTGTCCTACCCCAATGCAGACGCCCAGATGGTAGATGGCATGGCTAAGGATAGGTTTGTCGAATGTCTGGAGGATACGGAGCTCCGACAGTGGATATACCAGGGCGAGATTCCAACTCTTCTACGGGCGGTGGAAAGGGGTATACGGGCGGAAACTTACCTTAAGGAGGAACGGGCGAAGGCTGTGAAGGTCAGGTCCACCACGAAGTCAATGGCGGAAGAGATGGGAGAGCTGCGGGTGGCGGTCACCCAGATGAGGGAGTCCCTGGCCCGATCGGCCCCTGCAACCGCGGAGGGGGAGGGGGCAAGTAGGGGACGGGGCTGCTTCGAGTGCGGGGCGCCGGACCACTTTAAGCGCGACTGCCCTATCTGGAGGAAGCGGGTCGAGGCCGCTCGGAAGAGAGAGGCGACGAAGAAGGCTTCGGAAAACTAGACGGGGTCCCCTCTTCCAGCCGGGAGGAGACCCATGGAGAGAAAAGGAGGAGAGAATGGCTGGGTCGGAAGGAGAAGAAGGGGAACGGCCTGGAGGTCGGAGGGACGTTATGGGGCAAGGACATCCACTTAGTGGTGGACACGGGGGCCACCAGCAACTTGCTCTCCACAGCGTGGTGGAAGGCGGAGGGGTCCCCTGGGGATCTGAGACCGGTGTTAACAGCATTCCATACGGCGGATGGGAAGCCGCTGCCGGTGGAGGGTCGGGTGACGGCGGAGCTGCAGTGCGCGGGCTGCGCGGAAACTACATCATTCGTCGTGGCCGATATATCCACCCCGGGCCTGCTGGGTGCAGACTTCTTGAGGCAGACGCGGGCGACGATCGACATGGCCGGGGAGAGGCTGGTGTGGCCGGAAGAAGAGCACGGGACTCAGCCCTGCCGACTGGTGAGCTCACGGACAGAATGGGTGAGGGGTCGCACGGAGAGGATCATACAGGCACGTGTGCCGGAATCGGCCGGACTGACGGACATGCTGGTGGAAGGAGTGGAGAAGGTGGAGATGGCGAGGGGGATTCGGATAGGCAGGGCCCTGGTGACACCCGAGAGGGGGGAGGTGCCGGTCCTGGTCTGCAATCCGGGCCCTAATCCAGTGGTCCTGTATGAGGGGATGCACGTGGCGGTGGCCGAGGCTGTGGGGGAGGAGGAGCTCCGGGGGGAAGGAGTGCCGGATGGTGACCGAGGAGGGGCCACGCGAGGGGTCCCGGACGCTTGTACAGCAGCTGTTGGGGGGAACCCAGGTCGAGGATGATCAGGAGTGGATCAAGCTCATTGCCCGGAATAAGGCAGCATTCCAGGAGGGCGATGAGGACCTGGGACATACTGACTTGGTCTCACACACCATAGAGACGGGGGTGGCGGCCCCTATTAAAATGGCTCCCCGACGACTGGCGCCGCATCGACGGGAGGTCGTGGACAAGGAAGTGGAGGAGATGTTGAGAAGGGGCGTCATAGAGCCGGCGACGGGTCCGTGGGCAAGCCCCGTGGTCTTGGTAAAGAAAAAGGATGGAAGGGTGCGGTTTTGCGTGGACTACCGCCGCCTAAACGCGGTGACGGTTAAGGACGCCTACCCACTGCCACGGATAGACGATTCACTGGACTCGATGGCGGGGGCGTGTTGGTTCAGCACATTGGACTTGGCGTCGGGATACTGGCAGGTGGCTATGGAGGGGGCGGATAAGCCGAAGACGGCGTTTGTGATGCACCGGGGCTTGTTCCAATTCAAAGTAATGCCATTCGGGCTCTGCAACGCGCCCGGGACATTCGAACGCTTGATGGAAGTGGTGATGCGAGGGCTGCAGTGGTCCACCTGTCTCGTATACCTGGACGACATTATCGTGTTCTCGGCCACCCTCGCCGAACACGCCACCCGGCTGGAGACGGTACTAAAGCGGCTACAGGAGGCCGGTCTCAAGGTCAAGGCCAGTAAATGCCAGTTCGTGAGGGAACAGGTCAACTTCCTGGGCCACCGCATCGATAAGACGGGGATCGGGACCGATCCCGAGAAGGTGGCAGCTGTCCGGGAATGGCCCACCCCGGTCTCGGTAACGGATGTCCGGTCCTTCCTGGGGTTGTGTGGCTACTACCGCAGCTTTGTGCCCGGGTTCGCGGCCATCGCACGGCCCCTGTCGGAATTGACCGAAAAGAGCAAAAGATTCCGCTGGGACAGATCCTGTGCAGAGGCCTTCCATTGTCTGAAGGAGAAACTGAGTGAGGCTCCGGTGTTGGCATATCCAAGGGCGGAGGGGCGCCTGCTGCTGGACACGGACGCCAGCGATATGGGGCTAGGCGCCGTCCTTTCGCAGATGCAGGAGGGTCGGGAACGACCGTTGGCCTATGCCAGTAGGACGCTGAGCCGTTGCGAACGCAACTACTGTGTGACGAGGCGGGAATTGCTGGCGGTGGTGTTCGCGGTGAAAAAGTTTCGGCACTACCTGGTTGGGCGGCCGGTCCGGATACGCACAGACCATGCAGCCCTTAAATGGCTGGCGAGCTTCCGGGAACCAGAAGGGCAGGTGGCCCGGTGGTTACAACTCCTGGAGACGTTCGATCACGTGATCGAACACCGCCCCGGCCGGGATCATGGTAACGCGGATGGATTGTCCAGGCGGCCATGCACTCAGTGCGGTATGGAGGGGGAGGGGGGCTCTCCCCTGTTCGACCAACCGGGAGAATGCAGAGCAGTAACGAGGAGGGAGGCGGCCGCAGAGGCGGAGGCTGAGGAGGCCAGCGGGAGGCCCCGGACGGCGGAGGGGGACGGGGAGGAGGAGGGTCCCGTCTTGTCCTCTGCGGAGCACTGGGCGGCAGTACAGAACCAGGACGCCATTCTGGGGATGGTCCGGCGGTGGGTAGCGGAGAACGCGGGCCCCGCATCGGACGAATTGGCCGGGGAACCCTACGCCGTGCGGGCGCTGGCGGTACAGGTGCCGCGACTGAGGCTAGAGGGAGGGGTGCTGACTCGGGTCTGGTGGGAGCCGGGGGGGCCGATCCTTCGGCCAGATAGTCGTCCCGGAGGGAAGGGTGCCGGAGGTGTTGGCGGAAGTGCATGGGGCTCCTCTGAGCAGCCACTTCGGGAGGGCCCGCAGCCTACGACGGTTACAGCAATCCTATTACTGGCCCAGCTACAGAAGGGACCTAATACAGTGGTTGGAGACCTGCCCGCAATGCCTCAGCAGGAAGGGGGCCGTGCACCCCCCCCGGTCCATGATGAGACATGTGCCGGTAGCGGCGACGCTGGAAAGAATGGCCATGGACCTGATGGGGCCGTTGCCGAGGACAGGGAGAAAGAACCGGCACATCCTTCTGGTAATGGACTATTTCACGAAGTGGGCGGAGGCTATCCCCTTGCCGGACCAGGAGGCAGAAACAGTCGCCCGGGCCTTCGTTACGGAGGTGGTCTGCCGACTGGGGCCACCGGGAACGATTCATACCGACCAGGGGAGGAATTTTCAAGCTCAGATGTTCCGGGAGGTGCACCGTCTCTTGGGGGTGGCACAGACCCGTACCTGTCCCTACAATCCGAAGTCGGATGGATTGGTGGAGAGGTGCAACCGCACCGTGGAGGCCATGCTCGCCATGACGGTGGACGAGAACCAAGCTGACTGGGATTTACAGCTACCGTTCGTCATGGCCGCTTATCGGTCGTCGGTGCAGGCGTCGACCAACCAGACCCCCAACTTCATGATGATGGGGAGAGAGACGCTGTTACCTGGGAGCCTCATCTACCCCCAGCCGGAAGGGGGCCACCCGGAGGGAGCCGGGGGCGGGGAGGGGTTCGCCGTGGAACTGCAAGTCCGGATGGCGAAGGGCCACGCTTATGCTTTAAAGCATATGGGGGAAGCGGTCCGCCGGCAGGAGAGGAACTATTCCACCCGAGTGAGGGGGGAGGACCTGGCCGTCGGGGACACGGTATACTACCTGCTGCCTAAGAAAGAGGTAGGCAAGTGCCCCAAGTTCATGCGGCCATGGTCGGGCCCCTGGACGATCACCCGGAGTTTGGGGGGGCCGGTTTGGGAGATCAAAAAGGGCCGGAAGCTCCGAGTGGTTCACTATGACTTACTGAAAAAGACCCAGGCCCCGCGGGGGGAACCTGTAGAGGTGGTACGGTGGGCGGGGTCGGCCGCCGGTGGGGAGCGGCCACCGGTGGCGCCCTCTGGAGCGGCCGCAGGGGTAAAGCCACCGGGGCGCCACCTAGTGTGGTCGGCTGAAGGCGGGCCACATCCGGGTGTTACGGCGGTAACCAAGGCGACTCCCGCCGACCACGGGGACACTGGCGACTCGGCGGCTCCCATGGGTGCGGTGACTAGAAGAGGAGGGCGCTTGTGCGCGTCATATTGGCACTGGAACCTCGTAAAAGGGGAGGAAAAGGGCGGGGGTGTCTTACCTGAGAGAGAGGGAATCCGGAGAGAGGCTGGAAGTTGTGGAGTGAGGGTCCCCAGGCCCGGGAAAGCGGATTTCATCCTTCGGCCACCGGCTGGCCACGGTGGGGGGTGGCGACCTGAAAACGAAAGAAAGGAAATTAGCACTGAGAGAGTGGTGGGGCGGGGGAAATTGACTCAACAAAAGAGGGACTTACCTGCGATCGGTCCGGAGGGAGAGATGAGTGACAAGGTGGTCGCAATTTTTGCGGCCAAGAATCGGCGGTGGGAGGAAAGGCAGAGGCGGGAAATGGAGGTGGCCACGGCCACACCCACCGACCGCCGAACACCAACGGCTGACGCGGAGGGCGCCTGGTGTAGCGATCGGGAACTACACCATGACCTCGTTAGGACCGCCGACCTAGAAAGACGAGAACGAGGCGCGGCGTGGCCCGAGAGAGACACCGACACCGAATCCGACATCATGAAGAAGTCGTCGGTGCCTCTCCCCTGCTCCATTTGTGGCCGCAAATTTATGCGGAAGGATAGCCTCTCGCGGCATGTTAAGGCTGTCCATGCGGAGAAGGGGCCGGGGTGGAACTGCCCAGGGAAGAAATGCCAGGCGCAGGCGAAAGAGGGTCGGTGGGACGACCTCATGACCCACATGTCAACACAACACCCGGGCCACCCGTGGCTGAGCCTGTCCAAGGCTGATCGGCCACCGCTATATACCATACGGTATAGGGGATTCGCCACCGGAGCGGCAGCCACCGCCACCGGGGAGGAGCCATCGCCATCCGAGGAGGGCGCTAGCGCGGACCCCGAAGGGGAGGAGGGCAACGCCTCGGAGACGGCCACCGACCGTGTGGAGGAGGCCGCCGACCACGGGGGGAAGACCACCGAGGAGGCAACCACCGGGGAGAGGGCCACCGAGAGTGGTGGGGACAGCCCGGCGGCCAGCCCCGCCAGCGCTCGAGACTCGCCCAGACCTTGCTCCCGCAGCAGCACCCGAAAGGCGGCCCGCCTGACCACGGAAAGGACTCCCGTGCCCGCCAGCCCGCGTCGATCGCCCCGGCAGCTGCGCAGTGTGGTCTGCCCGGCTCCGCAGCCGAGAGAGCACAGCCGCTCGCCGCAGAGGGATCGAAAGCGGAAGTCGGAGTCGAGGGGGGCCGCGGAGGCGTGGGACGCCGATCCACCCCGGATCGAGTTGGGGGAGGGAGAAGAGGAGGCAGCCACACCTAGCAAGGTGGCCCGGACGGGAGCCGGGGGCGACCAGGCTCAGGGCTCGACAGGGCAAGGCCGGTCCCGTCACCACTCTGCGGAGGACCGGGAGGCCGCCAGGGTCCTGGTGGAGGAAATGGGGCGGTGCACACCCATCCAGTCGACCTTGGGCGCGGAAGCGGAGGCCATCCTAGACCAGGTTCTGGACGCCCCCTCCGCCGGGGGTGAGGGCGACCCGCTCCTGCTGCGGTTGCTGCTCCGGAGCGAGGGGGGCGACCCAGCCCCAGCCGGGGTCGGAGAGGGTCTCCTCCGACAGACAGGCCGGATGGCCCAGGAGATGGCGAGGCGGTACCAGCGACAGTTGCTGGCGGAAGCCCTGCAACGTCGGCAGTGGCGGACCCCCGAGGGGGAGGTGGTGTCGCTGGACCGCCCCTCACCTGCCACGGTGGACACAGAAGAGGGGGGGAGCGAATTGGTCGCTGGGGGGTCCCCCCGCCAGGGCCTACCGCCAGATCAGGTGCGGCGTATCTTACAAACCACGCCGCCCCCCGTTCAGCCCCACACCTCCGACAACAACACCCCGGCTCCGGGGAGCCAACTGGAGGGCCTCATCGCCGCCCGAGTGGTGGACGACAGCCAGGAGGAGGAGGAGCTCGACTGGGAGGAGGAGGAGCCCAGTCCGCCGGTGGCCTACCGTAGCGTGCCCCTGACTACAGACTCTGACGAGGAGGAGGCATCTCCGGGGGAGGCGGTCGACAGGCGGGTAATCACCCTTACTGGGCTGGACCGCGAGGACAGCCCAGCGCCTGAGGCCGAGGCCGAGATCCGCACGGTCACGATGGGGGGCCGCTAGTCAGGGAGCGGGGGAAAGGGAGAAGAAGGGAGGAGAGGGAGTAAAGGCACCCCGAGATAAGAAGGAGAGAGAGGGGGAGACGGCCGCTAAGGACAGGAAGGAGCGGGACAGAAAAGGGAGGGAGGAGGAGAAGGCAAGGAAGGGCAGCAAAGAGAGGGAGAGGAAAGAGAGAGAGGAAGAAAGAGCGGCCAAGGAGAAGAAAGAGAGAGAGAGGAAGGAGAGGGACGAGGAGAAGGCGGCTAGGGAAAAGGAAAGGAGGGAAAAGGAAAAGAGGGAGAGGGAGGAGGAGAGAGCGGTCAGAGAAAAGAGGGATAAAGAAAAGAAAGAAAGAGAGGAGAAGGAGAGAAAGGAGAGAGAGGAGAGAGTTGCGAGGGAAAGGAAGGAGATGGCCGAGAAAAGAGAGAAAGAGGAGAAGGCGACTAGGGAAAAGAAGGAAAGGGAGGAACGAGTGGCTAAGGAAAGGAAGGAGAAGGATGAGAGGGAGAGGAAGGAGAGGGAAGATCGGAGAGAGAGGGAGGAGAGAGCGGCCCACGAGAAGAAGGAGAGAGAGGACCGGGATAGGAGAGAGAGGGAGGAGAGACAGGTTGAGGAAAGGGAGAGGAGGAGACGGGAGGAGAGAAGAGTGGATGAGGAGACGAGGCGAGAGGGCCGGGGGAGTCAGCGGTACGAGGCTGGCCCCCACAGGAACGAGAGCTACGGGGAGTACCGGAGGCGCCGGGAGTACGAGGAAAGGTATGAGGAGGAGAGGGGCCTCCGGGGGGCGGGGCCCAGGAGAGAGGAGTGGCGGGAAGAGTGGGGGGAGAGGATCCCTGGGGTGGAGGTCCCCGGCCTGCCGCGGGCGGAGGAAATGGACCCGCTGGCGGGGAGGCCGCTTTGGATTGGGGATACCTACCAACGAATCCCCTGGCGGCGGGTGGACAACCCCGACAAGCTACAGAAGTGGGCGGTGGGGCTGGCTCCATCCCCGGACTTGGGCGATGAATACACCCCCGTAGGAGGGCGGGCGCACGGGTGGGTGGAGCTGGTGGGCCCATCCCTGTGGCGTACACACTATTACGCGACTACAGTTCAGAGGTACGACCCAGGGATGGGTCAGGGAAGCGTACCCCCACCACCACCTCCACCTCCCCCTCCGGGAGTGGGGCGACCCCCACCGTCGGCTGCAGCGGGCAGACCGCCCACCCAGGCGCCAGGAGCAGTTGGGACGGCCGGGCCCCAGGGTTCGGGCTTTGGTCTACCGCCGCCGTCAGCCCAGGGACAAGGGAGATATGGCCACCAGACCCTCCCACCCTTCGTCCCACCGCTCTCAGGGCCCTCCAGGGCCGCCCCGCAGCCGCCACCACCGCGACCAGCCGAGGCGCCCTTGAGCCGCGACCTAGAGGAGCGGATCCGTCGGATGGTCAGGGAGGAACAGCAGAGGGGGAGCCAGTAGGAGGGAGGAGCGGTTGCCAGGAAGGAGAGTGAGAGACGCGTGGGGAAGGAGGGGACGGGCAGTGGCCGGTGAGCAGGGATGGCAGGGACGTCGGAGGGCGCAGCCGGGAAGCTGAAGGACAGCCGGGAAGGGGGGTGTGAAGGGGGTTAGTAGGGGTAAGGGGAGTACTGGTGGGGGATTGAGTACCTGCCAGGAAACCCAGGCCCTGAACACCCCTGGAAGCCCCCAGGGCATAAGACAAGCAGCATAAGATAAGGGCTGGCGGCCCAGAGAGCCGGGAGGATCCCTGTGGCCAGGACAAGGAAGAGACGGCCCCAATTCCTGCAGCGTTTTACCGCGCCCTTCTAGACCGCAGATCTCCGGTGGCCGGATGTATATATATTTCGTTACGTGTATAAATGTAGAGATAAGGTTATCACACGAAAACCAAACATGGTCAGTTTCTTATTAATAACAGTTTATTCCTAGACAGTATGATAATTGATGTCACATTTTGTGCATAAGCAAATTAGGAACAGCCCACTGTTGGTGCTGGTAGTCCAGATTAAGTCATTGTAAATCGTTCACACGCTAGTCGGGTTATTACAATATATAGTTAGGGAGTTAAAGACGGGCGGTCCGCTGTTGGAGCCCATAGGTATTGTAACTAATCATGATAATAAGGGGGGGGGGTACTCACCTGGTACATACTACGGTAATCATAGGGGTAAAAGAATCTAGGTTAAGCAAAGTAATACGAGTCCTTAGGCTGTACGGCCCGGGTGCCATTGTTGGACACTCGAGTAATGTTTATTATAAATGTTATACCCATAGAATAAAGTAAGGTGGGAGGGATGTAATAAACATAGGCCGGCGGCTCGGCGGCGGCCACCGAAGCTCGGTGGCGGGTTCCCGCTGTGGCCGCTAGGTGGGGCGTCGGCGGTGACGTCACAGCCTTGTGACATCACCGTCGGCGGCCGGGGGCTATAAAACGCGGTGTTCGGTGGTTTTATGGCAGACGCGATCAGACACTCAGGTGGCCTACGTGTAAGCTATCTTAAGGGAGTTCGGTGGCTAGTCCTAGCTCACGAACAGAGTGGCGTCTCTAAGCAAGGATAAGTACAAGTACAAGTATCAGTATAAGCGAGTAACTGATGACCAGTGGCTGTTAGTCCTTAAGGCTCCTAAGAAATAAAACAACAACAACGGCTGTAACTTTATATTCCATTCTTTATATACGGTGTCGACTCTGGTTATTACAATATGATACACAGGGTGGGGGAAGGTGTGTGCATGATACGCAGGGTGGGGGGAAGGTGTGTGCATGATACACAGGGTGAGGGGAAGGTGTATGCATGATACACAGGGTGGGGGGAAGGTGTGTGCATGATACACAGGGTGGGGGGAAGCTGTGTGCATGATACACAGGTGGGCGGAAGGTGTGTGCATGACACACAGGGTGAGGGGAAGGTGCATGCATGATACACAGGGTGGGGGGAAGGTGTGTGCATGATACACAGGGTGGGGGGAAGGTGTGTGCATGATACACAGGGTGGGGGAGGGCATGCACATGATACGCAGGGTGGGGGGGAGGGTGTATGTTTCAGTCTCAGCTGAACTGGCTTCCATTCTGCACAGCTCATATATTTTCGTCTCGTTCTATTCCATCAGTTCAGTGAAAGACTTACCCTAATTAAATTCATACAGTTGCACTTTTTTGTACATGTACATCCAAGTCCTTAATATTTTCTTACCACTCTATTATAAAGGTTATTATTTTTAAGCTTTCGCCACACTGCCCTGCCCTTCCCTTCTCCCTTTGTGCATGCAGGATCATCTGTCTGGTGTATTGTTTGATCTTCACAGGTAATGAAAGGATATGCCCTTATTCCATGACAGGCATCTACTTTTCCATAGATCTTTATGTGGATCCAGATGGGGTGGTCTAGGGGGAGGATGCAGCCAAGGAAATTTGGTTGAGGTAGGAGTCAAGTCATGGGGTCTATAGCGGGGGGGTGGGGGGGGGGGGGCTGGCATGCCTCCCTTCCCCAAACCACCTCATTGAGCTGCTACCCGCTAGTGATATGATATGCTACACTACATTTAAACTCACTGTAGCACTGCTTGAGCAGGTTTGTACAGCTGTATTTTAGGAAGCATAAGCAATAGAAGTCTACTACTTAAAGGGGCCTGATTTGTACAACACCTTAAGAAGAATGCTGTATTTTGGTTACCCTAACTTATCAAATTCAACAATGCTGACTGAAACCATAATGCTGAATGAGTGTGAGGAATAGAATAAAGAAAGTCTGGCATACCCCCTCTAGATCTTTTGCCAATTTTAGCTGAATTGCAGCTTTATATGCCTTATTTATGGAATTATTTTGCTCATTTTCGAAAGTTCAATGCTTTTGTTTTTTATAACCCAATTGGGTACGAAGAGTTGACCTATCCTATCCAACAATCCTATCCTATCCAACAATGAAGATGTATTGATGTATTGATTATTGGCAATCAAAGTTGAATGTCTGGTATGGTGATGTTGTTTAGACATGGCTTTCATTGCACCAAAGGCTGTCTACATAATTACTGATTATCTAGAATGTGGCTGACCTTTGTAAAATAATCAATTGAGATCTGGATCGACTATTATGTTCACTTTAATAGACCCTAACAAAAGGCATCAGATATCTCTGAAATATATCGTTTTTTGATAAAGAGCCAGATGTTTTGATTGATATGATAAGGCAGATAATTGACATGTGCATGTAAATTGGGAGGTTTCACAGCATTATAGATCTTTCATAGGATGTACACAAAAATGAAAGTAGTTTTAGTTGATTCCCCCCATAAAAATACTATTTAAATCAAAAAAAGATATCTATTTAAACCAGTTTCATTGAATAAAAGTTGGTGTTCTTTTCCTGAACTTATTAGAATGGCAAATGATTTGACTCAGATGGAACCCAGACTTTGTCATTTGAACACCAATAGATATTATCACACATATTATATATAACTTAAATTATACTATAATACAAATAGCACAGTGAATCAATGAGTGTAGAGTGTGTGAGTCTAGTACATGTACTGTTGCACAGAGTGAGTAGTATCTGGAGTGTGCAGTGTGCAGCAGGCTACGCTGGGTATCGGTTATCTGGGAGGACCTGGCATAATACTTGTTCGCTTGCTCTCTCTCTCTCTCCCTTTTTCCCTCTCCTCTCCATCTCTCTTTGTCTTTATCTCTCTGTCTCTCTTTGTCTATCTCTGTGTCTGTCTCCTTTTTTCTGTCTCTGTCTCTGTATCGGTCTCTCTCTCTGTCTGACATATACTCTCTCAGAACATTATTTTATTAGTGGGAATTTTTACACCTACCGGTAAAAAAGGATGCAGGAGGAGGTTAGCCTCATACTGTTGAAAGTATCATTACAAACCATAAAACTTTAGATTTGGAATGCATGTTTTCACTTCCATTTTAATTAACAACACTGGAGGAAGGGTGGCATAGTGTGTGGGACAATGCCTTGATGCCTTAGTATAACCACTGACTACAGCTGTAAGACTCCCACAGAGAAATCATCAGTAAGGCACTTTGTCGGTCTCGCCAGGCTTTGATGGACAAGGTATAGGTACTGGAGCACCAACCTCTCCACACACTGATACACCACACATGTGTAGGAGGCCCTGGAGGAAGTAGGGGAGCAGCATGGGCTTGTGACACACTCACTTTATACAGCACTGGAGGAGGCAGTGCAAGAAGGGAACAGGAAAGCTCAATATTGAGGCTCTCCACAGTGTGCCTTCTCATTAACTCAGTTTATAGACTAGAGAGAATACAGCATGATTTCCAGTGTACATCCTTATTGACTATGCCACACACACCACAGTATGAGGAGGTACTGAATTCCCCATTAATTACTCATGGTATACTGTATAGGAAAGGAGCCCTAGTGGATGGACAGCAACGCAGCTACATATCTTTAGGTATTATGGTAAGGCCATTTTGCTACATTAAATCATCACTTAGAATTTCTTTTAGATATTTGAAAAGGCCAAATGAAGCAAAATAGGTTTAATATATCATGACCCTCAGTAGGAGGAGTTCTACCATAACCCAGGTAGCAAGGATACATTGGGCCAATGTTGGCTTATATTGTCCCAATGTCGGCTTATATTGGGCCAAGCATGGCCCAACGCTCCATTTCTGATTGGGAAGGTTTTAGACACCAGTGTCTAGGGTACAGTGACTCACATGGCCTTTTAGTTTTCTTGTTTACCTGTTATAAAGGGTGTGTCAAATAGCATGTGCTGGAGACAAGAATCTGTATACAAGTTATACACCTTGCGGTTGTTTCAAAATGATGCTAATTTATCTATTTATAATCTATTCTTATTGATGCCCTCCTGGGTTTATTCACTACATCTTCTTCTGGATACTAATTTTCTGAAAAAGGGAACCCTGCCACTGGAGGGGGACAGCAGCCTTTGTAGTGACTGAATCAAATGAGCCCCTTGACAAGGTTATCCATGTCTCTTGCTGCACTTCATACCTTTACAATCAATTGGACTCTGGCCTCCATACTGACATATCCCCTATGTATGATTACACCATTAGTAGAGTGGAGCTATCTCTTAGCGACGTTTTCGGGTCCATTTGTATTAATGCGCCCGATTTTTTATAGCAAAACTATATATGAAGGAAAAATCAGCAAATTAGCAGAAAATGGACCCAGGCGACAGTTTAACCAGTGCTTTAGCCAACCGCTGCAGCTGGTGCATTTTGGTTCAGATTAAGGGTTGGTTCCACTGCCGTCGTTCAGGCTAATTTTTGCCTATCCAACTTTTTATAATATTGCAAAAGTATAGAAGAAATTGGTAGATTAGCAACAATTTGCTCAACTGACAGCAGTGGAACAAACACTTTAGCCCGGTCTTATATAGTAACATGCAACCCTATATAGGTTATAGAGTAAAGTGCTGTTGTTCAGGGATGATCAATTATTTACTGCTGCCTGACATTTGAATGTGTCTCTGATTAGGAGCAATGTTGTCAGGCATTTCTGTAAACTATATGTGTTGTGGTGCCTCCACCAACAGGGCCTATCTTTGCCATTCTAGGAAAGTTGGTTATGCCTAGTTGCAATGGATATTTGAATTAGCAACCTCATGTGTATTTCAGCAATTTCAGTAGAAACTAACACAGCCAGAAACCTTTCATAGAACAATATGACCTGATAGAACTAGAGAGCCAGGGAACCTAAGGATACTGTCCCTTCCATACGCTACACCGTCCATCACTGATGGACATTCATCAATCTACAGTTTATTTTGATTTTGGTTTAAGTGATCACATGACCTCCCAAAGTTGTCACTGGCCTGAAGCATTGGCATCAGTGCATCATCACCTAACTCAAAGCATGTGATGTCCCAATCCTTGTCACAAGTGGCTTTATAAGCTGTGAGTGGGTTTACAGTGTGCATATGGGTACAAGTATACCCATGTAGTGGTCTTTCTGTTTTATTCTAACCTCTAACCTGTTTTCCCAAGAATACCTGAGAAAAAAGTCTTTATGAGAGCTTACATGTCAAATTTAGCTGTTATTGCCTACTGGACATGAGGCGTATGGGCCTCAGTGCTGTATGCGATAGGGTTTCTATAATTATAAATGCTTTGTTGTAGGAGGTGGAATAAATGCACTGTTGCACAGAGTGAGTAGTATGTGGAGTGCGGAGTGTGCAGCAGGCTGGGTGGGTACTGGAACACTAATCTCTCCACACACTCATACACCACACATGCATGTGTGTAGGAGGCCCTGGAGGAAGCAGGGGAGCAGCATAGGCTTTCCACATAGCTACTCCATACAGCACTGGAGGAGGCAGTACAGGAGGAGCACAGAAAGGCATCATATAGGTGCTCTCCATAGTGTGCCTTCTCCTTAACTCATCAGGTTATAGACTACAGAGGATGGCTTGGATGTGATTTCTTATTTATATATCCTTATTGACAATGCTATACCACAGCATGAGGAGGTAGTGAATTCCACATCAATTACTCATGGTTAACTGTATGGAAGAGGAAACCCCATTTTAAGGACAGCAACTTATCTACATATCCTTAGGAATTATGGTAAGACTATGTTAGCTACATTGAATCATCACCTCAAAGTTTGATTCAATGGACACAAGCAAAATAGGCTTTATCTAATATAACCCTCAGTATGATGAGTCCTGCCATGAGCTTGTAGGCAATAGGGTTTTGAATACCTAGCATGGCTTTCTAATTTACTTGTTTCCCTGTTATTAGGCATGGTGTGTCAAACAGCATGTGCTGGAGACAGACTATGTATATAAGTTGCATGCCTAGATGTTGCTTCAATACAAAGCTTATTTATTGCTATCTTGGAGCCCCCTCCTTGTTCTGTCTGTAACATCTTGTTCTGGATACTATTTCTGAAAAACTGCTGGCACTAGAGGAGGACAGCAGCCTTTGTAGTGACTGAATAAAAAGTGCCTTGGACAGCTTTATCCAGGTCTTTTGCTTCATCTTCTCTCTACTTAGGCAATATCTCCATTTATTTTGGCCACGACCTTGTTTCTTAGAAGCTAACAGGCAATTTAATTGTGGCCTCCATACTGGCATATCCCCTATGTATGATTATACCAGTAGTAGGGTGGAACTATCTCCTAGGGTTATTTTCCACCACACATATCATTGTGAATAGTGTTTTCTAGCAGCCAATTTAGGGTATGGTAACCATGGGTAGATTTACCCAATCCTACCTCCAAATACATAGGTAATTGGCATCAGCACTATGGGCTGATGGTAATTTTTGAGCTATCGGCTGCTAACACTGACCTACGGAAATTGGATGGTGTCAAATTAGCCCGATTAGCAGAAATTTCACCAACAGCCTAAAGCCACTCATTGCAACTGGTGCATTTTGGTTCAGATTAGCATGGTCTTATAGCAATATGCGACCGTAAACCAGTTATTGAGTAAAGTGTTGTTGTCCAGGGAGGACGGAGCCATGAGTTGTAATGGGATTAATTATTTACTGCTGCCTGACATTTTAATGTGTCTCTGATGAGAAGCAACGGTGTCAGCCATTTATGTAAACTATACATGCTGTGTTGCCACCAGCAATACAGTCTATAATTGATATTCTAGGAAAATTAGTTATACCTAGTTGCGATGGGTAACTGAAAACATAACAGTATGTGTATTTCAGCAATTTTAGTAGAACCTAAGATAGGTACATACCTTTCATAGGACAATATGACCTGAAAATATCACTTTTGGTTGCAATAAAATGGGTACAAAAATTCATGATAGTGTATTTTGAACAGTGTTGAAAGCCTTAATATAAAATGGAAATATTCTGGCAAGGTTATTTCATTATGTATTGCTGTAGACAAAAACAGCAGGGTTTTGTGATGCAACTGGTGAATATTTGGTACTGCTTTCCTTATTCATTGGGACCATCCATCAAAATGATGGCATGGCAAGATTAATTCTCCATATACCTTCAGCTTTGGGTCTTAATATGGTCAAATTTGGCCTGATGTCATTTATGGATGGCCCCTTTGCATCCTTGTCTATAATACTAATGACGACCTATATATTTGCATATAGAATGCACACAGACCAGGCCCAGCAAATTGTCGTCAACTGTCGCCATGATTGGTCATCAATGGTGACTCCTTTTTGAGTGATAACTCAGTCCGTCATCTTTCGCCACTGTGTGTTAGACTCACGTGGCATAGTAATTGCTATTCCTGGTGATCTTCTGCTATAACGATGTTGTGTTCCATCTAGCGACATGTGTGAGCCACTTCACACAGGTTGACGAGGACTCACAACAATTTGCTGGGTAAATTAGATATCATACTCATTATTACCGCAGTATGTTTTTGATTCGAACTTGGCCAAATTTACTTAAAGCATAGGGATATGTTCATGAGGGTAGAACTTGTGACCAATGTGAAATGTATGTAATAGGTTAGTATGTTAATGGCTTCTGGCTCAGGGTGCATGGACTTTGCTGGATATCTAATTCTGGAGGAATATCATACTGGCGTATTCTCCAGCGTGTTACGCCTTTTAGAGAATGCTCTGTTGAGCGGTCAGTTAATGAATTAATGAAGGGCACTATTGATTAATATTAGCTACCCCATGCAATTTCTCTTGCAATGATTTATCACTAATAAACCGCAACTTCTAGATACATCTTCTACATTCTTGAGCATCTTTTTTTTTCTACTATTATTCTATCCAATACGGCATGTGGCATTCTTAGGGCCTAAACTGACCTATATGCACCAGCACACACTGAAGGTCGCTATTGTATTCCATATAGTCTCCATCAAGGAAATGCCCATTCATTATTCTCATATTAGGATTACCTGATGACCAGTCTGGCTAGGTAAGAGCAGTCTATTAATACTACTCAGATTAAGGCTACACAATAGGTTGATCATAAGGGTACATCGATATTCAAGCATATAATCCCTTTGTCTGATGCCTGCCCTGTGGGAGGGCCCTGGGCGATGTAGAGGGATTCATTATCAGACTGATTATGGTCTGGTATCAGAAATCCTAGTAGAAACTAGTGGCCCTTGATTTCAGGGGAGATTTGTTAAAATGGACAATTGGAACAATTAAAGTCATGGTTTGTATGAAGTATGATTAGAGTGTGCAAGTTCCAATGCACAATTTATGCATTACCGTATAAGTGTAGAGGAGTGTTTAATTGAAACCATGCGTTAAGACAGCACAATGGTGTTTGTAAATCTGCATATAGATCTGATAGATATTTTTTGCTTGAAGGACAATGTGTTGAAATACAAATAATGCCTTCCCTTTGACTTTATCATAATGTTTGGATATTAGACGCACTGCTACTTAATGGCACATAATGAGTGGGAAGTAGATCTAAGGGAAAGTGGATTGGAAACCACCTATATTGTTTTCATTCATTTGTGTATGCACAAAAAATAACGCTGAGAAAAAAAGGTAAACCAAAATGACTAACAAAACAAAGCCACATTATACAAGCATACGGGACCAAACAAATTTAATACAACCTGTATGCTAATATACATGTAATAAATTGAAATTAACAAAGACACAAAAATGAACAAGGGGAAATGCACCATCATCTTTGGGGCACCGTACAAAAGAGTCTGTCTCAGATTGTTCTTGATTAAACAATGCACCTGAAGAGATCAATGTAAGAAAATCATTAGATCTCTACACGTCCTTGGTAGTGCCACAATCGGACAGGTGAAAGGCTCTCACACCTCCCAGCAAATTGTTGTGACTCCTCGTCAACCTGTGTGAAGTGGCTCACACATGTCGCTAGATGGAACACGACGTCGCTATAGCACAATATCACCAGGAATAGCAATGGTGGTGATCACATGGCCTCACCTCAGATGGCGAGGATGGTGATCACTCAGACTCACCAGGGATGGCGACGCGGGTGATCACTCACCTCGCTAGATGAAACACGCACCTCGTCATAGCACATGTTCACCAGGGATGGCGAGGATCGTGATCACTCATCCTCACCAGGGATGGCGACATGAGTGATCACTCATCCTCACCAGGGATGGTGACATGAGTGATCACTCACTTCGCTAGATGAGACGCACACCTTGTCATAATGCACATTCACCACGGATGGCAAGGATTGTGATCAGTCACCTCGCTAGATAAAACGCGTACCTCGTGATAGCACAGGTTCACCACAGATGGTGAGGATCTTGATCACCCACACTCACCAGGGATGGCGACACGAGTGATCACTCACCTCGCTAGATGAAACGCACACCATGCCATAGCGCATGTTCACCACGGCTGGCGAGGATCGTGATGACTCACACTCACCAGGGATGGCAAGGCGGTTGATCACTCACCTCGCTAGATGAAACGCGCACCACATCATAGCGCAGGTTCACCATGGATGGCGAGAGTGGTGATCACTCAGACTCACCACTGATGGCGACGCTGGTGATCACTCACCTTGTTAGATGAAAAGCTCATGATCATCGACATTGGTAATCATGCAGCCTCACATCTGCCAGATCAAAGTATGTTTTGCCAGAGAAGGTATTGCCATATGTATCTTCCCTCTAACCACAGACAAGGTGTTCATGTTGATATTTCCCTATGTATTTTTCCTGTAACCAGAGAAAAGGTGTTTATGGATAGTTGCTTTCATTTTAGAGATACTTCTATCTAAATTCAATTGATATTCTCTCTATATAATCTTGTTTGATTCAACTCTGAAGTATTACATGGAAATCAGTGTGAAACAAAGCACATTTGATACGTATGGGACTTATACTTCATGCCCACACTTCCTAGATAGGCTACATGTGGAACAGTGGTGCTGTCTCAACACCTTTGGCAATGGTAGTGATAAGTTGCCACTGTGAGTGAGAGTGAGTGACAGATGATGCAATCCTCAGAGAGCATTGACTTGGAGTGACACAAATTCACGCATTGAGTGAGACAAAGGCTGGCAATGGTGGTGATAAGTTGCCATTCTTAGTGAGAGTGAGTGACAGATGATGCAATCCTTAGAGAGCATTGACATGGAGTGACACAGTTCACGCATTGAGTGAGACCAATGTTGGCAATGGTAGTGATAAGTCGCCATTATGTGTGAGAGTTGATGCCAGTGGCACGGGAGTGGTACATAATCACACAGTGAGTCAGATCCATGTTGGCAATGCTTGTGATAAGCCGCCATTCTGAGTGAAAGTTGACAGGCAGTGGCACATACTCACGCAGTGAGTTAGATCCATGTTGGCGATGGTGGTGATAAGTCACCATGCTTTGTGAGGGATGACAAGGGGTGGCACATACTCACGCAGTGAGTGAGATCATGTTGGTGACTGTTGTGATAAATTGCCATGCCATGTGAGACTGACACACAGTGGCGAAAGATGACGCAGTGAGTTATCACTCAGAAAGGAGTCACCATTGATGACCAATCATGGCGACAGATAACGACAATTTGCTGGGCTAATTGCTTTTGAATACTAGCGTGTACAATGCTCTATGATTTTGGTCGATGGTATAGATAAGCAGGGTATAGCCATGAATATAGATGTTAGGTGTACATCAATTTATCTACATTGTATAAAGAAATGTCAGAGTTCCCTTGTACCACCATACTGCAACCTGGGGCTTAA
Source organism: Acholoe squamosa (assembly GCA_949317995.1). Classification (NCBI taxonomy): domain Eukaryota; kingdom Metazoa; phylum Annelida; class Polychaeta; order Phyllodocida; family Polynoidae; genus Acholoe; species Acholoe squamosa. Next base: position 35,567,121 of record OX439051.1, read on the forward strand.
TGTAAAAACTACACTGGTTCACTGCAAAACAATCATGGCGGTTCACTGTCCAGGTTTACGAGGACCCCTGGTAGATTCAACAGTTATTTTTGACAGTATAGATTAGCAGGGTATAGCAATAACTATAGATGTTATGTCAATTCATTTTCGCAATGAAGTCAAGTATAGTGATTGTAAGAGAAATTTACCATTGGCTTCTTTTTCTGCTATTCCAGATACTTCGAGGAATAAAACGGCCTCTTATACCTATGGAGCAAAGTTCTCCTACAATAGCCATTCATCAGAACTGAAGCTCGGAGAATATCAAGTTTCAACTGTGGTTGTTGAAAGTCACTTCGGTGTGTATTGAACGTGTCTGGATCACATATTTAATTTTTCACTAGGAATGTGAGGACAGCTGCTTAAAACCCTTTTCTGTGTTAGTACATACTTTGCATTTATTACTATGTGAATGGTAAATATATTCCCAGTGTATGCTCAAAAAGCAGGCTTGTTTAGCTTGTTATCAGGCTCTGAGATAAGATGGCAGATAACTCATCAGCCGCAGTGCCTGCAGAACCAGAGCCAGAAAGTCCCTCTCTGCTATGGGTGCCCTACCTTTCCCTCACCGTGGTGCTACTCCTAATGACTCTGGCCTCCTTTGTCAACTACCACTTTAAAAACAGAGAGAAATACAGGAATGAAAAGGCTCAAAAGGAGGTTAGAGCAATTCAAATGAACCAACCCAAGTACAAGGTTACCATGACCGGAGCGATTCACAATAAACACAAACAAAGGTTAATTAAGCAAAGTATCGATTCCAACAGCACCGCAACCACAAGTTTGGATTCTCGGGACTCTCTGGGATTTGGGTCTGAACAAAGCAACCATCGTTTCTTGGCATATCAAAATGCAGCTTTTTCAAGGAGTGATCAAAGTTTGGACAACAATCATGGACCTGATGTCTATAGTGTCCATAATGAAGTAGCTTCAAGTGAACGCCAAAAACAAAATGGCGGTCAGCTTGCCAGTTCTTCACAACCACATTCTAAGGGTGAAGCGACGAGCTCTGAAAGCAGGCCTTCCAGAGAACACCTTTATATGTATCCAGAAGTGTCTGGGGATCCGCCGATAGAAAGGGATGAGAGAGATTCAGGTAAGATATCTTTCTCATCTTCTATAGTATGGAATATTCCAAAAGTTTTTTTTTTCTCGTTTTCAACTGTAACAGAACCCAGAAAAGGCATTTGGACCTAAAATGAAGGAATCAAATTTACTAAGGATAACTGTTTTATATCATTTTCCTGTAAGTAGATGTCTGATGCAAAAAAAAAGCTTAATTTGTTGACTAATGGTGAATGATAATCTCTTAATTTGACCTCTGACCTCACAGGAAGCAGTTACTGGGCTATGTCGCCCAACCGCTGCCCCCGTATGATACCTCCACCCAATGGCATGTCATCACCACACTTTAAGGTCTATCTTCTTGAGAACATGACCCTCCATCTAGCATCCTTAGATAGAAAAATAAATTCAAACCATTCTAGAGCAATTCACAGAGATAGGAAATCAAACCAAATTGATCATAACCTGAGACATCCAAATTTAGGCCCTAAAATTTCTAATGAAACTCAGTCTACATACCTACCTTTTGAGGAGGATAAAAATGAGAGTAGGGATCGTGCAAGTATTTCATCACATTCAACTTATGTATGACCCTAAATTCTAGTCCTTAACTCTCCAAAATATTTTCAGACAGAAGAAACAAACCATCAGGCTGCTCAAAAGCCAATATTGTATGTGTGATAGATGGGGAAGGGGTAGAGTTAGGACCAGTGTGGTTGTCATACATGCCAATGTGTGGATGGTAACTAGGGGGATGAAGGGCTAAATGAAACACAGGTAAACTAGAACACTCTCTTTCAGTATTCAATTTCATGGTTCTCTTGAGTACCTGTCTACTTTGAACTATTCAATCGCATTAAGAATTTCTCAATTGTGCTGTCCACAGTGGCTTATGTTGCACCCTTTCTGGTATACATCTTTCTCATGATATTGTATATGTACTTAAGGTGTTTGTAATGCAGTTTTCCACTAGATCCGATGAAAATAAAGTAGGGGCTAAATGGCTCCAATGCCTCATCACCCATTAGGTTTAACTGATTTGGTGGAATGCATCAGCCTGAGGGGCAATTTCATGGCTTCAGTTCAACTGTGAAACGAAAATCAAGGATGATCGTCTCTGGTTGAAAGGAATGTAAAATTAGCTGACACAGTGAGATCCTCACAGGAGGTCAGGCCTAAGAAAGCTTACATTGATCATCTCTCTGGAGGTTAATTCAAAACATCCTGGGATCGCAACCCCAGCGAACTTAGGAATCATTCTACCTTATCCTATTAAGCGATCTTAAGATCAGACTGCGTTCACATTTCCTAGCCATCACTAAGATCGCATCGATCTTAGCCTCAGCCCTCCTACACTATTCCAAGAAGTACTGACTAGGCACAGGGGTAAGAGTCCCAAAATAAAGGAATAGCTGTGGAGTCACTCTTCTTCACAAGAGTGCTTATACCATCGTTCCCGTCCCCATATGGGCTAAGAAATATATTAGATTCCATCTGTAAATAAGGTAACTTTAATGCAAATGTTCAACCAGGATAAAATAAAAATATCTTACCTCAATAGAGAGAGACAGATGAAATTCCCAGAAGACAGAGTCTGGCTTGCAGCAAGAGGATACCAAAGGGAGTGGGGTAGAACTTCACTTCAAAACTTGAGAAGGAAGAATTACCTTAGAGTGCCCTTAATGCATGAGTAGGCTTAAGGGCCCTCAAGGACTCTCAGTAAATGTCCTCCCTCCCCTGTTTATGTATGCAGCAGGCTATTCACTCTTTCGATCAGGAGTGTTCCATGTAAGTGCTCTTGTACTCAGGTGAAACCACTATGCAATTCTTTCACTAAGATCGCAGTGATCTTATTGCTGGAAAAGGAATAGTGAAGTGACCCCAGGACTTACTATTCCTGAAAGGCCTGCAACCACTGCATTAGAAAGGGTAGACTGGCCAGGTCTTATGATATGAGCCTACACTAAGATTGCTGGGGCTGCGATCCCAGGATGTTTTGAATTAAGCTCCTGAAGAAATTAGGTGGTTCCAAGGGTGCTATTAAATTTGAATTCTGACAAAGGTTCACGATCAATTATTTTTTGGAGATCTGATAGATAAATGATTTAAACCCAACAAGATGCAGGGTACACATGTACTCTCACCTGATGACTAGAAATACTTAGGTTATCAGATAATATAGGTTGAAATAGAGTGTTTAATTGCCATTATAGAATGCATCAATCCAAAGGTCTTACCCTTTCACCCCTGAATTTCTGTTACTCTATGGGATTTGCGTGCATATCCTGCTTTATGGGGTGGAAGGGGTTGAGTCCCCACTCCAACTGACACCCTGTATGCATTACTCTGTGATGTTGTCACACCATAATGCTTTTCTTATTGTTGTACCAGTTGTTTGGGACTGTGGTCTACTGAATAATCATTGGTAAGGACAGTATTCAATGTACCCAACATTTCGCCTTAGGTTGCACTGTTGCACTTTTGCCTCTATTGGTGTGGCTACTTAGACCACACCCTATTATATAGCAAGAACTAAGAATCTTTGCTCTGAAATGAATGGATATCTTTTGTATTACACTTTTTTATCATTTTCCTTTAGGTTTTTAACCCTTCTATATTTCATTCATACATGTTGGTGTGGCAGCCCCACACTGCCGTGACTGAGACACTCTAAAATGGGGCATCTGCCTCAAGTACTAATGTATCATGCAGACTCTGGTTGTGGACAAGTCGCCCTGGCATTGAACTGGTCCAATACCCTTTAATGAGGGCATGATGCCCTAAGACTTCACATAATTCATTCGCCATCATGATGCCCCATGCAGTACCAGTGAGTAACTCACCAGTGGTGGATTACTGCATCATGCAGACAGCCAGCCTGATGCATCCATGCCTCATGGCCACACACAGGCTGAAAGAGTTTATTTAATGTGCTCACATTGAATCTAGTGGATTGTGTCTTGATTAATTTTATTGATTTATTGGACTAGGGTAAGGATATATGTATCCATGTCACTCCATGGCAGTTCCACCTGGTGAAATACACCTCAGGTTCAATAGCAGGATAAAGGAAGGGTCGTTCACTCGTGGTACTGAGATATCGACAGACTTTCATAAGATTTACCCCAGCGTCAAGGCTGTTTTCTATGATTGATTGATTGATTTGTGTTTTACAGCACTTTAGCGGCACTAAGTGGCTATCCCGTGCTTCACAGGTTGATAATTTAACAGAGAAATGTGTCAGTGCCCGCGCATATGTGCACCACACACATCCTGAGGGGATAGGAAAGAGGAGATATAGACCCTTTTAAGTGGGCTAGGGAGGCCCGCTGTTTTCTATGAGGCGTGGAAAAGAGATTGAGGCTAATGAACGATGAAATATAAAGTTTGTACCAATCTGAAGGTATCTTTGTTTGAAATAACAAAAATAGCCAAAATCACTTTTTTTACAAGGGGCCATGTACAATGAGATTCAATTCCTGCACCCCATATCAAAAATGGGCCCCCCATGCACATCTCAACATGGAATGAATGAATATTTTATATTGTACAAACAGCATCTAAATCTTCAATGCATCAATTGTGTTACCATAGGTATTAGCAGGTTTGCATGTTTTACCATAATTCATAACCCTGCTATAAAGACATATAGTTGATAGGTCTGAGGTTTGAGCACTTGACATGAATAAAATATGCAGTTAATGATGCTGCGTGTGTTCTGGAAATTGACCCTTCAAATGGCCAGGAGGCCATTTCACCACGATTATTCAATACAGACATCTGTTTTTACAAAAGAGATTTCCGTCCATATTTCGATTTGGGGTCCATATTTTAGATAGAATGGGGTATTGGGTAGGTGGTTTCAAATAGGAGCCTAAAAATTAAATGTGGATATCAGTTTTTGCAAATACAGATGTCCTTACTCATTGGTCAAATGCGGTGAAACAGCTTACATTAGCTTCATGCGAGAACATCCAATCATGTATGTTATACTAAAATACATGATATAAAAATTAAGATTTTGAGTACTTTGTAAGTATTCAGCGTTATTCTGTGGCTCCAAAGGGTCCAAAGATTCATTATAAAGCATTAAGTAGCTCTAAGTGGGTTAACCAATCGTTAAACCCTGGATTGTTAATCTGACACTGCCATAGAAATAGGCAAATGAGGGATTTACTTGAGAAGTTCTAACATCAATGATTGGCTTGGTGCCAACTTTGTTCTCTAAGTATAAGTTAATGCCGGCAGCTAAGAGGAACATGGTTCTATGGACATGCAATGTTGTGTGATAACTCCCTAGAAACGGGAACAATAGAAACTAGGGAGAAAGGTACACTGGTTACACTACTATTTCAGGGGGTGTATAGGAAGCTCAAAAGGTACCTTTTATATGTGTCGTAGCCTATTAGGAAAGATTCATCAAATACATTTCTTTTTCAACCAATTTTCTACTTTTTCCCCCAAGGCCGGAGGGAGACCGGGACATCGCCACAACACAGCACTCCCCTCTAGTGGTAAAATCATGAACTGAGTTGAATTAGGTTTGTTAGCTTGTAGCGGTAGCATGTGGTCTTTATCATAATGACTTATCTTGGCCTACTGATATTATACATGTTCGATGCCCTCAAATATTGAAGATGGACAATTTGCACTTCTAAAACAATTTGCAGGTGTATAATTTAATAGTCATAAGATATATCTTTCTTTTCCATCCACCCTGCAACATAAGATTACAGCGTACATGTATAGCAAAATAAAACCGCTTTGTGAATGCAACTGTTAGAACACCAGCAAAATCAATTGTCTTTAGGGTGGTTTCTTAAGTTTGCTTATATAAATGTTTTTTTGACTAGCCCTACTCTCATTTTGAAAAAGACCACATCTCTAATGCATCCACTAAACAATAATTAAACAGATGGTAGCTCATTTTCTTTCCTGTCTGTGTCTGATCATATTCAACATGCATGACCAGGGAGGTAATTCAATACTTCAAAAGAATATTCTTTCATTGAAATGATTAGATTGTCGTTTCATGCTGAGAATGATTTTTTCGTTGAAACGAAATATTTTCATGAAAATCATTTACAATTTCCACAGTAAAAAAGTCAATACAGCATGTTATGAATTACATTACACGATTAAGAGTTTTTCGCTCACAATCTTCATCGTTTTCAAACAAAATCTACATCTCATAGTTCTTTAACGTATGAATCAACATCCAGAAACAGGAATGGAGACAGGACCACTGCATGACCTTATTGCATCCGCGTTAAATAACGTAGTTTACTAACAATGGAAATATGCCTAGTATGATATAAAATAATGTCCAGCTAACATCATAGCCTAGCATGAAGCCTTGTGCCCACAGGGCGATAGAATTTGGTGCCGACAAAATTGCCGACGACAAAAACGCTTTTGTCATCCATTACTGGCAATAAAACCAATTCTGTTGTCCATTTCCGATCACAAATCAAACAAGTTAGATATTATGGTGGGAAATGGACGACAAAATTGGTTTTATTGCTGGGAATGGACGACAAGAGCGTTTTTGTCGTTGGCCATTTGTCAGCACCAAGTTCTATCACCTTGTAGACACACGGCTTCAGGGAACACAGTGCTTATGCAGGAATAGAAAAAGAAAGGATCAAAAATTTTTTTAATAACTCTGTGTTTTCCTGACATTGGTGTCAACTTAGTGGAGCCTTGGATAACCGAAATTGCTTGTTCAAGGACATGGTTGTCGAATGAACTCATGTCTCGATTTAGCACAGGGGTAGGACTCTCTCTGAATAAGCGCAGGGGGTGTAGGCATTTGACATTTCTAAACACAGGTGCACGTAAACAAGTTATCACCGTACGCATTCAAGATACCACAAATAACATGGTGTAGTAAAGCAATGACCAGCAACCGATTAGATCTCGTGAGCCAGGTTAGAACAGAGTGCTTGTATCATAGGTCTGTTTATAACTGTGATATCAGGTGCGTTACGCTGTATGCAGGGATTTGACATTGAGTACAAGAGTTTTATAACTGAAGGAAAAAGTCGTATCCCTGAATGCACCATTAAATTTGAGACTATCTCAACTACGGTGAAGGATTTCATGCTGCACACTCACTACAACTTGGTCCCAGTTATCTTTATTTCTATTTTTTTCTGAATGCAAGAAACTGATATCTTTAGGAGGTAAATGTTCTAGCACAGCTACTTTCAAGCAAGCATTGGTGCAAATGTATTCTTGTTCCTATTTCCAACTGGAAATTTGATGTTATCTATGTTTAACCCAGATAGCCCTACTGTCCTACATGTAGGACACATAAGTGACATCATGGGAAGAGGTCCATATCCGCAAGTAAACTTAACAGATATGGAAGTAAAATGCTGCATCCTATAGTTCTAGGCCCCAGGTACCTTTATGACATTACACACATGTCTCAAAACACTTACTACTTAGGAAATTACCTTCTGTTAAAGATTTAGACCTTTTCAGAGGAGACAGACGCCTACATGTAGGACGGTGCTGATATCTGGATCCGCTATAGCTAAAGCTTTGAAATTTCTTGTATGGCATAAATGGTCATATATAAGCCTATTTGTCAGTTCTCTGCACTCTTGTACAGGAATTGTGGTTTCCATGGCAACCAAAAGAACACAAATTTCAAAGGACAGCAGTCCTAAGTCCTACTGTCTACATGTAGGATGGTAAGCAATCCCTCATATCTCTTGACACGGTGCAGGTAAAGGTTCGAAATTTTGTACAGAGCATATTTGGTCATATATTAGTCTACTCATCAATTTTAAGCACTCTATGACAAAAATTGTCACTTAAGGGCTATCTGGGTTTATACGCACTGTCCTCTCTTTCTTATCTTGTATTGTGTACGACTAGGTGATGGATCTGTTTAAGCAGTCAATAAAATATCACACGTCAACCGGTTCTTGATTTTCTAGTAGAAACAAGCAGGATTAATATGAAATCCAAACAGTTTTTGAAAAATCGAATTTACTTCCTTTAATGACAGATAAAGATAGAAAATGTATGTGCCTACATATTTGAGGTATACAATAGTTTAATTATTGATTTATTCGTCATTTTTATGATTAAGTGATATGTAAATTTTATCTTTTTAGCTGGTCGCAAGTTGAGTCTCATGCCGTCAGTGATGACGTAGCCGGAAGTACAGCACCATCACCAGGGGGCATACCTTGGGACATCACGTCAGGATACACAGATGACGTCATGGTACACAAGGAGTTCTTTGTGAAGTTATTATTCAAAACACCTTCATGAAGCAAAGCATACGTATGTGCGTGAAAAAGTCACATTTCTGTTCAATCGACATGGCAGCCATTGTGTGTGATGTCAAACATAGGACGTATACATGACGTATATTATGTGACAATTAATTATGACGTTATGGCACATGATTTGTCGTATCTAGTGCAAAGGATGTCATGACAAGCAAAACTGACATGAAATACACCATATGAATGATATGTATGTGAAGGCTTTGTATCCAAGCTGACAAATTGATAGCAACCACTGCCAGCCAGTTTTGTAGGCCCATTTCTTACAATTTACATCACAAATCATGATATGTAAGATGTGACATTCGTAGACTTTATGTGGACTAGGGGTTGCTCAAGTCAAGGTGATACATTTGATGTAAATGCAGACCAGGAGGGCATTTCTCAAGATGCTACGACTGAACACAGCCACAACAATTTGATAACCTCAAATTCAAGTGGGTGATCATAAGTAATGCCTTACGACTGCTCTGTACGATCAGCACTTAGTTTGGTAGGGCAGTTGTATGGGTCTAGACCCCTAAATTCGACAGGGTGACATGGCCATTTCTTAAAATCGACATGTGACATGGAACTTAGTGACAAGGACATGGAGAATGAAAAAGTTAGTGACATGAGACATGACCTTTCCTTAAAATCGACATGTGACATGGAGCTTAGTGACAGGGACATGGGGAAATAGAAGTTTAGTGACATGTGACATGGCCTTTTCTTAAAATCGACATGTGACATGGGGACCCCCCATCTAGACTCCCAGTTGTACCAGTGCAATCATTAGTGACTACTAAATGCAGGGCTGTAATGTCATTAGAGTGAGGGAACCCACTACGATTTGAAGGGGTCTAGTCGTACATCTTGAGAAATGCCTTTCTGGAGGGCATTTTTAAAAATGTTAATTAGTATGAAATTGCCTTCTGAAAACAACACCTTGGATATTGTGGCATACATCATGAAATGATGCTAAGTGCTGTGTAGGCCTATATCTTTTCACATGGAGTAAATTTCTTTTAAGATGTAGGGCTTCCTTAATTCTATCATTAATTCTATATTTCAAAGTCGATAATTCCGATGCAGAATTTAAGGACTTCTGTCATACTAATAACTGCCAATAAACTGGTGCTACATTTGGATGTGTTATATTCAAGATTTCAAGAAACAGTACCAATTTAGCAATACTGATGGTTCCTTATGGACATCTAATCAGGTAAATATATAATACCCTACGTTTCCTCTAGGATTGATGAAAGAAATGCAGATCTATGTAGTATGGACGTGTTGGTCTAAAACGATTTGTTTATGACCACCAGTTTGGTTAAAGTCTCTAGATTCACATGACTAGAACACTGTAGAAGGGTATTGTGAACTGACTTTTTATATCGATTAATCAACTGTACAGTTATTTCGTCGTGACATTAGGATATATTTTTATACTGACCTGACTAACAGTGATAGTATCTTGAGATTTCTAGCTTAGCATCCACTATATCGATTAAGCACATATCATATTTGATTTGTCACATTAGGGGCTAACAAACCTCTGTATAATACCATGATTGTAGAGTTATAATCATACCACCAGGTTTATTCAGTGGCCGATGAGTGAGGCACATAGCTTTTGACAGAAAATAAATGTGATACTTTTTACATTGGTTGCTTTGTGTTCATAAATTTGTATCCTTCATATTAGTTGGGGTTGTTCTTCTCTCGGCCAGGCGCTGTGTGTAGATATTTAAGTGAAATATTCCAGTGATTAATCGGTATGCTGTAAGCACACCGTGGTATATGCACCATAATATGCAAAAGAACAAAGGCTCCATTTAACTATCTTGCTGGCCAGATTTTGCCGCCTGTATATGGGATTTAGAAAGAGTCCTTTAAATTGTTCCCTAATTACACACTAAATTGGAAATCACAGCCTCCGCTTAAAGGCCTGGTCAATAGTTCCTACTTTATTCCACTAGATGGCAAGGCAATATCAGTGAAACCACATTGCACCAACAACATTGAATTTTGATGACCTAGATGCGCACACTGTACTTCATTGCTGCTCAGACAATGAATGCTAACTGGGAGATAATTCTAACAATTGCTGTGGATATATTCTGATATAAAATTATTTGCCTGTATTTGCTTATTGTTTCATTCAAACTCAGGGGTAACACCCCTGAACCCCCTCTTGGAAAGACCTCAAGGCTAACAATTCTTTACTCTATTTGATTTGATTTACATTTAGCCACACAGAAGTTCTGAAAGTCCTGCATTTTATTGCCCAGATTGACCTGAGTATCACTTGGAAACTAAGAATTTGCAGTTTCTCAGGCAGACGCCGGTGTAGCTCTGGCTAATGTTGGCCAACGGCATTAAAAGCAGTCTTTGCCCAAAGTGGGTACCCAATGTAAAGGCAAATGTTGATACTTGGTCATTGTGATTTGGTTGAGCCAACCTAAAATTCATATAAGCTCATACCATGCTCTGTCTCCCTTTTGTTTGCCTTTGACTATCTACTTAGCCATTTGATTTACCCGGATAACAATATTCAAATTTCAAAAACAGATAAGCTACACATGGCCTCAGCTTAAAAAAACAGTGAGTCTGGATTCCAGTAGCCATCTTTGTTCCCACAGTTTGTTGATCCCAAATGTCATATCCATGGTCCTACATGTGTTAGGGAAAAGCGTACAAAATACTGCACCTTATTTTCAAATTTGCGTTAGCAAATACCGGCTAATGGCTTCATATTATATCCTGAAACAAAGAGCCATGTTTACATTGAAGAAAAATATCATCAGGGGATCTATATACCAGACTTGATTATGTCCACACACTGCCCGGCCACTGTTTACGATCATTTTTAATGTAAATAAGGATGCATTTGTTGCTAGGCATCATGAATACCCAACATCAGCTAGGAATAATATCAAGTTAAAAAAAACTGGTTATTGGTCGCAAAAGATATGTAACACACCAAGTACCAGCAGTTGTACATGCGGTGTGCTTCATTACAGCAGCAGTCACTTCACTCTGTATTCCGTCCCCTATGAATATGTAAGAGAACTGATATTAGGGAGGTTTAGCAAATATGACATATGTCAGCTGTAGTTCTTTGGACATAGACATACCTGGAAGGCATTTCTCAAGATGCTACGACTAGACACAACCAGTATGACTTGAAACCCTCAATATCAGAGTGGGTGATCATAGGTAACACACTATGACAAATCTGTACAATCAGCACGTAATTACATAGGGCAGTCATACCAGTGCAATTAGTAGTGACCACTAAATGCAGGGCTGTAATGGCATTTTACTGAGGGAATCTCACTACAACCTGAAGGGGGTCTAGTCGTACCATCTTGAGAAATGCCTTTCAGAGCTGTAGGTATGCTGCATGTGTACGGTGTAGTTGCAATGCAAAGTTTACTAAACCTCACTTTTACAGTTAAGTGTACACAGGGGAGGTCCAAGAATCATTCATGAATATTTTGGGGTGATACTTTTACAATGTGTGACAATGTACACGTAGTTAAAATCAAACCAGTAAGTTAAGGATAGTCTATACCCCCTCCTTTTCTACATTTTTCTGAATGTTCAATTGCAAATAGTTTTGTGAAGTTGCATCAGAGATTCACAAATTATTCCTCATTTTGACCACACATTTTGTTTCTATCAGTTTCCTGGCATCAGGGTTGATACAATTGCTAGGGACGGAATGCTAATGGAACAGAAACATTTTTCATGTCATTTTCTTTGGACGGCCATATAGTATGGAGAAACCATTAAGATTCGTGGTTCTGATGATTTCAATGTAACCTAGAGATAATTAAGCAGGGAACGGTCTCTCATTTAGTTAAAACTTCTAATATCATTAAGGTCTACAGGGGTTGCCAAAGGAAGAAAATCCCCCATTTTTTTCAGGATTTTGTGAATTTCCTCATTTTTGACCTATTCTTCTACTTTAACATTATCTGTAGACCTTAACAACTGAAATATCCACTTCCACTAAATGAGACACCGTTCCCTAGTAAATCATCTCTAGATTACATTCAAATCATCAGAACCATAAGAACCATCCGAAAAAAGTAACATGAAAAAGAATGTTTTTGTTCCATTAGCATTCTATCCTTAGCAGCCAATCTTCTAATGCCAGGAAATTGAGAGAAATAAAATCTGTTGTCAAGATGAGGTTTAAGAGGTGAATCTCTGATTGAATTTCGTGAAATTATATGCAATTGAATAAATATTCAGAATAATTATGTTAAAAAAGAGGGGGTATACACTATCCTTAAGAGAAAGCAGAACAATCAAGTAAGTTCCCTAATAATGGAGAATATTAGACCTTGATTGATTGAAAAATTCATTTGGCAAAAACATCAGACAAAATTGAAGTTCTTCACATCAGCCAAAGTAGGAGAAAACAGTTACACGGGAACATAGAAAATGAAGGTTGGACAGGTTGTGTTATCAGACAAATTGCAGGTATCGTTCACACAAGGATCTCTGACAGAATAACATCTTAACCAGCTAACAATTTAATGGCAACAGCGATGAAAGCGAATAAGTACTTTATAGCACAAAAAAGGGACCACTGCACAAGAATCTGCAAAAATATTTACATGTTTTTTTTATTATTATTTGTTGTTGTTTCTTTGTTGTTTTTCAGTTAGATATTGGGACTCACCTTCTAGATCCCTTCATTAACATATCCAACAAAATGGCACATGTTTACGACCAAGCTGAGAACTTGGCCTTGGGAACCTATGAACACCCACTCTGCAGCACAATTTCTTCTTTATCAGAAATTCTGTGTGGTGGCAAGAATGGCCATAACGTGCAGACACATCAGCTGTTACCAAAACCCCATGTACCTTGGTATACCAAACCTAAGCGATTGATCACATTTACTGGCGACATCCTTCATACACTCCTCAATTTGCCAATCCTTATTGTTCTAATGATAGAAATTGCAGGGAACTACACCGACAGCAGAGGATGTGAATTCTAGTGAGGAGAGACTGAAGTATGAGATTGTGACGGAAGAATATATTAAGACATGCAATGGGGATAAAAGCAAAGCAAGGAAGGAACTAACAGAATGTTTAATGGAAAATTATCCACACAGGCTAGAAGTATGGCAAGATATTGTACTGAAGCATGGCTTGCATTTCACAGCTATTTTTCCTACAGTAGAACTTATGTGCACAGTTATTGCTTCTAAACATACAGATCTGATTCTGAGTATTGTGAAGCGATTTAAAAGAAGAACATCAGCCAAGGAAGCTTATAGTTCTGGTACAACAAAGGTTGATATGAGTTTGCTACACATTTGCATCATGAATGATCAATATGAAGTGGCATCTGAGATCCTCCCTCTTATAACTATAGATGAAAAGAGGTGTCTAATAAAAAAAACGGAGGCCAGATCTGGAGGGCATTTCTCAAGATGGTACGACTAGACACAACCAGTACGACTTGAAAAACTCAATATCAGAATGGGTGATCATAGGCATCACACTACGACTACTCTGTACGATCAGCACTTAAGTAATTACATAGGCTTTGGTAGGGAAGTCCTACCAGTGCAATCTTTTAATAGTGACCACTAGATGCAGGGCTGTACTGGCATTTAACTGAGGAATCTCACTACGACTTGAAGGGGGTCTAGTCGTACCATCTTGAGAAATGCCTTCCAGGTGGGATGGGGAATAATGCAGGTTGCAGAGCTACCCCTCAAACTGGCTGTAGCGAAAGGTGACATCAACATGGTTCAGCTCCTGATTCAACATGGAGCAGAGATGAGTGAACAGGACAGTAATGGCTACAATGTATTCCATGCTATATCCTTTCTAGGCAGTTCTAAACCAGATAGTGTTGAGGAAATTTGATGTTTTGATTGAAAGTCTACCAGTATGCATAGATAAAACAACCGCATTCCCATTTCTACGGGAGATGACAGCCCAAAATGCTAGACAGGTTGCCTTGTGGTGTCTCTTGAAGACTGTGGACAAACACAAATTGACCCCACTTTTACTATCGGTCTCCTTTGAAATAAAACAACTTTTTCAGAAAATTGTCAATACAGATAATATTTACAGATTTCCAGACAAGAAACTTTGTTATGTGCCAAGGAGTACATGTCTTATCGGAGATTGGCCCATACATACCATTTTCACTAGGTGCCAACGTCTCTGGGTCTGTCATGGAATTTATGTTGATGCTGCCAAATGATGATCATTTGGAATGCCTTGATGAAACGCCTATTCACACTCTGGTGAACTTAAAATTTAAAGCCTGTTCTCCCTTCTACATTGTCTGGATGTGTTTCCATGCTGTGTGTACTTTAGCAGCAAGCCTTGCTATCCAGATGTACACATTACCATCATTAAGGTGTTACCCTACTGCGATACACAATCACACTGACATCTACAGTCATCCAGAACGATTGGAAAGTTGGTGGCTTACTGAACTTTGCCTCTTCCCTCTTGCTACAATTTCTGCTACCTATTCATGCCGTACATTTCTTGTTTGTTATCACATTATGAAACGCTCTCAGGTCAATTGTTTCATGATGTTTCTCTTTCAACAAAGGGAAGAAACCTTCATAGCACTCTCCGTCTTTTGTGCATGGGTTCAGTGCATTTGCTTCATTCGAGCTTTTGAGTCAACTGCATTCTCTGCTTATATATTTGGGTTTGTATTCCTCGGAGACATTTTTCAATTCTTATTTGTGGACTTTATCTCTACTGTGGTATACACACTCATGACTTCATTGATGTTCACGCATGACAAAGGGTTTGCAAAAGAACATGAATTGCACTTCATTCTAGTGAAGTATCTTCAGTTGGGTCTTGGTATCTCTGATTTTAGATATCTGTCTGTTATCTATGTGACTTTTTAAATTGTCACAAATATTCTGATTCTGAATTTACTAATTGCAACAATGACAGACAAGTATGCCCAACTGCTCAAATATCGTAATCTGCTTAGTAAGAAGTGTAAGCTGGCTGATTGCATCCTATTGGGGCAGATCGTACCAGTCTATGTCAGGGCCCAGCTGGCTGTTTTAATCACATGCCGCTGTCGTATCTCAGAAGTTGGCGCATCCCAGAAGTTGGCTGCGCATGCGCAATCCATGTTTTAAGCCTATTATCGCTCATGGGCCACAAAAATCAATGAAAATAAATTATTTTTCGAAAACATAAAAACCATGATAACATCCCTCTCGTCTTATAGAACTTGAAAGGACAACAACCCTAATGATACTGTCCCTACGCCGTAGAATTATGAAACGGTTAAAGTTCATATTAATTATTTGAAAATTCCGGCCGACTTCTGGGATGGTCTGACTTTCGGGATACTACACCGCCTTCTGCTGCCAGATGGGTCTTTCTGGGAGAAACAAGTCTGTCTCATGAAGGACTGAGTTACTTACAGAATCAGAGGCTTCAGACAGCCTATAGGATGTGGCTTTATGCAGGTATCACCCCTCTAGTACTCTGCTAAATCATGGATATCCAGACCCCAGGTCAGCTTATGGCATTCTTATAAAGTCTGTTTGTAGCCTATATCCAAATATGGCTTATCTACAGTAGTCTAATAGATACATTTGCTATATAGACAGTTGTTCCTCTTTAAGAGAGATCAAAATGTCATATTAACAAGAGTTACTCAGCCAACGCTACATATGAAGAAGAAAATGGAAGTTCATTGTGAAAAGAAATGGTTGTAATCACACTACCACAATTTCTTATGGGAAAAGTACACCATGGCATACCCTATTGATTAGTGCTGATAACTATCTGACATAGTTTAGCCTTATTAGCACAATTTAGACCCAATAACATCAATACATCTCTATGGAGATGATTGGACGTTATATCTAGCATTTGGAGATTCAAGTTTTCTCTAAGTTCTGTGTCTTATGTAGATCGATCAATTTTGTATATGACCAATAATCATGAATCGTCGTTATCTGGGCTGCCAGGGGGGTCTCAAAAATATTTTGGACCAGCCTAAAAAGTTTTAGGGTACATATAGTACAGGTGTTGGGGCTTACAGTCCATATATGTGGGTAGCTTAAATATAATTTTTAAATCCACAGCATGGGACCAAAGTTGAGGGTCTCTCTAGGGTCTAATGGCTAGTGATTGTACCATAGATTTAAGCCTTAATAGAGTAGGGGGTTGATATTAACAGGCTAAGTTACTATCATAAAGGTCTATTGTCATATAAGATATTATAGTTAGATATGTTATACATATAGGGTCTAGGGTCTCTCTCGGGTCTAGGGTCTCTCTAGGGTCCAATTGTTAGTGATTGTACTGTAACTGTAAGCCTTAATGGAGTAAGATGTTGATATTAACAGACCAGATTACCCTCATAAAAGTCCATTGTCATATAAGATATAATAGTTAGATATATTATACACTGGTGACAGACTATAGGGCCTCTCTCAGGTCTAGGGTCTCTCTCGGGTCTGGGGTCTCTCTAGGGTCCAATTGCTAGTGATTGTTCCATAGCTCTAAGCCTTAATGGAGTAGGGGGTTGATACTAACAGGCCAAGATACTTTGATATAAAGGTCAATTAACATGTAAGAGATTATAGTTAAATATAATATACACTGGGGCCAGACTGACATAAACAGTGATTAAGGGTCTCTCTAGGGTCTAACACAAAACTACCCCAACTCTGTCACCCAAACCCCAGGCCAAGATATAGGAGCTAGACTTCCAACTTTTTTTTCATGCATATAGGGACATGTTAAGGCTCTGCATGGTATATCTATTTCATCTCTGTGCTATTGGAATAATAGAACATGGTTGCTATGTTAGGGTCTCTCTAGGGTCTAGTGTAGAACTGCCCATGTACCTTCAGTGACCTGGCATAAAAAGTACAGTGGCCACATATTCCTATTTGGTCTTAAAATTTTCCCTGTGCTCTAGGGGAAATACCAAAACCAAAAAAGGAGCCTATGCCCCAGCATTTTTTATTATTTGCAAGTTGCACTTGCGATTATTGTGTTTTTGTTCGAGAAAACCCTCATTTTGGCCAGTTTTAGCCCTCTAGCTCCCTAAATATGCCTCGTAGATAGACAAAACCCATATACCCATTGTAGCTCTATCCCATCCCGACCAGAATAAATGATAAAGACACTTATATTACTTTATTTCAAGTTTTTGTTGAAGGGAGAACAAGAACAGGCCAGTTAACGACGATTCGTGATTATTAGTCATATATCTCATAGATAGTTTAGACACTTCTGTTCATTCTCTTACGTTTGCTAGTTGTTTGCTTTAAATCCTATTCATACTTTAATCATTGAATTGATAGATAAAACATTTGGAGAGTGGCTGAAGTACATCCAACTGCCGTGTGTGCGTATAATTCTACTTTGATAAAGACCATGAAAAGTAAAGCATTTACTACAGAAATAACAGCTACTGTCTGAAATATACAATGGTAAACAGCTGTAAATAGCAAGTATACAAAAGTATCTGTAACGACGTGCTTAAGAACAAAGCTGTATCTGATAAACTGCTACCCTGGAATCTCAGGCTCTATCGTTCATTCCTTCTTGGTGCTCTGCATTAACATAATAATCAATATTATGTATAACTTTTTGGAACTGACCCAACCCCCCTAGAGACACAAAAAGTATGTAAATCTGGGCCTCCTAGACCCTAGTCCAGCCTCCTAGACCCGGCCTCAGCCTCCTAGACCCTAGACTCCCGACTCCCCTAGACCTCTATACCCGGCCCAGCCTCCTCAGCCCAGCCTCAGCCTCATAGACCTGACCCCAGCCCCCTATAAACCTGATAAACCCTGATACATCTGGCATCATTCACCTAGGCCCCTAATGCTAAGAATAAATTAATAATCATGATATTTTTTCACAAGTCTATAGAAGTACTAAACTAAATGCAGTAAAAGCACAATAAATTTCGTTATTCCACGATTTCTGGGTTTCTCAGTGCTTTTTGCTGGATATTCCCATGCACATACCTGTCGATATTGCACACCCTGTAGGCTGTAACATCAATTTTGTAAGGCGTGCGGTTATCCATGGATAACCCACATGCCTCTCATGTCCTTCCATGTCATATGTTACATGTTAAAACCTACGATAATTTACAAGGCCAGGGTAGGGATCGAACCTGCAGTCTCACATCCCAAATCCGACTCCCTATGCATTGCGCCACAGGGACTGACGAGAAATGCTTGGTTCGAACCACGTCTGGATATGATACAAAGCCCGGGAAGGCGACGACTGTGGGCTGTCTGCTACCATAACCGCGGGACGCATTCAAACCTAGTCAAGCCAAGACGGCCGCTGAGGTGTGAGACGCCGTGGTCTAGTGGTTAGTGCATTGCACTCAGCCGTCGAAGGTGGGCAGAACGAGTCCTGGCCTAGACGCGTCTTTTTTTTTGCCGTGTGCGCTGTCACTGTCCGCTGACGAGGTGTATTATACACAAACATAATCGCGAGACGCATTCAAAGCTTTAGCTGTCCGCTGCCGGGAAACGAGATGTAGATCTAAGCTAACACAGTCCGGGCACATCTTTTTTTCGCCATGTGTCTGCTACCATAACCAAGACGCATTCAATGCCAAGCCGAGACGGGCGCTGTCGCTGTCCGCTGCCGGGCGCCGAGGTATATGTACCAATCGGGTACACACAATGGCTGGCTTCGAGTACCGGGGAGGGGGAATAATTTTTGTTTTCAACTTGAATTTATTGGTATTCTATTGATTATCTATTGGTTTCATGGAATAAAATAAGTAGTCAATGGATAATTCATGACTTGTGTGTGTTAGCAAAGGCTAATTACACTCGGGCTACGCCATCGTGTAATTATCCTTCACTAACACACACGCGTCATGAATTATCCATTGATTACTTGTTCACTATAGTGAAGTCCCACTTATGTACTACAGTTAATACTATAAGATGTGAAAACACTATGGTAAACACCCAGGTAAATATCACATACAGTTTATCAAAATGTTATGTGTATGCCCAGTTAATACACATGGTAAATAATATAGTATTCTTTAATACTATAAAATATATTATTTTTCTACTTCCTAGTTACTATTATTTATAATCAATTGTTGTTATTAAACTTTAATTATCATATTGAATTATGAAGATAGGCTGCCGAATGAGACTGCCTGCAAAGGTGAGACGCAGCTATAAATTTTATTTGCAAGTGTTATTAAAAATACTGCAATCAAGTCATAATTACGCAAATACAATTTATTTCCCCCCAACAAAAAATACTATTCTGGAATATTCTGTGGTACTGTGAAAACTGTTTTTTTCACTATAGTATACTATGGTAATCACTCTAGTTTAAGGTTAAACGTTGGAATGATATGGTTTTTTTCACTATAGTATACTATGGTAATCACTCTAGTTTAAGGTTAAACGTTGGAATGATTGATTTCATAGTTGTTTGTCACAAAACATTAACTCGGTCTTGGGATTTCACCAAAATTAATGCAAACAGTTAAATGGCTAAAGGGTTGTTTTAAGCAAATTTCAGTATTGTAGTATCTTATGTCCTAAACAAAGGAACATATTTATCATTGAATGATACATTTACAGGTGATCTTTTAAATACGTCTGGTAAAGACACACTCAATCTCTCTTACAATGTACATAGACTGTCTTCCATTTAAACAAAGATACATTTGTTGCTAGGCATTCGATAGCAACATCTGACAAATCAGAACAATATCTTTCCAGAGCACAAATGCCGGACTGCCTCTACAAAATCCTAACCTTATTCTGCAGAGTGACAGGATCAACACGGTAAAAGATATGCCCAAGAGGGGGTGCACGGACATACCTTTTACCGTGTTGATCCACATATATTTATTCTGAAAATTTATAGGGTTGCTGGTCTTAGCCAGGCTGAGCAGCTAGCCTGTCGGAGCTATGATAGTGTGTGTGTGTGTGTGTGTGTGTGTGTGTGTGTGATTCTTTTATATTTCACACATGTTTTGAAGGACCAAGTATCAGTATTTACCTCGTTTACATTGCTAGGATGGAGGTCCCTTATTTTCAGAAAGATAACTATCTAGTAACATTATAACTACATAAAAAATATCCTAATGTTTATGACCTTGAGCACTCAAGCAATGGTATCCACCTGAGTCAGCAGATTGCCATAGTAACATTTGATTGGTTAGTACATGTTGGCATATAGAGATAATGTCTATCAGTAACCTCCCCCCCCCCTATCACACACAACCCCAGTCAGCTAGATACCACCTGGTCAGCCCTAATTGGAACAGGGGCAGAGGTTTGTTAGTGTTATCAACAGGACAGAATATTACAGGAACTATGAGCAGCTGATGAAGCAGTGAGTGATAATTGGGGTATTGTATGAATACATGGCAGGGTGGTGGGGGGACGGTGTAAAGGAGGTGTAGTTGCTTTTGTGGTGGACACAAAGGAGGAGTTGTCTCAAATTTAGAAAGATGAGTGGCACAGTGACAATCAACAGTAATTCCACAACAAGGCTAATGTAAGTATGCATAATCTGGTGTAAAACAATATTTTACAGAACTGGCCAAAATATTCCACAATAAGAGAATGATATGGTTTATAAATATTATTCTTGCTTTTGTCTATCGCGATGTTGAATCAAGGTATATATCATAAGATGATCTATTACTATTCAGATCAGCATGAAAAGCGGAGCTGATGAACCTAATCAAGTATTTTGAAGACATTCATAATTAAATTATATTAACTAGTTGTACTAAAGGTTATATGTAATTGACCCTAGAATCTTTTCTTTCTTAATTTCTTTGGAAGCATGCTGAATTTGATTTCAGTAGTTTCATTTAGATGAGGATTGACTGCAGAATGCATTTTTGCCTCATTACATCCTAATTTTATTTGTGATCTATGTAAGTCTTACGGCTATCTGACTTGCAGTCGAGTAGCAATGACACGTCGGCCCCACCCGTACTCCACCATCTGGGCCTTTAGCCACATGTTATCAAGTATGAGGTTCTTTGGTCTCCTATGGCCACCGGCAGGGAATGCACATGGCAATCCAAGATGGCGGATGATGCAGAAGGTACATTGTGTGTTGGTGTTGCTTTTGGTGGCAGGCCATGCGGGACGGTTCCTGACCCTTTATGGCCAGAACTACACTTTTGGGCCTAATCTCATGATGAAGGTAGGTGTACACTATAATCATCATCAATAATGTGGGCTAAATATATCTTTTAGTCTTTATTTATGGATACAGGATATGTATATTTTAGAATAGAACTAATTCTGACCACCGCATTGTCGTTGACCTTAACAGTTCCGCCACTCATCTTGAATATAATTATCCTGTTTTTGTGAATCAAAGGAAATGGATGACAAGCACATCCGACCATTAATATAGAATCACCATTGTATCACCCACTGTACCCTACTCCTACTGCCATGCGCCTGTAAATGCAGTTATTAAGGGAGTAATAGGGAGGTTTAGCAAGCACTGCATGGGCAATATAACGCAGACATGCAGCATACCTACAACATTGTTACGTCTGCATGAAACCAGAAAAAGGTGACGTATGTCGTGTTTGCTACACCTCCCTGATGTATGGGCTAACGGGCACCTCATTACTTGTATCGTAGGATATCAAACGAGGGGACGATTAATGCATCAGAATGCATCAAAATGCATCATGCATTCATTGACAAGAGAATGTAAATTACATACTATACTGCGAGTGGTTGTCCAGTCCATCGTATCCAAGTGGACACCCAGCAGCTGCTGGAATGGTGTGCGTCCAGCAGTATGGAGCTTTCTCACCGCTGTTGCGGCTATGGGACAGGCGGTTCCCTGGTTTATGGCCTTTAGGACAAACAGCCCCCAGACGTTTAGCCCCACGTCACATAGCCAAAAAAGAAATAGCCGAAACGACGCTTGGCCAGAACAAGATATGGCCGAAATGACACATGGCCAAAAAGACACAGGGTCGAAATAGTGTCGTACCCTCCATAAGACACCATACCACACTCATACCACACTCATACCACACCATATCACACCACACGACACCACGACACCATACCACACAATACGACACCATACCACACCATACCACACAATACCACACCATACCATACCATGCTGCACAATACCACACCATACCACGCAATACCACACCAAACCACACTATACCACACCCTACCACACCATACCACACAATAAGACAACATACCACAACATACGACACCATACCACCATACGACACCATACCACGCTCATACCACACTATACCACACAATACCACACCATACCACACCCTACCACACCATACCACACCATACCACACTATACCACACCATACCACAGCCATAACACACTATACCACACCATACCACACCATGCCACACAATAAGACAACATACCACAACATACGACACCATACCACCATACGACACCATACCACGCTCATACCACACTATACCACACAATACCACACCATACCACACCATACCACACCATATCACACAATACCACACCATACCACTCCATACCATACCACACCACACAATACCACACCATACCACACAATACAACACAATACGACAACATACCACACCATACCACACAATACAACACAATACGACAACATACCACACCATACCACACAATTGGACACCATATTACACCATACCACACAATACGACATACCTATATGCTGTGCCTTTCCTATATATATGGGGGATTTCAGGCGAAGTCACCTTAAGCACCTTACCATCATGTGATCTAGTTCTTATGTCTCTTGTGTCAAGAATGTCATTCTCCTGTGTCATATTGTAGGTGGCATCCCTAAAACAATTTAAAAACGTCTATGTGTCATGGTGTCAATCTTACCCTTATCTCTTAGAGATTCTATCAGATCCTATAATAGACTGTTTTAGTCCCTCTGTCTATTGCACTCTGGGGGGTATCCAAGAGTGTTTTGTTTGTGCAAGAGTATACAATATCAGCACCATACCACACCATACCACACAATAAGACACCATACCACACCATACCAAACCATACCACACAATACAACACCATACCACACCATACCACACAATACCACACCATACCACACTATACTATACTACACAATACCACACCATACCACACAATAAGACACAATACAACAACATACCACACCATACCACACAATATGACACCATACCACACCATACCACACAATATGACACCATACGACACCCTACCAGACCATACCACACCGTACCATGGTGTGGTATGGCTTTGTATAAATTTTGATCTTATGGTAGAGTATTTATGACAAATTTAGGCCAAGTTGAATTTTGGCTAAATGACATTTCGGACATCTGTTTTTCCGGCCACTTTTTTTTCGGCCATATAACTTATGAGACTTAAGGCTATTTGTCTTATAGGCTATGTGCCTGGAAGTCGGGACAGGCAGCTCTGGCCACTGTGGCATTCTCCTAACCAAATTCTACTGCTGCTATGAGCGTCTGGGGCTTTTAGTGAATGCTTCCAAAAGTAGAGACCCGTGACTAGCTGTATAATCATAATGTCATTCTCACCTTGTGCACATGACAAAGCTGGGGTTGCTACTACCTACGACTGGAAAACTAAAGGTTATTTGTAATCACTCATTGCACCTGTGTCCCGGTGGAGCAGGCAGTATTGCAAGGGACTAAAAGTCTTAGGATTGCATGATCGAACCCCACCTTTGTCAATGGATTTCTTGTTGGTTTTAACGTGTGACATATGACATGTCTCAAACAGTGCCTTATATCCAGGATGACAGGCACTCGGTGCCTGATATCCACCCAAACATTAATCTATTAATGTATTCATATTCTAGGACGAGGTGAGGTTTGCTTGAAATATTCCCCCGACCGCGAAGCATGAGGGTGAATATTTCAAGCTAACCTCAACTAGTCCTAGAATATGAATGCATTAAGGCACTTATTCATCCATTATGTATTAATTTCTTACCTGATAACCCCAGAATTAATCCAGGAGAAGACATTTTGTAAGTGCATGCGATCCGCTCGGTTTGCCAAGCCGTCGTGGCCATGTTGTGACTCTGCCCGACATATCTGCACCTTTACACATATTTTTTGGGTATAATCCAAGCATGTCAAGTCCTGTACTTCTAGCACCACCAAATATATGATCTCTAGTTGGTGTTCGCCTACATTTTGTATCCATTTTCTTCTAAATAAGTAAGAATCCATTGATTTTCTATAGCAATCCAACGCACACGGCCCACTACACGGCCGTTGCATCTTCTTGATGAAGCGGGGAGGTGCCTGGATGTAAGAACTAGGTCAAATACGCATCGAACAAGGAATGGCCGGACGGGGCGGGTCCCAACCCGTATCGCTCTGGAAAATCAATGGATTCTTTTTTATTTTGAACAAAATGGCGAATTTAGGCATGGCATGTTCATCTAGGATATCTAAGGATGTTTCTCTGTTAATAACTCCAGCTGGCACCATTGGATTCTATGCTAACGAGGTCTGTAAACATCAGGAATGTCGGACAACTTTTACAAATCCTCCATGTGCATTGGATTATAGCACCGGTCAGCTTAGTATAGTCGACAGCGAGGTCGTCTCCTGGCAACACGGCCGGGGATCGATTCCCCATTGAACCCTAAATGGTTTTACCAGGAAATAATGGCGTAGTTGACTTTGTATGGTCACAAATCATAGAAAGTGTGCATATGGGGCCTTACATGTCATTCGCCCAGACATTTGCCCAGAAAAAGAATTCTTATAGGTATGCTTCTTTTACAATAGCAAGGACACATCTGACACAAATGATTATGTGATTTTCTTAATCTACAGGGCAAAATAGTCTGGACCTGAGATTTTCATGGAGGTATGAAGATTGTTTCTGTAGGAAATTAAGCCCTCAACATGGCTTGTAACTCAAATGTCATTCTCCCAGACACAATTTCGCCCAGACAATTTTGGTCATTTTGGCCATTTTGGCCACATTTTACCTCCCTGGAGCCCAAAATATGCATATGGGACCATCAAAACCCATATGTAACATTAAGATCTCATCCAGCCTGACACTTTGAGCCAAAGAAATAGAGGGGGAAACTAAAATTCGAAGAGTAGGGGCTGGAATACCTCCAAATTCGTCATATGCAAACCTTCTATGATTTTCGACCGTATGCTTCGCCTATTTATCAACATGTCCAGGTTGAACCTAGCACCTTCTTGAAGATGAAGAAAAGGTCTCAGAGTGCGGTTAAACCCCGATAACGGAACGGGGTTATGACCAAAAAAGGCACTGTAGAGGCCAGAATCGTGAGATAATAATGGAATATAGCATAAATATGGCAGCACAAGGGCTGTATATTGACGAATCGTCAATATGCAACTCGTGTGCTGTCATATTTATGCCATATTGCATTTATATCACCTTTTCCTCCGATTTTGTATTAATTTCTTACCTGATATCCACAGAATATAGCCAGGAGAAGATATTTTGTAAGTGCAAGCAATAAGGACTGGGCCGCTCTGTGCGAAGCCATTGTTTTTGTTCCTTGACCTATATCTACATCCGGGCCACCGACACACTTTCGTCGGACAAGGAGGCGGCTGGGAATGGCGGACCGTGACTCGCTTGCGATAGAAAAATCATTGGATTCTTATTTATATTGAACAAAATGGAGAAAATTAGCACAAATTCCTCTTCTATGGATCAAATACTTCTTGGGATTTCGATATTATAACATGAAAAGGTTGGAATCAAGACAAAAACTGAGTGGAAACATAGGACTAGGACCTCAGGTTAGAACTTATTTACTTTCGCATTGGGTTTCATCACCGTACAGTGTGGTGCTATGGCTAAGGCCTTCACCTACCTCTACTGCAGCCGGGGTTCAATTCTCCTACGAGTTGGCTCGATTTTTCACATTGAAACAATGGCAAGACTGAATTTGTATGTCTGCCAGCATTCCCCAAAATATTTGACCAACTTGACCTTGAAAAAGTATATCCAAAAATCCCTAAAAAGCACATGTGCGTATATGCTCTCATAATGCACTGGTAGGAGAATGCATAACAGTAAGGGACGTGCTAGAATAGTGGTATAATGCCTGATATCTAAGTCAGATTTCATGTCATGGTGCATGCAATATCGACAGGTTTCAGAATGGGTATATCCAGGAAAAGCACCCAAAATCACAGAAGTCGTGTTATAACCAAGAGCATAAAGCAGGTTTCTATGATATCAAGCAGTCTCAAACTATCATTGCTGTCTACAGACAGCAAGTGGTCAGTAGTTACCACTGAACAAATTAATATTTTAGGCCTATTTTCACCACCTGATTTTGTCGATCCATTGGCTGACAGGCCAAACAAACCACTACCATCAGCCGATGGGGCTATTGCCACCATTTACAATGTAGAAGCCTGGGTGTCTCTCGCCAATGGAGGTAACTACTGCCGGCCTGATGGCCTATCGGCTAATAGAGGGACCATATTGTTTGGTGGAAAATGGCCCTAAGCATAAATGGTTATAATAATTCTCATTCCAGGCAGTGATGCACATTTGGAGCCTGGAAAAGTTACTGGTTCATATAGTATTGGTACGTGGGGCGAAGTGCCACATGAAAAAGGTGCTCACACAGTGGGAGAGCTACAAATGTCAGTACGAGGGTATCAAACGCCGCTATATGAGACATACAGTCACTAAGGTGGCACTGGCCTCTAATCTTGTGTTCCTCTTGTGCAGCATCTGTAGTGTCTTCTTCTTATCTCTCTACATGAAAAAGGTATAAAGCTTTTATGTTGGATCATTCAATACATAAAGCTCATTTTTTGGTTCATAATCATAATATGGCCCAGACTGACCTTTAACTGAATGATAATCAGTTAGTTTTTAAGCTGGCACAAAAGGAAATCTCCCACACCCAAGAAGATGTAAAGGAATTGTGTGCATATCTCAAAATATTTGAAACTCACCTAGCACCAGTTGGCACACAACCTTGAATCAATAATGACAACAGTTACTGATTGAGCAATGTTAGTCAACTACTTATCAACGTTTCTTCCATGATAGTCCAACTTATATATCTGATGGGGAGCCTTTTACTTTGACATAATACATAGAAATCTTCTTACAAAAGAAACCAGCCAAAATCTCCTTGTGAATCAGTTTTTTCTGTCCATGCAGGTAACTCGGCTTCTTCTAACACCGCTATACAACACAGGGACAGAGATCCCTCCATATGTAGCCTTTACATTCTACATCTTCTACTTCTACCTGGCCTTCTGTTGGCTGCAGCCAATCTTACTGCTGTCCCTCTGCTGTTTTCTGCTGCGGAAAGAGTTCCAGGCACTCACCCGCGACATGCATCATTTCCTGTCGCGCCATGATGATACTACTCATGGTGAACCAAAGGTTTGTTTTGATTTAAATAATTCTGAAATCTTGCTGTATTATAATTATGGCATTTTTTTTATTTGAAGCAGGTTGAATAAATGATAAGACCAGTGCTTGGAGCACCATTAGGAATCACAGGTAGATGTTCACTCGGGTTTATAAACTGCTGAAACACCAAAGGACATACATGAATCAGTGGCAGATTTAGACATTATGCTTTTTCACCCCTAATTCATTTTGGGTCCCTCCTTTTCCAATCCTCGAACTGTCACTGCAAGACACCAATAGAGAAAAACAAATTGCCAATAATCCTATGTTTGAGATCATAAAACATTGTGTATGGTTGACCATCAATGTTTAAATTTCAGAGATGAAAATAAATATTTATTCAATTCTTACCCAGGTGACATTAGAAGTATTCCGGCAGCGTCATGACACATTGTGTGGGGTGGTACGACAGGTGGATGATCTGCTGGGTATGTTCTGCTTGGTGATATATGTGCTATCTGTGCCCCTCGTATGTATGCTGGTCTTCACACTCTTCTATGCCAAGGATGTCTTCGGTGATGACCCGCTTGCTATCGCTGCCTCGGTTGGGTGTCTATCAGTGGCTGTCCTCCATGTTATTATTATAACTGTTGTCGCCACATCACTGGCCACTGCTGTGAGTATTGTCATTTTTTTCTGGTATTTGGGTTTAACTTGAAGTGAGAGGTAATTATGATTTGTAAAATTCTTGTCATACATATGAGCTTGATAGGATTGTAACATGAGATCAGATGCAATCATGAGCTGAACAGTTGGACCTGTGCACAGAATAAGGGTTAGGTCTCTAAATTCACCTTGCTCTGAGATTCATCCATATGCAAAGCAAGCAAGTATACTGGTCATTTGGAATAGCTTGAGTGAATAGCCCTTAATGCAGCTTTTGGAGCCTCCTTGAATTTGGTGCAGCAAAAATACAAAGGCTTTACATTTATATGCTAAACAAAATGATGACTTATAGCTTTTCCACAAACTCAAGGTGCGGCTTATACATGCAGGGTTTGTGATATATAAAGTGATATACAATTAAAAAATGTAAAATCTCATACATCACTATTCCGTTTTGAATAAATCTGGAATTTAGTGTTAAGTAACTCATCAGTGTAATCTGGCCGCTTTTCTCTTCTTATTAAGGCCAAATCTCCAAAAAGATTGCTGTTTGGTCTGGACCTTAGTCTGTGTTCAATATGTGAAGTAGCATCTGTGCAGGTGGGTATAGTGCCATGGATTCAGGTAGACGCCAATAGGGACTATCATGCATAATCATTCTGCCTTGTGTGATTCAAACAGTACCAAAACCAATATAAAATGAAGGCCTTGCTACTCTCTTCAGATGGCCATATCAGATGATGGTAGTGGAATGCTAGTTTTATAATACTTGTGGAAACCCTTTCTAAGTCAGAACCAATAAAAGAGTGTTGTAGAAATGACACAACTTACAAAGTTGAACAGGTGATCTATGTTTTGATGAAAATTCTGGCAAGTAGTGTGTGACAACATTTAATGATATTCCACTTTGAAGTCACAGATAATCCTTTTTTAGCTAAGAAATGGGCACTACTATCAAATGCCCTTGAGCACAGCTAATATCCAATTTTCATAACCTAATTGTACAACTGACTATTATCTAATTGTGTATGTATTTACATAATGTTGTGTCGTGGCAGACATTCCTCCTGCGACTAACATCAGAGCATCTGGGTTTAACCGTTTGGAAACTACTCAACATTGACAGACATCTCTTTGTCACAGTACGTATTGCAGGGTCTTTAATCCTTTAAGGGCTATGAATGCAGGCGTATCATGCCCTGTGGTCAATATGATGCACAATTGAAGTGCTGGTGATTTTGCTCACCAAGACTTCATTTTGCGGATCATGCTGACCCTTCGGACATGTATCAAACCCATGGGGCCTGTATTACATGAACGTAGGGCCATCAGCGTCATGACGCATTAATGCACTACTACGAGTCTTAAAAGGGTTAACACTCTAAAAGTGAGCCACATAAATTAGGCAGAGGCAGTAGGCTATACTTTCAGATGTAGGGATGAGAGAAATGCACTCAAGTAACTTAGAGCCTCAAGGGTCTCTCAACCGACAAGCAAAATTACAATTAATTTGTCAAGGTTTTCATAATGACAACTTCAACTTTACCCAAAACACAGTAATAATGTAGCCTAGATCCATGAGCCTGATTAAATTTATGATTTGACAAAACAATGCTACACTGTAAAAAAAATGTTGTCAAAATCCTCACCCCAAAGTTGCCAGAGATCCATCTTTATTTTCACAGAGATTCCTTGTACTTATGTGTACCACTGTACTCCCACCTGAGGCGTCTTGTAAAAACTACACTGGTTCCCTGGTATACAATTACCATGTTTCACTGTTCAGTTTTACAAGGATCCCTTGTAGATTTAACAGTTATTCTTTTACAGTCTAGCTACCTTGTGATTTGAATCAGTCTGCTAAAAAGCTTCTTTTTTTTTTACAGTTGTGTGCAGTGGTTGTGTCGTACGTGCTCATTCTTTTCAAGTTTTCTCTGGCACTTGGTGAGAGTGAATGCCACACAGGGCCAATAATGTCGGGACTGGCAAATACCACTGGTGACTAGCTAGTTACAATAATAAATTGAAAACAAAGTAAATTTCTAAATGTGACTCAATATAGCAGAGTGGAACTTGTGTTGCACCTTAGACATTTCTAGTTAGCTATACCATGTTATAGAACGAATCAATACCTTTCTATAGAGCCCTTGCAGGAGCCTCTACCAAAACTCTAATTTTATTTTATTTAAAAAAAATGCAAAGAGAGCTATTTTGAGCTATGCGAGATCAAAGTGGGGCGAGCAGACGGCGAGCGGCTTGTGAGCAGTTGGTGAGCACATCAGTCCCTGCTCACCCTAGCAACGGGTAGTTGTATTTGAGATATCAATGTGAAATCTTCACCAGTTGTTCCTACCTAATAGATCTCATACTTAGTCAGAAACAAGGTTTATTGGAGAAATATTTTTATTCATGCAACATCATCAAATAACAGTTAAATAGTCTGTGTGCACAATACCTGTTCCTTGTGTAGTCTGGAGACAGCTCACACATTCTGAAGGTATATAAGCATTGTCTTTTGAGTGTTTACACTTCATAAAACCAATTAAATGTAGAATCCAAGTGGTGAGTGGGCTCCTCCATGTTAAATGTTCACACCAATTTAAATACAAGTGGTGGGTGTGCTCCACTGTGATCAATGTTTGCACCAATGGAAATGATAAAATAAATAATAATAGATACATCCAAAATGTCGAGTCTATAATTTTCAAAGTCGAGATTAGCACCATGGTGTGCAGTGCATGTGATTCTAACTAGAATCACTTGCGCATGCAGGCACAAGTGCAAGTGATTTAAGTTAGAATTAGGGATTTCTGCACCAGTTCCACCAGTCCCTGCCTCTACCAGTACCAACAGGTGCCTCCTGCTCTGCTTGTTCACCATTACCTCTGCCCCTTCCTCTAGCCCTGGGCCTGCCTCTGGCCCTGCCCCTTCCATGGCCTCTGAGTGACTCTAGTTCTGTCTTTGGCCCTCAGTCTCATTATCCTTTTGTCGTGAGCTCACCCCTGGCTTTTCTACTGTTGGCTCAGGACAGGTGATGTCTCTGGTGGAACTGAAATCATGGCAGGCATGCCCTGAGGAACCTCTCCTACTTCCTTTGTCAATGTTACAGAAGACAGGGTTTTCATCCACCACCTTCTTATTGGCAACCTGTCTCGAGTGTCCATGAGTGAACTCAAAGTGATGGTTCTAATTAATACCAGTCACTGCCTTGCTGAAAGGGGAGAGAAGGGTTTGACAGTTGTAAGTGAGTGAGTAATAGATGTTTAACGCCATTTCGACAGCTAAGGTCATATTCATGGTGAGAATGACATTACACAATTTCACAAGGGAATGTGTCAGTGCCCACGCATATGTGCACCACACACATCCTGAGGGGATAGGAAAGAGGAGATACAGACCCTTTTAAGTGGACTAGGGAAGCCCCGACAGTTGTAAGTAGGGACTGTGACATTCCCCTGCTCATCCCCCATTAGGTGTGGGATGTTGACACCTTCCAGGGTGCTTCTCTGTACAATGGCCTTCGTGTCATCTAGACTAGATACATCACACTTTCTGAACTTCTGTTTAAGAAGCCCAAAACACCAGTCTGGTGCAAGTTTTGTGTCCCCTGTGATTAGAGGGTTCAGAATGATGGTGATGTTTAGCCTAGTCTGAGACTGCCACATCAAGTAGGCCAACATGTATTTGTTTTTATTTTGTCCACTGCAATTGTCACAATGTAAATCTAAGTGTTTGGCACCCAGAGAATACTGTTCAAAATTATGGTGGAGATATGAGATTACAGCGTTAGAACCCTTACTACTGCAATGGGATTCATCTATCAGGTAGTTCACCTGATAGATGCTTCCATACACATACCAAAGATGCCACACTTCCTAGGCACTAGAAAGTATAGTGGACCAGGTTGCATAGGGTACAATGGTAGATGCACCTGTGGGGCGTAGTCGAAACTTACATGTACCCAGTAATCTGTGCTGCATGAAGGATGAGGTCCAAGGGGAGGTGAACCTGCTTCCCTGTAATCTGCCTTAGCCTTGGCTACTAAGTCCTGACAGTATGCCCTTTCCTTTGCTACTACCTGTAGATGTTCTGTTCTGCTTCCGAAGCTTTGCTTCCTTGACCTGCTCAGGAAAGCAGCTGGACTGGTGAATATCTCTGTTATTTCTTTGACATTCCCAACAGAGGTCAGTCATTGGCCTAGCGCACACTATACCTGGGAGAAGCTTGCGCCACAAATTCCTGAAAGTAGACAGGGCAACAGCTCTTTGCTCAATATCCACCATGGCCTTCTCATACAGCCTGTATATGTCAACTATGGTGGTAGAAGAGGGGAGAAGTAAGAAGTCATCCCTCTTGTGTGACGGTATTCTCCCTGGTAGAGCAATGGTGTGTATCTCAGCATGGGACTTAATGAAGGCAATGACGCTTTGAACATCACTCAGTTCCAGTGACTTGGGTGTCTTCCATAAACCTCCAGCACACAGTCGACATGTGACCACACCATTGGCCACATACCATTTGATGATACGTTTCAGCTTTCCTGTGCTGATACTGAAAATAAATAAAAAAATTCAAAATTGTAATTATTGATGATTCACATGAGGAGATATTGTAAAATACTATAGTTGGTAGAGCACACAAAACCAGACACTGTTAATTTCACTATTGGTTGGAATTTTATTCAAACATTCAAAATGTCAATATGCAGGTACAGTCAATTTTCATGTAGGTGGTATATTAACAAACTGGATGATGATCTACGTTTCGGCCAACTTCATTGGCCTTCATCAGGATATTGTAAAAAATCATTTTTGCTACATTAGTCAGACTCAGCTGTTTGTTGGAAAAAATACATACATTATGGTGAACCTGACCTGTCATCTAAACAATTTAGAAAATAATATTGACACTGCACTCACCGATAGAAAAATGCAAAGGTGTGCTGGCAGACCTGCTTATTGCCTAGTCTGCAATACGTCCTAGTGTGCTCACGGTCCTTCTTCCCTTTATCACCTTTCTTCCATGTAGAAAGCCTTGAAATATTGTTTGTTGATGCGGCCAGCACCCCCAGTAACAGCAAGTCAAGCTCATCTGTTAAGTTGACATGAAAAAAACATTATTTTCACAATTCTTAACATAATAATAAATAAAGATCTCTAGGCTCAAAGAGTATTCAAAATAACTATCAATTGAATAAACTGAATCATTTTTAGAATTTTCAAGTTAGATTTCAATGATTTTAATAAGATATTGAAAATCAAGTAATGAGGAGAATTTAATACAGTTATTGTATAAACACTTACCTCTGTTAAGCTGGGCAAGTTCCTCATGAATCCGCTGAAAATAAAATTTCGTTAAAAAAATCCTTTTCCCCTTCAGACACCATTTCTGAGGTTCGCGCCAATGCGCCTTAAGGTCCACTCTGCTATATTGAGTCACAAATATCATTTTGGCTTTCACTGCATTAAGGCTTTTTGTTATTTCTTATTTTTTGTTGTTGATTTTTTCTGCTTCTTTTGCCAAATGACCAAACGACTTTTTCTTTCAGTAAATAAAACTGTCAAAGTTAACTTTCTTGTATTTTTATACTCAAGCATGATTGATTATTCCTTTACGGATTTATTTAAGCATTCCAGAAGGAGTAAAGTTTAAAACAAAATTAAAATTTGTATCGACTTTCTAGACTCCTAACCTAAACTCTCTACTTAGAGAAGAACAGGTAAAATGTTTTTTACACCCCACAGGAGTAATTTTATCTGTGACAAAAATGTCTTTGCCATATACCTGAGGACCCAGAACCTGACAGTCCCTTTATAAATAAGCTCATTAATAATTTTCTACCAACACTCATCTGTTTGGGACCAGAGAGTAGGAAAATACACACATTAAGTTGACTCCTGAATGTCTACCTGATCAATCTTTGAATAAGATGAAACACTGGATGTCACCACACTTGACTGACTCCCAACCTCTATTGGCAACAGAGGAAGTGCAGAATGCACTGGATGTGGACTCAATTTTATTTGTCAAAAACATTTTTAACAAATAAATACAGTTTGGTGTTGTTTATGAACAATAATTCCAATTTGTGGATCAACACGGCAAAAGGTACGCCCGCGCACCCCCTACCGGGCGTACCTTTTACCATGTTGATCCACATTTATTTTGAAACCAATGCACATGAACAAGACTTGAGTGAAAGTATCACTTGTTTGAGACTACAGGGTCTGATTTACCAACAGTAAATGAGAGACAGGAGAAGGGTGTCAGGTGTTACATGTCTGACCTGGAATGCCACAGGTGGCTTCAAAAACGACTTACCTGCACACAAAAATAAATATTCTGAATATCTTAGGCCTTTCGCCTAACATTTGTTGGACTTGCTAACCCAAGTTTGGAGTTTGCACGTCCCCAAACCACCGAAGTTATCTTGGGAGTTTACGCCTAACCCTTAGGAAAAATGCCCAACTTGCCTGATTTCTCCTAACTTGCCTTAGACTTTTCCACTAACTACATAGACTTTCAAGCAACATAGCAATTCTCTTAATTCTGAAATGGTAAGTGTAAACTCCACATAGGTTAAGACATCCAGAACAGGGCCTCTCCATTTGAGAAGAGAATACCTCACATCATTTTCTTTGCAACCCGTGAACTTAGTTGGTCTGGGTTTATCATAATGTCAAAGATATGGATATATGAGTAAATTAAATTTCCACAGAAAAGGTGTTTCCATTCTTCTTCATTGATCCTTCAATAACAAAATATATTATTATATATCTGTTAAATCACATGCCAGGTTGAATTGTAGAGGCTTTATTATGTCGATAGTCATTGAAAGCACCATTATTCTGACATTCATAGGCTTTTCCATGATATGCACTTACCATAAAAATCCTCATGCAAACCACACTGCCACCTGGTGTGAAAGAATGTACTACCCCTTAGTAAAAACTGCTACCCCTTAGACAAAACTACTACCCCTTAGACAAGTCAGCTTGCCTTAATAGGTTAGTTAATAATACTAACACAATAGTAAGATGTTACTAACATGTTGGGTATTTTGCCTAATGGGTGATTTTGTCTAAGTTAGATTAGTATTTACTAACTTGGATTATTTTCTGTGTGTTTAGATCCTGTGTAGTAGCAGAGCGAACCACTTCATCCAACCCAATACTTTTTATACTCAAGCGATTATTTGAGGTGCATGTATTTGACACAAATGGCATGGCTTCTATGAGATCAATACAATATTGTTGAGATGGTGTATGTATACATACAGAATGCCTGGCTAGTTACATTATTATTATTATTATTATTATTATTATTATTATTATTATTATTATTATTATTATTATTATTATTATTATTCTTTTTTCATTATTATTCTGAAAGCACAACCTCATATGGGATTAGCTTGTCTATCAGCAGAACAGCCAAAGGTACTTCTATAGCCAAAGGTACTTCTTTTCTGTAATTCTCAGAGTAAGGCCAACTAAAACATTCTCGGCCAAAGAATGCCAATTGGTATCATTGGTCTTTTTTTTCATGTAATGTGAAACTGTACAGAGGCACAGGAACTTCTCTTTTTCTTTTGGGGGGTAAGGATCTTGGTTGAAGGGGATCACTATATTTTTGCATAGGTTTATACAGGGAAAGTTTCCATTACCCCACACCCCTTTACTATGTGCCAGCAGTTTGATGTCACACATAGTCAAGACAGCACACCGAATTGGTCCACTATATCTTTCTGGAAGGCATTTATCAAGATGGTACGCCTGAGGATGGCTACTATGATTTGAAATCCTCAAATTAGAGTGGTTGATCGTAGGTAATGCACTATGACTGCTCTGTACGATCAGCACTCAATGCAGTATTAACATAGGATCTGGTAGGGCAGTCGTACCAGTGCAATCATTGGTGACCACTAGGTGCAATGCTGTAATGGCATTAAGGTGAGGGGATCCCACTGTAATTTGAAGGGGGTCTAGTCATCTTGAGAAATGCCTTCCTGAGTTCCCAAGGTGCATGAATGCAAAGATTATGAGAAATAATAACTCACTAGTGCTGCATTGATGGATGACCTTACTCTAGGAGAGTGACAACCTCTCAGTTGGTCAGCAAAATTTATGAATAAAGTTCGATTAAGGTGGTGTGCCATCTTCAGATAAATACTTTAAATAATGGTGTACGCCTTCACCCATTAACTGAGCATGGGTACAGGTACAAATGTTGTCTATATCGAATTATTATGTAATATCTTAAGTACACCCCAAACTCTAGATTCTAAGCAAATTACTGTAGGTAGCTAATGGAATTTTACTGCCAATATCAATTAGAATACATTTATTGGAGAGGAGGGACTTTATCCTTAGATTAGATATATGTAGGACACCTGAATGACATGTATATGAAGAGGTCTATATCCAGTAGTAAAAGTAAGAGATATGGAAGTTAAATGGTGTATCTTATAGTTCTAGGTTCAGGGCTTCCAGAAATACTCCATATGGGTTTTTAAGGTACTTCTATGACATCACACATGTTACAAAAAACCTCCTACTTAGGAGATTACTACCAGAATAGGGTCACAAATCATAGAAAGTGTGCATATGGGGCCTCACATGTCATTCGCCCAGACATGTGCCCAGAATCATGAAAAATAATTCTTATAAGTATGCTTCTTTTATGATAGCAAGGACACATCTGACATAAATGATAATGTTATTTTCGTAATCTACAGGTCAAAATAGTCTGGACCTGAGATTTTCATGGAGATATGATGATTGTTTCTGTAGGAAATGAAGCCCCCAACATGGCTTGTAACTTAAGCCCCTAAATGTCATTCGCCCAGACACAATTTCACCCAGACAATTTTTGGCCCATTTTACCCCCCTGGAGCCCGAAATATTCATATGGGACCATCAAAACCCATATGTAACACAAAGATCTCATCCAGCCTGACACTTTGAGCCAAAAAAAATAGAGGGGGAAACTAAAATTCGAAGAGTAGGGGCTGGAATACCTCCAAGTTGTCATATGCAAACCTTCTATGATTTTCGACCATAGATTCTGATCTTTACAGAGGGGACAGACGCCCAAAGTCATACTGTCCTATATGTAGGATGGTGCTTATCTCTGAATCCGCTGTAGGTAAAGCTTTCTCATAGGGCATAAATGGCCATATAAAAGCATATCTTTCTGTTTCTGGCACTGTCCCGCGGGAATTCCCATTTCCATGCCAAACAAAAGAATACAAATTTCGGTGTAGTCCTAAAGGACAGTAGTGCTAAGGCCTACATAATTATATACCGGTATATATTAGCGTAGTAATCAATTTTCAGTAAACTATTACAAAAAGTGCCACTTAAGGGTGGCCAAAACAAGTGCTATGCTACCTGGTACTAATAGATAAAATTATAACGTTCTCATTAATCTGAAAGTAGAAGGTGACATGGAGTTCACATGCCTATCTACATTTTCTTGAAGCAATTTAGTTTGTCATTTGCAATTTAGGGGCAAGACGGCAACTAAATATACCGTGACTTGTTGTCAAAAGAAATTTGATGCATGGATGTAGCAATCGTCGGTAACTCGCCAGTGGTGCATGCATGTGTGACACTCACAGTGGGTCAGTATAGTGCTGGGGTGTTTTCCAGAAGCACTGTACAGGAAGGCATTTCTCAAGATGGTACGACTAGACTCCCTTTATTGTAGTGGGATCCCTCACTCTACAGCCATTACAGCCCTGCATCTGATGGTCACAACTGATAACAGTGGTACGACTGCCTTACCAAACCCAATGTAATTACTGCATTAAGTGCTGATTGAACACAGCAGTCATAGTGAATCTCCTACGATCACGGGTCCACTCAGTTTCTGAGGGTTTCAAATCGTAGTGGTTGTGTCCAGTCGTACCATATTGAGAAATGCCTTCCTGGTATATCACACTGAAAGCTCCAAGGTCGTCAGACTGACGATACCCAAATCTACAACCTAGGGTCATCAGATTGAGCACCCAGGGTAGTAAACCTGATGGGTTTAGTTCAACACACTCATCCAAGGTAGTCAAACTGATTACATAATGTTGTTAGAGTGACAACCTTGGTGCTGACTACCTTGGGTCCTCAATCTGACTACCCAAAGCTGTAGATTTGGGTATCGTCAACTTGAGCACCTAAAGTCCTCAGCAGTGAAGACCTTCAGTTGAAAACTGAAGGCCTAATCATCAAACATGAGTGGCACATACCTGCCACCTTGTGTATTTCTTACATATTGTCAACAGAATGCCATAGACTCATACTGGGGAGATGTAGACTAAGGGATTTCACTCCCTGTAAGGTGCTGCCCTCTCTCTGTACCTCTTCTGATGACCATAGGTCCTCAATCTGATGAGTTTAAAGATCTGGAGGGTTTTCAGTGCATAGTGACAAATAAACATTCAGGTTAGGTTATTTAAATTAGGTAATTTAACTGCCTACAGCATTTAAATGGTTCAAACGGAAATGGTGCTTGGGTGGAGCTCATCTTTAGAGCTCAGTGCAACTAAGGCAGAGTCCATCATGATTTTAAGGTAATTGTTACAATTAGCAAATAGAGGTTTAGCAATATCAATTAGACACACTTGTAGGGTTTATGTGGGGACATGCCAATTAGACAGGAGTTTATCTGATGCTCAGTACCTATATAAAAGGTATCACAGCAATAGGAAACTGCAGACCCAAGACAATGCCTTGATTCTTCAACTATTTCACCTATAGCATATAACACAGACATTGCTGACCAATAGATAGAGGTAAGGCATTTCTACAAATTTCTACTATATCTACTGTATTTGCTAAAGTTTTACATCAGTTGCATATTTTAGGATTATACGTGAACATAGATAAACAGGTTTTGTGGGCAGAAGAATGGGAAAAAATGGTATAGATTATAGATACCATGGATAGTGCCACCTCATATATGAAGACATCACCTAGTACCTAAAGTATAAGGTGCTGCTTATACTCATGGCACTGTGTAGATGTAGCCATGAGCTCCCAGCCAGCATACCCACAAGGGCCCCATGTGGGATTCTTCTGGCCCAGACGTGGGCTCAAGCTGGTAAATGTCTGAGCTGCCAGATGGGGCCAAGGTGGACTTGGCCCACAAACCCTTTTTCA
Source organism: Acholoe squamosa (assembly GCA_949317995.1). NCBI lineage: Eukaryota > Metazoa > Annelida > Polychaeta > Phyllodocida > Polynoidae > Acholoe > Acholoe squamosa. Next base: position 35,606,763 of record OX439051.1, read on the forward strand.
CTATAAGCAATAACTACTATTCCCCTCTTTGCATGGCATTTTAGTTGGCAATATACCAAAATATGGAGATAATTGAGAATAGGGTTAACAGGAATAGGGTTGGGGCTAGGGTCAGAGCATGTAATTTGTTTAATCATTCCAGCTGTTTATCTAGATATCTTCTCTATTTCCAATTATACCCCTGCCACTATTTGCATCACTGAGGATACCAGCCATGCCAGAATCAGACTGGCCCAGACTAAAATTGCTATTCATGGTAAGGGTCTCTTCTCTATTATTTCTAATAGATGATTAACACAGTTTACTGTATGCTCTGAAAAAAGATAATATCAACGCAGTTCCACATTCTAATGGATGTATACATTATTTCTGTTGAATTTAATTATGTGATTGGCTGAACATTCTCCCAAAGGAGGCTTTATTAACCTTGATCATCGTTGATCAGCCATTCCTAAAATTTAAAGTCTATGACATTGCACAGACCTTTATACCCAATTCATGTAGCACTCTCTATGTATGATTTCTTATAATAATTCGAACTTATAACTTGGGAGCTACAATGGTAAATCTGGGCATTGTTATTCAATACCCAAATTTACCAATTATTGCTGTAGGGTCTAAGTAGTAAGTCGAAATCAACATTTGAAGATGGCATATGTATTAACTTGATCAAGTGCCACTCAAGCAGATGATTTTATCCCAATTGTGGGTGAAATTTGACCCTGGGCCTAGTCCATAGACAATTTTATTTGCTTACATGATAACAATTTATTTTTATTTTTGTTGAAACTGTCAGCCAATTTCATAGAGATAATTCTTAAATTTTCCAGATATGTTTTCTACTGGGAGGCATGAATAGCATCGGAGTTGAGTCCCTGTCACTAGGTACAGCTGAACCAGGTAAAGATTGGTAAAATGGCATCCCCAATAAAGATGGTATATTGGTACATTTAATGACTTACCAAACAGAAGACCGTACAAAGTATCTTTTTTCAATCTGTAAATCCTCAATTGTAAATGGGCTATAAAGACCACTGTAGTGGGTACAGCACAACCCACTGTTGAGTCAATCTACTGCAAAAAGCCTGCCCAAGTCTGATAGTGTAGCTACTGAAAAGGTTTCATTTGTAAATTTTGTTAACTGAGGTGGATGTCACCTGGTTCACTTTAATATCACTCAAGTGTTTTTGGAACAGAAATCATGAAGTCAAAAGCTTAAATTCTACCACAGTCTGCAAAAATAAGGTCCAATGATAAAATCCTATGAAATAATAAAATTGAAATTCATAATTAATTTATGCTTATTTTTCTCTTACAGAAAATGGTACTTTTGGTCCAATGCTAGAACAAAGCAATAACAAGAATCATGACACAGGATCTATTTTTTCCTTTTATAACAGTCAAGACAATATAGATGCAACAATGTCATCACCAAAGGATAAAATGACAACAGAACCTTCATTTCTGATCCAAACCTCATCGATTATTGACCAAAATGTGTCTGATGTCCTAAACCAATCATCCTTTGAGGTCCAGTCAAAAAGCCCTATGGTTAAGAGAGATAAACAAGAGCTGAGCTCAGTACTGCCTGCTAGGCCTACAGATGAAAATAGACCACACATAGATTTTGCATGCATATTGGTTCATGTCAAACATGCAAAACAACTGGAGAATCCCAGTTCTATGGCAGCTGTGAGGTGTTCAATACTATCTACATCAATAAAAGTAGAAGTAAATAGCAAGAAGGACTTTTTACAATGCATGCAGCTAGAAGGTGTCCGCTTAGATGACCCCGGAGTCCGTGCTGTCCTTACATTTCAAACTGGAGATGTATGTCTACCTAGTCTTAAGCTCAAAGAAAAACCATCAGTTCAAGATTTACGAGAAGCAAGAGACCAGAGAATCCTGTGCTTAACTTACTACAAATACATTAAACTGGGATCCTCTACAGTCAAAAGGTTCTGGTGCATGCTTCCTCCTGATGTCAAATTAGATGAGGACAATGAAGAGAGTCTTGTTGAATATTTCAGGTAATATATTGTCAAGTCTTTCCACACAATTGATGCATTAGAGCACTACCTTGTAAAATATAAAGCATTAGGTAGTCCTCATTATTTAACAATGGGGGGTGGTGAGTCAGGGGAGTACTTTCGGCCCCTCAGTCCAAGGGATGCACAATGAATCCTGAAATCTCAAATGGGGACCAGAAAGATTTATTTTCCTTTTTATAACACAAAAGCCACAGTGCTTTCTAACTTACCATAATCTGTCACAAATGCAAATTATTGATGGACAAAATGGTGTGACCTGGAACATTTTGGCCACTTAAAAAGTGGTGGGAGAGGGGCAGAGCATTTCAGCCCCTCTCAATGGTGGAGGGGTGCAAAAACCTTTTTCACAAATCTCACAAAGCTTTTACTCTAACCCAATACTTCATTACTGCTTGGCCAGGGGCTATAGTTAACACTTTAATTGAATTACTATAGTGCCAGCTGAGTGAAATGCGAGACTATGAACCAATACATAGATTTAACCACCAAAATGATAATATGACATGCTCAAAAAATACATAGGTATTGCATAATTGTATGAATTGTCGACCTATCCTATCCTAAGGTGGCAAGAACATCGTATAAAATCAATAATATTTTGCAGGAATAACTGCACAAAGTATGCTGCCGATGGAACAGTTAAGCCACCGGACAAAAACCCCATCTATACTCGTACACTGACAATTGTGAATTTTCCGAGTGAATGTGGCCTTGACAATTTCCCTGAAGATGGAAAGATACCAATTGATGATAGAACCTACATCATATCTGCAATTTCAGGTGATGGTCTATATCATTCTTTGTCACTGCACACAAAACATTAAACATACAACACAGACATAGTACTTGTCATGTCAACTTTTGTCTTCACATGACATGCATGAAGGCATGCCAAATGACTGACACAACTATATTCTATATGTAAAATGCAACTCTTTCATGAGTGCCAATTTAGTTTAAGGGTCAAGTATAGGCACAGGTAGTTTATTCAAGCAGGGGGTACTATTGTCCAGGAGGGATCCAGAAGGCATGTCTTCTAAGAGTTTATCTAATGTATTTTTGTCTAAGAAAGCTGAATTACACTCCTTGTTTCAACCCAGAATACAAGGGGATGTGCATGTTCGTGTAATGATATCCAAGGTTGTTTCCTGATCTAGTGGTATTCCCTGAATAAACCTGACATTTTGCAACACCTCATACAAATTTGTACAATATTTTTTCAGGTATTGGAATTATCGGTAACATTGTCACACTTAGTGTAATAATGAGGCCTGACTACTTTAAGACAAGTCCAATCAACATCTGCTTTGTCTTACTCATTGTTTCTGATTGCCTCAACATTGGAACCTTCTATTACTACTTTGTGACTGTTGTAACTAGCACATTCTCCAAAGAGATGTACAAGAAAATAAAGTGAGTATAACCTTTTGTTGCTGTTGATTAGTTTGAATTCAATGCCCCCTTGTCTCCAAACCCTCGCTTGAATTATCTCCCTGCAAATTTACCCATATGAATTTTACCCTTATGAATTCTGCCATCCATTCCGCTAGATAAGTTTTACCACAGTGATTAACTTACCATAATCTGTCACTACTCCTAACCCTATCCATAACTGTAACCCTATCCCTATCCATAACCCTATATCCTGAGGGAACTTCCTGCCTACAGTTGACCCAAATATAACATGTAGAAAATTTAGAAAAAGGACACACTATATTCAAGAGAGAAGACACACTATACATTACATGTTCTTAACTCAATATCCTTCCTCCAGTCTCACTATTCCATTTGGAACATTAGTTCACTGTAGAACTGATTACATTTCAGCCACTTTGGTAGTACTTTTGGTGAGAAAAACTGTCATTCATATAGAAACTAGTTCCCTTAAACAGCCTTTGTCTTCTTCCTGCAGTGATTACTCAACCTTATCCTGCACACTGATCATGTGTTTCACAGATGGGACACTATTGTTGGTCTCCTTTATGACTATGTTTATCACCTGGATTCGGCATAAGGTCATAAAGGACCCACTGCAATCAATGGCAGTGGTCACATCAAAATTCATTTACAAGGTATGTGTATATGCTGCCTCTAGATAGAGAGCTTAAGTTCATAGTATACAGTCTATATGGGAAATAAATAAGTACCTGAATCAGTCTGCCACACTATCAATATCCTAGAACCATTTATGTAGCTACATCATCATAGGGTTTATAAACACGTTCTTGTTTTGTCACTTAAATGATTATGTCTATTGACAAAACTCATAAAAATATTATGCTGCTGTCATAGTCGATGGATATGTCACCCTGTATCAGGGTTTTAATTAATTGGCCATTTGAATTGAATGTGATATGGGCTTAACATTTCTTCAACTCTACATTAATGATTAATACATTTCAGAGACTCCTGATGGTGATTCTGCTGGCCATATCAACTAGCATTGTACTGAACCTCCCCGTTGTCTATGGACTGAACCACAAAGAAACCACCTGCCGGTTCCGTTTAGATCCAACTGATGTGGACCTTTTGGGCTTCATGACTTATGCCGCTATCCGCTTTTCATTAGGTTTAGTAGTGCCTTGGATATTCATGATTGTTTTCAGTGTTCAGACCATTATGCATCTCAGAGTGGCAGAGTTGGCACGTCAAAGTCTTGGTGGAAATTATAACAAAGAGGTCCACACTTCTATCCTGCTGATAATGACTTCAGTCACCTTTGCTCTCTTTAATTTCCCAGATGGTGTCCTGCTAATATTGTCTGGTATAAAATTTGTGGCCCTGCATGATGCATCAATAGAATTTTATGTGTGTGCACAACTTCTAGTTATCAGGAGTGGGTCTAACTTTGTCTTATACTTCATTTCAGGAAGCTCCTTCAGACAGGGACTGAAAACAAATGCTCTTTATTTGAAACAAAGTGTAAGCTCCCTCTTAACTAAAACGACCATACAATGTATAAACCAACATTAGTGACTCAACAAGCGAAAACATCCCTTTGCAGGGGATTTTTAGTTCCCCATTTTGCCACCAGGGGGTATTAGATGGGCAAAATGACCCTAAAATGAATATAGAAATGCACTTGGTTAAATTTTGATGTAGAATTCAACGGTTTCATTTAAGATGTTTTATTTTGGGTGCAATCATTCCATATTTGGAAGGCAATTTCGTACAAAATTGGCTCATATCCCTGTTTCTGGTTGCCATGGTATGGGTTGCATGGATTTTCACCAAGAACCCAAAATTGAAAGCGGAAATTGAAAATTCCTCCTAGATCAAAATCTATGATGAAAATCAACATATCTTTAGCTTTTTTTTTATGAAAAAAAGCTGATTTATTGTGATTTCATGATTATTATGGTTTATAACGCATAATATATAGAGCTTAGTCGCCCTTTTCTGACATGAATAGCAACACAGATTAATGTTCCAGGAGGGGTTCTAACATAACTACTGGGAATAATTAAGCCATTGATGTCTCATTTTAAAGACCATGAGATGGGCAGTCACAAAAATCTAAGATGATATAAAAGATTCAATGTGGTAAGCACAATACCATTTTCGCATTAGTAGGTATGAGACTTGATGTGGGAAAATAAAAATCCCACTGAACACCTTTGGCTGCAACTATGCAGTTTTTCTTGTTATGTGGATGTTCAAAGGTTATGGTTTATTTATGTTCTACTGAGGTATATTTCAGAATTACATTCTTCTACATCTTAAGATAATTATGTATTTCCCTGTACGTTGTTTCGAGGTCATTATCTATATGATGTTGAACTTATCCCTTTAGTGGTGGCACAATTGAGGTTTAATTGTGGGGCATTGCTGCCGCTTGGTGAAACACCTCCACACTACAACTTACCATGTACCTACATACAAACACACTTACACACATATCTTATGGTTCAACCCCTTACCATGGTCCATATACCTAATGTTATGTAATACCACATTCCACCCTACCTCATTTCAACAACAACAGCCGATCCACATCTCGGCTTTCTCTTCACACATCAATTTCCCACCCACCCACACCTTAATTTTACATCATTTCATTTTTACACAATTCTTTTATTTGTTGTTCCATTTAAATTTTCTCAATAATATGTTATGCCTTCACCTATGTGTTCCTCTGGGCGTAGCAGTAATGTGCCTAGACTGGCTGCAGTCCATTGTACAAGAAATCTCTGTGAAAATAACTATATATCCCTGACAAATTTGGGATGAGAAATGTGCCGTTATTTCAACAACAATATGTACAGTGATTAGAAATGTTACTATAACCGTTTCTATTTCTCTGTAATTTCATTTTTACACAATTCTTTTATTTGTTGTTCCATTTAAATTTTCTCAATAATATGTTATGCCTTCACCTATGTGTTCCTCTGGGCGTAGCAGTAATGTGCCTAGACTGGCCGCAGTCCATTGATTTTATTATGAGATAATTTGAAAGAAAATGGGAAAATGAAAATTGAAAACATTTCTAGTGAATCTATTTCTAGTGAGCCCAGCAGGCAGAGGAGGAGAGGCATGGGGGGGGTATAGTGGGGTTGGGAGGAGAGCTCAGGGACTGCAGCCAGTCTATAATGTGCCCGCTCTAGGCTGATCAGTGAAAATAGAATTCTTCTTTATATTGTGCATATATGACCTAGCTGGGCTCTGCTCAGCTGGGCCATATATTTCTCTGAAATGATTGTATAAGGCGTCTGACCACTCATGATATACCTAGGTGGTATTCTACTAGGCTGGTACAATCCAGTTTTTCGCGCATTATTAGCTATCATGATACTGCAAAAGCTTGTCCGCAGTTGAGTGTTCAATCACAAATGAGATGCTTATCACTGTAGAAAATATTGAATTTACCACGGATCCTCGTAAAACTGAAAAGTGGACCATCATAATTGAATAGCATTGAACCAGTGTAGTTTTACAAGAAGCCCATGGTGTCAGTTCGGTGGTATACAATTGTACAAGAAATCTCTGTGAAAATAACTATATATCCCTGACAAATTTGGGATGAGAAATGTGCCGTTATTTCAACAACAATATTTACAGTGATTAGAAATGTTACTATAACCGTTTCTATTTCTCTGTAATATGGCTTGTATCATTTGGCTCATTTGATGTTAGACCCTCATTATAAAGTAACATGTTCCAGAGGAGCACCATGCATAAGTGCAAGGTAGAGGAATTTTCTCATCCATTGAAATATTGTCTGATTATGTAAAGCTATATGCTGCATCAATCTTGTACCATGAGCTGGGATTAGGACCATTCACATCTATGAGCTCATCCGCACTATTTTTCTATTTGGAATAACATTTATTTTTAACAGTGTTTATTGACCGAAACCTCATGTAGAAAAGACAACATGTTCTACCGTGACAGTCAAGAAGTATTTACACAGAAGTACAACATATAAAGACTACAACAAGCAAGAAAAATTAGAAATAAACAATTCAATATTGTCCGATTAAGCATAGTTGTATACATTCTGATTATAACGGTGGCCGCCCAGCCTAACGGTGTGTTGTCACAAAATAGGATTTATCAGTTTAAAGGTCTGTAGAACTGATTATGAATATGGCAGGCTTTATCATGGCTTTAAGCTAATTGGAAGTTAAGTATTCAATTATGACTCATTTAGGATTTCTAGGATTTAAGTGGGAGCATGATTTAGACAGAAATTTACCTGAAGTTCACTACCTATAAAAAGGCATACAAGAAACAAGAAGGTGCAGACCCCAGACAACTCCTCTTGAATCTTCAAACATTTCACCCATCTGGTGCATGACACAGACCTTGCTGACGGATGGATAGAGGTAAGGCATTTCTACAGACTTCTGCTACATCTTGACTGCTCTTTTTAGCCCAGCTTTATATCAATTACACATTTTAAGAGTAAAATGAAAAATAGATAAGTCTTCATTGACAGAATTGGTAAGTTATTTAGTGTCAAAAAAATTTAATACAAAGAGAAGAATGTGGGTTACAGAGGCAGGGCTAGATCATAATAAAAACACCACCATAACCAATCACGTATAAGGTGCACCTTCCCAAAGTCAGAAAGAGGGGCAGAATATACATGCTTGAAGAGTGAGCAGTATCAATGGTTCCTGTAGTATGTCCATTTCCTGTTCCTGCCACTGAAAACAAGGCATGGCGGTAGTTATGTATAGCAACCAATTGGGACACAGAGCGCAAAAAAGTAGGTGCACGTCTTGCGTTGAAATGTACACGCCAATCTCTGTTACCAGCCAAAGCGGTGCCAAACTCTCGGTGTGCTGCTCATTCCCGAAATGTACAAGTGTCTATGTATTTTGAGGCTAGAAGGCAGGTGCATGTCTGCCTGCACAGGTCCTCACCATAGTTTACTCCAACTATGCCTTGCTGCTTCCTTCACAGTGGTACCCATAGGTTTTATACCTCAGGACAACAGAGTATGAGTAGGAGAGCACTTGAGTATTGAATATGTGGTCTGTGTATACAGTCACTTGGTGTAGGTTACACCATACAGGAAGCAGTACAGGAAGCAGCAAAGCAAAGTGGTAGTTTACTATATTTCACTCCCACTACTGAGGTATGCCCACGGTTTGACCGGCCTGTGTTCGGAGAGTGACAGTAAAGTAATATAACAGTACAGGGAAAGAAACTAACCCTTAGCTAGCAACCTGCTGCAACTCCCATACTCGGGACAGGCTTGTGTCAGTCTAATTTCCCATCCTCTAGATGGCACAACATATAGTATTTCTATGTAGACACCAGATGGCAGTGCAAGCTGACAAACATATTACAACAATAAAAGGCTGAGTCATTTATTACCAGTGGGGGGGCATTTGGAAGGACCCCTTTCAGTGGGGCAAAATCGCAAAGAGGATGTACTGCCTGTTGGAAAACCTAAACCACAGCTTTAGGATTTGCTAACATGAAAATCATTGGCATGCATGCAGAAACACGTAATCGATGTGGGTACCCTTGATTTTGTACATGGTACCAGCTAGTACCTGGTAACTGTAGACCGACATTCTAAAGGGGGCTTTGAAAATCGCCATGCTAGCCCTCCTTCAGTAGTAAACTAAAAGTCATATATTCTGTGCTCCTCACATGTAATAGATTTTGTAGGCAAAAGTCCCCCCCCTCCCACTTGCGCAGGTCAGTCACAATAATAACAACTGTAGACTGGTCCAACCCATAAGATGATCGCAGACGGGCCCGACTGGGTCGGCCGATCCTGACGATCAGAAGGGTCTGTGTGGACGTCCGATCCAGTTGGTCAATATCAAACAAGTTTGATCTTCCCAAATGGATCGGGTTTTAACTGGAAAACTATGGCGTAGTTGACTTTGTATGCTTCGCTAATTTATTAACAGATTGAAACCAGCGCCTTCTTGAAGACGAACAAAAGGTCTGAGAGTAGGGTTATAGCTTGATAACGCACGGTGGTTATGACCAAAAAGGCATTGTAGAGGCCAGAATCGTGAGATAAGTACGAGTAAGTGTGAAGTAGCAGGTCAAGGTGGGTATATGAGGGGCTCTCTTTCCCCACTCTCACCCTAGCTCTAATTCTCTACATTTATCAATCTTTCCTCCTTTCTCTTTCTGTCCCTCATATTCTCTATCACTCTCTATCTCTCTGTTTCACCATCTGTGTTGCTTTCTCCTTCCTCCTCCACTGTCCCTATCCTTGTCTCCTTGTCTCTTTTATCCCTTTCTTTGTCTCTTTTATATTGCTCCCTATCTCTTCGATCCTCTATCTCACCCCCTCTTTCTCTTGCTTTAAGTCTCCTTTCTCTTTTTTCCTTGTCCCTGCCTTTCAATGTCCTCCAGATGTCCCCACATCTAGCCCTGTCTTTCCCCTTCTGCCCCCCCCCCTCTGGTATGGCAAAGTATATTAGGGTAGGTTAACCTAAAGAGGTCCACAGGCTTCGACACACCAATTTAAATTAGCCATAAAATGTGTTTACTCCTGAATCAACACTGCCAGATCATTGCCAGTCGGTAATATTGATTCAGCAGCAGCCCCATTTGCTGACAATCTTCTGCAGTGGAATATATATATATATATATATATATATATATATATAGAACTATATACACTCGTGTATATTTATATAATTATTCGCAACGGTTAGGGACTACTTGCAGCGCGCATTGGTATCTATGATGTCATAGTATGACGTCATGATCAACACCTCTCCAGTATATAAGAGGGGATTTTCAAGGTAACGGTCAATTGGCTCGTATTCACCTGTACAGGTAACACCACGCTGGGTGTTCCCTGGAATTTTAAATTTTTAACCGTTTTTGAGGGGCTCCTGGTGCCTTTATTTACCATTGAAATGGGTAGAAAGGCTGCTAAAGGCTCGAAGGCCAATACACCAGGTGGAAAATCGGTTAAATCGGTGGAAAAGACGAAAAAATCGGCCAATTTAGGATTGACGAGTAGTTCGACTCTCTCACTTACTGGTGATACACCGTCGGTTCCCCAAACTGCTACAGGTGTTGTGGGAGGGTCGTCTATTGACCAGACGAGGCTAGATGTATTAGAAGACGAGCTGTCGACCATTAAAGCACTTCTACAAGAGGTCGTCAATGGAAAGGACGATCGGGACAGAGGATTCGTCAATGCATCAAGTCGTTCCAGCAGAGCACGTGCGGATGTTTACAAACAGAGAGGTATGACGTCACGTAGTCAAGGACGCGGACCGGTTGCTAGGGCTACCCGCCAAGCGTCTCCATGCGAAATTTCTTCTGACGTTGAGGACGAATGGGTGCAAGTTGACCACAAGCGACATAGACGATCATCTAAGTCCAGTATTTCTGCTCGTCAATGCAGTCCAAGCACATCTAGAGGGTCGTCATTGGATTCAGCGTACTCTAGACATCATCACCGTGTAAAATCGAGTGAGTTTGATCATTCCCAGTTCACCAAACGTAAGGAAAAAATTGACACTATTGAGAAACTGATGTCTGTAAACTTGCAGTTTATTTTAAAGTATTACAAGTCAGGTGACGATGTTGAGGGTATGCTGAAACATCTTCAGGTATTAATTGAGAAGTCAGGCACCAAAATATATACGGTTTCAGCCCTGGTAGCCTATGATAAGTCAGTGAGGGACAGGGCTAATGATAGTGGAATAGAGGCTTTTTCAACCATTGAAAATTCAGATATACTACGTCATTTGGCATATGATGGGACCGTTCAGGCCCAGAAAGCCTATAGTGCTAAACCTAAAAATGTAGGCAAACAGAGATCGTCTAATAACCCATGCTATGCTTTTAATAGAGCAGAGGGTTGTGTACGAGACCCATGTAAGTACAAACATGTCTGCAGTGGTTGCAACTCCTCAAGTCATGGCAAGACTGATTGCCATAAGGCCAGGAGTGAATAGGAAACTGTAGGGGGTCGGTGTCCCATAGCTTGTGATGAAGTTTGTTTGATGCCTGACCAAGCTATGGTAAGTTTGGTAGATATCGACTCGCCCACACAAACTCCAGTACAGGAGGTAATTGATACAGAGATGGTTGAGGAATGTATTCCTTCAACTAAGCTCGTAACAGAACAAAGTATTTTCAAAGAATTTAATTCGTTGGGAAATAATATATGTGTTATTGGTTATAACCCAATACAGGTTGGTATTAAGCCATGTTTTACTGTTAGTGTCACGGATTTACCCAGCATCAGGGTATATGACAAGTGTGTGGAAGGTACATGTACATGTGTTCATTATATCAATGGGAAAAATTCCCAAATTTTACCTTGCAGAGTTGCCCCATTCTTAACCCAAAAGGGAGTTATTAATGTAAACGACAAAGAGGCGCTATTCTTATGGCAAGGTTTTGTTGAGGGGTTCAGGATAGTGGATCCTGATTGCAGTACTTCGTATGATTGCAAAAATTATAAGTCAATCCTCGAGGGAAAATTCTATAACGAGTACTGTGGTATATTGTTAGATGAACTAGAAGCTGGTTTAGTCTCTAAAAGTGTAGATAAACCTCGTTGTATCCATGCCTTGGGTGGTGTGGAAAAATCTAATGGCAAGTTAAGGCCTATAACTGACTGTAGTATGCCTGATAAAATATCTATTAATAATTTTATGGAGACTACTAGCTCGGCATTTTCTTATAATAATATTAGCACTGTCACTGCTCAATTGAATAAGAACGATTTCATGAGTGTGGTGGATTTAAAGTCAGCTTACAGGTCTATAAATGTGTATGCACCACACGCGACCATGCAGGGTTTCAGATGGAATTTTGGGCATGGGGAGGATTATTATGTAAGCAACAGATTAACCTTTGGCCTGAAATGTGCTCCTTATATTTTTAATAAAATCTCTGATTTTATTGTAGAGGTGGCAAAATTCTACGGTGTAGAAAAAATTGTAAATTATCTAGACGACTTTATCATAATTGCTGATACTTATGATGAGTGTCTTAGACAGAGGAATTTATTAATGGAGTGTATGACATACATGGGTTTTGTAGTATCCAAAGAAAAGGTAACCGAACCATCTCAATTTTGTAAATTCTTAGGCATTAACATAGATTCAGTTAAGTTGGAACTGTCTTTGCCTATTGAAAAGGTCGAAAAAATGGAAAATCTCTTATTAGATAATGTTAATAAGAAATTTATTTCTAAAAAGAACTTAGAGAGAATAGGTGGTTTAATGTCTTTCTGCTCACAGGTGGTTAAAGGTGGTAGAACCTTTAGTAGGCGAATTTTTGATCTCTGTGCCCGGGCCAGACCTGGAGGTTATATTAGGGTATCAGCTTGCACTCGCCAAGACTTTCAATGGTGGTTGGATTTTTGTAGAGTTTTTAACTGTAAAAGGTTAATTTTAAATGATGTTATTGATACACCTATGTACTCTGATTCGTCTATTAAGGGCTTTGGAGCATGGATGGGGAAGGATTATTTATATGGTGACTGGACATCTCATGATAAATTCAACTTAGGTTCAGGCCATTTTTCCCCCCCTCCTGTATTGGATGGTCTACAAAATCATCATCGAAATATTAATGTATACGAATTGTATCCTGTTATGATGGGCCTGAAACGCTGGATCTCTAGTTATAAAAACAAAAGAATACATTGTATAACTGATAATATGCAGGTACTAGCTATGATTAATACAGGCCGGTCTAAAAACAAACTTTGTATGGAATGGCTAAGAGAGATTTTTTGGCTGTGTTTCCTCAACAATGTGGACGTATTCGCTACTTACATTAAGTCAGAGGACAATATCCTGGCTGACCAATTGTCGAGACTTGCTTATAAGGGTATGCCTGGTAAATGTATAATTTCTCTCTATGAAAATGATATGTGTTGCTTTAATTCCAGAATGGAAAAGGTTACAAAAAAGAAAAGAGTGTCTTTTATCGAAGGGTGTGTCAGAGAGCACGAGGAGAGCAAGGAAACAACAACTTAACAGGTATAAAAATTTTGTAATCAATTTAAATTAGCTAGTTTTCCTTGTTCTCCTTCACAGGCTGCTACATATGCAGTATATTTATCTGAATATATGAAACCTTCCTCTGTAAGGAATTATTTATCCTCTATTTGGTATTATCAAAAACTTAGAGGTGGTTTAGACCATAGCAGTAATTTCATGCTAAAAAAGGTGTTGGATGGTATTGATAGAAATTGTACTGTTCCTTCTAGGGTTACTCACCCATTGAGTCCGAAGGAAATGTTATGTATTAGATCATATTTGGATCTCTCCAACAGGGCCGACTTGAAGTTCTGGTTAGCTATTCTCGTGTGTTTTAGAGGTGTACTCAGGGTAGGACATGTTGTATCTTCTCCTCATACACTGAGGGTAGGTGATGTAAAAATTTTTAATAGTTATGCTAGCCTTCGCATTAAAACTTCGAAGACTGACCAGCTTGGTAACCATTCTTTTAACATATACTTATGTAGGGATGATACCTCATTATTATGTCCATGTAAAGACTTAGGAAGATTGTGCACAGGTAGGGGTGAAAGTGAGTTATTATTCAAAACTAATGGTGTTCCTCTACAGTACCAATATATTAATTCGAGGTTGAAATCTCTATCTATACGAGCTGGTATCAAAGGTTCAGTCTCCACTCATTCACTTAGGCATGGTGGTGCTACTATGTTAAAGGATGCAGGACTTAGTGTAGATTCTATTAAAAAGAAGGTAAATTGGAAATCTAATTCTGTTTTTACATATTTACATAATCATAAAAATGAACTTTTGGAATTAGATAAACTTTGCCAATCTCAATTGCGTTGTTGATTGGTATGTGTTTTCACATGTGTTTGGCGTGTTTTTATGTGTTTTTGGCATGTATGGTGCTGATAGCCCCAAGGTCAGTAACCCACCAAACTCATGTGTCTGTGATATGATCATTTATTATACTACTTATCATATATTATTATTACTGTATATATCAACATTATTATTATCGTTATTACCGGTATATATTTTTTCCCTGTCAGCGAAATAACTTATAGAACTATATACACTCGTGTATATTTATATAATTATTCGCAACGGTTAGGGACTACTTGCAGCGCGCATTGGTATCTATGATGTCATAGTATGACGTCATGATCAACACCTCTCCAGTATATAAGAGGGGATTTTCAAGGTAACGGTCAATTGGCTCGTATTCACCTGTACAGGTAACACCACGCTGGGTGTTCCCTGGAATTTTAAATTTTTACTATTGTTATTACTATTGCTATTACTATTGTTATTACTATACTATTGTTATTATATTATGCATTTTACTGACTATGCTTTTTGTCAACTAATTATTATAGTTGTTTTAATAAAGGCATGTATGGTGCTGATAGCCCCAAGGTCAGTAACCCACCAAACTCATGTGTCTGTGATATGATCATTTATTATACTACTTATCATATATTATTATTACTGTATATATCAACATTATTATTATCGTTATTACCGGTATATATTTTTTCCCTGTCAGCGAAATAACTTATATATATATATATATATATATATATGTAATTATGTCAGAACGTGGGGAAATATAACATTACAGGGATCTAGTGCCACTAGGTGGAAGAAACAGTGCTGAACATGATATAATACCTTTTGTGCCCAGATTTATTTCGAGGAAACTCTTTTTTCCACATAGTTTAAAAGGTACATGATTACTTTTGTATCAGATTGAAATTAATAATTTTAATTCAAAAGGGAATGGACGTGGGATTGATATAGTTCTTCAAAAATGTAATAAATCAGGTATGTCAAAGCAATTAACCTATGTACAGGAATGTGTAAGGGTACAAGTGGTTAACTCGATCTGGTCTCACTATGGATGGAATAACAGCCTTTTATCTTCTCTTTTTTTAAATTTTTGTCTAACAAAGGCTATTTCTAGCATGTAAAGTTGTTCTTCTGACATTCAAAATGAGAATATATTCTCACGGAAGTAAAAGTTCATTAATGCCACAACCCAAATCCTTGGCAAAAATCATGAGAACTGATTTTTATCACAATGTTTTGCATTTTATCAAGATTTTTGGGTATTTTCTTTGATTAATATATATTTTCCCACATGTGTAGAGCGTGCACCGTTGTATCATTATCAAACCAATAAATTGCATAAAAATATTTACCATTAATTACCACCTTATAGAACCATGATGTATTTGGTACCATTAAAAGGCCCCTTTCATGATGAGTCTACCACTTTTTGAATCCTCTTAATCTGATAAATATGGAGCCCAGGGTAGCCTATTGAACATACATACATGTATAGAGCGCACTTTTTGAATTCTGGGCACAATAGGAATAACAGCATACAATGTCAGGGAACTTTATCCCAGTTCCTCTTGTCAGATTTTGATGATCTATATGGCAAAATGACCCCTGCAACAATCTCATTCCAATGAGGACAGGTGTGGTGTAATTGATTCATTGGATACTATCATGGTCAGCTGCCTACTCAAATTAGATAGATTTACCTGAACTAAGAATGCGACACTTTCTGTCAACCTGCACGTATACTATGATTCTTTGGCATGGTGACATGCTTATTTGTATTGTAACAGAGGCCTATGCCCATTATTTGGGGTCTGTGATGGTCCAGATACGTGGGTAGACATACAGAAAGTATTCTGATCGGTTACAGTAAAAAAAAAACTTCTTGTTGTTTTTGGTTGTGCCTAAAAGCTCGGACGGGTTACGTCTTTTGGGGAGAAACGCTAACGTGGCGCCATTTTCGCTTGTAAAATATGAGCAGTAAACTTTCGCCGGAACCAGGGACACACTTCCGATCATACCGTTTCTCCTCGAAAGGGTTCACGGCTCGGACGCAGGTTGTGCAGCGCCACCTTCCGGTATACAACAGCATAGCCATGCAATGCTATGTGCTGCCCCCTATAAGTTAATACATACAGGCATGCCAAGCCTAGAACCATAGACTTCCTATGGTAATATCAGAGTGCACGATGGAGATCATCATCACGGCATGGAAGGACTTATTTATTATATTGTAAGTTAAGTATGGAATCTCTCACAATGGAAATGTGTGTCGCCTCATTAGCCAAGCGAGAAGTATTGTTCACTATGAAACACCGATTGTTAAGCCTATGTAATAAAGATATATAAATTGTATCTATGGGTTCTTGAGTTATCTCTTCATCAATGTCATCGGGAATCATCATATTAAAACCCCCCCTGTGGTGTGGCGCCAAAATGGACCAATCAGAACCCTCCCTTTTGGAGGGAAATTCAAAATGGTCACATGACCCAAACCCCCTGTGGTGTGCCACCAAAATGGCGCCCTCTGATTGGCTGGCTGTTTAGGTCATGTGACCTCTATTATGCAAATAAGGTCACATGACCCTAATTTGAATGGACCAATCAGAGGTCGTCATTTTGGTGGGAAATTTGAAAAATTTGGTGACGTGACTCTTTTTTTTTTTTTAATTTTGCCAAAAAAAAAATGGAGACCTCTGATTGGTTGGCTGTCCACACGTCATACCGTCAGTCAGCTGTATGCAGCAAGCAAGTAGTTACGTGACCTTATTAGCATAAAGAGGTGTGGTTTATTATGTAGATGAGGGTGTGACTATAGTGAGATATTTTTTATTTATAAAAAAAGGCAAGCTGAAAGCTTGCCAAGAAAAAAAAACAAAAAAAAAGCAAAAGATATTTGGGGAGGGAAGGGGGGCCCTTGGGGTGGGGGGCCTTTGGGGGAATCATTAGGTGGGTGGGCCCCTTTCTTTCTTTTGGTAAAGCTGCCCCTTGGGTAGGGGCGGGTTTACTAAAATTAAAAACTTGTACAGGTGAACAAGTTTTTTTATTTTTCTTTTATTTTGATAAATAATATTGACACTTTATTATTTACAAGTTGCTAAATACAAGTTCACACTCTCTACATAATATAGAGTATCGAAGAAGAACATGACAGAACCCACACATTGAGATGTACACATTCAACTTTTGTTTGTCAGAATTCAGACTGTATATGGTGTAATCTTGGTGTACAACTTTGGAGAAAGTACCCTCTTGAAATGAAGGATAGGTGTAAGCCATATCTCCCATCCACATCTCATCGATATCACAAGTGAAATCCACTGAAGTGCTATACCAAGTACTCCATTCAGTTTGTCTGGACATGATACTTCTCAGTTGAGCAGCTAGTACACCAGGGTAAGGAACTTTGCTACACAACATTTGGTCGACACACTTTTGACAAAAAGAGTCGATTGGTCACTTCTTTCTCAAGAAGTCTGAGCTCTCTTCCAAAAGAGAAAGCAATGTGTTGATCGATTCTATCGTATATCGCCTTTTGACGAAAGCACATGTGTGAGCCAGCAAGCAGAAATGGGGGTTCCTGCGGGATTAGTACCTGTTTTAGCCACCAGGGGACACCACTATGGGCTAGAATAGGAAAAATATGCCTAAAACTATTATAGGGTAATTTTTTATGGAGAATTCAATGATTTTAGATAAAATGTTCTATTTTGGGTGGAAAGATTCCAAATTAGGCATGTAAAAAGAACATTTTTGGGCCTAAATAGGCATTTTTGATGATGTCTGTTGCCATGGAAACATGATTCTCATTCTAAATAGGAAAATCAATTATCCCATATGAAAGAATCTTTCACTAGGTTTACTATGGTGAAAACAGAATGAAAATACCATTTCTAGATCAAAAGTTATAGGCAAAAGAAAAAAAAATTATGCTAATTTAGCTGATTAGCATAAATTATGCTAATTATATCGCTATATCTCATGAATAATTAGGCATAGAGCTTATTGCCATTCAGGAAATGGGCACACCTACCTAAGTTTAGCAAGCCATTCCTCTAAAACTAACAGGAGTATCTTTTCTTGCAATATATCACTGAAAGGCCAGTGATCTGAATTTTAAAGTTGACTTTTATCACGGAGCCCCCTTTCTCCTTGCCTCTACACATGTGTTCTCATTATGGAATTGATATACTCCTTTTGCTCTATCTATGGTGGTACCAACCACTCTTTGAAATGCATTTTTTAAAACAACACACACTCAATGAATCAAATACATCATTAGAAACGAACACCTTAGTGAACACCTTGGTTTAACAACAGTGCCTTAAAGAACAAAACATCTGATGCATCTATTATTTCCCAAGTGAAAATGGGATCGCAAGTACACATTGTCTTGTTTTTGTTTTTTTTCAACACTGATACACAAGCTAAGTCGGTGGACGAAGTAGATGAAGTTAATACAACAACAAAGGATATTATCTCACCTGCTTATCTACATCTACATTTTTTTTTTTACAGTTATTTATTTTTTTTATTTTCATAACTCTAAAGGACTCGTCGTCACTCCGTCAGAATGTACGCGACGCTTCACATATAAGTTACTCAGTCCCTTTTTCTCTATCGTGTAACTGTGCATTTTGTTTTCTATTACTTTAAAATTTGTATTAGCAGTGCAGATAGTTTTTCGTTTCAAAAGAACATCCAAGAAGTCTTTGGGTTCTTGAACATTTTGTTTTTTTATGACACCCTTTGCACTCCATTTCTTTGATTTTCTTTCACCTATTGAATCTTTGTCGTAGCAAATGTAAGTCTTGGAGTTAAGACTTGGAATTCCATCACCCTCCCACTCGGATTTGAAAAGACCCGGAGTTCTCTGATCGTGAATGTAGCGTTTCTGACAACAAGCAAGGGGGATCCATTCTTTGACGCCTTGGGTTTTTATCTTTACGAAAAGCTCTAAGTGGTCATTGCACACCGCTGTTGGAATCCAGTTTCGTTTCTCTCTAAAGTACAATTCTCTCAGGTTGGGTTTCACGATTTGGTCCAACGATTCGCTCTTGAGAGCCATGTAAAGACTGTCAGTGTCTATTTGACAAAGAGCGTAATTGCATGGATTGATAAATTTATCCAAAAAGTCGAACGTGAACTCTAACATTTTCAACTTGGCGTACTGGTACACCATGAATCCTCTAGTGTATTTCACAGTGGTGTGCTTTTCTTTGTTGCAAATTGTTTTACCGTACGTGGTGTTACCCATCAACTTGTAAGTCTGACAGAATTTTCTCGTTTGCGTTTACGTCACCACGTCTTCGTAACGCAGTTACTTTGTCTGCCAAACCAGCAAAGGGATGTTAAGGAAAGTATTCTATGAACAGGTGCACTTCGGTTACTATCAAGCCATGATCCAAATACCACTTAAGAAGAGGTGTTCCCAAGAGAATTTTTTTTCCGTGGTAACTGCCTATCAAGGATCTCTGAGGAGCGTTTATCAGGTTTTCTTTTTTTGCAAAGTCTGTCATGTGAGTTCCTATGTCGGATTTCAAAATGGTCACATTCTTGAAAACAGGAGTCATTTCTTCAAAGTATTCACGTGGGTGAGGAGGAGTAGTAATGTCCACCTGAAGCAAACATTTTCCCGTCTTTCACAGAGGATATGATGTCACTCTCTGTATTGAGATTTCGAGCCGCTTTCAAGTAGTCAACCTTCCAGTGTTGTTCGGATGCTATAACCTGCGGATCCTGGTGTTTCATCTTTCTCCATTCACACTCCCATACGATTATCAAGTTGTGACCTAGAGATACCTCCCCTTTGTTGAAAGCGTGGCGAAGTTTCACGCTGTGGGTGTGCTCCACGTAGCGCAACCACTCTAAAGCGCTCGTTGATGATCAAACCTGGAAAGGTTTCAGGTTTCGCAGTGAAATCGAACTGACGCAACATTTTTGAAGCGTGTTTGCCGGTCTTGTATAGGTGAAAGAATATGCAGCGAAAGACGCATAACTTGTCCCTAAAATCGAACACACCCCCTATTTTTTTAAGTCGACCTGAATGGGTAACTCTGCCCCCTATGGGGAATTCTCTGGGTCCCGTGTAAATGCAAACGTTCAAATTGGTAGGAAAAAGTTCTTTCCACTTGGTGTCAAAGTCGCAAAGTTTCTGTACTTCTTGGGAAGTGATAGTGTTTTCCATGAGGGAGAGAAGCTCTTCCAAAGTTTCTGAATTAGCTATAGTGGGGAGGGGTTGTAAAAGAGACGCGTTGTTTTGGGAGGCGTGAAAGTAGCGTAGCTTGTTTCTGTTTTCTCTTTGTTGTGAAATTAGCCCTACTGACAAACCCACTTTGTATCTGAATCTTTGCGTGATGTGAATCTGGCGCATAGTATCTACAGCGTCACTCAACTCACCGGTTGGTAGTCTTAAGTTTTTTACACTCACGCTACTCCCGTGTGCCCTGACTCCTGTTTGTATTGCGGGCCAATTCCTGGTGAACATTTCCTCACCCTCTGGTATAGTGCGTATTATCGGAGGAATATTCACTCCGTCCATAGATTTGTGTCGACAGGTGGTTCTTTATGCAATTTCCTTTTGCCGCATAGAGGACAAAATTTAGGTATTTCCCTACATTTTTCCACGTGTCTGTCGTAATTGTACACCCTTTTAAATTTTTTGAAACACTTTTTACAGATATGATGATCCATTTTTACTGAGTTACTTATATTTTTCAATATTTTTCATTTATCTATCTACCTATCTCTCTATCTATCTATCTGTCTATATATCTATCTATTTACCTGTACACCTATATACCTACACAAAGTATATACACCTACATACACGTCATATAAAACATACGTCAGCACTAGCACGTCTCAATAAAATTTTCTCAAGAAATTCAAGAATAATCTCTTTTTTGTCACCCAGTTCTTTCAGTGCCTTGGTCGAAAGCGTCACCCCGTCCTGTGTCGGAGTTTTCTGGGGTCCTTCGTAGCTGCGCAAGTGGATGACGTTCTTACTCTTGTAGTAGCTGACAGCAACATACAGGTTGTTTTCCGGATCCAGGACGACAACCCATGTGTTGTAATTGGGTAGTCCTTGGGAAACCGCTCTGTCGCGTATCCGTACCTCCTCTTGGACGTCAGTGATGGTCGCAATTAGCTTGAGGAGTGCGTCACTGGTGAAGTTTACTTTTCTAGTGGGCATTAAGGTGCACTTTACGGCACTGTAGCGTTCCTTGGAGATCCTAACCCCGTCGAGCCAGATCTCCAGCTTCAAACTGTCGATGAAGACCTCCAATCTGGGGACTGTGGAAGGTGTAGGTGGTTCACATTTCACTACCGCTTTTCTCTTCTTGGACGCCTGGTCGCCACTCTTGGTAAAACTCCTCTTAATACCTGTAGAGGGTTTCAAAGTAAGAAGAGAAGCACCATCAGTGTGAGCTGAATCAACAGCAGAACCAGCAACAGGAGCAATGCTCGGGACTTTTGAAAAGAGGATAACCACACACCGTCGGTCGTGGTTGTGGAGGGTGAGTAAGTCAGAGAGGTAAGAAAAAACTTGCTCCGACTCTGCTTGACGCCGGTGTCCCCTGGTGGATAGCAGAAGCCGGTGGTTCTTAGAGACTTCACAATAGTGGAGGTGAGTAGATTGGGTGATCTTTGAGCAACCGCTGGAGAAGTCAACTCTTCCTCCTCCTCTTCCTCTGTTTCTACCAAGTGGGGGGTCTCCAAATAATCCGTATTAGTTCAATCGTGTGTGTTTACGTTAGCTGTAGTTGCACCAGCATGGACTTCTCCAGCGTGAGGGTGATAATGATTAGTGTTAGCATCAGCATTAGCATCAGCATCAACAGTAGTAGCAGCATCAGCATCAACAGTAGTAGCAGCATCAGCAGCAGCTGCAGCAGCAGCGGGGGTATAGAACATCAGTGTCCAGTAAGGAGATGAATAAGACCCACCGTCAACAGCAGCTCTGACGTTATCAGCACCAGTACCAGCACCAGTACCAGCACCAGTAGCACCAGCACCAGCAGTACCAGCACCAGCAGTAGCACCAACAGCAGCAGCAGCAGCAGTAGTAGCAGCAGTACTAGCACCAGCAGCAGTAGCACCAGCACCACCACCACCACCAGCAGTAACACCACCACCACCCATTACACCATGTGGGTTGTAACCAGGAGCAACTGCAGTAGTAGCATCTTTAGCAGCAGGAGAAGACAACGAAGTCTTGTTGGTCCTTCTCGTCTTCCATGAGAGCTGTAGCTTAGATAGTCTTCTACTCATGGTGAGGGTTGCAAAGAGAGTGTGAGTGAATGAAATTTTTCTCCCCCACCTATATATGCCTCTGGAGATAAGTCACTTAGTGCAGTTTGAATAGATGAAAGGCGGCTTTGACCCCTTTTCTTAGAAAAGAGGATTAATCCTGTAGTCACAACAGAAGAGACCCTCGCTCGGTAGGAGTCCTATAAATCCAATTTCACCTGTCCTCCACAGGGGAATAAACAATAGGAGAATCAGGATAAAAACTTCACTCCATTCTTAGATCATCAAAGGTTATAATACCTTAACAAGCGAGCCTCCCTCACGCCTGTAAAGTGGATTAAGCTTATTATCACAGTTTAAACGCCCTTTAATCCCACCAAAATACAGTTATCACAATACCTTTCCACCTGTTTTATGTCAACAGATCTAAAAGATAAGACGCTACACAGAATGAAAGCAATGACCCCTAATTTCACAAAGTACACTTGTCAGAGCGCCTTTCCTCCTGTTTGATGTTAACAAATTCAAAAGGCTCATGCTGATAAGACACTACACAGAAAGGAAAAGGTGGTGGTAAGTATCCAGCTGGAAATAGGCTTAGATCACCCTATATAAAGCACCCCAATTTCTCTTTGGAAGGATATATCACTGCTGACCACTATGACTACCGGGCCTACCGCCACTGCCTTTACCATCACCAGCACCACCTACCCGCTGGCTGCCTGCCTACCTGCCCGCCTACCGACCTTCATCAAGTGATTTCTGAAGTTTTTTCCAGACGAGATGAGTCTTGAAAATAACCCCTCCCTATCTGACTCTGACGTATGTGAAGTGAGTGTACAGGATTTTATGTGTGAAATGAAATTTACAGATAGCGATCATTTGCTTCATGATATAGGAAGACTGTTAATTGGAAATCTACTTGGACATCCCCTATGAGCGTCTACAGGAGATGGTCGTTATCAAGACGGTGCAGGATATGTGTGTGGAGATGTTCCAAACTTGGTGGTCTAAAACTACGTCTCATACCAGATGGGGAGAACTCCACCATGCCTACATGAGTGTTCATCAACAAGATATGTTACTTCAGTCGCAGAGCTTTTTCAAGACATACAAATTGGATTACAACAACCCCTACCAGTTTTTAATGGAGAGGTACTTTGTCACCATGTCTGAATCTCTATTCAGGGAGTGATAAGATATGGGGACGTATTTAGGCTTGACGTCTGAAAAAGCTAACTAGAATTGCTCAACAACCCAAACAAGATATGTCTCTCCATATCAAAGTGTTGAAAATGTGGCAAGCTAAACCTGACAGTACACATTATCAGCTCATTCGAGTGCTGATGGATGACATGAGGATGTTTGACGTGGCCAGATATATATTGATTCACTTTGAAAACAAAGAAAAAGAGATGATACGTGGAGAGTAATTGTGGAAGGGGCTGGTGAATTATGTAAAGTCGGAGGTGTGCACCACGGGAATCACATCAAGTCGCTACACAGGAATGTGGTGGTGGAGACAAAGAGTATGCAGCTGGAAAGGGGATTAAGCACATCTATATGAACCACTTACGTCACGTCTCTGCTGTCTCATTTACCACCTCACCTACCACTGATAAATCCACACTTGACACAGCAACTACCACCGTCATCACTGCTCGTACCACATTACCTACCTACCTACCTACCTACCTAAGAGAATGGTCAAGTATGTACGTTTTGTCGATTTATCAAGGAGACTCAACACTTTTGACACAATTAGGTGGAATAAACCCTGTCCTTTCACAGAGAAACTCACCACCCATGGATTCTTTTACATCAGAGGTAAGGACCTTGTTCCATGCTACCAATGTGGAGCTATACACACATGGTTAGAAAGTGACAACATCACCATGGAGCATTTCAGACATTCTCCTAGCTGCCCGTTAGCCTCAGAAGGTATGAATCTAAGTCCACAGAGCAAAATTTTGCTGACGGAAATGTTGAAGAAATTGAACTTTCTGGACTACGAGTTGTACCTTTTCAGAATGAAGCGTGGAGTTTTTCCTTTTAAACAAGCATCTTCTGTGTTTTCTAACGCTGTAACGTCTGAGGACACAGTAGATAAATGAGAAACAACATAATATGTGGACAGATGAGGGAAAAGGGTCCTCCAAGGCAAAATGGGACATTTAAAATTTAAGTTATCAGCTTTAAAATGAGGTATAGCACTTGCAGATAGCCCTTCTGGTCTTGGAGATATTGCTTCTCGAAAATGGAATGACATAACCGTATCAATGCAGCCAATAAGCTCTATCATTTATTGTTTTGATTTAATCAGGCATCTAATTAGCATAATGATTTGAATAATCAATCAAAAAATGACAAAACCTTTCCATTCATTTGGGCATATCTTTTGATCTAGAAATGATATCTATATGCTTTTTTTCAGCTTATGAATCTCCATCAATCATTCTATCAAGTGACATAGTTTTTGTTTATATTGGGAATATGCTTTTGGTTGCCATGCCAACACATTTTCCTGAGACCCCATATTTTGGCCTTGTTTTGGATTCAAAACGTTCCATTTACATTCCTAATGGATAGAAAATGCCCAAAAATAGAACGTTTTTGACAGAACCATCTTTTTCTGTGTAAAAAAGTACCTAAATGCAATTTTTGGCCTACTTTTCATATTTTTAGCCTTTTATAGCTCTCCTAGTGGCTAAACCCAGTACCAAAAATACTGCAGGCAGGGCCATTTCCCCTCATCTGCCCACATATACACCAGACACCACCGTAGATTCACAACGGACAACATATATGAACCGATCAAAGACCACCCATAATGAATCAAGATAGTTTGTATGTGAAAAAATGAAATGAAATTATGACAAATAAAAAGTGGAATGTGTAGTACTCCATATGTGGGTTCTATTGTATTTCTGTTTAATACTTTTAGTAAACCCACCCCTACCCAAGGGGCGGGTTTAGTAAAAGAAAAAAAAACGGGCCCCACCCACCCAAGGCCTGGGGTTTTTTGTGGTGTTTTTTTTTCTTGGCAAGCTTTCAGCTTGCCTTTTTCTATTTATATTAAAAATTTCTCACTATACTCAAACCCTCATCTACATAATAAACCATACCTTTTTATGCTAATAAGGTCACATAACTACTTGCTTGCAGCATACAGCTGACTGACGGTATGACGTGTGGACATTTTTTTTTTTTCAAAAAATAAAAAAAAAATATTAAGTCACGTCACCAAATTTTTTAAATTTCCCACAAAATGACTACCTCTGATTTGTCCATTCGAATTAGGGTCATGTGACCTTATTTGCATAATAGAGGTCACATGACCTAAACACCCAGCCAATCAGAGGGCGCCATTTTGGCGGCACACAGGGGGTTTGGGTCACATGACCATTTTGAATTTCTCGCCAAAAGGCAGGGTTCTTATTGGTCCATTTTGGTGCCACACCATGGGGGTCTAGGTCACGTGACCCCGAATTTGAATTTCCTGCCAGTGAGTAATATCCTTAGATTAGCTATAGTCCCGTTCCTATACATACTATACTACTAATGATCCAAAAGGTCTTGACCCCAGGCCACTTACAGAGGTCGAGGAGTCTTCCTATTTATATATATATAGCATCTCTGGCCTCAATCATCCTCTGAGAGATTGTGGGATCATAATATCTATGCATTTTTTATCTAGCCTATGCATTGATTTTGCAAGATTATTCCAATTAATTGTGTTGTTTAGGGACGCGTCATTTATTGCCAGGTGGGGGCCTTGATGGATTTTGGTGGATGGGCAGATTTTTTTCAAACAAAAATTATTGCAACCCCTCCCTAAAAACTAATTTTGCAAAATGACCCCCCAAAATCAGATACACACTTGGAATGATGTGTTGCAATGGGTATTTGAATTGCCCATATTTAGTTTTGAGCCCCCCCCCCAACAGTGCGAAGGTTTATAGGGTATTGCCCCCCAAGGGAGTTCTTTCAAAATGACCCCCCTATATTTAACAAGCCCCCCCCTGCCTGGAAATAAATTACTCACCTTTTACTGCAGTCCTGTGCTTATTTGAACACAGGAGTGCATACTAGACCATGAAGGAGGTATGACTGGTCACTATGTAGCCAATAGTGGCTCCTGTGACTGCATGCTATGACTTCATAGTGGTTGGTATTGAGTCAGTAGTTGAAAAAATAGTAGCTGCTATTTTGAGGCCTGTACTGTAGCTCACTATGTAGTCACTGGTATGGAGTCATTTCTTATACCTCCCACTACGATTTAAGGCCATCCTCTCATGGAAACTGTTGAAACACGATGAAGATCAGGAAGGTTCCATATTATTGCGGTCTCTGTCATTGAATGGAAAAATGGGGAAAAAACTGTTCCTTTTGTGAACTGAGGGGGACATAAACTGGTTCGATACAACATTACATAAGTATTTCTGCAATACCCAAGTCCCGAGTTAGGCTGTGACGGCCGGTTTCCCGGCCAGTCACCAAAAGCACTGTCAGGACACCGACTATGTTAACTGCAGATAGTGGATCAGTGATGGCAGATGACAAGTATATCATGTTTAAATGTATTCTTCTAGTTTGTGATCTAAATACTTGATTGGCAAACATGACAAGCAGCACAATTATAGGTAAGGTATGTGTGCTTATGTAGAAAGTGACTGGGCTTTCTAAGTCAATGAAATTAGAGAGAAATCAGCCTGAAGAATAATTTGGTAACTATACTAACTCTATGTGAATGACTCTGCTAACTGCTATCTGTGTTAGAGACCTTGACTACACTAACTGACAAAAAAGTGACTATGCTAACTCATATTCTTTCTGGTTGTTTATTTAAGGTGATACAAATTATATGTTGAAACTTCTTTTTTGTCCAGTGACTAATGATTCATTTCAAAGGATAGTGCAACATTCAATCCGGCACTATATCAATCAAAGCTACTCCATAAGAAGATTGATATTAGAAGTTCTAGAGGAAGGCTGGAGGTTAATTCAAACTCCCTTCCTACCACCAGGCCCCCAGCAATGGCAGGAAAATTCAGCCCTATTGATTTATCTGATGGTAGTGTGTGACTTCAATGCAGGCATTGAAACAGACAGTGCTATTAGTTTAGGTGGTGTTAGGCTGAGCCCTGCATCAGGTTCAGGACTAACCTGTTTCTTAGTACACCCTAAGATTGAATGATAGTCCCTGGATCATGGTGTGTACTAAGAACTCAGTACCATTGTTTATCTTCAAATTTCTCTTACTTTCTTATCAAAGTACATGATTTTTATGTCACCGTAGGTAGAAGAGGTCTATATTTTACATATACACCTTTTTACAGAGCTAAAATCAGAATATTTTCTGGGAAATGGCTATATTTACAATCTTCCCCCCCCCCAGTCTTTCTTTCCCCCCCCCCAGTCTTGCTACAATTAAATTGATTGGCTAATTTTTTGTTTAATTGGCTGATAAATATGAACCCACATGATTAAAGAATAGACAAATGCCTACAAACTGACGTTTTCATTTGAGCTATGTGCTGTTTAATAAGGGAGTAAATGTATCATTTAATGTAAACATAAGTACCAAATGATGGAGTGGTTTATCCATCCCACCTTTGACCCCAAAAATGTATGCACAAGTAGGTGTGATGGTCCAGTGAGCAGTGCTCCGATTGGCCCATACACCTGTGGAGGTGAGTGTCATGGTCCAGTGCACACACAAGGGTACTAAGATGCCAGTACATCCTAAGACTGCATGGTAGCAGAATCCTAGTACAGACTAAAATCAGACTGTTGTACTATGATCCTGGTGTGTCCCAACAAGATAGTCCCGTCCCCAAACTGTGCATAGACCTGTCACAAAAAAGAAATACTGTGCACAGTGCCAGGCCTATTGCAAGAGCCAAAAAATAAATCAATAGCTGTGGAACACTCCTTTTTACAAAAGGGCATTAACAATCATGAGCTATTTATAGTGTGCACCGGCTCTCCCTCAGCAAAGTAGAATAAATCACTTCATGTTATGTATGAGTGGTTTTTGAGTAGAGGAGTGGTAATGATACAGATAGGTAGTCCTGTGGTCAGCCACTATAGATTCTTTTCCTAACTGTGGAAAATGAATAGTGGATAATCAACAGGACTTGCTATTCATTTTCAGCTACTACCACCCTTGATTAACCTCCTGACCAGTGTATGGCAGGGATACCACAAATGAAAATGGTACTCAGATTTTGCCTAAACCCATACAATTCTGCCTAGCACCTGGCCTCAGGTCCGAAGGTCTGTGGGTGATCATGAGAACATAGTCAGCTGGCCGAGGCTTATTATCATAGCCGTCAGCAATTGGTCTATGCTACTGTAGGCTGGAAGGAAAACACAGCATCGTTTTGTCCAGAATTGATGGAATTTGACCAATAAAAATGCACCCCCATAATCCCCCAGCATGAATCTCCCACTACCTGTCTTTGTTGAAGTTGTCATGCACAGAAATTAAGTAAATCCAGGTGTTTTCTGTCCAAATTGGGACTGGTGTTCACAAATCCACCATCTTGCCAAGCTGACAACTTCCTGTGGGCTAGTTCTAGGCCTTTACACCAGGGGAATGATGGCAAGTTTCAGCTGTCCAATCCTGCCCCCTAGTGTTACTTAGGTATAACTATCACTGCTCCCTCTAGTGGGAACGTCATAAACTAACCAAACATGGAGGATTTCTGGCTGTGAAAAAGTGTGGGAAAAACAAATGAGTGCAGACATATGTTAATTCATGCAGACACTGGACAAACAAAGGTGGGGTAAGATTTTAAGTATCCTAGGATTATAAGGAGGCATTCCCCAGTAAAATGCCATTCTCCTGAGACTCAAAACGATGGTGGGGAGTTGGACCAGTGCCAATAGGCCAGAGCTTACTGCCAGCATTGATCCACGATAGTGAGCTATGCTGGTCTGTTCCGTCTAATGAGAACAATGAACCTTGATCAGTATCAAAGCCCCCCCCCCATCCATTTCAGAAAACTTTCTCAATGGACTTTGAAAACCATGAGGCCACAAAGCATAAGGAAACCTCCAGAAGTAATAGAAAACACATTCATGCAATGGCCGCAAACCTCAAGTGAAAGTACTGCCCTTATTTTTAGCTTCTGCTTGATTGTTTGCACTTGACATATATACTGGACACTATAAGTGCACTCTGACTGACACAGGTAACATTGCTGCCAATAGTTTACACTATTACAAGCAGACAAGTAGTCACCTATACCTTCAATAATTGCAAATGGTAGGGTGTTTGTGTATAGCCAAGCAAAAAGGGTCCCCCCAGGGAAAAAGTCCATTTTTTTAATTCAGTCCATGAACTTTCCAATGATGTATACATTACATGAGAAAAAATCTCTGCTAGCTTTAGAGTTACGGCTCTATGAACTTAGATGGTTGCTGACCTATCCAAATCCCAAATAAGGTCTAACTTGTATATTACATGAGATATCTCAGATGATAATAATTAAGCATAATTATGCAAATTAGGGAAATTGTCACATACGTCACATTCTTTTTCACTTACAAATTGATCTGATAATTAGATTTTTACAATTTTTTCAACACATCGATCCTTGTGGGTGTGGCTACAAAAAGGCTTTTTTGATTCCTCAATTTTTAGGGAAAATAATGTTTCCGTGGCAACCAGTATCAACAAAAGCACTGTTTTGCCCCCAAATGCCCACGAAACATTCTATTTACATTCCAAATTTGGAAGGTTTTCCTCAAAAAGGGGAGTTTCCCTTTAGGACGATTGTAGTCTACATAAAAAATTAGTATATAACAATTTTTGGTATATTTTCCCCTTTTTAGGCCATTGTGGTGTCCCCCTGGTGGCCAGAATTGTTACTTATCCCCCCTGGACGTTCCTTTTAACTTTACTCCTCACGTTTAACCCCTTATAGCAATGATCTATCTAGAATTCATATAAAACAAAATGCATGATAGGGGACAATGCCCTCCAGACCAGGATAAATTTCCTAGACATTTCTGTTAGTTGAATCCATATAGATAGACTCAAGATCTAGTAGTTACCCTAGTCATGTTAGTTAGTTTAGTCCCAACCACATGACCTCTGTTGTGGAGCGCTTTTTATCAATTATACTTGTAGGTGTGTTGCCATAATACTTTATAGATCCTACACTATACAAGGTTTAAAGCATCATAAATGCACATCAGGAAACCACTCTAAATGCCTTTTACAAACTAATATCCAAATTCTGCTCTTGGGGAAAAACAGAGTTAGAATAGTCCTGGCTTTGGACTTAGTATAGTGCTTAATATTATGTACACACTGAGTTAGGGTAGTCATCTGGATATTTTACTCATTGATTGCTGCTTCTCTAGACCACTTCAGCCCCTGGCAATGTGCCCATAATTTCAGGTATGCCTATACCATCCACCCCACAGCCTTTCAGCCCATAAACCCAAGTAGATACAAATATATCACATCCCTTGTTTTGTTTACAAACTTTGCAGTGATCTGCATAACTCCATGTGTCCTAACAGTGAAAAGGGGGGCACTCTCTGAGACCCTAAGGTCGGTGCACTTCTCAAGAGACCTATACTTATAACACTAGCTGAAAAGGAGGTACTTTTTTAAAGTATGAAGTTCTTTGCATTTGTGGATGATACTCTTTTAGCATGACTGGCATACAGCTTTCCTTACCTGGTTGGATTTATTGGGATTTTCAATAAATGTGACATGTACTGGGAAAAAGGGTCTAAAGACCCCTTGCACTAAGCCCCATTTTCGCAGATCGTGTCACATTTAATGATCCAAATAGATCACATGCATGTGATCTATTGGCCTATTGACACTAGACACTACA
Source organism: Acholoe squamosa (assembly GCA_949317995.1). Taxonomy (NCBI): domain Eukaryota; kingdom Metazoa; phylum Annelida; class Polychaeta; order Phyllodocida; family Polynoidae; genus Acholoe; species Acholoe squamosa. Next base: position 35,638,197 of record OX439051.1, read on the forward strand.
CTACCACCATCTGGTGTAGAACAGTTCCCCTATACACTCTCCCCAACAGTGGGGTTAGCATCATTCAGCAAGCAGCAGCCACGCATGGCAGACAGACAGTGCAAGACAAGAACTTTTTTTTTTCTTTCTTTAATAAAGTGCCGGGTCACTCTGTGACAGTCGGCTAAATGGCAGTTAGCAACTTTGGTTATCCTTCCCAGAGCTTCGACGAGTCAATACATGTATAGGAATTATGTATATCTATGTTGATACGGTGACACATTGAGTGTCTGCCCTGGTTACTGGGGACCAGGCCCCTCCCTGCAGTCAGCACTCACTGGTTGTTATCAGTGGACAGGCCAGTCTCTACTCCAGCTCCACTGTCTGGTGCTATATCACACACCAAGCGGCCGTTTCCTATGGGGGCATGGTAACTCGGGACTTGGGTATTCTACCACAAGACATGAAGTGAAAATCCTTTCCACCAGAGTCTGTAAATAAGGAGGGCAGAATGTGTCATAAAATCCTATAAAGTACTACAAATCAAAGTAATACTTAATCCTTTTTTTCTTACAGAAAATGTTACTTCTAATCTGATGCTAGGGCAGAGCAATAAAAAGAACAATGACACAGTATCTATGCCATCCTTATATACCAGTCAAGACAATAAAGGTGCAACAACGTCTTTACCAAAGGATAGAATGACAACAGAAACTAGATTTCTGGTCCAGACCTCATCATTTATTTATCAAAAGTTAACTGATATCTTAAACCATTCTACTGAAGATGAATTGACTACTTTTGTAGCAGAGGAACTAAGCTCAGCACTGCCTATTACAAATGAAGATAGACCATTCATAGATTTTGCATGCATAGCAGTTCATGTCAAACATGCAAAACAACTGGAGAATCCAAATTCTATGGCCGCTCTGAGGGGTGCAATATTATCTACATCAATAAAAGTAGGAGTAGATAGCAAGAAGGAAGGACTTTATACAATGTATGCACCTAGAAGGTGTTCGCTTAGATGACCCTGGAGTCAGTGCTGTCCTTACATTTCAACCTTTAGATGTATGTCTACCCATGCTAAAGCAAAATCCATCAGTTCAAGTTAAACGAGAAGCAATTGACCAGAGAATCCTGTGCTTAACTTACTACAAATATATAAGAATGGGATCCTCTACAGTGAAAAGGTTCTGGTGCATTCTTCCTTTGGATGTTGAATTAGATGAGGACGATGAATATTTCCGGTAATATATTTTCAAGTCTTTCCACACAGTGGATGCATTTATACACTAACGGGTAAAATATCAGCACTGTCAGGGTGTTTCACCACATAACATAGGCCCCCATATGTCACATACGCCCCCATATGTTAGATGCGGCCCTTTCTGTTTCTGTTCAATTTTACCATATCCTAAAATCATGGATGCAGACCTCCACATGTGGATGCCGAAATTTACCTGTTTCAGTTAAGATGCAGAAATCAAAAATCCCACATAGAGGCCATATATAACCTTCTAAATGCGGAGGGGTAAGGGGGTACCCTGTATGTTGAAATGTGTGGATATTGGGGTATTTTCTTGTCTGTATGTCAGGAAAAGGGTATTATATGTTGGTATATGAGAAGGTGAGAGGGGGATGATTGAGTGGGGGTAAAACAATAGACAAGACCTGGAGGGTAAATGGACAGAGACAGGATTTGCTACTAGAATTCTCAACTCTCCCCCCCCCCCCCACTACTTTTTCTTGAGGGGGGGGGCAATAGATTTTTAGTATGCTGCAGAAGATCCTTAAGTTGGAAAGTATGTAAAGGTATATATTTAAATTCCTGTACAGATGAAAAAAGGGTCTATTGTATTACCTACAGCTTCCACTGCTAGCTCTTCCTCACGTCCACCCTCAGCTCCCACACTCACCACAACTACCACCTACCACATAATAAATCTTTTCTTCTGTTTTAACATATATTGTCCCTTATCTACCTACTGTGAAAGTACTGAAGCCATGTCTATGATATATATGCCTACAGACCCCAGTGCAATATTGTTGAGCCAGAAGTGTCTTATCATCTCTATTCTATTTGGTCATTACTGTTGGTATAATCCTTCTTTTTTGCATTGCCATGCCTCAAGACTTTCTTTGGGACTTGCCTTTCATATAATCGCACCCACTACCATTTCCATTATACAGCATACTACTTTAACCCAGTGAGACCATGAAATAAAAACAGAGTTTCACTCTCCATGACCAGTTTCTTAACTTGTGGGTGTTCCAAACTCCTCCTCCGGGCTCATTTGGAACACCCAGACACCGACGTGTCGACACTTTACTGTGCAACTCTGTCTATTGACTGTCTAGGGAAGATCCAGAGTACATGCTTATCCAATGTTTCCTTGTCTGAGAAAGCTCAATACACCCCAGTAGATTGATACATGTTCAAACCTGACATTTCATTATATCTCACACATACATTATTTATGTGTGTGTCCATGAATCAATAAATCTGAACATTGTTTTCAGGTATTGGAATTATTGGTAACATTTTGACACTTAGTGTAATAATGAGGCCTGACTACTTTAAGGCAAGTCCAATCAACATCTGCTTTGTCTTCCTCGTTTTTACTGATTGTCTCAAAATCGACACTTTCTATTACTACTTTGTAAATATAATAACTACCACATACTCCAAGGAGATATACAAGAAAATCAAGTGAGTATAACTTTTGTTGCTGTTGCTCAGTATTAATTTATGACTCAGAAATTAAAACAGGAAGTATGTATGCACCCACCGGAGGGCGGATGGTCATGGCAAATGGGCACATGAAATATAAGGTGGTATCCAATTCAATATATGTGACGCGTAGTAGTTCGGCAGAGAATGAAGGAAATTATCTGATTGTTTGATAAATTGTATCCCGGGTCTGGCCTTTACAAGAATAACCTTACCTGTGACTTGTCAAATGTACAGGGACTTATGGTGTGCCTTTAAGGTCCGGATTTTGCACTAAAGAGTGATACTAAACTGTCCAAAATTAGGAACCAGATATGCCTTTGAACGTCTTGTTGAACTCAGGGTGTGCCTTATATTATGCTTCTTGTACACAAGAAGTATCTTGGATCAATAGTGGCAACGTTATTTTTCAAGAAATGGTAAATGATATCATCTCAGCTCAAATGCAACAAAACAGAGGACACCAAACATTGCTGGAATGATAGTAGAAAGAAGAAGTACCATACACATTCTTAAATTAAATTATCCCCCTTCAGTCTGAATAGTAATCACGTGGAACTTAAGTTCACTGCAGGATCAATTTTCTTCTCTTTGGTCTTGATGAGTAAAAGGAACATTTAAACAGTTTTCTACTTCTTACTCCAGTGATTACTCAACATTATCCTGCACCCTGATCATGTGCTTCACAGACACTACACTGCTGTTGGCCTCCTTTATGACAATGTTTATCACATGGATTCGATACAAGGTCATAAAGGACCCTCTACAAGCAATGGCAGTGGTCTCGTCAAAATTCATTTGTAAGGTATGTGTATGCTGTCTGTACATAGAGATGTCTATATGTCATCAAATCGGCATGCACTCCATTAACACTGACAGTGAAGTAAATGATAGTCATTTTTGGTAGATATCATTTGTAGGCTATGTATAGCTTTGTAGGACAAGAATAAGTACCTGGTCACCCAAAACAGTCTGACATACTATCATTATCCTAGAATTGTTTATGTTGTTACATTATTATGGAGTGTAATCAGAGCATATTTATTTGTTTTGTAGGTTTAATGGCAAAACACAATGTAATGTGTAAAATACTATCCTGGCTGAGTCATTAGAGACATGCCACTATGCATGGGGGTTAATATGGCCATTTCAATTAATCATGAAGTGGGCTTAACATAAATTCAATTCTTCATAACACTAACCAATGGGAATCAGATTCAGTTTATGTTACACTGATTCATACCTTTCAGAGAGTTCTGATGGTGATTATGATGGCCATATCAACTAGCATTGCACTGAATCTCCCCACTGTCTATGGACTGGACCACAAAGAAACCACCTGACGGGTCCGCTTAAATCCAACTTCTGCTACCCTCTTGGGCTACAAGATTTATGCTGTCAGCCGATTTGCATTGGGTTTAGTAATACCTTGGGCATTTATGGTCAGTTTCAGTGTTCACACAATTAGGTATCTCAGAGTGGCAAGCTTGGTGCGTGATAGTCTTGGCGTAAATTATGACAAAGAGGTTCACACTTCTATCCTTCTGATAATGGTTTCAGTCTCCTTCGCCCTCTTCAATTTCCCAAATGGTGTCCTGCCAATGTTGTCTGGTCTAGAATTTATGAATGTGCAAGATATATCAGTTGAATTCTATGTGTGTGCATATCTTGCAGTTATCAGGAGTGGGTCTAACTTTGCCTTATACTTCATTTCAGGAAGCTCTTTCAGACAGGGGCTGAAATCAAATGCTCTTTATCTGAAACAAACTGTGAGAAGGCTCTTAACTAAGACCACCACACAATCCACTTAAATCAACAAAAGGCCACACAGGTAGGCCCGTCTAAGATAAATATACACCAGATTGGGCACCACCTGGGCAAGCATGATATTAAGCTAATAGATCATGGATATGGGGGCCTTACATTTCAACCTTTAGATGGGGTTGAACTCAGGGTGTGCCTTATATTATGCTTCTTGTACACAAGAAGTATCTTGGATCAATAGTGGCAACGTTATTTTTCAAGAAATGGTAAATGATATCATCTCAGCTCAAATGCAACAAAACAGAGGACACCAAACATTGCTGGAATGATAGTAGAAAGAAGAAGTACCATACACATTCTTAAATTAAATTATCCCCCTTCAGTCTGAATAGTAATCACGTGGAACTTAAGTTCACTGCAGGATCAATTTTCTTCTCTTTGGTCTTGATGAGTAAAAGGAACATTTAAACAGTTTTCTACTTCTTACTCCAGTGATTACTCAACATTATCCTGCACCCTGATCATGTGCTTCACAGACACTACACTGCTGTTGGCCTCCTTTATGACAATGTTTATCACATGGATTCGATACAAGGTCATAAAGGACCCTCTACAAGCAATGGCAGTGGTCTCGTCAAAATTCATTTGTAAGGTATGTGTATGCTGTCTGTACATAGAGATGTCTATATGTCATCAAATCGGCATGCACTCCATTAACACTGACAGTGAAGTAAATGATAGTCATTTTTGGTAGATATCATTTGTAGGCTATGTATAGCTTTGTAGGACAAGAATAAGTACCTGGTCACCCAAAACAGTCTGACATACTATCATTATCCTAGAATTGTTTATGTTGTTACATTATTATGGAGTGTAATCAGAGCATATTTATTTGTTTTGTAGGTTTAATGGCAAAACACAATGTAATGTGTAAAATACTATCCTGGCTGAGTCATTAGAGACATGCCACTATGCATGGGGGTTAATATGGCCATTTCAATTAATCATGAAGTGGGCTTAACATAAATTCAATTCTTCATAACACTAACCAATGGGAATCAGATTCAGTTTATGTTACACTGATTCATACCTTTCAGAGAGTTCTGATGGTGATTATGATGGCCATATCAACTAGCATTGCACTGAATCTCCCCACTGTCTATGGACTGGACCACAAAGAAACCACCTGACGGGTCCGCTTAAATCCAACTTCTGCTACCCTCTTGGGCTACAAGATTTATGCTGTCAGCCGATTTGCATTGGGTTTAGTAATACCTTGGGCATTTATGGTCAGTTTCAGTGTTCACACAATTAGGTATCTCAGAGTGGCAAGCTTGGTGCGTGATAGTCTTGGCGTAAATTATGACAAAGAGGTTCACACTTCTATCCTTCTGATAATGGTTTCAGTCTCCTTCGCCCTCTTCAATTTCCCAAATGGTGTCCTGCCAATGTTGTCTGGTCTAGAATTTATGAATGTGCAAGATATATCAGTTGAATTCTATGTGTGTGCATATCTTGCAGTTATCAGGAGTGGGTCTAACTTTGCCTTATACTTCATTTCAGGAAGCTCTTTCAGACAGGGGCTGAAATCAAATGCTCTTTATCTGAAACAAACTGTGAGAAGGCTCTTAACTAAGACCACCACACAATCCACTTAAATCAACAAAAGGCCACACAGGTAGGCCCGTCTAAGATAAATATACACCAGATTGGGCACCACCTGGGCAAGCATGATATTAAGCTAATAGATCATGGATATGGGGGCCCTAGGGCTGTATATACAGCATATACAGCCCATGGGGCCCCCATATCCATGACCTAATAGGTTTATACCACCATTTCCTCCATTTTGTATCAATTTCTTACCTGATTTCCACAGAATACAGCCAGGAGAAGATATTTTGTAAGTGCTAGCGACACGGCCCGTGTCCGCTCTGCGCTAAGCCATTGTTTTTGTTCCTTGCCGAGAGAGGTACCGCTGTGTATACAGTCACTTTTCGTATTGAATCCAACCATGACAAGTTTTCAAATTAAAACATACATATCCTTAAACATCCTAGATGAGTACTCCATGCTTGATATGTCCGATATATTCAAAATAAATAAGAATCCATTGATTTTCCAAACGGGTCCGAAATTTTCGGCGTCTTTCTTGTACAACAAGCAGTTGACCTATATCTACATCCGGGCCACTGACACACTTTCGCCAGACAAGGAGGCGGGTGGGAATGGCCGGACCGCGACTCGCTTACCATGGAAAAATCAATGGATTCTTATTTATATCGAAGAAAATGGAGAAAATTAGCACGCATTCCTCGTCTATGGATCGAAAACTTCTTGGGATTTCGATATTATAACATGAAAAGGTTGGATTCAGGACGAAAACTGATTGAAAACATACGACTAGGACTCCAGGTTAGAACTTATTTACCTTCGCATTGGGTTTCATCACCGTTCAGTGTAGCGCAATGGCTAAGGCCTTCGCCTACCACCACTGCGGCCGGGGTTCAATTCTCATACGAGTTGGCACGATTTTTCACTATGGAAAATGGCTAGATTAACTTTGTCTAGCTGCCATAATTTCCAAAAATATTCTAAGTCCAACTTGACCCCGAAAAAGTATATACCAAAAATTCTAAAAACGCACATGGGTGGTATATGCAGAATATACCACGTATATATCGCATATAAAACCACCGGAAGTTCCGAAATCGTGGTATAAACCCTCATACGTTGTCAGGGGAGGTTATTCCACTTCTGCTTGTTATAGTTTGATAATATTTAATCGAAATGATCCCCAAGACCTTCTCATTCCAATTAGAATATAATGATGGGTTCATTCCATATCATCTTGAACAACTGCTTGCTGGAGTCAGTTAGATTCCTGCAAATTGATATCCCTGTCAATTGATCTACACAGGCACTAGGTATGATTATATACATTTTTTTTTTGTGTTGTAAAAGAAGCCTATGTGCATTATTCTGGGTCAATCTTTGCCCCCAAGCCCTGCTCATCATTACAAGTAAAATGCCTATTTATTTCAATTCTCATCTGGTTTTGTCATCTAGTTGCTTTGTGTAGCACAAAATGTATCCCCTGTTCACTCCTCGCCACAATTCCAAATCTCACACAGCTTGTCATAATGTAGGTGTATGGTTTGGCGACGATATGAGGTATAATTAAAATACATCACATTGTTAGGATGGCTGTTGTTGCATCACAACATGCACTGTGTTTTATGTTTTCACAAAGTCGATATCTATATTATATCAAGATGTCAAACATAAAGGCAAAAGGAACAGGAATTCTCTCTAGCACTGAAATAGTATCTTATAAATATGTATTAATGTTGTACCATGACCAGGAATTAGGTCAAGTCACATGTAAGATCTCCCAAGTAACAAATCTCATGGGATTAAGGATCTGCAGGGCATTTCAAAACGATATCTATAGCTATGGTTTTGAAATGCCCTCCTGAGATTGTGAATGTTGAAGAAAGGGAGGATTTACTGTTTAGCAGTTACATGATCATATTGAGCTTAAACTCGATGTAAATCATCCTGAATATGGAACAAATATCTTATCTAAGAAAATTTGTTTTGATGATTGCATGTATTTGTAAGAACATACAATTATCTACAAATATATCTGAAATGGTGGCTCACATAGTATTCAACACTGTCTTTGTTTAAAATAAAGTCCATGGCAAATTATTGTCATACTATATATATGTGTATGATCAAGTTGTCATATGAGATGACTAGTGGCTATAAGGACTAAGAATATCAAGCTCTTATCTATGTATTCCAGTTCGCACTGTTTTATTCAAGGTTTAGGCAGTATTTATGTATCAGTAATACAAATGTTGATACACCAGATGCATAGCAGGCTGCAGGAGAGCTGTACTGGAGATGTCACTGAGGTGGTTCTCTGGATACGGCTTTCATGGAGGCTAGAGGCTGGGTTTAAGTAGCCAGCCCATGGCTTCCTCCCCGAGACTGCCACTGCCTTTGTCAATTAGTGCAATGAGTCTTTCATGTCCATCGGGGTACATAGGACGCCCCCATGAGCCTACCGGCGCCCCCATTGTCCCACTCGGTACCACATCTTCAGACACCCATATCTCGGTCGTTTGTGTGTCTAGAGCTTTGTAACTGGGCATGCACAAAGGGGAAGTTGCCAACTGTCACATGCTAGCTGGATGGGCGTCCAGCTGTAATTAGCGCGTCTGTGGTGCATCCGGAGCTCAAAACACTCCGGATAGCCAAGCTCCGTTAATAATAGTTGTTAAGTGCCCAGATTAAGCCCATTGGGTCTGTCATGGACCAGCATTTACAGAACTGGTCTGATATCCGGGCTGGATGGCCGTGGGGCAGCTCTCAAGCCGCCCGAAGTTCACAATGTTGTTGTCTCTATAGCCTATTGCCCCCCTATAGCGCCCTAGCAGGTGCCTGGAGCTTTATATAATACATAGCTGGTTGTCAGTGGACCGTGAACGCTCATATGGAGTTATATGTATTAATGCCTCATTTTCTATCAATACAATCATATGTTACAATTTATGGCATTACTAAAATGTATATGACATTATCATAATTATTGTCATTTTGTGTCTAATTTCTGAGGTAAGAAAGTGTGAATTAGGTAGAACTCATGTCTGTCCAAGGCAACATCAGAAATTAGGCAAAATACAGATGTGCCATTTTAGAATTCTGAAAAACAAGTCATTATTCTTCCATTGAAATATTGGTAAGTGTCAGCACTAGTCATTTCAAAGTAGGATAAACCGAATAGACAGATGGACATTAATATTAATTTGGTATAGATAGCAATAGAATTATGAAGTTCTCATTACTGTATCTTCGTGAATAACTGCCCCCGCGCTTATAGATTTGGAGGGATGGTTAACCCGTCCCTTATACAAAACAGGCACTTATTCAAGATACAGTTTTCAGTGCTTTAAGAGATATTTCAACACTCTCTTACCCCCAGCCCTTATACAAGACCGGCGCTCTTCAAATCGTGGCGCTTAAATACGACTATATGGTAATCCTTAATTAAGACATGCACATGAAGCGCATCACTCGTTTTGTCCGGGTGATGAAGCATACAGAGGCATAGGAACCTTTTGAGGCAAGGTGCGTCCGCGTGTGTGTGTGTGTGTGTGTGTGTGTGTGTGTGTGTGTGTGTGCACCACACACATTCGAGGGGATAGGAGAGAGGAGATATAGACCCGTTTAGATGGGCTAGGGAAACCCACAAAAATTAGCAGTAACAATAACTTATCGGGATAAATCACCAGTGCAGCATTCATGAATAAGCTTCAGCCTATATTATATGAGACTGACATACTTCGAGCAGGTCAGCAAGACTGGTAAATATAGTTCCACTGAGGCAGGATGCCATCTTTCAACAATTACTGTGTAAGTCCTGGGTCTTGAATAAAGCGGCGGGGTAAGCACCAGGGTGACAGGGATATTGAATCTTCAAAATACACCTTTTCCTAGTCTTGAATAGCACCTGTATTGAAAAAGGGCTGGGGGTATAGGCTACTTGAAATAAATGAGCGCCCGGTGGTTATACATGCCAATGCTTAGAGAATAAACAACGATTTTCTTCACATCGAGACTGTCTGTTGTTCTATAATGCATGAATGCATCTGAGTGCATTATAGGATAACAGACAGTCTTGATGCGAAGAAAGAGTTGTCTATTGTCTTTATAAAATGTTGAACATTATCTCAAGACAATTAAGCACCCAATAAATATATGTCTAATCCAGTCAATGGTTGTTAAGTTATATACAGCTACCGTGACCTTGCTCAGACGTGCACTGTACTCTTATAATGCACTCAAGGTCACTACTATCATCCAGCAGAGCACTGCTCGCCGTTTTATGAAATACTCTAAATAGCTTATCCTAATGACATACGTACGCCTTCATTAATTAGCTGAGCATGCACACAGGTTCAAAATTTTTACTATGTCTGGATGGAACTCTTAAGTAATATCTTCAGAAAGCCATCAACGTAGCATGAATCCTTAGTTGCTAAGTAAATTACTCTAGTTATATAATAGAAATTTTACTGCCCATACTATTATTGATCAATTAGAATACATTTGAATTAGCACTTTGTGGGCCATCAGAGGGACATTAGCTTAAATTCAAATGCACGCTGCCAAAATTAACAAGTTCTATGGTATCTGGTACTAGAAAACAAGTTCTATGGTCCCTGTTATTAGAAAACAAACAGGTTTCTCATCAATCTGAAAGTAGACGGTGACATGGAGCTAACAGGCATGCTCATTTACATTTTCTTGAAGAATTAATTTATGTTCTCTATAATTCTGCCATTTAAGCGCTGGTTCCACAGGTCGGATTAGTGCTAATCCGACCAATTTTTTTCTATACTTTTGATATATTATAAATCGTCGGATATGGGCTATTCCGACCGATTGTATGGCTGTGGAACCAACGCTTTATCGGTCGGTAATTGTGCCAGAGGCTAGATTGTGCTTTAATTCACGTTTTTGGATTGTGTTTTGCATTTAAATCAAAGAAATGGAGGGGGGGTTGGGGGGCACAGCCCCCGAAATTAAACACAATTCCTTGGACATTAGAACAGAAAAGGGGGTTCCAAGTAGTGCTGACATTTTACCGCGCGATAAACAGCAGTAGTTCCTAATGCTATCCAGTTTTCAAGAAATATTGCCATGGTATGTCTTAAGACAAATGCCTTTAGGCAGTATGGGTCTTAACAGATTAATGAAATTATGTAAGTTGAATGCCTAGAGCATTTAGACGATTTCAGCGGAAGTAATCTTTGGGTGGGGCTCATTTGCGGTCATAACTTATTCTGTGACTATAGCAGAATTCATCATGACTTAAGCAAATTATCATGATTGGCAAATGCAGGTATAGCATTTTATTGCCAATATCAATTAAGACACATTTAGGATTTCTAGGGTTCAAGTATGAGGCATGACCTTTAAAAAAGTTACCTGAAGATATATAAAGGGCATCAAATCAATCACTTAGAAACAGGAAGCTGCAAACACCAGACAACACCCTTTCAACCATTTTACCTTTAGGTTAACACAGACATGGTCAGAGGTAAGGCTCTAGAAACCTTTACTATATCTTCTGTCTTTACCATAACTTTGAATTTAAAAGAGTATGCAGGAAAAAGGATAGACCTTTCTGGCAGAACTGGTGAAATATTTAGTGGAGAGAATATGTGTATACATGTATCAAAGAGAGAGTGTAGAGTGGTATGTTAGCCTTATCTTCACTGTCAAATATAACTGTTGAATCTACGAGGGATCCTTGTAAAACTGAACAATGAACCACCTTAATTAGATAACAGGGGACCAGTGTAGTTTTTACAAGAAATTCCAGATGGCAGTGCAGTGGTACAAGGAATCTCTAACAAAATAACGACATCTCTGTGAAAAATAACGAAGGATTTCTGGCAACTTTGGCGCACACTGGGTAATATAAGAGTAAGTTCACCAGACCTTCGTAACAAGTCCAAAATTAAATCCGCTCTTTGATGATATCAAGGAAACATTGGGGTCCCACGCGATTTTCTGAGATATCAATACCTGGTTCCTACAATAGGATAAAATGCAACACATAAGTAAAGAGGTGCATTAGTACACATGGGTGGTGCCATTCATATTCGAAAAGTATAGAAACAGGGTCCTGGTATCTCATGAATCTGGAGTCTGTATGTTAAGTCTGGTTTGGTCAGGCAACAAATATTGATCTTGTAAATGCTATGCACTTAAACATCATTATAATCATCAGCTTAGGATTATAGAACATCCTCTTCTCACTAGGTCTGCTCATAAAGATCCACCAGAGAGGTTTTTTGGTCATTTCAAAAGAGATATTTTTTTTTGCTGTCAAACAGGATTTTTCAACACTTTGGGTAACTAATAGAAGCATCCAAGAGGTTACTGTGTGGGTCAATGTTGATCCTGTGGTCCACTTACTCTGCTCCTAGCTGTAGTTTAAGACCAAGACCAGGGGTTTTATATCGGTGTTCTATGGTTGTAAATCCATACCCTTGGTTATAAATCATCATTTAGGATACCATAATATTTATTGATCAATCAACAAATCAATATGGGATACATATCAATCAAAAACCATGATGCAGGTGGCGTTCCAGGCCCTCTAGGTATCCTTACTAAAGTACATGTGTATATTGAACAAGTAATCAATGGATAATTCATGACGAGTGTGTGTTAGTGAAGGATAATTACACGAGGGCGTAGCCCGAGTGTAATTAGCCTTTGTAACATATGACATGTAAGGACATGTTAGGCATGCAGGTTATCCATGGATAACCACACGGGGTGCCTGTTATCCTTGGATTAGAGATTTCTGATAAAAATGGATAAAGGTAGTCACGTTTGGTATCAAATCAACGCTCAGGGCCCCAGCAATGCAGCTAGCTATGTAGAATAGCCAAAATGTTAATGATAACTTAACATTTAAATAGCTTTTTTTTTCTTACTAGTGGACAGCTGCAATGCATAGGTTTCGATCCGATAGACTGCTTATGAAAAAAATTGAAAAATAAAATAAAATCCTCCCTCGTCACTTTTTTTCTGTACTTGGTGATGAGAAACAAGTTACTTTATGGCGTGGCCTCAATTGTAACAGCATAGTTTTCTAGAGTATGCATCTCCCATCTCTGATCTATATGGGCCACCCAGCCCATAGGAAGGTATACATCTAATTTAAACTACAGACCGGAACCTAAATCACACACCTTTTGCTCCTGGGCCTTGTTATAATGACATTTTGCCACCAGCATTCGGGTATAATGAGACAATGTTGACAGAGAAGCTATTTCTTTATGTAATCTTCATGTGCAGAATGTATGCTATACATCAGAGGGCTGTTAGGCCATGTATCAGGGCTTCTTTATCCGCCACCCTGGTCCTGTATGTGGGGAACATCAGAGAGCTGTTTATAGGCCATCTATCAGGGCTTCTTTATCCGCCACCCTGGCCCTGTACATGGGGAACATCAGAGAGCTGTTAGGCCATGTATCAGGGCTTCTTTATCCGCCACCCTGTTCCTGTATGTGGGGAACATCAGAGGGCTGTTAGGCCATGTATCAGGGCTTCTTTATCCGCCACCCTGGTCCTGTACTTGGAGAACATCAGAGAGCTGTTTATAGGCTGTCTATCCGGGCTTCTTTATCCGCCACCCTGGCCCTGTATGTGGGGAACATCAGAGAGCTGTTAGGCCATGTATCAGGGATTCTTTATCTGCCATCCTGGTCCTGTACGTGGGGAACATCAGAGAGCTGTTTATAGGCCATCTATCAGGGCTTCTTTATCTGCCACCCTGGACCTGTACATGGGGAACATCAGAGGGCTGTTAGGCCATGTATCAGGGCTGCTTTATCCGCCACCCTGGTCCTGCACATGGGGAACATCAACGGGTTGTTAGGACATATATCAGGGCTTCTTTATCCGCCACCCTGGTCCTGTACGTTGGGAACATCAGAGGGTTGTTAGGCCATGTATCAGGGCTTCTTTATCCGCCACCCTGATCCTGTACGTGGAAAACATCAGAGGGCTGTTAGGCCATGTATCAGGGCTTCTTTATCCGCCACCCTGGTCCTGTACGTAGGGAACATCAGAGGGTTGTTAGGCCATGTATCAGGGCTTCTTTATCCGCCACCCTGGCCCTGTACGTGGAAAACATTAGAGGGCTGTTAGGCCATGTATCAGGGTTTCTTTATCCGCCACCCTGTTCCTGTATGTGGGGAACATCAGAGGGCTGTTAGGCCATGTATCAGGGCTTCTTTATCCGCCACCCTGGTCCTGTACGTGGGGAACATCAGAGAGCTGTTTATAGGCCGTTTATCAGGGCTTCTTTATCCGCCACCCTGGTCCTGTATGTGGGGAACATCAGAGAGCTGTTTATAGGCCATCTATCAGGGCTTCTTTATCCGCCACCCTGGCCCTGTACATGGGGAACATCACAGAGCTGTTAGGCCATGTATCAGGGCTTCTTTATCCGCCACCCTGTTCCTGTATGTGGGGAACATCAGAGGGCTGTTAGGCCATGTATCAGGGCTTCTTTATCCACCACCCTGGTCCTGTACTTGGAGAACATCAGAGAGCTGTTTATAGGCTGTCTATCCGGGCTTCTTTATCCGCCACCCTGGCCCTGTATGTGGGGAACATCAGAGAGCTGTTAGGCCATGTATCAGGGATTCTTTATCTGCCATCCTGGTCCTGTACGTGGGGAACATCAGAGAGCTGTTTATAGGCCATCTATCAGGGCTTCTTTATCTGCCACCCTGGACCTGTACATGGGGAACATCAGAGGGCTGTTAGGCCATGTATCAGGGCTGCTTTATCCGCCACCCTGGTCCTGCACATGGGGAACATCAACGGGTTGTTAGGACATATATCAGGGCTTCTTTATCCGCCACCCTGGTCCTGTACGTTGGGAACATCAGAGGGTTGTTAGGCCATGTATCAGGGCTTCTTTATCCGCCACCCTGATCCTGTACGTGGAAAACATCAGAGGGCTGTTAGGCCATGTATCAGGGCTTCTTTATCCGCCACCCTGGTCCTGTACGTAGGGAACATCAGAGGGTTGTTAGGCCATGTATCAGGGCTTCTTTATCCGCCACCCTGGCCCTGTACGTGGAAAACATTAGAGGGCTGTTAGGCCATGTATCAGGGTTTCTTTATCCGCCACCCTGTTCCTGTATGTGGGGAACATCAGAGGGCTGTTAGGCCATGTATCAGGGCTTCTTTATCCGCCACCCTGGTCCTGTACGTGGGGAACATCAGAGAGCTGTTTATAGGCCGTTTATCAGGGCTTCTTTATCCGCCACCCTGGTCCTGTAAGTGGGGAACATCAGAGAGCTGTTTATAAGCCTTCTATCAGGGCTTCTTTATCTGCCACCCTGGCCCTGTACGTGGGGAAAATCAGAGGGCTGTTAGGCCATGTATCAGGGCTTCTTTATCCGCCACCCTGGTCCTGTACATGGGGAACATCAGAGAGCTGTTTATAGGCCGTCTATCAGGGCTTCTTTATCCGCCACCCTGGCCCTGTATGTGGGGAACATCACAGAGCTGTTAGGCCATGTATCAAGGCTTCCTTATCCACCACCCTGGTCCTGTACATGGGGAACATCAGAGAGCTATTGATGGAAATTGAGCATTTATGCTAGTATAATTATTATTTGTGATTAACATATGAAAAGGTGTACATGTACTTCCTATTATGAACTGACTAGGCTGAGGCCCATTAAAGCCCACATCAGTTCCCATCACTAAATATCCCACTGCAAATGCGTGGGTATCACGGTTGGCTACACACGTTGCTGAGGACAGGGTGATAGTGGTGCACCCTTCTGGCAAGTCTGGGAAACATTTAGCTGTCCTTATTTGTGTAAATGACACTCATGTAAGCACATTTAGGCAATCTGTATGCATTTATTGTTTTAATGAGGTCTTTTTCTACACACTTATCTGTTTTTCTCAGAATTCTCTAGAACTTTGGCCTTGGTCTTTAACTACTAGTAACTACCCTTTGCAATTGACCATTCAATTTGAAACAATGCTTCCATGTGTCTACCCAGGGTGCACTAAATAAGGTTACAGTGAGAGAAACCGATGTTTTTCGAACTGAGTAGTAAGCCATTGCACTGATTGCAATGAAAAGTGGTTCAAGGTGATCTCATCTAGTCCCATATAAGGGATTAGTCATTACTCATCAACAGGGGTGTGTGGAGTTTCAAGCATCCCATATTTTTTACAAAACAAGCAGTGTTTACAGTTTGTGATTTCTCAGTCAACAGACCCTGATGTTGATTCTGATCGCCAACACCCTTAGATATTCCACCTGTGGATATACAAATATAGGATACCTCTACGTGGAATAAATGCCCCGGCAAAAGAATAACGATCTAATCTAACACTGTACAGAGCAGGGCACCTCAAATAGCTTTTACAAACCTGTTATGAAGCTATTTAGATGCTAACCCCACCCATCCACCATGTTTGTACTGTCTTGGCGAGATTTTGACAATCTGTCATGAGTATAACGATGGTGAATTTTTTGTAAGATAGTCTCTGTAGGTACCCTTGTCCCTCTGATTTTTGAGAGGGGGGAGATAGGACAATTTTCATTAAATCGGGGTTTTTTTATTTTTAATCTACATTTGGTCTCCACCCTGTCTTCATGAAAGGTCAGATACTACATTTAATCTACGGCTCTCGACAGGATTGCATACAATCTTGACCTTCCCATCCGCCCGCTACCTCTTTGTGAACAATTCTCTTCAAAGTTTCAATCTCTAAAGCATAGACCTACGGCATGGGCGTTTGGGGCCAGCTTGCATGAACCCTCATGACTTCTCGCAATATGCAAGAGATATTGCGATACTTCAACCGGTCTTAATCCTACCGTCTTATCAGAAAAACTTGTTACTTTTACTACCCTTTTTCCCATAATAATACAGTGTTTCACAGAGAAATATAAGGATTAAATTGTGTGCCAACATGTTCCCCCTTCATTTCCACATAATTAGAATAGAGGATGGTTGAAATTTCTTACTCTTAAGGTGCATTGTAAAAGCAAAACATCAAGCTCCCCTATATGTGTGTCATGGCTTTTTGGGGGCGATACCAGAAACGAGGCTCTGCCGCATTAATGACAATAATTACTACATGATCATTCCTTCTATTAGAGTTTCACTGAGGACACCAGCCATGCCAGCACCAGACTGGGCCAGACTAAAATTCCTGTTCACGGTAAGAGTCTCTACTCTTAACACTGTGCATGCACTGACAAAAAAAAACATAGTAACATCAACCAAACACGCTCCCAAGGAGGGGGGCACATAACCTTCTATCAACCTTAACCAATACTAAGCAACCGTTTCTAAATGTCCATTCAAGATTGCACTGATTTTATACACAAAGCATGAGCCACTGTGTATCTATGTATTAAAAACTACAACTTTGGAGATACACAAATATTCTTCGGACATTACTTTTGTTATATAGTCTAAGTGATAAGTAGAAATTGAAATCTTAAAATATGTGTAAAAATTATTTATTTGACTTAGTGTCATTGAAGCATATGACCATGTCACAATTATTGTGGATGAAATTTATTCTATAGATGTATTTATTTACCTCCATTATAACAAGTGATATTACCTGTGCTGAAACTAAGGGCCAAATTCATGGAGCTTATTCTTTTTTTTCAGATATGTTTTCTACTTCGAGGCATGAATAGCATCAGAGTAGGGCCCCCATTACTAAGTACATTTGAACCAGGTAAAGACTCATTGAATGATATTCCCATTTAAATCGTATATTGGTACAATTGATGACTTGACTTGCCAAACAGAAGAATGTATAAAGGATATTTTTATCAATCTGGTATCTGGGTCATGTAAATTTTCTTCGAAGTAAAATGATACTTAGGTCTCAGATAATGATTGTGCAATATCATTGGGGTCTTGAAGCGAAAAACCTTTCTACCAGAGTATGCAAAGAATAAGGCTCAAAAATGAAACCCTATAAAGTATCAAAGCCATAATTTACTTTTTTTTTCTAACAGAAAATGTTACTCCAGATCTGGTAGTAGGACAGAACCATGAAACATCTCTTGCCTCCCTTTATGACAGTCAGGAAAATAAAGATACAACAACTTCATTACAAATGGAGAGACTGGCCTCAGAACCTACATTTCTGGTCCAAAGCTCATCATTTATTGATCTAAATGTGTCTGATATCCTAAACCATTCATCCATTGAGGTCCAGACACAAAACCCAATGTCTAGTAAAGATAAATCGATCAGTTTGGTACCAGAGGAGCTGAGCTCAGAGCTGCCTGTCACAGATGAAAATAGGCCGACCGTACATTTTGCATGTGTATTGGTCCATGTAAAGCATGCAAAACAACTGGCGAATCCAAAGTCTATGGCAGCTGTGAAGTGCGCAGTATTATCTACAACAGTAATAGATGGAATTGATGCCAAAAATGACTTTATACAATGCATGCAGCTGGAACATGTCCCGTTAGATGACCCTGCAGTCGGGGCTGTCCTCATATTCCAAACTGTAGATGAATGTCTGCCCAATCATAAGTTCAAGCAAAATCCAACACTTCAAGAAGTACGAGAGGCAATAGACCAGAGAATTCTGTGCTTAACTTACTACAAATACATTAAGATGGGATCCTCTACACTCAAAAGGTTCTGGTGCATGCTTCCTCCTGATGTCAAATTAGATGAGGACGATGAAGAAAGTCTTGTTGAATATTTCAGGTAATACATTTTCAAGTCTGTCCACACAGCTAGTGCATAAATTCTCTACTTGGTAAAGTTTCTCTAACAGGCAAGGTTTGTGGGGGTGGGTGGCTTCCATACACATAGAATTTTTGACATGTCAAAATCTCTAAATAGGGACCAAAATTACACAAAATAAGCTGTAAATAACTATAGAACAAATCAACTTGGAAAGTTTTGGTTGCTCCATGGAGGGGGGGGCAAAATTTTCAACCTTTGTTATTTAAGGAAAACAGGAATAACGTATATCATTGTAACTTTAAATACATTATAATTAAATTTAGCCAAAAACAAATAATATGACATGCTCAAAAGACCACTTGTATTTCATTATTGTACGAATCAGCGATTTATTTAATTTACTATCATATCCCATTCTAAAGATGAGTTCATAAAATCAATGATATTCTACAGGTACAACTGCACAAAGTATCCTCCTGAAGGAACAGTTAAGCCACCAGACAAACACCCTGTCTTCACTCGTACACTGACAATTGTGAATTTCCCCAGTGAATGTGGCCTCGACAATTTACCAGAAGATGGAAAGATACCAAATGATGATAGTACCTATATCATATCTACATTTTCAGGTGATGGTCTTTTTTTTATTACTCATCTGAATTTCTTTTTGTCACTGCACAGAAAACATTAATCAAACATGCCACAGAGACATACAATGTACATCACATGTCAAACCAGACACCTCATACAATGTCATAATTATGTATTTGTGGCATGTCCATGTAATCCATACATTATTTTTCAGGTGTTGGAGTTATTGGCAACATTGTGACACTTAGTGTAATAATGAGACCTGACTACTTTAAGACAAGTCCAATCAACATCTGCTTTATCCTCCTCGTTGTTTCTGATTGCCTCAACATCGGCACCTTTTATTACTACTTTGTAAATGTCCTAATCACAACATTCTCTAAGGAAGTATACAAAAAAGTAAAGTGAGTATTACCTTTTGTTTCTGTTGATGGGTGTTGTGGGTCTTGTACACAAGATATCGCAATCGAGTTTTGTGACAATGTTATTCACCTAGAAACAATGACTGATCTCTAAACTCAAATATAGTAAACCAAAGAACACAAGCATTATGGAATGGTAGAAAAAAGAGAGGCAGTATAGTCTACATGTTCTTTCCCCCCCTCCTGCCACACCATTTAATTTGGAATATTAGTTCACTGCAGAACCAATTTTCATTTTGATGAGTAAAACTACCATTCATAAAAAAACAGTTTCATTAAACAGCCTTCTACTTCTTGCTACAGTGAGTACTCAACATTATCCTGCACCCTAATCATGTGCTTCACAGACATGACACTACTGCTGGTCTCCTTTATGACTATGTTTATCACATGGATTCGGCATAAGGTCATAAAGGACCCTCTACAAGCAATGGCAGTGGTCACATCAAAATTCATTTACAAGGTATGTGTATATGCTGCCTCTAGAGAGCGGAAAGTCAGAAACTGCATCTTGTCAATATCAAAATGGCTCCTAGTAGTATATAGTTTTTGGTGTGATATGTGCGGATATCAACCTGTTCATCTGTCACAGGTAGCTAAAGAGTTCTACCTCAAAGCTCCCTAATTATATCCTACTTATCACAGTGCTGGCCTTTTGGTGTTTCATTCTAGATAACACGTTTAGCTTGTTTCATATGATATCTTTAATGTGGGTCTTTGCATCAAATTTTGACAATGTAACATCACAATATCCTTAAGACCACCCCTTCACACTTTGTCAAACATCCTCAACCTCTCTAGTGTGACATCATTTATGGATGGCCCCTATCCTGGCTCAGTCAGCTGAGACAAGTACCCATGGAGTTTCTAAAACCATTTCAATTGAGCTTGAAATGGGCTTCAATACTACATAACACCAATCAAAGAGAATATTCATCATCTAATGTCATACTTATTCACACTTTTCAGAGACTCCTGATGGTGATTTTGCTGACCATAGTAACTAGCACTGCACTGAATCTCCCCGTTGTCTACGGATTGGACCATAAAGAAACAACCTGTCGGCTGCGCATAAATCCAACTGCTGCTGTCATTTGGGGCTTCAAGATTTATTCTGCTATCCGCTTTGCAGTGGGTTTAGTAATACCATGGGTATTTATGGTCAGTTTCAGTGTTCTCACAGTAAGGCATCTCAGAGTGGCAAGTTTGATGCGTGATAGTCTTGGTGCCAATTATAAAAATGAGGTCCACACTTCTACCCTGCTAATTATGGCTTCAGTTTCCTTTCTCCTCTTTAATTTCCCAGATGGTATCATACTTATATTGTCTAGTATAGAATTCATGGATTTGCGCAATGCATCAGTGGAATTTTATGTGTGTGCACAACTTGTAGTTATCAGGAGTGGGTCTAACTTTGTCTTATATTTCATTTCCGGAAGCTCATTCAGACAGGGACTGAAAGCAAATGCCCTTTATTTGAAACAAGGTGTAAGATCACTCTTAACTAAAACTACCACACAATCAACATAAACCAACAACAGGTTACACAGTTACAGCAGTCTAAAGTTGAGTAAAGGGCTAGTTACACTGCTTTGGTCGAGCCCATATTCTGACATTTTAATTCCATACATTTAAGTAAAAATCCATCATCAAAGAAATAGGACCCGATTGACACAGTGGAAATTCTGCCAGCATGAAATCTGAAGATGGACGCTTCTCCAATAATTTTTAATAGTAATATGATGCCAGTCGGTCATATTGCAAACAACCGATGCAGTGTATAAGATTCAATTTGGTGAGAACAATCCAACTTTTGCATTTCTATAGACCTCGTGATATGATGTGGGGAAATGTAACATTACACAGACTAAGTGTCATTCGTGTCCACTAGGTGGCATCATCTGGGCAAAACATAATATACCCTCATACTTTATCAGGGGAGGTTATTAAAACGTCTGCTTGTCATTTTTTGATAATCAATATACCGAAATGGTCCCCAAGGCCTTCTCATTCCGATTAGAATAGATGTGGATTAAAGGGTCCATTCTGTACCATCTTGAGCTTGCTGGATTCAGATATCCCTGTCAGTTAGACTCCAGTTGGCATAAAACGTTTATCAACGTTTGCAAACTTCTTTTTTTTTTTGGTTTGGGTAAAAAACGCTTTAAAAAAAAACATTATTTTGACGTTACGTTTTTTCAACCAATTTTCAACTAAAAAAAAAGTTTGCTTTTCAACTAATTTTCAACCAAATAAATACGTTTTCATTTACGTTAAAAAAAAACGTGTTTTTTTTTACATTTCTTTTACATCAAAAAAACGTTTTCCTGCCAAGTGGGACATCCCTGGCAATCGATCGGCACAGGCATTGTCATGGCTAGTTATGATGATGTATGTTTGTGTTGTAAAAGAAGCACATGTGCATTATTCTGGGTCTATGATATGCCCCAAATAATTTTGTATAGCCAAGGCCTTCAATTTGCAACTTATATTGCCTGTTGTTTACTGAGGTCTATAAAGGCTTTGTCCTCTGAGCATTTTGTTTATAAATGGGATGCTTGTGAGCAATGGTACTTTTTCCATAAACATTTTCCTTTTCTCTTCTACTAAACCTGTGTATATTTTAACTCATTTGACGTTATACTAAGTAAAATTAAGGAGCATCATATAAGAAGTGCTAGATACAGAAATTTCCTCATGTAGTGAAATATTGTTTTATATGTTGTATCGATCCTGTAGCATGACACGGGATTAGGTCCAGTCATATTTGATGGATCCCCAGCTCTACATAGTTCTGTCTGATTTATTCTGGAGGTATGGGAACTTTCTTGATCATTTTAAAAATTGTGTTTCTCATTATATCATACTGTGGGAAAAGCAAACCTTGGAAAAATATCTGAGTAAGGCAAATGATCTAAGATTTTAATTCCAAATATACTGGAAAAATATGGAGCAGTAGAAATCTCACAGAAGAAAGGGTATTTAATTATTGAATGTTCAAGAAAGTGTTGATTCAATGTTTAACCTCGTTATGACAATTCATCATGAATATAGAATACATAACTTATCAGACAAATTGTTTTGATGTTTGAATGAAGGTTAGATGTTATGAAAACTAAAATATGTAACAGTTGGTGGCATACATACATAATATGTGACCCATCAAGGGAGAACACCCCTCCGCAGGGGATTTTTAATTCCCCATTTGGCCACCAGGGGGCATTGGAGGAGCAAAATTACTCTAAAACCATTATAAAAATACATTAAGCTAATTTTTGATGCAGAATTCAATGGTCACATTTAAAATGCATATTTGGATGGTAAAAGGAACATTTTTCATGAGAAATCAACCTATATGCCTGTTCCTGGTTGCTATGGCAACCATTCCAATAATCAAAATTTGCAGATTTCTATGACAAATCTTTGGGGATATTCACCAAAAACCCAAAACAGAAATGGGAAATTCCCTCTAGATTAAAATCTATGATAAAAAATCATCACAATGTATTTTTTATGAAAAAGGTTGATTTATTGTGTTTTTAGACATTTTTATACCTTAATCATCAATTTCAGATAAAAATAACAACCTATCTTCAAGGTGGGGTTCTGACATAACTACTAGAAATATTTAAGCCAATGATGTATCTTTTACAAGATCTTGAGATAATGATAATGAATTTCCCTGCAGAGGGGTATTTTTGCTTGCCTGGTCACATATAGTGTCTTTGTTGTAATAAAGTCAATGGAGAAGTATCATACCACCTTGTCTCTTAATTTCTGAGGTGTCAAAGTTGCATTCACTTAGATCCAAATTCGGAAATCAAATTTGAAATTCAAAATCCATCAGTTATCAAGTGAAATCATATCATATTAAGTTTATTATCACTTTACCCATAAATTCAAAAGAAGATATTTGCTAAAGATTCATTGCCTGAATAATATAGAGTATACATCATATTAAGTTGAGCACTCATATTCCAACCTAGCCTTCTTGATATAGTGATTTATGAATTATGCATGACTTGTGATTGTGTGAGTCAGTCAGTCAGTATATGAGTGAGCGATGGAGGGAGGGAGGGAGTGATTCAGTAAGTCAGTCAGTAAATTGGCAAGTGAGTGAGTGAGTGAGTGAGTGAGTGAGTGAGTGAGTGAGAGAGACAGAGAGACAGACAGAGAGACAGACAGAGAGACAGACAGAGAGACAGACAGAGACAGAGAGAGACAGAGACAGAGAGAGTCAGAGCCCTTGCCATATGAACTGGGTATATTAAGACTTTCCAGAATACAACTCTGAGACAACAGAAAATCGGATTTATAACAGTACAGTAACAATGCAGGCAACAATAGGGTAGGGTAGGTTAACCTAAAGACGTACACATGTCCTGAGACCTCCATCCTCCAAATCAGCCATAAATAAGTATAAATTTACACATGAATCAACATTGCCAAATCGTTAATGATAAACCAGCCTGTAATGTTGAATCAGTAGTAAACCCAATTGTATGGCTATAGCCATACAATTGGCCAAAGTATACTTTCTGGGCTGGACATCTTAAAGGTATGTGGACGTCTTTAGGTTAACCTACCCTAATGACAATCCCCATCTAGAGACAATGAGGCTGTAATCCCCTCTTGATGCAGGCGGATACAGCCTATACAAGGCATTTATAAGCTCATGAAACAGTAAAATCATTGGGGTCTCCCAGTAGGCAGTTTTCCATTCCTTTACCATTGCATAATTATACATAATAGTATAAATGAAACAAAAGCATACATTCAAGATGCATTCGTCGCATTTACCAGTACATACCCTCTGTAATCTAGCTGTGGTCAGACAAGGGAAAACATGCCTTCTGGGGGTATAGCATTTTGAAGTTTGATTCTCATGACTTATAAACTGCTAGAAGAATTTAAAATGACATAAATTTTGTTTTACTCAATAGATTTGGGTAGCTGAGGCGTTCCCCGCTGACCTAAATCCACTTTCAAATTTTTGGGAGGCATTGTGAAGGTTTTGCTCAAAATTTTCATCATATAAGGCGCACCAGGAGCCTATCCTCGTGTATAAGATGCCCCTTTTCCTTGGGGTGTTACAATAGTTTTGTTGGCATCAAGCATGGGTTGCTTTGCTGAACTGCAAATGCTTAATAGGTTATAAATGCTTTATATCCCATTAAAGAAAATAATAAATACTGCAAATTCAGTTATATCAAAAAATAACCAAACAAATATAATGAAGTTTTTAATCATAAAGTTCTGCGCCCTAATGAGATTTTCAAAATATTTAGGCAAAATCTCGTACTTGGTTTAATGGGTTTTTTTCCGAAAATGGAAGGTTTGCTGTAGAGATCGAACATTTTGAGTAACATAACTGGATTCATCATGAAAACTGTCCTTATCACTGCCCCTCCTTTTCAAAACCCTGGATCCACCACTGCAGGAGATGATTTTACTCTACTTCCCTGCACAGCCACAAAGTAAACTCTTTTGTCTCTGCATGTCAGAAACAGATGTAGGAAGTGGCTTTCCTCTAGTTTCTGGAAGTGCGAGAACAGCGACTGTTGCAACAATGGCCGCTCCGCCAAAAATAATAGCAGGCGCATTCCCAGGGCACTGAGCGATGAATGGAGAGATTGCAGATCCAAGCCGAGCCATTCCAGAGCTGACACAAAGTGATGCTCCTCGCATGCCAGTTGGGAATAACTCAGGTGTAATGATGTACAGTCCATTGAAAACGAACAGCAGGGCACATTTCCCAACCACAGCAAGAACCGTTCGGACAATACTCGCCCTCGGGAAGCCCATGTCTGCAAGGAGAGTTGCAGAGCAGATAGCGAAGGTTATTGATATGATGCCGCGTCGTCCAAGTCGAGAGTTGACAATAGGTTGTATAAAGAGGCATCCAGGTAAGTCAATGACTCCCATGATCATTGCATTGATGTAGATATTGCCAGCGAGACCACCAATATTTAGTGCCAGCCCAAAATAAAGCATGGACACAGTGAACCACAGTAAGACGCAGATCAACAACCGCCATTGCACAAATGAAGACCTGATGTAGTATGAGATTCCAGGGCCCTTTTCCTTTTCGCTCTCCATATTGATACAATATGAAGTCTCCTGAGAGATCTTATATCCACTGACTCTTGCCATCCACTGCAGCGATTTCTTACCTTCATCCACCCGACCGACACAGTACAGCCATCGAGGGGACTCAGGCAGGAGGAAGATGGGCAGGCATATTAAGGTTGTGGCTGCAGTGTTAGTTAAGGCCATATAACTCCACTTGGGGATGAGGTATCCAACAAGGGATGAGATCATGCAGCCTATAGCATAGCCACCAGCATATAAGGCGACCGGTAGCCCCCTCCACCGGGGGCTGATTCCCTCTGTGATTAACACATATGTGGCACAGATGTAGAGAAGGTCAGCTGCTCCACTCAGTAATCTTGTCACCAGGTACATCTCCAATACAGGACTAAGTGCCATGGCTACTCTTGATACCACACTCACCAAAAAGGCCACTAATGCCACAGGCCTCCGTCCAAACCTGTCAGCCAGAGCGCCTCCAAACATTGCACCAATGAGCTGACCCTGGAGTTGGACTGACTTGGTGAGGCCTACGAGCCAGGACCTAATACATACTAGTCCGAAGGTAGACACCAAGGTCTGATCACTGTACATCTCATCATAGTCCCACTTTGTGCATCGCTTTGGCTCCGCTGCCTTTTTGGCATTTTTGTTATTCTCCTGCAGTGCTGGTCCGTTTATCGGTTTATCAGACAGCGAGGCTGGCGTCGAAGGCAGTGTTGCTGAGTGTGTCAAATTTATCTGAATGGTTTCCTGGGTTATGTTCATATTTGGTAGAATGGACCCGGACATGTTCCCCCTCATGAAGATGAAACATGGATTTTGTGCTGCAACCATATCCTCTGCTCCAGTACTATTGGTTAACGGATGCGAGAGTAACGGATTCGAGAGGTTCTGCAGGCTGCTTTCTGAATTCCCATCCTGAATTGAACACCTGAACACTGGTGGTCTTGTGGCAAAGATAATCTCCATTATATTTGAAGCGAAGAGGATTCCTGGGGCCATCAGGTAGAGTAGGTAGAGAATCTGAAGCCGACCGAAGGTTCCCACATGGGCCTCCAGTAGGGTATCAAAGCCCCCCATAGTCAGTGTCTAGGTAGTGGTGTGAACTCTTGGTACTAGTGCAGATATGGATGTTGACGAGTGTATGTGTAGAAATCGTATCTGGTTAGAAAGGGACAAGTCATTTAGAGAGTGATCATTTTTAACACCGGGGGGGGGGGGGGGCTGGTGGGTTTGAGAGGGGGATCAGAATTTTTTTCAACCCCTTGACCAGGGGGGTCAGAATAATTTCACCTGTTTTCAGTGAAAAAGCCCACATGTTACTATAGGTTAAAATGGCGCGTTCGCACGCAATTTTCAGCCCTTCCGGGGGTCAAAATAATTTTGACCCCTCGAGAGGGGGGGGCAGAATTTTTTTTGCACCTCCGTGTGCAAACCCACCAGCCCCCCCCCCCTGTTGTTAAAAAATGATCACTCCCTTATTACAGGATGGGGCGATATTATGGAAGATTTTCACAATACAATGCAACAACCCCTTCCCCACTCTATAAATGAGGTATAGGTAATTTTGACATTCCCGCAGATGTGGAAGGATGGAAAGCAAAATTGTTTACATAAAGGGAGGCTCCACTACGCGATTTTTACTCAGAATCGCAGCTATTCTCACAAACTGGGACACAAACACAAACTAAAAGTGGGATTTGTTATCATTGCAAGGTAGAAATTGTACATTGAGGGAGCTATTTGTTTATCTTGGGGTGTTATTTTGTGCGATCTCAGGCATGCTTGTGTTGTCAAAAAGATGTTTTTGTTTACTAAATCAAGCTAGTGTTATGTAAATATTGTAGACTTTCACATTGATGAGTCTCTGCCATTCAATATCAGACTTGTTTGATTTTTACAGTACAAGACCCTGCGATCTGTATAACTGCTGTGTTGTTATTTATACTTTGCTGTGTTGAAGTATACGTATTGAACTCCTACCCAATCACATAATCTATGCAGGTGCAGGTTAGTTTGTAAATGTGGCACACAAGGAGAGAGATCGCCATGAAATGACCCCTGAAAAACGTAAACATTTAAAATGGGTAAATAAGAGTTTAATTTCAATCAGATTGATCAAATATTGATTAATTAGTCATTCAAACACCTTGACATAAATGTAAAGATGAACTCTGATCAGTTTGAGCTTCCTGTTTCTTCACTCGGGTGACCTGCCCGCTCCGCACTCGGCCTAACAGCCTCGTGCGGAACGGGCAGGTCACCCTCGTGAAGAAACGGTCAGCTCAAACTGCTCATCTTTCACCTTTACCATTGTATTATTTATTACATGCATGTACATTATTCTTCTTTCACCACTTTAGAACAATAGAAAAAGGCGATATAATACCCATTTATTAACCTACCAGGTGCAAGCACAAGGCCCTATGCTTGTGTACTGTATTTATTGTAGCCTTCTTGTCTTCACATCTGAAACTTATAGAATATATAGATCAACACAGGGGAAATCATACCTCCTAGAGGGGGCGCATGGAGCTATACTGAGTACAGGAGAGGGCACTAGGTGGCAGGCTGATAGGTAAGGTCTCTATATTTTGTGAACAGAGGAGTTCCCACACGACCCCTTGATTGTGGTCTAACAGTAACCTTAACTTACTAGATTACAGAGTCTAATCTGGTTTATTTGAAGGACAATGAAATAGAGGCCAAAAACATACCATCTATGAAAAAGTTAAGATGAGCTATCTAGTCTATTGAATGTGATTTATCAATTGGTATACCTTTCATGGTGAATACTGAATCCAATTTTTACCATCCAATATTATTCGCATAACAGGGGTTTATATGATGCAAGCCCCTACAAGCTAATGAGAATATAATGTGCATATGTGGATCAACACAGGAAAAGGGACCTCTGTGAGGGGCCTCCCAGGGGTCCCCTTCCTTGATTTATTTTGGTACAGGCAAACTCTTAATTGTGTCTTAATTGGTAGTATTTATAGTTGGACCAGACAACCCTCTGCACCTGTATGGACTGCTCTTTTCATGACATAAAAAGCTATTTACAGACCCTAGTGTGCTAATAACCCTGCCTACTTTTACCTATAATGTGCAGGTCCAGTTGTTACTCAGTCTGAACTGGCCTTGTCAGACTGCCTGCAGATTTTCTCAGCTTCTATGTAACTTGAGATCAAAAGAAAAACTGATTTGGACAATGCCTTACATGGACAAACAGATATTCTGACGTCGGAATTATTAGATGGATTCTAAAATTCCTCTCCTGTTCCTAGCTATACATTTCCCTAATAGGCCTATTCTCAGACGTTGCAGCAACTTAATCATTCTTTCTCAAGAGAAAATGTCAAAAGGATAAGTCTCCCTCGTTGGGTCGTTCCGCCCCAGAAAAGATGAAGACCACTGTTGGCGATGCTGAAATTTTGCAATGTTGAAATTTTGCATAAATTTGTCAGTAATTTTCTAGTGGGTGGGGAGCTGGTTCCGTGTGTGAAGATGTAGGGTGCTTGTGGATTTGGGAAAGAGGGGGTATCATTAAAACAATGTCCCTTGAGGAGCAAACGTTTTGACAGAATTGAGTTTTCTTCTGTCTTAATATCTACTGACTACCTAATGTACGAAGATACCAAAGCTCTCTGTATGATATATATGCATACATGTGTAGTGGTTCGTTCGTTATGTCAATATGGGTGGCTCTTAGGCTCGCTTAGGTATTAACACAACATGAAGGGTTCGGTTTGGGCAAAGCCCTCAATCTTCCACCTGTTGGGATGGCCTTTATTGTATAGCTCACTCAGAAGGCTTGGTAATGCGTGTGGACTGAATGAGGTCCAGTCCCTTTCTGCCGATTGCCTGGCTCCTTAGTAGGAGCTGGATGCGAGGCGTGGTGCTGCCCCCTGTTGTACCAAATGGGTATCATGAAGCAACACCTGGTTGGCATAGAAGGAACAAGCAACACACGAGCACATCTCTCGGGTGATCCACACTAGTATATATACAATGAGGCCGGCCCCTACATATGCATATAGGCATCAATGAAATAAGGTTGTGACAACTGTGTGCTATAGTAATTACAACACTTCTTTTGCCTCTCCTGTAAAACTAGAAATATGCAGATATTTATTTATAACCTTGTTGCACTCAGGGGACGATGTATCCCACTATTATAGGAAAACTATAACTTATACAATAGTTATACAAATATCTGAGAGTGCTAATTTTACATTGATTGAAAATTGTTGTAATATCGTATTGACCCGAAAAATTAAAAAAAAAATTACAAAGTTTTACATTTTTTTATTTGTTTTTGTATTTTATATTAATATACACTCGAGGGTAAGTTCCTACAATAGAGTCGCTCATTAATTTTTATGAACACGTATTGTGGTTTATATCATGTTAGTTATCATCCTCATGAACACGAATAGTGGTAAGTTTGTATATCATAAAGAATAGATATCTTATATGAATATCACATGTATTTATATTAACAATAATTAAGAAGTTAATAGGTGTCGAGTGATGTCCCACTCAACAAAAAAAAAAGTTATTTAATGTCAAGAAACCGTTTTTAACATTTTAAAACGTTTTGCCATAATAAGGAACCATAGGGAAACATTCTGAAATGTTTTGCAACGTTTTTTGTTGACTGGGGTACTTCAAATTCTCAGCTGCGTGGAACTCTTTAAGCTTCTCAGCTTCCCTCCGTTTTTCAACATAGGCTTTGTACGCCTCTTCAACTCACTTCATCTCCTGTTGCTTTATTTTATCCTCCTCACGTTTCTGCATCTCGTAAACGAGATTGAAAGTGGTCTCAGTCATGTCCCGCCAGTAGTCAATAGACTTCTTGCGGTGAAGTGCCTGCCATTCGCTCATAAGATTTTGGATCCTACATGTATGTTCGTCCCGATGGTCCACGAACGTTACTGGATCCTCAAGTCTAGCTAGAGTGTTGGCCACCAGTCCCATTACGGGGACGCGAGGGTCCCCAGATGGAGCAGCCGCTGGTACCCGAGCAGTAGAGGAGGAAGTTGTCACCTCCACACCTCGGGATACAACAACAGGTGGCGCGCCTGCACTAGGGATAGCAGAACCCTCAACCGTAGCACCCCCTAGTCCACGACCATAGCCTGGGAGTGGTCAGGTGGACTCACATCCACCATGGCCCCTCCCCCCAGCTTTAGCTCTACCCGAAGAGGTCGTTTTTGGGCCGCGGCTGGGGTTTGTGTCCTGGCAGCTCCCTTCAAATGAGCCTGTTTCTCCTTCTCCGTCCTGTCGTCACCCCTCCACTTCTTCAGCTTCGTGTGCCCTTCGGTTGGAAGTAGGTAGTGATGTTACTACTTTTCCAGGCGCAGAACTCGGGCTCGAACACGAGTTTCCTCACTTGGTTTGCCGGGACAGAGGCCCAGTTCGCAAGCAGCTCGTTGAAGCACTTGATTGCGCGCTTCCGGGTCTTTTCAAGGCCAATTCCATGGGCTTTCTGCAAGTGTAAAGCCATGTCTCTACGCTTGTTAGTGACGAAGGTGCCATCGCACAACCGGCTGGGTCTCTCACCAGGGATGCACCTCAGCAAGGGCTTATGGTGCATATGGTGCTCCACAATATGCCTTGCGAACTGAGGCTTGGTCTTAAAAATCTTCTCCACACTAATGGAGAGCTGGCAAGATTTGAAGGGGCACTTCCGGCGGTTGCCATTGGGTCCCCACTGGGTCATAGCCCACTGAACTTTCGTTCTCGCCTTGTAATTATACACCATACCCAATTTGGACTTTAGCTGGTCAATCCAAATCAGGTAGAATTTTCCTACCGGCATATCATTAGGTCCGGTTTTCATCCAATCCCTATCATCACTGTCACCATCCATGTTGATAGCGCCCGGGCACATATAGTGGATAGTGTCATGCACAGTCAGCAAAGCAACGAGGGACCCGGTCTTTAAATCCCTCGGCTGCGTTCTTCCACATCCACTTCTGGTTTTCATCTTTCGGGACGTCCGTGGTCATGTCCTCCCACGTAGTCAGCACATCCAAGTCACTCTTGGCTGACTCTGGCAGTCACTGCTCGAGTATATCTGCGCCCCCTTGGATTGGACCTGACTGGTGGTGACAGTACCAGTCGTAGTCACAACCGAGGTGACTGCAGAAGACCCGCTAGTGGTAACAGTGGGTACTGAGGCACCCGGGGTAGCCGTGGTGACTGCTGTGGTGGTTGGGGTGGGGGCCTTCGACTTGCCTTTGTCCCTCTTCTTCACAGAAGCAGGAGTAGACTGAGCCGGACTCTCTTTCTCCTCTTTCTTCTTCGCCTTCTTTTCCTTTTCGGACTTTACTGGGGACTCAGGGCTTGAATCCGTTTTACCGGACCCCTTCCCTTTACCCCTAGTCGTCCTTCGGCTACCAGTGGTGGTATCGGTTTTCCGACGAAGTACCCGACTTGAGCTGGGCCTGTTGCTTGCGTTGGGCTCGGAGAATGGTGGTTAGCTCCTTCTGCTGTGCGGAAAGCTTAAGGCGCTTTTACTCCACGGCAGCTTGCTGGTGGGCGATGTCCTCGTCCAAAACCGAACCGGCCGCTGCTGGGATATTACCACCCGGCTCACTCTCGGACTTGCACCTTTCTACTGCAATCTGAATCTCCTCGTCCTCGAAGTCTGACTCGGTCAGGGGTCCCTTCGCCGTAGGCCTGCGAACTAATTTCTTAGTTCGCCCTGCCGCAACCAAACTCGGCGTGATGGTGGAGTCGGTATCAATGTCGAATTCAGACTCCCGCAACTGCATGGTCCTCCAAGAGATCCCATTGGATACCAACACAGCCCGAGCCAGTTCCTCCTCAAGCATCATGGCTCCAGCGAGACATCTATAGTTCTGCAGCCATGACACTGGCATGTTATCTGCCAGCTCGTCGGAACACGAGTCGATGACTAGTGTTCTGAAGTCCTCAGGTATCTCTACTGGCTGTCCAGGGACCTCGTCCTCTTCGCCATATCCAAACATCAAGGATGCATTGGGATATACATTCGCCAGCTGGTGTAGACGACGCCTTGAGTCTTGGTCTTATATCCCGGAGGATACAGCGGGATACTCAAGATATCCAAAACTTCTGCCATCAAGTCGGTTGGATCCGAAGAACCCGACGCATATGCCAATGGGCCCGGAGGTGGTGGAGGAGGCATACGGTGCCTATCTGCCTCGGCTGTAGACAATGCAACAGTTAACAGCTTCTTCCACTTCTGGCTCGTTTCCGAGGCCAGCATCGGAGGTCTCCATTGTTTCCTCCACCCGATACTCGGCTGCTGGATCCTCGTCTTTGTCCAACTCAATGTTGGCTGCTTGACACACAGCATCAATCGTCCCCTGCGCCATTACGGCGGAACGACTTCCAATTTAAAATTGGCGACAATTAAGTTCCCGAAGGATTTGTCCAACTAAAGGGAATTTTCATAGCGGCATGAGAGGACGTGAAATAACCAGAGCGAAAATCAATGGCAACCATGTACCACGATTCCGCCCTAGTTATAACTGGGTCAAACCAATATGGCGTCAAAGCTCTCATCTCGCGATATCCCGCTGCGAGCTATCCGGTGACCTAGTTGTCCATTCTCCCGCCACCACCAGTGGCGCCCTCACATAGACTAGATCCAAATAGGGGCTCGGCTCGGTATACCAATCACATAATACTACCGGGGTGATATCTTCTGGACCTTGGTGGTATATACATCGCTAGATAGCGAAAGTACCGGTACTCAATGTGTACTGGGATAGGTTATAGCAGCCCTTAGCCTAGGACTACGTCTGACGCCCTCGGTCAGCATTTTATTCCTTCCAGTATTACCCACAGCCTTTTCCAGGTCTTGCTTAGCCACAGGAGGACCTTTCCTATGTGTAACACCTTCACCCAGCGAGACGTTTTTCCATTTCTTAACCCATTAAGGGCGAGCTGTGAGGGCACTTTGGAAGGCTAGGGGACTGGATTTTGAGCAATAGATTTACCAGGGGGCGAGAGGGTGCAGAGTATAATACACAGTCCATGATTTTGATATCATTTTCAACTATTTTCCAATGTCTCTATCACCCTGAACTTCCCAGATTCGAATTCCTCAGCCCAAAAAGAGGTTAATAACATCATCATATCAAAAATAGCAGTCCACTTAATTCTATCTTAGATTTCCAAACATGGCTGCCATATCAATATATCTATGTCAATTATACTCAACATCAGGCCCTGCATGGTGTTGAGAATACTCAACATCCGCCCCTACATGGATGTTGAGTATTCTCAACATCAGCCCTTAATGGGTTAAGATTTGGCCGTTTTCGACCCGTCTTCTTCTTTTCAGAAGCTATGCTGGTCCTCGGATGCTTCCTGGGCCGACCTCTGGGGCGTTTCTCGGTTACTATCACCTCAGGCCTCTTCTAGGTCAGCTCAGGGGGTCGGTATCCCTATTCCCTCTCTGCTGCCTCGCATCCCTTCCATGGTCTGAGCTTCCCTACATTGGTTTTTCATTCTCTACCAGTGTAGCAATCTGTCACTATCACCGTGGACTCAAAGACAATGCTTATAATCTAAACCCCTAGGTGCCCAAGCGCGCTTTAAAGCGCGGTTTGGGGCATACTCGGAGCTTGAATAAATGTATATTGAAGGAAACTATCATCCAGGTACTTCTACTGGTCCAATCTGCAAGGTTAGACCCTCTATAGAATGGCCATGACCTCCCCATCACAATACAGCCATCCATTTTTCTCTATCACCATCATACCTAACACAGGGAGTCAAAATTTGAAAATGATTCATTAGAGGGCCACCCTCCAGGGGGCTAAGACCAGACATGACACAATTATTACGCTAGATCATATACATCCAATGTCCCATGCTCCCATTAGATTTTAATGTTCATATCCATAGAGATAATCCATGCATTGTTACTAGCACATTATGTGGTAGTACACATATGGTAGTGGTAGTACACATATATATGCAGAATTGAATGAGGCCTCAGAATTACAGGTATTATGGATAGGGGGGGTCTATATAGTACACAAGAGAGACCAAATTCTACCAATGACAACAAATGGAATGTTTTGGTAACTATGGTTACCAAAACTGACCAATAAATTTTATGTCCTTAACTGAAAGTCTTCACTGAGTTATGAGTATTCAGGAAATGCAATACAGAGCCAATATCAAAAGATAAGATCAAAATAACATATGGGCTTATCAACAAAGTAATATAATTGTGAAATAATGTAAAATCTTCAAATAAATCTTGGCACCAAAAGGTTAAACAGACCCTCCCAAGGTGTTACAAGCTTTAATCTCTCGAGTGGCTTGTAATACCTCAGCACCTTGTCTCCTAGATTAAAGCGTATTCTCTTGGCATTAGTGTCATAGCCCACCTTCTGCCATTTAGCATTCTTAAGTAATTCATTTTGAACTACTTTGTATGCTTGTTTAAATCTGTCACGAAGTGATTCAACAAAGAGTACACTGCAAGGAGCTTCCGGATTAATTCCAACTACTCCCTATACCAAATCGGAGGGCATTATTATGTCCTCGCCAAACACCAAAAGGTTAGGGGTACAATTGGTTGTTGTATGAATGGTGTTATTGTAAGCATGAACTACAAACTCACACTGTTCATCCCAATCGTCCTGATGGCTATTTACCAAAGGCTTCAGAACTTGTATCAAAGTTCTGTATACCGTTCCACCTGGCCATCAGATTGTGGCCGGTATGGGTTGGTTCGGGTCTTGCATATAGCTAAGTAATGGCACATTTCTTGCCATAACTCTGACTCAAACTCCCTACCTTGATCACTGTGCATCATAAGGGGCACACCCAAATGTAGCACCCAGCCTTTTACAAATGCCTCAGCACATGTAGCGGCCTTATGATTTGGAAGGGAAACACCCGAGTATACTTTGTGTAATAGTCTGTTACGACCATCATACATGTATTCTCCTTAGGTGTCGTTTTGAATCCACTAATGATGTCGACTGCAACCCGAGCAAATCTGACACCAAACAGCTCCTGGGACAAGGGTAATTTGCCGAGGCCGGGTCCTGGCTTGTTTTTACAACAGTCGGGACAAGCTGCAATCCACCGAAGGTCGCTCCTCATCTCTTCCCAGTAGTAACGTCTTTGTAGACGTTCTATAGATCTTTTCTTCCCAAAATGACCACTCATTTGGTGGCCATGGCAATAATACATGATGTCCCTCCTCATCGAGGTAGGAATCACTATTTGCAATAGCTTATTGCCAGTGGAAGTGGTTTTCCATCTACACAATATACCATCTCGGATCTCTAGCTCGGTCCATTGAACAATAAATCGCCTTGTTTCCCTGTCCTCCAGAGATAACATCAGACTTACCTGCTTAATACCTTTCCGTAAGTATTCCAAAATGTGTGCAGTGGTGGGATCCGACTGTTTGAACTTCTAGAAATATGCAGATATTTATTTATAACCTTGTTGCACTCAGGGGACGATGTATCCCACTATTATAGAAAAAGCTTGTGCATATCTAGCTGTGAGTGCCCACATCCTCTCCCTATCGCACGATGCTTTCAGATTAAGTGTTCTTGTTTTTTGTTCTTGTTTTTTTCTAAGTGGAAACATGATATGGCAATTTGGAAACAATGGGAAAGATCAAGATAATATAATGTGCAGGCATAATGACTAAGATAAATCAATCAAATCAGTAGTATAGTATGTATCAGAAAGGGACTATAGTTAAGTACTGTTTATTACTCACTCGACCTGCAGCCAATCAGATAGCTCCATTTGGTCACATGACCTGTGATGTCACAGGACCCCCCGTGGTGCATGCCCATATATGGTCATGTGACCTTGACCTTGATCTCATTTGCATAATAGGCCATGCCTCCATTTGGTCACGTGACCTGTGACGTCACTGGACCCCGTGGTGCATACCCATTTATGGTCATGTGACCTCGACCTTGACCTAATTAGGGGTGTGCATACCCATATATGGTCATGTGACCTTGAGTTCGACCTAATTAGGGGATTAGCCTGGTCATGTGACCCCTCATTTTGCATAATAGACCACACCCCCATGACCTATCAAGGGAAACGGGACTACAGGATGCAACCAATCAGAGGCCTCCATTTGGTCACGTGACCTGTGGGTGCATGCCCATATATGGTATGCACACCCCTAATTAGGTCAAGGTCGAGGTCACATGGGTATGCACCATGGGGGGTCCAGTGACATCACAGGTCACGTGACCAAATGGAGGCATGGCCTATTATGCAAATGAGGTCAAGGTCACATGACCATATATGGGCATGCACCACGAGGGGTCCTGTGACGTCACAGGTCACGTGACCAAATGGAGCCCTCTGATTGGCTGCAGGTCGAGTGAGTAATAAACAGTACTTAACTATAGTCCCGTTCCGATACATACTATACTACTCAAATCGCTGTATAAAATATATCTTAGGCAATGAAATGTGTGTACTCTTTTTCTGGAGCTTAATTCAAAACATCCTGGGATCGCAACCCCAGCGATCTTAGTGTAGGTACATATCATAAGACCTGGCCGGTCTACCCTTTCTAATGCAGTGGTTGCAGGCCTGTCAGGAATAGCAAGTCCTGGGATCACTTCACTATTCCTTTTCCAGCACTAAGATCACTGCGATCTTAGTGAAAGAATTGCATAGTGGTTTCACCTGAGTACAAGATCACTTACACTCCTGATCGAAAGAGTGAATAGCCTGCTGCATACATATAGAGGGGAGGGAGGACGTTTGCTGAGTGTCCTCGAGGGCACTTAGGGCTACTCATGCGTTAAGTGCACTGTAAGGTAATTCTTCCCTTTTCTCTCTTTGTCCAGGGGGGAGGGCACAATGCTTCTAATAGGCAAGCATAAATCATACATTCATGGGAACAACTCTTGAATACTGTACGGGGGTCAACTGCACCGTGTGCTATTTTGTTAGCCCATATGGGGATGGGGAACGATGGTATAAACACTGTTGTGAAGAAGAGTGGTTCCACAGCTATTCCTTTATTTTGGGACTCTTACCCC
Source organism: Acholoe squamosa (assembly GCA_949317995.1). NCBI lineage: Eukaryota > Metazoa > Annelida > Polychaeta > Phyllodocida > Polynoidae > Acholoe > Acholoe squamosa. The sequence goes on from OX439051.1 coordinate 35,676,145, forward strand.
TGTGCCCAGTCAGTACTTCTTGGAATAGTTTAGGAGGGCTGAGGCTAAGATGCGATCTTAATGCTGGCTAGGAAAATGAAAGCAGTCTAATCTTAAGATCGCTTAATAGGATAAGGTAGAATAATTCCTAAGATCGCTGAGGTTGTGATCCCAGGATGTTTTGAATTAACCTCCAGGAGTCTAGCTTATAAACATCACAGTTACAAATAACATAAAATAGAAAAGAGATGTAATAACTAAAATACAGCTCAAACAATAGATCTATACTATTTTTTTTCATCCTGACATTTATAAGGCTAATAGCCTGGGCAACTAAACACCAGCCTTATGCTTAAAGTGAACGATGGAATCAAGTAACCAAGGAGGTATTAGCTAATTCATAAGACTTAACTATCTTGGTAGGTGACTGAAGGCTCAAGCTTTTGAGCCATCTCTAATAAATCTAAACAACTAAATGTAGACTGATGATTGTTTACTATGGAATACACAGAGGCATAAAATGTATGCATAAAGACTTAGTTATAGATATAGATATACATTTTAGATCTAAAGTTTATGATGAATACTAGGTACTCTGCATCTGGCTCACTAGACAACCATCTACTAAGAACAGTGTGGGTGGCTTGGACACAAGTGTTTTATATACATTTGTACTTGGCTATACTTATACATGCCTAAGCTATGCAGCCATGCTTATAATACCCTGTGCCGTGAAGGTAGTTATCACGAAAACCATTTCCATAAGCTTCAACATTGTGGCCTGCTATCTATTAAGAAAAGCCACTTACGTGTTATGGTGAGGACCAGGGGGATGCCTTCTGTACTGTATAGCCCTGCAGAGAAGGTAACTGTGCCCGGCCCCTGCATTCTATATGTAGTATGTACACCACCTGCGTTCCCTCCTTCAAAAAAGTACCCCATTTCCATGGAATCTTATGCAAAAAAGATCCCTTTTTCTGGGAAAACGTTGACTTTTCAAATGTAGAAAAACACCCCTTTTTCTCACAACATTATGACATTATTTTAGCACCCCCATTTTCCCACATAATTTGAGATATTGTCTCAATTAAACAGCATAAATTGTATAACTGTGTGTGAATATTTATTGGCAAAATAAAGGAGGGAAATCCCCTAAACTACAGAAAGCATCCAAGTTCTTCAAATTCCATGGAGTCAGCCCATAAAAAACACCCCTTTTTTCTCTAAACCATGGAGGTTATTTGAGAAAAATCACCCCTTTTTCTTGATTCCAGGGACATTTGAATGAGATGGAAAATCACCCTTTTCCCCTGCTTCGGGTAATGCAGGTGGTGTACCTCTACCATAGAAAGTGCAGGGGTCAGGTAATTGTGGCCTTTGAGCAGTCTATTGTATTGGTTGTGTGTATGTATACATGTGAATGTCAGTCAGACGTACACCCTACTACCCAAGCTGCACCCCCTCCCCAAATAGCCTTTGAGAGTTGTGATTGACTGCATCCCCTTCGTAAAAGTAGACCCCCTAAAATATCTCCATTGTGTAGAGAGATTTGTCTCCTTTGGATTGGTTGAATTTACCTTTACTAGACCTATCTTAATTAAGAATAGCAAAGAAACTGCGGTTTCCTAAAATAGGTACTAATCGCGTAGAATGTATAGCCTCCACACACACTATGTACAAGTAAAGGCAAGAAAGGTGCAGGCAACATATCAATCTTTAATAAGTATCGCTCACAATATACCCTCATTCTCTGCTCCCAGATTCACTTCTGAATACGATCCTGCCCAGAAAAGACGGGTTTTTGTTAATGGGTCAAGAAATTTAAGGTTTGAGTCACCAGAGTAGAACCTTATTGAATATTCTCCAAATTGTGCAATAGACATAGAATTATATGACCTCGCCTTTTTGAAGAGGGGCCAGCCATAAATGACATCATGCCATTTTTCACCCTCCCCTCCCCCCACTCGTCATGATTTTTTTTTCCAATTTTGCAATGCTGATGGTATATGGAAAATAATCCTACCATGCTGGGCCAAACTACGTCTTACTATCCAGTTACTATGACACGTGAGCCTGTTAGTATACCTCTGATTAGGGAGTTTCATTCATGACAATTTCATACAATTGAATACATTGCAATTGTATTTACTCTGGAACATCAAACATAAGCATCTAAGTATACATTGTACCATTGATTTCTACACATCTGTCATTTTGTGTTAGATTCCATTATCCATATTCTAAGAATACAATCAAGACTCCTGTAAGTCTATGCTACACACTCTCAGTATACATGTAGTTTAGTTGTCATGGGCACATAAAGAATCTACAATTGTGTAAATATTATCATGGTTTACCACACACAAAATAGTGGGAACCAGACAGGCCACCAACTAATCGGGATCCCCCCGCCTAATAATTAGTCTATCCAATAAATGAAATCGTCTCAATCTGTTCATTAATTCTCTCCTGGAACAACTTAAAGGGTGACTAGCACGGATAAGACGTACCCGCGTTAACAAGTCACATGATCACCCCTCGACCAATCAGGTCGTCGCAAATTCTTTGCTGGGTCCCACAGGTTTGTTCACGTTCTTTTGGTAGGTATCCATGTTGAAAATCGCTGTGCTAGCCCCCCCCCCTTAACACCCGGGGGGGCCACTCTGGATTTTGTGGATACCATGTGTGTACATGGTCCCTGATTTCATACCCTTTTAGAGGGTCAAAATTCTTATAAACATGCCCCTTTTAGCCGGATAATCCATATTTTTTTTAGAGAAATGCTGCCCCTTTCCCGTCATTTGAAGGGATTATTTCTATAGATTACAAAAAGCATACCCCTTTTAGCGTGAATTTCCTCACAAAATGCTAAAGTTTCACCAAAATGATCTCATTTTTACTGAATATTTCTTAAAATTTCAATGGTTATTTGGGCTCAAAAACCTACCCCTTTTGGCCTAAAAGTACCTAAAATGGACCCCTTTTAACGGATCCGGGGGGACCCGCACCTGAGCTCAAAAAGGTACCCCTTTCCCTCTAGTTTTTGTACGCTCATGGTTACTATAGAACATATAGGGAGTGGCCCCCCGGGCCTTAACATCATGCATTGATACTGCACAGGTTTTAGAATCACTTCACAAAATTAGTGACTCATTACACCCCGGGCATTACACCCTGCACACAAATTAGATACATGTACTTTGACAGAACACATACTACATGAATTGCACAGACAGAAGTCAGTGCAACATTGCACAACAAGACTAGACCCCTGTCTATAACTAGCACTATAACTAGCACTAGACTTGCTCAAGTCTGTAGACTTTAATATAAATTGAAATAAAGCTGAGAACAGAAAAGTTAAAGATGTTTCTATTGAATTAATTTTTAATGAATCTAGCATCTAGAGAGAGGAGAGTGATGAGGAATGCAGCAGCACCCTGGTATACTGGCTGGGATCAGCCACGGGGTCAGGCACAGAGCTGCCATAGGAGTTAGCCCTTACTCTATACTCCCGGGGTCTATACTTCACTATAAGAAACCATCACAAATCACCCTTTATAGGGGTCTAGATGGGGGGTCCCCATGTCACATGTCGATTTCAAGAAATGTCCATGTCACTTGTCACTAAATTTCTATTTTCCCATGTCCTTGTCACTAGGCTTCATGTCACATGTCGATTTTAAGGAAAGGCCTTGTCTCTTGTCACTAACTTTTTCCTTTCCATGTCCTTGTCACTAAGCTCCATGTCACATGTCGATTTTAAGAAATGGCCATGTCACCCTGTCGAATTTAGGGGTCTGGACCCATCTTTATGGTATATGCACATACATAGATAGCCAAAGAGTGAAAATTACATCAACCAAATGGTCAGCTTCTGAGAGACTTAAGAGGATTCTTTAGGCCATTCTGACCTCTTGTCACACTTCTTCACACCTAGTGGTCTGCTCCCAACAATGTGTAGCCAGCCAAGCCTAACGGCCGTTACTAACGCTACTATTATAAGGTACCCCGGGATATAGGTTCGCCCTCCTGCATCTCTCTGGCTCTGCTTTACATTGCTTTCCCGGGGATTGCTTTGCATCTGTTAGGCACCCACTGATCACACAGTTGCTGCTTACAAGCTACATGTTCATCAAAGGGCAACAGACTAGCAAACGCAAACATCATGAACGCAATATAACCTACCGGGTAAGAGAGTGAAATAACTTCCCTGGGTTTTTGCAGACAAGCCAGAGAGGGTTTGTTCCTGGCGTTCCTATGGTAACGCTCCCTCGGCGTCCATTAATTGCAACGTTTTCTGTCGGTCTCGCCTTGGACGCGCTCGAGACGCTGCCATGCAAAATGATGGTGATTGGACGTTCCTTGTGCCGCCCTCTGCTGTGAATCTACATCAATTTTTAGTTAGTTTACTCACATTGGCGCCACCTTGGAGACAATATTTCAGTTGAAACGGGTTGGGGAGGCGTCTATCATTACCATTACCATTAGGATTCTGTCAACAGACTACTCACACAGTCACAGAGCTGAGAGTAACAGGTAATATGTTTCGCTTTTATGGTCTAAACTAAATCATTATAAAGTAGATGGGGACTAAGAGGTTCAAAATCATAGGACCAGATCTTGCTGATGAGCTGGTCAAGAGGTATGGGCTAGACCCTTAGGATCCCATAGGCACAGGTAGTGTTACCCAGCTTGGCCCTTGGGGGTATGGATGGGGGGTCCCCCATGGCCATGTCACATGTCAATTTTAAGAAATGCTCATGTCACATGTCACTTAAATCCCCATGTCCCCTGTCACCTCTAAGAACCTCCCATGTTCCATGTCGAATTTAAGAAAGTACCTATGTCGTGTCACTAGTTTTTCACCTCATGTCACTAAAGCCCATGTCACATGTCAATTTTAAAAAATAGCCATGTCACCATCTCAAATTTAGTGGTCCACGCTGTAGTATCGTCCGTATCGGCAGGAAAGTATGCGCAGTGGCGCGATCTATCGTATCGTTGTAACTCTGTATAACCACACAACTATTATGGAAATAGACAGACTTCCGGGATGACGGGAAAACAATAAGCACGTGTTTCTATTCGTTCTTGATTAATCTTCAGCAAACTCCACATTTGGCGACGAAAGGATGGGATCATCGAATCTGCGACACAACTGTTGAATCAGGCAGTGTTTAATATGATGCCCAGTTTAATTGGAATGCAAATCTGAGGTTTGTCAAAGTGAAAACTGAACTGCCCAAAGTAGAACATTCTGGAAGTCTGGCCTGGCTAAAATTCAATTTGTGCCTAGCTGAATCTGCTACCCTGCCAAGTTAAATCTGTTGCCCTGACAAGTTCAATCTGTTGTCTACACCTGTCATATTAAATTTGTGCGACTATTTGAATCATGGAGTTTGCTATGGGTACTACTAGTGGCATGTGTCCAATTCCACAGTTTGACATAGTGGGTGAACCTGAGACCCTGAATCAAAGATGGACCAAATGGAAGTCTGATTTCGACATTCATTTGACCGCAGCAGAGGTTAAAGATGCCAAAGTTTCACAAGCCCGTATGTTACTATTCGGGGGTCCTGGCCTGCAGGAGGTATACAATAATTTTTCCGATGCCGAGAAAACTGTGGGTGCCAATACCAATATCTACAAAGTAACCTCTGGACTATTTGACGGGTATTTCAAGTTGAAAATCTGTATCCCAAAAGCCTGTCAGAAATTCCTCGACACACAACCTGAACCCGGTGAAACAGTAAATAACTACATAATTAGGCTGAAAGCTATAGTGAAGCATTGTGACTACAAAGATGACAGCAGCAACCAGGTTAGAGACCGTGTTCTGTCACACATAAAAGACACTGGCCTGAAAAGTAAACTGTATAGGGAAAAGGACTTGACCTTAGAAAGCATGATAAGAGTGATCGGCGAGTACCATGACAAAGCGGCGCTAGTGCTCGTACCGTCATCCACAAATAAGCAGGTCAATCATGTTAGTGGAGAAGGTCATTCATCCCGGGGTAAATCCTCCAACCGAGGCGGTGCGACTGGAGGCGACAAAAAGTTTACAGGCAGTTGTTACCGGTGTGGTGAAAAAGGTCACCTGGCAAAGGACTGTCGTAAGTCAAAGAATCATGTGTGCGAAAAATGTCGCTTCACCGGTCATTTTCAGTCAGTCTGTCGCACCAAGCCGGAGCGTAGTCAAGGTGGACAAAACCGTGGACGCGGCCAAGGCCGTGGACAAACAGAGGTCGTAGTCAAGGTGGATCTCAAAGTGTGCGCAATGTGACTGATGACGATAATAGTGCTCAACCGACTGAAAATTATGACTTTCATGTGTTTAGTACTAGAGGAAAAAAGAAATCAAACACTTTGAAACTGTTGATTGATGGTACTTTGAATGATGTCATTATTGATTCCGGTGCAAACTGTAATTTGATGTCTGAAAATTAACTTGATTCTTTTCGCAGCCAAAAGCCGAGGTCTGAGTGTACTAAAAAAGTATATCCGTATGGTTCAAGTACACCTCTCAAACTTGTTGGTAAAACTGTAAGTACTGTGAGTGTCCCTGAAACTGGTGTATCAAAAGAAATTGAGTTCTATATTGTTACTGGTGATCACCCTACACTGATCGGACATGAAATCTCGGAAAATCTGGGTATTCTGAAAATTGGTGTTAATAGTTGCAATGTGAAAACACCGTATGTTAGTCAGTGGGATCAGCTTAAGGTCCAATACCCAAGAGTGTTCAAAGGTTTGGGTAAACTCAAGGATTTTCAGTTAAAACTGCATATTGACGAAACTGTCCCAACAGTTATCCAACCGCCCCGTAAAATACCGTTCAGCCGTAGAAAGAAAGTGGCCGATAAACTCGAGGAGTTGGAGAAACTGGACATAATTGAAAAAGTAAAAGGTCTCACACATTGGGTTAGTCCCCTAGTTTCTGTAGAGAAGCCGAATGGTGATGTCCGTCTGTGTCTCGATATGCGGAGACCGAATGAGGCAATCATCCGTGAGCGACACCCGGTTCCAACCGTAGAGAAAACACTACAGGAGTTGAGTGGTGGTAAGGTGTTCTCCAAACTTGACCTAAATATGGCATATCATCAAGTTGAACTCCACCCCGAGTCGAGACCAATCACTACGTTTGCTGGTCCGCATGGTCTTTATCAATACAAGCGACTCGTATTTGGTGTGAATATGGCAACTGAGAAGTTTCAGCAGCTGATAAGTCAGGTAATCAGAGACTGTCCCGGCGCTTATAATATGTCTGATGATAACATCTTAGTCGGAGCTGATCAGGCGGAACATGACAAGCGCCTGGAGCAGGTCATCAGAAAGCTTGATGAGCATGGACTCACCTTAAATGCATCAAAGTATCAAATCAACATGTCAGAAATAAAATACATGGGACATGTGATCACAAAGGATGGGTTGCAAGTTGCTAGTGATAAAGTCAAAGCAGTAGTAGAAGCACCATATCCAAAGGATGCGGCGGAGACGAGGAGCTTCCTCGGTCTCACTCAGTTCTGTGCCAAGTTTATTCCCCATTTTGCGACCATCACAGCACCACTCTGGGAACTAACCCGAGATAAGGCAGAGTGGAATTTGACATCCCAAGAGGAGAAGGCATTTAATGATGTTAAAGAGTGCCTTACTAGAGCCCCAGTGATGGCGTATTTCACACCAGGCGCACCAACCCGCATTACTACTGATGCGTCACCAGTGGGTTTAGGTGCTATCCTAGAGCAGAAACAGGAAGACGGCACGTACCGGCCTGTATACTACGCTAGCCGGAAGCTAACCAGCGTAGAGAGACGTTATTCTCAGTTTGAACGAGAAGCACTAGGCGTGTATTGGGCGTGTAGGAAGTTTTATCTGTATTTGATCGGAATTGACTTTGAAGTGCAAACCGATCATAAGCCCCTTGTGTCAGTCTTGAGCCCAAACTCAAAGCCTCCATCTGCAAGGATTGAGCGATGGATATTATATCTACAGCAGTACAAGTACCGTATAACACATATTCCTGGCAAGGAAAACAAAGCCGATGTATTGAGTAGACTGCCAATACCTGACAGTACTGTAAGTGACAACAGATCTGGAATCTCAACTAGTGACTATGCATATTCTGTAGTGCAAGATGCTGTACCTGTCGCACTTGTGCCAAAAGATGTTGAGAAACTGTCAGAAGATGATGAAACACTAAAGTTAGTGAGAGAAGCGATTCAGTCCGGAGACTGGACAAAGCTCAACGGTACTATATATAAAGCTCTGCAAAATGACCTATGGATAGCAGGCCAAGTAGTTATGCGAGGTAACCGATTCGTGTTACCTGAAGCATTGTGGGCCCGCACGGTCGAATTGGCGCATGAAGGACATCAAGGCATTGTGCGCACCAAAAGTAGACTCAGAGAGAAGTGTTGGTGGCCTGGTATGGACTCAGAAGTGGAGAAATATGTCAAGTCCTGCGGTCCATGTCAGATAGTTGGAAGAGGTATGAGACCTGAACCGATAAAGTCAACAGAACTCCCGACCGGTCCTTGGGTTGACATTGCTGTTGATTTACTAGATATTCCAGGCGAATACCACCTACTTGTTGTCGTAGACTACTTCTCGCGCTGGCCTGAGGTAGTGTGTCTCAAGAAGACTACAGCTGAAAATGTGAAAAAGTGTCTAGATCACATGTTCTTCAATCATGGATACCCTGAGACACTGCAAAGTGATAATGGACAACCGTTCGCGTCGACAGAGTTTGAAGAGTTTCTATCAGAGTGCAACATCGAACATCTAAAAGGTGTTCCATATTGGCCACAGAGCAATGGCGTAGTCGAGAGGCTAAATTCCACACTTCTAAAAATCATCCGAATCGCCCGAGTGGAAAAGAAAGACTGGGTCGAGAATCTCAAAGAGTTCTTGTTCCATTACCGATCCACTCCGCATACAGTGACTAACATTAGCCCTGCTAAGCTCATGTATAGAAGAAAGCTCAGAACCAAGTTACCTGAAGTCAAAATGACTGATTCTGATCTACATCTACAAGATGGACTTGATGCTATGAAGGAGCGAGACGCTCTTAGAAAGCTAAAGGGGAAGGAGTATGCTGACACCCGAAATCTAGCTAAAGACAGTGATCTTGAAGTTGGAGACAAAGTGCTAGTAAAAGAACTTCACAAAACCGACAAAATTACACCACCATTTAATCCAACTCCCCATGAGATTATTGAGAAAAAGAGGAAATGCAGTAGTAGTGCAAAGTCCAGGTGGACCTGCCTGTATGAGAAATACTGCACACATAAAAAGGTTTATTCCACCTGAACCAACTTCTGTGCCTACTAGTCCTATGAAAGCTAGTCCTGTATCTACTCATGTACCAACAGAGTTATCTGTTAACAGACCAAACCCCACTGTTTCCAAAGTTGTACCTCCACAATCTCCGAGACCCACACGTGAGAGACGCACTCCAAACTGGATGACTGATTTTGTGACTTAGTGACAAACTATACTATATTTGTGACAAGTGACTTGTGGTTATCTGATCATATTGAACATTGAGAGAACTGACAAAGTGAATTTGAGTTAAAAGTGTATTTCATATTTCAGGTTATATATCTGATCAAAGAGACTCAACACTAAGTGGTTGTATTATCATACCATGTTTATTCATATCAAACAGTAAAACTGTTTTATCTCATGTATGGTTTCAACAAATAACAAGGGGAGGGATGTAGTATCGTCCGTATCGGCGGGAAAGTACGCGCAGTGGCGCGATTAATCGTATCGTTGTAACTCTGTATAACCACACAACTTTTACGGAAATAGACAGACTTCCGGAATGACGGGAAACCAATAAGCACGTGTTTCTATTCGCTCTTGATTAATCTTCAGCAAACTCCACACACGCCATCAGCTAACCGGGCCCTGATATATTCATTCAGAGGCCCAGAAATTGATGTCCACTGAGTCAGCAGAGGCCTTGTCTTCCTGGGTCCCATGCAGATATCAAGTTACCACCCCGCATAACTTCATAAGACTAGGGACCCAGTTTTCATTGGGGGCTTGGGAAACTACTCCGAAAGTTCCACCACCACAACACCAGTGCCACCGCTTACCATCGCTCCTTCAGCGATGGTTCCGTCTAAGGTAGTGTACCATTATTTAGTAGGTACATGCCAGCCAGGGTAGGCCTACTAGGACTGGGAGGGAAATCGTTTAGCCTGTATCGGGGCCCTTGATGGGGGGGTCTCCATGGCCCATATCAATTTTCAGAAATGAGCATGTCACCATGTCAATTTGAAGAAACCGCCATAGAGATATGATCAGATCAACAGGGGGGGTGGTGGGTTTTTTTACACCCCCACAGTCAACATTTTTTGTTGCCCCCCTCCCCACACCGGATGCGCAGAGAATTTTCCTGCCCCTATTTGATCTATAGTAGCGCGCTGGCTTTTTTGCTAAAAAGAGGGTAAATTTTAGACCCCCCTCAAGAGGGAACTGAATTTTTTACGCCCCCCCCCCCTCAAACCCACCATCCCCCCTGTTGATAAATAATAACCACTCCCTTAGCCCTGTGGCAGACAAAGCCAACTCAGAGCTCCTTGGAATTGACCATATGGCACCGACCATATATCCCATGTCACTATTAAAAGCCAAAAAAATGCCCATGTTGATTTTAGAGGTCTAATGCCATTGTATTAGTGCTGCGTCTTGATAAGCGCAGGGGTAGAGCCTACTTGAAATCAATGAGCACCCGGGCACCTATAGGCCTACAGGCCAATACGGTATGCCTACAGGGTCCTACCTACAGCTCTTTATTCTGATTCTAAGATAGACTACCCCAGCAGAGCACTGAGATACAGTTTTTGTGCTTATGAATCTATACTATACTTCTACTACTTACTACCCGACATACTTGCATTTTGGAAATCCATTGAGTAGAGTGTCATTTTAGTCTTTGGGGCAAACTTTTAATTGATATATTGATAAATAGTATAAGGTACCCTAATACCAGGCGTATTTAGGTGCATCCCGGATATAAGGCGCACCCTGAGCAGAAGGAAATGCTAAAGGGCACTGATGGGACATTATGATTCTATAAGGTGCAGGAGGTCTCAGATTCGCATATACCGTAATCTTCCGCGTAGAAGACGCGTTGCGCATATAGGACGCACCCCCTTCTTGGGAGAAGCATTTTCGCGTATAAGACGCACCTCTTAGGGTTGATTTTTGTCAATCCAGTACTGTTCTATAGTAAAATTACCCCCCGTATAAGACGCACCCCCAACTTGAAGAGATCCTATAAGACGCGTTCGCTGGCATTTTAATGAGTGCCTGACACAGGTAATCGTTAGGGGTACAGGGGTCATGAAATATTCGTATGCACTATAGTGTATGAATAAGCACCTGTTTTCTATGAGCACCGGGGAATTGAGGCCCCGCTGGGGCACTTGAACACGACGGTACAGTGAACCACCTATGGTATAGGCAAAAATGTTGTCTATCAATGTGAGGTAGAGGTGTGATTCTTTTTGATATTCAGAGATACATGATAAGAAACTGTAGTGGTGCCTCCAGCATGTCGGGGTTCCTTTTATTGGTCGCCGCTTATCAATGGCCAGGTGTTCCCATCTTTGTCAACCCACATGTGAAATGTGTGCTCTAGATAATGTCTAGATAGCAAGTAATCATGCAAGCTTCACTCAAAGTTAGGAAATGCAGTGGAGCAGTGTAGATATTGAAGCTGTAAATGAACAAACTAGTATGAAAGATCTTCATATGGAAGAAGACCAGGGTCAAATACTGTTTTTGTGCCCAGGCCACCCGTAAAAATATGTTTGTTTCCTGTACAGAGGCCTGGTGGAATCTTTTGTGAGTTTGAAAAAAAAATATTCGTCCATCAGCCCAAGGATCTAGTTTTCCAATTAATAATCTTAAAACATTATGGCAAATTCATGCCATCCCCTCTTACGATATTCATGACAAATGAAAACATTTTTCAAAAAACATTTTTACCTCCCTCCCTCATGGGTGTGAATAATCCCACCCTCTGGACAGGAAACGGTCATATTTTTAAGGGTGGCCTCATGTAGGCTATTCAATCACTTTGCCCTTTAAATATTGTTCTTAATTAAGTTTGACTGCCATCAGTTTAAGAATGGTACATGTATAGTGAAAGAAAAACCTCCCATGAGCTGCACTTTGTATAGGCATATTAGCCCTAAGTTAAATAAAAGGAAACTTTCCTCCATGGCATTTACTAGTCTTGGTGATCTGCTTTCTAGTGTACTTCACTTCTCCATAGACTGTTGCTTAAAGAATGAGTAACAATGAAATGCCCCCTGCCCAGTTTTCCGAGTACAGAAAGTACACTAGCGGCACGCCAATGGACTTTACTTTCCCCATGTGCTTTTAGTTCGTTAATTATGTTCTATATTGATTTATCATTTTGTTTAATAAACCTATTCATACTGAGGTAATTTGCTTTTAAAATGAAAGTTGATTTTGATGCCATGCACAGAGACAGTCCACTCTTAGGATGTTCCAATCACACTCTTTAATTTCCTAATTCTCTTTCTCACCATATTTTTTCAATGAAACTGAAAGTGAATAAACATGTGCTCTTTTATGTAGAGAGTTCAGCCAGGTAGAATAACTCATTCCTCCAACTAAAAACTGATTCCTGTATAACACTTGTACGAATTCGGCAATTCTTGAAAGGGATGAAATGATGATTAACAGTTTATCAACACACATGTAATTAGGTGTATATCACTTACTAAAATTCATTTTTACGTCTTTTGTACTTACAGGCTACCCCTGCTTGAGAGTCCTCCTCTTCCTGAAATGAGCAACACGAGCCTAAATGTCTGAATGAAACTATTGACTGTTATAAGAAGGTCTGCTGTCTGAAAAGTAAATCAAGGATGCAAATCATGGAGCTGCCTATATCAAGCACTGCTGCCGGTGACTGCATAGTCATCGATAGTTCTGATGCAGAGAGCAACATTGAGTTTCAGCAAAGTGATGATGCAAAATCTGAGCCAGTTGAACAACTTTATCTTTGTAAATATTGCCCCAAGCGATTCGCTACTGAATCTTCTGTGAATGCACACATGAAAAGACATAGAATAGAGACGCTGTATTACTGTTCGGAATGCGCTAAGGGTTATGTTACACTATCAGGTCTAACCAACCACATGAGACTTCATACAGGTGAGACCCCCTACTATTGTTCAGAATGTAGCCAGGGACATGCTACCCTCACAAGTCTAACCAAGCATATGAAGTCACATACAGATCATAAACCTTATCAGTGTGCCCAATGTGGGACTGGACACCCTGGATATTCTACCCTGCTACGTCTCAGCATTCACATCGCGACCCACTCTGATGAGTTATCCTACTATTGTTCGGATTGTGGGAAGGGTTTTTCCACACTCTCCAATCTCAACATGCATATGAGGACCCATGCTGGGAAGAAAGCCTATGATTGTCTTCAATGTGGAAAGGAGTATAGTAGTCTCGCATGTCTCACTCGACATAAGAAAGTTCATTCAGGTAAAAAGAAGTTATATTGCTGCTTTTTCTGTAGGAAAATCCACCCTTCCATGCAAAGTCTCAAAAAGCATATGGAGTCCCATATTGCGGAAGATCTGTACTATTGCCCTGAGTGCGGAGAAGGGTATGGTACACTCTTGCGCCTTAGCATTCACATGAAACTTCATTCAAAGGATAAACCATACTACTGTTCAGAATGTGGTAAGGGACTCTCAACATTTTCAAACCTAAATTTGCACATGAGTAAACACAACAAGGAGACCCCCTATTACTGCTCTGAATGTGGTCAGGGCCACACCACTTTATCAGGTCTAACCAAGCATATGAAGTCACATACAAAAGAGACACCTTATTATTGTTCTGAATGTGGGAAAGGTCATTCTACCTTATCACTTTTAACAAAACACATGGAATCACACACCAAAGAAACTCCTTACTATTGTTCAGAGTGTGTTAAAGGACACCATACCCTCTCCGGTCTCAACAAGCATATGAAGATGCACTCACATGAGGATCCCTACTTTTGTTCAGAGTGCGGAAAAGGACATCGTACCCTATCACGCCTATTGAAACATATGCGAACTCATTCAGCAGAGAAACCCCATTACTGTTCTGACTGTGAGCGGGGTTACACTACGCCAATGAGACTGAAGATACATATGAAGACTCACTCAGACGGGAAAATGTATTTCTGTTCTGAATGTGGAAAGGGGCAATCCACTTTAGGCAATCTCCAGATGCATATCATGACACATACAGGGGAGAACCTTTACAGGTGCAGGTATTGCAAAGAGAGGTTCCTGACACAAAGATTATTGACTATTCATATTCGCAGCCATAAGAGATGGAAACCTTTTATGTGTCCTCGCTGCAAGAAATCATTCACAACCTCAACATACCTGAAATATCATAGCACCACCCATAAGACCAAGAAACAACATGCTTGCTCAAAATGCGACAAGCGCTTTCTCACCAAGGTCGGCTTATCAAAACATTCCAGAAGTCACATAATGAGATTGCTATATACTTGTTCAATTTGTGGGAGGCAGTTCCAAACATCAACACATTTTGTTCTTCACATGAAACGGCACGAAGAAAATCCATACCGATGTGAAAAATGTAATCAGTCATTTAGGTGGGCATCACAATTGAAGGATCACCTCCTGCATTGCTCACCACCAAATATTTTGAAGTCATCTCAAAGTGTCGAAGCTGGAAAAGAGCCTGGAATGCCTGAAGTAAAGACTTACACTTGTTCTATCTGTGCTAGAGTGTTCCAAAATTCACAACACTATATTTTCCACATGACATCCCACAAACAATACCCCTACAGATGCACCCAATGCAACACCAACCATAAAACAGCTTTACAGCTTGAGAAACACATCAAAACCAAACACCACACAGAAACACAGAAGGCGGACATGAACAATTTGCAACATAAGCAAAGAAAAGCTAGTTTGAATCCTATTGTAAAGGCACAGCCTAATAAGAAGGACTCTACAGCCACTAAGCATGATCACAACCAAAGTATTGACGTTACCATAGAAGCTGAGCCAAAAGACACTGAAGAGATGCCAAGTATGGTTGATGATCTTGAAGGAAACTTCACTAAATCATCATTACTTGATCGATATATAAATACGCACAAGGGTAAAAACCCTTATCTCTGCTTAGTCTGCAAACAGAGGTTGACAACTTTGTACTATGTCAAGAAGCATATGAAGAGGCATACAAAGAAGAACCCCTATATGTGCACTAGTTGTGGCAGAGCATGCACCAGTGCAGCTGCCCTTCAGATCCATAGTAGGACACACACAGGAGAGAAACCATTCTTATGTTCAATATGCGGCAAAGGGTATACAACTAACAATGCCCTGAAGAATCATACAATGAGCCATACTGGAGAAAAACCATTCATTTGCGATCAGTGCGGAAAAGCCTTTTCAGACAAGGCTGCACTGAAAAATCACACAAAGACCCATACAGGAAAGAAAGAACTTACCTGTTCGGTCTGTGACAAGGTTTATTCTGATAAATCCTCCCTTCAGATTCACATGAAGAATCACACAGGTGACAAACCCTATGTTTGTAGATTCTGTGGCAAGGCATTTACCGTGTCCACATACCTGTTGTTACATGAACGGAATCACACGGGGGAAAAACCCTACCAGTGCAATGACTGTGGTAAGCGCTTTGCACGACCTTCAGGTTTGCATAGCCATAGGGTTATTCACACTGGTGAAAAACCCTATAACTGCTCTTTTTGTGGTATGGCTTTCAGTTCCTCTTCTAGTTTGAAGAGACATAAGAACATTCATACTGAGAACTGGCCATATAAGTGTGAAATTTGTGGTAAGGGATTCCGGTGTGCAAGTAATCGGACAGATCATATGAGGGCACATGCTAAAGGAACAGTCCGCAAGCCAAGCAGAAATATAAATTTACTAGCTAAAAAGCCAAAGAAAGATGATGGTATGAAGTGCTCAGTTTGTGGTCAGAGGTTCAGTGAATCAGAGTATTATGAACATATGAAGTATCGAACGGGGGATACATACTCGGAGTGCTGTCTGTGTATCCGAGGCTTCACATACCGAAATGATCTCAAAGCCCATATACGTTGCCATTTAGTGATACATAAGTAGTGCAAGCTATTAAATGATTGCAGTTCGCACCTGTAGGCCAGAACCCATCATTTCATATTCTTGCCAATTTAGGCCTGCAGCTTGCCTCTTAAACTTAGAATAATTTGAACAATGTCAGTGATAAGACCATCATTATGATTTTCTCTGCTGTTATGATACTTCTATAGGTCAGTAAATGAAACATACATCTGCCTGTGACCTCATGTTGATATTGGATATTTGTGGACAGATGAGGGGAAAGGTTCCTCTAAGGCAAAATGTGACATTTAAAATTGAACCTATAAGCTTTAAAATGAGGTATAAAAGTTGCAGATAGCCCTTCTGGTCTTGGAGATATTGCTCCACAAAAATGGAATGACATGACTCTATCAATACACCCAATAAGCTTTATCATTTATTGTTTTGATTGAATCAGGCATCTAATTAGCATATAATGATTTAAATCTACCAAAAAATATCTAATTAGCATATAATGATTTAAATAATCTACCAAAAAATAACCAAACCTTTCCATACATTTGGGCATAGCTTTAGATCTAGAAATGGTATTTATATATATGCTTCTTTCAGCTATGAATCTCCATGAATCATTCTATTCATTGATATTATTTTTTTTTCTATTTGGAATATAATTTTGGTTGCCATGGCAATGCATATATCTGGAAAACCTTATTTAGGCCTTGTTTTGGATTCAAAACATTCCATTTACATTCCAAATGGACAGGAAATGCCAGAAACTAGAACGATTTTGAGAAAACCATCTAAATCTGTGTAAAAAAAGTACATAAGAGCAAATTTTGGCCTATTTTTCACAATATTGGCCTCTTTAGCTCCCCTAGTGGCCAAACCCAGTACTAAAAAATCCCGCAGGGAGAGCCCTTTCCCCTCATCTGCCCACATTTATAAACAAAGAAGTAATATAGTGGGGCTTTTTAGGCCTGGTTTTTGGAGAAGGGAGAATTACAAAACCTATCGACGTAAGTCGTATTGATTAACATAAGTACAGTTCAACAGTTTTTCTCTCTGTGTGGCAGTTACTGTAAATTTGGGTAATATGTACACTAATATTGAATACACTGATAAATTGACTGATATGCATATTCATATATACTACCGTGATACCCCAGGGTGATGCCTCATGCTTACGGTGCACCCCCCCCCCCCCTAGGTTGCACTACACTTATTGATGGTAGGTGGCAGCAGGTCACACAAGGTAGGCCCACACTGAAGGGTGTTGTACAAAGATTATTAGTCTAAATTCAACAGTGGAAATGTAAATGAGGCATCAAATTAATCCTTATACTAACAGGTTTGAGTGCTATCTAAGATGGATTTTGATGTTAGATTGGGCCTCTGAGGTGAAAAGGAATTATTGATTTGATGTAAAATATTCACTGCAAAAGTACATGATTTGGATATGTCCACAGGAAATGGCCTGTAAAAAGATTAAGTCACAAAGCAACCATGCAAACAGGTCTAATCTTTTAGGAGAAATGTGTGGCTATAAGAAAATCATAGTAGCTAACCTCAACGAACAGCAGGGATATTTTATTTCGGCCCATATCCTATATAGAAATATATAGAGAAAACAATTAGTGTAGTGCAGCCCCTATGTAAGATATACCCCCAACTTCAGAGAAACCTATAAAGCGCACCTGGGGCTACAATGGTGATAGCTACTGGTTAAAATTTAGGAACGGGTGGGTGGATAGATATGGAAGCAACTGTTTGTAATCGACAATTGTAAATTAAAATACTGGAGAAGGCGAGTGGCAAGAATAAAGAAATCTGAATGAAGCAGGTGTATGTTATATATTAAACACATGAGGTTATTGGAAGTGTTGGAATACAACACTAGATGTCAGCAAAGACACTTCATCCTCCCAAAATGGAAATGTAATGCTATGTTTCATCCACATGGCACAAAATGCCCACATGGACATATGAGGGGTTTTGTAGTCAAATTGTTAAAATGTACATTTTGTTGTACCTAATGTGGTCATACGGTGGGAGGGTGTCCTGTAGAGTTTGTTATGTGGACACTTTGTGCTGCAGGACTAAGGGCCAAGGCATATATTGCCAGTGGGGGGGGGGAGTGAGTGAGTGAGTAATAGATGTTTAACGCCATTTCGACAGCTAAGGTCATATTCATGGCGAGAACAACATAACACAATTTCACAGAGGAATGTGTCGGTGCCCGCACATATGTGCACCACACACATCCGAGGGACCCTTTTAAGTGGGATAGGGAAGCCCAAGGGGGGGGGGGGGGCTTGTTAGATATAAGGGAGATCATTTTGAAGAGGATGTCCTTGGTGGTGGAGGCTAAACCCCGATAAACCTTCACATGTGGAGGGGGATCAAAACTAAATATGAGCAATGCAAGTACCCATTGCGAAGCATCATTCCACACATGTATCCGGTTTGTTTGCTTTGTTTTGTTGTTGTTGTTTTTTTTTTTGGGGGGGGGCATTTTGCAAAATCAGTTCTTAGTGTGGGGGGGTCACTATAACTTTTATCATTTTAGGGGGGGGGCTTGTGGAAAAATATTGCTAGTCAGCCAAAATTCATCAAACGTCTCCCCCCAGCTGGCAATAAATGATGCAGCCCTGAAACGCAGCAGAACAGGTGAGGAATGGACAATTCCTATTAGTGTAAGCAGGAATTATCTGTATACTGTGCTATATTAGATAAAATCTTAACTGTCAAATAACAAGACCTACAAAAGTTTCTGTATATCTGAAGATTAAATGCTAATAACAATAAACTTCCATTCACACCTATATTAATTTTTATTCATGTTTTTACATTTAAAAGGGAGAACAGTAAAGTGATGGACATATATCTGGCCATTTAGAAAAATGATAGTATGCTCTATGTATATTCTGTGAAAATGATAGTTCCTATAGTAATTTGTTATAAGAGAAATAAATGAAACTCCATACACAAAAGCCAAATATCAGAAAGGAAGGATGTAATTGTTTTCACTCCGTTGTGGTACAGCTTTCTTCCCTTCTGTCCGAACTCCTTTAGGCATTTAAAACTTTACTGCAGCCAATACAAAGAAGTATAACATACCATTTGGGGTATAAATGAAGACCAGTGATACTTCACTTTGGTTGAACCCTTTCAAGACATAGCTAATATAGTTGTTCTGACAATGCAAACAATAAGTTTTTTTTTCATCCAGAGGTCCAAATGAAGCATTCGTGGGTTCCTTATCTAATAGGCTCATTACTAATATATCATGCAGGACTGGTACAATTTGAGGCTATTTTCATTCATTCAAAGACTACCCTGGGTCTTCCTCTACAAGACTGTTTCTTGCACTGTTCTGCATCGTCTGGTATGTCTTGCTGGTCTCTGTCTCCTACAGCACTTTAGAGCACACATACAGGTATGTCTGAATACAGATCCTGTCATACAATACAATACAACATTGATGCTGTGATTTATGTAATCCAATTGAAGGGTCAGGATCAGAGGGAGTTTATCCTCGATTACAAATTCTATCCCTAATAGCCTGTATCCAGACAACATAAATAGAACAATCCGCCCTGGTAGGGTGGTTATTACAAAGACAATGCATATTATAAACATCATGATAGTGAGGTTAGTGGTATTGTCAGCAGATTTCATGGCATTAGAACTGTGATGCCCTTTTCTGAATGCTTTCTGGGAGTTAAGCCTCCTTGCCATCAGAACATTCAGAATGAAAATTATGAAGAATGGTATAATGCTATACACAAATATGTTGACAAGATTAAATATTGTATCAAACAATGATCCGTACCTAATGAAGTCACAATATGTAATTGTGTATAAGACATGGATATGTCCAGTGAAAAATGCTGGTATATCAAATATGCACATAGTAATGATCAGAATTGTTACTACAATGAACAGGTTCCTTTTTGTACAGTAGATGTGCACCGTCAATGGATGGAAAATAGCCAGAGCACGTTCAGCTGATATCAATACAATCAAGCAGGCTGAGATATTACCTGTGCTACAAATGAGAAATACCACTACACGGCAGACCCATGGTGATGAGGAAAATGGGAGTAGGGGATATATTCCATCTTGTTTCATTAAGATTGACCATAAAAATAAATTATCTATGACAGCCAGGATCACCATAAGAATGAAGAAGACAGATCGTTTACAAAGGGAGCCATATAAAATCACAATGGTTGTCAGACTATATATTTAACACACAGTATCATGGTTAAAATCCGTTCGTATAGTAAGACAGTAGGTACCAAGGGATGTACTACATCGGTAATGTTTGTATCACCAAAGAAAATATCTGAAATAGTTTGGTTTTCCATTGTATGATTTGTGTCTGTCAGCTTCTCTTGACTAATTTGTAGACCTATTAACCTTTATAAGTTTCACGATTCCAAATTCTCGAAAATTAAACTAGCTTGTGTTGGTGGTATCCAATCACACTTGTCCTATTGTTGGCATTTAGGACAAAATCTAGAAATGAAAATCTGTAGAACTGGATTAACAGAATTTAGTAGTCACATTGATTCACTATGCAAGTATGGCAACCATTTCCAGTGTCATAATATTGAACATAACATACGTTAACAACATAAAATTAGTCAAACATAGAGATGTCTTCCCTGGTTTATTGTGCATAATTATAATGCTATCTTATAATTGTAGTAAGAAGTGGAGCCTTTCAATGACACAAGATGTACATAGCTAAAGGGCAAGGGTTAAAAACAGCCAGCCTTCTACTTATTAATCCATGGCAAATACACACTATTTGCCTTGATGTCATTGATTTGGGATCATCTTTATGATACTAGGTAAACAAAGTACATGCTTTCACCAGTGTTGCGTTGAAACAATACTGTAGTCAGGAACTTTTGACTGTGTGAAACATCAATACATGATACATCAAAGGTGAAAAGGATGAAAATATACTGCTTTTTTTCAGAAACATTTTTCTCATTTTAGATTAATGGTGACATTTTCTAAAATCTTGTTATTCTGTTTGTTTTGGTTCTTGTAAATTTAAATAAAATCTACACTGCAGGCAAGAAGGACCTCCCTGTGGTGATATTGTTTTTACAACTATCATGATAGTGACAGTCCAAATAGCCCTTCCCATGTTCTGATCATCCTCATCTTTACATGGTACCAGTACTTTCCTGGATTGCTCTCCCTCCTCTTTGGCTTTGATTTGATGAATTAGAGCTTCTAAAACATTTCAAACAACGCATTAAAGTCTGCCTAAACACAGATCCAGTCAGACAGTACAAGACAAGATTTGCACTGTGGTTGATATATCTTACCACTTGGCATAAAAAAAAAACGTTTTTTTTTTAACTTAAAAAAAACACGTTTTAATTGGTTTCCCTATTGAGTTATTAACTAAATATGAGCAATGCAAGTACCTATTGGGAAGCGTCATTCCACATGTGTATCCGGTTTGTTTGTTTTGTTTTTGTTTTTATTGGGGGGGGGGGCATTTTGCAAAATCAGTTCTTAGTGTGGGGGGGTCACTTTAACTTTTATCATTTTAGGGGGGGGGGCTTGTGGAAAAATATTGCTAGTCAGCCAAAATTCATCAAACCTCTCCCCCCAGCTGGCAATAAATGATGCAGCCCTGAAACACAGCAGAACAGGTGAGGAATGGACAATTCCTATTAGTGTAAGCAGGAATTATCTGTATACTGTGCTATATTAGTTAAAATCTTAACTGTCAAATAACAAGACCTACGAAATATTCTGTATATCTGAACTTTTTTAACTTAAAAAAAAACGTTTTTAACTTTAAAAAAAAAACGTTTTTATTGGTTTCCCCATTGAGTTATTGGTTGAGAAAAACATTTTTTGTCACGTGGGTTAACTTATATGTTATAATCACAGCTAAACTGCCATTTCTGACCAGATCTGTACCAATTATCTTAGACAATGAGGGCAAAATAACACAGATCTCTGCTGGCACACTGCAAAAAAGGTGTTTAAAGATACACACCAAATTTTCTCAACACCAATATTTAAACATCTAAACACTTGAAGTGTTTAGGTGTTTAGCTTTTAAACACTTATTCTCAAACACCTAAACACTGAAGTGTTTAAGTGTTTAGCATTTAAACACTTGGTTAAACACTTCCTAGTTAAACGCGTTTAAAATTAAACACGTTTAACACTTAAGAAGTGTTGAGAAAAGTGGGACAAATAAGTGTTTAACCAAGTGTTTAACTTCTAAACACTGGTGTTTAATCCCTAAACACTGTTTTTACAGTGCAGGATTGTTATTATAAATAATATACATACAGCCAGCAATGTGAATGTTAAATTAGTATTTTCTCCAGATGCCTTTGTTTGCAGATGATTCTGGGGTTGATGCTGGGATCTGAATTTTCTTTGATGATTGACCCTCTTAATAATTTTTATATTCAGAATGGAAATAATGCAAAATGGTATAATACAGTAAACCAGTCCAAGAAGAAGAAAATAAAGGGTTTGGGGTAAAGTTGAAGATCCAAAGGAGTAACATACAAATACAATAAACCAAGAGGAAATTGTACCAGGGCAGTACTTCATTATGACAATCACACGACATAGCCACACTGATTGAGAAAATGGGAGTAAACCATGTATTCCATCTTGCCACAAAATATCACAAAACAATGTGATGTTATCTGCAATAGCTAGAAGTAGTAGAAGTACCATAAAGACAGAAGGCACATTCCAGCTTAGGTATCTCAAAAGAAAAACTGGTTTCTCATCACCACGCGCATAATAAAATTGTGTTTTGAATAATTCTTTTTTTTTTCTTTTTTTTTTACATAATTTTAGTCAAAGATCATGGTAAAAATAGACAAACATGAGCATATTTGGTATCTAATTAAAGCTAACGATGTCAGCAATGCAGTTGACCAGAGATTGAGTACATTTTCACAACTTTTTATAATCAATAAACTCAAAATTTTGGTCTCGCCCCACACAGTTTTCGCCCCGATATGCCCAGGTCGAAAAAAAAATCACCCTCGTCATATTTTTCAGGGGTTGGTAATGAGAAACCAGTTTTTTTTTTGAGTGGCCTTAAGTCTATCTTTCCATGTCCTCAAATGCAATTAGTTCATATTATGCTATGTAATGCATACAGCATAATGTGAGTGGTTTCTAATGAATCCTGAAGTCTCAGAGATATTTTCCATGAGCATAGATATATTTTTATGTGATATTTTTCCTGAAGTATATAGGTCAAATCATGGACAAACAGTTAAAAACGGCGCACATTCAAATACCAGCGCTTAAACACGATGATACAGTGTACAATATCATACACTGAAATGCTATACTTAGATGTAGATACATATTAATTTGTAGTGATAAAGCCAAATTAATATTTCAGTTTCTTTTATTTTTAACATCATGAATAATGAAACATCATACACCTATATTGATAACGAATGTCATTGTGATCTATATAAGGTATAAAATATGTGCCTTATCCACATTGATCACATTGTAACATAATGAATGATACAGGGTGTAGCACTTCATTGAGGCTAGTATTGGGAGTGTTTTACAGTTCATGACAGAGGAAGTAGCACTTCATTGAGGCTAGTATTGAGAGTGTTTTACAGTTCATGACAGAGGATGTAGCACTTCATTGAGGCTAGTATTGAGAGTGTTTTACAGTTCATGACAGAGGATGTAGCACTTCATTGAGGCTAGTATTGGGAGTGTTTTACAGTTCATGACAGAGGAAGTAGCACTTCATTGAGGCTAGTATTGGGAGTGTTTTACAGTTCATGACAGAGGAAGTAGCACTTCATTGAGGCTAGTATTGAGAGTGTTTTACAGTTCATGACAGAGGATGTAGCACTTCATGATGGCTGGTACTGGAAGCTTTTCTACAGTTGATGACAAGATGCAGCACTTCATGTTTCCAGGTACAGTATGTGTTTTACAGTTCATGACAAAGGAAGTAGCACTTTATTGAGGCTAGTATCGGGAGTGTTTTACAGTTCATGACAGAGGATATAGCACTTCATGGTGGCTGGTATTGGTAGTGTTCTTATAACACAGGGTGATAGAGAGACTAAGTTCCGGCGAAGAGATCTTCTACAACTCCACTTCAGTGATTGTGGCTGACATACGAAAGTAATGATCTGCTCCAGTGAGTCATGGTATGGTGGGATGTCTCTCTCATGGCAGACATTTACCAAATCAGAACTGAATTCTAGTAGATCTGCTTGTTGTTGCCTTCTCTGCTTCAAACTCAGGAAATGAATTTTCCTTCTTTTCACACTGGTTTGCAATTTATTTTCCCCTCTGCGAAAACCTTGATTTGTACTTAAACAGAGCTGCTCGCCTTGGTTTATCCGCTCGTTGTATGCCTGCTCTAGGATAGCAATGTCCTCTTTTGTCAGTTTCACACCTGAATGTAACAATATTCTGGCTATGTGAAATTGGGGTGTGCTATTGCAAAGAGCAGATGTAATCAGGCTACTACCCTGTCCTCTAGAAGCAGATTTGCCATTTTTTAACAGCACATTTGTGTCAGCTCCATGTTTGATGAGCCACTTGACACAAATGGCTTTTGGTGTTTCATGCCAGATTACCCTAGCCAGGGCTGTGAAACCCCCATATTCCTTCTCAATATTAACTCCCCTCTGGAATAAGGTATTATACAAATCCAGAGGGTAAAGCACATGTTTGATGCATTGGTGAAGTAGAGGTAGAGAGTTTCCAAATGCATTAACAGGTTGATCTACATCAGAAACACTATTCATTAAATATTTCAATATTTCTACCTCATCTTCAAATGGCCTTCTGTAAATATTCAGTAGGGTATTGTGGAATGCCAGCTCTACCATAGTCTTACCATCTGAATATTTGGTGCTATTGGCGTCTGATAGAAACTTATGTTTCTCTGTCAATAGTTTAACTGCGGGAACATTGGCATTGTCAATAGCTATACTCAGCGCTGACTTCTGTGAGTGAGGACAAATTGTCCACAGGTTAGCACCACTGTCTATTAAGAATCCACTCATATCTGTATGTAAATAAACAATTGTCCACATCAAAGGGGTGAAATCCCAATTTCTGTATTTTGGCTTATGTAGCTGATGCTCCTCTGACAAATCCTGTAATTCCATGTCAATTCTCCCTTGTAGGTGAATATTTGCCCCTGTCTTCAGCAGGATTCTGAGTCCCTGCATCCAACCTTCTATTATCACATAGTGAATGGCAGCAAGGCTGCAATCTGTCAATCTATAATGGCTCATCCAGGGTAGGTTATGTTTATATTCTGTAGGATACACTCCTGGTTCAAAGTAATCATCTACAAACCAATCCGTTGACAGCATCTTACTAAGTCCTTCTTCATCATGATTATTAATCAGAGATCTCAGAGATGTACATCTCCTGTACTGAAGTGTGCTTTTTTGGAAGAATCTTTTCAATTTGCTTCCCATTTTGAAGTAATTGTGTTGACCACAAAGAGAATAGGGGGGGGGGGCTCCAAGTTGCTGCAGATATGAAGCAATGATCTAACTAGTGTGTCACATCTGATCAGGTTAACCTATTTTATATGGTCTAAGTCCAGTATCAGGGAGTAGGATGTGTTTGTTAGGGATGAGTCATTTATTGTGAGATATGGGGGGTAGGGCTTTATTAAAAAAATCATCCTTTTTCTATGTTTATGCTGATTGTTTGTTGTTGGACATCATGAAGTAATTGTTTGTACATGATTCTCATGGCCAATAAAACCTTTTCGAACTCAAACTCAACTATAAATCAGAGTATGTTATTTGCCATTATATCCTGCACCCCTGCATCAAAGCGCATAAAAGTGATTATTGTTCAGAAGTAAGGGGTGGAAAATGTATTTTTTAATAACTAAAGAAAAATGTCATGGAAAGTCACTTCATGAAAAGTTTGGGTAATCAAATATGCATCATGAATCCCCCTAACAATGAGAATGATTCATCCTACACGTGCCCACATTATATAGGAGTGTTCTGTTGGGGGAGGGTTATATCTTTATCAGACAATGACGTCAGAGATAAAGAAAATGACCAACCAGAGTGATAATAGATCATTATACCCATATGTTTTTGTTGGTTTTGTTTTTAAATGGTTATAAGTAGACCTTAGATATATAGGTCTACTAAATGAAAATTAAATCAAAAGGTAGTTACACAACTGATGTATTTCTGTACAATATCAGAATATTTTAGGATAGTTTATCTACCAGATTGCATGCATGTTTTTGTTGTTGTCGTTGTTGTTTTGGATTGGGGAGGTGCTTTATCTCTTTATGGGGCATACCCCCCACCCAGTGAGGCCTGGTGGAGCCAATATTGCCACTGAAATTCATGAAGTTACAAGCTATGCAATAAAAATCTTTGATTGCATTGCAAGTAGTGCAGGCCTATATCTGCTATACCACCCTATAAAACAAAAAGACCTCCACACACATGCCCCCCGATGGCCAACGTTGAGAACCAAATACTGAATGGTCGGGTGCATTAATGAAATCAGAATATTTTGGGATAATTTCTCTATCAGATGGAGTGTGAAGTAGCGAAGAAACCCTATATTACTGATGGCTAGGCCCCACACATGCCCCTGGTGGCCAGCAATGGGTTAGAACCAAATTCTCAATGGTCGGATGTACAACTCACTTAATTCGTATAATCTTGAAGAAACCGTTTTATCATTACAAAGGAGAATGAGCCAGCATCAATGACACATAAGAAAATGTTAGATTACTACAAGACAAAATGTGTCAAACTCCCCCTCTTCATTTATTGATAGTCATCAGGATGAGGATGCTTTTATATACTATATACTTTGCACAGTATCATTAACAAAAGAAAACTACAGCTTTTGTCTCAATATGGAAGCATATTGTTTAGTTTGTGCACATATCGGATGTAAGGATCTATATGACAAATTTAGATGATGATTTCGACTACCAGTACATCATGTCCCGGATTATGTCAGAGCACATACATATTTATGCAGTTTACAAAAAGGTCAGACCTGCAGGGGACAGTAAAATCTATGTACAGATGTGGTTGGTATGCATAGACCTGATTCCTTGAAGAAGATTGAATGTAATTTGCAACCAATAAGTGGGACGACCAAAACCGTAAAACATTATTCAAATTTGGATATGATGATTGTTTATATCAAAATAATGAAATGAAAGGCATTTGATTTTGTTGCTAAAGCGAATCGAAAATCATGTCTACATAGTATGAAAACAGTAGTTATTCACGTAGGATGTGTTGACTGGGGACCTTCATTACTCGAACCTCATTTGCCTCCTGTGTAAGTGCACAGAAGCTACAGAAACAAATGGTACAACAGTCCCCACACTCCGAGCCTTTGATGCCACGTCTCTTCCGGATCTCCACACGAAGAATGAATTGGGTGAAAATGCTCACAAATGGGATGACTGCTCCTATACAGAAGAGGCAACAGGAGTGACCAAGAGCCTCAGCATTCTTTCCAACCTTGAATTAAACCAAAGTTTCAGTCAATCATTGACATATATCTTATATCCACATTTGCTAAGAGATGAAGGGGTTTTTTTCTCAATGATACTGAGTCTCTTCTATATTGTTCTACTAGAGGTTCTTTTATACCTAGCATTCAAACTATTATCATTACAATTTAGATAATATATAATTGATGACAGTCTTGTCAAAACACCTTGAAGAAAGACTTAAAATTAAAAGAAGAAAATGAATACACCAATCACACAGACACACCAATAGTACAGTATTCTTATCTTAAAATGCTCAATGTATAAAACTGAAAAAAAAAATTGCTACTGATTCAAATCTTTACTTACGATGTAGCATGAGCAGAAGGTGCTGAGCAGACACAACCCACAGTTACTGCAACAACTGCAAAGGCCTTTATCCCAATTCTCCACTTTCATTGGAGCCACAAATGCCTGTTGAGGTCCAGGAGGCACAGTTGCAACAGCTGCAGGTACTGGGGCCATTGCTTGATTTCCCCCTGGACCATAACCTGGCTGGGAAACTCCAGCCTGCGGATACAGAGGTTGAGGTGGATAGCCTTGTGGTGGGTATGGCTGTTGGTGGTATCCTTGTTGTGGGTTATAGCCCTGTTGTGGCTGTGGATACCCTCCTTGCTGGATGGTGTCCGAGTAACTTGGCGGAGCATCCTGAGCCCCTGCAGCTAAGCCTGTGGGTGTATCAATCACATTTGGTGCCATTTGAGTAGCTGGACTAGCAGCCATAGTAGCAGCACCTGCATTTACTAGAACTGCAGCAGCAGTATCTGTTTCCACAGGAGGAGGTCCCTTCTCATCATGCACCGACCCATCAGCAGAACTTGCCTCCACACCACTGCTCCCACTCATGGGTACCATTCCTGGAAGGGCCATGGACCCTGCTGGAGGAGGGCCCCTGACAGTAGATCTGGGTTTTGGTACTGGAGCAGCGTGATCTGTAGTTGATGCATTAACATCAATAGCCATAGCCATCTGCTCAGCAAGTTTCTGCTCATTTTCACCTGGAGGAGCACTTGGGACTACCATACCTGCTAAAGCCCTGGCCCCTGGAGGTGGCCGCCTTGTACTTGGTTTAGGTGCAGGCATCCTGCTGGATTCAACTTCAGGTCTCTCCTGTGGAGGGTCACACCCTGGAGGTGAACCTTTATCCATAGCTGTTACCAAAGAGCAATTATTTGAATTTAATCTTAAGGATTTTCCACTAGACCTTTTGTAATAAAGCTACAAAGACATGTGAATCTGTAGGATACCTGATCGGTAATATCCTCAAACATAGGTGTCATTTATCTCTTTGGGAACATCCTTCCGTGGAATAATAAAATTATGCAATCATGAGTGTAGCTTGACCTTTGGGCATCACTATATAGATCTAGTGGTATCCACAGCATATAGGGAAGGTGGGATAAGGGTAGGGTGAGGTATATACACTGGTGATACAATTTATGGCAGTGCCAAATGAACATAATTCATACACACGTGCTTTACCTATCGTCCCTACACTGAAAAAATAGGGTCCTCAAAGTAGGTAAAACTTGACAAACCTGGACAATGTCTTCATGTTGACAACCTCTATGCCTATATTGATAGGCATCTTACTCAAGGATCGCCATTTAGAGCCACTTTAATTCTTGGCCTAGGCCATCCTAAGTTGTCAAGATGAAGAGTCTGTGATGGGGAGGACAGGTTAAATTTGACAGCTTTTAACTCACTGCTGCTCACTTAGAAGCCCATAGCAACTCCAATTTCTTTGTGTGTAACGACGGTTAAATGGTGTCGATACATGATGCCATTTGACTTGTTATGATGGATGAAAGGAGCCGTGGTGTGCATCTCGCCACTCTATAACCTACTTGTACTTCATAATGATTGTGAAATGTGGCCATGCAAAATGTGTAATTACAGGGTTCCCTGTTTGGCCATCTTCGTGCGGAGTGATCTGGGAGAGTGATTAAGTAAAGTCATAGAAAAAAAGCTGTACAAAAGCGAATGTTAGAGCATACCTGTTGTTGTGATTTAAGGTGTCTCAGCTCATCAAATAGGTCTAGACCTTGCACCCCATAAAAAGGTTCTTACGTGTAAATCAATAAAGTCTATCATGCTTGCGGAAGTTATGAGTCAGGATAATGAATGAATGATCACGTCTATTTCTTCGCCTACAGTAGTGCCCAGATGGATAGGCACATTTCTGATATGAATGATAAAAACGAAATTGAAAATTACTGGTTATTGATTATTGAATTACTCTTTCCCTGAAAAAAGTACATTGTTTATTGTAAATTACAGCTACCCATGCCCCATGGTCAATACATTTATGCCAACTATATCATAGGTCAGTATAGCAGTGTATGGCTGGCTAGTTATGAAGATAAGAGATGAGATAAGGGGTGATAAGCAGGTCATACACAAATACTATCACATACCGGACAACACTGACCATCTGGTTAGGCAGATTAGAAGGGGGGTTACTCACTGAAATCCAAATGCCTATTGGGAATATAAACTGTCCGCATAATATGACCTTTCTACAGTAAAGAGTTTATAAATTATGATTAATTATGTAGAAAATATCATTATAATTATCATGTTCTCCACATCTCTTTGAGGACTAACTTCTTTATTCTTAAAGCACCTCTGAAATTAGCTCGATGAGCTATATCCATGTTCCACATCTGAGTTCTCTTCAAAATAGCTGAGTTCTACACTATTTCTTTCTATTCTCAAGCATAGGCTGCTACGTTATTATAGTTTAGGTATGTTTTAATAGATTGCTATAAATCCTTGCATATAGTGTCTAACTCATATTCGAGGATATGGTCTGAGTGCATCTTATAGGCAATGTTATTCTATTTTATATTCATATAGGACTAAGCCTTATAGGGTTCCCTACAATTCAGGTTGCACCTTATTATGCACGAGGTGCACCCTATGTGAGGTTTTAGGGTAGTCTGAGAACATCCAAGGATATTGGAGTGACACCCCCCCCCCCATCATCTCCATGCCTACTACTCAGGCCAAAGTTCACTGTCCACTGCCCACACTTTCTGACTCATAGGACCTATTGTGAAAGTGGCAAAAACTTGTAAGTGACATAAATCACTCTCTAGGATAGTGTACGACAACTCAAAGGAATTAGGACTGGGAATATTTCAAAATCACTAAAGGAGTTACTCTGGAAACATCTAACTATTACAACATGTCAAATCCAGATAAGCCAGAAGTAACACCTTCAGCACCTCCTGAACCCCAACCAAGTGTGAGGCGCCCCCCTCCAGGAGCCATGGCCCTTCCAGGTATGATAGCTCCTCAAGGTCCTCCAGTTAATACAATTACAGTATCAAGTCCAACAACTGAAGCTGAAATTGCAGCTGCAGAACAGATTGCTGTAGTTGCTATTGCATCAGAAATGGCTGCCTCAACCACAGAAGCAAGAGCGGCCCCAGTGCCACAGCCCAGATCCACTGTTAAAGGCCCTCCTGCAGGGGCCATGGCCCTTCCTGGAATGACAGGCCCCAGTGCCCCAACTGAGGCTCAAGTACCTGTAAATGAAGAGAAAAGACCTCCTGTGGAAACTGTGAGTAGTGTTGCAACAGCAGCGGCTGCTAGTACTGCTAGTGCTGAAGCTCAATTACCTGTAAATGAAGAAAAAAGACCTCCCATGGAAGCTGAAAGTACTGTTGTGACAGCAGTAGCCGCTACAGCTGCTATTACTGAATATGCTGCTTCTCAGATGGCACCAGATGGAGCAGGTACAAGTCAACATGCTTACGAGGCCCCACCAAGCTACTCTGAGACCATACAGCAAAGAGGGTATCCACAACCACAGCCAGGCTATAACCCACAGCCAGGATACCAGCAACAGCAATACCCCCCACAAGGCTATCCACCGCAGCCTCTGTATCCTCCGGCTGGAGTTTCACAGCCAGGTTATGCTCCAGGGGGATACCAAGCCGCCCCTGTACCTACACCTGGTGGTCCAGGAACCAGCCCAGAAAATGTAGGTTATGGAGCCACAGTCGCTGCTGCTTATGCAGTAACAAGTCCACCACAACCTACAGAGACAACACCCGCCATTACTACAATATCAGGTGGTCAACAGCTCCCCACAAAGACAAATGACTGGAATAAAGGCATCTGTGGTTGCTGCAGTAGTTGTGAGCTGTGTCTACTCAGCTGGCTCTGTCCATGCTATATGGTAATTAACACATTTTGTGTTCTTGGTCATTACTACCTTCTTTCCTCCATTTAGCACTATTTATATGATGACTAGTGATTGACTTTTCAATAACCTGTTCTTTATAATGTCCAAAAGTAATATTTTATCACATAATTTCATTTTATTTTCTTATTTGAAACATTAAAGCAAAGCAGTGGGTATAAAGATATTATAATGCATCCACATGAATCTAAAGGTCTGGTTCTACTGTGTCCGTTCAGTCCATTTTCTAATAATCCGACTGTATTTTCCTATACACTGTTTTTAAAGTTGGTCTGATTAGCAGAAAAAAGTAGCCATCAATTCAGCAGAACCAGCCTTTAAGACGAGTCATCACGAATAAACATTTAGGGGATGATAGTAGATTGTTGATTTCATAGTACCTGGTATTCTACTTAACAGCCTGAACTCGTGATTCCTGATGCCGTTTCTTTTGCCTTTATCTTATCTAGAACATTGAAAACATCAATGTTTTGATAATCTGATAAATTGTGATAGTATTGATTCAGAGATCGAATTTTCTCATTTTCAGGTTGGAAAGAATGCTGAGGCTCTTGGTCATTCATGCTGTCTTTATGGTGTGGGCTCAGTCATTCCTCTTATCCGTTGTGTTGCTCAAATCATGCTTCGAACTGAGATTCGTCACCGCCGTGGCATCAAAGGCTCTGAATTTGGGGACTTTTGTTATGTCTGTTTCTGCACTGTTTGTTCACTTACCCAAGAGGCAAATGAGGTCCGAGTTATGGCTGCACAGGAGATCGAGCGAGAGTAATTCAACATTTTAAGTACATCGATTACCTTGTGATTTTCAGTATTATGAAATGTATTAAATCATATGAGAGAATAATATATTTATACATCATGCAGACTGGTTGTATTTAATTTTTGTCTTACATTCCATTTTAAATCTGGCAGATATAGATCATTGATACAGAATGACGTAATCAATTTATGCATTCCTACCATACAGTATTGTTAAAACATTTCCACTCTAATGCAGTAAAGCAGAGGAATGACTTTAGTAATGCAGTTCTCTCTGAAACGAGTCTGCACGATTTTATGGAAACTTTCATGCCTGATGTAAAGTGTATGATGACAGGGATCTTGTACTGAAAAGGTATAACTGGGGCTCCCTCCTAGATGTTATGTTATCAGATAGGATTATTCCGTGTCCGATATTAGGCCCCAGAAACTGTAAAAAAATGAATGTTTGATATGATTTCTTTTTTGCTGATATTTTCACCCATCTAGGTGTCTCTAGGTGAAGTATGCCCATAGCTCTGTACCTATACTAGTGCTATAAATGTGCTTTGCCTGTACCTTAACATTAACAGTTATTGTGAATGAACCAAGTCAAAGCGTGTTTAGAAAATTGCATGAATAGGCTTATCATATAATTTGTTATTTTGTCTATGCTATCCATCTCTAACCATCATATAATTCATCTACAGGGGAAAATAATAGCATGGGCCTATAAGTAGTTTTCCTCTCATATATTGCCAAATGTTGAAACATGTTTTATTGCACAATAATTGTGAGTGTTTAAGGAACCCTGGCCATGGAAGAAAGAATAGTGAACAAAATATCTAACTGTTATAGAGACATTGTGAGAGGCATCTCATATTACATTGTTTATTTATGGGTTTCTCTTTGGTTATCAATAAATCGATAAACAAACTTTGTGCTATAAAACCCACAACCTGTGCTTTCTTGACTTGGCTCATTTTCTATGTTTGTCTTTACTCTCGTATGTCGAGAAAACCTTTATATTTCGGGGACAATTTACCTGAAAAGCTGTGGAAAGATGGTTGCACTCCTCTTTAGAAAACCCTACAAGTTCACCAATTGCCTCATTTTAACCATACATAGGTTTTCCTGTAACAATAACATGGACATGAACAAAATAAAACCAAAGTATATTTTTACAAATCTAGACGTTTTCCCCACAGAATGGTAATCATATATAATGATTATCTTTCACCATTCTACTGCATTCCCTCCCCATCGTGATTTGTGAATAGAGAACATTTGAAAAAGAATAACATCGCATGCTTAAATCAAATGGAGACACCGCCATAAAGTACTGCAGCCCTGTATAATGCACCAAGAGGTCATTTCAAAAGATGCTACAACTGGGCCGCTTCAACAGTGTTCAAATCGTACTGAGAGAAAATCGTTAAGACAATTAAGTATGGATCTTGATACATTATGCGGCCTCACTAAAGGATACATTGTAAAACCCCTGTGGGTACTTATATAATCCCTAAACTTTTTATCCAGAGTCTCCAGATCTGCTGCCTAACAGTTAGGCATATAGAACTAGTCCTTTGGAAATTTGAAAAAGAAAAATCCAAAAGATCAGTTCTATACCTTGGCATTTATTACTATGCTATTTATAGGTGGTAGATAAGGAATGATAATCTGATCACATGGCAAAAGGGATATCGGCATCATGCGCTTAATACAACTGATTATTGTGAAAAAGATTATGGTGGGGGGGAAGGTACTCACCATAATATTGGGCTCCTGTCCTATTCAAATTATGTCGTTGGTATTCTTGCAGTGAAGTACTATGATGCATTATAAACAGTCGTTTATTAGAATATTGTGAAGGAGATAATTCATAATAATTTATTATCTAAATCCTCTTCGCCGTGCATGCCTGCCATTATAACAGTGTTGAGTGGTGAAGACTTTATTGTTAGAGCCCCCCCCCCCATCTCTTTCCCCGTTTGACCTTCACTGTGTGATAAACAGGGTTTTCTGTTTACAGGTGACTATCTATCCCTAACAGAAGTCTGACTCATTCACCTCATCTCTGATTAAAGGTGATACAAGAGGGCTGTAGAAAGGAAACAGTCATCATTTGAGACCTTTCCATTTCCTCGTGACTTGGGATAGGTATACACATATGAAGCAATTCCCCACTGGGCATTAATTTGGAACATTATTGTAAAGAAGCACAGCCTTATCCTATTATTGAAGAGAAAGGCAAGTTTGTTTCTCTTTGGACAAGGTTCAGCTATTATTTAAAAAAGAATCATGTCAAACTCAGAAAAGCCAGGACTACCACCTACAGCTCCACATACTAATAATACCTTTGGTGGGCAGGCTAATGCAGCATTTGTTCCAGTTAGTCAAAGTCAAGGAGCAGCAGGAGGAGGCCAGCATCCTTATGATGCACCGCCAAGTTACCAGCAGTACCCTGGTCAACAAGGCTATCCACCACATTCTGTATATCCTCAGCTTGGAGGTCCACAGCCAGGAGGATTCCAAACATCTTTGATACCTGGAAATACTGGCTATGGAGCAACAGCCACCACCGAATACCCAATAACAAATCAACCACGACCTACAGACACGACACCTATTGTTACAATGCCCAGTGGTCAGAAATGTTTCAGACAACTACCGATGAAGGAAAAGAGCTGGGAACAAGGCCTCTGTGGTTGCTGTAATAGCTGTGGGCTGTGTCTACTCAGTTGGTGTTGTCCATGCTACCTGGTAATAGACCTTTAGTAATTATACCAATTTCGGTCATCATTGTCAGTTTTTTTTACCTTTTTTTACCCTTTATTGCACAATAGATATGATTAGCAGTTTCCTTTTCATTCACCCGCATTCTTACATTAAAATTTTAAATTTAATGCTCCCCAAGTAGCCCTGCAATGGTTAGAGAATGTGAACTACCATATTTGAGTCATCAGGAAAATGCAGTGCTGATAATGATAATTATGTTGCTTTGTTGATCCTTAACTTTCCTCAGGTACATGTATCCAGTGAAAGGCCTTATAGCCATTGTTGAAAATCTTAGAATGTCCCAGGCTGATGTCTATCTATTAAAGTCTAATGTAATGTGAAATAATACACCTATCAATTCAACTATAATTACTTCCCCCCTCTTTTTCAGATGGGAAAGAATGCTGAGGCTCTTGGTCACTCCTGCTGCCTATGTTGTGTAGGCTCAATCATCCCGTATGTCCGTTGTGTTGCTCAAATTATGCTTCGTACTGAGATTCGCAACCACCGTGGCATCAAAGGCTCACAGTGTAAAGACTGCTGCTCTGTCTGTTTCTGCTCTGTTTGCGCACTTGCCCAAGAGGCAAATGAGGTCCGCGTTATGACCTCAGAGGAGTTCCAATGTGTGTGATTCAATCATATTGTTCAAAATTAATCAATTGTTTTTGCATATTCCGTATATGACATCTCTGTTTGATAATGACACGTTTCTGATATAGCTGAATAATCTAATTTCAGTTCTATAAGCTCTTTAAAATAGGGCATGGGAAATTCATCCCGAATGGCCTTACTAATTTACTTGTACTGTACCTTATTGTTTGAAATACTCGCAACCCTAATAATTATGGTATAAGCCCAGGATTCCCATTTTTATTTTGAGAATTTTTTTTTTTTTTTTGATTTTTATAAATCTTTTATGAATTTTTGGGTGTACAGTTGATGGATTAATTAGGAATATCTTTTACATAATTTTCACATTTCTTATTCATTGTCAATGTTCTACCTTGAAATCAAAGAACCGGATAGATCTGCACATACATTTCTTTACAAAATCAAAAAATAAATAAATTAAAAAAAAACTGACCTACCGACCCTAGCTCTTTGAGTCATGTTACTGGAAACACATGAAATATTCTTTTTGGCCTTATCAAGCAATGCCTTGATAAAGTTGATATATGATTTCCAGTCAATACACATTTACATAATAAACTTTTACAACAAGTTTTTAATAGGTTTGTAATATAAAGTGTTTGTCAATAAGCCTTTTGACGTCTTGTTTTCATTAAAAAAGATTTAACCCCAAAAAAAATTGTTCTTTTTCTGTCCATTACGATATTATACATAGCATTCCTACCAATCAAGCATTGCCAGTTGGTTCTGGCTATTTCCCGCATACCAGTAGTCTTCCAAGTCCATATTCACTGCACTTGTGCCAGTATAGAATAATGGTGCATTATCAATGAAGCACGAATATTCTAACAAAGATCCTCATAGCCTTAATGCAAGGATTATAACTGGATCAACAAGATAAAAGGCGGTTCTGTGTGTCCCCTCATGGAGGTACCTTTCACCGTGTTGCCCCAGGTGCAGTTATAACCTTCTTGCACTAAGACGGAGGAGATTTTTGGCAGTATTTGTAATAATACTGAGTGAAGAATTTTGCACTAAGGTGAGCATTATGGTCTTCAAATTAGACATTTCGAAATTAAATGATGCAAGTCATATTTGCAAATGAAATTCATGATAATACATATAAGATAGATCATGATCCTATGGTCCTAATGGACATCAGGATAGAACTGTGTAGATCTATATTATACAGTTTACGGCAGCACTCATGTCCAACCCCCTTACCTTGCATATCATGGATCAGCTGACTATGTTATATAAGTACGGTAGGAGATAAGGGATGATAAACTGGTCAGATGACGCAGAAGGTCTATCAGTATCATACACTGACCACATGGGAAGAAGATTAAAGGGGTTACTCACAAAAACTTTGGATCTCAATTTAGATTTCAATAAGAGACAGGCAATAAGGTTTTGTAATGTTCCTTCATGGCTAATGCAATGATTCACTTTTGTTTAAGAATCAATACAGTGAGGGCTAATACATGAAAATCAGGAGTGATTTGCCTATAATATCATGTAATATCAGCGTAACCCCCCCCCCATCATTTTCTCCCTAGTCCCCCATGACTATACTTGATCCTACATGCATTCTGGGCAAAGTTCTTGCCACTTTAGTAGACTACATGTACAAATTTGCACTGTGGCTCATTCAGTGAAACTGACTGACCTAAGGAGATACAATACGTATTGTGAATAGGACCATCCCTCATTTGAAACGTGTGTAATTGCCAGAGGTCACCCTACCCAGCATCACTTTAAGACATTGTTCAGGAGAAATATAGACTCATATTATTTTTGGGGGGATAAAGCCTTTTCATAGTGACAAAAATATGTCCAATTCAGGGTATCCTGTTGGGCAGGCTAATGCAGCATATGCACCAGTTACTGATGAGAAGAGACCTCCTCTCACCACTGCCACTGCTGCAGCATCAGAAATAGCTGCAGTAACTGGCTCAACTGTTGCTGCCTTTGAGAGTGCTGCTGCACAGGCTGCTCCAAATGTATTTGCTCAAGGAGCACCTCAGGGAGGCCAGTATCCTAACGAGGCGCCACCGAGTTACTCGCAGCCAGGATACCAGCAGTACCCACCTCCACAAGGCTATCCACAGGGTGCCTATCCACAACAGGCTGCATATCCTCCACAAGCTCCATATCCTCAGGCTGGAGGGCCACAGCCAGGATATGCTCCAGGAGGATACAATTCATACCCAGCGCCTAAGCCACAACCAACACATACAACTTCTGTTGTCGTTGTGGGTTCTGGTTCAGCGCCAGTACCAAACCCACCTAAGGTAAATGACTGGGATAAAGGCCTCTGTGGTTGCTTCAGTAACTGTGGGTTGTGTCTACTCAGCTGGCTGTGCCCATGCTATGTGGTAAGTAGTTTAATTGATTTTCTATTTGCCATATTTTGAATTTTTTTATTATTTTTTTTTGTTAAACTTGTCTTTATCTTTATATTTGTACTGTCAGTTTTTACAGTTAACTACAATATTACACAATACCATTCGTCTTTTCCTGGCTTTAATTTTTACTAGAGATTTCTTATTGTGTCTTAATTTCATGATACAAATCTGAAGTGATATTAATATTTATAGATCAATTTAAGCCACTAAATATGGGCAATCTAATGTCAGAGCTATTATTATAGAAAAAGAAGGATCATGCACCATGGTTCCAGATGCTGGGTATAAATCATAATCACCATCACTCATCATTTTGGTCGGCACTGGAAAGAACAAAATCAAGATCTGAATGATGCAACCTTTGATTTAAATTAATTTTTTTGTGAATTTCAGGTAGGAAAGTATGCTGAGGCTCTTGGACACAACTGCCTTCTCTGGGGTGTCGGCTCAATCATCCCGATCGTTCGTTGTGTTGCTCATGTTCTTCTGCGGATTGAGCTCCGTGACCGCCGTGGTATCAAAGGCTCAGAGTTCGATGACTTCCTCTTTGTTTGTTGCTGTTCTTGTTGTGCACTTATACAAGAGGCACATGAGGTCCGCCTCATGGAAAACCAGGAAATCTCACGCGAGTAATCAGGCATTTTGAATGAAGCAGTATACTTCTAGAATGGTATTTGAAAAGGTTTATACTGGTATCATGTTTAGTGTATGCAAAACAATTCGGCTTTCTGGGCTAGCCCACATGGGGGTACAAACTGGTAATTTTTTTGGCTGGCTCAGCCCAGAAGCAAGTACCTGGGTTTAGCAAATGTGGAACCCACCTGGCAGCCCAGAAATTTACCAGCTTGAATCCACATCTGGGCTAGCCCAGAAGGGCCAGCGGATTCTATAGTGGCAATGTAGACATACTGGCTGGGTATTTAGTACACAGTAAATGGTATGCTACCTATTATGTCTCTATGAACTAATGTGATGCAGGGTGAGTATTACAACTTAAAGCCTTAATGACTCTTTTAGTAGGTTCATGGAAACCCATATTGACTACTGAGTTATCCACCCCATGTGATGATTATGTGAGAATATGATTGTTGTTACCTGTAGCTAATATAAAGAAGAGCACCAGTATGTTGTGATTATTGTTGGCCAATTAAGGTTTTTTAAAACTCAAACTCAAAACTCTTTTACCGATGCTTTTGAATATTAAACTGAGATTTAGATGCACAAATATAATTATGATATTGATTCCATACACGTATAGGTGCTTTCATCATCTTTCAAGGTGGGTCGCTACCAATGAATCGAAATCCCTAGAAAAGCATTACACAAACAAATCAAAATAAACATATTAAATGCTAATTTTATTGATAATTGGATGACGGTTAACATCATACAAAATCGAACAAGTGGAAATAAATTTCAAACATTTTATTTGAAGTTATTTTGTGGTTGATGTACATTTGATGAATTTTTTTATGTCTTTTAATCGATGCTACGTTTCGGATTATTTTATAATCCTTCTTCAGGCAGTTAGTCATGGTTTTTAGGATTTTACTGAATACAATTGCGTCTGCATGTACTTTCCACCCAGACCACTAGGTACAAGAGCAGTATCAAAAACCTCAAGCCATCTCAAAATGCTTTTACAAGGTTCAGGGCACAATGATCTTTGTACCCTGATCCAACCTGACTTTTTTTTTTCTTTTAGTTCCATTGATTTGGAACAGTTGGCCAACCCATTGACTGCGAATGTTATGAGAAGTTTTATTTTCAAATCATAATCCTCTCAGTTTTTATGACAGTGCAGAGGGAATGGGGGTAAATGCATACATGACATGTATCTATCTGGCCTGAAGCAACTAAATGTTTTTAGGATATTTAATTTTATATGCACATCACTTAATGCTTTCATTAGATAATGCTTTTTTCATTAGTTTCTAAAATAAATATTTTGTTACTTGATGTTGACCTAGGTTTGACTTTGGAAAGGGTAGGAGTAAAATGCACAATGGGAAAAAATTGTTGTATTACCTAAATGCGTTTGTTGTTGAAAATTTTATTAGTTCCTCATACATACATACATACAAAGAGTACTCTTTTCATGTCAACCAATTCACGTCGTTTACATGATAAACAAAACAGAACAGAATCACAAAATTTACAAAGAATAGCAAAGATATCATATATCAGGAGCACAAATTAAACAGAGCTACAATCCAGCGTTTTCAGACAGCATGACCAGCAGATATTAGGATAGGTGCAAGCTCTAGAGATAAGTCTTATGGATCAGGTAGAAGCGCTACATAGTAGTACAGCCTCTAATTTAGTAGAGTTTTAAATACATTTATTGTTAGTGCATGTTGTTGAGTTTCTGTCAATGCATTCCATAAGGTTTCGCCTCTATATAGTGGACTAACCCTATATTGAGCTAATCTTGGACTACTCACTCTTAATTTCAGTTTAGCACTATTTCGGGTGACACGGGCGGGTATTATGACATTATCCAGATCTCTTGACAAATTGTATATTAGGGTGAGCAAATGCCCCTTCCACCTCTCAGATAACTTTACACAATTACATTAGTCATGTAGCCTTTCACGGCTTATGGCCTGTGGGTCAGAGACAGCACCTTAAACAATGGTTCTGAAGAGTTTCCAGTGGACCTGTGTCCTGATCATAAGCACAGTCTATCATAAAATCCCCGTAATCCAACACAGGCAATATCATTCGTTCATATAGCTTAAGGGCTAGATCTTTGTTCGTATATTTTCTTAAACTTCTTAAGTGTTGCAATTTGGTACTTACAGATGACCTAACCTTGCTGCACTGTTGGCCGAATCTTAGATATCTTTCAATGATCACCGCTAAGTAGTTAAACTGATTAACCACTTCAAGGGGTTGATTACCAATGAAGAGATCTAGCTCAGATGTGTCTATAGTTTCATTCTCAGAATAAACCCACAGAGCTTTAGTTTTTTCACCATTTCAAGTTAATTTAAAGGTGCAGCACCATTGAAGCACATTGGTTAGATCACTCTGCATCTGCCTGACCAAGTCGCGCACATCTTGACCTGTGACAACGAGTGCGACATCATTAGCATACATAAAGTATGTCAAATATTCCAATACCTTGGATATGCTATTTATGTAGATAATAAATACACTGCAAAAATGGTGTTTAGATCCTAAACACAATTCTAAACATATTCTTGCAACGTTTTTGTAATCACATTAATTTCCTAAACATGTTTAGCCAAACAATGTGCTTAGCTCAAGTGTTTAGAAATGTAGGTGTTTAGGTTAAAACATTGTGTTTAGATATATGAATTTTTGTGTTTAGGTGTTTATGAATGTTTGTGTTTAGATGTTTAAATGATTTGATGGAGAGTTAAGGTTTGCAGACATGTATGCATTAAAAAAACAGAGAGATATTTTGTTTTTTTCTCATTTTAATACTGGGGGGGGGTACATCAGCAGGTATTTACTTGTCAAAGTCTCCAAAGATGTCAGCCACAGCTATATATGTGTACATGTATTACACACTGCATCAGAATGAGAGACTTGAGAAAGTACAACAGCTTGGCAGGAAGGACATTGCCTTATCTATTCTAGAATAACATCAAATAGGTGTCAGTCATGGACTTTATTGATTATGTTATGGTAATGATGGTGGCATGGGGTGAATATAGCCAATTTTCTATTGCCCTTTCCTTTCACATGACATTCTATGAAATGAAACCATGATGAACATGGGGTTTGGGGACATTTGTCACAACAATTGATTATAACTGTGTACAGATAGTCCAGTCAAAGGTAGTGCTGCTACCTGGTGTGGATTCAACATCCAAGTATCTAAACATATTGATGTTTAAATCTAAACACCTATTATTCAACTGTCTCAACTCTAAACATATAAACATGTTTAGCTTAAATGTTTATGTAGTTAGAATAAAAGTGTTCATTTCCTAAATGTGTAGTCGCTGAGACACCTAACTGACCTATATGCTTAGGTTTTAAACGTGTTTAGACCTAAACATGTTTAAAATCTAAACACTATTTTTGCAGTGTAGCAAAGGGCCGAGCACAGAGTCCTGAGGGATGCCACACATCACCCTTCTGGGCCCTGAGCTCAGCCCATTAGGCAGCGTTGTATGAGTATGGTTACCAAGGTAGTCCTCAAACCATCCAATGACCGTATCAGTGCAACCGGACTTTCTCAAGATTTTCAATAAGATTACGTGATCGACAGTGTTGAAAGCCTTCCTGAGGTCGAGGAACACCACCAACGAATAGTTGTTGATGTTCCTCATCTCAAAAACGCCCTGGACTAATCCATATACAGCATTGGAGGTCGATCTACCTGGTACGAAACCAAACTGCCTTTCATAAATTAGGTCCTTGTTTGATACATTATTTATTAGTTGTGAATGTTCAACCTTCTCCACTAGTTTTGAGAGACAGTTTAGCTGACATACAGGCCTCCAGTTGGTCACCTACTTCAGGTTTCCAGGTTTAGGCAGAGATATAATTTGTGCATGTTTTAAGACTTGTGGAAAAATACCAGTGGCCAAAGAATCATTCACCAAACTTTTCAGGAGATCAGGCTTTACTTTCAGAACATCTCTGATTATTATAGCGCACATAATTATCATCAATACCTGATGATTTATTGATCTTGATGTACCCAATCACCTTCTGAGCTTCACTCCGATATTTAATCTTATTTCTGTGGATATATTTTACCATATGTTTGAACTTGGCACTATTTCTTTTTGTAGATACATTATTTATTAGTTGTGAATGTACAACCTTCTCCACTAGTTTTGAGAGACAGTTTAGCTGACATACAGGCCTCCAGTTGGTCACCTACTTCAGGTTTCCAGGTTTAGGCAGAGATATAATTTGTGCATGTTTTAAGACTTGTGGAAAAATACCAGTGGCCAAAGAATCATTCACCAAACTTTTCAGGAGATCAGGCTTTACTTTCAGAACATCTCTGATTATTATAGCGCACATAATTATCATCAATACCCGATGATTTATTGATCTTGATGTACCCAATCACCTTCTGAGCTTCACTCCGATATTTAATCTTATTTCTGTGGATATATTTTACCATATGTTTGAACTTGGCACTATTTCTTTTGTAGAATCCATGTTTAAATCTCCCATAAGCCATACC
This sequence comes from Acholoe squamosa, assembly GCA_949317995.1. Classification (NCBI taxonomy): domain Eukaryota; kingdom Metazoa; phylum Annelida; class Polychaeta; order Phyllodocida; family Polynoidae; genus Acholoe; species Acholoe squamosa. The sequence goes on from OX439051.1 coordinate 35,719,799, forward strand.
TCTTGGTTACCAACATGGTCAGAGGCATAGGAAGCAAATCTTCATTGGGGGGGGGGCCCGACGAGGACACCATCGTGACCACCTTGAATTGTCGGCTGATGCGTGATGGCGTCTATATAATGCATATATAGAATTCATATAGAAAAGTAATTTTTGGTAAATTTTGGATCTGACTTTAGGCTCAGAGCCCCATTTTCCCTATGACATCACCATAATAATCTAATTTGATATGTAAAGTTTTAGCTTCTTTTCCATTGTGTTTATGAGTTCTTGGAAAATATCGGGGGCGGGGGGCCAGACATACTCAGGCCCCACCTCCTTCATGATTAGGGGGGCCAGGCCCCCCTGCCCCCCCTTTTCCTACGCCCCTGATGGTCCAACCCCGGGGTCCGACCTAAGTAATCTGTCAAGGGTCTCAAAACACCTAGAAACATTCCCTCGGGGGGGGGGGGGTCTATAGACAGTAAAAATAATGCGGTATTTCTGGGTGGGGTATCCAGTGCTTAGGCAAACACACTCAAGTTCACTGTTTAAAATACATAAGTCATCAATTACATTGGTGTAAGAGACATATTGTGCATGAACATAACATCCAACACCACCGCTTTTACGCCGCATATTCACTCTGTCTTGCCTATAGAAACCCATACCTGGGAGGTCAACTTCATATCTCATGTCATTTTTGTTTAACCATGTTTCAGTAATAGAGGCATAATCTACATTCCATTCTAACCTCCTGATATGGTTAATCTTGTCCTTCAGACTCTGCACATTAAGGTTTAGAAACGTTAGGCCTTTCTGTCTGCCAAACTCGAAGAACTCCAGATAAGTCATAATATCTGACACAATAATACGAGGTACGAGGAACAATTATACTCTTATTCAAAATAAAAAAAAAATAAAAAAAAAATAAGAGAGCTACTTAGGGAGGCCACAAGGTCTGGACATTTTGTTGTAATCCACACTTAGAGCCAAGCTTTGGTGTATAAAAAGAATGAAGCTATAACATGATATGAGTATAGCTGTTTAAATAATACCAGAACCACTTCTACAACTACATTACAGTACAACAGTCTTACAGTATCCAGTCGTACCACCATAACTTCAGTGTATATTCCTCATCCTCCATGTGAGGTATACATGCCGTGAGCTATGACAACTCGTTACAAATGAGGGTCCTTTAGATTGTACTGGTGGGTCTGGTTGTAACATGTTAAGAAATGTCCTCCCTTTATGAAAGTCATTGAAAGTGTTGGCTGCATTAACATACGTTTAGTGTAGAAATATCCTTGTAATGTATCTCTTTCATAAGAACCTGATTTAATAGCATTCATTCTGATGTTATTGTATTCCTAAATACTTGAAATCTTTCTTTAATCAAACAAGAATCACCCAGAATTGCAGCCCACAGTATTCAGAATTCAACTTTGGGATTATTCCGTTTCAATAACTTTGTGAATTTTAGACCTCTGTCCTATAAATATTTCAGGATACATAGTATAAAAAGTACCTACCAAGGTCAACTAGCTCAATGCCTAAACCCGAAAGGTATCCAGCGTCATCACTGAAGAACACAAGCATGACAAAATGTAAACCCTATTAATCTTAGTGCTGGCAAAGCTGTACATATGCATCTCTATTTCAAGTACCATAAACACCTGTGTATAAGCCGTATAAGCCATTTCAAGGTGCTGGTGCAGCATAAAGTGCACCTCCAGGAACTCATGGTGCAGCATAAGGTGCACCTCCAGGAATTCATGGTGCAGCATAAGGTGCACCTCCAGGAATTCATGGTGCAGCATAAAGTGCACCTCCAGGAACTCATGGTGCAGCATAAAGTGCAGCTCTGGGAATTCATGGTGTAGCATAAAGTGCATCTCCAGGAACTCATGGTACAGCATAAGGTGCACCTCCAGGAACTCATGGTGCAGCATAAAGTGCACCTCCAGGAATTCATGGTGCAGCATAAAGTGCACCTCCAGGAACTCATGGTGCAGCATAAAGTGCACCTACAGGAACCCATGGTGCATCATAAAGTGCACCTCCAGGAATTCATGGTACAGCATAAAGTGCACCTCCAGGAACTCATGGTGCATCATAAAGTGCACCTCCAGGAACTCATGGTACAGCATAAAGTGCACCTCCAGGAACTCATGGTGCATCATAAAGTGCACCTCCAGGAACTCATGGTGCAGCATAAAGTGCACCTCCAGGAATTCATGGTGCATCATAAAGTGCACCTCCAGGAACTCATGGTACAGCATAAAGTGCACCTCCAGGAACTCATGGTGCATCATAAAGTGCACCTCCAGGAACTCATGGTGCAGCATAAAGTGCACCTCCAGGAATTCATGGTGCATCATAAGGTGCACCTCCAGGAACTCATGGCACAGCATAAGGTGCACCTCCAGGAACTCATGGTGCAGCATAAAGTGCACCTCCAGGAACTCATGGTGCAGCATAAGGTGCACCTCCAGGAATTCATGGTGCAGCATAAAGTGCACCTCCAGGAATTCATGGTGCAGCATAAAGTGCACCTCCAGGAACTCATGGTGCAGCATAAAGTGCACCTCCAGGAATTCATGGTGCAGCATAATGTGCACCTCCAGGAACTCATGGTGCAGCATAAAGTGCACCTCCAGGAATTCATGGTGCACCATAAGGTGCACCTCCAGGAACTCATGGTACAGCATAAGGTGCACCTCCAGGAACTCATGGTGCAGCATAAAGTGCACCTCCAGGAACTCATGGTGCAGCATAAGGTGCACCTCCAGGAATTCATGGTGCAGCATAAGTGCACCTCCAGGAACTCATGGTGCAGCATAAGGTGCACCTCCATGAATTCATGGTGCAGCATAAAGTGCACCTCCAGGAACTCATGGTGCATCATAAAGTGCACCTCCAGGAACTCATGGTGCAGCATAAAGTGCACCTCCAGGAATTCTTGGTGCATCATAAGGTGCACCTCCAGGAACTCATGGTACAGCATAAGGTGCACCTCCAGGAACTCATGGTGCAGCATAAAGTGCACCTCCAGGAACTCATGGTGCATCATAAAGTGCACCTCCAGGAACTCATGGTACAGCATAAAGTGCACCTCCAGGAACTCATGGTGCATCATAAAGTGCACCTCCAGGAACTCATGGTGCAGCATAAGGTGCACCTCCATGAATTCATGGTGCAGCATAAAGTGCACCTCCAGGAATTCATGGTGCAGCATAAAGTGCACCTCCAGGAATTCATGGTGCAGCATAAAGTGCACCTCCAGGAACTCATGGTGCAGCATAAAGTGCACCTCCAGGAATTCATGGTGCAGCATAATGTGCACCTCCAGGAATTCATCGTGCAGCATAAAGTGCACCTCCAGGAATTCACGGTGTAGCTTATAGTGCACCTCCAGGAATTCATGGTGCAGCATAAGGTGAACCTCCAGGAATTCATGGTGCATCATAAGGTGCACCTCCAGGAATTCACGGTGCAGCATAAGGTGCCTCTCCAGGAACTCATGGTGCAGCATAAGGTGCACCTCTAGGAATTCATGGTGCAGCATAAAGTGCAGCTCTGGGAATTCATGGTGCAGCATAAAGTGCAGCTCTGGGAATTCATGGTGCAGCATAAGGTGCACCTCCAGGAATTCATGGTGCAGCATAAAGTGCAGCTCCATGAATTCACGGTGTAGCATAAAGTGCACCTCCAGGAACTCATGGTGCAGCATAAAGTGAACCTCCAGGAATTCATGGTACAGCTTATAAGTAGGGTTTTGCTTATGTTTCGGCTTACACTAAAGCCCTGAGCCAGGGTGTGGCTTATACACGGGGTTTGACAGTAGTTCGAGAATTCAAGAGTTCATCTGTCAAACATTTCTTGACTGTTCCAGACTGTTTTATTTAGCTGCATTAATTAGTTCCCATAAGGTTGAATACTGATATGTAAAGGAATAAAAGATATAATGAAAATCCGATCTATAAAGACAAATGTTTCCATATGAAATTCACTAACTTATCACTCAGATATCATCATTATCTGAAATTCAGTAATTGAAACATCTACTTGAACTATCTAAAAATGGATCTTTAGGGTAATAAGTTACTACCACTTACAAGTACTCAAAGCTACCCCTTTGGGATTATTCCGTTTCAATAACTTTGTGAATTTTAGACCTCTGTCCTATAAATATTTCAGGATACATAGTATAAAAAGTACCTACCAAGGTCAACTAGCTCAATGCATAAACCCGAAAGGTATCCAGCGTCATCACTGAAGAACACAAGCATGACAAAATGTAAACCCTATTAATCTTAGTGCTGGCAAAGCTGTACATATGCATCTCTATTTCAAGTACCATAAACCCCTGTGTATAAGCCGTATAAGCCATTTCAAGGTGCTGGTGCAGCATAAAGTGCACCTCCAGGAATTCATGGTGCAGCATAAAGTGCACCTCCAGGAACTCATGGTGCATCATAAAGTGCACCTCCAGGAACTCATGGTGCAGCATAAAGTGCACCTCCAGGAATTCATGGTGCATCATAAGGTGCACCTCCAGGAACTCATGGTACAGCATAAGGTGCACCTCCAGGAACTCATGGTGCAGCATAAAGTGCACCTCCAGGAACTCATGGTGCAGCATAAGGTGCACCTCCAGGAATTCATGGTGCAGCATAAAGTGCACCTCCAGGAATTCATGGTGCAGCATAAAGTGCACCTCCAGGAACTCATGGTGCAGCATAAAGTGCACCTCCAGGAATTCATGGTGCAGCATAATGTGCACCTCCAGGAATTCATCGTGCAGCATAAAGTGCACCTCCAGGAATTCACGGTGTAGCTTATAGTGCACCTCCAGGAATTCATGGTGCAGCATAAGGTGAACCTCCAGGAATTCATGGTGCATCATAAGGTGCACCTCCAGGAATTCACGGTGCAGCATAAGGTGCCTCTCCAGGAACTCATGGTGCAGCATAAGGTGCACCTCTAGGAATTCATGGTGCAGCATAAAGTGCAGCTCTGGGAATTCATGGTGCAGCATAAAGTGCAGCTCTGGGAATTCATGGTGCAGCCTAAGGTGCACCTCCAGGAATTCATGGTGCAGCATAAAGTGCAGCTCCATGAATTCACGGTGTAGCATAAAGTGCACCTCCAGGAACTCATGGTGCAGCATAAAGTGAACCTCCAGGAATTCATGGTACAGCTTATAAGTAGGGTTTTGCTTATGTTTCGGCTTACACTAAAGCCCTGAGCCAGGGTGTGGCTTATACACGGGGTTTGACAGTAGTTCGAGAATTCAAGAGTTCATCTGTCAAACATTTCTTGACTGTTCCAGACTGTTTTATTTAGCTGCATTAATTAGTTCCCATAAGGTTGAATACTGATATGTAAAGGAATAAAAGATATAATGAAAATCCGATCTATAAAGACAAATGTTTCCATATGAAATTCACTAACTTATCACTCAGATATCATCATTATCTGAAATTCAGTAATTGAAACATCTACTTGAACTATCTAAAAATGGATCTTTAGGGTAATAAGTTACTACCACTTACAAGTACTCAAAGCTACCCCAGTCGTGCCTAATGGCAATCATCCAGATTTTCTGTGCTGAGGATGTCCCAGCAAGGTAGTCATCAACATCTTAACTGCAATAAAACAATAAATGTCAGATTTATGCTACAACTACAAGTATAGCATAATTATATGGTTTATTGCAGGGCAAATTTAGGCCAAATGGGAGGGGGGTGCCCTTGTTATGCTCATTTAGCTCATACTAAAGCCCTAAGCCCATCACTACTCAAACCCCACCCATGTACACTGAACAGTGTTGAAAAATTATCACTCCAATACTGTTAAAACTTTAAGCCTTAGAACTGACTGTTATTAATGAGATTTGACTGAGTATCATCTCAATATTGACAAAATGAGACTGAGGTCGCTGAAAATAGTCACTGTGTCCCAATTGTTGAAGATATATGGACCCACCACCCACATCAGTATTTCAAGCGTTGAGACCCATTAAAGTGTCCTGCCCTTGTGTCGATCCTTTCAGTCATGCTTGGGCAGTGATATGGATATGGGCTGCAAATCATGCTTGCTGTCTTACATTTCTTCCTTTTTTTTCTTTTAAATAGGATCTTGACATTCGAAATCTTTACAGCCCTTCGGCTAACTGCAATTGGCCTATATACAAGTTTGCGTGGTGCCAGAAATACAGGACATTTCAATGGGTGGTGATGATGATGATCGAATTTACCATTAACTGGTACATATTGGCTACATTACCCATTTATGTAGCATTACTAGATGCGCCCCATGATACCCGCTTTGCACCAGTAAGACTACAAGATGGATTGTGAATAAGACCATTTATTTTGTTTTGGAATAAATTATATAGTACATACAGGTAAAACAAAACAGTTTGAATATATCGGATAAAAGATGGTATATGTACTTTTAATTGATGAATTAAGATAACCATGGTACGTAGACCAATATGAGAATAAATAAGGTGAATTATGTCATAAATATGAGTTGATATGACAATACATTAATCACAGGCCTCATTACACTAACTAGATTATGATAACAACCATTTTAAAGTATGAAAAAATTTAGAAGAACCTTAAATGATATAATGCTAGGTGAATTAAAGGTGTGGGTGGTTGGGTGAAATTGATGTGGATGTGACGGATGTCTGAGGCGAACTAAATGACAATGTGAAAATACGTATGGTTGATAGAGTGGCCTGTGGGTGGCGCCACCGTCTGGTGGTGTTTCCGCCGGGTAATTTTTGTGGTGCGAGCAATGCCCCGCAATCCCTTATTGGGATTACGACACCATGATGCAATTCTGATGTATAAATGCATTGCTGGGGATTCTGCTACCCAGCAGAAGGCCCAAGTCTAGCCTAGGCCTACATTGTATCATTCCTAGCCTTCACAAATTCTCCAGAGAAATGATAAAATTGTGGATGAAATAAAATTTTGGTTGAAATATCTGCTCCAAAATTCTGCATGTCTTTTCCAGAGATGTGGACATGGCAGCAGGGCCGTTGGTCAGCTTTCTGTGTCCCTGAAGTATACAAGCCCTTGTGTCCTTCAGAGATACAAGGAATTGACCAATCAGGAGCCAGTCTCTGCAGCAGCAGATGGCAGCTGCTAAAACCAAGATGGTGGACCTTCTACAGCCTGCATCCAAAGCACAAACACACTGATTTCTGAATAAATAGGCAGAATTTTTCTTTGTTATAGAATTTGACAGATCAAAATAGTGATAAAAAGAAATTGAAATGCTCATTTATTGTGTCCATGGATGCATGATGATCCTGGATTCAAAGCTTTGTTGACACAGTGCATGGGTGGGCTAGCCTTGTGTCCCTGAAGGACACAACACCAATTCTTTGTTGACACATTGGGGTGGACTAGTCTAGTGTCCCTCGAGGACACAACAGCTGGCAGGTCTAAAGGAGTGATCATCATTTATCAACAGGGGGGTTGTGGGTTTTCGGGTGGATGCGCAGAATTTTTTTACACCCCCTCCTTGACTGTAAATTTGTTGTGCCCTCCCCCCAACGCGCTGGAGGCGCTGAGAATTTTTGCACCCCTCTTTGATCTATAGTAGCGCACAGCTTTTGGGCTAAAAAGAAGGTAAATTCTCTTAGGCCCCCCCTCAAGAGGGGTCAAAATTTTGTTAGGGAGTAATTATTTTTTATCAACAGGGGTGTGTGGTGGGTTTAGGGGGGGGCATAAAGATTTCACACTCCTCCCAAGGGGGGGCTAATAAAATTTTGACCCCTCTTGAGGAGGGGCCCAAAAAATTTACCCTCTTTTTAGCAAAAAAAACCTGCGCACTACTATAGATCAAAGAGGGGTGCACAAACTCCCGCGCCTCTGGCCCAGGGGGCACAAAAAATTTGGACTGCTGTTAAGGGGTGGTGTAAAAAATTATTGTGTGTCCACGTGAAATCCCACCATTCCCCCTGTTGATCAATAATGGTCACTCCCTTAGACCCCCACATGGGAGGGTTCTGAAATTTTTACGTTGACTGCCTGCATAAACCTAAAACCTAAAATCATCACGCCCCTCAGGGGGTGATTGTAACCTATGTGCATTTTCTAAAAACAGGGGAGCTGGTTTGTTGGGGGAGCGCAAAAGAAATCACCCCCTTTAAGCTTTAACCAAAAACGCCAGTGCGCTGCTTAAAGGGGGGCTAGCACGGCTGAGACATACTCGCCATAGCAAGTCACACAACCACCCCTTAACCAATCAGGGTGCTGCAAATTTTCCGCGGATTTATGAGCACTCTTTGTGCAGGTACCCATAGTGATAATTTCCGTGATAGCCCTCCTTTAATAAAAAGGGGGACAGGAGTTTTAGCAGCCCACTGTGTCCTTGAAGGATACAAGCAGCCCACTGTGTCCTTGAAGGATACAAGCAGACCACTGTGTCCTCCAAGGACACAAGCAGACCACTGCATCCTTGAAGGATACAAGCAGCCCACTGTGTCCTTGAAGGATACAAGCAGCCCACTGTGTCCTCCAAGGACACAAGCAGCCCACTGCATCCTTGAAGGATACAAGCAGCCCAATGTGTCCTCCAAGGACACAAGCAGCCCACTGTATCCTTGAAAGATACAGTGAAACTTGGTTATAACAAACTTCCTTATAACGAAATTTGGTTATAACAAACAAAAATACCATATCACAAATCTCTCTCATACATTTCTATAGTAATAAAACTTGGTTAGAACGAAGTGTTTTTGATGGAACTTGTTTATTACGAAGTTATTTTGAACCCCAGGTTGAAAGAAAGTGAGATAAAAGTTGATGTGTGGCCAGTGCAGAAGCCTCTCAGATCTCTCAGACCACTACTCTAGCTAGGGGTTCAATACAGCCGCACACAGAAGTCCTATCACACCCTTACACCTCTCAGATCTCTCAGACCGCTACTCTAGCTAGGGGTTCAATACAGCCACACACAGAAGTCCTATCACACACCCTTACACCTCAGATCTCTCAGACCGCTACTGTAGCTAGGCGTTCAATACAGTCACAGACAGAAGTCCTATCACACCCTTACACCTCTCAGATCTCTCAGACCGCTACTGTAGCTAGGGGTTCAATACAGCCACACACAGAAGTCCTATCACACACCCTTACACCTCTCAGACCACTACTCTAGCTAGGGGTTCAATACAGCTGCACACACAAGTCCTATCACACACCCTTACACCTCTCAGATCTCTCAGACCACTACTCTAGCTAGGGGTTCAATACAGCTGCACACAGAAGTCCTATCACACACCCTTACACCTCTCAGATCTCTCAGACCGCTACTGTAGCTAGGGGTTCAACACAGCCACACACAGAAGCCCTATCACACACTCTTACACCTCTCAGAGGTGTAAGAAAATACTAAAGAATTTAGGAAAATGAAGATTCATTATAAAAAAGAAAGGACAAAAATACTTAGAATTCTGAACTATTAACAAAATGTGCAGGGTGCAATAAAGGTTGGTAGAGATGCCCTAGCACACCCCTGACACCTCAGCAACCCCCCCCCCACCCCAACCCCACCCATGATGCTGAACTTGGTTATAACGAAATTTGGTTACAACGAACTTTTTAACCTTGAAACAAGAGGTTCGTTGTAACCAAGTTTTACTGTACAAGCAGACCAGTTTATCTGTGGAGGATATAGAAGACCAGCATGTCCTTCAAGACACTAGCACACCACTGTGCTTTGGACATAACATGAAAACCATATTCTACCTCCCTGTCGACTAGATTCCTTGATATTATGGTTGTATTTGATATAAAAAAAGATTAAACTTTCGAAGCGAGCGACTGGCCGTGCGTGTTCGCCATTGCGTTTGTCAACATGACCTCTCATGCCATCTGGTGTATAGCCTATCAACTAGCCACGGGCATTAACTTAATAGAAGAGGAACCATAGCGAACCCGTATAAAGCAATGCTACTACTATCCCTTCTGTATGTTCCCACTGCGAGTAAGTTTACGCCCGTGAAAGTGGCGCAGCCTGGTGTATAGTGATTGAACTCGTATCAACATGAAACCAAGATGGCAGAGGGCCGTCTTGTCGACTCGCAAAAGAAAACAATGGATTCTATCATTTTTAAGGGTAAATACTTAGAATTAATGTTGGAAACCATGCCTCTGGCTCATGCTTCTATCACCCCCTGAAGCCAACGAGTTCAAGTCTATTCATTGTATATTACATTCATATTCTACTGGCCAAATGGCCAGTTTCAAAGGATTTTTAGAAAAAATCACTGGCCCGCAGCCCAAACTATACTGGCCATTGGCCACCGGGCCCATTGACAAGCGATTGTTAGTGATTCCGGTAATCACAAATTTTGGTCTCAAATTTTGTTCAATTGCAATATGGTAAAAGGTATGCCAGCACACCCCCTTGAGGGTGTACCTTTTACCGTGTTGATCCACATGTACATGTCCATAGAAAATTGTTGATTACTCACATATAAATGTATCCTGTAAGGACACAATGGTCTTGTTGTATCCCTCAAGGACACATTGGCCTGCTTGTGTACTTCAAGGACACAGTGTTCTGCTTGTCTCCTTCAAGGACACAGTGTTCTGCTTGTATCCCCCAAAGACACAGTGTTCTCCCAGGTAGCACAGAGACATTGGCATAATGTTGGGCCGACGTTGGCCCAACCATCGGCTTTACATAGGCTGCCCATCCTGCCTACGTAGGCCCGACGGTGCCAACCAAATGCCAACGTAGGCCCAACGTTGGCTTTTGGTTGGCAAACATCAGCATCGGCAAATGGTCGGCCAGGGGCCGACCATTTGCCAATGTCCTGCCAACATTGGGCCAATGTTGGCATTTGGTTGGCAAATGCTAACCGACCATTTGCCGATGTCCTGCCAATGTTGGCATTTGGTTGGCAAATGCCATGGTCGGGCCTACGTAGGCCCGATGGGCAGCCAACATTGGCCCAACGTTGGCCCGATGCGTCGGCCCAACGTTGGCAAATTTTTGTGTGTTACCTGGGAAGCTGCTTGTATCCTTCAAGGACAGTATTCTGCTTGTATCCTTCAAGGACACAGTGTTCTGTTTGTATCCTTCAAGGACTCAGTGTTCTGCTTGTATCCTTCAAGGACACAGTGTTCTGCTTGTGTCCTTCAAGGACACAATAGTCTCCTTGTATCCCTTAAAACAGTGATCTCCTTGTTTCCTTCAAGGATGCAGTGGTCTGCTTGTATCCTTCAAGGACACAGTGGGCTGCTTATAGCCTTCAAGGATGAAGTGGGCTGCTATGTGTCCTTGGAGGACACACTGGCCTACTTGTATCCTTCAATGACGCAGTGGTCTACTTGTGTCCTTCAAGGATGCAATAGTCTGCTTGTGTACTTCAAGGACACAGTGGTGGGTTTTTGCCCCCCCCCCCCCCGACGACATTCAAAATTTATTGTGCCCTAACGAGCCAGAGCCGAGGAGAATTTTTGAGCCTCTCTTTTATCTATAGTAGTGCCCGGGCTTTCTTGCTAAAAAGAGGGTCAATTCTTTTAGCCCCCCCAAGAGGGGTCAAATTTTTTTTTAGCCCCCCCTCCGGAGGGGTCGTAAATATGTTTACCCCCCTCAAACCCACAACCCCCTGTTCATAAAGAATGACCACTCTCTAAGTGAGCAAATAATGAACATGCAGTGATAAATAAATTAAGTTTTACCCTGGAAAGATCAGTGCATTTATGCATTGAAGGGGTATCACAAAGTTCAGCATCTTGGTCTTAGGCAGCTGTGCAGCTGCTGCAGCAGAAGCCGGCTCCTGATTGGTCAGTTGGTTGTATCCTTTAGGGTGACTACATAATGAGCTGCTGCTGTGTCCTTCAGAGACACAGAAAGCTGACCATCGGCCCTGCTGCGTGGAGATGCAGCCAGAGTGAGCTGCCCAGAGTGACGGCGGGAGCGCACTCTATCCTGGCGTCACCTGGTGTCGGAATGCTGAACGACGCCAAATCAGAATCTCGTAGCAAGCGCTAAACTACCCTGAGTGTCTGTGATCGGCCTAACGTTCTCCCCCAGATAACAGGCAATTAGTAGGCCAGTGCATGTCAAGGTCGCGGTGGAGCTCTCCTGTCTCCTGTCGCGGTGGGAGGTAGGAAAGCTGCAGTGGTGGAGCTCTCCTGTCTCCTGCCGTGGTGGGAGGTAGGAAAGCTGTATGGCAACAACACAGTACCTGACGCGGTTTTTTTCAATCAACATGGCAAGGAGTGGTGACTTAGATTTTGATGCAATTATTAGAGGTACGAATGTAAACCAAGGCACACAGTATACTTCACTAAAGGATAAACAGCAGGAGGCTCTAAATGCTTGTTATAATGGTGACTTGATTGCCATTTTACCTACAGGATTTGGAAAAACTGTAGTGATACATCACATTCCGTTTCTTCAACCAGGTAAGCAGAAATTTTGTTCTAGAAGAATGATCATAACTCATGATGTTTATGTTTTAAATCCATCCAAAGGGAAGGATATACTGGTCAAAAGTCGGGCTCCTGTCAAAAGTTGGACACTTTGATATCTGAGGATTATCGTATTTATCGACAGGAGGGGGGGGCATAACATTTTCAGACCTCTCCTGGGGGGGGGGGCTAAAAATGTTGCCCCTCTCTTGGAGGGGCGTACAAATAACTTTTGTGAAATCCCAAATCTGGACAAAACCAGGTGTGTGATTTGCTACAATTTATACAGTTGACCCTCGTGATTACCACTGCAAATGAGCTGCAGACAAGTTGTTTAATGAAGGTTCCTAAACATTGGTCAAAATAAAATCACATCCAAGGATGGACCCCTTGTGCGGCTTATAGAAACAGAATAATTTAGGGGAATAATTCAGGGGAAGTTTTTCTGTAAAATGTTCCCAATATTCCTAGGTTCATCCACAATGTTAGGGAAGGATAGGGGACGTTCTGAGATGGACATAGGTCTTTGAATTGGGAAAATCCATTGAGTAGAACAGAAGTAAGTTTTTCTCCCACATCTACAAAGTCTGGGTGCGCCTTATAAGTGGGCTATAATTGTAGTTGATATTTCTAAATTTTAAGTTGATAAAGCAAATTTTAACATATTATATCCACATATGATAAAAAAAAGATAGCTAGATGTCCGACTTCTGACACTTGGTGTCTGACTTTTTGACAAGTGTGACAAACTCATCATGGGTCTAGTACATGCCCATGCCTTAATCTATAAAAGTCCATTTAACACAAAATTGTCTCAAAACGCATGTACTGTAATACCTTGTGTATAAGGCACATCTTATACACAAGGATATGAATAGAGAGTTTAAGATCACGACTTGTACGGCAACGTGTACGTCTAGAATGATAAGGAATGGTAGGCTAGACGTTGCCGTACACGTTAGAAGTAGGCAAATCTTAAACTCTCTACTGTCTGAGTTCCTCGATGGCCCCCGGACGTAAAACTAAACAAACAAACAAAAAATCCTGGTGCACCTTATATGATGAGGAAAAGGTTGGGGTAAAATCTGAAATTTTCCCATTTTCAAAAGTGGTTTACAGGTAATTCAATCTTGATATTTTCAGAGAGCGTGCCATCAAGTGTCATCATTATCGCACCTCTGAATGCCATCATCCAAGAGCAGAAATTGAGATTCGGCTCATCATGTCTTGTAGTGGATGATGAGCTTGTGCGTGACCTCCGTGAGGGGAAGCTGACAAAGGACATTGAACGCCTGAAAACAGGGGACTTCCTGTACCTCTTGGGACATCCTGAGTCTCTTATCGATCCTGTTATCCGCAAGGAACTCATGAGCGGTCCTGCTGAGGAAAAGGTGATGTTCAACTCAATGTTTCAGTGTGTCAGTTTCTACCTTTTAGTTACATTGGGTTACTGCCTCATTTGTTAAATCAGGAAGGTTTTGGGAAAAAAGTTTTAATATCATATGTACCATAAATTCTCTTGTATAAGCTGCACCCCTCGTGTAAGCCACACCACTGACAGTGGATTGACCTACAGGTCATACCTGAGGCTTGAGAATTATAGGCTTAGTACTATTCTACAGTGTCAAATACCCTTGTATAGGCCGTATCCCCCACTTTAGACCAATCCTATTGGCTGCATTTTGATTTGGGTTTTGGCACTGGTTGCACTATTTATTCAATTTATGGTATTAATGTTGTTCTGTCTTCTTGATTGCAGATATCTCATGTGATTGTGGATGAAGCACATGTCATTCTATCCTGGGGTAAAAGCCAGTTTAGGTCAGCTTTTATGGAGCTATACTGTCTACGGGCAACGCTACCAAATGCCAAGATGGTGGCATTGACTGCTACGGCCACAGACGAAGCGATCGCAGAAATTACAGAGGCCCTCCACATGCGACAGCCAACCTGTATCAAGGCTTCACCTGACAGGTAAGCATAAAGACCTCTACCAAAATCTATCTAAGTTTAGGGATATTTGAGACATCTGTAAGTCAAGCTGTGTGCTGGCCTTGTTCCCTGCAAGTAAATGGCATATTGCTCATTCACTCATTCATTTCCATTCTCTCTACAACCTTACTATTGGGCTTGTATGTCTACAGTATCTGATTTTTATTGACATTTCCTGATGTAACCCTTGTTTGATTGTAATCACTTATATTTGCAGGCCGTCTGTATACCTAGAGGTGAAGAGACGCCCACCAACCTCAGGAGGTCATCATGACATAGAAATGTCATATGATTACTGTACCGAACCCTTCCTCCAAGAACTCCATGAAATGCAGGAATCGTTCCCACGGACAATCATGTACATGCCACTCAAGTGGTGTGGCCACACGCATATGAAGGCTCTTGGTATCCTATATGATTGTGAGAAACAAGTTGCCGTGCAGTGCCCTGATGATGATGAATTAAAGTCATTCATAGCGCAGTACCATGCACCGCAGACTCCTGAGGTATATACATATATATATATATATATATATATATATATATATATATATATATATATATATATATATTGATACCTTGTCTCATCTATAAGCTACATCACCAAATTCCTTGAAGCACTATTATATCAGCAGCATTGGTCTCATTCCTTCATTACCAATTCACAGACATCCCAGTTTTTGTTGTCCGCAAAGAAATTTTAATTTACCTCACAATAATATAAAGTGGAAATTGTAGCAATTATAATTCAACTGGAAACATTAGGATTTATTAGACTGCTGTCTCGACTGCTGTGCCCACGTGACCTATGATCTTACACATTGCTGTAGCCATACATGTTCTTCTCACCCCCCCCCATTCCCTACACTCTCCCTCCGTGGGGGGGGGGGGGTAGGAAAACTCCCTAATATCCTCATATTTCAATGCACTAGGGAAGCAAGTCTTCTCCTAGAGACTGCCTGAGCATTTGGTCGGAAAATAATATAATTTAAGGGCTTAAAGAGCATTAATGCATAATGACCATTGGTTGTCTGTATACAACTCCATAGGGTCGTCATAGTGCATTAATGCATCATACAGCCCCAGTGACCTTATGAACTCAGTCACATTGTTGTTAAGGCCTACAATATCACAGCCCCCCCCGTCACACGTGTTGGCATGATGCATGAATGCAGCAATGGCAAGTAACTTGGTGCATTATGCTATAGAGCGGCATTCAAGGCAGGGATAGCTATGCTTATATTAGCAGGGCCTTGCTTACACCATGTCGTCATAGACATAGTGCATTAATGCATTATGCAGCCCCAATGACGCTATAAACTTAGTAACTGTCATACAGTCTCCAAGTTAAAGCCTCAACTATAGCTGGCTTTGTCAGCTATGCTATGCTCTCACTATCTTGGTACATTTATTTACTCCTTAAACAGCATGACATATAAAAACAGATCAAATCCTGTTTATTCTTATTAGTTTTGATATAATCTTTTTACTTTTATTTCAGATGAAGAGTATCATTTCATCTACAATGCTCAAGCCAGACAGTCAGCTTCGCCTCCTATTAGCTACACAGGCATATGGAATGGGGGCCGATTGCCCGAATGTACGACGTGTCATACATGTTGGTCCGCCTAAGAACCTTGAAGGTAGTTTCATTTAAACATGCTCATTACTGTAAAATGTATAATCTGCACCATTGTATTGGGTGCACCAGCAATTTTGAGAAAAGTTGTAAGCTTCTTAACTGAAGTAACTATCCTTTAAATGCTGCAAATGCATGAATGCATCATGTTTGTTTAGGGTCAACCTGATGTTCCAATGAAGTACTGGTGAGCAGACTCGCTAGCACTTCATTGGTGCACCATGACGACCAATGGGCATTATGCGCTCCTGCATCAGCAAACCTAAGAGGATTAAGTACCATTTTATTCTAATCAACAGATTTTCAAAAGTACCAGTTCCTTACAGTTTATGTAGCCCCCCCCCCTTTCATCCCAATGTGAGAAAAGTTTTTTTGTAATTTAATAGGGCAGATTGTGTTATCATACAATAACAACTTTGTCATTAAAAAGATAATTATTTCTTACTGATCCATCGGCACTTTTATTCATGTAGCCTATGCTCAAGAGATCGGACGGTGCGCCCGTGATATGGAGCCTGGTTGTGCAACACTGTTCTTTAACAACAACGATGTTTCTGGTGGCAACAAGAAGGACAGAGATAGGGATCCTTCCGATTCCGATGATGACAACGAGGTCAGCACAGCAGAAGCCAAGGATTGCAAGAGAAAAGATGACGAAATGCCAAAAAACAAGAATCCTATGACTGACTCAATGAGGAAGTTCTGCCTAAACACTACAAAATGCCGGCGGAAAATGTTGCTAAAGTATTTTGGTTTTGACCTTGTTCGCAGCAATCCAGCCAGATGCTGCGATGTGTGTAGTGGGGCAGTTGAAACAGACTATAAACGGGCACCCAAATGTCCGAAACCTAACACTACCATCCTGCTTGCCTTAAAGGACTATTTTGACCTAGAAAATGAGGACATTATGGAGGAAACAACTGGAAACTGCATCCCTGAGTTAGAGACTGGACTTTGTGAATCTCTTGCCAGGAATATCGCATCATATCCCCAGAAATACCTGAAGGATGGTGCATTGGCAAGGGACTTCCCCTACCTTGACCAACATTATATCGACAACATTCTTCTCCTTCTTCAATCATAGCTGAGCATGCCACAGTGTTCATATTGAAAGGGACATTTTGTACTAGTTAACACATTGAACAATGTCTGATATATTATTCTCTAAGAAAGCTAGAGGGTAAAGACGAAATGTGAACTTTTAACATGTCAAGGTTGAGCATATGATACCAGGGGTGTAAAATCCATCAGAAGAAAACATTGTGCATAACAATATGCGTATTGATCTAACATGTTATCATCAATTTGAAGTGCATTTTTATGCCAGGTGCTGCATCATATCTTGTTCTCAGTTGCAGTGCAATTTGTCTTTTTTGGTATATATTATGGTATTATTGGAATCTACAGGCTGTCTCAGGATCATAACTCTAATTGCAACTGAATCTTCAACTTTGTTCGTTTTCATATTATCCAGGTAATGTAATGTTGATGTAAATGCACCCAAAACATCAAATAAAAGACTGTCTGTGTATCTAACCATGTCAAAGATTTATTTCTATGTTATATCAATTTGTTTATTATTATTTGTCAATTTAAGCTGAACTTTGATGCAAATGATAGAAACTAGCATTAAAAAGTGACACATCAAAAAGTGACAGATCACCATTGTCAAGCTACATAACCCAGGCTCGTCAGGATGCTAGCACTGCATTAGGCTTCATTAGGGTCAGTATGAGCTGTCAATGTGGCTTATGCGCCATTCTACAAATCAATGGACCATCGTGGACTTTACTTTTTACCAGTTATTTTACTTTTTCAGATGTCAAAATAAGATTTGGGATATACCATAAAATTCCTTTACCACGAATCCTGTTACAATGGCATTTCGTTTAGAATGAACAAATCTCCAAATTTGGTATTGTTCGAAAGCCCCTGACAACAGTTCAGGGATGTAAGTTTCAGAATTTTACCTGATTTTAGACATTTGTAACTCCAATGAGCCTATAGATTTACCCAAATTTCCTTTATTTTGTCCAAATTTTGTACCAATTTACAACAAAATCAGAACTGATATGTATATTTTCAGAACTTTTTATACCTCCTGAATTACATACCTGAGTACTAAAATCACCTCAATCTGAGAAGCTCAGGGTGGTATGTTTAACATGCATATATATGCTTTAGAGCACACTTTTTTAATTCGGGCCACATAAGGGTTAAAACAACTGGCTGTCTGTAGATGAATGCTGGAGAGTTGTCCTGGACAATAAAAGTATCTAGAGATGTAAGTTAGGCGGTATGAAGAATTCTGAAGATACACAGATTAGTTGTGAATCTGTTGTAATATAGTAGAAAATTTGATACTACAGTAGCTGGTAGTTCTAGATACTGAATGCTTATGTGAAAAAAGACAATAGAAGAGATTACTTTATCATCAAGCTTGTATTTTGTTGAGTATATATAACAACTTTTGAGCCATATAATACTGACTGGGCATAATCTTGATATATATTCAGTAATCATCCCGTTCTGGGTGTAACACATATACAAATATATACAAGACATAGCATATATACACTGGTAATATAACTAATTTCACATTGAACATACATCCCAGTTGACTCTACACAGATGCTGCATATTGTGTTGGATGTTCACAGTACACACAGGTTCAGCTTAAAAAAGAAAAACACCAAAAATGCAATGGGAAAACAGATAATGTGCCTCAGAATTACAAGTACAATTTCCAATGCCATGTACCAAGTGTGGTTTATGCAGCAAATTTTAGGTCAAAACAATCTGAGTAAACTCCATTTTGGCTTAAAAAAACCCACTAAACATGAGTGGGAAAAAGCCATTATGACTGCATAAAAAACCCAATCTACTGTATTGGGAAAAAAATCACATCACATCAGATTATCATCCTGTCCATCATGTATTGTTCACATAATCATACCAATGACTTTAACATAGAGAAGGGCATGAAAACATGACTTTATCCAAATACCAACACGAGAACCGCACATTCTAGTAGACTGTAGCACTAAATGGCATAATCTCCCTCAACACAGATCTGGTATTATGCCCTGAGGGGGACAAAGCAGATCACACCTGAATTTTACTGTGTGCATAATTTGCATTGCTAAAAAAAAAACCACTAAAGCTGAGTTGGAAAAAGCAGATCACACTTGAATTCCATTGTGCACATAATATATATAACTTTACCATTGTTTCTTTAAGTATCATTACACTAATATCATGTTACAGTGACTGGTTAAGAATCAGAAGCACCACAAGTTCTACAAAGTACAAAAATTGCTGTTAAAAAAACCCACTGAATGGGATAAAAATACAGATCATACCAGTGTTGTTTAGACCTTAGAACTACTTTAGCCCTTAACCATTGCACCAAACCTCAGACCAAGGGAAAGATCCATAATTAACCTTATTTGTTAGACCATGGCATTACAGAAAAATTAATATTTTTTCACAGATTAATGTACATCTAATATATCACAGCTTTATACATAACTAGTATGAACACAGTGTCAAAAGACACATCATCCCGCTGATGAGTGAAACACATATACAATTCATGTTACAAGTATGTAAAAATTGTGTGAATTTATACAGAATATACAGATACATTTGATCACAGTGTCATTAAACACCAAAAGCCAATTTACATGCGCAGATTATCCAAATCATCAGCAGATTTCATATTATATCATATAAAAGTTCTATAAACAACCACTGTTCATGGTCACTGTCTTAAGGTCACCATGGTCTCTTCCTCTCACACTCATCTTTGCTGCCAGTATCACCATGCTGCCTCTTCTGGGAATGGCAACGCTTCAAAGAAATAACTACCCTGTGGGATGGCTCAGGGTGACTGTCACTCAGCTGTAGGGGGGCTGCCTGAACATTGTTTCTGAGTATTGTGAGAGTAAGGAAGAGCTTGTACACCCACTCCTCCATCAGGCCAGGAGTAGGATGGAGGCCATCCTTGAATCGATTGTAGCGGTGCCCTTTCTTCTCAGACCTCACAATGCTGCTGTGAAGATGAGGCATTGCTGTCAACCCTGCATGAAAGTTCCTCTCAACAACCAATCTGTTGAATCGCCTCACCACATCCTCCAGTTTCCTCTGTTGTTCGCCATAATCTCTTGTTGTCAGGTAGGTGGTCTGCTTTGTTTTTAGCAGGTGACGATTATAGTCAGTCAGTGACATTGGCGCAGCAGTGCCAAAAACAGCAGTGATCCCATTAGCCCTAAGCAATGCATCAGCATCAGACAGAGCATTCTTGGCTTTGGCAAAAGCTGTGTCGCAGTCCAGCAGGAGCACCTCCTTATACTTGTGACCGCTCTGCCTCTCCTTCCTCAGTGTCGTAATGTTACAGATGCCACCCAAGATGAATGCCATCTTCATACCGTCTCGAACCGCCATTTCTGCCAGCTGTAGTAGGCCCGCACCAGACTTTGCTTCAAACGTGCCGCCGATGAGTGTTACTGACTCCAGATCTGCACCACAGCCACGAGAATCGAAGTAAAAACCAGTATTCATCTGGAATACAATAAAAGTCACTTTAGAAGAGATTATTCATGTAATAAGTGTAAGCCAGTGGCATAGTTACTCTAGTACCAGGGCTCAACAAATCCCTGTGCCCAATGCCCATGACTCAAAAAAAAATTCATTGGGCACAGAATTTTTTTTCAAGTTGTGCCCAATGGGCACAGCTGTCCTAAAGCTACTAAAGACATCTCAGCACAATGCTATGCTGCTGAGTCGTGTGTGTAGTGGTCTCTGAAATTTTAAATGAAGCTTTTTCACGAGAGATGTAATGAAATAAAATTGTTTTTTATTATATCCAAATTATGTGTTTTATTTATCTTAATGATAATTGTGTAATTTTGAGTATAGAAAGCAAAAGCAAAGTTAGGTGCTGGGCACAGAACTTATCTGCTGGGCACAACTTTTTTTTTGCCCTTGTGCCCAGTGGGCACATAGTCCTCAAACTGATTGGTCGAGCCCTGAGTACAAATTAAAGACAGTGTATCATCATGATTATAACCGCTCTAGCACTTATATATTATTCTGGGTGGTGCTAATTCAAGTCCTGGCAGTACGGTATCTTTGTGACATACTTGCAGTAAAATTCTTAAAGATAATAAATGAAGTCAAGATGAGACTGCATAAAATTGATTTTCAGCTTTGAGGCAAATTAGACACAAAATTTTGAAAAAATGAAATAAAGTCTTCCTCCCTCAGCCCCTTTTCAGAGAAAAAGTGTCCACAAAGCTAAAAATCAATTTCATGCAGCCTCATTTGTAAATTCTGACGGAATGTGCACACATTGGCTGGTTCCCGGCCCCACCTCTCTCAGTCGGTATGGGGCAGGTAGCTAGCAATATGGGACACCGTGAGAGTGGAATACAGATTCAGGGCTAGAATTTTTTGGAAATTGGAAAAAAATTAATTATATTTTTTGCCCTCTGGCCACTGGGATTTTTCAAGATAATTCTGGAAAAAAAAGCAATAGAGTTCATGACCTTAGATGACCTTGTACTACACTGCCAATTTTCATCATGGCAAGCATCTGTGTACCAATCACATTGGTTAAGTATGAGGCATAAATATAGCCAGGTCTGCCTTTATACATTATGGCAAACAATGGCATGCTTAAGATACTATAAGCATTAAAAGGTTTGGTTCATGTGGACATTTTTTGTGGTACATAAGCCAGAATCTTCTAATTACAAACAAACACTACTAGAAGAAGGCATCAACCCAGGATGATGACAAGAATCATTTAGTCATTATTATTACTGGAAATTTAAAACAATTTTAGGGTAATCAAATTGAGTGTCCAATTTTATTCCAACATAAGGAAACCTTAGACATCTACTTATCTTTAAGTGCTGGTCATTTAATCTTTACAGTAGACAAGGTGACAAGAATCCAAGGAATGATGCAGAATATATGAGAAACTTCTTAGTGAACTTTGTCAGAGAAGAGCAGATCCGTATAAAAAATACGAGAAACTACTCCTTCTCCTTGTATCCTCATTACTGTCTATGCTGAGTGAATTTTGCTAGAGAAGAGCAGATCCGTATAAAAAATACGAGAAAATACTACTTCTCCTTGTATCTTTAACGCTGCCTTTGTTGAATTAGATTTGTTCTCTTGTTGCATCTTGCTCTGCCTGATGTTTCTTTTTGTGTTTGTTGAACCATCTGCGGAAGTGAGCGGCATCAATTTTCTTTGCCTGTGAAACTTGCAAGGTAGTGAACATTGCATGCTTGTAACTACGTCCTGGCTGGTATGCAAATGGTCTGATTTTCCTGAGATCATCCATGATGTGTGCTTCATCCTTGTCCAGGTCCTTTGTACTGTGTGTTTTTGAGCGAGCAATGACTTGCGCATCAGAGTCATAGTGTGTTGCAATTGCATTCATGCCAGGCACAGCCGATGACTTCTTCAAGATGGTGTCTACAGATTTATTGGAATACATGTGTTTGATGTGCTGTTTATCTTGTTTCACAATCCATTCCATCTGCAGATCTGCAGGGATGTTGCTGTCGACATAGCCCTTGGTGTTCACGAAGCATGCATGCAGGACTTGATGAGCCTCCTGTTCGGACAATTCGGAGTACTGTTGAAACATCATGTTCAGGATCTCAAGGGGATATTTTGCCCCATTGCTCTTGCCTTTCAACTGAATCATCATGAGTTTGAAGAGGTTTAGAAGTCGAGATCGATCTGGTGTCTTACAAAGTTGCAGAAAGTACATGTATGTGAGTCCTGTCTCGAGAACATAATGTCCATACACTTTCTTGCCATCTGGCTCTGCCTTTGTCATGGTGACGTTTGGTTGCCTGTTTTTCCGAATTGTCCTCAGTTTTCCAGATTTTAGTTTCATAACAACTGGCTGGATCTCTTCAGTGATTTCACTTGCGATGTAGATGTCACGGTCATGACCACTCCAGTAGGGGAAGGCATACTGGTCGATGAAAGCTCCTAAAGTTTCATAAACCCATGCTTTCTGTTCATCTGGAGTCATATCAGAAGGTGGAGAATTAGTAGTTGGAGCATCCATCCTTGTTTCCATACCAAAGAATTCCATGGCAGCTTCAATGATGTAGGCATTAGAATAGTTCAAGAAGAACTGTTTGTCAGCTTCATAAGCCTTGTGCACATCTGGGTCGACAGAGTTCCGGATGATTCTCTGTCTCTCTCCACGCAGTGTTCCCTGCTCTTCCTCTCCAGTTTTATTCCAAAGTGGGTCAAAGACCATTTTCTCCAAGTAGTTCATGCCAAGGTGGAAGAACTCAAATGTGACAGCACCAAGATGAGCAAACCGTCCCTTTGGTTGTATGTTTCCTAGCCGATTCGATAGTGCAATTCGGAATCGATCTGCAGTCAACTGGTCTCCCCCTGTTTGTGTTTCCTCATTCTCTGGGATTGGAAGGCTGGATATCAGATCTTCATAGAAATCAAGAATCCTCACGGTATCAGCGCCATACTGCTCGTTCAGATTGAGAACTGGGAGTGGGATCACTTCGGTCTTCTTCTTGAACTCTGGATGTGGAGGGAAGAGATACTTTGGTAGGCACTTTCCAATGAACTGTAGCTGTAACAGGTACTTTGCAATGACTCTGCCCACAAGCACGACTAGATCCTTTTTCATCTCAGCATAGTTTTCCTTTGTCACAGAGACATCATCGATGTGAATGTTGCGAAGAGGTATCTCTGGTTTCAGGGGTTTGTCAGTGTACACCCTTTCAGTGACAATTGCAGCATTGGCGAACATGTGAACCATGTGTGCATGTTTATCTGTTGTTTCATGAGCTACACCTTGCATGTAGTTGAGATTGTCTCCAATCAGTCTCACACGCATGCCTTTTTCAACAGCAGATTTAAGAAGCTCTTTGTATGGGACAGCCTTTGATACTCTACCCACTGCCTGGTAGGACAAGGAAACACCGAGGACATTCAGCCGGTCATAGACCTGCAAAAGAAAAAATGGCACTTAATATAATTTTGTCAATCTTTAGTAAAATTTGTTGGTTAATAATCAGTTGAGTGGATCAAGAAGGGGAATTAAATTACCACTATATATTATAGACTGATAAAAAGAAATAAAATGATAAATGCTTTTTCAGTATGAGGATATTTCACTGGATTTACTTCAGGTAATAATCCCTAAACTAGGATAAATAGTGGAAAATTCTATGTTAACTATTTCTTACAATATGTTAGTAATGAACAACTTAAGCTATGTATACATCTACCCAATCCTTCCAGTTTTCTCAATGATAGTGGCCATCATTGGCTCAGTGTCCATGGGTACATAATGCTATAATGAATGGCTGCTCTCCATCCAGCACCCTTTGACACCAACTCTTGCATTCTATCACTGTAGGGTCTTCCTCACAGCCTGGTGATGACCGGCTCCATGTTCTCCACACTATAATGAAAAGAACAGCAACAAATAGTTAACATCTGGAAGCATTTTTTAAATTAGCAATTCAAGATACAAAACACATTCACACTTCATGTCAATACTTTGGATAGCAATGTTTTTCTGAAAATAACTCATCCAAAAACATCTAAATGAACATAGTCATGGCTATGATTATTGGAAAATCACTGAGGTAACTGAGGATGCATTAACCCTTTAAGGGCAGAGCAAAAATTGTTGCCCTGGCCATGGGGACGGCCTCTGAAAAAAGTATAGTTCCTAGAAGACAAGCCTATTTTCAATTCCTATACTAATCCTATATAACTGGCATTGACTATAGTCGATGCTAGGCCTGCCATGGTGTCGACTATAGTCGATGCTAGGCCTACCATGGTGTTGACTATAGTCGATGCTAGCCCTCAATGGGTTAATGGAGTATCAGGGGGAAATCCAGGGTACAGGGCTTTTGACAGGGCCATGCAGCACGTAATACACGCATTTAATGCTTAAATGGCACATTTAAATGGCTAGATTTGCACAAAATGGCACATAGAAATTCTCAGAGAACTGGGACCAATATCAAGAATGGCACAGAAATGGCAGACCCCTCGTTAGAAAGATAAAGGTCTCCCAAATAAGCTAATACGTTGTATCATTTCCTCTGAGCTTTATTGATTGTATCTGAGATATTAGGGGGAAAAGTTTTCATAATACAAAAACTTGAAATAAACTTTTACCACAAAGTGGGTGTTGTCCCATTCATTTACAGAATGAGGCATTGTATTTGTTAAGAAGTGCGCAATTGGCCCATTGCAAATAATCCTGTCAAAAGGCCTGAGGGTACATTATACATGAATGATCCTTAGAAAGGCATCTATGTCCCTAAATTCTGCAGTTTAAGTAGATAGTCTGTTTTATCAAAATCTGCTAAAACAAGGAAAACAGTATATTAAGTAATGCATCGCTGTATGTATTCATGTTTCTTCAGTTCACACCCATGCTGCAAATCATGATTGTGAAAAGTAAAGAAAACTTATGGCTATGCCAAAGCAATAATAGAGTTGCTTCACCCCTGTAGCTACAGTCACATTTCAATGAAAATATATGAAACTTTCCCAGCCAATATCCTCAAGCACATTCTATCAGGGGCTCACCTACATGGCCTGACAATGTTTAGTTTCCATAGCTGCTCTGCTAAAATAAACCAAATCCTTGGGTAGAAAAGGGAATTCTTTTTTTTTATAACTGCCCATCACTGAGTAAAAGGTGTGAGCACACTACACTTACCTTACAGACACAACAGGGCTTCCCATGCCTCAGAACATAGGGTAAAATCATGCACAAAGGGTTCTCCATGGGATAAAAAAACACAGAGGTTATTCAGTAACAGGGATGTGATTTCATTTAGAATACTGTGTAGTACTGCATATGTGGTATTTGATCAGCGACCAAATACCCCCCCCCCCCCAAAAAAAAATATATATCAGGAAATGTTACAAAAGTCATTTCAACGGATTTGGAAAATCATAAGAGTCAATACTTATACTAATGTAGGAGAAATCACATCCCTCAGTAAACATGCAAATTTATTGAAGAGTGAAAATAAGTTAACAGAATGAAAATGAATGGAAATAAAATCTACAAAATTAATGTGTTAATCAAATTTAATTGAATAGTGAATATAATTAATAATCAAGTTAGGTTATTAGCAGAATGAAAATTAATAGAAATAAAATCGACAAAATCAACATGTTAATCAAATCATCAAATGAAATGAAAATCAATGAGTAAATATAACATAATAGTGATAATAGATATGTAGTTAAATAGGGACTCTCAATTTGAGTAAGCAAAGAACATCCCTAACATTGAAGTATTATAGTACTGAAACAAAAATATACATCATGCAACAAACTAAGTGGTTAGTACAAACACACACACACACACACACACACACACAAACTTTTTCTTAATTATAACTGTAGCACCCCAAGTATAACCCATTGCTTACAGGATTTAGCCAGCCCTGTTCCAAAAGTGTGACACCAAGAGTATTCATTTAATAAATCACACTTTCCTACACCATTTTGAATTTTGAAAATTCCTCTAGTAGAATAGATAGTCTGTTTTTATAAATTCAGGTAATATGTAGGGCACTACAGTGTATATAATCAACACAATCAATTACACCACTCAGTTAGTATCTTAGCATTCATGCATAAAAAACATATGTGGCCTTAAACCTACATAAACATCTATAGAAATAGAATGTTAACCCTTTCACCCCTGAATTTCTGTTACTCTATGGGATTTGCATGCAAATCCTGCTTTATAGGGTGGAAGGGGTTAAAGCATCTAACAAAGCTCACCTTCTGGTTGCAAATTTGTTGTGCAAGCGACATCGTCAGTATCCTCTGGAAGCGACTGAGACTAGGGATACGAGCTTGTAAGACGATGGAATACACCATGGCGAGACGTGGAATAAGCTTGTTGAAGCTGTCAATGTCTGTTTTGTCCTTTGGTTTCATCACTGAGAGAACCAGCGTGAACAGTTCTGGGAACTTGTCGAAGAATTCTGAGGCAAAGGTAACAAGTTCTCCATTTTTGAGGTGGTCAAAGTTCTTTCTCATGAGCACTGATACAAATCCTCTTTTCCGATTTTGCATTTTGGTTGGGCGTTCCCCAATGTCATCAGCGAGACTTTCGAGAAGACTTTCCTTAAGTGGTGGAATTGCAAGGAGACTGCTGGCTATAGACTTCACTGATTTGTTGTTCCTCACAGCCAACTGAATCTTGACTCTCTCTTTTGTTGTTAAGACATGTGTCCTTTTTTGTTGAATCCGGGCCGCAAAGGCTTTTACCTTTGGGCTCACCTTACAGACTCTCTTAGTCCGCTTTTTTTTCTTCTGCTTAACGTTAAGATGTTCTGCTGGTGCAGAAGAAGTTTCTCCTGAGGTTGCAGCAGGTGATTGTGTTTCTGGAGTAGTTGATGCAGTGGCAGGTGAAGATGGCAACCCTGTCCCTGAAGTCAGTGATGGAGTTCCCAATGTTGATGTTGATGCACTAGCCCCCGGAGTCTGAGATGTATTTGCAGGAGACTGTGTAGATGCACTTGTTGCTGGAGTGGAGGCATTCAATGACATAGCACCTGTCAATGTTATAGACGCTGTAGTTTTTGGCACTGGCTTGTAACTTTTGGCAGTCTTTGATGTAGTTACCGCTGCTACTGGTGTCATGAGCAGTGTGGCAAGTATTGATGGAGCAGTTGTGGGTCCAGACATATGTCTGGGAGTTTCCCATATTGATGCATTAGCCCCCAGAGTCTGAGATATATTTGCAGGGGAGAGTGTCGATGCAGTTGTCGCTGGAGTGGAGGCATTCAACAATGTAGCACCTGTCAATGTGACAGACGATGTAGTTGTTGGCACTGACTTGTAACTTTTGGCAGACTTCGATGGAGTAACCGCTGCTACAGGTGTTGCGAGCAGTGTGGCAAGCTTTAATGGAGCAGTTGGGGACCCAGATGTATGCCGGGGAGTTGAGGTATAAGGATGATCATGGGAGAAGAGCTGTCTAGACGTTCCATAGCTTTCACGAGTCCTCAATGGTGTTCGATGTTGATTGGCACTAACGGAGGAGGAAAAGCCACTGTCATCACTCAGTGGACAAACACCATCCTCAATAGGAGAGATCTGAAAATGAAAGTATTGGGAATCTAACATATATGCACTTGACATGATTCAACTTACAAACTTTACACTTTAAATCATCACCTTAGTGCAAGAAGGTTGTATCTGCATTTTTCAAGTTTTGCCAAAGAGGCAAATAACTAAATAAATATAATAACACAAAGTGGAAAAAGCAATAGTGCCCTGGGGCCTTTAGGCACAAATATTATAGGGAGAGCTTCAATACTTTCATCGTAGCTACATAAAGGTCAATACATGTAAAAACTGGAGGAAACTCATCTTTTCTTAAATGTTAGTTACAACCTTCTTGCACTAAGGCGGTGAAATATTCCATATGTGACATGTACTGGGAAAGGGGATCTTATTGCCCCCTGCACTAAGACCCCTTTTCGCAGATCGTGTCACATATATTTAACATAATCAGAGCACAGTGCACTTTAAGAAAAACAGCTAAAATGTCTGAAATATAATTATGTTTAGCACTCAAGAGTTAAATTAAGCTTGAAAATTTCATTGTTTTGGTAATTCCTTGTCTACAACATTGTACTGATGGTTCCCCATTATAACACATTGCCCTTGGGAAATAATTCTTAAATGCCCTCAGCTAGACTTATCTAAAATCAAACACAAATGCTAATGAATAAGCAG
This sequence comes from Acholoe squamosa, assembly GCA_949317995.1. Taxonomy (NCBI): domain Eukaryota; kingdom Metazoa; phylum Annelida; class Polychaeta; order Phyllodocida; family Polynoidae; genus Acholoe; species Acholoe squamosa. The sequence goes on from OX439051.1 coordinate 35,748,668, forward strand.
ATTTTCCTTGACCAATAGATCCATAGAGAGTTACTAGCCAGGGTTCCATTTGTACATCAATGGACATGATGCATTAATGCATCATGTCTATTTCGAGGGTTTATGATCACCCAGTAGTTATACAAGACTGGCCTTATTAGAAAGCTGCTGCTTGAATATAACAATATGGCAAATTAATGTATGTATAGGCTTGCAGTAGCCAATTGGCATGTAACTATCATTTAACAAATCTTTAACTAACCAGTGGAAGGCTGTTGGATTATGTGGAGAGCCTTTATAGACAGTAAAATGATTAGACGAACATACCAATAGTTGCCGTAGAGAATATGCAGGTTTCGACGTTGACAAAAGAGGACTGGAGTCACCACTTGAAGAAGCTTTTGTAGTGGATTGACCTGACAATGGTATTTCACTTGCAAACTCAACAACTTCACTGGAATTAAATGAAATAGATATAGCATACCAAATTCAAATCTATGCATATCTGTAGAGATGAGACAAGTATAGATAGACAATTGAGGGGATATCACATACTCTGACGCTTTGCACATAATACACGGCACATAGACAATTACAGAGGCAACTTCTAGCTTGTAGACACTTGCTGAAGCTTTATTTACGTTATACTAATGCCATTCATATTACTGAACAGTGGGTTTCAAAACGACACTGTAATACTCTGCACTTTATAAATATACAAGGTGTGACTCATATAATTGGTAGGCTGTATCAAAATGAACCAATGTAAAGTACATACCAGGGCAGAAATGATTGATTTGTTTGTACTCCAACAGTACATGTCTTCATAAGGGGTCCAATGTCAGCAGTAGCCACCACTTTTGGTTTGAAAACAGTACTGTAACGGGAGTTACAGGCCTTGCCTTCAAATATAAGCAAATCAAATATATGTTTAGAATATTAGTTTGTCATATCATTTGCACAAGATGTATAGAACCGTAATACCTTGCATATAAGGTGTGCCTAATATGCGATGATGTGCCCCTGGTGCCCCTTATAGGATGAGGAGAAATAAGGGCAAAATCTTCCCAATGTTTTTCACGAATTTCAAAGTGGTTATATGCTATTGAGGGGTGTGTCAGCTACCCATGGGTTTTCGAATTTCGAAAATCCATTGATTAGAACAAAAGTTATTTCATTTTGAAATTTTCTCAGAGATCCATAGTCTGGGTGCATTTTATACGCAGGGTGCGCCTTATACACGAGGTACACCAGTGTTCCTAAAGTACCTCGCATACAGACTGCATCTTATACCAATCTATGGCCTTTGACACCATACAGAATCAGCCCAAAGTCAGGGTATGCCTTATTAGTGGGGTACTTTTGGTATTGAGCAGTACTACCATAAATACTCTCGTATTAGCTGCATCCCTCATATAAGCTGCATCCCGACTTTGGGAGAAGCTATGATCCACACCCAAGGCTTGAAAATTGACAATTCAGTTTTATAGTGTAAAATAATCTCATATAAGACGCACCCCTACTTTGAGCCAATTATCTAAGCCATATTTTGATTAAGATTGTGGTATAAGCCATGGCTTATATGAGAGAATTTATGGTAAATCTTCATGAATAAAACTACATGTGTGCCATGAATTGATATTTTCTAATGCATGGCCTGATTCATTGATAGTTTATACTCACTAGTCCTGTCGAAGTTGTGTTCCTTCAGGTAATCTGAACAGCGTCCCCAAGTGCCACGCTTGTCGGTGCCAAAGACTCTAACAAATTGTAGTAGGCAATCATCTTCTTGAGGTGACCAAGCATCGCTCTAGGCACAAAAAATTAAAAACAATGGTAAGTATATGAATCATAATAAATGGGCACACTGTGACATTTTAGAAAGCGAATGTATACCATGGAGCAGCCTTTGATTACAATAATCATGATTTATAGCTATAGCCTGGAAATGACTTTTTATATGATTTTCCATAATATTCTTGGATCTAGGGGTTTAAAGTTAAATAAGCACAGGTTCTCGAATAAGCACAAGCAATAGCATGGGGTTGAAAATAATGAGCACTTTCTTACAGAAGAGTACTAAACCTTTTTTCATCCACAAGGGAGGCATAAAGCTGTTTAAAGTGTACTGACCTTGTTGGAATGTTTGGACTTGGGGGTTAAACCTGTCCTACTGGACGGCAATCGCTTGTTTCCCTTAGTAGGTGTTCTTGTTAGAACTGAGTCTGCCATTGTAGCAATGTGGCGTGAGCTTCACTGTAATGAAAACCAGGAAATGGTGTAACTATTGCCAGTACCTGAAATTCTCTCGTATAAGCCACGGCTTATACCAGAATAAAAAAAGAAGGGGTGCGGCTTATAGGAGGGGATTTAACACCATAGAACCATACTAAAATGCAAATTTTCAGGCCCCAGATGAGGCTTATTGCCTTCTCTCAAACTCAGGGTGCGGCTTATATGAGGGTTCAGGCTATACGAGAGAATTTACGGTACAGGTATTGACCTTTAAATGTTTGAAATGACACTTACATCTTTTAGTCAAATAATTGATAAAAGGATATTTTCCCCTCTTTCTACTCATCCCTACATGCATGAATTTTTCACATGTCAGCCTTTAGTTATTTCAATAAATCGGTCTAATTGCTATTTTCAATGTCTGGGGAGGTCTTGATACTGTTATCCTACTGTGAAAGTTACCTTTAACTTCAAGTGAGTGCAGATTGATTAATAATTGGTACTTTTGATTGCTGATTCCGCTGAGGGGTAGCCCTAAATCTCCCTTTTTAGAAAAGGCCTTCGGCTCCTAGGCATTTTTTTGTGTAAGTGATAGAAATCGGCGATTTCCGTTATCGTGAAGATCTGGACCTTATGCCCCCCCCCCAAAAAATAACAAAAAAACACGCCAAATATCTGACCCCACCTGTGGTTAAGAAATGATAGAGGATCGAGCAAGGAATATGGTTAAGTTTGAGAAAGGTCAAGAGCCCAAAAATAGAAAATAATACATGTAGTGTGATTTACTATAGAGTGTAGTAACACTGATAGAGACTGAGTCTAAGAATGGGAGAGGGTCGTGGGGATGTAATCCCTAATACATTGTACATGGCCTGATTTTGTATTGCATCACTAGACTCTAAAGTGTGTACATTTTCTGGGACCAATACTCACTCAAAATTCGTGTAATTCACAGATCACATGTAAAAAGACCTGGCCGTTATTTCTAGCTATTCAGAAGTGTGATTCGCTGACTAGGAAAAAAGTTATAGCCATTTTTCTAACCCCCATGATTCTCGCGGAATGACGTTTTTCTAATCAACAATCAAACTCTAAAGGCCACATTCCCGGGGCCACATTTCATTCAATACAAAACCAAAATTAGAAAAGTACAGCATATTAGCTCAGACAAACTCACCTCAAGAGTGGTCCAACTTGGCAGAATCTATTCACTCATTTCGCCAGACAGTGAGACAGGTTTTAGATGACTAGATACATTCATCCATGGTGGCAGAGATTCCGTCACACAAGTTGTAAAGATACCGTTGTAAATCTGTGATTTCTCCTGTAAATTGCTCACATACTTTCCACCGTGAGAGACACTAAAATAGCAGGAACCATTTACCAGCACAAAGTACTGGATTGATAAAACACTACCTACAGAAAACACCCAAGAGATACTGATAAAATTCGATTTTCCCACGCATGAACTCTCACCTTGTTAAGTTTTGTAAACAATATGGTGTCAGAGGTCATGCCGGGTCAGGTCAAGAAAGTAGGACGTGACAATAAGAGACTTTAGACATTGATACTTTTAATATATTTGTATTGGCTTCAAGACCTAGTATTACAAAAAAAATCACTCCAATAGCGATAGTGATTGAAATTATATTTCAGAATATCAAAACAAGTCGGGATAAAACGTGAGAAATATGTAAGGAGAGTGATGCGGTAGACTCGGCTGTGAGACTGAAGCCATCCACCAATCAGTGTCGCCCAGTCACCCAGTCATTCTGGGCGGCTGGCTGGCTTGCTGAGATCTGTCTGTAGTGTCGGTACACGCAGGCAGCTGGTCAGTCAAGCGCTAAACTGCGAGATTTAGCATCAAAATGGCGGACCGCAGAAGACGACGACGGAGACCGTCAGATTCCGACTCGGAATTAAGCGAAGATGAGGCCCCTACCCCACAAAGGGCAGGTGAAAAGGATAAACCGGAAGGCGAATGTGTAAGTTGGTAAAATTTCCTCGCTTCTTGAACGTTCTAAACCCTGTAGATCACTCAAAACATCAGCTCGGCGTGACCGGACGTGGGGCATGGAAAACGAGCAAACTTGTTGGGTGGCACTCGTAACTTTTTCACGTTTTCCTTCACTTGTGGTCTCATAGGTAAGGAATTCTCGCTCGCTCGCACATCGCTATATAAATTGAGATGAATGATGAAAAGTTTTACGTATTTTTTCGGTCATGGCATGGCGTACTCCAATCTTTACCCCGTTTTTGAAGCCAAAATGAAAAGTTCCAAAGTTTGTGAAACTGACTGAAAGTGGATTGGAGCTCGTTCGCGCTGTCACTTCGACTGTCACTCACTCACTCAGTCACTGACTCGTTGTGACGTTGAGTGACTGAATGAGTCACTTGATAAAAAAAATACATATTACCCGGATCCATGGATTATGTTAGGACTGAATTGGCCTTTCTGTAGGAGTGCGATTGAATTAATAGGGGGTGTAGATGGGGGGTCCCCATGTCACTTGTCGATTTTAAGAAAAGGCAATGTCACATGTCATTAAATTTCTATTTTCCCATGTCATTGTCACCAAGCTCCATGTCATATGTCGATTTTAAGATAAAGCCATGTCTCATGTCACTAAATTTTTACTCCTTCATGTCCTTGTCACTAAGCTCCATGTCACATGTCGAATTTAAGAAATGGCCATGTCACCCTGTCGAATTTAGGGGTCCAGACCCATTTAATACCACAGATCTAGCCTGAGTCCAATTCACTGAAAATTTCAGATAAAACTCCAAAGACTTTGCCAAGACTCAGTCTCAAAGATGTCAATTTTGTCCTATTAAAACTATGAAATTCGTCCTTTCTGGGAGCTCAATTGTTTATTCATCTCTAACAATCATCTAGATGGGCCTTGTGTGAGACATGAATACATCACATTAACTGTTGGACTCAGCATCCCTCTGACGTAGGCCTTGTCTATTCCTGTACTAGTTCGGTTTTCCCCTCACACAGATACACTCACCCAGGTTACTGTGCAAAAGGTGACTCAGTACAGCCTGTGTAACATTTGGTGTAGCTAGAAGATGACCCAGAGACAGAGTGTCTTTGTTTTGTCTAAGTATAAGTTTCTTTGTCTATTCCAAAATGATAGTACCGGTATTGGTATTCTAAAAGAATAGGAAAACACATAGATTAGCCTGAGGCTTAGGGGCATTGTGACAGTGATTGTTGATGTTGAAATACACATTCTAACCCATGCCATGGTTATACATGTTTTCAAATTGGATTAGAATTAAAACCATATTAATATGGTAATGAATTATCATGTTAACACTTGTGGGTATGTCAATTTTGATACAAACAGATGTGTTGATGTTTTTTTAAACAGTAATGCCATGCGGTATCACAAATGCCTATTTTTTTTTTCTTTTCTTTTGAGGTAACAACTCAGATAAGTGTCTGGGAAATTGTGGTAAAAACAATTTGAATAAGATAAGTTGGAATTGTTAAACGCACCAGTACTGTGTATATTAAAAGATTCAAAATAGATATTGTCCTGTCAAAAATCCTAGGCTCATCTTAGAACTCAAAGGGGGCAGAGGCTCTCAATGTAGATTTTCCATTAGATGCTTTTACTTATTTCATTTATCTATTGATAATTATTATCACTTTCATTAGGATAATAGAAAGTGGGTAGAAAAGATGAAATCATTAAAGAGATCTACACGAACAATATCCCAACCAGATGGGCATACATGTTGTTATTTTCAGGTATCGTGTGGGCGATTGGCAGACCCAAGCCCTGAAATAGTCGATGCTGTAAGTCGCATGTCTCGGTGCATGTATCCGGTTCAAACCCCATGTGGGCGTTTTTAATACTTTGTGTGGTGTTTTGCAGTTGGAATGATGAGCATACCCTGTGGTCAGAATTTGTTTGCCAGTTTGAACTCTAAATGAATGAAATCAAAATATTGTTGGCGACCTATTCTTTCCCATGCCATGGTGGTTGTGAAGCATGCATGGAATCCATATACAGAGTCTTGAGTAAGAGTTGGGGGGGGGGGGTGTAAATTGTTGTGCAGAATTTAACATGTGGATATCTGTCCCCAATACATGCAGTGTTGTCGAAAAACTTTTCTTAGCGCAGGCCAGAGTGGCCTGCATCTTGGCATCTTACGCAGGCCATTTCCCTCTCATGCAGGTCATATCAATACGGATATTTCACGGAACCTTTATAAACTTCATTGTACCCTGTTTTATACTACGGGAAATTGAAAAAAAAAACAGTTTTAACAAACAATACTACAAATATAGCCCTATCTTCGCTTCTAATTTGCCAATTCGAAAAATTCTTTCAACATTATGAAGCTTATATTATGGCACGCTATAGTGGCCTGCGTCTTAAGGCCCTACACCAGTCATTAAAATTAGACACCGGCCTTTTTTTTTTTGCCGGCGTCAGTTTGGAAATTAACCTGGGAGAGTATCCATTTGTATTGGTCTTCTCAGACCTTTCTGTCACATAAAATAACTCACCCCCCCACCCTTATTAACAAAAAAAAATGAAGAAGAAAATATGATAACACTTCTTTTCTCATTCCATTTTCAATGATAACTAATAAAGTGCAGTTAGCAGCAGATCCAGTATCGCCTACGAGGGGAGGCCAAAATCTGAGGGTTTTACTTTTTTTTTTTTTTTTTTTTCCTTGCATGATATTTTATGAATGATGTGTAGAGGACGAACAACAGGTGAAACGGTCTCCCTTGAAATAACAGAGTGAACAATACTTAACCCAGTAATCAAATAAGAATGCTAATGGTCAGAATAACTATTGATATAGTGTGTCGACATGGTGGAAGTTTGGATAAATGCTATAGGTTTGAAGTTTCAATGTTATGAGTACACATACCCTAAAGCGTATGCCCTTCCCTTGCCACATTTTTAACTCGAAAAGCGAGTTATAAGGAGACACCCTGGGTCCCTGCACTTTCAGTCATTTTGGTGGTGCGAATAAGTTTTAAAAAAATATGGAAATTTTGTATAAAAGAGGCAGAATTACTTAATGAATTTGTAGTGCCATTAAAGGAGGAGATGTAGGGGTCTTGCAGGAAAAGGCATTTCATTACAAAGTTTTGTAAATTTTGAGAAATTGTCAATATTGTACAGACTCCGTTGGTTGGCAGCCATAAGACGCTTTTTGCCTCCAATGGTGAAGGTATATGATGTTGATCCATATATCAACTTTCCCGCCTTTTTTGGCAATGTGGTGCGAATAGCACAGTTTTGGCTGGAATTATGCGAATAGTGGATTGGTGGTGCAAATAACCTGGGTAAGGGAGTGCTGATGCAACAGGATGAGTGCACAACTCATGGGAACCAATCACAGGCTTTTTACTTTTCGCATTATCAGCAATTTACATTGCTGCATTAAATTAAAGTAAGAATAACCCAGAAATTTCTGATTACCGTAATTTCCTGTATATAAGACGCATCCCACATATAAGATGCACACTGGGTTGATGGAAAGGCTATTCCCTGCTAGCGGGATCCTTAGTGGGCTGATCCCGCTATGTCGGAATAAGGGTTTCATCAATAGGATATATCAATAGATAGTGATTTAACTGCAGAAAGTTTAAAAAAAAACTGATGCAGCTTATAAATAAGGTTTCACGGTCCACTGTCATTCATAGTTAGAAAAGAAACAAACAAACAAGCCCCACGAGCACACGATGTCATCTCCATCTGCTGTTCTGAACATTTAAAAAAAAAAAAAAAAAAGATGGTTCAAAGTCAGTCATGAAAAAAGTATTTAGATGAGTCGTTAATCACCGCATGACCAGGTTTTAACTGAGTGTTTCTTGGTCATTACAGAAAGGCGCGCTGGAGTCTCACGACGACACTACAACTGAGGTAGGCACTAAAGAGGTAAGGCGCAGGTTTCTTATTTCAGCTGTTGTGCACTAGATGTCGTCTTCACTGCTGCTCCTCTGGATGATCGTGCTCGCTGTTTCTTCCGCACCGCTGGGCTCTTGATGCACTCTTGTTGATTACTTTTCACTAGTTCACGTTAGCTATCGTTATATATTGAAATTCATTCATTTTCAAAAAAAAAAAAGAAAGGGAGGGGAGTAATGCCGAGTGTACACTGTTTTAAGTTCTGGTCGTTCTGTTTCATTTTAGTATAACAAAGTTATTGATCCTCCGTTGTATTTGAAGTTTAGTATGTCTACATTGTACGCGACACTAATTTTGATGGTTAATTAGTAACAAGAAAAGTATAAGATGTGAAAAAGCACCCATTCATCTAACATCATGGAAGGAGAGCATGGCATATCAAACCCCTAAAATGATCCAATGTGAACAAAAATTTATATCAATGAATTAGATTAAGTAGCATTTTCAAGTTTGCTCAGGAACCCAACCTTTCTTCGTGTTTGCACTCCTGTGGTTTGTATATTATTTTCTTCTCTCAGTTTAATATCTCATTCTATTGTCATAATTATACAATAATGTGATACCTGTTTGGCAGCAGAGATGCCACTTTTCCTAACTTTTTAGGAATTCCGAATTTTGGAATTCATTTCCTGTAGGCATTTCCTACTGGGAAAATTAGGATGATTTCCGAATTTTCATTGACCAGTGAGTGGCATCCCTCTTGGCACTACTTTTGCACAATACACCTACGATGGTCATTTTTCACTAATTTTTTTTTTTTGGTTGTTGTCAAGTTCTTTTTTGTAGTAAAGTTAAGAGTTATTACTGTGATATTAATTATAGTTAAGAGTAATTACTGTGATATTTAATACATCTTTAGTGCTCCAGGATTAAAAAAAAAATTTGATTTTGTGGTATTCAATATATTGTTCATATATTCTTTTTTCTCATTTAATTCATGTCACTGTTGCACATCAACTCTGTATCCATAGTGTATTCGTGTTTTCCTTGCTGTGTTAATCTTTTAATTAATATGTTTCAAACATAAATGTATAATCAGTGCACATAGGTCATTTACCGTGTATGATGCTTCCCCAGGCATATTAAAAGGGTCTATATCTCTTCTTTCCTATCCCCTCAATGTGTGTCTGGCACATGCGCGGGCAATGATACATTCCTCTGAGAAATTGTGTAATGTACTTCTCGCCATGAATATGACCTTAGCTGTCAAAATGGGGTTAAACATCTATTACTCACTCACCGTATATGAGTGAGTAATAGATGTCGGACTGATGGAAATAAGTTTAGTAAAGAGACACATTGCAATATAATCAAAGTAGATTGAAACAAGAGATGAGATTCACTTCAATGCATCTCTCAAAGCTGTAGAGGGAATCAATGTTTCATTTTAACCATTTTACATGGTTTTCAGGCTATGTAATCAGAGATGTAAGTTGTCAGGGATTTCCCTGAAAATAGGGAATTCAAAAATGTTAAAATGTAGTCTGAATAGGAATTTATTCACAGCCGTCTTTCCCTAGTCATTTTCTTCACACAGACCCAGTCCTCAGTTGTCTAATGCAACTAGGGACTCCACTGTGCTGTAAGCAGAGGGACTCACTGGTCCAGGGGAGACTTTGGGCAGGGAATCTCAGGGGCAAACCCTCCCAGGGAGAAATGAAGGGAATGCTGCTCTCTGATTGGTCTAAAATCATCAGTCAGCAACATAGTACAATTGTTTAACACCAGGAGGTGCCATGATACTGTGCTGGCCAGAGTCTGCCCTGAACACTCTGCTTATACCAGGGGGCCTGCCAACTCTCCCAGTGTCGCGATAACAGCTTTTCAGGGATTTTCCCAGTACCTGACTTACATCTCTGTGTAATATAATAGCCATGATACATATCTCTACAAGATTAGTAATCGACCAAAATGAGCGAATCAGTTTTATTTGACTAAGACGTTTGTCATGTGTGCATTTACTGAGGCTGATTTCTAGCTTCTGTCTGAATGATTTCTATGGTATGTGATAATAGGATGATGAAGATGACGAGGATTATGACGAGACGGAAGATGATGACACTGAGACGACATGCACCGAGTATGATGAGGATAGTGTCATCATCGAGGATGGATGGATAGAAACGGAGCGTCAGAGCGGGGACGGAGAGGTAAGGTCTTTGTGAGCAAACTTGGTATTCAAGAAATCAGGAGTACAAAAATGGTACTCGCTATCTTGACTGAATCTAAATACTGTAGTAAAGCCAGAAAAATATAAACTAAAATTCAATTTGCTGTTTTTTTCTGTAATAATGTATGTTGCTAAGAGGATAGCCTAACTACAAGCTTGTGCTCTAGAGGACAGGATTTAGAGAAGCCCATACTAATTTGTTTTCAAAAGTTTTAGGCCCACCATGGTGTCCCCTTTGGCAAAATTTAGCCTCCCATGCTGTAGCCTACCTTCGCCTCTATTAGGTTGATTAACGATGAATCAGATATGTAATGCACCCTAATTGGGGGGGGGGGAGAATTTTCATGATATTCAAAGGTATATTTCCCTGTGTTACAGGAACAGCCAGATAAGAACCAGGAGGCTGACTTGGACGATGACGAGGACCAGAAAAACCCGGCCTACATCCCACGTAAAGGTGCCTTCTATGAACACGATACGCGAGACTACGAAGAACAGAAGGAGGAAAAAATGTATGTATATGCCATCACAAGGGGACAATTTTCATGAACCCTTTAAAGGCCATTAATATACTATCCAGGCCCATAACTAGCCATCTTTGCGGGGTGGTTCGGTTTTCGATAAGGTGGGATTCAATGAGTTCAAAGATGAAACCTGCCAAAACTCTTGTAGAATAAAAGACTAAAATTTCCTTATTTTTGTACAGATGTGTAATGGTGATGGGCCATATGAAGCAAAGTTTCCCCATTTTAAGGTTTGCTTTCTAAAATCCTTAATAATTGTCCGATTTACAAGCCGTGAAAACTGACATGTAGCCAAACGTGCAGTTTTAGGCTGGCTAGGGTGGAACATTTTTGGTCAAAAGGGGCCTGGGGGGGTTCGTTCTAACCAACGAACCCCCCCCCCCTCTAGTTACGGGCCTGCTATCGGTACTACATGTACTAGACTGGCGATGTCAGACCTTCAGCGGTCCATCTATTTTCAGAGGTTCACACTTTCCTAAAAAATCATACATCTTAGAGGCTTATTCCATCTTGTGGTCATAATTTGGATAGAGATAATTACATTGATCATAGATACCCTTACAATATATCCTTTCTACTTCTAGGGAGCATAAGGCTGAGCCTAGTTCAGGCTTCAGCAGGTGGAATTAAGCATGCTTTGTGCTGCCCTCTAGCCTCTTCTAGACAAACCACCTTTCAGAGATCAGATGATCTCTGAAATCTCATTTCAGAGGATATGAATCTAAGCTGGCTGCTGATTGGCTGAAATTCTCATTTATTGTTTTTAATTGTCTTTCTTTGTCCATTCATTTTAGGGATGGTCTTAATAGTTTTGAGTGAGGGGAACAGGTTGAAATGAAGACGAGATGGGTGCTTTTAGCATAGTTCATGGGGGAAATGGGTTCTTTGCTAACACCCAAATATTGTCAGAGGTTGAGCCCATACCCAACTGACATCTCTGATTGATTTTATTATGAGATAATTGAAATGGAATGGGAAAATGAAAATTGAAAACATTTCTAGTGAATCTATTTCTAGTGAATCAATGCCAAGCAGAGGAGGAGAGGCATGGAGGGGGTATAGTGGGGTTGGGAGGAGAGCTCAGGGACTGCAGCCAGTCTATACATGTACCTTTATTACTAAGCCTGTGACCAAGTCTTGGAGATAATTTAGAAACTGTTCACCAATATTGATGATATAATGTGCGACTAGCAGAGATTCTTGTAGCGATTCCTGTATGAATTATAATAATTTGATTGGAAACTGTGTCCAAAATTGTAAGTTTCCCCTTTTTTTGTTGGCCAGCGAGTGTCATCTTTGTAGTAGAAGCAGAATTAAAGTGAAATAACCCCTAAAGACTTGCATTTAGTTGTGTTTAACTCGAAAAGTGAGTTATAAGGAGACACCCTAGGGCCCTGCACTTTCAGTCATTTTGGTGGTGGGAATAAGTTTCAAAAATGATGGTAATTTTATATATAAGAGGCAGAATTACTTAATGAATTTGTAGTGCCATTAAAAGAGGAGATGTAGGGGTCTTGTAGGAAAAGGTATTTCATTACCAAGTTTTGTAAATTTTTAAGAAATATTGTACAGACTCGGTTGGCAGCCATAAGACGCTTTTTTGCCTCCAATGGTGAAGATATATGATGTTGATCCATGTATCAATTTTCCCGCCTTTTTTGACAATGTGGTGCGAATAGCACAGTTTTGGTAGGAGTTATGCGAATAGAGGCTTTGTGGTGCGAATAAGCTGGGTCAGGGAGTGCTGATGCAACAGGATGAGTGCACAACTCATGTCCACTCATGGCAGCCAATCACAGGCTTTTCACTTTTCGAGTTATCAGCAATTTACATTGCTGCATTATATTTTTTTCCGGTCGCGATTGTGAAAGTAAAATTTCTTCATTTTCAGACCAAAGAAGAAGTTATGGAAGGATGACGGGAGGTGGGACCATGACCGTTACCGTCCTGAGCTCCAGGGTCCCAAATCGCGGGAGGAACTGGTGGCGGCCTATGGTTATGACATTAGGGATTCTGATCGACCCCCAGATGCACCCCGCAGGTCTGACAAACCACGGTAAGTAGAAAACAAAACGGGAGAAGCCACCTTATACACAAGCTGTAACAATATTTTGGCGTAAACAGTCTCAAAGATTAAACATGATTCCCAATGGGGAGTCCATGTCAATTGAAGCGAATTACGACATATTTCTGGTGTTGTAGTAGATCCAGGGATGAAAGTCTTCAGGGAATTCCCTGATTTCAGGGATTTTGAAGTTCCAATGCCCTTTACGTTCATACAACATACCGGTGGGTACCCATGGTTTTGGACCGATATTGTCCGATTTCAGGGATTTTCATGCTCTTTGACTTTCATCCCTGTAGATCTATCTGACTTGTAAAAATTATCTTTGAAATATTTTTCATGGATGGCTAAACAATGAGCATGTGTAAGTAAAGTGTTACTGACTGCACTAATAAGGGTAAAAAGTAGAAATTATTTCCCTTTATTTGATTCACTTTGTCTTTTCAAAGACGTGGCCGAGGTAACCGAGCCCTTGGTGACTTCATGGGTCAGAGGATGAAGGACGAATTCCGAACCCGGGATGGAAACCGAGGCCAGCATTATTCCAAACCAAAATATGATAGCCCCAGAGTCAGCGACCATGAACAGAAGGTGAACTTTAACGACAGTAAGGATTTCCCTGTCCTGAATCGTAAGACCATGATGTACGAGTACCCTGATCAGAACAGTCCAAAGGATTCAGGTCCTCACCATGACTATGATAATAACCAACATGATTACCATAACCAGGATAACTACCGAGGGAATAATTACAACAATGGGGGACAGAGGTCGATACATGATGGGGACCGTGGCTATGGGCGTGGTTCCAGTAGGGGTGGACGTGGTGGTCGGGATATGGACCGTGGTGGTGACCGAGGGGGGCATGGTGGTAGTAGGGGAGGCCGTGGTGCAAACCGCGGAGGTTATAATAACAATTCATATTCTGATTTACGTAGTCGGAATGAGAGAAACGTGCATGATCGACAGGACTATAATAGTACACCCAAAAACGACCGCTATGAAAGGAATTACGGCAACAATCGAGGAAACTATGGCAACAATAGCTCAAACTACAGCAACAATAGTCCAAATTATGGTAACAATAGTGGGCCATCAAGGAACGATCGGTATGACTCACGGCGAAATGAAAACTATGATAGTGGCCACCAATATAACCAAAGAGGGTCCCACCAAGGTCAAGGTCACCCGGGACCAGCGGGTGATGGTGGACCAAGGCCACTGCAGAATAACTATAACAATCGCAACCAGCCTGACCACGAGTCCCCGCCCCAGCCGCTCAGGCGCACCCAGGAATCTAATAAGCCAGCAGTGGAGACAATAGTGATTACTCCCACCGGCCGGAAAACGGAACTCTTAGCTGATATCCCGCCAGAGATTGTCCCCCCGGTGACAAGTGCCAATCCTCAGGCCTTCCAGCCCCAACTGCCTTCAACGGCTGGACAGGGGCCAGAGAGGAAGTCGTATACCAGAGAGCGGGAGCGCAGAGGGAAGCCAGGGTTTGTGAGTTCGGAGAAGCCATCAGGTCCAGTGCCATTACAGTCAGCGCCACATCAACAACAGGGTCCAGTACCACGAGTTACGGAGGCCAGCAAACCTGTCTACTACCACTCCAATATGACTGCCGGCACTGGCCGTGTGGGCCATGGACACTCAAGTAAGTTACTTCTTGAGATGTTCACAATCAATCATACTTTTTGTGTAGGGGATATGAAGGTAGTTTACACTTTTACAAGATGTATCTCTTGGGGAGTGGTGGAAATATTATCAGTGTCAGATTTAGGTGGGTGCGCCCCCTCCTTATTGCCAGTAGTTACGTGTTTAGGCATGATTTAGCAAGAAAATGGGTAGTAAACGTGGGGGGGGGGCCTTCTCTGTTTCAAAATTATGGATCCGCAACTGGGTGTGCTCTTGTCTTTGTCAATATAAAGGAATCAAGTTGAAGTACTTTTACAAGAACATAGGTTTGAGTATAGGACATTCTGCAGCAAAATTGTATGTTCAGTATTGTATATGTTTTTTTTTTCTGTGTACGTTAGGTTCTGGTCCGGTTACAATGACAAGTCCTTCATCATCAGTAAAGCCGCATAATGACTCCCAACATCGACCAGACACTCAACATCGACCCGGGTTCCAGCCAACACCGCTTGCCACTAACCAGGCGAATAAAGCTGACCAGAACCGCCCCAAGAGGTACTCGAGTCAGCGACAACGAGGCGCACCAGACCAGCCCTACCCGGAGAACATGCCTGCCGAATCTACCACACCCCCAGCAGCAGGAGTAGTATCCCAGGGTGCTCCTCGGATGATGACCCACCAAAGTGTACCACCGAGAATGGTGGGACCGCGCGCGACAACCTCTCATACAGTGACCGTCTCCGGGCCACGACCATCGAGACCTGCTGCCCCTAGACCCTCAGCACCTAACACTTCTCCTAATGCAAGGGCACCACCATTCTACCCAGGAGGTATGATTTTTGCAGTGATATTCATATTGCTTCATGTTTGAGGTGTTGAACAACTAAGCATAATACCGTAATCTCTCGCGTATAAGGCGCACCTCGCCTATAAGGCGCATCCCCAACTCAGGGAGGTCTGTTGTAACGTATAAGGCGAACCTCTGAGGGCAGATTTTTGTTAGTTTAGTACTGTTCTATAGTAAAAAATACCCCCCCCCCCTATAAGGCGCACCCCAAACTCAATTTACCTCCCACGTATAAGACCCAGCAGCATTTTGTTTGGCCTATAAGACGCGCCTTATACGCGAGAGATTACGGTACTCTGCGTACAAGGCGCACCTCATATATAAGACACACCTCAAGCTCATGCCGGGTCTGTAGAGCGCATCTGAAGTCATACTTTTGACAAATAAGTACTGTTGTTTAGGATAAAATCCTCCTTTTTTAAGGCGTACCCTGACTTCACGCAGATTCTATAAGGTGCAGCTAGGGTATATCCTCGTGTATGAGTAACGCCTTACTCATATGCTAGTATTTCAGTTGTAGAGTCAAAAGGATTTACCAAGACAAATAGCGTCAGCTGGGTTTAAGATACCCATAAAATTGAAAAATTAGTAGCCTCCTAGGTTCGTCATTTTCAAATGGAAATTTGGCACATTAAACATACCTGCTTGAATATGTACCAGTAGACAATGTAAAATATGACTTGTATAAACTTAAGAAATGATTGACATTTTGTTCCTGTTCCAGCCATGTACCAGTCACCGCCCCACACCGGTCCGCACACAGTACCACACACTGTCCCCCATACAGTGGCCACTTTCACCCCTCAGACCACCTTGGTACAACAACCTGTAGCCTACGCCATCCCCCCGCCCACAGTCGTGTCTCAGCCTACCCCACGCCCCATGTACACACCGACTGTACCCATGACCACCCCACAGCCTATGATACAAGGGTCCTACATGGCGCCTCCGGTCATGACGTACACGGTACCACCGACTGGACCTCCTGCCGCGCCCTATCCTATACAGGGCCATGTACCCATGCAGGCCTTCCCACCCAACCCCCAGGTAGGCTATCTGATTACCAGTAGTGTTTTGATTGGTGTAGCCAAAGTTACAAGTCTTTTGAATGGATGTTCTGAAATTTTGGCTCTCAGTCCTATTGATATTTTCTTTTGGAAAATGAAAATATTAGTTTCTGTATTTTTGGTGATCAGTGAGTGGTATCCCTGGTTTTAAATGAACTCAAAATGAGGTGAAACATACCTGGTATAAAAGCAAATAATGTAAATGCAATCACTAAAGCATACATTTTATATCTGAAATGGCCAATTTTGTTACTTCTAATCTAATATACATACTCTACATTTAACCAGCCTTTACAGGCAGCGGGGGCTGTAGCCACACCTTCCCAAACAGACGTTGTGCACGTTAAGGGAGGGACGACCTACTTCAACCCGGTTCTACAGCAGCCTAGTCCGAGTAAAACCGGGACCACGTACTTCAACCCTGTCTTACAACACCCCAACCAGAGTAGATCCAACACACGCAGGCCTAAAGCTGCCATCCCCATTGTCAACCCTCAGGTATGAATTAAAATCATGTTAAAATAATGTCTACGGATTTTAGTTTTGAAAAAAAAGTGATTCTTTTTCTTTCTTTTCTTTTTTACTCTTAACGTTCTTTAAATAGTCTTATGTAACAAAAATAGATAAGTGTTAGAAAATTAGGTCAGTAAAATCCAGATTATATATGCAGAGATAAAAAGCATATATACTGTATTTAAAGAGGAAAAAATAAATTGCTATTTCTTGTGATGCATGAAATCTGTAGACTCTTCTTTCAGGGGTGTCAGGGGAATATTACAACTCTACGTGAACGAACTTGAACCTACTAATGTCCTATGATAGTACTTTTATACCCTGTGTATAAGGCCCACCTCATGTATAAGCCGCACCTCCCAACTTTAGGAATTCCTATAAGGCGTACCAGATGAGTACCAATTTAATGTAGATCCGCGATGGACATTAATTGATATTAACTATGCTGCACTATTGCAGGACTTCCAGTCAACTATCCAGGAAGAGGGGTACGAGGATCAGTACTACGAGGAGGGCGAGTACACTGAGCAGGATTATCTACCAGAAGATGGTAGCCAACCTTTGGAGATCGTCTCTCAGCTTTCGAGTAGTGCTCAGGAGTTTATCCCTCGACACCTCAGCCAAGAGCCCACCACCCACTTTGTTCCCACAACCGACAGCCAACTGGAGGCTGAAGATTCTCCTGGGGTTGTCGATGAAGAGGATATTGACGAGAGGCATTATTCGATACCAGAACCTCAAATTAATGTTGTTCCGCAAGACGTTCCTGTTTCTCCTCAGACAAGTGAATGCCAACCTTCTGAAACTGACTCTATAGCTTTATCATCAAATGAGGATTCTAATCAAATAAGCCCTAGTGTTGTAGACTCTGTAAATGAGGACAAATCAGAAATCGTCTCCTCGGTTGTGGATACGTCAGCACCGGAGAGTATGTCAGAGAGCGTGTCATCTACGATTGTTCAAACACCTATAACACCTGTGAGTGAAGCAGAAGTATGTGCTCCTATAGAAGCTCCAGAGGAAGTATCTAGGTCTGTTAGTAATATCCCTGAATCTGAGGTTTGTAAACCAGAGCCAGAGGCGACACCGCAGGTTGTGCCACAAAGTGAGACCCCACATAATGAGACCTCGCAAAGTGAGACCCCGCAAAGTGAGACCCCACAAGTGTCGGAAACACAACCTGTGGAACTAGAACCAGTCCAACATATAACACCAACACTTGATGTAGAGTTTGTCGCAGCAACTGAGGCCGTGACCAAGCAACGAGTCGAAGCATCGACTGTGAGTGATACTAGTGTCACAGAGATGTCGTCTTCTTCAAAATCAGCATTGCCACCTGCTGAGACCCCCTCGCCTTTGCCTGATAACCCAGTGCCTCAGTCTGAGTTCGACACACCATCAGAATCTGTAGAAGCTGCACCCTCGGACAAGCCGGCCACGTCCACTGAGGAAGAAGTGAAGACCGCAGAAAGGACTGTGAATGCATAAAGCTAGCCACATTGGGTATATTCATAAAGAACATAGTTTAAAATCCACTGCTCTCTTATGTGGACATTTTGACAACAAACCTTTCCTCCGTGTATGTTTGAATAGCGGTGGTAATAATGAAATGTGGAGAAAACGGAGTGGCTTGGATACCAGAGGGGCGGAGCTTTGGCGGACGCTCCATTTCTGTGATTGACAGCAAATTAAGCAAAGAGTTGCGCCCCCTATGTAGTGCTGACCCCAGGTGAGAATATATGGAACTTACATTGAAATGGGGTCTTTTGCTTATTTTGAAAAAAAAGCTTTGAGTATGATAACAGGAAAATAATCTGAATGGCATTTCCAATAAATATTGTCCACATTTTCTCTCATTTCCACAAAGCAGTCTTAGAATATTTTGTCCATTGATTAGAAAGTGAACAAAACCAGCACTTAAGGTAACATAATATTTTTGTTTTGTGACTGCTTTATTACTTTGTAGATAGTGTATGAAAGAAACTGAATCGGCCATTAGCCTGAATGTCATTGAAACATAAGGAACTTGAGATTAGCTTTGTCGTGGGGGAAATCATATAAATTTATGTATTTTTGTGGCTGCAAGAGAAACTTTGCTGTACACTGTAAAGTTGGTTTTGGTATGTTCCATAGATCGCAATACGATTCCTGTCTTGTCTTATTCTTGATTTTACATACACATTGGTGATCATATTTATTATTGAATACATGCACTAACGCTTCTGGTTGACCTCCGAGCGTCCCATCACTAGTTGACCAATAATCACGCGCTTTAATATGGACTGGGTAACATCACATAAAAATGCTTTGGATTTAATTAATTCCACACTGATGTCTTTCTTCTGGTAATATCCATTTAAATTCAAATAAAGTGTTAGATAGGGTTTATTAATTAACATGTAGTTCTCGAGGTGATTAGCCCCTACTTGGTCCGACGTCTATCCGTGTGGTGCGATTTGGGCACTGTATACTTATACATGTATTACACCGGGTTACTAGGTTGATAACAGTTGATTATACTTGAGTGTAAAACAGTGTCTGTTGTTTATAGATAAGAAATGTAAACTAAATGGTTTTTGCCCCATCCTAGGCTAACTGTGTTCAAGACTAGAGAGAAACCTGGAATTTAAAAGATTTCTAGTTCAATTTCTATCCTAGAATGTATTACCACGAGTGAAAGGTTAAACTTTGTGTATATGTATGGGGCTGTATCTGTATTTTGGAAAACGTATAAAAGATTTGTATTAAAATTGTGTGGGTTTTAACCCCTTGAGGGTTGCATAGTGCTTTAAAACACTTTTATCCATATGCGCTCCTTCCAGTGCTTGTAAGTTACTCGCCGAGGCTGTATCATGGTAGATATACTCCCAAAATGGTCAGCGCAATGCGCCAATACAAAAGTGGCGAGTTACTCACCACATTTGTGTTGGTGCATCATGATACAAAAATGATGAGGAAGCCTTGATGCTTTGTGCTATCCTTGAAAAGTTGACATAGGCTATGTGCTTTGTACTGTTTGGGTCCCGACGTATATACAAATCTTGTGGAGCTTCAGAAATGTACAGGCGCAAAAATTGACAATTTATAAACAATACTGATAAAATAACACTACAAGATGCAAAAAAAACAAAAACAACCAGGGGCTGATTGTTCCATATTCTCCTATGCGACGTCCGTGCCAGACTGAAAGCGGTCTAGGAAAAGGGATTGACTTGGTGTGATTTGTGCTTTCTTAAATCGTTGCAGTTTCAAATGGCCAGTAACTGTAGGAGAATGAGTGCACTCCTGCAGATTTATTGGATGCTTTACATTTGGTTGTGTGCTATGAGAAACTGGTTGTCAATGATTGTTGTCATTCACGATACAGGTACATAATTGTACCCAATGTAATTCTTGTTTTTTTTGGTATAGATCATTTCAAAATGGCAGTGCCCAATATGTTTGACCCCCCAATTACAATACTGTGAATAACCATGGCATTAAAATTCTTAGTGATATGGTCATATTAGATGTACCCCGGTATTTCCATTTTATTAGCTTCAATGGTTACCAAAAAAATCCCACCTTGCACCTGTGGGAACCGATGCTGGATAAGGTGCACTTTGTTTTAGAATCCTAGAGCAGAGTAACACTACTGCTGGAAACAGTAAATTGCTATTTGGTCAAGAAAGTTATTCTTCTAGGAAAAATTCTCTGATTAGATCAACTTTTATTTTCAAAGCCATTAAAACCACATTAAATCAGGACTTCGAAAGTGTTTTGTATTCAGTGCCCTGTACATCCTGTTTGATATATATATATAAAGAATCCCATTTCCATGTGACAATACGTCTCCCACAAGCGCCATGTATTGTCGAAGCCGCTGCACTTTTGCCACTGTCCAAGGTCGTTGGATGGAGCACAAGCCATGTCAACTTGTAAGATCATTATTTGTGAAAAGAGTGAAAGATTGAGCTTATTTACGATGCAGGAACTTTTTATGTCACCTTCAGGATGTTTGTACTTACAACTAGATTTTGCTGTATTAATATCGAGTGCTTCGCTGTGCACCAGCATTGCCCGGACATTAAACGATTTTCACACCGTAAATAAACCTTCTTAAGAAAACGTTACACACAATGGATAGAGATTGTTGTCTTTCAACACCAGTGTTGAGTGAGTTTATATATGCTTTGGTTAAGAAACATAAATTTCCCTCACATAAATTTGATATTTTGGTTACCTTTAAGTTACATGGTCTAATAGATTGAAAACTATTGCTCTGGATATGTTTTGTACTGCCCATATAGAATCCCAGACATACAGCCTACTGGCAAAAAAGAATTCTTTCATTAAAAAAAAGAAATGGGAGAAAATATCATTTCGGCTTCCTTTTGGGTAAAATTAGCATTAAAAAGTGATTTATGGTGATATTCAAGAACTACAATGATAATTTATGCAGAGCTATACTCTTGGCCCTAGACGCATTCTGGTTGTCAAGGTCACCTATATAATCGATTCAAAAACGCCAGGAAGAATCCAACTTTCCAATTCAAAATGAGAAGAAAAATAATCCCTTTTCCCTTGAAAATAGTAATGTTTTGCTGAAAAATTAGACCCAAGTGTGATGGGGAGGGGGGCAAGCATAAGGGCACCAGGTGGGAAATACCGGGGGGGGGGGCACTCTCTCTGTAATGTATACACACATGTGCGGCTGGCAAGGGTACTTTTTTAAGGAAAAGTCCCTAGCAAGCCTCCTGCTTCAGCCACAAATGTCCCTAGCAAGCCTCCTGTTTCAGCCACAAATGTCCCTAGCAAGGGTCATTTTTAGCAAATTACGCAGGAAATTTTCATGGAGATCAGCAGCTTTCATGAAAATTGCATGAACCAAATTCAACCTTCTCCCCAAGCAGTGTAAATTTAAGACATTTTGAAATAAATCTAGGATTATTGAGTCAAAAATGCCCTAGCAAGGGAAGGTTTTTGAAGAAAAAACCTGCGACCGAGTGCCCTAGCAAGGGTAAGGGTTGTCATGGGTTCAGCCACACACCCGTATCAATTGAAATTGAAGTGCCCCTCCCCCCCCCGGGGGGGGGGGGGAGGGGCACTTCAGCATATATAGTGCGAGGGGAGAATGGTGCAGTGGTGACCCTGTGTGAGGCTTAGTGGAACTACCATGTGGATAAGGCACAGCTCATAGGCCCCCCGGGCATCCCTAGCCCACTTAAAAGGGTCTATTTCTTCTCTTTCCTATCTCCTCGGGATGTGTGTGGTGCACATATATGCACGGGCACTGACACATTCCCCTGTGAAATTGTGTAATGTAGTTCTCGCCATGAATATGACCTTAGCTGTCGAAATGGCGTTAAACATCTATTACTCACTCTCGTAGGCCCCCTATTAGGAGGTAGCGGGTGACCAATGAGGTTATTCCCTTCATTCACTGCAGTTTTTAGGGCATGATATGTTGCATAACTGGTCTTCACAATGACGGGGTGTTATCAGAGCAAGCAATGGTAGACCCGCTGGATAACCTGTAACCTCGGTATATGCATGGATTGACCCCTACTGCACCCTATAGGTCCGTAAATGTCGGGGGTTCTCTTTATAGGCGAGAGCATTATGACAAACCCTTCTCTCCCTTTTTTAGTTTCCAAACAGTGCCCTAATAAGGCACATGGTGTGCCGCCTTGGCTATTTCAGGGATGTAAGTTTTCAGAATTTTTTTAACCAGATGTGTCTAATAGATTTGACCAAATTTCCTTTGTTGCATCAAAGTTCTGTTTTACAATAAATGCAGGCTTTCAGAATTTTTCAAACAGTGTGACTTAAATCCCTGAGTACTGTATTCATTCTAATAAGCGCACATGTGCCCGAAAATAATTTTTTAATGCTCAAAACTCAATACAAAAATTGATTCTAATAAGGGCACCACCCACCCATGCTTTTTATTGAATTTGCATTTAAGGTGAAAATACTACCATAAAACCTTTCATGGGCTTCTGATGGAGTTTTACAGTAATAACAGTACCATAAATCTCATCATTTGTCATTTTTCACCAGAAAAATAGGTGGGGTGCGCTTATTAAAGCAGGTGCGCTTATTAGAATGAATAGGGTAATCTGTTTTGGTAACAAACAGATCTTTTATTTCAGAAACACATCTGTAGATAGCATTTACCAAAGGAAATTAATTTGATTAAAAGTATGGTGTGGGAAACCTTTCCTCTGTGGAACAAGACCTGTGCTTTTTAAGAGACCCCTGCACCAAAAAAGGAAATAACGGCACTTGCTTGGTCTCATCAAACGAAATATGATGGGGTCCTAACTCAAGTTTAATTAGGGATGCTCATGTTAGGTTTGATACATGTCATTTAATCGTGTATTACTTTGATATGTACCGTCATCTCCTGCGTATAAGGTGCATCTTATACGTGAATCAGAGGTTCCCTGCACCTTGTAGAACCATCTTATTGAACCGTCTTATACGCAAGGTGCGCTTTATACGCGAGGTGCGCTTTATATGCGGGAGATTACGATATTGGTTAATAATAATAATAAAAAAAAACTTTTAAGTAGAAGACAAGACAAGGTTTGTTTATACAGTGTATTTGCAGTTTGTACTTTGTATTTTCCACTCTCATCACAGAATACAACAGCACACATTCTCTCTGTATTAGAACTCAGCAAATAAAAACATCCAAATAAATCAACAACCAATAGCAATCTGTGGCCCTAATAGACCAATCCACAAGCCCCTAACAATAATAAAAATAAAATCTACTTGCTGTCCTTACATGTTTCTATACATCTGTTAAACAGTCAAATACAAAAGGTAGTATTATCTGAGGATAAGTTAAATGAGCTATACAATAGGAATAGAGCTTGATCGTTTTACTTATTTATATTCTGCAACGATGAACGGTTAAGATGGCGAAAAGGTCCATGAAAAGGTTCAGATCCAAGAGGACTTTTAAAAGCTAAAAGATAGGAATCTTAATGGTAAACATTCAAGTTTTAAATGTGGTTCAACAAACATGTTGTGTCGAAAGTGAAAGAATGGATCAGGCCTAGCGTCGAAGCCCGCAGCGCTCCATTCTTTCTGTGCATAAATGCCTCGCTTGATATTAAATCCAGGCAATCACACCCCTAGTGGGCAACATGCATATTAAGTAGCAGGCACAATTTGGGTAAGTGCATAAATGGTATCTAAGTCAACTCATTAACTCGTAGATGCTACTCCTTGAAAGCAGACTCCAACATACGAGATTCACCGTGTTCTCATGATATTACTAATACATTGGGGAAGTATCGCTGATATCAAAACTAACGCGAAACTTGGTTGATTCACCACTGGACGATACTGTTCACTGATGTCGAGTTCACGTGATATGCTTCCTTGTGGCAGACACTCTCAGAGCTCAATTCACACTTTGGTGTCAATATAATACAGGAACTGGCAGGACAATGTACAAATAATAAACCTTGTTCCCTTGTGGCTTTTATCAGTTCCACATGGTATGATGTCTTGGACGACTGAACACCTCCTCCCATCAACTATCGACAGGAGTGGTGTCACCTGATTCGAGACATGGAGGGTATGTTTCGGGTCGAGATAATTCCAGGCGGTCTCCGCGGGAAGTCATTTGGAGGCCTTAAAATGGACATGTATGCGGCCACTGGCCATGGGCCACTATAATTCATCACGCTATTAATCTACAGGCTGGAGTGTAAGAAGCTGGACTTGGAGGTCCCTAGCATTACATACATATGTATAACATACAAAAGGAGTAGTCTGATATGCAGTTCATCAATTATGGTTAAATATACCGTTCATTTCACTGCCTTGCCATTTGGCGGCATTTGCTGCGGCCTGTGCGGATCGGTGTCTGATCGGGGTGCCCGATACTTGCAGACCGTTAAAGTCTCCTATCAAATTTTTGGTTCCCAGATTTCTGTCGGCGTATTTCTCTGAAGCCTCGCCTCTGAGGCGAGGATTTTTCCGGGCTGACCCTGGAAGGTCCCCGGTCATTGCTCTTGATGCAGCAGTTCCACGGTTTCTGTTAGCGTTGTCTTCTCCCTCTGGGCGGATTCTCCTGGCATCATGCTTCTTTGGGGTGTCTAGATAACCCTCCATGAACTCCCCCATGTTGCCTTTGTTCTTTGCGGCATTATCCTGTGCTTCAGGTTTAATACGAGAGGCCGGTCGTGGCGATTCATAGTTGCCATTGGTTTGCAGGTACTTGCTCATCATTCCTTGGACACTTTTCTGGGCATACTCAGCAGCCTCAGGTTTGATTCTAGGGTCTGCGTATCCATTGTGGTTGCTATCTGTTTCGTGGTTCATAACACGACTTAGCTCATGACCGCGTGTTCTTTCAACCATGTCTCTAGCGGAGGCTGACTGAGCTCTGGCCGGTTTGACGGGTTCGTTATAATGCTTGTTTGCCTCATGGTTGAACCAATTGCCAGCACCCTTCTGCCTCTCTGCAAATTTCTGACTCTCCTCGGAACCCCTGCGTGGCGACATCATCTCATCATGCCCATTTGTACCATTTGTGGTCCCATTAAGTGCATACCACTCATTAGCCGTTCCCTTGTTCCGCTCATGATACTCAACACCCTGATTAGTGAGTCGGGAATGTGGACGACTATCGGTTTGATCGACACCATTTTGCTCATATGAAGCCCAGACGGGAGTACCAGTAGGCCGCATCTTTGTGGCGTTATTTTGGCCATTTGATGTAAGGCGACTTTTGGGTCGAGGAGGTGTGTATCCATTACTACCCTTGTGCTCGTGCTTATACCACTCACTTCCACTGCCTACCGATTTGTCCTTAGCGTCCGTCGCATCACGACCTTGGAGACGCGACTTTGGCCGTGGTGATACAAAGTTCTTGTTTTCTTCATGCTTATACCATGTCTCCTGAGTACCTGTTGGATAAAAATGTAAAATCCTTTAGTACATTTTTTTTTAAATTGAAGAGTTGAACCACATAGCAAAATATAATCAAAGAATGGGCCAAAAATTGACATATTAATTACTCAACTTAAAGAGAGTATTGTTTCAATTTTTAGTCTAAATGTTAAGAATGAAAGAAACAGGTTCTTTGAAATGACAAAGCTAAATCATATTCAGTGCCCATGCCCAAGCAGATTAGTTTTAGTTTGAGTGTTGATTAGGCCAATGGATTGGTCATGCGTCCATTTTTGGTTTATTTGGTGTGGGGAAAGCCAAGAGACATATGATATTAAAGTCCACAACTGACATCACACCCCACCAGCAATCATATGTGGGCAGTTACCATGCATGCAGTCTATTCCTCCATTAACCTTGAACATCACTATTTTGACCTTGAACAAGCTAAAATAATATTGAAGGTGAATTATTTGGCTGGAGGAAGAAAAGTGACAATTACATAAGACCATGACCCTTAAATGACCTTGACCTTGAAATGCTGATGAACTTGTGGTGAGTCTAAGGCAATGACCCTTGTGACCTTGAAGACCCAAGTGAAGGTCATTCTTCTTTTACCTTTGATTTTGTTAAAATTCCTCTTGGCATCAGGCGTATTGCACCGAGCGACCCCGGAGGACTTTTTAGGTCGCGGTAGTTCTGTGCAGTGCCCATTGACCCTTCCGTTAGGTATGTTGTTGTGACCGTACCATTCCTCTGAGTCGCCTTTGTATTTGTCGGCAATGGCTTTAGCATGTTTGTTACCTGTAAAGCGAGGGGCCAAGGGTAATGAGGGAAGGACAGAGCAAAGCAGTAGTATTTATAAGTGGGGAGCCAAAGTGCAGCTGCAGTACATACTGCTTGTAAGGGTTCTGTACTGTTTCATTGAAGCACATATACGTATTCACTTTAATACACCTATACCCCCCCTCCCAACCATGATTGTTTAAGACCTTCCCTTATTTGACCTTCCCTCATTTTAGTGCTAGAGAGAAAAATTGATACTACCCCTCCCCCATCAGCCATATTGTTTTTAGAAGATCAGCAATATAATGAAATCAGGTTCTTAAAAGATACAGTACAGAACACTTAAGTTGGGTTAGGCATGCCATACTGACTAAGTGGTCCATTTACCGTAAACTCCCGCGTATAAGACGCGCTGCGCGTATAAGACACACCCCAAACTCAGCACATGCATTTTCGCGTATAAGACGCACATTTTAAGTCTGAAATTTGTAAGATCAGTACATTTCTATAGTAAAATTACCCCTCGTATAAGACGCACCCCAAACTTGAAAAAATCCTATAAGACCCCCCAGGCATTTGTTTGGCGTAGAGGACGCGTCTTATATGCGGGAGTTTACGGTAGTTAAAATCATTCTCAGACCACTCAAGCTGTTCCATATGGAACGGCTTGCCATATTATTTTCTCTTTTCAATTTGTCGTGTGTGTTAACAGGAAACTTTTTGTCTATTTCTAGTACATGGTAATCCCGAGTAAATTTCTGACAGCAATTTGTAAGAAGGCCACTTTGGCTCCCACTCAGGACATGTTATCAGGATATCAAAAGAACGAGTAGAAGGCGACACGGTCGGGCTCTGATTGTGGACGGACCCCCACCCCCACAAAAAAAAAATTATGAGAAAAGGAAGCAGAGTTTCATTACCAACGTTAGAACTTTGAATTCTTGTTTTCAATTTTAAAACATTCTGTAATAATTATTGATTTGCAAAAATAAGAAATACTCTTTCCAACCGAATGCGATCCCACTGATCACAATGTCGCTCGCTCGTCCAAACCATAGAGCCCTACCATTGTCAAAAATAAAAAGTGCTTGTGCATGCATTGCATGAGGGTTTATACCAAGAACATTGTATTTCTTTCTTGCAGTTCAATTCTAAAAAATAAAGTCGGTAGGAGAACCTAGGAAATTTAAGAAAACAAAGAAATTAATAACAGTGGGTATTAATTGATACATAAACTCATAATAATACAGAAATGAATCATGAAATCTTAACATCTAAGCGATACACAATGTCTTATCGCGCTGTGCCTATAATCTTATCATGGTGTATGAATGCAGCACTGGTGAGTAACTCGCCAGCGCTGGATTCATGCATCATGCTGACCCTACGTGAATGCTGCATTCCTGAAGGTTAAACATGATGCACCAAAGCAGTATTGGCGAATTACTCGCCACCACTGTGTAAGTGCATCATGACAGCAATGTCCATGAACCTTCGGGTATACTGCTGTCCTTAAGGGGTTAAATTGCACAATCTTAATTCATATGCTTGTAGGAACTGTACTTGGTTAAGGGTATTGTGCTAATGACATTTTTCTCTTGTTGTTTTAAGATGTTCTACAGTTGATTAAAGGAAAACTTTGTTTTAGCTACAAATTAAACCATTGGTTATCATAACTAGCAATGATCAGTTTGTTTTATGTCTACCATGCTTAATACCAGTATTATAGTAAATCCCAATTTGTGCACTAATACGATATACACGGATACTGTACAACATGCTAAACAAGAGTGACAGAGGCCAATACATGTTTCTATAAATGTTTTGTCCCTTTCAGGGCCGCTGATGCATTGATGCATCATGCCCATTGGTCGGCATGATGCACCAATGAACTGCTGGCGAGACTACTCGCTAGCACTTCATTGGATCATCATGCTGACCCTCCGGGGATATATGTATCAACCCTTTAGGATCGGCATGATGCTCCAATGAAGTGCTGACGAGCAGTCTCGCCAGCACTTCATTGGAGCATCATGACGACAAATGGGCATGATGCACTCCTGCATAAGTGGCCTTTAGAGGGTTAAGCAACCACAACTTCAGCTTCACATGAAACTTAGTCAGTGGGACTTTTGACTGCGGAGCTCTGCTTGTGAAGCAGAGCCCTGATTTTAGTTACACCGTATTTGACATAATTAGCACACAGTGCGCTTAAAAAATGTCTGAAATATGTCCAATATAATGAAAATTTTGAGTCTATTAAGATGTGACCAAAATCAGGGGGTATGCACTTATTAGGGTGTGTAAGTATGTCCGGTACGTTAATACAAAATATAAATGGGATCAAGGATAATAAGGCTTAATATCCCCACTTATTTCACAAAGACATGTTGGCCTCCATCCTCTGTCAATATGTCACAGAATCAGACTCTATCTAATCATGCTACAACCATGCTATAAAGCCAACCACAGACAGGCCTCTTCAGTATATAAATCAAATGCCGTAAATCCCCGGTCACAAGCCGGCCCCGGTCATAAGCCGGGGGGGGGGGGGGGGGGGGTTCAGGGAATTCCTAAAAGCTGGTTTTAGGGTCAATTTTTTACCATTTTCTCTTTATTCTATGGTAAAAAAAAACTGGTCATAAGCCGGGGGGGGGGGGGACTTGGGAAAAATTTAGAAGCCGGTTTGGGCCCAAAATAGAAAATAAAATCCGGCTTATGACTGGGGATTTACGGTATATTTGATCTTTTCAATTGGATTGGCATTTAAGGGGTAAATGATATTCCATTTAGGCATAAATCTGACTTTGAACCTGCTTGCAGTGATCCAACGATTTTAAATACAATAAATGTATTGTCAGATCAGTGCTGATCGGCCAAAAACGGTGTCAGAAATCAGGCTAAATGGATAGTTCCACTGGGCCGGTTAGAAAAATTTAGGCTGTCCTGACATTTTTTCATATAGCAGATGTATAGAAAAAATTGTCGGATTAGCCAAAGTTTGCTTTTTCCACTGCCGTTGATTTTGCAAATCCGATTGATTTTCTTATTATTATACATTATAAATAGTCGGATTAGAGAAAATTCGCCCAAACAATGGCAGTGGAACTAACACTTTAACAGAACACCCCCTTCAGTTACTCACTGAATCGGCCCATCTGCAGTCAGTTTTACCATGCTACAACCAAGGCTACAACTACAGCTAAAAGCTGAAGCTACTCCACACTAGACCTGTTTCTCACCACTGTTCTAAACAAAAATAAGCAGTGTGGCAGTTTTATTTTAATGTTAAAAAACAAAATTGTGTGGTTTTTCATTATTTTTTTCTCAAAAGTGTAAACCTGTATACATTAATGAGGGAAAAAGGGGTATATTATTATTATTTCTGTGTAGCTGGGACCCAAACCATGGTTCCTATTCCCCGGTTCTCTATGCGCCCACCGATACAGCGTTAGTAAGTGACTTGTTCTGCTGGACATTACAGATTTTATCCCTTTAAAAGCCACATAGTATTTTCTTTCAATGAACCGACACTGGCAAGTAACTCGCAGGCTGCTTTCGCAAACCATGCCAAGCCCTTGGCCGTATATCAGCCCCCACGGAGGTGCAGGCAGCAATAGAGTTACTCGCCACGATTGCATTATTGAATCATGATGACAAAACCATACACTGCAATACTGTAGAATGTGGCCCTCAAAAGGTTAAAATTTTCAGTAGTTTACCAAGGCGGGACGGTGTAGTTGGGAGCTCCGAATGCTTTCCATCAGGCTGATACCAGTCATGCGCACCCCGGTTCTTATCAGCAATCTCTTGCACTTCGGGACGATTGGACCGGGGGGTAGGGGTCTCCACACATTTTCCGTCATGTTTATACCACTCGTGTGTTTCTTTATTTTTATCGGCAAACTCCTGTGCTTCTGGCCGATTTTGTCGAGGGGTGGGACTCTCTACGGGTTTTCCGTCATGTTGATACCAGTCGCCTGTACCTTTGTTCTTTTGGGCAAACGGCTGGGCTTCGGGACGAGTTCGGGGGGATTGCATCTCTTCTTCAAGAGATCAAACAAAATACATAATTTTGCATTGGCTAAGCAATTGTTTCTGAGTGAGTGAAAATAAATACCAGAATATACCACACTTATATTATGTTTTGCTAAGGAAAATTCCCAGTGATGAGAAACTTCTTAAATTAGGAATTAACAGGGTTATGATTTGAACATTTTCTGGGATAAGTTACCAAGTCGCTGTGCTGGTGGAGTAGGGCTTTCAACATTCTTCCCATCATGTCGGTACCAGTCGTTCTGGCCTCGGTTCTTTAAGGCAAATTCCTCTGCCTCTGGCCGGGTGCGCGCTGCGTTGACCAACGGAGAGTGGGGGCGTCCCGATTCCATTTTGATGTGACAGGAAGTCTATGACGACGTCACGTCACAGGTAGTCTGTGACGAAATCAGATGGGTGTGTTGGCACGGGTAACAATGTCAGGAGCAGCGTCTGTAAATATATAAAAGAGGCATATTTTTGAGTTGGTTTATATAATTGGCTACCCCTTTTCTCTCCAAGCAGAGGGTATGTATACAATGTATTACATTTATTTCAACTTTATTATTCATTCATTTTATGACCCTTCAAGAGTGTATCAACCATGTAGGTCTGACATATTAAATGGATGAGTGTAGTTGGCGCAGGCAAGTCACTCGCCTATGTTGTATTAACATATGCCAAATGGCTATATAGCGCATTAACGTGGTATTCGGCACTCCATCCAACATAATGTACCATATGTTGTAAACTACCCAAACCCCATAATCAACTAATACATTCTAAACCCCTTATTTCACCCTTGGGGAAACATGGGCAAATTGTGATAATAACCTAAGTGGAGGAATACATTCATTGCCATCAATTCTATAGGTGGCCTTTGGAAATTCACTGACCTCCCTTGGGACTATTGTTATTGAATGACATATACCGGGGTACATGTGTATTCATAGTAAAGTCCCCTGCCAACTCATCTGTGTGTTGAGATACATGTATGTATATATCAGCAAACATCATGGATTAAATGAAGGCGTAACACCTAAAGTGCTGGTTCCATAGGAGTAAATCGGTCGGATGAACACCAATCCAACCGATTTTTTTCTATACTTTTGATATATTATAAATCGTCGGATTAAGACTATTCCGACCGATTTTATGCCTGTGGAACCTGCACTTAAGCGTACCACATATTTGCACGCTTACATAAAACCAGAGATGCCACTCGCTCAGCAGTTAACAATCGTGCTAATATTAGCAGTAATTCCTTCTTTCTTTTTAACAGTTCATACCGTGGCCACTTACAGCAGAGAAGCTGAGAGAATGTGGCTGTTGGTGTTTCCTCCTCCACCACTACCACAAGAGACAATTATAGAATACAGGAGGCACATTCACATTTTGCGATAGTTTTAAAAACCAATAAAATACATACATGTATAGCTGCACACATTTTCTAGACTAATGGCTCCAGTGGTGATGAATATGTAATGTATAACTTTCAGCTCATACATGTGTCCCCTAGACTTCTTACTCGGCAATATACATCTGTATAGAGGAATCCATGTGCTTTATATCTATACACACATCATCTCCTAAATGAACACATATGGACGGGCACTCTTGAAGAGTGAGTGAGTATATGTTTGACGCCATTTTGACAGCTAAGGTCATATTCATCGCGAGACCTACATTACACAATTTGACAGAGGAATGTGTCGGTGCCCGTGCCTATGTGCACTGCACACATACGAGAGGATGGGCAAGAGGAGATATAAATCCTTTTAAAATGGGCTAGGGAAGCCCAGCACTGTTGAAGACACTCCCCTGGGTAAAATAGACATATATAAAATCCCTGTAGAAGCTAAATTTTAATCTACATTCCCTGTAATATCCATACACTACCTGTGGTATGTAAACTCCAACACCATCACCACCAACTTCCATTCATGGGTAAATCCTTCATGTGGTAAGCATGGACCAGTCCATAACACTAGTGCTGAACTATCCCTGACCCTCCCAACTACCCATTCAGCATGCTTACCATGCTGTCTAACACGATCTACCCCACCCTGTGTTAAACCGTTAAGGACTGCAGAGTGCTATATAAGGAGTCTAAACCCATACCCACTGGGTCCACCATTTTGAATTTTACTGCTTCTGCTAATACTAATAGTGGCAGAACACACTGATATGACATGTTATGATGGGTAGGTATCTTGTCCCTGAATAACATCCACTTCCAGAGACAAGCTGGCCCCATCTTATCAGTTCGAGACAAGTTCCAGTCATGCTTAGACCCAATATTGTATTATGCACATGACGTAGCATAAAGACCTGCATTGAGGGCAATTCCATGGAGCTGATGCAATCCTGAAAGATTGCCATGATGCGCCAATGCAGTACTGGGCGAGTAACTCGCCAGCACTACATTGTTACATCATGACGACATATGATTACAAGGTCCGTAAAGGGTTAATACCCTGGCCATTTGCCAACTCAACCTGAGCAACAGGCACTGACCGCAAACCCAGACCCGGCCACTCGAGTAATCGATAGGAAGGAAGTCTGGCAGTCGATTAGTAGTTTATCAATTCCATC
Organism: Acholoe squamosa; assembly: GCA_949317995.1. NCBI lineage: Eukaryota > Metazoa > Annelida > Polychaeta > Phyllodocida > Polynoidae > Acholoe > Acholoe squamosa. The sequence continues at coordinate 35,781,965 of OX439051.1, forward strand.
TATAAGGTTAAGAGGAAGTGTAAATAGTAATGGTGCATGGTGGTAATGTTAACAGGCTGGATTTTATACCTTTAACTGGCACACAGCCTATGGTCTATATCACTTATTAAGTTATTTAACCTGTTGTCACCTTACTATGACCCCCTCCTAACACCGCAGTGGCGGATCCAGGATTGCCTAGAAGGGGGGCCCAAGACTTGGTGAGAGCTGATGATGTATTTTATCAGGTGGCACTAGCACTGCAAGCCCCCTGTTTACCCCCCCCCCTTCTCCTTTTTCGATTTTTTTTTTTTTTTTTTTGGGGGGGGGGGAGGCACCCCCTGGATCCGCCACTCCCAACACCCAGCCACTCACCTCCCATAACATTCTACCTTCTGACCCGATATAAAGACTTCATTAATTTGAAAATTTCCCACCTTACCGTAATCGCCCATGTATAAGGCGCATCGTGCATATAAGGCGCACCCTGAGTTGAAATAAAAGCTGTAAGGCGCACCTAGGGCCTGAATTTTGAAGGTTTACAGGAGATTAAGGCAATTAAATCTTCTTTTTTTGACTTATATAAATATCACAAACTAGATCACAGAGATGTCAGTTGGGTATGGGCTCAACCTCTGACAATATTTGGGTGTTAGCAAAGAACCCATTTCCCCCATGAACTATGCTAAAAGCACCCATCTCATCTTCATTTCAACCTGTTCCCCTCACTCAAAACTATTAAGACCATCCCTAAAATGAATGGACAAAGAAAGACAATTAAAAACAATAACTGAGAATTTCAGCCAATCAGCAGCCAGCTTAGATTCATATCCTCTGAAATGAGATTTCAGAGATCATCTGATCTCTGAAAGGTGGTTTGTCTAAAAGAGACTAGAGGGTATCTATGATGTAAGGGTATCTATGATCAATGTAATTATCTCTATCCAAATTATGACCACAAGATGGAATAAGCCTCTAAGATGTATAATTTTTTTTTTAGGAAAGTGTGAACCTCTGAAAACAGACGGACCTCTGAAGGTCTGACATCTCTGGTCAGATCAGGAAAAAATTAGATTTATGATTTATATGCTTTAGCATGGCAGGCTACAGGCAATATGGAGAGGTTAAGTGGAGAGCGAGAAGTCAAATATTGGGAATAGATCAGGAACGTTGACGCGAAGTCTCATCCGGGCAACTCCCTCAGTAATCCCGGATTATCTCACTCATCATATGATTCAGACCAACGATTAGCTCGTCTGTCAACTCGCACACAGACAAACTCCTTTAACGCCAGACTGTATTAGCTTGGTTGTAGATAAGTTGTGGAACTTTAAAAGCAGCATTATGAACCGCACTCAGGTGCAAATGGCAGGTTGATTTATTAGAAAAATAATGAATTCTATACGTTTCTGTTCATCATAAGGTGGAATAATTTACCTCTATTCTACCTGGTGGTGGATATTCACTGCTATTTATACAAAGGAATTCTGATCAGTTAAAAAGCACTAACTATGTGTCAGATTACACATTATGTACATAAATTCCTTAATACAGAAATACCCTGCAGTGATGCTTTGGTCAAACATGCGACATAATGAGTCCTGTACACATTTACCGTATTCATTCTATTAAGCGCACATGTGCGGAAAATTATTTTTTAGATGCTCAATTCCTTTAATCAAAAAAATAATTCTAATAAGCGCACCCTATAATGCCTAAAAATCGTTGATTTTACCCTAAAAAGTCTTTATTTTTACACATCTTTTGTATAAATGGACATCAGGGGGGTGCGCTTATGGCCCCAAAAGAGGGGTGTGTGCTTATTAGAGCAGGTGCGCTTATTCAGGGGTGTGAAACGCTAAAACTGGTTTAGGCTGAAGTATATATTTTGACGATTTATAGTCAATTACACATTAGATAAAGTTGTTCAAACAGCTAATTAAATGTATTATACCACCTTTTTGGTGCTTAAGTATGATTTAGATAACAGCAGAAACCAGTTTGGAAGGTATCGAAACAATGTGAGACCATATAGTTTCAGTCACCCCCCCCCCCCCACACCCATATAAATGGTATTTCATTTTCTCTGTGGATTTACACTGATCTCAGGAATGGTCCTGGTGAACACAAAAAAGGCTGAATTCTGCCTTTAGGCGGAGATTTCACACCCCTGTTATTAGAATGAATACGGTACACATATTGTTGTAAAACTTCACTGGTACACTTCATGTATAAGTCCAAGTGAAGAAAAATGGAAAAAAAAAATCTTTACATTTCCGTTTAACAAATTTGTGTCGAAAGGAACAACAATTTTCAGTTGACCGTAAAAGAAATCGTCAAAATATAAAAATTTCCCTACCTACCTACCCTAATTCTTTTCGACCTGAACTTTTTTTTTTACTTCTAGGTCCAGGCCCCTACAACTCTGGGAATCTCCTACAAGCCGCAGAGAATTACCGGTGAGACAGACGATACACCCATGGAGTGTATATACACACAGGTGTCTGTATAAAACTGGTGGAGAACCCATTGTCTGAGCTCAATGAGGGTCTTTACGTTACATCACACAACACCAGATGTTTGATGGGCCAAGTACCACCGACCTGTGTATATACATGATAATATACATATTAGCCCTTTAAGGGCGGCTGATGCATCTATGCATCATGGCCATTGGTCGTCATGATGCATGAATGTAGCACTGGCGAGTTACTCGCCAGGGCTACATTCATGCATCATGCCGACCCTTCAGCATGGATACTGGTCCCAGAAGGTTGCCATGATGCTACAATGAAGTGCTGAGAGTCTGCTCACCAACACTTCATTAGTGCATCATGAAGACCAATGGGCATGATGCACTCCTCTATTAGCAACCCCTAAAGGCCTAACCTTGTGGTGTCCTCTATACATGTGTATCTGTGTACAATGCTTTACTGTCTCTCAGACATTCATGTACCAGTAGATCTCAAGGGAATAGAACATGATTATATAGGCACACCCTTCTTTATCCTACAGTCAGTATTATCAGGGTTACCCCTGAGCCTATAATCTATGCCTCATTAGTCTCTATAATCTATGCCTCATTAGTCTACGTATTAAGTATTTCACATAACCAAGGGAGATGATACACATAATGTGATCCAGCTTTACCCCCATCACCTTTCTATAACCTATTAACCCCTTAAGTGTCACAAAGCGCATAATGCATTGTGTCGATTTTTCATCATGTTGCTTTCGTATATAATTTATATATTTGTGATGGCATGTCTCCGCACCAGGGCTGCATTCAGATATCATGCCACCCTTGAAAGGAGAGATAGTCTGATGCACAAATATAGCACTGGTCAAGTTTCCCCGCAAGCAATGGGTTGAATAAAGCTGGTGCATGATAAAAAATAAAAGATGCATGAACTTTGAGGCATCATGTACCCTTTAAACAGTTAAAGCAGTATGTAGCTTTTTAATGTCACTCGAAGGGCCACTAATGCATTAATGCATCATGCCCATTGGTCGTCCTGATGCATGAAGACCCTACAGAGGTGATATAATCCTGGCGGGTCGACATGATGCTCCAATGAAGAGCTGGCGAGCAGACGCACCAGCACTTCATTGGTGCATCATAACGACCAATGGGTATGATGCACTGCTGCATCAGCTGCCCTTAAAGGTTTAGAGATCAACAAATTGATTACACCCCCAGAAGAAACAACCCCCACACCCCCTAGTGGCAGAGCAGCCAACTAACAGGTCCCCATCTGCCAGGGTCTTATCATTGCTCCAAAAGGACCACTGTTTGTATTGGTGCACAGCCAGAAAATAGTCCCTACTATTATCATAACCCTTTAAAGACAATATTGTTCATCTTATGCATTATGCCTTTCAGTCATCATAATGCATGAATGTAGCCACAATCAGTGCCTCGCCAGGGCTACATTCATGTATCGTGCTGACCATAAGGGTCGATTTGCTCCCGCGGGATCAAAATAATGCTTCAATGCAGACACGCCAGCAGTGCATTGGCGCATCATGACGACCGAGGGACATGAACCTAAGACATCCTGCGGCCGATAATATCTGATATATGTCAGCCCCTTACCAGCCTATTCACCATGCCCCATATACAAATATATGTCAGCATACCCCCTGCATACTAACTAGGAACTAGACAACTACCAACAAGATGTCACCCCCTCCCCTCATCTCCAAAACTCCCATAGGTGATATGTATACGTGTCCTGTATGGGTGGAGATAGGGAGATACATGGAGAGCTATAGAATGGGGATGGTGGCATGCCATGGTCTATGCAAAATATTTTTAAATGGTTATGCTTGTGGTCAGTATACATGTTGGACCATGGCTAATTTATCACAGAGTAGAGTGTATATGGACAAATAAAACATAGCTGGGACAGGGGGGGATCGTATGTCAGTTCACAGGACACGTGCCATAGCAGCCATACCCACCTCGGTGGCATACTATCTATTATCAAAATAATTAATACTAATTATTATAATCTCTAATAGGATATTTTAGAAGAACAAAAAAGAATAACATATGAGAAAGGAGAGATCAAGGTACATGCAGTTACCTGGTGACTGGTGAAATAAGATGGAGTGATGAGAAGAGGGAGAAGAGTGAGTGAGAAGTCTAGAAAGGCACTGACCCCTTCTACTGCACCACATGGAGCAGCTCAGCGTGGGGAATCCCCCATACTGGGGATCCCCATCACCAGGTAGTCAGGGAATTCCCTTGACGACCACAGGTAAACAGGTAAGTCAGGTGTCTACCTGAGTCTGAGGGTTAACTCCAGGTGAGTCAGACAGGTACTTGGTGCTGCCAGGTGACACAGGTGGTGGTGGTGGGTAGGTGGGTGGGTGGGTCGGGGGGGGGGGGTTGTGATGGTCTGGAGTGTCACTCATTACCGAGAAGTACTGTAAAAACCTGCATATAAGCCGGAGATTATACACAAATCAGAAGGTTATTGGGGCTGGTAGATTCTTGGCACGGCTTACAACCGAGGTGTTTGTTGTTTTATAGACTATGCTAAGGAATGGCACAACTTTAAAGCCCATGTGTGGCTTACAGGAGAGGCATAAAGTCGGGAGGTGGCTAATATGCATAGGTATATTTTGGTTAGGTTTTACGGTACTATCAGGGACCATGAGGGGTAAATCCCCTGGTAGCTGTTTGACTCATTATACACGTGGTAATTGCACCTGTTACATCTAAGGGGTAAAAATACTACTACCGGTAGCTAGATCTATATATTTACATCTGCTGTTCACATGTGACCTTCTGTAACAGTCCTAACTCTCTTCAATTTAGCCTATACTGACTCACTTGGTACACCTTACATCCCCTCTCTTCCTGATGCAAAATCTGATAATTGCGAGACTAGGGAACCGGTCTATATGTGCTTAACCCTTTATAGGCTGTTAGTGCATCATGCCCATTGGTCGACATGATACAGCAAAGAAATGCTGGCGAGACTGCTTGCCAACACTTCGTTGGTGCATCATGCCGACCCTCTAAGATTGTATTAACCCTATATATGGTCGGCATGATGCATGAATGTAGCCCTGGCGAGCTACTCGCCAGTGGCTACATTTGTACATCATGACGACCAATGGGTGGATGGGCATGATGCTTTAATGCATCAATGGCCTTGAAAGGGTCAATGTAGATCTCTAAATGTGTGACCTAAATTTGGATTTCCCACTGACCCCTCACTGAACTCATTAGTCAGTAGGCCCTACCGGTAGTGTTTGAATGCCATATTCAAGGCCTTTGACAAACTACATTTTTTATTTTAGTATATGACCCTTACCCCATACAATGCTTATAAGAATCCAGTGCCAACTCAGTCCATTAAGTCTTTTAGAGCCTTAAAGCCTGACATTTAGCATTTAGAATACTGTCTTGAAATGAGCTACAAGAACGACCACTTTAACCCTCCTACTTCAAAGTGAATTTGTATGAGGAGTGATATCCACCATTAACCCTGACTGCCTTCTGTAAACCTGTATGTTAACCCTTTAAGGCCCACAGCAAGCTTTCAAACACTATGCCCTACGATTGTCATGATGCAAGAATACAACCTTTAATAGTGACTTTTTCACATGTACTTTTTTCATGCATCATGCACACACTTTATGATTGGTGTACTCCTGGCGGGTGCGGACGACTAAGATGATGCGCAAAATATGCAGTACCGGTGAGTAACTCGATGGCGCTGCAGTGGTGTATCATGATGAGAAATGGGCATCAAGCCTTGAGGCATCATGCTGCCCATAATGGGCTAGACAAGCATAATTCCCACGCATATGGTTTATTTGATTTCATTTTAGTCTCTCTTTTATTTAATTCCTCTCCAGCAAGGACTTAGTCTAAGTCCAAGAAACTGAGTGAGTCTTGATTATTTGTCTCTTCTGTGAAGTCAGAGAGGATCTCAAAGACAAATCTAGCTTTATTTGATTAAGGTATAATCCTGGCTGAAAGTAATCCTGGCTGTAGACTCAATATGATTATATGGGTATAGAGGATGACATGTAGAAGAAATCCCATATCAAATATATAAGCAATTTAATGTCAACTCACAGTCAGGCCGAGTTGAATGCGGGCAGAAGCACCTCTGGGAATACAATCCTAAATTATTCACTGTGAGTTGACATTTGCATTTATGCCATGGCATAGACTCATCCCGGTTTGTTTTGATCCGCAATGACACCTTGCTCGACGAAATTGGTCATGTGATACGGAGCTAGCCGCTACTTTTAGTTTCGATATAAATGTTCCTTGCGCAGGGCAATATCTTCTTTTTTTAACATGGCGCTAATGCTTAGATATACCTTAAACCATTCATAACATTATTTAACTAGTTCAATCATTCTTTTTTTGCATAAAACTTCTAATAACCATACCTAAATACGAAACTAGTTAGCTCTGTATAAATTTCAAAATGGCGCCGCTGAATATGCGCAGATCGTATTCCACCCCCCCCCCCCCCCATTGAATACAGCGTAAGTAGTACTAATCTATAGTGTCGTCGATATTAGCCATGGCATAAAACAGAATTATCCACCCCCAACTTTTGATTTATCATACCAGCATATTATATCACACATTTCAAGCTCGTATGGACCTCCCCCCCCCCTCCTTCCCCCTCGTTCGATGTTTATACCTACAAGGCACAAAAACTCCAATTCATGAAATAAAGACAGAAAATTGATAACTAGGCGATTTGTCAGGGGCGTTGATAAGATTATTAAAATCTTCTCATATAAGAACCACATTTTGGCTGTGATATAACTTATATTACTGGGAACTTAGTAACCCATTCACAGCTGTCTTTCTCCCCTATCTACCCAGTTAATCTCTCCCCCCCCCCCCTCTTTCTATGAGCCAGCTATGCCATAGTGAAGACAGGGAGTGCTAGTTTTACTCCTGACCTGGACTTGTGCCTAACATCAGTTCTAACACATACCGGGGGTGAAGTCAGTCGGCGTCAAACTGGCTGCAGTCTCTACACACCAGGGATATACCAGATTCATGAATTCTTAGAGATGTTTGGTACTAATGGTGAAAGGAGCATAGGCTGGGTATGCTATCATGGCTCCATGCTTGAGATTCTCAGGATACAAGTCTAGGAAACAAGTCCTGCAACGAGAAATGTTTCATATTGCTCCCAGCATCCTCCTATTTTTGGAGGGGGAAGTAAACATTCCTGGTAAAAATGCCACATTAGATAGATGGATTAGATAGAAATAGCGATCCTGGCATATAGTATGGTTGAGCAATCTCAGGAAACCCCATATCCAGTGCAGGGGAGATTTAAATAGTAAGAGTGAAGTGCATTGTAATTTGAGGTTTCTGAAATTATCATTCATAGTGTCTATTCTCAGCATAAGTTACAAATCCTGATCTCTTACTATGCCGGTATTAAAGGTGACTCATGAAAAACCTAAAGTACTTCCTAGATATACTCAACACACTTAACTACTACCCTCACCCCCTTTCCCATTCTGATCTCTCTACTCCATGTCCACATCATACAGTGAGATTTCCATCTGTGTAAGGTGCAGCCAGTGGTAAAAAGAACCCAGCTGACATGCACTCCTACAGCATTAACCCTTTAAGGTGCAGCCAGTGGTAAAAAGAACCCAGCTGACATGCACTCCTGCAGCATTAACCCTTTAAGGTGCAGCCAGTGGTAAAAAGAACCCAGCTGACATGCACTCCTACAGCATTAACCCTTTAAGGTGCAGCCAGTGGTAAAAAGAACCCAGCTGACATGCACTCCTACAGCATTAACCCTTAAAGGTGCAGCCAGTGGTAAAAAGAACCCAGCTGACATGCACTCCTACAGCATTAACCCTTTAAGGTGCAGCCAGTGGTAAAAAGAACCCAGCTGACATGCACTCCTACAGCATTAACCCTTTAAGGTGCAGTCAGTGGTAAAAAGAACCCAGCTGACATGCACTCCTGCAGCATTAACCCTTAAAGGTTAGCATGATACCATAAAGATTGATGGCTATTTGTTGTCATGATACACTAATGCACTCCCTACTAGGTATAGGAACTGGCCAATACAACATGGGTGCATCATGGCAACCATTCGGGAGGGTATCAACCCGGGTGTTTGATATTTTTCATGAAATGCAGTACCTCACCAAAACTAGTGCACAACTCTTATAAAGTACCGTAATCTCCCGCGTAGAAGACACGTTGCGCGTATAGGACGCACACCAAACTCAGCAGAAGCATTTTCGCGTATAAGACGCACCTTTTAGGGCTCAATTTTGTAAATCCAGTACTGTTCTATAGTAAAATTACCCCTCGTATAAGACGCACCCCGAACTTGAAAAAATCCTATAAGATGCACAAGGCATTTGTTTGGCCTAGAGGACGCGTCTTATACGTGGGAGATTACGGTATACCCAGCTGAGTATACCAAAAATATCATTTTACTGTATCAAATTTAATTGAAGCAATATGCGGTCCTAAAAGGGTTAACAACCTCAAGGTCACCACACCCTTTAGGGGTTGTGACCTTGACCTCTATACACGTCAAAGGTCACAAGGCCCCACCTGCGAGGTGTTAGTGGTTTCTCAACATCCATGGCGGTCTACGGCCTGGGGCTTAACTAAATGTACAATCATTCTTTTCAAGTATTTTCAAGTTGGAAATGAATAAATACAGTTGTCCTTTTTTGGCAAGGTTACATGAACATTTACCTGAGGAACTGTAGTTGTGACTCCCCAGAAAAATGCTACTTTATAAGTAACACATAACTGTTAAATGCTGACATTTTCTTTTGGTTTTCAAACCTTCTTGTGGTGTAGAATGTATCAATGGATTGGTGACATAGGTTCACCTAGATATGTCGTTCTATGGTTGTATGTGGTTGCTTTAATAGATTAGAGCAAAACCTACGTAATACAATCATTTTCATATGCATATATTTATCTCAGAGTTCTTACATGATCCATCTTCAATTTATCACCAGTTCTAGTCATTTACAATTACAAGTGACGTCTAGACTATGGTCAATCTGCTATGGTTTAGAGCTGGAGTGTTGAGTCCGGCTAGTTGGCCCTGCGGGACCAAACATGTATAACCTGAGGTGCTTTCATGTGGTCAGACTCTAACATGCAATCAGTATTAATTATACATTCCACACGGAAAAGAAAACCATGAACCTTGAGGGAACTTTTGAGATTTTTTTTCAACTTTTTTTTTCTCATTTACACTGATATCCCCAACTTGCCAAGTGTTCCTTGTAGCCTGTTGATATGACAAAACTATCTAAGCCAGTACTCTATAAAAGGCCACTCCTTAAAGACAAATGCGCCAAGATACACAGAAGCCACCTGGTGGCAAAAAAAAACTATCAAGGACACTATCTTAATGTTATTTCATACTTTAATTGGGCCATTTTACCTGAACATATTTTTTTTCAGATCATTCCTGATCACTGTAAATACATGTAAGACATTTATAAGTTGTATGTATTCCCATTGGATGCTATAGTTAAGGGAAAATAAATATTTTTGAAAAATTCTTAACTTTTTCATTTCAATGGTGACCCCTCATTTTTCTTTTATCAAAATGTTTATAACTATAGATGTTCTCTTTCTATCCAGAGAGTGTTGTAGAAAAATCAGTAGAGGGGCATTACCTATGAGACATGATCCGAAAAAATAGTTTTCCCATTCATTTCTATAGTTAAGGAATGTTACACTTAAACCGTCATACTGTAAAAGTAAGCATGGTGACCTATGGATTTCTTTGCATTTTCTTAATGTTAGTGCATCATACTAATGTAATCCAGAGTTATATGAGATAAGCAGCAGCAGAACCAAATTCTGGGATGTTGTAGCATTTGTCTTTAAGCCATCAAACCAACTCTCTTTTTACTTTTAGATCATATTCCAAGTACCATAGACAATAGGACAAGAAGGGACATTTTATATATTGCTCCATAAAGGCGTGCACCTAGTTATATTAAGTTCCTAGTAGCATCATTAATACCATCCTCATCGTTAATATGTAAATCTGAAGCAGCAGATGGTGATTTAAACATACACACAGAGTTCTCTTTCTGAGTGGTGTCAGTGTCACTCAGTACAAGTAGAGTTTAACTTTCCTTTTAAGTTGGTGTGAATACTAAACAGAGAACTTACTGTATGTACACAACCAACTTGTCATTGTAGACTTGTTTAAGCCTGCTAAATCAGCAAATGACTCACTAAGAGCCAATGAGTTTTAACATTCAGGATTTCATACAAATTTGCTGGGTGAGGTTGCCGTTACTTTCATGTTAATATTGATACTAGAGAAATGCGCCGTAGACGCAGGTAACTCCGAAGAGAGGGGGCTGGGTGGCGTCTTGACATCAGCACTCTCACTAGCTCCAAGCAGATGTTTAGTAGTGTAATCTGCTACTAAGTATAGTCCTAACACAAGACATCTGCTTGGAGAGCCCATGGTGGTTAACACATGGGTCAAAAGGGTGGGAAAAAAGGTATCCAAAGGTTTCCAAATGGAATGTATATACTTTAACATTGTAGCAAACAGGCGTCGCCTTAGGCTGATGACAGGTATTTCTTCACTATCTCTCTGATATCATCTTATCTAAACCAAATTCTGGACTGTATTATATACCCCTAAGATCTATACATTCTAGGCTACATCAACAGCACAAAATCATTATCAATATACACTGGGAACACTCTTTCAAGTTACCCGGTAATCAGACCTGAGAGTACAGGAACAGATTTCTGTGCCTATAAATGGGTGCTCAAAAATTTCAGGATGTCACACTGCCCTTTTTCTAATGAAGGATGGAGCATGACTCTGTTACTTTATGCCAATGTACTGGGAACTTTTGAAATTGTTGCCGTCGGTCATTTTCTAAAACCCCTATATCACAAGCATCATTTTTTAAAACACTTGTATCACAAGTGACATTTTTTACCCATGTATAGGCACATTTGTCAAATTTAGTGGATGAACAAACTGTTGTCGACAAATCAATTTTTTACCATATCCTTAATGTAGCTAAGGAGAATCTTATCTTTGGACCAGACACCACCCCTGAATGCACTAAAAGATTACACTTAACAGGGGATATGTAGAGCGGTATTAAGGGTCAAAGGTCAGGATTTATTGCAGTTTGATTATGGCTAAAGACGCCAGGAGGCGCCAATATGCCCTTGGGCTAATACATAAGACACTACATCGTATTTACATATGTCATCTACTGACCAAATTGAATATAAAAATGAAACTCTGCACTAAGTGTGTGTCAGACACTGACAAATCTAAAGACAAAGGTACTGCAGAGTTTTACTATAATCCAGGTGTCACTGACAGAGCTAAATACGGAAGACACTGCACAGTGTTCACATGTGTTACCGACAGAACCGAACATACCCGGTAGTCTATATTATAGAAGACACTACACTATGATTACATGTGTCCCTGACAGAACTAAACATAAAAGGTACTATATTGTATTGATGGTGCGTGGGACGCAAGCGACAATTGAAGCAATGCAGGGACGTGATTGCATTATGGCCATTGGAAAGGACTCTACATCAGACAAGTTGATGGCTCATCAAGACCCATCTCCTACCCCCTGAAATGCTAGAAGTTTTCTCAGTGGATCTGAGGGCAACTGCTATACATATGAGGGTCATCGATCCTCCTGGGCCAAAAGTTCAAGGAATCCTCCAGGGGAAAATCCTTCAGGTGCAGGGCAATGCAAATCCCGGTAATGCCTGTTACAAATGAAAGAATTCTCCAGTGAAGATCATTACATTATTTCTATTCTGAACGACTCTTTATGGACTATCATCAAACACCTTCAACAGGATCTTAGATACCGATATTTTTTCCTTGCATGTAGAATGTACCGATCCATACACCTACCTATCAATACAAGTATCCCCAATATTAAACATACCTTCTAAATGCTGAATTTCACTGTAACACAAGGACACATTCACCTCTTACTCCCAATGCACAAGTGTGTATACTGGTGTGTGTTGTATATACAGGTACATATAGATATGAAGCAGAGAGCAGTCTGACTGTATGGGCCTTCCCCCATGCACCAGTAATCCTACCATACCTACAACACCCAGCCTACAAGCATGGAGGAGGATTAGGGCCCACCCAGGCCTGCTGATCTCAAGGGCCTAAGTTCAATCCCTCATCCATTATGACTAATATATGGACAGGATCAACTCATGTTGGGTCCTTCATCTTATATGCAACTCTAGGGTCTACCAGTAAAAGGTGACCTAGAAAGTTGGGGAATTTTCAGATATTTAACTCTTTAACTTTAAGGAAGGTATGACGGCTAAAAGATCCAATTCCATGATCATGATGCACCAATGTAATGCTGATGCTGCTTTGGCGCATCATGTAACTTGAGGTGAATTTGTGCATCATTATGCCACTTATTTAAAGAAGGGTGTAGAGAAAAATGGGTACCGTAAATCCTCGCGTATAGGACGCACCCTGCCTTAGGCTAAATCATATAGGACACTCCTAGGTTCAATTATTGGTCATTTCAGTACTGTTCTATAGTAGAAAATCCTCGCCTATAGGACGCACCCTAAGTTAGGGTGAATTCTATAGGAAGCAGATTATGTAATTCTAGTGTATAAGATGCGTCCTATACGCGAGGATTTACGGTATTATAAATACAGTTTACAAGATATTGTGATCCAAATTTTCCACAAATCCTGTACTAATGTAAAGCTATCTGACAAAATTGAACCATAAATCCTTGCGTATTAACCGCGCCTTATAGGCAGGGCATTCCGGTACCTCGAGAGAGGGCGAAGTTGAGGATGAAGGGGTGTAATGCTAAGTTTTGGCCACAGGACAAAAAGTGTCCATATAGACAATATGTGTTTTGCAGTAAAAGTGTCCTCTGCGGACGTTTTGTAGCACCTTCTGTGGTCATCTTGTGAGATGGGGTTTCTATAGAAGGGGAGTATATTTGTGTGAGAGTAAATATGTAGAAATGGAAAAACTTAGGGAGATATTGAAACTAGGATGCTATTATTGACACAACGCACGTTTGCCACACACGTATATGGCCACATAGCATTTTCCTGTTTATAGATTGATTTGAGTTATTGACGTATGTTTTATATAGACGTCAAACAGTATGCAACATTCGGCATTGACCGGTAACAGATGCCACATGTGAGTTTATACACACATGAATAACCTGCTATTCATGTGTGAAGCTGGCCCTGGTCAGAGCCATTTGTTGTTATTCAACTTTAGGACTTAAGACTTTTCACATTCTAAATAGTTTAATTCCTGACTAATCTATCGGCCATGACATCTGACACTAAGGCTCTCTGTTATTTTGATTATAATGTCTACTTTCATTACTTCCATTAAAGTACCTCTGAAAAGCTGGCTGTTTGTGAGAAATATTCAAGATGATTTTAGTCATTTATTGACGACCTAGAGTTTACTATCCAATTGTCCTTTATAGCATATGTGGTATAAACTCTTATTATACAGAAATAGGAGTGTCATCGATACCTACCAAATCGATACATCGTGATTTACGAAATCGCGATTATCGCATCGATAAAACCATTATATCGATACAATTATTTGTACCTTCAATAACTAGACTTTAGGCTTTCTAAATCTGAAAGAATTTTGTAAATACTATTATCAGAACCGAAGTTATGGTCAAAAGTGTGTTGTCTAATCACCTAAGGCCACTTGAAATAATAGTTTACGATAGCATTATTCAAAAAAATATTTGAATATGAAGAGAAGATATAAATGGCTGTAATTTACCTTGTAATTGGAGTATCTGAGAAATTCTTTTACTGTTAGAAAGCTCATATTCTAGTCATGTCAGTCTGGTTATGAATAATCGATATAATCGAAATATCGAGACCAAAATAATGATATTCAACATCGAAATAAATTGGATGTCAATGACACTCCTATACAGAAATTTGTTCATTAGATTCTAGAAATCTATATCTAAGATCTCGTGGCAGGAATGTATTCCCCTCTTTTAAAACTTGGCCAATTACATAGATGCATATTTATATCATATCTAAAGTATTTCTCATATCAAAGAAGATAGATGAAAGATCAAGTCAGCATACTTATTCACAACATCAAACTAATGTATAACCCATTAACTTCATTTCTCCCATCCTGACTAGGTGCTCACTCAACATCCCAAATTTTCTCTTAAATGATAAATATTTGCCCTAGGTATTTCAAGTAGAGAAATGGGACATTTAGTTTAACTTGAGTCTGTGGGGTAAGGAGAGGACAAAACTTGACAAAGTGCAGAGACAACCTTTGCTGGTATGTATATAACTGGTTATGGTCCTGACATGGAAAATCCATTCACCGGGCTGGGGGAGATTGAAGTGCACAATAAAACTTTGAACCAATCAAACTGATCTATATTTATCACATTCCTAGACCTCTAAAGCTGGTAGGAGGGAGGACTTATGTGGTTCAGTGTGCTGATAAATATCATAGCCTTTCACTACTGAAATGTCTTAATACAGGTTGTGCTTAGAATTGGGTTTCCTTGGGATGATCACTGGAGTCAGATGTATAAATGGGCTACAAGCTTAGCCTGAACATCTTATTTGTGTACAACCTTGGGCATATATGCATGGTTATACACAACATGTTACACACAGGGATGAAAGTCACGGAGCATGAAAATCCCTGAAATGGTCCAATATTCGCCCAAAAAACATGGGTTTCTATATGAAAGTATAGGGCCCTGGAACTTCAAAATCCCTGAAATCAGGGAATTCCCTGAAGACTTGCATCCCTGTACACAAGATTCTCAGACTAGCATTCCATGACTTTCTATAGTCAAAATCGAAATTTCCCCTGATCATTGACTCGACATAATTATATATTTTTGGACCTGAGAAGGCATGGGGGGTGGTGAGTTTAAAAAAAAAAACGTTTAAGAATTTTGGTAAAAAAGTATCCATTCTTGTAATTTCCATGGCTTTTCCTGACATATGATGAAAATGTCCTGGAATTCCATGACATTACTTTTCCTGACTACTTTTTATGCCATGCTATTCCATGCTGTGTGGGCACCCTAGTTACAGCACTGTCCAAGGCTGAGGTGTCCATATAGTTGATGTGAGTACATTATCACACTGGGTTGTCAATATACATAACCTGTATTGGCCACCACAGATAGACAAGTTCATTAGCCACTCTGTCAGCGTGTGTGTGTGTGTGTGGGGGGGGGGGTGGATCTTCTATATGACTGTAATAGGTCAAACACTATATTATAATATATCTATCATGGTCTGTAATATCAACCTTACTACAGGGGCCTTTTTCAGTACAGCTGACGAGCCTAGATTCCACTGATGATTTTGTAATCTTACTGGAGGCAAGAAGCTTCTATAGATTCTTGCTGGAGGCCCATGTTGTACATAGGATTTTGTAGATCAATCGTAGCAGTTATCGCACTAATGTAGGTATGTGCAGTGGGAGCTAAACAGCCTAAAAGGGGATGGGTGTGTAAATTTTGGTTATTTTCTTTAAGTTAATAGTGGCTTTGACAGTGAGTTGAGGGCTACGGTATGTTGTCCTCAGTTATATAGAAATAACCCCCAGAGAACAACATGCTCCCTCACTATAGAGTTTACTATTCCCCTAATGGTAGTCCCTCACAAACAACCATAATGACAGAACTAACAGGCAAATACACACACTAAGTAGTGGCAAATACAACTAACACTCTTTGTGTTGTATAGGGTGGGTTATTTACACAATTGCCGATGGCTATAATCTGACATGAGTAGTGAATGAGGTATTATCTATGTATGAGATAAAAGTGTCTACCCTGTTTGCAAAACCTATCATATTTTATGAATAAATAATAGCTAAAAAAATATCCTGATTAATAAGAAGATAAGAAAGAAAAATCCTGATCATATATAAAAAGATGTTTCTGTACTTACCACATAGGAAGGTAATTGAATGTCAGGCCAGTGTTACTCCTGCAAGACCATAGCAACATGTGATAAGTACAGGGAAGGAAATAGTGTGTACAAATATATAATACTAAACCATGACACATACATCTCTGGGAATAAGCTGAGTACCTGGGGTTGATATGGCTGAACGCACAGGGTCACATACTCACTCTACCCACCTGCCCACAGATAGCTATGACAGGGAACTGGCCCTAACTGAGTCAGTGGTTATTAAGGGGGGGGGGGGGGTGAAAGATGATGAGTCCAATGTACTAATGCCATATCCTGCATGACATATGGCCTCACCTGGATATAAGCACACACAAACAGCTGCATATAGGTAGGCTTAAATATAGGCTGTATAAATCTGTCTGTGCATTTAAGCCCCCGAGATAAAATTCTAGGGATATATTTAGATTGGCATAGTTCATACTTCACACGTACAAAGTGCACAATTTTCTCGATTTGCATATTCAATTTTCTTCTTTTTTTTAGTTCTGTATATTTTGTTGACTGAATACATTAGCCCTGTGTTAGTACCCAGTGGTATTTCAAACACAAAGGGACAACCACAACTATAGGGGCAGTCATCTGACCTTTTTAATGTGAACAATCAATTGTGTGTGTGTAGGGGGGGGGGGGGGGCAGGGTATATGTGTGCTATTGGTAAAGGAATAACTGATTGGTGCCTGAAGCCATTTTGCCTCTAATCTTGTGGGGTTTAATAGAAAATCTTCTAGTATATGATATACCTGTAACCCGAAGCACAACGAAAACTTAAAGCCAATTTTTCGTGAGGTGATTTTGCCCAAGTTTAAACATTGCTCTTGCTGTATCCAGAAACATTGGTTGACCGAGTGACTGAGCACACAAAAAATCACTGAAATGGTTAATTAAAACCCGGAAAATATATGTTTTGCATGGGAATATGTTGGTCTTTGGAACTTGAAAATCCCTAAAATCAGGATACCCCTTCAGACTTCTATCCCTGTGTATAACAGATGAGAGGATGTGTGAGAAAAAAAAGAGTTGCCACGTACTCGCCAACCAAAAAAACTGGATTTTGGATATCTTTTCCTGGGAAATCAACAATTTGGAATATACATCTTGACAAGACAAAACCAGGAAACTCCTGGTAAACCAAGGAAAGTGTAATCTCTGAAAAAGGATGATATTCCAAATGAGGAATTGTGAGTCAAACATCACGAGACACCATCAGTGGGTCGTCATAGATCTACGTGTGCTGCTATGTGACATTTTCCATGAGACCACAGGGTCTGGGTCAGTAGTCTATATAGATCTAATAACCTTGGTGACATAACGTCATCACCAACGTCATTAGGTTACCAAGGTTACAGCGTTCTGCCAGTCAGATGACCTCTGTATAGGCCACTGTGGGACTGGGACAAATCTAGTCCTTAACCAAAGCGAAAGGTTTGAATAAGCGCTGGTCGCGAATAAGCGCCAGGGGTACAGGGGTCATGAATTATTTCTTAAGCACTAAAACTGCATTCTGTATAAGCGCCTGTCCTGTAAGAGCGCAGGGAAAGTAAGGCCGCCAAAGCAAAGAGCGCCAGGGCGCTTGAACACGACGATACGGTACTAGTGTACATGTACATGAAGCAAAGGAAGGGGCTTAGCTTCAGTCTGGCCGATACCTGAAGCTTCCTCATAAAATAGAGGCAACACTCAAAAGTTTTATCAATTCTGAAAACATATTTTGGAGCAATTTTTGAGTTGCTTTAGCCATCCGTGAGTCACTGTGGTAGTTTGCAAGTTATGACAGTAGTTTATGAGTTTAAATCTTTTGACACTCATAAGCCAAGTCAAAAGTACCGATCTACTATTGAAATCAGTCAAATCTACATGCTATAACTCACAGCTGTAGACCCAATTTAAATGGCTGACCTTATTTAATTGAACATGTTCTTAAAAGTAGGTTTACCTTTCCCAGGCTGTAGTTTTCTGATCATATAAATCTGCAGCCAACCCCAATATTAGTTCTACAATCATAACCCACAGTGAGACAAGAAGTTGGCAGCTCTGTCCACATATTGGCACCATTATATGTTATAAGTAGAGGTAAATGGCCACTACCTGTGTGGGTAAATACTTATGTATAGAGGGATTACAGTACTTAAGACTGCTAATAGAAAATGCTGAATTCAAAGTTTGCCATATGTACTACCGTAATCTCCCGCATAGAAGACGCGCTGCGCGTACAAGACGCACCCCAAACTTAGCACATGCATTTCCGCGTATAAGACGCACCCCTTAGGTACCAATTTTGTAAATTCAGTACATTTCTATAGTAAAATTACCCCTCGTATAAGACGCACCCCAAACTTGAGGAAATCCTATAAGACCCCCCAGCATTTCGTTTGGCGTAGAGGACGCGTCTTATACGCAAGAGATTACGGTACATTGGATACAACAGTAATTTTCCCCCGACCTTTTAGCTGTAAATCCTTCAGACCTCAGTTACATATTGCATGCCCCCCCCCCCCACAAAAAAAAAATCTCCACTTATTTTTTTTATTTTTTTTTTACCATTTTTTCAATGATAAGACTTGAAGGCATTATAGGGTCCCTTCTTTATTGGTCTACAACAACTAGAATCGCCAAAAAGATTCAAATATAGCCATTGCTAATTACAGGTATTAGGTTCATACCCAGGGTTGGAGGGGTCCAGACGCCAAAGGCAGCAGTGGTATATTAATACAGCTTAGCAATATTTGTAAAAGGCCAATAGATGTGATAACACGGCCAATATGAGCCTAACACCAAACATGGTTTGGTACAATTCTAGTGCATGTCTAACTCTTTATGGATAGCATGATGCCTCATTTTGCCATGATGCACCAAATACTGCTCTGTCCAATGATGCATCATGCCGACTTTGGACTAAATCAACTCCTACCTCAATAAAGCAATGCAGATTGACTGACCTAGTAGGGATGCATTCTACCATTATCACAATACATGAGTATTTTCCAACCATTAGAGTGTAAAGTTAAACTGCAATAGCTGCCTTTCCATGATACTTAATCCAATTTCTAACTGAAAGTAAACGATTCCCAGATATCTCGATGATTGTTAAGCACATTTTCACATCTTCCTTCAAAACTCCTCAGCCTCCTTTCTGGGCACTTAACAATACAGCTCTGCTACACAAGTATGGTCTTCTGAGGAGAGTGACATTGATTGGAATTCTGACAGTGATTTAACCATATCTTTATAGGTAGCGATTAAACCCCTCTAGAAATTCACTCCACAAGTCTCCAAAGTCCTCAGAAACTCATAGAAGTCCAGGAGTTTAATCAATCCAGTGTGCACCACTCCCTGACTGTGAGAGGCTAGTTGTATTGTACAATAGTTGTATTGTACAATACTACATGTTAACACTGACATGGGGTAGGTGGCCTAGAGAACATCAACTATTGTGTCTACAACAATGACCCTGTTGGACACAAATCGGCCACCATTCACTCACTATTGATCCTACCTATGTGATATATGTAAGTGTGTGCATGTGTGGTTGAGTGAGTGTGTGGTTGAGTGAGTGTGTGGTTGAGTGAGTGTGTGGTTGAGTGAGTGAGTGAGTGAGTGAGTGAGTGAGTGAGTGAGTGAGTGAGTGAGTGAATGAGTGAATGAATGAGTGAGTGAATGAGTGAATGAGTGAGTGAATGAGTGAGTGAATGAGTGAATGAATGAGTGAATGAGTGAATGAATGAGTGAATGAGTGAGTGAGCGAGCAAGTGAGCGAGCGAGTGAGCAAGCGAGGGAGCAGCTGAGCATGCTTCATGGTTTTATATAAATAGATGTTCGGTACCACCCATAGGGTACTGCTAATTCTAGGCAGTGGCCACTTATGCTAAAGTTCATTAGATTATTGAATTTAGCGGTAATGACTGGCGTATAGCCAGACCTGAAGTACATGGGGCATACTCAATGCCAGGGTGCAGCTTCTATGCGAGGAACTACTGTACATAATGTAAACCTTACCTAGATGCTGGCTGTGAAGAAGGGTAATTGTGCCTGAATCTATGAGGTGAAGTGAAATCCACTTGTTCCTTTACATCAACTAGATCTTCCTGCTAATAGCTGTTACAGGCTGACACATGTATATGAGCATGACTCGGTACACGTCAGTATGGTGCACATAATCAAACATGTTAGAGGTGGTGCTATTAGTGCACTGAAGTGGTCACTGCAACCAGCCCATACGCCCCCCCCCCCCTCACTGCTGTAAAACCCCATGCCGCGTCTTGTCGATCATTTCAGGCCCCTACTGCAGCTTGTAGAGTATAGATAAACTAAGACCGGGTGTATCAGGAATGCCATTAGTTGATCACTGAAATTTTAGAAATCATCCTAATTTCAAATAGGAAATGCTTTTGGGAGTTAAGAGACAAACATTTGGAATTCCTAAAAACAAGGAATGGATGCTGCTTGCATCTTTGATACAATAGAACAGTGCTTAACCAACAATTCCTCAGCTGTGTGGGTGCGGCATATACACACGTGTGGCTGATGTATATACAAGGTTTTACGGTCTACACTAACAATGGACACAATGCCATATGGCTACTACCTAATGTTAGTGAGAGCTATACCAATTATTGATATCATTGTTATATATGTAGAGTTATTGTCCACCATTGGCAATTACAGCTGAGGCGTAATGCTTACCATATGGGCACGATGTCTGAGACTGCAGGCTGGTCTGTCAGAGCTCTGGTCTACAAACTCAATACATTAACATATATCAAGGCATAGTTTGCATTATCAATTCAGGGATGTTAGTCAGGGTGTGTGAAAAGTTCTGAATAGACACACAGAAAGTCGGATACTACACAACTGTGACCCGAGAAAGGAAATCTGTTTAGGAAATTCTAACTCACAGCCCTGCATTATTAATTTTTCACGGAGGGAAAAAAATCCATATCCTAACAAGTCTTACTTTGTAAAATTGCTAATCATTCTCTTTGCTGTTTTTTTTTTTTACGTCGCCCTGTTCTCCTCTTGAATTGATTTTTTTAACAGTTGAACAGGCAAACTGCTCATCACACACGTCAAACCTATCTAATTTCAAAATATTTAATGGTTATGATTAATTCAGCCCCCCCCCCCCCTCTCTACACCAGAGATGTCAGTTGCGTATGGGCTCAACCTCTGAAAATTTTTGGGTGTTAGCAAAAAACCCATTCTCCCAAAGTATTATGCTATAAAAAGCACCCATTTTGTCTTCATTTCAACCTATTCCCCTCATTCAAAACAATTAAAACCTCTCTGGAGTGGATGGTCATAGAAATACAATTAAAAACACTGCATCAGAATTTCAGCCAACCAGCAGCCAGCTTAGATCCATGTCCTCTGAAATGAGATTTCAGAGATCCTTTGATCTCTGAAAGGTGGTTTGTCTAGAAAAAGCTAGAGGGCAGCACAAGGCATGCTTAATTCCACCTGCTGAAGCCTGAATTATGTTCAGCCTTAGGCTCCCTAGAAGTAGAAGGGCATGTTGTAAGGGTGTATGGGTCAAGTCGCCAGAAACCAGTAGATTTGGTGTTTTTGAGGTCATTTTGGACTCTCATGACTCTGGAATAAAAAGTTGTGAACCAATCTTGTCTTCCATGGTCTCATTTGGGAGAAAACACTTAGGGCTTTCAGAAAAACCAAGATTTGTTGAAATTAGTTGAAAATTCCCAGAGTTGCGACCCGCTAAAGTCGAAAAAAGGCCCAAAATTGTGGTTTTTGTAATTTTTGTAATTTTTACAAGTGTACTGTGTTGAATAAAGAACTCCTGAAGTATCCCAATGTCACTTTTTGTATCCTATATGATCACAGGTATCATTTCCAGGATGTTTGGACATCTTAGTAAGTGTATTTTTTTCCTCAGGTGATTCGGAATATGGAAAAGTATAATTTGTAACGTCCGGTACCAAAATCTAAATCGTAAATAGCTCAGTGAAAAAAGGGGCAACAAATATTTTGTTATTACCCATAGGAATATTGTCCATCCCACCAAATATCCTGAAAAAATTGTGTGTGTATTGGCATTTGCCTCCGTGTGAGAGCCACCCATGTAAAATAATTCTGATAAAAGTACCGGACGTTACATTTACATTTTTGTCCCTCACAGCTAAATAAGTACAAATTGAGTTTCTTTTCGGATCAAACTATGTTCAAAACATCATTTTCTTCAATCGTCAACCAAAAGAATATCCATAATCCCCCCGTACCCCTCCAAACTTGCTTCGATACACAAAATATGAATCGTGTAACGTCCGGTACCTAAAAAATCAGGGCGGGAAAGAAGACGCTGTCAAATGACGTCAGACGACCGGAGGTTGTAACCTACATCCGGGAACTTTAACCCAGTTAATTCCGCGTCAGACCACAACAAGTTTATGAAGATTTTCCCAAAGCAACCCTCCAAAATCTTTCTTCTAAACCCCAAAAAAGGTGAGTTAAGCCCCCGATCGCAATAGAAAAGGATGTTTGTGTATCGATTATGTATCATAGGTGGTTGAATTGATTATATTTTGATTGATATGGACGTAATCCATCAAAATAACACGGCATTGTCGGTGTCAGCCGAGAATTTTGCACCGGGCAAGCCCCAGACTATGTCCGTATGTTTTCGATGTCAAACGGTAACGTCCGGTACCAAAATTCTCGGCGCACCAAAATGCTTACACTCTCGTTGTTTAGGATCAAATCTTGCATTTAGTGGTGTAAATTGAAAGAATGGAGCCGTGTGTATTGCTTGGGGTGGTTTGTGAACCTGATTTGATAGAAATTCTACCTTTTTTGTAGTACAGACTCATGTAACGTCCGGTACCTTTTCGATTTGGACCGTTTAACCCTCACCGAAACCAGAAATATGGCTTGAAATGATGTTCTACTGTATTTTGTTATTCTTAGGCATGCCCCCTACCTCTTCCAAGTATTACAAACACAATATATATTCATTTGGTGGGTGAAATACGAGCAAAATGGATTTTGGTACCGGACGTTACCGTAAGTCTCGGAAATTAGAAAATACCCCAAAATGTGGTAAATTAGGGGTGATATGCTGGCAATCCTGTGTTTCCATGTAAGTAGAATATATTTAGAGGTAGCCCAGCCACAATTTCCATACATTAGGACTGTTTTACCCATGTCAGGGGCAATAATCATTTTGGTACCGGACGTTACAATTTCACATTTTTGATCCAAACCATCACAAAGGCTCGGTGTAGACCCCCCATATTTTGATACAATATGCCCCTATGGTACTAGTATTTGATAGTAACGTTGATTTATCCCCACTACATACTTCAATTTCAACTTTATCAAGCCCTATGAGTATAATACTGCATAATTTACTTTGATACAACTCGTTCTTATGGTAATCATTCCTTGTATTTTAAGAAGATGGGCCGGAAGCCGCTGCCTCCGGACCAGAAAAAGGATCGAAAGGTCATATCGAAAGAGGCCAGACAACGGTCTAAGGAAAAAAAGGGGGAGGACAAGCACAATGCAGATGAAGCCTCTCGCAAGAAGCAGAGTAGAGAGAAAATGAAGGCAGCTCACACGGAAGCACAGAAGCAGCACGAAAGGGAGCTTACCAGACTGCGAGTTGCAAAGAAGCGTCTACGGGACAAACTGGGAGAAGCTGCAGTGCACGATGATCCGCAACCAGGTACATCACAGGAAGGCCGTGACACAACCTCAACCCCCAATACATCCCGTCTACAGGTAATGTAGTTCCATCATTTACCTTCTAATATTTGAGATCCATGAGACACACACATGATTTCATTTTTTGAAAATAAGGTGATTGAACGTGGCGTGTTGTTCCTCTTACCACTACTGCATGAAATTTTGAAAATATGGAACTAATTATTCTCTGTTTCAGGTGGCCCTGTTCACACCTGGGAGGGGACGACTAGGTAAGGCCAGCTCAACACCAGCACAAAAGGAGGCTCCCAAGAGAAGCATAACGTCAAAGGGGAAGGGCCTTGGCAAGACGAAAGGCCAGAAGAAGCCGGTCAAATACAAACCCGTGTCCATGTCCTCGCCTGATGAGGAGGAACCTCCCGAGGTAAGAAATTTGACATTTAAAAAGCCATTTTGACTTATTTGACTGGTGTGCATTGAACTAAGTCTACATCTATTCAGCATCTTACATTAAGAGATGAATTATAAATAATCACACACATGTAATCACACTTTGAATTTAATCCCAAATTCTTGTTGAATTTTTTCAGGAGGACAAGCGGAAACAAGGAAGGAAGAGGTGCCGTTCCCCAAGTCCAATTCCCTTATCAGATTCCGACGATGACACTCCACGGCCAACCCGTCACTGCCGTATGGTAGCAGACCTTGAGTAAGTTAAAAGCTATGTGTGTGAATTCTCATCCCATGATATTCCAATAATACATGTAAAATGTTATCATTAAGTAAATGCTATACAAACTACATGTGGCTAGTAAAGGTTTTTGAATTGCTAAAAATCTGAATTTATAACTTTGTCCATAACAATACCTACATTGACACTTTGATAATGATTTGCAGAGGCGTGGTCAAGCGGGCCAAAATGAACGTAGTATGAATGAGGTATAAGTAATAGTAATAGTTTAGAAAACAAGGGATAGTTCGGTTGCTGTTGTGTTGCTTTCCTTGTTCTTGTGATGCTTTCCTTGTTGTTGTGCTGCTTTCCTTGTTGTTGTGCTGCTTTGCTTGTTGTTGTGCTGCTTTGCTTTTTGCTCCTGTGGTTGAAGCTTAGATCTGTAGTTTTGCTATTGAAATTTACTGCTGTGGTCCTGGCATTGCCTTCCTTCCTTAACTGTAGAACCTATTATAATATCCTGGTCTAATACAAAATAGTAGTGGTGTATGATAGATATTAGATGAATTTTATCAACACTCCATTTTTGTATATTTTGAAGCATCCATATGTGTAGGGTTTAACTTTAATATTCTAAATTAACAGCAAACGGCCCCGGAGGACATCTTCACGGATAACAACCCAGCAACTGCCCCCCGACATCCCTAGATCCGCCGACACGACGACTATAGCACCGCCCCAGGACACGACCCAAAATGATGTACTATCCCGCGAGTTGAACCACAGCTCGCCAAACAAAACACCACGAAAAGTCAAGCTGTACAACCGTATAGCCAGAGAACGGAGGGAACGCGAGGAGGCAGAGAGGCTAGAGGCACAACACCGAGTAGAAATGGAGGTGGAGATTGATCGCCTAAAGTCTGCGATTGACAATATCAGGACACAACAGGAGACAAGTGTTGCACGCAAAGCACATAGAGCTGCCAAGGCAGCACAGCAGACTGTTGCCCCTCGTCATAACCGCATTCCTGGGTCACCATCATGCGCAGACAGAGCAAATGGTGACACCGCTCCACGGGACGCAGGAGTTCCCCGTGTTGAGGAGGGACCCCGCGATGCTGAACCCCGCGACGGCGCTCCACAGGATGCAGGAGTTCCCCGTGTTGAAGAGGGACCCCGCGATGCTGAACCCCGCGACGGCGCTCCACAGGATGCAGGAGTTCCCCGTGTTGAAGAGGGACCCCGCGATGCTGAACCCCGCGACGGCGCTCCACAGGATGCAGGAGTTCCCCGTGTTGAGGAGGGACCCCGCGATGCTGAACCCCGCGACGGCGCTCCACAGGACGCAGGAGTTCCCCGTGTTGAGGAGAGACCACGTGACAGTGCCCTTACTGATCGCCGGAGGTTAGAGCTCTATAGCCTTGTCATGGAAGAGCTGACCACCGCACCCCGGATGAAAAGAGTTGAGGTTGTAAAGTCCCTGCTCCCAGCAGAAACCCTTAAGTCACATCGACTGACCACACAGCTAATGATGGACACTGGACTCAGTCGCAGCTGCCTACTGTCTGGACCACGAAAGGTTGACTGCCGGACAGTGAAGTTCCTGGGAATGGAGGAGCGCATTATTGAGTTCCTGAAGCGACCTGAGCATTCATACACTCTGCCAGGCAAAAAGGACACAGTCACCATCAAAAAGAAAAAGCATCAAAAGGTCATCCTAACTGAATTCACCGAATACCTCTATGAGCTATTTAAGAAGGAGTACCCTAACCACCCCTGCGGCCGGACATACTTTAACGATGTGCGACGGAGGCACAGGTACATCAAGGTTGTGAAGTTCAACATGGTCAGTGTTTGCCTGTGTCTCAAACACCAAAATTTCACGCTCAAACTCCGTGCCTTGGGGATGTGGTATGTGCTCCCTGATGATCTCGTCAGGACGACCACCGTTGAGGAGTTCACTGCCAACCTCCGGGCCAAAGACCTTCCTCCGGGGATCCGCGTTGAAACATGGAAGCGCGTGAGTGTCCCGTACGGCCCGGATGGTAAGACCTGTATGAAGCTCCGACAAGTGGAGGAGGTTATTACAAGAGAACAGTTCATCACCGACCTCGGCAAAGAGTTCGTCACCATGCGGGAGCACAGCATGCGTGCAGAACACCAGCACCGCGTCGTACGCAAGCTCCGTCAGTCCATGTCTCCAGCAGAGTGTACTATCCAGATGGACTTCGCGGAGAATTGGATGGTGACCTATCCGGAGTCTCCCCAAGCCGTCTACTACGCCAAGGAGCCAGTCACACTCCATCCAGCCGTCATTCACCACCGGGAAGGAGATGTGACCACACACTGGTGTGTAGCACTGGTAACTGACGACCGCAAGCATGACTCCGGCGCCATCCTTGCCTTTCTGGAAGTCCTCTGTGTCTATGTCGCCCAGACCCTGCCCCAGGTAACCACCATCCACTACTGCTCCGACTCCCCGAGCTCACAGTATCGCAACAAATCCATCTTCAGCATACTGTGCAAGCACCAACAGCTTTTCAACGGCCTCCGTGCAACCTGGACGTACTTTGAGGCAGGCCACGGCAAAGGGCCGTGCGATGGCGTCGGTGCTGCAGCGAAGCGAAATGCGGACTTGGCAGTCAAGCGCAACATCAAGATCACTGACGCTGCCTCCTTTGCTGAGCAAGGGAATGAGTTGGAGGGGTCTGTGCACTACATCTGTGTCTCTGTCACTGACGTCGCCCGATGCCGTGACGCTGTACCAGAGCTGGTGTGCGAGAACACCGTGCCTGGAACCATGTCAGTCCACGGTGTTGTGCCACTAGCTGCTGACCACACCATCGCAGTGCGACAGACCTCCTGCTTTAACGAGTGTTGCTGGGTTGACTGTGTCTCCAAACGTGGGTGTGCTGGATGGCAGGAGCATGAGCTGTTCCCCACCCAGTTTGTTGAGCCCCCAGCAGAGGAAGAAGAGGAGGTTAACCAGCCAGACCAGGGACATGTCATTATCCCCACTCCGGAAAAGTATGTCATCGGAGACTACCTTGCATGTGTGTACGGCACTTCATGCTACGTCGGCAAAGTCATTGCCTTCCCAGAGGAATGGGACTACACTGTGCACTTCATGTCTCAAGAGGATCCAAAAATCCCAAGGTTCCGATGGCCGCGCCTTGATGACATCATGGACTTGGACAGTGATGACGTCATCATGAAAGTTGGTGAACCCACACGCGAGGGTAAACGGTCCCCACATTACAATTTACCAGTCGACTCCTGGAAGGAAGTGATGACCAGATTTGCCCAGACGAAGGTGTTCCTTTAAGATGTGTTCTTTCATGTGTGACTCTGTGAGTATGTGTGTACAAGTGATCTGTGTGTGCATGTACCTTATACCAGCTGCTATAGCACCAGCAGGCTTGATATAATAGTGTGCAGTAACGTCCGGTACTTTTATTCCATATCCAGCTCATGCCAGGCTGGTTTAGCCCAAGTGATGTAATGGTCCATATTACTGTTGATATTGATAGTCAACATGTTTGCCTTTTAATTTATAGGCTTTTTAACATAACCTGTACCATATTTGTGTATGACTTATGGTCTGTGATCTCGTGAAAACTTGAAAAATCTTGCCAAAAATAATTTATATGGATGGTAGGATGACAAAATGTGTGAAATATATGGTTGTATACAGCTGAAACTAAAGCTTCAAGTGTCTTGTACCTATTTATGAAGTTTAAGAATGATAGGAGGAATATTAGTAGTCTTCCAGATGGTCTCTCTAAGTCATGGTAAAATGCAGCCGCGCGTGTAACGTCCGGTACTTTTATTCCATATCCAGCCCATGCCAGGCTGGTTTAGCCCAAGTGATGTAATGGTCCATATTACTGTTGATATTGATAGTCAACATGTTTGCCTTTTAATTTATAGGCTTTTTAACATAATCTGTACCATATTTGTGTATGACTTATGGTCTGTGATCTCGTGAAAACTTGAAAAATCTTGCCAAAAATAATTTATATGGATGGTAGGATGACAAAATGTGTGAAATATATGGTTGTATACAGCTGAAACTAAAGCTACAAGTGTCTTGTACCTATTTATGAAGTTTAAAGATGATAGGAGGAATATTAGTAGTCTTCCAGATGGTCTCTCTAAGTCATGGTAAAATGCATGTTTTGCAGCCGCGCGTGTAACGTCCGGTACTTTTATTCCATATCCAGCTCATGCCAGGCTGGTTTAGCCCAAGTGATGAAATGGTCCATATTACTGTTGATATAGATTGTAAACATGTTTGCCTTTTAATTTATAGGCTTTTTAACATAACCTGTACCATATTTGTGTATGACTTATGGTCTATGATCGCAAGAAAACCTGAAAATTTTGTGAAAAAAAATTTCTTATGGATGGTAGGATGACAAAATATGTGAAATATATGGTTGTATACAGCTGAAACTAAAGCTACAAGTGTCTTGTACCTATTTATGAAGTTTAAAGATGATAGGAGGAATATTAGTAGTCTTCCAGATGGTCTCTCTAAGTCATGGTAAAATGCATGTTTTGCAGCCGCGCGTGTAACGTCCGGTACTTTTATTCCATATCCAGCTCATGCCAGGCTGGTTTAGCCCAAGTGATGAAATGGTCCATATTACTGTTGATATAGATTGTAAACATGTTTGCCTTTTAATTTATAGGCTTTTTAACATAACCTGTACCATATTTGTGTATGACTTATGGTCTATGATCGCAAGAAAACCTGAAAATTTTGTGAAAAAAAATTTCTTATGGATGGTAGGATGACAAAATATGTGAAATATATGGTTGTATACAGCTGAAACTAAAGCTACAAGTGTCTTGTACCTATTTATGAAGTTTAAAGATGATAGGAGGAATATTAGTAGTCTTCCAGATGGTCTCTCTAAGTCATGGTAAAATGCATGTTTTGCAGCCGCGCGTGTAACGTCCGGTACTTTTATTCCATATCCAGCTCATGCCAGGCTGGTTTAGCCCAAGTGATGAAATGGTCCATATTACTGTTGATATAGATTGTAAACATGTTTGCCTTTTAATTTATAGGCTTTTTAACATGACCTGTACCATATTTGTGTATGACTTATGGTCTATGATCGCAAGAAAACCTGAAAATTTTGTGAAAAAAAATTTCTTATGGATGGTAGGATGACAAAATATGTGAAATATATGGTTGTATACAGCTGAAACTAAAGCTACAAGTGTCTTGTACCTATTTATGAAGTTTAAAGATGATAGGAGGAATATTAGTAGTCTTCCAGATGGTCTCTCTAAGTCATGGTAAAATGCATGTTTTGCAGCCGCGCGTGTAACGTCCGGTACTTTTATTCCATATCCAGCTCATGCCAGGCTGGTTTAGCCCAAGTGATGAAATGGTCCATATTACTGTTGATATAGATTGTAAACATGTTTGCCTTTTAATTTATAGGCTTTTTAACATAACCTGTACCATATTTGTGTATGACTTATGGTCTATGATCGCAAGAAAACCTGAAAATTTTGTGAAAAAAAATTTCTTATGGATGGTAGGATGACAAAATATGTGAAATATATGGTTGTATACAGCTGAAACTAAAGCTACAAGTGTCTTGTACCTATTTATGAAGTTTAAGGATGATAGGAGGAATATTAGTAGTCTTCCAGATGGTCTCTCTAAGTCATGGTAAAATGCATGTTTTGCGCTCTATCGTGTAACGTCCGGTACTTTTATTTGAGTTTGTTGGATGCATACTACAGAGGTAATGGTACCATGTATGGCTTAAGGAGTTATGTTCTAGAATATAGACATATGGAAGATGTTATGTAGTAATTTGCATGTCCATTGGAGCATTATTGGCAACACTATGGTAAAGTTAGGAAAGCATTTGAGAAAAATGTCGCGAATTTGGTATCCTGTCACGATCGCAATGCTCATATTTTCTAAAATCTGTGGAATACTGCAATTTTTCCTGGTTATTATTGAAAATATATGTTGTGGGCTCCTACAAACTGGTTTAGGAGTCACAGTGGGGTATATAATGATGGTATCATGATATCCTAATTATTTTGGTACCGGACGTTACACAATTCAGTCAAGTTTCATTCCGCAAGCGATAAAAACTGAACCGTTAGGGCTAGAGCGGTATTTTTAAGTGTTTTGAATAGGGGAGACATACCTCTTTAAAGGTAATAAAGTTTTGTGAATGAATTCTAAAATTTGTCATTCTTGACCTCTGGGGGGGAAATCTACTGCTTTCTGGCGACCTGACCCGTATCTATGATTTATTTAATTCTCTCTATCCATATTATGATCAATATTTGGAAGAAACCTCTGAGATGTCTGATTTTTAGGAAAGTTTGAACATCTGAAAATAGACGGACCTCTGAAGGTCTGACATCTCTGCAGACTACACGTCACAACCATGAACAATGACAGGGCGGCCTGGGGCCATTTACTTGTATACTAAACTCATGACTGTCACCATGCCCCTGGCCCCCAATGTGCTGTCACACTCAATCACCTATTGACAAAGTCATGGAGATTTAACCATCTAAGGGCACTGTTATAACTCAAGACTTGATGCCCATGATCTACAAATGGTAGTTCACTGGTGAATTCCTGGAGACTCTCTGGGACTCCATCAACCCTTCAGGGACGGCATGCTGCATGAATTCAATACTGAAAACTTTAACTAACTTGTATGTATTGGTGCTTCCTCACAATTGCCAATCTACAGCTGTGGTGTTTTACAATTGCCAAACTATGGGTACATGTGTTTAACTGCATTATACAGCACTTGAGGGGTTAAACAAAACCTACTTTATGACAAGATGTATCATCAATAGATAGATCATAACTTGAAGGCATATTTCATGAGCGCATTGCTATACCGGTGGTTAGTGTACTGTTGCTGAGGTACATTTAGTATTCACTTATTTGAATGTGACTGTTCACAGCTACTCAGTTGGAGATACTTCAGTGTGGCTGCCATCAGGTATGACATTCTATTCCTGATCATGCCTTTCTACACTAGTAAGGATCCATGACAATGACGTGGAATATGTCAACAACAAAAATATAACTGATTCATAATTGGTTTCCTCAAAAAGAAATATTCTATATCCACCTATTGTAAACTCTCGTCTTTATAAGGCGTATAAGGAGTTGAAGAGAAAGCTACAAGGCGCCTTACACGCTGGAGATTATGGTACTCTGACCACAGGTTGGGGTAGACTTTATATACTGGGATTCACTGTGAATCCGATAGATAAGATCCAAGGTAGATATGTGTGATATGGGTAGGTGGGGATTGCCAGGTGTAAGGTGAGGACTCAGGTCTAATTACCTGTATTTACAGGTACCAGAGACTACATCCTGGTGTTAACTAACCTTTAAGGCTGGCATGATGCCTATATGTTCATTATGTGGCCATGATTCACCAATGCAAGAAAGCAGAAAAACCAGTAACTTGCTGGCAACATATTTTCTTTTTGTATTGTGCCAACTATTTGCAAGGCATGATCGCTGGTCGCCTTTGTATTTAGTAGCTGTGTTCATGTGTTATGATGGTTAAAGAAAATTACACATCATAAACTCCATGGGTTCTTTCTTTAACTTTTTCTTCTTTTTTTCTGTTTCTCTTTATTTCTTTACATAAGTTTCATTTCAGTGTCGTGAGAGGTACAAGGACGATCAGTATCTTCCTAATTTCATTTCACTACAAAGCTAACTCAAATTATCTCTTAATTGGCACAAGGCTCATTTAACTGTATAGTAAGGGGTACAATTGTGACCAGTTCATTATCTTCCTAAATTCATTCTATTTATCATACACTATGATAGCTGCTCAACAAT
The DNA here is from genome assembly GCA_949317995.1 of Acholoe squamosa. Classification (NCBI taxonomy): domain Eukaryota; kingdom Metazoa; phylum Annelida; class Polychaeta; order Phyllodocida; family Polynoidae; genus Acholoe; species Acholoe squamosa. Next base: position 35,814,671 of record OX439051.1, read on the forward strand.
TTGCAAAGGTGTTCTGCCTATGTGAGAGAGGAACATAAGCCTTATACTGAACTAACTGTGTGAGCAGTTACTACATTATTTAGGTATACCAGATGTGGGATTTCCTGTCTTGATACTGACAGTCCTATTCTGTAGGTTGTGATAGATGGGACACTCATGGAGACAGAGTGAGCCCAGGTAATTGACACCACAGTCAACAGAACTACCCCAAATCAGCTAAATTAATATCTAGACATCTCTAAGACATTTCGGGTGTTTGGTATGGCCCCTGAGTACATTTTCTTTAGCCTTTGTGAGATAAATCACTACCACCTTCTTTTTATATTTTTCTATAAACTGCATTTTCAATATCAACTGTTGCTGAATTGAGATTGAATAGTCAGTACACAAATTAAGACTCTCCAGGCTTTATCAACAAGATACTGACAAATTGTACAATGGGGTCTGGTCTTCAAGCTTACTCTATAGTAAACCCAGAAATAAATTGATGGGATCTAGGGGGGTTAACTGACAGCTCTATTCAGAACTATGTGATGGATTGGACCCAGCTGATTGGACCTTCAGTTCCACCAGATGAAAGATGGGTTTCTTGATATTAGACTCTAGTCTGGATAATAGCACTCACAATGAATACCAATTATTTAAATTGGGTTGTGTCAAAGGAGACTTAATTTGAGTAGATTTTCATCCAGGCCTTATTAAAGTCACACCTGTTGTGAAGATGACAGGTAGAAGGCATGATTTGTACCTGTTAGGATAACTATTAAAGTAATAGCTTTTACAGATTAGAGAATTACCTCAATAGAGGCTGAAGGATTCTACATCCAGATCCCCTATTTGCATTTTATTGACAAAATCTTTTCAGCAATTCATTTTAGATAGCACATAGGAGGTGACCTCTTATTTAGTTTGGGTCTTTGAAACCAGGAAAAGATAAAATCTATTTTCGATAGTCACTGCAGGTGCTTGTCACGATGGGCCATCCTTCATCACATGCTTTATGCATATCAAGCCATTGGGTTACAAAGATACCGTAAATTTTCTCGTATAAGCCAATGAAAATGTGACTTATAGGAGGGTCCCAAAGACATGGTTTGACTTATACAAGGGGTTTTGACACCATAGAACAGTAAACAATTGTCAATTTTCAAGCCCCAGATACAGCTTATAGCGTCCTCTCTTATTCAGGGTGCGGCTTATACAAGGGAATTTACGGTACATGTGAAACGAATATATATTTTATTCTATGCAAGTGAAATATGGTAATTCAGACGATTTACATGATCCATGTACGTCAATCTTTTATATTCAGGCTATAAAAATTGATTATTCAAATTTAATAATTCATTAGCCCTGGTGTATGCTGTTTTTGCATCAGTCGAAATGATCAATATTAATCCACAATAGGTTGATTTGACAGATGCCCCAGGCACTAATCAAAGCTAGTGACAACAAGTGATCTGCCTGGGTGCTTTATGTACATCTAATTAATTTAATTGCCAATTTGTACCACTATTACCGGTAATCAACTGTTGATGATGTGAATAAAGTGAAAAAATATACAAGTCTTAATTGCTTATAGATAGAGGTTTTAGATGTGATTGAGGAGGTTTATCTTATTGTAGGATTGGACCGTTTTTGAGTTGATCAAAAAGTATGTTTCACAGGGATGAAATTGACGGGGCACAAAAATCCCTGATTGCTCAATTACTTTAGGGTACTTAAAATATAGGTTTTGTAAGTATGGATCCTATAGGAATTTGGAAATCCCTGAGCATTTGGACATGAGGTCTTGAAATCCCAAGCAGTCCATTGAAAGATTAATCCAACCACTCTGCGGAATGAAAATTGGGGACTATGATGCTATCCCGGACCAGAAGGCAGTATCTACTTCTCCTATCAGTGGCTACTGAGAATATGCTGATCAACAACTGCATATTGCAGTAGGTACTGCTGAAATACTTCCAAAACAGCTGACTCTACACTGCATTTTCAGTCTAGACTCAGTAGTGTACTGACTATCAACTGAATATGCACTGCATTTCAGGCTAGAATCAGTAGTCTACTGACTCTCAACTGAATGTTAATAGATTCCAGAAATTATACACTCTGTGCAGCAGCATAGATACAGTAGTCTACTGACCATCTACTGGTATGACTGTCCATTCACGGATTATTTACCTGATGCTTCTAAGACAGCCCATAGTGTGAATGTCAGTATGGTTGTGAACAGCAATCAAAAGATTCAGTAATGTAATAATGAAACTATCCAGTGTTTGTGGAGACAAGCATACTTCACCCCTTTGCATAGGAATATCTTATTCAGTGCCTGTAATGGATACACATGGATGTTGGGGTGTATGAAAGTGAGGAATTACTCACTGACTTTATATAGGGTACAAATATACTGAATCATCAAGTATTCTTTTGGTCCCCATCATGACATATTTTTTTACATAGTATCCATGTATCATTGATAATTACAAAGTGCTTGTCTCATCACCTTAACATCAGTAAACCGAAAGGCATTATACTATAGCAGCACTCTATAGATATGTCTACTCTTACCCTTTCGCTATGGTAAGAGTTACCCAATACTACTGAATCAATACTGCCCTAGCCCCCTCCTACATGATTTGCATGCACTACTAGGAAGTAGTAACGGCTCCACATAGCTGATGGAGCGGTGGCTCAGGGGGCTAATGCGTTGGTAGAGTAATCAGAAGATCCCAAGTTCAAATCCAGCAAGGACCACCTAGAGAGGCATTGGTAGTGCCAGTACTAGAACAGTGGCTGCTTCTTTTATGCTTCTACCTGCCCCCAGCAGTAGTTTTCAGTATGATCTACTGCTCAACTACTGCTATAGCAGCAGCCATGCAGTAGTGCTGATTGAACACTGCCCCAACCCCATATATGGGCATGCAGCATTAAATAAGTAGATACTGTTCAAATGCTGCCATCTAATTTACATAATTGGGACAACTGATTCAATACTGCTTGCATGCTGCTAATACTACTGTTCTACTACTGTACCACTGCTGCAAGTTTTGTGGTGCTGAGCAGTAGAATGACAGTAAATGCTGATACAATACTGTTTCTGATGCTGCTTTCACACTGAATCACTACTGTCACACCACACTGTTTCCCAGCTGCTTTAGTGCTGCATTTCTACTGCATTTTGGTCCGGGATCCTCAAAACAGCGAGCGGTCACTATGAAGCTCTCCACTGGTCATCGGTGTCGAACAAACTCTAACATGGAGAGAATGCTGGAGGGGTTATAAAGGGAGGTATGTGGGGTGACAGGACTATGTATAGCTGAGTAGACTCTATACAATACAATCCGATCGGCAGATAAATGAAATACTTTCACTTCGCCTAGGAACTGTCAAACTGGATCATCACAGATGAAGTAGTGACAAGACGAATTGGGAACTTCTATAAAATGGTAAAACCTCATCTACAACTCACACCCTGGACCTGAGTTATGGACATCCTATAAGGCGCAGTTGGACCTACCGTATTGTCGTGTCTAAGCGCCGCGATCTGAATTAGCCCCAGTCTTGTACAAGCTCGGGGGGTCATGAAATATTCCTTGTACTCTAAAAATCAGATCTCAAATAAGCGCCTGTCTTATATAATGACTGGGGTAACTGCCCCTCCAAATCTATAAGTGCTGGGCGGTTATTCACGACGGTACGGTATCCTCACATATAAGCTGCTCCACATAGGCGAGGATAACGGTGGATTTATGCCTGTGTATGTATAAAGCACTAGAATGTGAGGGGAGGGGAAATACATGGGAAATGGATGTGGATGCTGTGGCTTGTTACAACATGTAGCGTTAGTTCCTCAGTCAGTCCCAGTCAGTCATCACACATCCAGCCAATCCACAGGTAGGGAAGGCCTTAAGCACCAACAGGTTACAGCTAGTACCAACGTACTAGTGCATTTATCTGGGACGTGTTTTAACATTCACGAGCAGGCTACCTCAAAGTTGTATTTACCAAACAGTCAGTACTAGAAGAACCACCTACCTAGTTTGATAGATAAGCAGCAGTAGAGTAATCCCAAGTACTAATGCAGTGTATGAGTTTAGTAATACCAGACACACAGCAGACACGACCTGTCTCTATGCGGCACACAGCCACACTGACTGAGGGCGGCACAACAGCACGGCTAAATGTCGTCTGCTACACACAGTCCAACAGAACCACAGTGCAGGAGTAAAAGTCCACCTCCTGCACACGAGTCACCATGAACAAGCTTGCAAGCTTAACCCCTTAAGGGCGACATGATGCCTCCAGGACTATATTTCTTGGTCATCATGACATGATGAATATACATCGAGTCAACAATCATACATCATGCTGAATCTTTAAAAGTGAAGGCGAAAAAACCTTAGGAGAAAGAGGAAGTAGGAGGAAGCCACAGGCAGGGAGGCAAGGAGGGACAGACAGAGATATGGACGTAAACATTGGAAAATCAGGATGACAGGGGAAGAAGGGAGAGAGCCATACAAGCAGGGAAGGGAGCAGCAAGGGAGGGATGTGAGACAGACAGGTAGTCAGACATGTCTGATAGTCAAGAAGGGAAGGGGGGAGGAAATAAAAAGACATGCCAGTCAGGGGATGTGAGCAAGAAGTCAGTTAAATGAGCAATCTGTCAGAAAGGCAGACAGGAAAACAGTAAATTTTATTTTTGTAATTAATACTTCAGTTTGTACTATGAGGTACAGGGGTGAATGCCTTTGTGCTATCAGATAGAGTTCTAAGTGGGTCGGACAGTGAAAGTTTATCTCCTCACAACACAAGTTTTAAACTCCATTTTCAATTTCACAGTCTGGTTGCAAGCAGATTAATCACATTGACATTGATGACTAAGGCAGCCATATAACACCACTCCCAGCCTGTTAGCTGTACTCAATATTGATTCCACACATCCTTTTGTGTACTATGAAGGAAAAAAAAGCCAGGTCAATATACGATTTGAAGTAACACAACTGATTGTCAGTCTAAAATTCCTGAACCATTTATCAAAATTTGTGTTACGGTGACAGAGAAAAAAAAAAGAATTTTGATAGAACGGTGTACTAGGACTAAGAGCATATATCACAGAAGACCTATCATACTTCAATATAAATACCAGAGTTGCCACTCACTGGACGACAAAAAAAAAACAGGAAAACTGGACGTTTGGACCCATTTTCCCAGGAATTTAACATAATCTAATAATGTTAAAGGTATCTTGGAATGAAAACCAGGAATTCCTGGTAAACCAGGAAAAGTGGCATTACTGAAATACATGTATGTTGCTGGACTCCGAGGTTGTGGAGGGGACCACAGTAGACTAACCACAGGATATACAATTTTGCCAGTGGTCAATCAAAATCTGACAGAAAATAAAGGTTTGAAATACACATTTCAATACTTTGGATTGATCACTGCTGAACGAAGTTAGGAACACTGTATTCTAGGTAAATTGGTTAACAATTAAATCACATATATACTGGTAATTTATTCAACCCTTTTAAAAGTTTCCCTACATTCCAATTCAGGCCCCAAAATTTCTATCACTTGACAAGAGATCATGAAGGCATATTGTGCAATGCACAAGACGCACCCTTAACTTCAGAAAATCCTATAAGACGCACAAGGCAATTGTTTGGCGTAGAGGACGCGTCTTATACGCGAGAGATTACGGTACTATAGTGTTTTAGTTTGTGCCTGCCTGGCCCCCCAACCTGACCAGGTTATCTGACCATGTCTACATGTTCCTTGTTGTAGGTATTTACAGGTACCTGAGTGTAGTGTAGGAACACACACACCTACGCCATGTTATCAGTTATTACCTCTACACAGTACTTATATAGACTATGAGTAATAATATTATCAACCTTACTCACTCTGTATGTGAGTATTAATCCTTTGAGGGTCGCTGGTGCATTAATGTATCATGCCGACCCTACAGGGTTGATACATTCCCAGAGGGTCGTCATGATACACCAATGAAGTGCTGGCGAACAGATTCGATCGCCAGCACTCCATTGGTGTACCATGACAACCAAAGCCTGAAAGGGCCTGATGCACTCCTGTATTTGCGGCCCTTAAAGGGTTAAGGCTTGTCACACTGTGTAGCATTGGTACTAAGTAGGGGGTGGGGAATGCCCCCAATTAAAAACGATTTATTACATTATCTCTTATTGCCCATATTCAGTATTTTCTCTACCACCATGGAACTTTATTGCAGTTGAGCGATAACTTTTGATTCCATCACTTTTCTCGTGCTTTACATTTCATCCACCAGGGGCCTAGGAAGAAAATTTGTATTGGGGGCCCAGGGGTCTCGGTTTGGGGGGCCTGTTATATTTTTATATAGGCTTATATAGGGAACCTCCTCATTATTGGGGGGGGGGCAGGCCCCTCTGCCCCCTCCCCTTTTCCTACGCCCCTGTCCACACAAAGGAAGACTAATCTTCTCTGTCTTATGTACCTGACCTCCTACTACCGGTACTAGTTAATGACACCTGGTATTCCTCGAAGAATTTCTTAATAGGTTGAGTTATAATTCCTTTCAGAACCCAGCTGGAACACTCCCCTATATTCCGCTAAGAAATGCAAACAACCATCACATCTGTAACATTAAGTAATTTATGCTACATATGAAAAAAGAAGCTACATGTATTTGCTACTAAACACCTTTAGCTTTGTCGTTAAAAGCTGTACACAAAATAATTGCCCAATGGCGCAAGTAGGGTCTCTACTTTTCAATTTAAGCCTTTCGTCATCATAATAAGATTTCCACTCTGCATTGAATAAATTAAACATTTAAAGCCCACATAATGCATACGGTACATTTTTAGTCTTCTTTGTCATAATGCTGCACCAATGCAAACTTCAATTTCCCGAGGCCCCTATCCTATCATAAACTCTACCCCAGTCCCAGTTCTGAGGAATCTATTCAACATCACTACAGCATAGGTGGTTCATGCCAAGACTTTGGGAATGCAGATAGCTCTTGTCAGTACCTCGCCAGTTCTGCATCCATGCATCATGATAACAAATGGGCATATTGTATATGCAATATGCAACCTTTCAATGGTTAAACAATCTCCTCCAATTCTTTGGTTATCTCAGTTGAGAGGAAGATTTTTCATTCAATCATCCTTTTAATGTGTTTACCCACAACAACATAGCCCCATATTTCATCCAATCACTCCTTTATATTGCCTATCACATCCTGAGATCTCGTTCTTTTATTTCACTCAACCAGTATATAGTTATAAGATCATCTGTCTGCTAGCCTTTATTTTGATCCAAGTCTATTCAATGCTTCTTTATGTTAGAGCAGAGATGACCTCCACAACTTTTAGTTTATTATTGTAGAGCTTTTCTACATTCTATGGTATACTATAGGAGAGCTATATATTCAGTGTCGACCCCACAAAGGGTAAATAATGGTCTTAAATGTAGGCAACATAGTTCATCTATACGCAATGCGCATTTGTTATTACCATGCAAGGCTATAATCTACACGCATCATGGGATATGATTGATCGGACCGAAACGGTCAGCATGATGCGCCAATTCAGGCATCACCCGCACTGCATCAGCGAATCTTGACGATGCATCATGACGAAGCGTTGATAATATGAATATGAACCTGGAGGCATCATGCGGTCCTTAAAGAGTTAAAAAGTACTGACAGCTACACATGTTGGTATATCAGTATGGCTGACTAGGCACTGTGGGTGACGACCTGAGATGTCCCCCACTTTACCTCCACAGTAGGGTAAGACTCTAAACTGGCGCTATACATAGCATAAATCTTTAAACACAACCAACTTGAATAGAAACCTGTATATTAGTCAGGGGATGTGCTATAAGCCAAAACTGGGTTTTAACACATGCCTATCTCTTGTAACATCTTAATTTGTGATACCATGCATATATACCCAACCTCAGGCCGACTCCATACGATGTACCTCAGGCCTGACTTTAAAATGCAGCAGTTTGTGTACTACCAGTATCTCTGACATGTTTGGGAGTGAATGAGGTCTCTACCCTTGGGGACAAAATGGTTAACCTTAAGAGTCACATTGCAGAGTTGTCATTGACCTCCCAGGTCCCTGGGCATATACTCTGATGTGATCTCCATCTCACCCTCCAGGGGGTGACTTTAAACACTTTAAGACGTTTAATACATAAGCAAATGTCAATGACCATGGAATATTTCTGCATTGTATTCACCGAGGTGAGGCTGTCCGTATTCAACGATGACTTATAGAGGGAGTATAAAAAGTATATAGAGGGAGTATAAAAACAACTTCCCTTGCTCCTTTCACCTTTGAATTAAATAGTTTATAGTTAGAGGTTGAGACCAGTTCCTGGTATGTTGAGTGTGTGTATAAGGTAGCAGGTTAAAGAATAAAACTCACATTAAACTTAATGGTGCATTCACAGTGCCCATTTCATGGCTAATATATCACGACAAAAAGACGAAAGAAATCCAGTGCACATTGGTTTATCACGAATTGTGTTAAGAAAGTCAGAACATACAGTTGACCCTCACTTCCTCAAATCTACAACCTTGGATGCCCCGCAGGAAATCATTTTAACTGTCTATATTGATTCCATTTTTATCAGGACTTAGTACCTTGGGTAATTTGTTCCCACAGTCTTTTCCTTGCCATCTTTTAAATCATCAACTGAAATTTTGTCCAATGGCGCATTAGTTAGAGTTTATTGAAACAGATTCTGAATTTAACATTCTAAAGGCTGGACTTTAAATCTTTGTCATTACACCACATGAGCGCAGCGACTCGCATGGGAGTAAGTCAGGGTGTGGCGTATAAGCAAGATATGTAAGGTTATATGATAGTCAAAAAGTTAGAATTCACCACAGGTAGGTACCCCCTGTCCTGTATGCACTGTACCCCCTGTATATATACACATACCTGTCCACACCTACATAACAGTACCCAGGGAAGTCTGAGTTCCACCCACCCCCTCCAAACACACAGTGTGTATGACAAGTGGCAGTGTTTGGTTAGGGATGTGAAGGGCAGCTTGTTGTGTAGAGTCCCCAAACATGGCAGCAAACAAAACTCCATGTACGCCTAACACAACTCTACGCAACCCGCAGAGAGCTGGGGGAAAAGCACTATACCGCATTATGTATGACGCATGAATGCAGCGCTGGAAAGTTGCTGATCACCAGGGCTGCATTCGAGCATTGTTTTGGTCCTGCAGGGTTGATACAGCCTCGAAGGGTCGGCATGATGCACCAATGCAGCACTGGTGAGTAGACTCTTGGTGCATCATGATGACCATTAAACAAGAGCCTACACGTGTCATGTAGCCCTGTAAGTTTTAACTGAATAACTCTCACACCCCTACTTGTACCTCAGACTAAAGCTACCTGCTATAGAATGGTAATATGAGGATGGCAATTTGTTAAAGCTCACCTTTCAACCCCTCCAGGCTCCTGTATGATTGAAGCGACCAGTTGCAGGTGATTCTGATCACATATATACACAAATCTGTTTAAAACCGCTCAACAATTAGAGCTGTGCTCCAATCTTATAGACTAATTTTGTGTTAATTTTTTGTCTGTTTATCCATTGTTTTGTTTTCCCCCTTTTTTATCGATAATTTCAAATCAACTAGAGTTGTTAATTTAAAAAAAAAAATCTGTAATCTCAGACTATTTGTTAATTAACGAACATGAGACATTCTCTACACGCCAGACAGCAAAGAGCAAAGCCACAGTACTTTAAAGTGAGCCAGGAAACCCGAGCCTGGTGTTCTTAAGTTCACTTCTATTCATAGTAGCACCACTCCTTCCTTGATGACAACATGAAAGGAGTTGGTGCTGGAGGGAGTGCACGCGGAGAGTGTACACATGTTGCTTTGGGTTGTGGGAGAACAAATATTGGACACTAAACCCTGCCAATGGGAAAACATGCATGTGTATTGGGCATAATCAATAATAGTGTTCCTTTAGTAATAAGGGCTTCATATATAGGAAGTACGGGTTGTTTGAATAAGCGCCATTCTTGAATAAGGGCCAGGGTAAAGGTGTGTTGAAATTTGAAAATTCACTATGGCCTTCGGAGATGAAAGTCATTGAGACCAAAAATCCCTGAAATGCTCGATAAGAACCGATCCAAATATTGATTTTGTTTGAAGACTTCCATCCCTGGATCTAAGTTTTAAATAAGCACCGGTCATGAATAAGGACCGGGGATATAACGCACCGGTCATGAATAAGGACCGGGGATATAACGCACCGGTCATGAATAAGGACCGGGGATATAACGCACCGGTCATGAATAAGGACCGGGGATATAACGCACCGGTCATGAATAAGGACCGGGGATATAACGCACCGGTCATGAATAAGGACCGGGGATATAACGCACCGGTCATGAATAAGGATCCGAGATATAACCTGGTGTTAATATGGTAAATGCATTATGCCACTTTTGTCAACATGATGCATGGATGCTGCCCTGACAAGTCGAACTCACCAAAGCCGCATTATTCTGCCTGATATTTGTACCATGTAGCAACAATCTACCATAGAAATCTCTATCTCCACAAGCTCAAAATGGTCAATAGATTTTGCCTAGGGTTTTCTCTATTTTCTCAGTTTTTGTGCTACAAGTTTTTATCAGTCTATATACGGTGTACGTGGCTTGTACACATGTGGTTGCCATTCTGATGTGTGTTCTAACAGTTGGGGGTGTACCCTTGATGTATGATAAGGTCAAATAGATCTGATAGGTCACCCCTAGACTGTTAAGGTCACAGATCAACATCCCCCTTGGTATACACCCAGCTAATTCTGCTTTCCCTCCGATACACTATTATATATACGCTAGGGACACTGATAGACTAGTCTACATTTAACTATACAGGGAAGCAATTACAACTATACTTATAGTACTAGGAGTCACTGGACAGAGAATATACAAGTTACATGTACATATATCACATCTCAACCCCCGCTTTTCCTCTTGAATAAAGGGCGTTAAATATATCCTGGATCTCTTCAATTTTCAATTAACCATCAAGAGAACGACCTCCCCCAGCCAAACTACACCAACATTAAATGTAAAATAGTCAACTATCACCTACCTCCAAAAGCTACACAGAGAGGCATGTCTACCTAACGAGAAGTGACGATGTTTTGAGAGCCTCATCCCCCAGTGTGGTCACAATGTAATCCCACTCAGGAGGTCTCACCTATTTTGGTCTCTGTGTGTAGGGAATAGAGGGTTTCCGTGCCACGTACTCTACTCAATGAGGGAGGCGTGGCTTAGGTTAAGGGGGGGCGTGTCCCTGAGGAATAGGGGCGTGGTTAATGCTGCTCTCAGGGGGTCTCATCAATTTAACCCTTTTCATACAGAGTTTAACCTTTTCAAGCTAATCAGTTAGAGGACTTGTGGGATACTTCAGGGATCTAGTCACCATGAAAGTGGCTGAGCACAAAAATCCCTAAAGACTCAACTAGGACCTCTAAAAGGTAGATTTTGTATATCTAAGGGATTTGGGACTTAAAACATCCCTGAAATCAGGGACTTCCAGCCATGTACACCCATGGGCATTCCTGTCCCCCATTGTAGATATCATGGAATAGATGAGCGTCCCTGAAACCCATTTCAGACATTATGGGATGTATCTGTCACCATGGTAACCAGTCAGCATCAAGCACACTGTATGCCATGTCCTCCTTGTATGTCAATATACTGCAATGGCCCGCTTAAGCACCGGAGTATCAAATAAGAGCCTGTCTCAAATAAGCGTTGGGGGTATCGGGATACTGAAATCTAGAATCTTAAGCACTAAAAGTTAAACATTTTCAGATAAGCGCCTGTCTCATATAACCGCTGGGGGTACAGTGGGAGTGAAATCAATGAGCGCCTGGGCGCTTATATGGACCATTACTGTAACAGTATGATAAATGTGACGGTCCTTTTAACCTCTAGGGCCTACAAAATAATGAGTATCACAAACTTCTGACAGAAACAATGGAGACCATTATTAGAGTTGATACTGGTAGGGGAGGGGAGTCCCCCTGGATGGCTTCTATTGTGTGAGGTATCCTGCTGGCATTTCTATCAACATTGGGGATCCAGGCTGTCTGATGTGGATGCTTTTCCAGGGGCGTAGGAAAAGGGGGGGCCAGGGGGACCTGGGCCCCCCAATCATGAAGGAGATGGGGCCTGGGTATGTCTGGGCTCCCCCAATATTTTTCAAGAACTCATAAACACAATGGAAAAGAAGCTAAAACTTTACATCTCAAATTAGATTATTATGGTGATGTCATAGGGAAAATGGGGGTCTGAGCCCAAAGTCAGATCCAAAATTTACCAAAAATTACTTTTCTATATGAATTCTATATATACGCATTATATAGAAGCCATCACGCATCAGCCGACAATTCAAGGTGGTCGCGACGGTGCCCTCGCCGGGCCCCCCCAATGAAGAATTGCTTCCTACGCCTCTGTTTTCATAGGTATCTACACCAGTAAGTGATCTAATCTATGAGACAATGACTTACAGGAATGTCCTTCACAGAAGTGTCTTTATCTATACATAATACTAAGCCTAATTCACAAATGTAACATCCAGTAGATCATCTGTACAGAGAAAATTCAGTGACCCTTAAAAGAGCATGGGCTTTCCTTTCTGACAGCAAATGCCAGCCAAGCCGATTCAATTTGTGCAAACAATTTCCCTGTGCAGTCCTTTTTTCTGTCATCTTACAGTTGACTGGGTACCAGCGAAGACACCTGCTCACACATGGGGTTTCTCAGGGAGCTGGTTACCGGCGAGTGCTTGTAGAATTTCTATATTACAGAATTCTGACACTTGCGTATAATCTGATTATGAGCACATGCATGCAATCCTCTGTAACTGACTTTTAAACTGACAATACATTTTCTTTCTTTTTTTTCTGTTGACACTAGGATTTCTCTCATTCCATGATGACAATACTTTCTATCAGGATTTTAGTTCTGTTTAATTATTATGTAATGACCTGGAATAAAATGATAAATTGTACCCTTTCTTCTGGGTTCGTTTAGTCCAGACTATACACATGTTGCAAATACAAAAGGGAAATATATGAAATTGCCCAAATGTTTCCAAGCCCCTTACAATATGACTACAGCATAGCCTGGTGGATTGAATAGATGTCACTGAGTATCTATAGTACGTAGTAGTTACTGAAAGAAGCCTATAAGCTATAAAGATCCCTTTGTCAAACTCATCCTTCTGTAACCCCTTCAACCCCTCACCCCTACCAACCCCAGGTCCCCTGTTAAACCTGTAAGGGGTGCTTGATGCCTCCAGGGTCACATTCCTGCGTTGTCATGATGCACCAATGCAGTGCTTCATTGGCGCATCTTAACATGTGTCCAGCAATTTGTGGACACTATGAACCCTCATCTGGTTGGTGTGATGCATGAATTTAGCCCAGGAAAGTTACTCGCCAGGGCTGCATTGATGCATAATAATGATAAATGGCTTTAAAAAAGTGGGCGGATCATTAAGGGTTAAAGGGTGTCAACAATCTGTCGTCCCCATCCTATAGTACCCCTATACATACTCTATGTGTGACCCACAGATTAGAGACTATAGTTCCCACAACTAGTCCCAGGGCTTAACACAAAGTGATGATCTAACCTCCCCACACTATTCTGTCTAGTCACAAATGGACTACTTAAAGATAAAAACCTTGATCACTGAGGGCTTTTTTTTGGTCCATCAACAGTGATGGCTGTTGTAAGAAGACATACTGTAATCTCCCGCGTATAATGTGCACCTCGCGTATAAGGCGCACCCTGAGTTGAGGAGAATGCTTTAAGGCCCACCTGGGTCTTGATTTTTTAGGGTTTAGTACTTTTCTATAGTAAAAGTACCTCGCCTATAAGACGCACCCCCTCTTTTGGGAGCTTCTATAAGGTGCAGTAGGCTTTTGATTCATGTATAAGACGCGCCTTATATGCGGGAGATTACGGTAGTATGTTTGGTGATATTTATCAAAACAGATGTCTCTGATGTTAGATATTCAGAATTCACCACTTACCTCGGCCAGAGTAGGTCAAAGTTACTACAGCAGTTGGGAGTATCCCAGGTTGTCCAGTTAACGTCAGCAACCTAAAACACAAGCAGAGAATATGTCACTCCAAATATTTTCTTTTTATTTCCCTAAGTAAAGCAACATTCATTTTCATGATATTCGTTATGCTACTTCCGTTGTTAGGCATATAATGGCTCCAAGGTAATTTACTAAAGCAGGTATGATTAAAACATATCCATATAACAAAAAGCATTGTGTATCTAAGATACTGCTTATGACATTTCTGAGACCTAATGTGCCTCTCAAGTTCTACTTGGATTCATTGTAGTTCAAGATGTATACGTTACAACTAGGCCTATTATATACTGCAGAAATGTAAGTGACTATTAAGTGTAAGTATTCATAGAAACCCTGAAGGTTAACAATATTTACTCAAAAATAGCTGAAAATCTCTAATTTGGTCTTTAAGGGAAGGCTGAGAGAGCCCAATTTTAGGGAAATCCCTGACCATTTTTAGGCATCTCCATATTGGAAAACATGTATTCAAACCCCGTATGCAACTTGTCGTAAGTCAGGGTGCGGCTTATAGGTGACAAGACACAGGTTTCATGGGCGTGGAAAGCAAGGGGGTCAAAAATTGCAGAAAACCCCCCAGGTCCCACCCACTCTGAAACTGCTTCCCACGCCCCTGGGTTTTATAGCATACTTTATATAAATGTTTCAAGGACCCCCAGCTAATTACGTCTAATTGAGGAGGAAACTAACAGTTGCTCTTGGTCTAACTTCAGCTCATTTAATTAACACTAAACTGATACCCTGTAGGCACATGTCCAGCACATTAAAATAACATAAATATTCACCCTTTAATGCATACATATGTTTTTAATGGCTCCATCCTGCACTATACCAGTATACTAGGTTGTCATCATGATGCCTGATTGAATGTCAAGCATCATACCCTAGTTTTGATACACTCCTGTAAACTATGATCATGCTGACAAGGGAACATGAACCATGGTGGTTTAACCACCTGTCCAGGTATCTCATTGAGTTAGTTAAGAAGCAGCCCATGGTGCATGTGTACAGGTGTCTACACCTGTATACATTTTACCTGTGCTAGCCCCTGGGCTATATACAGACATTCTATATAGAAAAGACTGAGTCCAGTTTTAACCACTGACTACTCAAGCAGACAATGCGTTGGCTGTTCAGACAGTCCCAGTCACAATCAAATCTCAGTGCAGGGCCTACAGTATATACGGATTGAGTTAACCCTTTTAGTGAAGCATAATCTCTCACATTTCTGTCTCCATAAGGCCATACATTCGTTTGAAACTGTCCTGTCCAGAGACCAGGTGTGTTGTTTTTTTGTGAGTTATGAAAATTTCCCCCCTAGTCCCTCATCACAAGAACCTAGTTTTTCAAATCCTAAATCTAATACATGTGATGGCAAATTCACACTGTCCCTGCTCATTATGTTCGTGACGAAAAAGAAAATAAAAGCTTTTTTTTTTCATAAAAAAAAGAAAGAAAGAAAAAAGAATTCACTCCCTCCCTCCTGGGTCTGAGAAATCCCACTCTCTGGACGGGAAACGGAATCAATGCTTTGCTGGTGACCTAAGGCATCATGCTGTTCTTAGAGGGTTAGTAACAGAGCAGGTGTGAGCAGCTCTATTAAAGAGAATCCATACACTGTATCAGACAAGCTGGCAGGATGAGAGCCCTACATAGAGACAACAGCGAAAGGTGGTTATCATACACTGTGCCTGTGAATGTCACACCTAGATATCCTTGTCTCTGAGAACACACAGGAGTTGATCCACCACTGGAGGGAAGGTCACATCTCTTCTTGAGACCCTTTCACATTATAAAAGTGGGTTGGATGGTGCTTTGATCCACTGTGCTCATAACATATTGCTATGATGCATAAATGGAGCAGGGTGACATATAAAATACCATATCTTGATCTGACATATGGCAGTAATTGAGAAATCTAATACAGTATTAGCAGATGAATATCAGTCATTTATATTGAATGAAGGAATAGATACCTTGAATTCAGTGAAAGCTTTATGGTTTGATGTGAGTAGGTCACTTTTAACCTAGAGTAGGCCTTGTTAAGAAACCTTCCCATATATAAATCTGATAGCTACTCAAAATGACAGCAGGAAAAGGAAAGTCAGGCACCACTTTATGCAACACATTTTCAAACAAAATGCACTGTGCATTTTGACCTATTTTATTTCCTACTTCCTTCCACCACTTTTCTCAAACCCTTCTTGACCCACTTTCCCTGACAAGATCTCCCATGTTCTACATTAAGTTAATATGATGGTGGTGTAACCCCTCTCCCTCCACTCCTCGCCCTGCACCCTGAGGTGCTCGCGCCAGCCACCAGGTGAGGTGCACCTGTGACCTAGTTCAGGACAGGAGAAGCAAAGACCAAGGCTCAATGTTCCATGTTCATGTTTCACTGTGTTGCACTAGTAACTCCTTAGCACCACATTGGAGCATCACTTTATAACTATTGACTCTTTGAGATGAGGTCAGTGTAGAAATACTGCATGGATACTTTCTATTGAGGCAAGAGTTCTTTTACATCCCACAAAATAAGATGGACGGGTAAATAGTAAATGCCCCTACATGGACACCCATTCACCCCCTACAATCTGACCTTATAGCACTCACCTGTGCCTCAGTTGTATTATGTCATTAAGCCTCATTCTCACCTTAATACCTCCAATCTCCATCCCTAATCACTCAAGACTCTCCCAACATAAGATTTGTGAAGCACTGTCATAAGTCCCTCTTAGTTCTAGTAAGGAGGGTTTTCTTTCTTTTCATTTTCTATTGGACAGGTGGAGAATTTACTTGGAGAAGCTGTGGCTGGGTTATGAGGCCTATATGTAATCGCTAGTCTCTAAGCCTTGGCTTTTGAAAATTTCCAAACAACTTCTTGAGCATCTCTGCTTATATCATCACATTTTATTTTGTCATATTGGGACATTCAAATATCAGGGCTGTAGGTCAGGCAGGGGCAAAAATCAGGAAGCCATACATTTACTTAATTACAGCCCTCCTTGCCACTCGTACAAGGAAAATACATGTTATTCAAATTTTTAGTCCTGAAGGCTTACATCCCTGAAACATGAAAATGACACATCTGTATATCTTAGGCTAGAAGTGGTCTTATTTTCCACCTTACCTGCACTAGCAGTATCTGTATCTGACTTCAACAACAGCATCATGTAACACTCTACACAACATATATGCACACTTCTTTTCTCTTGTTAAATAATGGTATAAAGCTAATGCATATTGAGCAGTATAGTAAATGCAGTATTAATACTTTGAGTCCATTTTCCAAGTACCACTTCTCTTTATGGCGCTATTCCAAGCAGGCTTTTGGGAACTCCTTCTAAAGTTGTAATAGCTGTGGAGCTTACAGTCTATGGTTGAGGTAGAAGTGTACTTGTACCTGTTGGCTAAGTCAGCTCAGGTGGTCCATCTCTGGTGCAGCATAATATTATGTTTATTCTTGGCCCCTGGCAGTGCCAAAGTCTAGTTTTAGTTGATTCATGAGGAATTCAGTATACAAGTAGAAATTAGCCTAAAATCATAGATATCCACACATTTGTATGTTTGGTAGCATTTTATTTGGTTAGGTTGAATGGTGTTATTTTTACAATTGTGTAAGAGGAATAGTTTACTTTCGACTCTTGAGAGAAACTTGAGTAGCAGTAAAGCATGGGTATTATTTATTGTAGGTCATACCTGCAGTGCTGTACTTTTTACAAAGCATTGGGCAACTCTTTTCCATTTAAAGTGTTAAACTGTGGGTACAAAACTCAAGAGACAGCAGTTCATTCTTTGAGAATAAACTGAAGGTATAGATCGACACTAGATTAAAGACAGTGATAGCGGTTCACACTAAAAGTGAAAAGCCTGTGATTGGCTCCTAGGGGCCATCCATAAATGACATCATGCAAAATTTGACCTTTTTAGACTCCCCTCCCCCCTGGTCATGTTGGTTGCCAATTTTTGCAATGCTGATGGTATATGGAAAATGTATTTCGTCATGCTGGGCTTGACCCCCCCCCCCTCCCCCCTTCAGCATGACGTCATTTGTGGATGGCCATCCCATGATCTCACCCAGGTTATTCGCACCACTAAGCCACTATTCGCATAACTCCAACCAAAACCATGCTATTTGCAAGACATTGCCAAAAAAGGCGGGAAAGTTGATACATGGAGCAATATCATATACCTTAACCATTGGAGGCAAAAAGCGTCTTATGGCTGCCAACCAACTGAGTCTGTACATTATTGACAATTTCTTAAAATTTACAAAACTTGGTAGTGAAATACCTTTTCCTGCAAGACCCCTACATCTCCTCCTTTAATGTCACTACAAATTCATTAAGTAGTTCTGCCTCTTATATATAAAATTTCCATCCTTTTTTAACACTTATTCGCACCACCAAAATGACTCAAAGTGTGGTGCCCCAGGGTGTCTCCTTATAACTCGCTTTTCGAGTTAATAAAACTGCAGGTACAGACAGGAACATCACTTAACTTTATTAGGTTAAACTGTAGGTACAGACAGGAACATCACTTCACTTTATAAGGTTAAACTGCAGGTACAGATTGGGATAGTAGTTCACACTATAAGGTTAAACTGCAGGTACAGATGGGGACAGCAGACAAATCTAGCCTAATGGAATAAACTGTAGGTATGGGTCAGGCCTTATATTAACTTACAAGATTAAATTGGGTATAAACAGGTAAATAGAGCACTCTGAGATATATCCACATAAACATGCGCTACTTATTAGCTACATTAGGGGTGACCTAATTACCTTGACCTACTTACTGACAGGTAATTCTAGTAGGATATGTGCCCGGTAATCATGAGCTGTCAGCGGTCGGGTTCTACATTATAGGGTGATACATTTCTAAATGCTTCTAATTGATGGACTGCAGGTGTGCTGGTATAAAGACCTGTTTGATATTTGGGGATATAAATCATACAATTTGCGGATTCATTTTGCCTTATGCAGAATTCAGTTCTGACGGTCGAGAATATGAACGTCTTGCCTAGAACAATGCAACTACTCGAATGATGGCTGGGGCGAATTAAGAGAAAATTCTGAAATACCTAGGTTTAAGTAAATTTAATGTTTAAGTATAATTTTACTGAAGACAACTTGCAATGTTGAAGAGTGTATAGGAACAACTGAATTTATCTCTCTGTACCTGCAGGATAATTTGGACCAATTTAACCTAAACTCACAATAATGACACTATCTGTGTTGTCATACCCTGAGGCCCATACAACCGATGGTTGGGCCATTTTCAGCTATGAATTTAAAACGATTAATTTAAAGCTAATTAATTTAAAGGAAGTAGTTGGTATTCCCACAACAGTAGTAAAATGGCACCTTTCAGACAGAGTCCTCCGAATGTGAAATTTCACATTGTCACTTTATGACAAGACGTCCCAAAGTAAGACACAGGTATAAACACATCTAGGGAACCCAACCCCAGTTGACCTTACCCCATTAACCCCCACACCCCTGAGGGTGGAGAGTAACCTGTTACCTTGGGGTCTCTTTATACACCATGTCATTAACCCCTCGTGTCCCGGACCAGGCTATTTGTTTCTCTACATTCTCTTAAATTATATTTCATTTTGGCTTTGCCGTTATCATTTTTTCCTGACTTAGTTCTAAGTTTAACTGCATATAAATATTTACAACTAAATGAGAAACCAAATACTGGGTACCGGTAATTCAAATTCAATGCAGTGGGACAAAAAAAAAGAAATAAGAAATTGTATTTGATTAGCCACTCTTGATTAAATTGCATAATTTTCTTTTAAGACGCCAACCACTCGATTCACCATTAATCAATCACATTTACAATTGCAATCTAATTAAAATAGCAAAATATTGTCCATTGGGAACCAGTATGGACGCAGGTGGCATTTTTTTTTTTCTTTCTCCACGTGAAACTATCTAGTTGTAATAATCTAAATTGTCATAACAAAATTATACCTGATCTTTCAAGATAAAACATCTAATTTACAACAGGCAATTTACTAATTACAGGTTTTGACCACAGATGCCAAGGCCCCACAGGAATACCGGTACCTGTGTTAGAAGTTGGGCCTGGTTATTCTCGTCCCTTAGGCCATCCATAAAAATAATTCTGTTTCCGGTGGACCTGGACCGGGTGGCCTAAAAAAAAGTCACCCGGGCAACCGCAATCTTTTTTTTTTTTTTTTTAATTTTTTTTTTCTACTGGGGAAAGGCCCAGTGCAGACATCAGTGTTATCGGTATACAATAACCCTGTTGACAGATATACACGGGAACTGCTGCCCCACCATGATGCCGTTCATTGATAGAGCCCCACAAGAGCTATCTCTGTGGTTGTTTCGAGTTACAGATAACATTTCCCTGTGTGGTGTACTCACCAGCTATTTGGGGGGAGGGAAAAAAAAAAAAAAAGATTATACCCCGGCCGGGTGAGATGAGGAAAAAAAGTCACCCGGCCGGTCGACCGGAAACAGATTTTTTTTTATGGATGGCCTTATAGTCGTGTTGACAATCTTGAATGCATGTCCATAAGGATTTTAATAAGAAGCTGGCACCTCTGGTTGTTTCTAGAGTTGAGATCCTAGCCTTAAGTCTTTCTACAGTACATGTACACATTCATGCATGCCTTCGATGAATGTTAATTTTTCTTTTCCTTTATGCTACAAGGGATTTAGATGGAGACAAGTGGAAATTGTGGTGACCAATTTATCATTAGATCTAAGCACATGCCCTACATCCGTGGTAATGGTTGGGTTTCACTGCCACCTGGTAGTTTCCTTGGGCATGACTGAATTAAAACACCAGTATAGGTCATATTTAAAACTAAGCAAAACTGATCCCAAACATGTTCGCAGTATGCCCTGAGGAATTCTTATGTCTGTACATTTCTGCTCGAGAAGAATTTGCTCCATTTTCTTGTCTTTAACATTTAACATGCTTGGGCTTTCCTCAAAAGGCTTGAAAAGTCTCGTCATGTTTGTATCGGTCATGTGGACTCGTATGGAAAATTGAATTTGTCATGGAGAGTTATTGGGGCGCACGGTACATGTCTCTCTTCTTACCATAACATAACCTGCCTCCACTCCCACCTGCTCATCTTGGGTCTTCATCTTGGGGATGTCTCCAAGTGGACTGGTTATCTAGCTATCTTGGTTTTGTGCCATCCCATTTAGAGCTGCTTATAATATCACATTTTACTGATTTTTGGGGTTCATAGGAAAACAAAATGTGATGCTGGGAATAATGACTTATGTCTCTATTTCCTGTTATAAGACATCAGTTTTTTAATCAAGTAAATGAAACCTGTCTTAGACAGTTTTCATGATATGCAAGGTAAATGCCTATCTCAAAAGCTTCAGTCAAACTTTCGATATACCGTAGGCTTAGGTATATCAGACAGTAATTGTACTTTCTCATAAGTTATGAACACCTTTAGAACACAGTCAAAGAACATAAATTGGGTATATTATTTTCCTCACAATGGGGCCACATGTATCCAAGGCATTGAGTCTCCTATTGTGCCCA
Source organism: Acholoe squamosa (assembly GCA_949317995.1). Lineage (NCBI taxonomy): Eukaryota > Metazoa > Annelida > Polychaeta > Phyllodocida > Polynoidae > Acholoe > Acholoe squamosa. Next base: position 35,836,383 of record OX439051.1, read on the forward strand.
CGAATCTGACAAGCATTGATTGTGTTCATCTTTGAATTGACAAGCCTCAATTATACAGGGTTTATGCGTTTTCTAAAAGTCAGCAATTATGATGTCAACAAACATGTACCCTTCAAGTACCATGTACCCTTCAGGTACCATGTTGTGTTAATGAGATAAATGAGTGAGGAGCAACCACTAATGACCTATAGCAGTGTATTTTGAAGTTCAAGCAGCCAGGTTTTACAACACTAAATTGTATACAATTGGACTATGTCTGTATTAAGTTGTCCAAAGTTTCTCTCTGTATAAGCCTTACAGAGCGGGTAAACATGTTTAAGAAACCTACCTCTGGTTCTATTACCTGGGTTGAAACGTGATGTGACTTCTAACATGGCACATTTTGTATAGTAATTATCACCCAGGAGTGGCGGATCTTAAGCCTTTAAAGATATTATATATTGATTTAACTAAAAGGGCCAATGATGTGGGGGTGCATCATGCCCACTGGTTGTCATGATACATCCATGAAGTGCTGGTGAGTCTAGTCTACTCGCCAGCACTTCATTACAGCATCATGTCGAGCCTCCAGGGTCTATAGTCGCTGTAGGGTCGGCATGATGCTTGAATGTACCATAAATCCTCACGTATAAGACGCAGCTTTTACACTAAAATCAAACCCCATGCGTCGTTTAGGATCTAGCGCAACTCAGGGTGCGTCCTATATGCGAGGTTTCTACACTATAGATCAGTACTAAAGCACTCAAAATGTGATCCCAGGTACATCCTACATGATTTAATCTAACTAAGGGTGCGTCCTTTATGCGAGGGGTGTCCTATACGCGAGGATTTACGGTAGCCTGGGTTCAGAGTAACTGGCTAGTGCTGCATTGTTGCATCAAACTCATATTGGTTTGAGGAGGGTCAGCATGATGCACCACTGCAGTGCTGGTGAGAAGCCCCATGCATCATGGCGACAAAGGGACATGAATGCAGGGTTTCCACTATTTATGGATCATGGTTTTAACTGACTTTTAACTGATTTTTACCTGACATTTTTCGGCTTTTAACTGACCAAATAGCGGATGATTCATGGTGATCATGGAAAAGATTTATCCACTCTCATGCGAGAATGTTTCAGAAATTTTGTGAATTCACGTGGAATTTGACAATTACCCTCCTAAATTAGTCAAAATTTCAATTTTAACTGACTTTTTCAAAAAATATCATTTCAACTGACTTTTAACTGACCTTTAAAGAAAAATAGGCTTAACTGACTTTTAACTGACCAGTGGGAACCCTGTGAATGAACCTGGAGACATCATGTGGCCCTTCAATGGTTCAGCATCACCAGAGCTGTCCAAGTCTTAAGATTTTTTTTATAATGGAATCTGCACCATCATCTTCACAGTCCATACAGTGCATAGAATTACGAAATTCAAAAAGCCAGACTATATCCCTTAGGACAGCTTAATAACTGTTATTAAGGAGAAATGCTTTCCTTTGCAAACATTAGACATAGACCTCTATGTCTGTGAGGGAATTCAAGGTATAGAGGAGCCCCTAAAGGATAGCCTCCTCTCAACGTTATGACAGAGACATGAACTTAACATCCATGCATATAGGACAACGTTTAAAATACGTTTTGTATTGTTAACCGCAAATGAATATTCAAATTTGGTCAAATTCGATTTGGATACATGTACCAGGTATAAGGCCAGGCATGATGAGGTTCCCCCGGCACATCAATGCTATTTCAATGTTGGTGAAAACGTTATTTTATATGATGCTCCTGAACGTTGTTTTAACGTCATTGTGTTAATATTATACAGATAAGAGTTAGGAGCTTAAGATGTTGGGTGTGTGGAAGGGCCTTAATGCCCTATGTATAGCTGCGTGCACCACATCCAGGGTAGGTTCTGTTAACTGTGAGTAATGTCACCTCACTAAGCAGACATCAAGCACAGCCAATGGGTAGGCAATCCACTTACAGGCATACAAGAGGGTGTTGCTGCTATGGAAGTCTAGCAGGTAGCATTGCCATTTTGATATCTAAACGTTACATAGTGCTGTATATGTACAGTGCTCTTTTTTATGGTCATAATGCATGAACGCAGTACCGGCAAGTTTCTCGCGGGTGCTGCACTCATGTACCAGAGTATACCGTAATCTCCCGCGTAGAAGGCGCGTCTTCTACGCCAAACAAAATGCTGCTGGGTCTTATACGCGGGAGGTAAATTGCCTTGAGTTTGGGGTGCGCCTTATACGCGGGTTTTTCCAACATCTCATTTGGGAAAATGCGCCGATGACAGCTTGAACTCATAGCGCCAGCACTGCGGCAGACCGGGAGGTGTCGACGCACTCGCCGGGGATAAGGCCCACCATGCGCCGATGACAGCTTGAACTCATATAGCCAGCAATTCGGCAGCCCGGTCGGTGTAGATTTGCTCAGCGGGTTTGACGCCGACCGTCACACCGTGTGCCGATGACAGCTTGAACTCATAAAGCCAGCAGCGCGGCAGACCGGGAGGTGTTGACGGGCGCTCGGCGGGTTTGACGCTGACCGTGTGCCGATGACAGCTTGAACTCATATAGCCAGCAGCGCGGCAGACCGGTCGCTGTAGATTTGCTCGGCGGGTTTGACGCCGACCATGTGCCGATGACAGCTTGAACTCATAGCCAGCAGCGCAGCAGACCGGTCGCTGTAGATTTGCTCGGCGGGTTTGACGCTGACCGTGTGCCGATGACAGCTTGAACTCATATAGCCAGCACCGCGGCAGACCGGTCGCTGTAGATTTGCTCGGCGGGTTTGACGCTGACCGTGTGCCGATGACAGCTTGAACTCATATAGCCAGCACCGCGGCAGACCGGTCGCTGTAGATTTGCTCGGCGGGTTTGACGCTGACCGTGTGCCGATGACAGCTTGAACTCATATAGCCAGCAGCGCAGCAGACCGGTCGCTGTAGATTTGCTCGGCGGGTTTGACGCCGACCATGTGCCGATGACAGCTTGAACTCATATAGGGGGGTGGGGAGGGGGGGCGCCTTCTACGCGAAACAGCCCCCCTGTGAGTTGGGGGGGGGCGCCTTATACGCGGGTTTTTCCGGAAACCGATCCAGAAGAGGTATGTGCGCCTTCTACGTGAAAAGGCCTTCTCTGAGTTGGGGGGGCGCCTTCTAAGCGAGCTGCGCCTTCTACGCGGGAGATTACGGTACTCCGGTAAGGTACAGCAATAGCAAGTCGGGCCCGTATTGATGCGTATGAACAAGAAGCAACATCGATGCAGTCTTGCTGCATTTTTTCTCCTATGAAAAGATTAGAGTAAAGAAATTCAGGAATTGTTTCACTGATGATTTACATCCAAGCATCCTGTACACTGAGTTCCACATTAAGGATGATCTAGCTACCTGAAAGGCCCTCTACCCTTGTGAATTTATGATACAGTTTATTTATGCTAGAATAAGGTCCCTGCTGATCTAAGCAGAGGACCCTTTCCCATGTCCGTCGATGTCTTTGGTCAGGACTAGGAGGGAAGTACAGGTCTGAGTTTACATTCACATGGCTAGAGCCTAGTGGATCTCTACTGTAGGGCTTAACTTTGAGGACAGGCATGATAATAGAGGAGGAACTTAACAGGCATGATCTAACAGGGGCATAAACTTCATATTACCTTAATGCTTGTAAATAAGTGCAACGTCTAAGGGAAGTTACTGACAGCTGTTGTAAATAGTTAAAAAGGTTTTGTCAAAACAGTAGGACTAGCTGCTGATGAAAGTTTATTCATTCTTTTATTAAAAGTTGATGTTCACTGTCATTTAAATTCACAGTAGATTACTTGCTTATTCACATAGAAATTTCCTACTTATGCATGTTAAGATTTAGATCTGACCTGACAAGTGGAAAAGGAATATATGTCGCTTTGTAACATGAATCCGTATTGGGTTCTCGATAAGATCAACAATTGTCAAAGGGTGTCTATATAAAGAGCAAACATTGTGTCGCATGTCGCGAACCCACGATAGCATACTTTTATATTGACTGAGAGTTTAGTATAAGAATGTCATACACCAACTTCAAGTGGGAGAAGAAAGGGGTTTTGTGAGACAACAGCATTATATGTGTTTACAGAAGGTATGAATTGATGATATCCTTTGAACCTTTCTGTCAACTTCGGTGAAGAATTCAAGTATTGAATTGGAGATGCATCCTTTTATATAGACAGTATCATGCCTCAAGCGTCACTCTTTGTCACTATGATGTACCAAACCAGTTTCTCACCAGAACATTGTCCATAAATCATAGCAAAGAAAAGAACATGGTGAAACAATGCGCTATGCAGATGTCAACCGTTAATCGCTTAAGATACTGAAGAACAGACATGGATTGATAAACTGATAAATTTATGAATCGGCTAAAGAATTCAAAGGGCAAAGATCATTAACATCAATCAAATGCTTCTCTGTAGGGATATCAATCACATGGACTCATGCTCATGTTAAGTTTATTTCGCATGAGAAGCTAACTTTCTTAATGACACGAAGTCTGGTGGACCTGATATTTTCAGTCATATGTGAGATACTCTATTCATCCCTGATTCCCTGGCACAATCTGCTACTATAAATTCAGACTCTTGATCATGATCTCGATCGCCTATCAAAGCTAGGGTCTAGTTAATGACTTTACAGTATCGGGTAGTTACCATTACAGCTAGCTACACCCATAACAACATTTCTAAACTGAGCGAATAAGTTCCCAAACCTCATGCAGCTATAATAAATCAGCAAAAACAATTGTTTCAAAATACCACAACTTTTCCTAGCTTTCATCCTGCCATATTGATATTCAGGCGGCATTTCGGCGTGTCGTGACAGGGGTCCCATGATAATCCATAACAGGGAATTCTGAGCCGAGTGTTTGAATAATCTTATTTACTAGTCTGACTGTGCCATGGTTGGCATACCCAGGCACTCCAGTATGTGATCCCCATAGGAAGACGACATTTATAGCTATAGCTAACTCTACTGATGTGTGAGTTATATATGGGAACATAGCAAGGCTTCAGCCTTTAATATTTCTGCCTTTCTGAACTCTTTGGAACATTTAAATAAAATAGGTATTTCTAATACATTGGATATTCAATACAAATAACTGTTTCCCCTGGGCCTAAACCTTGTAATAACCTATATCTATCAAACACTTCCTAAGAAAAATAATATAGAACTTAAAAATCTTTTATGTTCAGTTTCTCAGTACAAGTAAGCATGAAAGGAGCAATTTACAGATCTCAATCACTATTTATCTCATTCCCCAATCCAGCCGATTTAAGTCGCGAAGGCAGTTTTCACTGACCATGCTTCCTCTTCCTGCTATTAGTCCAACCAAATACCACTAACCTGCTTCTTTTAGCACCTCTCAGGAGAGGCCAGTTGACTTTGGGCTGGACAAACTTTAAAGGCACACACCAGAGTCTGCCTGTATCAACTGTGACCACTGTTTGGGTTAGGGATCGGTTTTAAACAAAGCCGTCCGGCAAATATACGACTCTCCGATACTCCAATACAGGTTAACTCAGGTAGCTTTTTGTGTACACCTCTGTGTTTGTGTGTGTGTGTGGGGGGGGGGGCTGCATAGTAGAGGCAAGAGTGAGTCTAGGATTTGGAAATAGCCAAGAAAGTCCTGTCCACAATTCAGGCGTACAGTCATCACCTTTTACAAAGTATTTGCAGAATCATGGGCTGAAATAGTCTAATTTAGTCTGTGATGAAAAGCAGAACACTAACTATGTTACCCCATAAATGACTTATGCTCCATAAAACTGTAGCAAACTATCTCAAGTAGACAGATTCTCAATTCCTGGAAAGCTCTACAATATTTCAGCCTCCCATTTAAACCTTTTGAGAACCAGATTATATTCCAAATCTTCAATGTTTGATTAGCAATCGCAATGTCTCACCAATGCAATGAGTCATTGGTAGGCAGTGCAATTGTGCATCAATCCTTCAGGATTGCTCTCCTGCTTGGCATGATGCAGTGACTTGGCATGATGCAGTGACTTGGCATGATGCAGTGACTTGGCATGATGCAGTGACTTGGCATGATGCAGTGACTTGGCATGATGCACTACCTGCAGCTAAGGTGAAAATTATTCATCGGTGCTGCATTCATGTATCATGTCCCCAAAATACCATGTGGCACAATAGACTTTACCATCATTAAAGGTTCAAAATGTTAGTTAGTATTGAAGTCTGCAATACAGAATAATGTCCTCCCTTTAGGCTTTGTCATGTACCTGGATTGTTTCCATGGTAACCAGAATTCACTTGTTGCTGGAGATCTCCTGGAATCACTAAAGACAGGATAAAAACACATGAAATGTTACACCACACGCCACAGTGTGACGCGACAAGTCATACAGATCGAGCCAGACATATTCGGTGTCATCCTGAATTCGATCTGTGCTCAGTCTCACGACAAGACCGTCAATAGAATTCTCCGAGCATTTCTGCTTTAGAGGAAGATGCACATTTTGACAGACAATATTTTCTTCAGTAAAACGACGCAAAAGATGTTTAATCGAAGACTTTTTATAAGGAGACTCATACACAGAATGGCATATGGCAAAATGCAAAGCTTTAAACAATTGCACATATTTCTAATAGTAAATACTGTGATTGTCCATGGAATCAATTTTGAATCAGACTGACCTGTGTCGTAAATCACACATTCTTTCCTTCACTGGGGGATTTTATGATGAATTTATGTAAAAGGTGAATTTGGAAAAAAAAGGGAGATGAGGTGACCAGTAATCGACTTAAGAGATTTAGTAGGATGTTTTGAAAAGATTCCCTTTTAATATTCACGCCATGACTTCCAAAGGCTTTTAGCTTGAAAGCCCAGAATTGGTAAATGCAGAAATAAGTCACTATATGATATACTGATCCCACTTACACAGAAGATTCTACCTTAAAAGGAAGTATTTTTTTAATATTTTTATTAGATTTTATAGTCCTCGTGCCCATGCAGGCTAAAGGTGAAAGTTTGATTGAGTGATGATCACTGCTGCCCCACATAGTCACGTGCATGGGTATAAAAGATCCACAGCAATGAAATCGAAATAGATGTACTATATCTGATCTATTATACTCAAGGACACAAAAAATAAGACTTTTTTCCCTCTCATCTACAAAATACTTTCAATCACAGTTATCTTAGCATTTCTTTGGAATACTAATGTATATGATTAAGCACCCCTCATTTAAACCCTAGGCTGAGACCCTTTATATACTAATCTACAGCAAAGTGAATAGCATCCTAGTCCAGGGGCGTAGAAAAAGTGGGGGCCAGGGCCCCCCAATCATAATAGAGGTGGGGTTGATTAAGAGCTAAAACTTTGCATCTCAAAATAGATTGATATAGTAATATTTTAGGGGAAATGGGGGCCTGGGCCTCAAATCAGATCTAAAATTCATCAAAAATTACTTTTCTATACAAATTTTTTATATGTATTATAGGCGCTATTGCGCTTGAGCCGACAATGGTGGTTGAGGTGGGCCCCCCACTGGGCCCCCCCCCCCAATGAAGATTTGCTTCCTGCGCCTCTGCTAGTGGTTCTGGATACCACTGGGGTTTGCTTTTACTCAACTTTTTTACCTGGTAGAAACAGACCAAATTGGAGATCTGATGGATAAAACATCAGAAGACAAAAGAAAAATTCAGTCTTTTACAAAACCTCTATTTCATAGTATTTGGCCTGTGCAGCACCACTTTTAAAGTAGACTATAAAAGCTGGTAGAGATATGACTACTAGTAGAAATTTGTCTGGCTGTGAACAGAGTCTGTACTGTATGTGTGAACTGAATAAAGGCAGTTTTTGATGGTTTTAGGGGCAGACAAACAGCATCCTGACCATGAGTACTTTACATATAGAGTTTACACCTGTTTGTGCATGGGTCTATCTGTCTGACAGAAACCAGGGTACACAGAGACACATTGCACCATAAATTTAAACCTTTAAAGGCAGCTGATGCATTGATGCCTCATCATGCCCATTGCCAATGGTTGCCATGATGCATAAATGCAGCACTGGTGAGCGACTCACCAGAGCTGCATTCAAGCATCATGCCAAACCTACGGGGTTGATCTAGTTCCGAAGACGAGCAGTCTCGCCAGCACTTCACGGGTGCATCATACCGACCTATGGGCATGATGCATTGCTGCATCGGCAGCCCTTAAATGGTTGAGACATTAAACCAGGCACTGCAGTAAAGTTCCCACTTTGAGAAATGTGGTCAGCTTTTACATGACTTTCTTCCTACATAAATCAACAGAGATTGGCTTACTGTCCTGATAAATATTATATTGGCTTGGTGTACTCTGGTCTTAGCAACCACCCTTAGAACATAATGGTGAATATGAGAAAGCAGTGTGATTTGTTTAAACCTTTAAGGGCTCTGGAGAGACTCGTAAGTAACTCGCTCGCACTGCATTCAATCAATGTATCTGGTCGAGACTATACGATTGGTGAATATGTGGAAGGTTTGAATGATGCACCAGTGAAGTTCTGGCAAGTTACTTGCTAAAGCTGTGTTTGTGCATCATAAAGTCGAATGATGACTAAAGGTTTGTAAAAAATCATTTGAACTTCCACACCATGTTGCATATTGGTCTGAAAATGACAGAACTTATACGGATGTATACATGTACGTGCACCACGGGGAAAATGAGAAGCATTATCTGACAGAGGTACCGAGACACGAGTTTGAGGATATAGACCAAGCTCTAGCCTTGGTGTCTGCATCCAAATGTAATTGGAGCATTTCCATTGATTGCCTGGTGCAAAACACGTCCGCCGACGACGGGACCCGAACCCTCACGGCCAGAAAGCCAGGAGCCCAGTGCAAAACGCGTCCGACAACGACGGGACCCGAACCAGAGCAACTGGAACATTTTGAGGCCCAGGCTAGAGCCGTGAAACCTCACTCGCTATCTCTCGTTGAGATTTAAGTTCCTTTTGTCAGAGAAAAAGGAAATAAGGTAGCCATCAAGGCGAGAGACACAAGTGGCCTTCTGTATGGGTTCTCTCCACACCTGTGCACTTATAGGTCTCTATGCCGCTTTACCCCTGGCACTTTTACAATACACGCACTTATTTGAGATACAAGTTTTGTTGAATATGGGTATTTAAAAAAGCCATTACAGTAGATTACCCCGGTTGTATACAACTGTAATATACTATGACATCATGTGTGTTGCATACAGAGAAGTTAAAGTTGGAGTCAGTGACTGTTCCCAGGGTGTAACCAGTAACCTGGGACCTCACACCTCTCACCTTAACCCTCTAACTGACACAAGAGTTTTTAGAATATATTATACCAACACTTCTCATCATGACCCATAGATGCTATAGTCTACTCACCAGGGCTGCATCCATGCATCACATTGGCCCTATGGTTTGATACATTACAAGCCAGAAGGGTCAGCATGATATGCCACAATGTAGTGCTGGTGAGTAAATGCTCCAGTGCATTTTAAAATTACATGAACCTGGAGGGATCATCTTTACAGGGTTACCAACCCAAACTGGCAGCAAACAGGCCATAATAAAGCAAGAAGAACCTACTACCACACAAAGAGTAACCTGTCTCTAACTCTCTCACATAGAGACCAACCTTGTTCTATTGCTTCTTGGTAAATTTCAGCTTTGACAACTAGCTTTAATTTTTGTATTCTGGTGAGTGGTTTTGAATTACTTAACTTTTTATGACTGTATGAATAGCTCTGTTGTCTCAGAATGAGATACTCTGGGGAAATTTATTTTTTAATACTTGTAACTTGATTAATAGTGTACACCTACTACAACATGTACACTGTCTGTGTCCTATTTCACATTTTCAGTGCAGACATAGCTGAAAAGTTTATAGTGTGGAAGGCATGGTTCTTAGTCTATTCCAGACCGCTTTGGCATTAACAGTGCAACTGTATTAGAGCTCAATACCGTAAACTCCCGCGTATAAGATGCGTCCTCTACGCCAAACAAAATGCTGGGGAGTCTTATAGGATTTTTTCAAGTTGGGGGGGCGTCTTATACAAGGGGTAATTTTTCTATAGAAATGTACTAATCTTACAAATTTCAGCATTAAAAATGTGCGTCTTATACACGAAAATGCATGTGCTAAGTTTGGGGTGCGTCTTATACGTGCAGCAAGTCTTCTACGCGGGAGATTACGGTAATCCTCTAATCGATCCCAGTTACATCAGAGACCTCGACAGCATCATTGCTATCCCCTCCCTGATGATCCCTCATAGAGATTAGTCAGTGATTATCGGTCAATCCACCGAGGGCTGATCCTGCAAGAACTGCATGATGTAGATCCGGTCTATGTTCCTTGTACAGTGAGTGAGTAATAGATGTTAAAAGCCATTCCGACAGCTAAAGGTCATATTCATGGCGAGAATTACATTACACAATTTCACAGAGGAATGTGTTGGTGCCCACGCATATGTGCACCACACACATCTGAGGGGATAGGAAGAGGAGAAATAGACCCTTTTAAGTGGGCTAGGGAAGCCTGTTCCTTGTACATCATGATACACTAATGCAGTGCTAATGAGCCTACTTGCCAGCACTGTTTTGATGCATCATCTCAACCTTTAGAAGTGTATCAATTTCTTATGGTCAGGAAGGTGTGTGAGTGCAGCTCTGACTGGTATTTCACTAGGTTGAAAACCAAAAGACATAATGCATGAATGCTCTATGCAGCCCTTGAAGGGTTAATCCTCCCCACAAGCTCTGAGACTCATGTTTGTTCTATAGGTGTCTGTGGAACTCTCTATGACTGGAGGTAGGAGAATTAGCTAAATTGGAGAGGCATTAAGGTAGGCTGGAGTAAGTGGCTCACTCTTTGGACCCTGTTGTGATTAGGGAGTGATCATTCATAACAATAAGGTGGGGGAGTGGTGGGTTCGAAAGGGGGACGGGCAAATTCTTTCAACCCTTTGACCGGGATGGTTCAAAAAGATGTTGACCTCTCCCTCTGGGATAGCTAAAAAGAATTCTATGTGTTTCAAGTGAAAACAGCCCACACAATGCTAAAGGCTAAAATGGCATGTTCAAATGCAATTTCATATTCCGACTCATCAGGGATGAGAGAAGTGGGGACAAAGTAGTTTAACCTCAAAAGGTGGGGGCACATCTGCACGAAAAGCCACCTATCCCGCTCGAGGTTGTTAAAATGACCAAAAGGCAGTGTTGACATTGTAACGTACCAACACTATTTGGTGCACATCATACAGGCAGATCAAAAGACAGGTGAGTTACTCGCTGTATCATGTCATGCTATTGCTAGGTGCGCATCATTCCAGCATAGCGACAGAAGAGTTCCTATCTCCGTTAACAGATTAGTTATTTCAGCATTAAACACAATAATTAACCTCAGTGGTTAATCACAATACCTATTTATCAAACACTTGCTGGGTAGTGGTGAGGTGTGGGAGGTATGTGTACATAGAACATGTTAATATCACAGGTAATTAATCTAATGTTATCTCTCTACATGAAAGCTTCATGTCTGTGTGACATGTACACCTACAATGTGAAGTACTTTCTACAACTCCCTGATAACCCCCCCTAGGTGATTCACAGCTTGCATGACCTTGTAAAGGCAGTATGATGCAGGGATAAAAGTGACTAGGCATAAAAGTTCTAGAAAATGCTCACTTGTTACCCACTGAATATAAGTCTGTATATAATTATGTTCAGCCAGTCACTGATCACTGTTGATTGGAAATCACACAGGTTATAAATAATTATGTCTATATGAATCGCAGCCGAAAATTCAAAATTTCTAAAGATTTAATGCGTGCAATGCACGACTGGCCCAAGACTTCCACAGTATTATGACAAAACGCCTACCATAGGGGACTGTCACTGTAGTGACATTCTGCTCGAGCGTCCTCAGTGCTAAAGCTTATGGACAATGCACCCATTATCGCTCGTATTTTTCATTGGCGAATAACTCCTCTCTTGGCGAGTTAAACATCCCACTGTATCAGGGGGTGTTGAAGAAGAATATATATTATCCATACATCGCCTGAGAGATTGTATTTCTCTTCGATTATGTTATAATCAGGGATGTAAGTCAGGCATGGGCAAAAATCAGGAAGCCATACATTTACTTGATATAAAAGCCATCTATTTTTCCAAAAGTCTCTCTTTACCACTCGTATAAGGAAAGTACATGGCATTCAAAATTTTCAGAAATCAGGAAATCCTGATAAATCCTGAAGACTTACATCCCTGTATAATCCAGCAGTTGCGATAGCACCGTAAGGCGATCGTCTCGCTGTCCGCCATTTTGGATTTAACTTGAAATGGCTTTTTGAATAGAATCCACGCATCTTTGGCAATATCAATCTAATTGAATCTAATACACCCCTCAATTTACTGTTAAACGAAAAATAAAAAAGCTTACGACAGACCACTCTGTGCGCATGTCCGAACTCGCCTTGCCAGAAATGCGATAGCCATAACAAGAACATGGCGGTCGTATTAACACGTTTGCTACATGAACGGTCTTAACTGGTCCTATATGAAAATTAAATCATCTGTTTTGGAAACCATCGCATTGTATGAACGGTCTTCAACTTACCTGCTGAAAAAAGCGTCTTAATTGGACAATTCCCATAGGAGCCCATGTGTTATGGACATCGCAAAATTCTATTGCACAACGCTATCCAATGGAGACACTATTTTATTAACAAAAAGCTCCAAAACTGTAAGGTTTGTTCTTCAGCCTTTTTCATAGGTAAACAAAGTTTTTTTTACGGGAATTGTTACCACCTACAGAAAGACAAGGACCTAAGTAAGATGCATCAACTTTCCATTAATTTTTAGACCCATATTTTGTAGAAGAAATTCCCACTCAGCCATCTTGATAGGCGGTCCACGGCTGAAAAGGCGCCGCCAATAGCCCAGGAGGACCTGGGCCAAAAAGTAAGGAAAGGTGGCATCTCTGTAAAAAAGAAAAAAATGAACAGGTCCTTGGAACTTAAAAACCCCTAAAATATCTGAAATGAGGGAAAGTCCTCATGACACTAGCAGGCAGATGCATCACGCATCATGGCGCTGCGGAAGAGCACCATGATGACCCTTCAGGAGTCCATCAGTCCTTTAACGGTGACAGACGGGGAAGTGGCTACTACATAGAAGTTATAATTCTTATATGAAAGTACTCGAATTTAGTCATAAACGTATATATTATATTGTACACGGGAGGATAAGAAAGGTTTCACGTTTTACCTTCAAGTCAAGGACTCTCAGAAATTCTCAACACATACCTGAAAAGATGTAGAAAGGACAATGTTATTTAAGACTGAATAACAATTTAACAGGAACAGCAATTCAAAATATGTTGCACAAAAATTTTAGGATAAAATTAAACCCTTGAGTCGTGAATCATAAAATGATTTCTGGTATGTATGAAACATTTCATGAAGCCATGCTGCATACATACAGCAGCTATGGCCGCAAGGAACTATACAGTCGGCCCTTGCTTCCTGAACCGTTTAATTCCTCAGATCCCTCATTACCTCAGACAGATGATCTTCAACTATCTCTATGTTTTCTATTATATTTGGACTCACATCCTCAGATAATTTGCTTTCCCAGACATTTTTCCTTGCATTTTTCAAAACTGATGAAGCAAGGGTCGACTGTACTGCCCTGAAAGGGTTAGAATTAGATTAGACTCCTTGGGAGAGGGACTTTAGATAAGAAGTATTGGATTAAACCAAGATAAGTCGGTATGAGTGGACACAGGGGGGATTACTACACCCTAAGGTACCTCAACACTGGAGGATTTATTCCCCTCCTGGTACCTACTCACCTATGATTTATACTGAGCCTCTCATAGGCTTAATTAACACTGGTTAAGCTTGGGTATACAACAAATCATTACATTAGGCCACACCAAATTAAAAGATTGGTCTATGGATTTCCCGCCCCTGTTTTTCAGAAATTAAAATTTTATTTTTATTTGAAAAATAACATGTCTATGGATCCCGCCCGCCTCATTTGCAGGGATTTTCATTTTTTTTTTTTTTTTGATCAAGCAATAAATATATGATTAATAATAAAGGTACAGGAATGGCAGACCCCTCATTGGATAGGCATAAATTACTCCGTAGACACTCTGAGGGAGCAGGCAGGTATTTCGGCCTAGCATAAATATGCAATGGCAAAAAAAAAAAAAAAAAAAAAAAAAAAATCACCCTCTCCATATTTATGATGTTCAGAATCCATAGACAATAATTAATTTCTAGAAAATAAAAATAAAAATTTCGCCCTCCCGCACCATATTCCCAAAATGAAAATCCATAGACCAATCTTTTTATTTGGTGTGGCCTTAATATGATATTGGTATTTAATTTGAAGCCTTATCCTTCTCTTATTGGCCAGATGGATACTTTTTCTCATCTTAATTACCTATTGGTACCTAATGTAGAGTAAAGATTTGAGTCTCGCCCACCACATTATTTTGACCATAGTTGACTAGAGAAATGCTAGCCTACCGGTTCCTATCTACGAGCTGTGCCAGAGGTGTCAAGCCTGCCAGTTTACACTATCCTAGTAGATATCTTGATTATGTCAGATTTGGCACTGGGGATATAGGGGATCCATGTATGAGATCATCATTATCCTATTTATGGTACACCAATTAGTAGAAAGCAGAGTGATCAAATCAGAGCGTGACCAAGGCAGGTATAATGATACACAGCTAGGAGCTCTGTTGATAATTATTAATGGGTATCCATTAATTCCACCCTCACCCCTGTGTGTACATGGGAGGGGGGGGCTTGATCAATCTATGTATTGAGGTTAATTGGGAGACATACCATACCCCATCATGTCCATGAGGTCTACTAACTGGTGGGGTACTTTGTCAATCTGTTTCAGTCTGTATCACTGTTGTGGCTTATACCTTTGCCCTTAACTTAGGATGCGGCTTTAACACAGGGTTTTAACACATAAGAACAGTTCTAAACCTCACGTGCAGCTTGCAGCTTCCTCCCTAAGCCAAGGTTTCTAAACCTCAAGTGCAGCTTAATTCCTCATCAATTCAGGATGCGGTATATAAACTGTATCCCTCATCATTCAGCTTCTATTTCACAGCCCAAACCTCAAACCCAAAATCTAGCACATTAGTATTACCAGGTAGATGGTGAATCCCTGAAACCCAACCCCCACCCATTAACAGTGATAACCTCAAGTAGGAGATGTTCAAACTGAATGTGATACCTGGTGACACATTGACACCGTGAACCCCAAATTCACAGGTACACCCCCCCCCTCCAACACCACCACCCCTCACCTGGACCCCTGACCTCTGTGGATCCTATACATTAACCCTTTAGGTACCACACACCTCTGTGGATCCTATACATTAACCCTTTAGGTACCACACACCTCTGTGGATCCTATACATTAACCCTTTAGGTACCAAACACCTCTGTGGATCCTATACATTAACCCTTTAGGTACCACACACCTCTGTGGATCCTATACATTAACCCTTTAGGTACCACACACCTCTGTGGATCCTATACCTTACCCTTTAGGTACCACACACCTCTGTGGATCCTATACCTTAACCCTTTAGGCACCAAACACCTCTGTAGATCCAATACATTAACCCTTTAGACATACACTACTGCTTTAATACACTAATGTAAAACCTCGCGTATAAGGTGAGGCCAATACGGGAAGATGGACTTCTAATGCGTCAGCATGATCTCGTGACTAATCCACCAGCGATGCATTTTTGCATCATACCGCTGGCTTGATGCAGAAACTCTAGAAGATTGATGCACCAATGCAGCACACTTGAGTATGTTGTAACTGCCTTATCGGTACAAAGGTGACAGGTAACCTTTATGCATGTCGCCCATAAAGTACTACCCCCCTGACCTGTGGGTGAAGGGGCGGGGTGGGAAGGGTAGTATTTAAGGGGAGATGATGGACATAGTATTGGCCATACAATTCAGGTGATACTTTCTGTGTGCATTTCTAACACAGAAAAGGGTTTCAAGATGGCAGACACAGTATCTTCTATGCAGGTTGAGAGGGGTCAGGGCTGGTCAGCTGTTGTACTTGAGTGACTGTGTAGGATTTGATAGATATTTAGACAGTTTGTGAGAAATCTGTGAAAGCACTGCTGCTATACTGAGTCTAGAGGAAACTAAGCGACCCTTCAAACTTCATCACTATTCTAACCACTCAAGAAATGGCTAATGAAATGCATGTACTCCATCCACTATCCTGGTTTGGTTTTTAGTATTTCTATAAATGTCCTTTCTCACCTGGGTCTTTGTGCGAGTAAAGGAAAGAGAGTGAGAATGCTACCATGAATGAGGAGTAGAGAGTAAAGGCCTTAATGTAGGTTTTCAAAGAGTGGCATTTGTACTCCTCTCCAGAAGTCTTGTCCTTTCCCTAACACTTGGCAGAGTAGCGATAAGCAGAATAAGTGTAGTAGATGACAACTAAATGTGGGTTTAAGTTGTATACATGCACTCAAATAGATAAGAGCTATCTTCACATTACTCCAATTACCAGGTAGAGTACCACTGGTAGAGCTGTTCACAGCTAGTTAGTGACACTGGCTAAAAGCTAGTCATTCAGACTAAGTGCAGTTTTAGGGTTAAAATAGTTGTTCAAGATAGTTGAAATGTACTTCCTTCATTTGAACTGCTCCTACTAATAGTGGATGGTTTCCCTAATGGCTACTCACTATACTGCTCTGCAACATAATTGTCCCATCTTGTAAGAAAGGGCTGGTATGATGAGACTTCTAAAGCTTAATGTTCTTATAAAGCACAAAAACAGCAATTATGCGAACATCATGCAGCATACCGTTCTTCCGGGAGCGTAAATCCTGTAGGATAAGCTGGACACATGAATGCAGCGAACTACATGTACGCTGAGTGAATAGTCATCAGAATACATGTATCGCGAGAATGGCCCTAATGCTTAAAATCACTATGCTGCCCTTGGAGATGGGGAAGGTGACATCCCAACAATGCAATTTGACCAATTAAGTTCTGGTTGCCATGGCAACATGCCTACAATTAACTGTGGTTCTATTGCTTCATAAAGACTTGGGTCATTTGATTCTCATTTCTGCTGTCAAATTGTGCTCATTCAGACCTGAACACAGAAAAGAAATCATCATGTCTGGTTGTGACATGTAATTCATTTTTTTTTAAGCAAGATAGTGTCGAGGTGTGTACGGTTTTATTTTTCGTCCTCTGAGAGTGACATGTAATTCAATGCACTGGTATGTAGCAAATATTGTAACATCTTGCATATAAAACGCACTAAGCGAATAATAAGATTGATTTGCTTAATTCAAAAACTTATGGATAGCAAAGATGTCCCCCGATGACCTAAAACCAGTTTTCAATCTATTGCATGCTTTGCAAAGATTTTCCTTCAATTTTTTTCTCATCCTATAACACGCACCAGGGGCTTGTCCTCGCGTACAAGGCACACCTTAGACACAAGGTATTGCAATAGTTCAGGTGCCCAATAATCACAATTGAAGATTTAGTCTTAGAGATCAAACCTTACTTCAGTTTTCCTATTTTACAAGTTGTGCAGACTGCAGAGTAGGATTTAAAAACGAGAAATGTTCCTATTTATATATTCATGATGTTCACATGTTCAACAAAGTGCACTAAAGTTAGCAAAGTGCTTTGGCAAGCATCAAAGCCAGTTAACTTGGCTTGCATAACGAAAAAAAGGACTTTGGGCAATGTACTGATTTGCCAACCTCTGAGTGATCTCTTCTCTCACACAGTTCAGTCAAAACCTGATTTAAGGGCTTTGGCCCAGGGGTGCTACTGCATAGTGATTTCAGTGTTAGAGTTCTATCAGAGTCTAGCTTAGTACTGTGAGACAATGGTCCTTTAAGTCACAGGTCCATGGTTTTCAGGGTTTGCCAATTATACCATTCACTCCAGAGGAACCTCGCCAATCCTTGAACTACTCTAGTTCTATACATTAAAGATTCTGTTGGAAAGTAGGCTATAAAGGCCCTAATACATCTACCCTCCTACATTTTTTTTTATGAGACCAAATTTAAGATATGAGATCCCGCAGTGAATTCATTCCACACTTTTATTACCACTACATTTCAATAGACGCACAAATCATCAGCTTAGCATTAGTGCAAATATGATGTGACAGTAGCGCACCAGTGGTGCATTCATGTTATCTTAAAGACAAAATGACTCAGTGTATGAACCAAGTCTCTCTGACACACAACATTTAGGGTTGGTGGTTATCCCACTGATCTAATCACGTGACCTGCTCAGGTGAGGTGTATACCTTAACAGTGCATCCATCCAACACTGCGCTTAACTAAACTGCCCTTTTGTTTAGAAACACTGACAAAACCAGACCCTTTTTGATGTCGCTGGGGACTTTTTCCTGACACGAGACATGCTGCGCATCTCGTGTTTTGCCGGATTGTGCATCTCATGTTTTGATCAGGATCGTTCGCTTTTTATCCACTCGCCTATTATTCTCTGATGGTAGTTTGTGACCGGTTTGATGCCTGTTAACAATGGGAGGCAGGGAGTGGTGGGGGGAGTGAAGGCATGCAGGTAGAGGCAGGTAACACAGGGGGTAGTGTGTAAGGGTGCATGTCTGTAGTCACTCACACACTCTGAGGTAATTGACTGTAATAAAGACTGACCTGAACCTCAAAGACTATAAACTCAATAAAACCCGTACTGGTCTGTATAGGCGCAGGGTTTTCAAACAAGCACTCGGCTTAAATACGTGTCTGGGTATCGGGGCTATGGAAGTTGAAGAATACCTGTTAATCCCGTTCCAGTCTTGGAATCATCACATGTAGAAGAAATAGAGCAAAGAGACTATAACTTAATCTTTATTCTAGAACATGCTACAATTATAGTACACTAGCTTGAGAAGGCAATGTGCCTTGGGCCTACCACGTTTGTGCATCAGCAGATACCGGTCAATGTATATACCGTAACCATTTAAGAAATTAATACATGGTGTTTTCACCTTAATATTCCTTAGTTTTCACTTTGCTTTGAAAATGCACCAACCAAGTAGGGTAGATATGATGCATGTATGAATATAGCCCTGGCGAGTTACTCCCCAGGGCTGCATCCACGCATCATGATGGCCAAAAGGCATAGTATATTAGAGCACAATACACATACCCCGTAAAAAAAACAAGTATAAACCGCAGCCCATAGACCATTTTAGACTATTGGTGTGGCTTATAGAGTTACCATGAAGTCAGGGTGCAGGTTATTAAATGCAGGAGTTTACACATATTGTAAGTAATGGCAACCATCTCAGGCTCCTGGTGCGGCTTATAGCATCGTCCCTAAAGCTGACCGCAGACGGGCCCCACAGGATTGGCCGATCCTGACGATCAGCAGCATCTGTGCTGACATTCGATCCAGTCGGTCAATATCAAACATGTTTGATCTTCCCGATCAGATCAGCGCCCCCCTCCCTAACTACCGACCGAGTCGGGCCCGTCTGCGGCCGCCTTAAGTCAGGGTGCAGCTTATCCACAGGGTTTTACGGTAGCATTCAGTCTATAAATGGTTAGATAGTTACAGGGTATATCAGCTAAGACTGTACAGAGACAGCAAACAGTGCTGACAGGTGTTTACAGGGTTAGAGATGACACTTACCACACTGCGGGTGTATGTATGTAGTCACACTTACACATAGATACTGGTAAGTACAGCAGAATAGTAAGACCAGACACTGACTTATATTGGTACACTGTGCACTTGGGCCACCCTTAAAAAATATGTCCGTTTCCTGTCCAGAGGGTGGGATTTTTCAGATCCATGAGGGAGGGAGGGGAAATTTTTTTTTTATTTGTCATGAACATCGTAAGCGGGGACGGTATGAATTGGCCATCACGTTCTAAGACTTAGTGATTGGAAGCCTAGATTTGTATGCTGATGGACGTAAAAAAAATTATTTTCAGAACTCAGGAAAAAAATTTCCCATTCTCACAAAAAAATCCACCAGGCCTCTGGACAGGAAACGTACATATTTTTAAGGGTGGCCTTGGTTTAGTTTGGTTGATTTTACGTCTACTACCGTATTCATTCTAATAATGGCACATGCTCTAATAAGCGCACCTCCCTCTTTTTGAGCCATGAGCACACACTCCTGATATCAATTTATACAAAAGATGTGT
The DNA here is from genome assembly GCA_949317995.1 of Acholoe squamosa. Classification (NCBI taxonomy): domain Eukaryota; kingdom Metazoa; phylum Annelida; class Polychaeta; order Phyllodocida; family Polynoidae; genus Acholoe; species Acholoe squamosa. The sequence goes on from OX439051.1 coordinate 35,856,617, forward strand.
AAAATTAAAGAATTTTTATGGCAAAAACAACGATTTTTAGCCTTCAGGGGGTGCGCTTATTAGCAGAATTAATTTTTGATTAAGAGAATTGAGCATCTAACAATTTATAATCCGCACATGTGCGCTTATTAGAATGAATACGGTAATAGTACTTAAAAGTTAGCAGACATTTCTGTTGTTTGCAGACATCAAGTCCTTTCTTTTATTTTTGGACAGGTTTTTAAAAGCTGCTTGTCCAAACAGCTAGACAGGTATTTATATGCTGCTTGCCCGACACAGCAGTGACCGAATCTATGAATGACCGAATCTATGAGATGAATGACCGCATCTATGAGGAGGGTTGAGGGGGAAAACCGCTACGGGCTTCATTCCCCTACTCTTTTCGAAGGATAGCAGGTGTTCTTTTATTTGCCTGGTCCCATAGACAGGGCCAGACAAACCACAGCCTTTGATCACTCAGACGTGGTTCACTGAGGGGGAATCCCATGGCAAAAGGCAAGCATGCATGCCCGGGCCCGCGCATATGGACACCAGCTGCCTACACGCTCACCCCAAGCCACAAGAAACCCAAAGTTTGTCACCTTTCACGAATCTGGTATGCCCACTGGTAGAATGGAATGAGAATGCCTCCTTTGTGGACTCCCAATGAAGTTATTCTGCTCCTCTATGCCCTCACATGAAGGTCCCCACTCGACAGGGGGAGTACATACACCATAAGTCTAATAGACTATGTCTTAAACAGGTCTCATTCAAAAGTTGGATCATGCACACCATGTGGACACTGTGAAACTTCATGTATAAGCCACATGTTACATACGAAACAGACCCGGGTAAGGGCTATTCTAAGAGTTTACCAATGTCTAGGAGCCACTTAAACGCCGGGTATCACTCAATCAAAAAGAGTACCTGTTCTGAAAATAATTCAAACTCATGGTTTGGCTTATGACAGGATTGACCTGGACTGAGAGAAAATGCAGCTTATATCCAAGAAGTGGTTTATATATGCATGGGTTTATGGTACCTGGTACAAACTCGTCTATTCCGAGGTAGTAGGTTGCCTCATGGACGCCGCCATTGCTGGAGCTTGTTATCAGCGAGTTCTACTGATAAGACCTATCAGATGGGTACCAGCTGGCCCCCGAGAGGACCGCAGTGAATCATTGGGATTATCTCATTGGCTAATAATTAATCCTGCTAAGTCCATATACCGCCTTGTTATCAGCCAATGAAATAATCCCAACTACCGTAATCTCCCGCGTAGAAGGCGCAGCTCGCGTAGAAGGCGCCGCCCCAACTCAGAGAATGGCTTTTCACGTAGAAGGCGCACGTACCTCTTCTGGATCGATTCCTGGAAAAACCCGCGTATAAGGCGCCCCCCCAACTCACAGGGGGGCTGTTTCGCGTAGAAGGCGCCCCCCCTCCCCACCCCACCCCCCCCACCCTCACTATTGTACACCTCCCGGTCTGCCGCGGTGCTGGCTATATGAGTTCAAGCTGTCATCGGCACACGGTCGGCGTCAAACCCGCCGAGCGCCCGTCAACACCTCCCGGTCTGCCGCGCTGCTGGCTATATGAGTTCAAGCTATCATCGGCACACGGTGTGACGGTCGGCGTCAAACCCGCCGAGCAAATCTACACCGACCGGCTGCTGGCTATATGAGTTCAAGCTGTCATCGGCACACGGTTGGTGTCAAACCCGCCGAGCGCCCGTCGACACCTCCCGGTCTGCCGCGCTGCTGGCTATATGAGTTCAAGCTGTCATCGGCGCATGGTGGGCCTTATCCCCGGCGAGCGCATCGACACCTCCCGGTCTGCCGCGGTGCTGGCGCTATGAGTTCAAGCTGTCATCGGCACATTTTCCCAAATGAGATGTTGGAAAAACCCGCGTATAAGGCGCACCCCCAACTCAAGGCAATTACCCTCCCGCGTATAAGACCCAGCAGCATTTTGTTTGGCGTAGAAGACGCGCCTTCTACGCGGGAGATTACGGTATTCACTGCGGGTCTCTCGGGGGCAGCAGGCACCATTCTGATAGCTCTTATCAGTAGAACATGCTGGTAACAAACTGAAGCAATGGCCAATGGTTTGTAGATCAACATTTTCTGGCTCCCTGAACAGAAACATTGAACTCATGTTTGACGATTATCATTGAGAATCGTGATTTTCCTTCAGACTGCTGGCAATTTTTCAAATTTGTCTAAACTGCATGACATGACGTGGTCTGTCAGTCTCTATAATTATCCAATCTTCAAGATTTCATAAAAATGAGTGTGCTTATCAGATAAGGGACAGCAATATTCTATAGGCCATCAATTATCTCCAAGACAAGATAAATATTTACTATACACACATATGTATTTATTGCTTGTTGCCTTTGTCTTTTAAGCAAAGTTAAGGGTGTATGGAGGAAATTACCTCCACTTTCTATCAAACCATAATCCCTTTGTCGCTGCTGTCAAGTGACCAGCCAAATCTTAGCATTTACTGCTTCTCAAACCTACTATTACAGAGGTCCTGTTTCAGCTCATTCTAGACAGAGGGAATTGGCATGGAACCAGTCACATTTAGATCTAACATGTGAACTCCTCACACTGGTTTGATATTACAATGTTCAATGGTGCCCCAATGGTGTGTAATTGTCTTTTTTCCTTCATATTTCCATGCTATTCAGTGAAGTACAAAAGTCTGATTCTGGGTGGCAAAAAGGGGGGGAAATATAACCCGGTGGTGTCACACTTTGCTATGGTTGTAATACATTATGTAGTTTTTCCCTCTTCAAACCTTTTTGTGTGGGTGACATACAATCCTCTTTAACCCCATGAGACTGAGCTTTATCACGTAGTGCTATACTAATCTTTGTGGCGGACCTGGGAGAAAGCACCCTCTCTAGCCTGTCATCAATAGAGTTAACAACCATGGTACATGTTCTCAATTTACACAAGTACATGACAACCCCCCACCCTTTTTGGAGGGGGGGGGCATTTCACAGCCCCTTACCCCTTAAAATCTTCCTAGGTAGCTCAGTTTTCACAGCCCATTTCTTTTTCAAGGGCGTAGGAAGCAAATTTTTATTGGGGGGGCAGGGGTCTCGGTTGGGAGGGCCTGCTATATTTTTATATAGGCTTATATAGGGAACCTCCTCATTATTGGGGGGGGGGGGGTCCAGGTTCCCCCCTTTTCCTACGCCCCTGTATTTAAAGAAGTCTGACAACGGGGCCCTCTTTTGGGCTTTGTCTAAGTTAACGATGGTTCTTTGACAATGAATTTCACATCACTAGAGTGATTTCCTGGTATATTCAAGTTATTTCCTCTCCATGCAAATTATAAAAGGCACTATTAAACCTCTAATATTAAGATGTAATTCAGTCAAGAGTCCCGCTTTTTCACCTCACTGACGCATTGACAGCCACTGCCCCCAGTGCCACAGTTGGTACCCAAACCGAAGCCAAGTGCCACCCCCCTCCCAGCATCCCAAATACCTGTATCATCCTCAAAGCCAGGGTTCTCCTCACACTGTAATGAAGCCGGTGGGCCGCTGGCGTGATTTTTACTGCCGCCGGTGTGATTTCATGTCGGAATCACCGCCAGTGTCATTTTAGCTTCATATAGGTTTTTGAATTTTGCAAATCGGCCAATTAGAACAGAAGTTATGGCCATATTTATGAAAATACTTTCAATTTCTTTGTTAAATTCCCATTTGTAATCCCCACACTGTCATGAACGAGACTAAACACCCAAATTTAGCCTAGCATAAAGCTTAGGACATTACCAAATGAAATTTTACGCCAGCTCGCTGCAGGATTTTACGGTGTGGTTTTATATTCTGCGGAGAACCCTGAAAGCGTTAATATGTTACCTCTCAATGCCTGTTGAATAGGGCCCATTCAACGTCTAATTTATTGACACTAGCAAGTTACAACATCCTGTTTTTCCTTTCTCTTTATAAGTCACGCCATGTTAGGTAAAAGTTTGTAAAAACTTCATCATTGTGTGTCATAGAGATGTTGTAAATAGGAGACAGCACGACATGGTGAATGTCGACGTATTATAGCTTGGGCAATACATATCTGTAGATAACATAATCTCCCGCGTATAAGGCGTGCCTTAAGTTATATATGTGAATCAGAGGCCCCCTGCGCCTTATAGAATCAGCCTAAAGTCTGGGTGCGTCTTACAGGCGGGGTAATTCTTTTTTTTTTACTAAAGAGCAGCACTAATTCCTCAGGGATGAAAGTCACAGACCACGAAAATCCCTGAAATGGTCCAATATTCGCCCCAAAAACCTGGGTTTCTATATGAATGTATAGGGCCCTGGAACTTCAAAATCCCTGAAATCAGGGAATTCCCTGAAGACTTTCATCTCTGCTTCCTCAAAAATCGGCTTCCAGATACGCCTTTTCCTTCAGCTCAGGGTGCGTCTTATACACGAGATGTGCCTTATACGCAGGAGATTACGGTATTTAATGCAATACTGGGACATCTAGGACTCAACTTACATCACCGACTGGACTGTTTTAGGTCGTGTAACATAACACTTAACATAAAATTCCGTAATTTCTAAATACTGTTGCATACATTCTTCCAATTGCTGTCTATATGAGGCAAAACTGTAAATTGCATTTGTACATTTTTACACTCTCAGAGCCTCTCATTTGACAATAGTCTGCTGTAAATTACCTTTGTGTAGGTTCTAAAGGTTTCCCTGTCCTTTATTATGTTTCTGTTTTGCAATATACCATTAAGGAAATTTTCCTTCCCTTTTTTTGTCAGCATGAGCAGGCCACCATACATGTAACATATAACCAGGTAGTATGCGTGCATTACCATATCATCGTGTTTAAGCCCCCCTCGGTTTTTATTTTAGCGGCCTCAATTACCTGGCGCTTACACAAGACAGGCGCTTATTCAAGATACACTTTTCAGCACCCCCTTACCCCCGGCACTTATACAAGACAGGTGTTTATTCAAATACCGGCACTTAAACACAATGATACGGTATACAAAACAGGTGGTTTGTGGTTATGTCCGAAGTACATATAGCTGCCAAACCTCCAATCCTATTACCGGGTGCTAAGGCTCATTATTCGCTAAGTATGATATCCTTATACACAACTACCGTAATCTCCCGCGTATAAGGCGCGTCTTATACGCGAATCAGATCGTGACTGGGTCTTATACGTGGGAGGGTTATTGCCTTGAGTTTGGGGTGCGCCTTATAGGGGGGGTAATTTTACTAAAGAACAGTACTAAATTAACAAAAATCTGCCCTTAGAGGTGAGCCTTATACGTGGAATTGTATTCTCTTAGTTGGGGGTGCGCCTTATACGCGAGCTGCGCCTTATACGCGGGAGATTACGGTAGTAATATATACCTGTAGTTTAAGGGAGTATGAGTAACCCCAACTGCTTTGGTAGACTTTACTACCAGTAGTGGTTGTGTGCGGCCTTATACATGTATTGTGTGTATGCGCAGTAAAGCTATACTTAGTACCCGGCTATGATTTCTGTGAATCCTGGCTGTGACTAAAGTGCTATGGTCCATGTAAGCCATATGCTTCTTGGAGTACCGTAGGAATCCCGGAATCATGTCTAAATATTAGCACTCTAAAGACTCAGTGGCAGATCCAGGGGGTTGCCCAGGGGGCCAGCCCCCCCCCACCCCCACACCACAAAAAAAAAAAAAAAAAGGAGGAGGAGGAGGAGGGGAAAAAGAAAAGTGTAGAGGGCCCCCAAACAGGGGGCTTGCGGTGATCGAGGCCACATATAGTACCTCATCAGCTCTCACCAAGTCTTGGACCCCCCTTCTAGACAATCCTGGATCCGCCACTGGGACTGACTTGATGTAAAAAAAAAACTTGCGTTCATTAGCCTCCGGAATACAAGGCCCAATGAGCTTTTAACGAGTACTCATCTATGTTGTGCTAGTGAGCAACTCATGGACTTAGATTTTAGAAGTCATTTGCAGCATGATGCTGACCATAAGTATGATGGCCACATTTCAATGCAGCAGCAGCAGCAGCAGCAGCAGCAGCATTATTATTATCAAGCTACACTTAAAGCCTATAGGGATACACATATGAACATATCAAAGCGAAAAGACAAATACCGTAATCTCCCACGTATAAGACGCAGTGCGCGTATAAGACGCACCTAGAGTTTTGGAAAATTCTCAAAAAAATGAAAAATTAATAACTTTGGTTCTACTGAATAAATTTTCAAAATTCAAAAACCTATGTGTAGCTTGAGCCCCCCGCACCCCCCTGGGCCCCCTTATATCTTATTATGACTTAGAGGGCATGTAACATGTCAAAAGAAAGGTCTTGATGTCCCCCTTGTGGATCCAATGAGAACTAAAACCCCACGTATAAGACGCGGCTTATACGCGGGAGATTACGGTACTTAATGTCCAAAAAGCGCATGATTGCTACCTTTTATTACTACCTTCAGACAGTGGGTATCATTTCATATAACTTCTTTTTTTTTTGACATACTGTGTTGTTGATTAATTAATCAAAGTTTAACCTGAAATATGTCTTCCTCACAACGTAAGTTAGTTATCTAAGACAATAGTTATCTAAGACCATCTGTGTTTCCCACAAGTCGGAGCTTTTGTCATCATCACAGCCTCCACATTTTTTTAAATTATTTTTGACTAAGGCCACACCAAAAAAATAAGTTGGTCTACGGATTTTGGTTTTGAAAAGAATTTTTTGGCGTCCAATGGATTCCTTGGTGGGAAAGTGAGGCGAGTGAACAAATTTTTTTTTTTTTAATTTTGCCAAACATCACAAAGAGAAAACTTGTAGAAACTGAAGCGAGCGAAATCCGTAGACAAGATTTTTTTCAAAGAAAAAAAATATTTGTATTTCCAAAAATATGGAGAGGGCGATCCATAGACCAACTTAATTTTTTGGTGTGGCCTAACGAATATAATGTACATTTATGGGATATCTAATATTTGGCTCACCTTCAAATGGGGTTGAAGCATGTAATGAGGATTGGGACAGATCGGGTTAGAAGATTGGCTGCTTACTGCGAATCCGGAATTAAACCTTTAAGGGTGACATGATGCCTTCATAGTTCATTATGATACTCTGATGCAGCACTGGCGAGTTACTCGCCACTATTGCACTGCTGTACCATGTCGACCTTTTGAGTGCAATAATGCTCAACTAAAACACAAGCTACAACCGCCTTAAAACGACATGATAGCAAAAGTGTACACTACCATGGTCAATTCAAAGGATTAAAAAGATAAGATCTCATAAGTCCTCATAATTTATTTAGGCCCCTGGATATTGGGGGTAACCAGACTGAGTAATGTGAGGATTATCCACATACCCCGTACTTCTATAGTTTGTTTACCCTTTAAATGCTAGCCAAATCCCCCTCCAATTATGATTATCGGTAGGTTTCTCTGTCGTCACGATGCAGCAATTCAGTGTTAAAAAGGTTGATCTGCATCGATGCATCATACCGACCCTTCAGGCGTGTATCGATCTAATAGCATCAGAATGATATATAAATACACCCTTAGTGACTAGACTCAAGTTTGCTACAGTAATCATGACCACAAGCAGCTGATAAGTGGGCATAATGCATTAACCCTCTATACGACTCTTAAAGGGTTAAACCTATAGCTGCATGTTAACTTGTATAATTGGGGAAACCACTCACAATAATCACTTCTAATGAACAAACCAATCATTCCCTTTAATGTGTCTAACATGATGTGTTAACCCAGGTAGATGCTGACAGATTTAAGTACCTGGTACTAGGTAAAACGAACCCTTTAAGGGCTGCTGATGCAGGAGTGCATCATGCCCATTGGTCGTCATGATGCACAAATGAAGTGCTGGCTGGCGCGTCTGCTCGCCAGCACTTCATTGGTGCATAATGCTCACCCCATTGGGTCGACACCAGGACAATTCCAACCCTGTAAGGGCATCATGACTCATGAATGTATTCTTGGCGAGTTACTCACCAGGGCTACATTCATCCCTCGTGATGACCAATGGGCATGATGCATTAATGCATTAGCGGCCCTTAAAGAGCTCAATATAAGATGCGCCTTATACCTGAGGATGTATATCACTGGTATGACCTATAGAATGGTGGTGCGCCTCACAGGTGAGGATATTATACTATACAACATTACTGCTCAAAATCAAGCCCCAATTAACTGCACCTCATAGCTTTTCCTCAAGTTATGGGTGCGTCTGATGCATGGAGTGTTCCTTATACACGATGTATACTTACACACGAGGTATTACGATATATCAAAATAGATTCAGAATCAGATTACATACTTGAACTTACTCACCATCAGTGAGCAGGAGCGATCCAAAAAGAAAATCTTATTTGCCACCAAGCTGCAACCTGAACATTTTTTCATGCCTCTTTCATTTCTTTTCTTTTTAATACGATAATACATTGGTAATCCATTTCTCTTCTGATATAATCTCTGTATGTCCAAAAGGAACAAAACATCCCTATATGTGTCGTGAGAACTCGCGTTTTTACTGCGCCCTACTTGTACCTGGGACTTGTACCGTAATCTCCCACGTATAAGGCGCATCTTATACGCGGGATTTTAGTTCTCACTGGATCCGCAATGGGGACACTTTTCTTTTGATATATTACACTCCCCCTAAGTAATAATATGACATAGGGGGCTCCAGTGGGGTCCAGGGGGCTGTAGCTACACATAGCTTTTCAAATTTTAAAAATCCATTCAATAGAACAATAGATTTTTTTTTTTACCACATTCTAAAACTCTAGGTGCATCTTCAGGGATGAAAGTGGATGAGCCCAAAAATTCCTGAAATGCCCTCTGACAAACCCTGAAATACAGATTTTCTATACAAATGTATAGGCCTTCGGATCTTCAAAAACCCTGAAATCAGGGAAAACCCTGAAGACTTCCATCCCTGATCTTATATGCGGGATGCGCCTTATACACGGGAGATTACGGTAAGTCTCCACCCCAATACAGATAGCCACACAGTCTATGGTGGACATCTTCATTCTATGGACACATCCGGCCTCTTTATAAAAGGATTATCTGTCTGGAAATAGAAGCCTCAGTACTGAGAGCTGCAAATTGTCCAACCCACTCAGTCAGTGAGTGAGTGAGTAATAGATGTTTAACGCCATTTTGACAGCTAAGGTCATATTCATGGCGAGAACTACATTACACAATTTCAGAGGAATGTGTTGGTGCCCGGGCATATGTGCACCACACACATCTGAGTGGATAGGAAAGATGAGATATAGACCCTTTTAAGTGGGCTAGGGAAGCCCGCACTCAGTCAGTCACAAGTACGGTAATCTCCTGTGTATAAGGCGCGTCTTATACGGGGGGTTTTAGTTCTCCCTGGATCCACAAGGGGGACACCAAGACCTTTCTTTTGATATGTGACACTCCCATGTAACCCAATCAGCAGCAAATGGAGTCCAGAGGGGTCCAAGAAACACACAGCTTTTTACATTTTGAAAATTCATTCAGTAGAAAAGAAGTTATGAATTTTTCATTTTTCTGGCCAAATCCTTAAACTCTATGTGCGCCTTATAGGCGGGGTGCGCCTTATACGCGGGAGATTACAGTAGTAAGGTAAACTGTAAAGGGAGGGACTGAGCAAAAGCCACAGTGGTACATATAAATCTAAATTTCTTTTTTGATTTTGATTACGACAGAAAACTATAACCAGACAGACGTGAGGACTCGACACATTAGGCCAGAGAAAGTATGTGCCCGATAGAGGAATTTTTTGCCCTAAATATTAAAAAAAAAAAGAAAACAGGGAGAAATGTGGGCCACAAAACATTATGATTCTCATCTTCCTATGAATATTTAATTTGTACACGGTAGTACAAGTTCAAAGTGATTTTTCAGCACTTGAAAAAGGACTTCGAACTTGTGCTTCTTTCAAATTTGCTTGTGCCCACTGGAGAGGCCACATCAGTGCTGGAGTATACATAGAAGTCTGGTTGAAGGCATGTATGTATGTAGATAGCAGGTTAGGGTGGGGTAGAGGAACGTCTTGTTATCCTTGGTGACTGACTCGTTTAGCTCACTGATAAAAACCTGACTAACGTACACCCCATAGATAACACATGCTTCCTGTTATCTCTTTGAGGGCCACAAGATGCCTGAATTCTTTAAGGGCCGCTGTTGCATTAACACATCATGCCCATTGGTCGTCATGATGCACCGATGAAGTCTCGCCAGCACTTCATTTGAGCATCATGCCAACCCTCCAGGAGTATATGTGTAAACCCCGTAGGGTCGGCATGATGCTCCAATGAAGTGCTGGCGAGCAGTCTTGCCAGTACTTCATTGGTGCATCATGACGATGAATGGTCATGAATGATGCACTCCTGCATCACGAATGGGCATGATGCACACCTGCATCAGCGGCCTCTTGGCTCTAATCTCTAATGATGCACAAATGAAGTGTGGCCCTCTCTGTATGACAGCAATGGTGAGTACTGCATTGGTGCATCATACTTATCTCTGTTGGGCCGTTATGATGCATTAATGCAGCACTGGCGTGTTACTCGCCATGCCTGCATTAATGCACATATCATGATCATTTGAGTAGTTTGTAGCCCTTAATGGGTATGTAAGACAGCAACTCCTGGCCCAGATAGAATGGCCCCATACTACCCTTCCTCTACTGTATGTCTTAGCTTGAGTAGTTACACGTGCCCTAAATGTATCAATATTATTTCCATGTGTTTTATATTCTGGGTGTAAAAATAGTGTCCTTCTCATAATATAGTTGAGATATGATTTCTCTCACCCCATGATCTAACTGAACCAATTCTGATCTGTACATTTTCCAATATATTTACTTCTATTCATAACCAGTCATTGTCTATACCTTGCAAGAAAATTTAGTATTACACACATTTTGACAGTGGTCGTGAAATGCACAGACGAGATTTGTATTAAAGCTAATTTCTAAAACCGCTGTGAGAAAACCCAAGACAAGGTATGTGAATATGCACGTCCAATACATAGATTGTATATAGAGCTTTACTTTGAATGTAAAAAAGCTATCTATGTTGTATATACTTAAGATGTGGCCATATATCGCCGTTAGTGGGTTAATCTGAGGCTTAAAGCACCAGACGGAAATAGGCCTGTTTGAACCCGTGGATAGGTTTCCTCGTTTCCTCATTTAATATTGCCTGCAGGGTGGGCTTAAAGAGAAATCCAAATCTACCACAACAAATCCCCCCCCCCCACATGCACATTCACCCCCCCCCCCCCACCGCCATATAGGAAGCAATGGGTATCTTGTAGGTTGGGGGTGGGGAGAACAGCGGGAGAGGTGTTACTTGGATTTATTAAGGGATTATCTCAGAAAGGTGGGATTAGTGCCGCAGGTGAAGAACAGGTTATTACCTGTAGCATTAACGATCCAGGTATTTACCTGTCCAGTTTAATACTAGTTTGTCTAATTAGCCGAATATAGCCATAGGGGAATATATTTTTATCACTATTCTGTCAGTGAAATGAGTAGCTATCAATGATACTGGTCACAGACAATATATTAAGATCCAAAAATTGACACAACACTATACAATTACATCAAATATCATGTACCAGTTATATAATTATTAAATAGAAATCTAGTGACTGCTAGAAATAGGTTTAAGATGTTTTTCAAGCACATTGTGTGCTAGTTTAAGCCGATGATAGTACATGTATGTACGGTATATGTTTTTATAAACTTATAAATTTTGGTTGGTTCATATACAAATGATGGGCGAGGCTTGCAGGATATTCCCCGAGTCATCTACCGTAATTTTCCGTGTATAATGCCCGTCTTGTATGTGAATAAAAGACCTACTGTGCCTTACAGAACCTCTCAAAGGAGGGAGTGCGTCTTACAGGCGGGGTACTTTTACTATAGAACAGTACTGAACCCTCAAAATCAAACCCCAGGTGCGCCTTATAACATTCTCCTCGACTCAGGGTGCGCCTTATATGTGAGGTGTGCCTTATATGCGGGAGGTTACGGTATTCTATCTTGATGAATAAATATCCATTTTCCTTCACCAAACAGATATTGGCAGTTTGTACCATACAATACAGGTCGACAGGTGTGATATATGAGTTGACATATGAGTCATATTATAACAGCAGATAGAAATCTATCTATTATGTCTAAAACAATACGGGACCACACAGCCACATGCACCCTTCATACAAGTCTCTTTGTGTTTCCCTGTGAAAGAGTTTTCAGAAGTGAGTCATGAGTGGTACACATTATCATGAACATGCTAGTGAAGAATATGAATCTTGTTTCAGTTTATCTGCACATATCGTCTTGTTTCATATGCATTATCAAATATCTCTGACCTCTAAAATATCATTATTAAAAAGAGACAACATTTTCTTATTAAAAATGTGCAATGATTTACATCATACCCATCAGCCATCATAATACATAAGTGAAGTGCTGGCAAGTCTACTTGCCAGCACTGCATTATTGTATCATGCCAATAATATGGGTTAGGCCTAAAAAAAATGTTGTAACGGGGTCGAAAAAAAAAACTAGGGTAGGTACCGGTAGGTAGTGTTTTTTTTTTGAGAATTGTTTTAGGCCGGCTGTAAATTTTTGCGCCTATGCAATGAGAATTTGATGTGCGAGATCTTGAAAAAAAACTTTAATGTCTCGATAAGTGCCAAAATATCAGATTTTCAAAAAAAAATGCCAAAAAAAAGTTAGGGTAGGGCCAAAAAATTAGGGTAGGTAGCATTACCTGAACACAACAATTTTTTTAGGCCTTAGGACCCCCGCCCAAGAAAAATAAAATAAAAAATAAATGAATAAATAACAATTTACGCCATAAAAAAGTAGGTAGTACTTAGTACATGATGCAATACTTAAACAATTCAAACTGGCACACTATAGTATGACTGTATATACCGGCTCATGGTGCAAACCAAGACACATGAGAAAACACCAATCATTTGCAACACCATAGAAGCTTTATACTGCTACTTTTGTACCCTGGATAATGGCCCTAAGCTTTTAACTCCAGCCATTATTGTAACACTGCCAGCTGTTTACATACAGTTACATAACACTATATCCCTGTAGAAACATACATGGTTTTAGAGCTTTTGTTTAACCATCAGTATCAATTTCAAGGCTGAGCTGGCAAAGACTTGATATCAATGGCAGGTAACTTGGAAGGAAAGTACTTTGGTTAATATCTAACTTCTTTGGTAAATATCTATAAACCTAAGTTTGACTTCAAGTTATAAAGATTTCTTATCATTTCACAGTACTGCTGAAGGAAATCCTGTTTAGACCCCCTTCCCCCACCCAGGGCCTTTCGCTTGATATTACTTGTATATGTTTTATGTTACGTAGATTTTAAATAGAACCTACCCTAACCTTCCCTCCTTCTTTAAGGCGCACCAGAGGTGCATCTTCACGTATAAGGCGCGCCTTGTAAATTACTACCGTATTTATACCACCTTGCAAGGACATGTACATGCAGTTGATATTGTTACTAGTAAGGCCACACCAAAAAATTAAGTTGGTCTACAGATCGCCCTCTCCATATTTTTGGAAATACAAATATTTTTTCTTTGAAAAAAATTCTGTCTACGGATTTCGCTCGCTTCAGTTTCTACAAGTTTCTCTTTGTGATGTTTGGCAAAAATTTAAAAAAAAAAAAATTTGTTCACTCGCCTCACTTTCCCACCAAGGAATCCATTGGATGTCAAAAAATTCTTTAAAAAAATTCGCTCGCTCGCACCATTTTTTCATAACCAAAATCCGTAGACCCAACTTATTTTTTTTGGTGTGGCCTAAGTTAGATGTTGTGAGTGGGTGGTTTAACTAGAATATCACCCCCGGGATATCACCTAGACCATATGCCATAAGGCTTTTGAAAGCCTTAAATAATACCTGAAGCTCAGCTGACACAATGGGTATTGATGGGGACAAGACCAGCTTCTTTAAGTACCCCCATCCCCCCCACCCCATCCCAAACCAACACATCCATATGTACCCCCCCCCCAACCCACCTACTCATGTGTAAACCACCTGCCGTGGCCCTCTCTGTATGACCTAAACTCTGACTACAACATGACTGAGCTGACTCCCCAGACTAGGTCACCCCAAACAAATATACCCCCACTAGTCTCACCCCAACAAGTATAACAGGACCAAGACCATGTACTCTATTCTCTTTTATAGTGTCTACAATCTAGTAGATCTGAGAGGTATCCATTAAATTCTTACATTAGATCCACTAGTCTAGAATTAGGTATACCCGCCATTCATCATTCGGGGGGGGGGGGGCGGGGGCGCACTTGGAAGGTGGGAGTCCACACTGAGACCTTTTATTATAATTTATAGTCAATACGAAAACCAAAAAAGTTTTGACTGCTGTTGAGGAGGGGGAGTAAAAAAATTCTGCACATAAGCGCAAAAACATACCCCCCATTGGGGAGTGGTCATTATTTATCATCAGGGGCAATTGTACGTGGGTTTGAGGGGGGGGGGCGCAGAATCTTTTGCCCAGTGTGGGGGATGTAAAAACTTTTGACCCCTATTGTCAGTCTTGAGCCTTTTGAACTTGAAGTTGAGGGGGCCGTAAAAAAATTACCCTTTTTAGCAAAAAAAAAAGCCAGCCACCACTATTGATCAAAGAGGGGCGCAGAAATTCTCTTGTGTATCCAGTGCAGGGGAGGGGGCAAAAAATTTTGACTGCCGGTCAAGGGCCTCCAGTGACCCATCCCCGGGGACCCACCATCCCCTTGTCTCCCCTTGGCTGCTGAACTGGCATTGTTGATAATTATAAAACAGCTGACAGTGCTCTGCTGCACGATAGAAGTGACCTTGAGTGCATTATAGCAGCACAGTGCACGCCTGAGCAAGGTCACCAGCTGTAAAACAGTCAAGTGTCATTAATTGGTGTAGGAATACCTTGATTGGGTACTTGATTAATTAGAAGGAAATGTACAATGTTTTATAAAGACAATAGACAACTCCTTCTTCACATCTTGACTGCCTGTCATCCTATAATGCACTCAGATGCATTTGTGCATTATAGGACAACAGACAGTCTCGATGGGAAGAAGATCGTTGTCTATTCTCTAAATAATGACCACTCCCTTAATTATCAACGTGAAATGGTTGATTCGCTCTTAAACCTATTCGCTCTATGTACACATGCGCTCTACCCACACATGCGCCCCAGACCATTGGCACTACTTTTGGATGATTCACTCTAGTGCTGATAGGCTGCACAAAGTCCCAACAAAACTGCCGACTGACGGCCGTCAGTCACTGACAGACAGCCAAATGCCGCGGTTTTGTATAAGTAGTGCAAATGGTCTCGGAGTAGTGTGAATGGTCCAGGTTGTGGTAGGCCGAATGGTCTAGGGCTAACTGGCCGGGGTACTGGCAGTAGAGCGAATGGTTTATAGCTAGGGATCCACTGCCGCGAGTTTCTTGCGACTTGCACTCGTGCATGTTTTCTCGCAGGAGACGTTCCAGCAGCTCTAGTCACTAATGGATCTGCTGCTGCGAGAAACTTCATGTGACGTCGGAGCGGTGTGCGACGACATTCGCAAAAATCAAAATGATTTGATTTTTGCGAGTGCTCTGCGAGGACACACGCACAAGTACAATTCGCAACAAACTCGCAGCCGTGGATCCCTAGCTTATAACTAGTCTTATCAACACTCTGTGTACCGGGGTACTGGCTTTAGGGAGTGGTCATATATTTATCAACAGGGGAGGGGTGGTGGGTTTGAGGGGGGGGGGTGTAAAATTTTCAGACCCCTCCCAAGGGGGGGGGCTAAAAAAATTCACCCTCTTTTTAGCAAAAAAGCCTGTGCGCTACTATAGATCAAAGGGGCGCGAAAACTCTCCGCGCCTCTGGCGCAAGGCCTAGGGGGGTGCAAAAATTTTGGCTGCCATCGAGGGGGGCGCAAAAAATTTCCGCGTGAAAACCTACCACCCCCCCCCTGTTCATAAATAATGACCACTCCCTTAGCTGGCTTTGGGCCAATTACCGTTACGAGAGATCCAGAGAATCTGGGGTGACCCCGGCCCGGGAGATGAGCCTTCAACAAACACTGGAGGGACTCAGTCTGACTCTGAGCTAGCGAAGTCAGCCGAATCTGGCTGCCCGCTCCCCTTATCTGTCACTATGATAAACTTGTGTTTGTAGAATATTGATTCTGGGGGTTCTACTGGTCAGAATTACTTCAAATTTGTATCAAATGAAAGGTGAAACAAAGCTCTACATCACTGGAAGTATTTTACTTTATTCACCTGTAAACTTTTGAGTGAAATTAATGATTCTGTCAGACCACAATGTTGAGTGACCTGACCGGCCATGTTCTTATTGCAGAAACACATGGATATTTCCATTTTTAGTAAAAGTTAGATGAGATATAATATTGTACATGTGCAGCCAACATATAGACCTACATTTTTGAGGGGATTTTGAGAAATATTGACTGGTTATTAAGAGCAGGGCGGTCTGACCAACTTATACAACTTGGGACGGTTTTTCCAAAATTAATATTCAGTACAGAAGCTATCAGAACATACAGGGTTATTCTATGACATCTTATTTATTAGAATATAGCTAGTTTAAACAGCTATATGGCTGCGATTTTCTGCGATTTTTAATCTCCTGGATGCATCATACCAAAATATTCAAGAAAAAATATTTTAAAATCTGATTTCAACCAGATATTTAAAATACTGATACCTTCAATACCAAAGTGCCACTTGGATATGTTAATCTGCTAATATTTAGCTTTAAGGTGGTGTAATTGGTTAGTAGATGCGCCTATTCAGTCAGAATATATCAGTAATTATGTACAGCAGGGCCAACAAACCATGGGCGGTCTTATCTTAAGATTTGGGCAAATATACAGGGAAGGGACTGACAGAATTTTTTTCACTTTTCCAAATTATAAAGTGATATAAAAATGCTTCTAGTGGGTGTATCAACTTGATTCAAAAAGCTATGAATTGCAAATTTCAAGCTCTTCCATTTGATATATCACTCATGCATTTCTGTTGAGTTCCTGATTTTTGGCTGACTTCGCTATCTGAGCCTCTGAGGACCCCATTTGTCCAACTTAATTTTATAGCACGTCACTCGTCAGTAACTTAACCTGTACCGTTGTAACTTGTCAGTTACAGTGATTAGTGAATCATTTTTAATGAATTTGAATGAATGACTCAATGAGATCTAATCACACGCATCCTCCCGTTCCCTGTCAGATTCGACGAACAACTTCAACAAGTTCAAATAAAACTATAAGCTTAGCGGGTCGGGGCCAGATTCACCCGTTCTTCCAACGTCAAATCTGGCGCCCAAATGCTGAGCTTGACTTGAGTGAGAGTTGGGGGCCATCAAAACAACAAGTTGCTGTGCCCGCCTGTGGGGAGCAGAAGTGGCCGTTCCCCGGCCGCCTCTTAATTTGCCCCTGTTTCCCAACAGATTGGTGCTCCGTCCGCCCTGTCAGCAATCAAAACACAAGTGACAACCTATGACACTCACCTTGGAATTCCTAGTGAGTGGAGCTAAGAATATCCTTCTCTCACGACTGGTAGAGGCAGAGGCCAAATGCAGCAAGTTCAGTGCAGCCCCCGTTTTGTTTGCCCTCCTGTCTGTTCACGTTGGGAACTTCCTTGCCCGGCTCACCGTGACAACAATCTCCATTCGGAGGTTTGCACTGCTGAAAGTCCTGTGAGAAACTGAATCTCTGCTTGAAGAGCACGCACCTGCAACTGATGCCCTAGTTCTTACTGCGCATGCGTAT
Organism: Acholoe squamosa; assembly: GCA_949317995.1. Lineage (NCBI taxonomy): Eukaryota > Metazoa > Annelida > Polychaeta > Phyllodocida > Polynoidae > Acholoe > Acholoe squamosa. The sequence goes on from OX439051.1 coordinate 35,874,440, forward strand.
AATGTCATAATAAGCGATTGTACCCGGAGTGTAGCACCGTGTTTTGCACTCTCCGAACGCAGCTCGATCATCCGTACTATGTACCTCCCTTATGACGTTCTGCTTGGAGAGTGTTTGTTTTGCAATTAACCAGCGTAAGGTGTGACCAGTGACCTAGTTTCTCGCCGCCATCTGACAGCTTTGTGAACTTGAGGAGCAGTGTTTTTGTTCTTTTGTCTGAATCTGTCCTGCGTGTTAAAGAAAGCAGATGGTTCGACAAATAGTAGGGTGACGGTGAGACGCTCTGCATCCTGGCGTTAAGACTTCTGATTGACATTGTACCATTTACAGAGGAGCAGTGAACAAATTAGGTACCATTCGTCTGGACGAGAAGCATAGATTTGTTTACAGGGGGCGCCACCAAGCACCCACGGCAGACATACTTTGGAGGTGAATAACAAGGCAGTGCTCACCACTGTCAGTCTATGTGGCGTATCATGGGGGTGCAAGAAATATAATTTTTCTCTCAAACTATTTCATCAAATTAGTTGAAACCTTTAGCGAGTCATCTACAGGTATAAATGGATATTTTGAGCAAATATAAAGTAATTCCCATGAGTAGAAGTTGATAGAATGAATTTTGAAATCATTACTCCATTGCACTTTTCATCTGCCAGTCCTGCACACTGCTGCACAGCCCACACCCCCAACTTTCCTAAATAATTAATGGCAGTTCTACTCATAATCGCTTTACTAAACTTTCAGCGAGTTACCATCCATAACTAAACTAATTGTTTGCAAAGTTTGAAAGCATTCTGAAAAGGGGAAGTATTGAAAAAAGCAATTTAATTAAATGATTAGCATCAGCATTGCAGTCTACCAATGGGAGCCCTGCGCAAGGATTCACCTCCATAAGATGGTGGTGCTACCAGTTACAACGGGTTTCAGACAACTTTCCCTTCATTTAGCTTGTTTTTCGTCCGTACCAATGCACGTACGCGCCTCACACTTTCAACTTTGTCACCGCTGTCGACCCCTTTAGGGAGTGATCATTTTTTAACAACGGGGGGGGGGGGGGGGGGGCTGGTTTGCACTGACCTTCTTACTAGTCTGTGAGCAGAGCAGCAGTACCACAGGCGAGTAGAGGCATGTTCACCATTGCCGCCTATGGCAAGATTGTTCAAATGTTTGATTTCTTCAAAGATAGCTGATAGGGCTTTGCTGCCCACATATGACATGTTTGAGAACACATATACAAGTTGAACATGTGTTAATTTAAACCCATTTTGATGAATATTTTGCTTGCTATGGGGTGTTAAAGTTGGAGCAGGAGGCCAGTGTAGGTTCCTCACTATGCTTCATAGAGCAGAGCAAACAGCACCGAGACCAGTGTTTGCAGCAACATCCTGGCATTTTCTTGTGTATTGGAGGTGGCGACCTCTATAAACAGTAGCCATTACCTACAGGGAGAATAGAGGTCTTTTTATGATAATGGCTGATTCATTTACCACACTCCATTTTAAATGAAAGTTAAACAACTTGAGAGAGGCAAAGCTAGGAGAATAAAATTTATTTGTTGTTAGGGAGTGGTCATTTATTTATCAACAGCCTGAACAGGGTAGGATGGTGGGTTTTTGCGCGGAAGCCCGAAAATCTTTTACGCCGCCCCCTCGGCGGCATTCAAAATTTTTTGTGCCCCCCCCACGCTGGAGGCGTGGAGAATTTTCGCAGGATCTATAGTAGCGTGCTGGCTTTTTTGCTGAAAAGAGGCTAATTTTTTTAGCCTCCCCTCAAGAGGGGTCAACATTTTTTTAGCCCCCCTCCTTGGGAGGGATCTGATTTTTTACGCCACCCCCCTGAAACCCACCACCCCCCTGTTGATAAATAATGACCACTCCCTTATTAAGATTATATATGATTATATCACAGTATGAATAATGAATAAAATAAATACACATGTTATAAATACAGTGGAGATAAGAATAAAAGACATACATACTGCGTAAACTCCCGCGTAGAAGACGCGCTGCGCGTATAAGACGCACCCCAAACTCAGCACATGCATTTTCGCGTATAAGACGCACATTTTAAGGCTGAAATTTGTAAGATTAGTACATTTCTATAGAAAAATTACCCCTCGTATAAGACGCACCCCAAACTTAGAAAAATCCTATAAGACCCCCCAGGCATTTGTTTGGTGTAGAGGACGCGTCTTATATGCGGGAGTTTACGGTATGTATGTATATATGGGGTTATATACTCCCAGGTATATATATATATAATTAATGAGTGATACGTTGGTACTACTTTCACCAGGGCGCATGATTTTCTATGACCTCACACATAACATTTCCTCCAGTATATAAGCTCCAGCAGGCCGACCATTTGCCGATGTCCTGCCAACGTTGGGCCAATGTTGGCATTTGGTTGGCAAATGCCACTGGTCGGGCCTACGTAGGCCCGATGGGCAGCCAATGTTGGCCCAACGTTGGCCCGATGCGTCGGGCCAACGTTGGCAAATTTTTGTGTGCTACCTGGGATGTATTTATATTGTTATTATATTTTATTGTGAATTTATTGTCTTATTTAATAAAGGCATGTATAGGATTGATATTGACAAAGTCAATTCTCACCAAACCCAATGTCTTCTCATTTATTCCATATATTATTGTTATATCAATATAATCATTATTAATTATTACCGGTACACTCGATCAACACATTAACTTATATATATATATATATATATATATATGGAACTATATACACTCGTGTATATTTATATAATTAGCCGCGGACGGTTAGGGACTACTTGCAGTGCGTAATGATATCTTTGATGTCATCGAGTGACGTTATGGTAAATAATCCTCCAGTATATAAGGGGCAGGTTCAAAGTAACCGTCAGTTGGCTAATCTCACCTGGTCAGGTAACACCACGCTGGGTGTTTCCTTGATGTTTAATTGATTTTCTTGGTTTAACAATTGGTTTTCAATCAAGATGGGTAGAAAATCAACTGAAAGTGTTGAATCAACCACTATCTCGAAGAAATAGGCCAGATCGGCTAGGAACAAAGTGGAATCGGCCAACTTAGGATTTTCAAGCGATATGAATTCATCTTGTGGGGGTCAGGTACCTCCATCGCCCAGCCACGCTATTGGGTTAGAAGATGATTCACTCGCTGACCAGACCGGCAGGATGAACTCGCTGGAGGGCGAATTACGTGAAATCAAAGGTCTTCTGCAAGAAGTAATTGCTACTAGAGGGGACCGGAGAGACGAGATGTTGGATTCTACCGAAGAGGCAGGGCTCCCACGTGCTGATGTTTACAAGCGAGCGATGACGTCAGGTCGGCAGGGACGCAGCCGCGTTTCCAAGGAGAGACGACAACGGTCTCCGAGCGTCCATAGCAATGGATCGAGATGGGTCTAAATCATCTTTTTCTGCTCGTCACGGGGCGCATAACTCCTGAAGAGGGTTGTCAACTGATTCTACATTATCTAGGCTCCACGCTGGTACCAAAATTGGTGAGTTTGACCATGAAATCTATGTAAAAAAACGTGATAAGATTGATACGGTTGAGAAATTGGTGCTGGTCAATCTAAGTTTTGTATTGGACACTTACAAGGACGGTGATGACGTGGAGGGTATGTTAAAACACCTGCAGGTTCTAGTAGAAAAATCAAGGACTAAAATGTATACAGTGGCTGCATTGGTGGCTTATGACAAATCTGTGAGAGCTAGAGCTAACAAAGATGGTATGGAAGCCTTTGGAGTTATTGATAATTCTGATATTCTTAGACATCTCTCATACGATGGTACAATCCAAGCTCAAAGGGCATACGCCACTAAAACTAAAAATGGGACCAAGCCAAAAATTTCAAACAACTCTTGCTATGCTTTCAATAGAGCAGAGGGGTGTTTGAGAAACCCTTGCAAGTATAGGCATATCTGCAGCGGATGTAATGCGACTGGACATGGTAAGACTGATTGCGAAAAATCCAGAAATGATTAGGAATTTGTAGGTGGTCGATGTCCTATAGCTGGCAGTTATGTTTGTTTGGTGCCCGATCCAGTTATGGTAGATGTGGTAGATGTCGACTTACCTCCACAAACTCCAGTACAGGAGGTGGAAAATGCGGGTAGGATAGATGAACTCATTCATTCTCCTGATCCCGTATCAAATCAGGAAAGCCCTGTTAATATAGTTAGTCAGGGTGTATTCCAAGAAATAAAATTTCTAGGGAATATAGAGGAGGTTATTAATTGTATTAATCCAAGTGATATGGTTGTTACTTGTAATGACCCAGTACAGGGTGAAAATGAACCACTATTTACTGGGGATGTCAAAGGTTTACCTAGCATCAGGGTGTATGACAATTGTATAAAAGGTGTATGTATGTGTGTTCATTATATTGGTGAGGAGAGAGCTCAAATTTTACAATGTAGGGTGGCTGCTTTTCTCCAACAAAGGGGTCTCATTAATATTGAGGATACTGAGGCTGATTTTCTATGGCATGGCTTCGTCCAAGGTTTCAAGATTGTAGACCCAGGCTGTCAGGCTACTTATGACTGTAAAAACTATAAATCTATCCTCAAAGGTAGATTTTACAATGAATTTTGTGATATATTATTGGACGGGTTGGAGGCGGGCCTAGTCTCAAAGACTGATAGTAAACCTCAGTGTATCCATTCTCTTGGTGGAGTGGAAAAATCCAATGGCAAGTTGAGACCCATAACTGACTGTAGTATGCCTGAGAAGGTCTCTATTAATAACTTTATGGATACTACTAGCTCAACTTTTTCCTACAATAATATTAGCACAGTGACTGCTCAATTGGATAGGAATGATTATATGAGTGTGGTTGATTTAAAGTCAGCTTACAGGTCTATAAATGTATATGGTCCCCATACAACTATGCAGGGTTTCAGATGGGATTTTGGGCATGGTGACGAGTACTATGTTAGCAATAAATTAACCTTTGGTCTGAAATGCGCCCCATTTATATTTAACAGAATTTCTGACTTCATTGTGGAGGTAGCAAAGTTCTACGGTGTAAAGAAGATTGTCAATTATTTAGACGATTTTATAGTCATTGCAGACTCATATGAGGAGTGTCTCAGTCAAAGAAATTTGTTGATAGAGTGTATGGAATACATGGGATTTGTAACCTCTAAGGAAAAAGTAACCTTACCAGCACAGAAGTGCAAGTTTCTAGGTATTTTAATTGATTCTGTTGAGCTGGAATTATCTTTACCTAGTGATAAAGTAGAAAAAAAATGAAAGGAATCTTGTTAGACAATGTTAATAAGAAGTACATCTCAAAAAAGAATCTTGAGAGGATCGGTGGTCTTATGTCCTTTTGCTCTCAGGTAGTAAAAGGTGGGAGAACGTTTAGTAGGAGAATTTTTGACTTGTGTGCTCAGGCAAAACCAAGGGGTTATATCAGAGTCTCTGAATGCACCAGGCATGATATGCATTGGTGGCTGGATTTTTTGTGGTACTTTTAACTGTAAAAGTTTAATCCTGAATGACTTAGTTGATACCCCGATGTATTCTGACTCCTCTGTTAAGGGTTTTGGAGCCTGGATGGGCAATGATTTTCTATATGGAGATTGGACATCCTTTGATAATTGTAACCTTGGCACAGGCCATTTTACTTTCCCTTCAATACTGGATAATCTGAGAAACCACCATAGAAATATTAATGTGTATGAGTTGTACCCTGTTATGATGGGTTTAAAGCGTTGGATTTCAAGTTATAAAAATAGAAGGATCCATTGTATAACAGATAATATGCAAGTTCTGGCCATGATTAACACGGGTAGGTCAAAAAACAAACTTTGCATGGAATGGTTGAGAGAAATTTTTTGGTTGTGCTTCATCAACAATGTAGAAATTTATGCTACTTATATTAAGTCAGAGGAAAATATCCTGGCTGACCAATTGTTGAGACTCGCTTATAAGGGTATGCCTGGTAAATGTATTAATACTCTCCAGGATAATAATATGTGCTGCTTGGATTCCAGAGTGGGAGAGGTTGCAAAAAAGAAAAAGGTGTCTTTTTAGGTCAGGGTGTATCAGAGAATACTAGGAGAACAAGGAAACAGCAACTTAAAAGGTATAAAAAAATTTGTAAAAAATTTAATTTACAACCTTTTCCTTGTTCTCCATCTCAAGGTTCAATTTTTGCAGTGTATTTGTCTGAATATATGAGGCCTTCATCTGTAAAAAATTACATGTCTGCAGTTTGGTACCAATAGAAATTGTATGGTTTCGTAGATTACAGTGGTAATTTCATGTTAAAAAAGACTTTAGATGGTATCGGAAGAAATGATACTAATCCGGCAAAGGAAGTTCATCCTTAAACTCCTCAGGAAATGTTAAAAATAAGGTCCAATCTAGACCTATCTAACAGAGCAGATATGCAATTTTGGTTGGTTATATTAACATGTTTTAGAGGTGTACTCAGGGTATGTCATGTGGTTAGTTCCCCTCATTCATTGAGGGTAGGTGATATTAATTTTGAGAGTGATTATATTAGTCTACATGTTAAAACTTCTAAAACTGATCAATTTGGTAAAGATTCTTTCTATGTATTCTTGGTTAGAAATGACAGCTCCTTGCTGTGCCCATATAGGGGCTTACACCGTTTGTGTAGGGGTAGATACAAAAATGATCTCTTGTTTAAGTCTAGAGGTGATGGTATGGAATATTAGTATGTCAACTCTAGGTTAAAACATCTAGCCTTACAGTCTAATATAAAAGGTTGTGTTTCGACCCACTCACTTAGGCACAGTGGTGCCACCTTATTAAAGGATGCTGGCCTCAGTATAGAGGATATTAAGAAAAAGGTTAATTGGAAATCCAGTGCTGTGTATGGTTATATTCATAATTATAAAGATGAATTATTACATCTGGATAGGTTGTGCCAATCTCATTTGCAATGCTGATTGGTATGTGTTTACATGTGTTTGGCATGTTTTTGTGTGTTTTTGGCATGTATGGTGCTGATAGCCCCAAGGTCAGTAACCCACCAAACTCATGTGTCTGTGATTAGATCATTTATTACTAGGTAATCATTATTATTATTCACCATATATCATTCACATAAATATTATATTATCACTCGTATATTACCGGTATATATTTCTTCTTTGGCAGCAAGCTAACTTATGGAACTATATACACTCGTGTATATTTATATAATTAGCCGAGGACGGTTAGGGACTACTTGCAGCACATAATGATATCTATGATGTCATCGAGTGACGTCATGGTAAATAATCCTCCAGTATATAAGGGGCAGTTTCAAAGTAACCGTCAGTTGGCTAATCTCACCTGGTCAGGTAACACCATGCTGGGTGTTTCCTTCATTTTTAATTTTTACTATTGTTCAATTTTACTGACTTATGCTTATTGTCAACTAATTATTATGGTTGTCTTATTAATAAAGGCATGTATGGTGCTGATAGCCCCAAGGTCAGTAACCCACCAAACTCATGTGTCTGTGATTAGATCATTTATTACTAGGTAATCATTATTATATTCACCATATATCATTCACATAAATATTATATTATCACTCGTATATTACAGGTATATATTTCTTCCCTGGTATATATATATGTGAAAGTCCTTTGTGGTCTAACACAAGAAATATCGATGGGTGATATTGATGTAAAATAGTTTATGAATGTGAGTACGGAATAAAACTGAGTTTATGGGATATTGGAATTTTTTGAAGTTACAGTGTGTATGGAGTGGGTGGGAGGGTAAAAACTGGACTGGGCAGTCGTCCAGACAAAGGAAGAATGACCGGAGGGCCAAGTGGCGGGAATATGAAAGTGGGGTAGTTTACAGCTTTCCTGATAGGGGCGGCAATGACCACCCATAGCCCCATACGGGACGATGGGTAATCCCATTACCACACTCCATTTTAAAGTAAAAGTTAAAGGACTTGAGAGAGGCAGAGCTGGGAGAATAAAATTTATTTGTTGTTAAATAAATTTTATGATACCTTATTAAGATTATATATTATATCACAGTATGAATAATGAATAAAATAAATACACATGTTATACAGTGGGCCAAAAGCCAAGAGTTATGTTAACCATTCATTAGAGCATCGGCTATGGCATTTGCCACTGGTTGTAAGCAGTCATTGTGTATATAAGATCTGTAAATGTCAGATTTCCACCCTCCAAATGTCTTGATGTCAAACTCCTTGCAGCCTGGGTGGTGGCTGCCGCTCTCAATGAATGTAGAGAGAAATTTTTGTTTTGCTGACCATTTGTCTGGCCCACTTGTCCTCGACCAATGTCACAGGGACTGGGGACCGGTCCTGGTTCATAATAAACGGTTCTTGTGGGTGTAAGGTCGGGATGTATTGTAGTATTTCCTCTACTGCCAGTAGGGGGCAGATCAGGGGGTCTGCCACTTGGTAGAGTGTGACTGTCTTTGACTCGTCCTTTTGTTGCATGTTTGTAGTAGACACGCGAACCACGTAGACGCTACCCTGGTGTCAATATGTATAACTAAGTGTTGCACAACACTTCCGGAAATATCCGGTATGGCGCGAGGTCGTTCTATTTCAATACAAGGCTTAAAATGAGTTGAATCTACTTGTCTCTATTAAAGCCCCAGAAGCTTTACAAGATGGTGTCAGAACTGAAGATTTCTTCATCCATGCTCAGGAAGTGAAGATTTGAAGACTGCAATGAAAACTGCCAGGTTTGAAGTGTGACACTGAAACTAGTCTGGAAACTTCTGAAAGTTGGTCATTGACTTCTATTGTTTGGATCAATATAGGCCCATTAATTAGCCTAGCCAAGCCTACAACTGACAATACTGTGAACATTGATAGCAAAACTGTGTCCTGAAGTATCATAAACATTGACTTTGTATGAATGCTGTAGCTCTAGTGACTAAGCCTATCAGTACATATCAATATGGCAACTGCTTCAGTAAAACCACCAAGCTCTTTGACAGTAAAAAGGGGTAATCCTTCTCATTCTTGGACACTTTGGAAAAGAAAATTTGAAATCTACCTTAGGGCCATAGGAGACCAAGGTGGCAAGAAAAATGGGTTATTACTTCACCATATAGGAGATGAGGGGTTGGACATATTTGACAGTTTTGTATTCAAGCCCCAAACTGATAACCCCATAGATGGACAACCACCCATCCCAGCAGAGAATTCTGATAATTATGACACAGTCATCGAAAAATGCACTGAGTATTTTGGTAAAAGGGATCCACAACTATTACTCAGGGAACAATTCTGGTTTCATCTCAAAAAGGAGGCCTCCCAAACATTGGAGTCATGGGTGCTTGGAGTGAAAAAGTTTGCAGTAGAATGTAAGTTTCCAAAAGACTTTAGAACAGGCAGTCCGAGACAAGTTAACATTTTCATGTATCGATGAGTTGTCAAAATCGAAACTTTATGATGTTGGCACAGGGCTGACATTGGACAGAACTGTCAAGATCCTGTACCAAAAGGAGACTGCACGATACGAACTCCAAGAGTCGAAGAGCGCAAACATCGATGTAGTGCACAGCAAATCCATGTAGAAAAGCAGCCCAAGCAAGCCAGCGGATAAAAAGTCGAAAACTGCCGGCAAAATCAAAGGTGGTTATTGTGGAAGTGAGCACATAAAAGGCAAAAAGAACTGTCCCGCAGTAGGTCATATTTGTGAGAAGTGCAACTTAATTAAAAGGACATTCACCAAGGTTTAGTCCCGAAGACAACGAATCGCACATATTCATTGGCAGCGTGACGACTAGCCAAGTAAATGCGACATCATTGAAACCCACTCAAAACGACAAATTGACAGATTCGAGTAAAGGGTGGTACATAAAGCTCAAGACAGGTCCAGATATCCTATCATGGTACATAGACTCAGGAGCAGAAATATCAGTGATGCCCGACACGCTCTACATGGGCTTCCCTAGCCAACTTAAAAGGGTCTACTTCTCATCTTTCCTATCCCCTCAGGATGTGTGTGGTGCACATATGCGCGGGCACTGACACATTCCTCTGTGAAATTGTGTAATGTCGTTCTCGCCATGAATATGACCTCAGCTGTCGAAATGGCGTTAAACATCTATTACTCACTCACTCACTCACACGCTCTACAAGAAGTCATATGGTAATATTCAGCCAACCAGATGCACACTGTTTGCTACCAGTGAGCATCAATTACAGATGCTAGGATGTGCTCGCACTGAGTTGAAAAGTGCATCTGTTTTCTTTCATGTCCTCAAACAAATTTCCAAACATGAATTTAATAAACACAATTTTGGAAATGAAAATTCTGAAACCCCTTAATGGCCAAATGTTGCCATGTCGATTTTTACCTTTTGATGCCCAGAATTTTGTTTTTGAATAGGGATCATGTTCAACATGATATATTATCATCCTTGGGTCAGGAGGTATGTAAATATTGATCTTATACCTAGTGTTCTCGTCCTGTTATGGGCTGTATTATAAGCAACCAGCGCTATTTGATTTTAGAATGGCTCTAGAATTTATCAAAGACGGCTGCTTATTCAAGACTTTAACTAGTCAATTTCCCAATTATAATACTCCTTTACCTCCTACGCTTATTCAAATACCTGGTAAATACAGAGAGTGAGGTGTGCAATTAGAAGGGAGTCAATAGATGCCGTCTAATGGTATTCCTATGATACATTCTATAATCTCCCACAAATATTTATATTTCAGCCACTTCATTAGTGAATGGCATGTTTTCAGGCAGTGTCCACTGGGTGCCTGACAGTCAGTGTTGGTGGGAAATAAATTTATGTGTCAATAGCTCAATTGGAAGATGAATTGTTCTAGGTTTTATCACAGACCTGAAAGACTGGATTCGAATCAGTATAGCATTGCAGTCAATCAACTGTGCCATGGGTCCCTGGTGGGAGAAATGGGAACTACTAATGGTAGGCCTTAACATGACCCAAAGAAGATAATTTTTTTGCCCCACTTAGCTTTGTCACTGCTCTTTGATTCAAAAAGTATCAGAGAGCCCTTGATCTATAATTTCTGACTGACCTTATTTTGTCATGATATCAAAAGTGGATATTTTTGAGAAAAGGCTCTGATTATGAAGATTTTTTTGAAAGATTGCCTAGAAAGTTTTCTTCTCATGATTTCCATCGGAAATCACTTGGGTCACTTAGATGAAGAACATAGCTATCCAAATCCTTTTGAATTATGGATCTATCACAATTCAAAGTGACAAAAGAAAATTATCTCCTGACTGCCACTTTATGAGTTTGGGGCTGAATTAGCTTTATATTTCTATCAGAATGACCAATCCAAGATAATTTCTTTCCCCAACTTGGCTATGTGACAGCTCTTTGTTTTAAAAAGCATCAGAAAGCCTTTGATTTGTAGTTTCTGACTGACCTTATTTCATCATGATATCACAAGTGGTTATTTTTGAGAAAAGGCTCCGATTTTAAAGATTTTTTTGAAAAATTTGAAAAAATTACCCCCATCCTAAAATTTCTTCTTCTGATTTCCTCCTGACTGCCACTTTATGAGTTTGGGGCTGAATTAGCTTTATAATTCTATCAGGATTACCAATCCGAGATAATTTCTTTTCCCAACTTAGCTATGTCACAGCTCTTTTATTTAAAAAGGATCAGAAAGCCCCTGATTTGTAGTTTCTGACCGACCTTATTTCATCATGATATCAAAAGTGGTTATTTTTGAGAAAGGCTCCATTTTTGAAGATTTTCTTTAGAAAAATTGCCAAAAATTGCCCCCTCCTAGAAAATTCTCTTCTCATGATTTCAATTGGAAAAAAATCACTTGGGTCACTTAGATGAAGAAAATAGCTGTCCAAATCCTTTTGAATCATGGATCTATGAAAAGTTTAAGGGACAGAAGAAAATTATCTCCTAAGGGCCAGTGACTGCAAGATTTTGTAGGAGGCTTCCATAGTTACCCACCAGGGGGCAGCACACTCACTTCTCTCTCTTTTACAGATATACTGTTTTCATTGCATAGATAACCTATCTGTGCATTACCATAATGGTTAATTGTAGTTAAAGCTCCAAAAATTACATATTATTTGTAAGAATAAGTTATGAATAAATAGAATATAAGATGTTTAACATGCTGGCCCTGTGCTGCCACCTTAGTGACACATAAGGATTTCCATTGCCATCTAGTGGTAGATGGTGAAAAGACACCCATGGCACACCTCTCCCAAAGAAGGCCTTTCTTTTTATATATCCAGTGTTTCAGGTCCGTGGTTTTATGCACTCCCAAGCTTCCCTCAGGCATTCATGGGCTTACGTTTATTTGATAGTCAATGTATGAAAAACTAATCAAGAAATTATTTCATTTCACGACATGAGAGGTAATTATCAAAACATTACATCTCACTCTCATGCATAGACCAATATCCTGACAGTGAGGCATGATATGAAAAGTGCTGGAGGTAGTATGCAGCAAAACTTCCCTTATGAATAGAGTCAGACATGGGAATTTTATGGTATAGACTCCCCAGCATCCCCATTTGGACCATACTAACTGAAGGTGAAGGTGACCTATCTACTTGACATGTAGCTAAGGTAAGAAGTGACTACACCAAAATTTCCAAATATTTCAGCAAATAATCTATCATAATCGTATAATCCTCAGCCTACACCCGTTCAGTTTTTAAAAGCAAAATGACGGCGAGGTGAGTGAGAGCTAATTGAGCTGTCTAGCAAGTCTTTTGATTTAGGTCGATCGGAACGTAAACCTGGGAACCGGTTCAGTCAAATATATATCCAACATCCAGATTTTAATGTTTTTATTACAAAAGGTCATGAATCCTTATTTCACATTGAGTTTTGAGTTTAGAATTTCTTATTGGAAAACAAATTACAATTGGAAGACAAACATATTTTGGTGTCATAAGGCGAGCCACCACTACACAATTTTTGGTATATTTCCACAAAAGATAGTCCAGACAATGTTTAGGCTATCTAGGCTGTAAAAGCTATTTGCATTCTTGAATAGTATTATACTTTCACCAACTGCAAGTGTATCTTTTTATACTAAGCCACTCTATATTAATTTTATGGGCTTCACTGTGAATCTTGATAAAGAATATCAAGATATTTTTGATATAATGAGAAAGCTCATCCTGATATATCTAGATAAAGCCTTATTATTGTTTTATTTCCTGAACAAAATATTGCCAATATCATTTGGTTTCAAACCTTGATTTCAAGACGTTTATCAATTTTGTTTGAAAATAACATTCAATGAAAATTCATTTTTATCCATGATCAACTTCCATGAAATTGTTATAAAGACGCCCTTGATGAACCCCCTTACCTTAAAGCACTCAATGTCAATCCCTACACTGTCATGATTATAAATGTATGTTTACTTATGATTGTAATGAATACAATTCGCGCGTGTATATTGTGGAATTGGTACAACCATATTATGTTCTGCGCTATCGCCTGAGAAATTACTTCAAATTCATCTTTGTTCACCACCCATTTACAAGATTGGTCTCTGCTTATAGACAGAAATTAATTTTCAAAACAGATCCCACGTCCAAACAAAAGTATCTACCAATATTTGCAAGGCTCATTCGTCAACATCAGATACATAAAACCCAAGGTGTCCCTAACATAACGTTTGAGGAGTTTGCTTCGTTTTTAACAAGGAAATCAAGGAGAATGAGCCTAACAGAAGAAGATCAGATCTTTGACAATATACACTGGAGAACATATGAGAGACTTTGTGGCCTGTGCAATATACCCAGCAAATTGTCGTGTCTCCTCGTCAACCTGTGTGAAGTGGCTCACACATGTCACTAGATTGAACACGATGTCGCTATTGCACAAGATCACTAGGAATAGCAATGGTCGTGATCACATGGCCTCACCTCAGATGGCGAGGATGGTGATCACTCAGACTCACCAGGGATGGCTATGCGGGTGATCACTCACCTCACTAGATGAAACACGCACCTCGTCATAGCGCATCCTCACCAGGGATGGTGACATGAGTGATCACTCACTTCCCTAGATGAGACGCACTCCACGTCATAACGCACGTTCACCATGGATAGCAAGGATCGTGATCCCTCACACTCATGGGGCTTCCCTAGCCCACTTAAAAGGGTCTTATTTCTCCTCTTTCCTATCCCCTCGGGATGTGTGTGGTGCACATATGCGCGGGCACTGACATATTCCTCTGTGAAATTGTGTAATGTCATTCTCGCCATGAATATGACCTTAGCTGTCGAAATGGCGTTAAACATCTATTACTCACTCACCCCTCACACTCATGGGGGATGGTCATTCGGGTGATCACTCACCTCGCTAGATGAAACGCGTACCTCGTGATAGCACAGGTTCACCACAGATGGTGAGGATCTTATTTACCCACACTCACCAGGGATGGCGACACGAGTCATCACTCACCTCGCTAGATGAAACGCACACCATGCCATAGGACACATTCATTATGGTTGCCGAGGATCGTGATGACTCACACTCACCAGGGATGGCAAGGCGGTTGATCACTCACCTTGCTAGATGAAACGCGCACCACGTCATAGCACAGGTTCACCATAGATGGCGAGAGTGGTGATCACTCAGACTCACCAGTGATGGTGATGCTGGTGATCACTCACCTTGTTAGATGAAAAGCTCATGATCATCAACATTGGTAATCATGCAGCCTCCCATCGGCCAGATCAAAGTATGTTTTGCCAGAGAAGGTATTGCCATATGGTCAATGGGCTGCCACTTGTCGTGATTTGGCTGTTTTGACTTGTGTGCTGGATAACTTGTTCAAAATGGAACATATATGTATTATCAACATTTATTCTGATAGTACTGGCCTAGAGCTACGTGGGTAACCCTGGTTTTATATATATCTGAGGCATATTTTGGAAGTGAGGGGCCTCGAAACACCCCAAAATACTCGTCATTTTGTCAATAAAATGTAAAATGCATATAAGGAGAGTAATAAAAAAGAAATGAAAGGTAGGAGGGCAGATATACATTCCTAGGCATGTTGAGAATTAGTTGAGGAATTTCTTAAGACCATTGGGACATGTATAGACTCATTTTTTATTATGCTGTAAGCAAAAATGTATTTGGTTAATTTTCAAGGAGATTCGTCTCACGCCCTAAGATGGGTCTCTATGATATAATTATGCTATATGGACTAACGAAATAGAGTATGTTCATCCTTAACTTCTACCTATATATACATAAAAAGATTAGAAGCCTGGGCCATCCACAGAGCAGTACAGATGGACTGATGTATGCTGGGGTCAGTTTAGGGGGAGATTCATGTTACGCCCTACCTGTACATATACCCACATAATAGCTGCTAGGTTTTTTATATTTAACTATCCTTCTTATAAACCATAAGTACCTATATACATAAGGAATAAAACCTGTGAATGGTGTTTTCCCACTACCACCCTGGCCAGAGATATACCTACTATAATGATTAGGAGAATAGTCTCACACCCGGGAGATTCGTCTCACTCCCTCTTTTGCAAGGCTTATAACTACCTCTCATATTTAACTATCCTTGTTATAGTCCCGAAGTAGCTATATATGAAAAGAATATGACTACTACTACCCGGGCCAGAGATATAACTAGTATAATTGGAGGTAGATTCGTCTCACGCCCAGGAGATTCGTCTCACACCCTACTAATACTGGACAAAATCATGCCATTTTCTCTCAGTCTAGAAAATGAAGAAAATGAGGGCCAATGTGGGTGTTCTATGGTTCATATCTTAGGCTAAGGTCTCTTTTTTAATTACCATTCATAAAATTGAAGGTAGATATTATTTTGCATGATAAACAGGGATGCCATTGTGCACAAGAATAGGGTGTGAGATAAATCTCCCCTCATCATTTAACGGTCTATCTTTGCCCCTGAGCTGTACCAATAGTTTTCATAGTTAACCTACCCCCATGTATGAATGTTATCGTCCAATCACTCTAACTTTACATGCACAATTTTTTTTACATATGCTATTATATCTATTTTTGGGTCAAGTCCAGCCCAAATCACAACAAGTGGTGCAATTTGACCATTATGTATCTTCCCTCTAACCACAGACAAGGTGTTCATGTAGATATTTCCCTATGTATTTTTCCTGTAACCAGAGAAAAGGTGTTTATGGATAGTTGCTTTCATTTTAGAGATACCTCTATCTAAATTCCAATTTTCTCTATATAATCTTGTTTAACTCAACTCTGAAGTATTACATGGAAATCAGTGTGAAACAAAGCACATCTGATACGTATGAGACTTATACTTTATGCCCACACTTCCTAGATAGGCTACATGTTGAATAGTGGTGCTGTCTCAACAACTTTGGCAATGGTGGTGATAAGTTGCCATTCTGAGTGAGAGTTGATGACAGTGGCACACACTCACACAGCAAGTGACATCCATGTCAGCAATGGTGGTGATAAGGCGCCATTTTGAGAGAAGATTAACTAGGAGTGACACAAACTCACACAGTGAGTGAGAGCCATGTGGCAATGCAGGTGAAAAGTTGCCATTCTGAGGGAGAGTTGACAGACAGTGGCACATATTGACAGAGTGAGTGAGATCCATGTTGGCAATGGTGATGATAAGCTGCCATTCTGAGTGAGAGTTGACTCGGAGTGGCGCATACTCACGCAGGTAGTGAGATCCATATTAGCGATGTTGGTGATAAGTCGTCATTCTGAGTGAAAACTGACTGGGAGTGACACATAATTATGATATACCATTTTATTGTTCCATAAATTCTAACATATTTTGTATTAATCAAAGAAATATCTATGAAATTAATACATAGGTTGGTTCTAAGAGCTATAAGAGCGCTCAAACTTTGTATAAGAGCGTTCATGCCCCACTGCACACCAGCCACAGTCAGTTAGACTGAGTTTATGACATCAAAAGGTCCGACCTAATGGTTCACTGCACAATATAATAAGAATAAGGGTCTCAGTGTGCGACCTCATGGTTCAATGCACAAATTAATAACTTGTAAGTGAATGCAACCGGCCGTCACGGGTGCCTGAGCACCGCTGACGCCGTCATGAGTGTCTGAGCACTCTAAGGACTGAACAATGGGTTACATAAGCACGACGCCATAACCTTCCGGTCGCTCTAGCGTCGCTCCTGAGCGACCTAGGTCAAATATCAAAAATTCTATGGAAAGCCCATAATTAGACGGTCAGAATGAGCCCAAGATCAAGGCGGAACTCCCAGTATTAAGGAAGTTACGCCATGGAGACTGAATCGACCTCCGAGTAAGCTACAGACAAACCGGCGGGAGTTACGCGCCTATCCAGCGGGCATTATAATCTTGGCACATTCAGCTCCGCGCATGCCCAAAATGGCGGTTATACAAGCATAAACGGCCGAGATATGAGGGTCTAAAGATGCAGAACCGACCAAGACAATGGGGGCCATAGCGGCGTCCATGGGGGTCCTTTGTCCCCCTGTGACACTTGAAAGGGTCCCCTCAAACAATTGTAGAGTTAGGCAGATGCTGCTGGCTCCAGTCAGTCTGGAGGTGCTTTTCCAAGATTTGCTACAAATAGCCTGTCTGCACCTCCAGGAGGACACATCACCAAGAACCGCTCTAGAGGTAACATCTCCAGTCATCTCCTGCTACCTGCTATACCACTGCACTATGGTGAAACTATGCTAGACAGGCATTGGTTTCCTACCATTAGTGGCCAGAGGCTATCTTCTTCAAGACTTCCACCAGAGGGTAAAGTTACTCATTATTACATTATTCCTCTAAGCAGCAGGTCAGGAGCTAGGTGTGGGAACCCACCTAGAACTATGCTGGACACTGTATTATTAATACCTCAC
Organism: Acholoe squamosa; assembly: GCA_949317995.1. NCBI lineage: Eukaryota > Metazoa > Annelida > Polychaeta > Phyllodocida > Polynoidae > Acholoe > Acholoe squamosa. The sequence goes on from OX439051.1 coordinate 35,892,287, forward strand.
AGGTGGAGTGGAACTGAACATTGTACTTTATAAATTACTGTATGTTTACTGTATGTACAAATTACCTACATACTAACTACTGTATGATTGATATTTCTTACATGTTGCCTAAAGCTGAATAAACCAGTGACAACTGGAAATAACACTATTTTATATGAGCCTGATGTATTTACTCCATACACCACTAGTCATATGATATTTCTCATATGACAACTTGATCATGCCAATTACTAGTATGACAAAGTGGTGGAGAACATCCTACTAAGATCCCATCTCTCACAGGCTCATAAAATTTAAAGCTGGTAACACAACTAAAAACAATCATGCACACAGTAAGTTAAAGCTGGTACCGCAACTGAGAACAATCATGCACACAGTAAATTAAAGCTGGTACCGCATACACACAGTAAGACCCACTCCACCCACCCAGTGACCTTGACCTTGACACCATACCCACCAAGGTCACCAGTGAGATCTCCCACATACCAGTGAGATCCCCCACACATCAATGAGATCTCCCGCACATCAGTGAGATCCCACACACATCAATGAGATCTCCCACACATCAGTGAGATCCCACACACACATCAATGAGATCTCCCACACATCAATGAGATCTCTCACACAACAGTAAGATCTCTCATATATCAGTGAGGTCTCCCAAAACGTCAGTGAGGTCTCCCAAAACGTCAGTGAGGTCTCCCAAACGTCAGTGAGGTCTCCCAAACGTCAGTGAGGTCTCCCAAACGTCAGTGAGGTCTCCCACACGTCAGTGAGGTCTCCCACACGTCAGAGAGGTCTCCCACACGTCAGTGAGGTCTCCCACACGTCAGTGAGGTCTCCCACACGTCAGTGAGGTCTCCCACACGTCAGTGAGGTCCACCACACACATCAAGGCCTTATCAGTCAAGCTGGCAGAACAACACACAAAGACCTTACGTAGTCAGGGGCCTGTTGAAGAGGTCTCCCTCCCACCAAGATCTAGGAGGCCCACAGGAGGCAAACCAGCCTCCAATACGACAGACCCACACTCAGTAGACCCCACACCACCCACCCTGTCTACTCAGGGAACAACCAGTTCTCAGGGATCCAACATTTCCCAGGGATCTCTACAGGACGCCCAACTCACGCTATCTACCTCAGGGGAAGAAGGATCTGCCTCAGGGGGTGGATCCACACCCTCATCTAGATCCTCCACCCCAGCTCCAGCCTTTGACAGCCACTCCTCCAGAGACACCTCCCCCACACCCTCCATCATGGACACCGATGAAGGCCCCCAACCTAATCAGACAGCTGAGAAGATAAGGGCCTATGAGAAGGCCATCCAAGATGCAGTTACTGCCCTAGAGACCAACAAATCCCAGCAGGAGGAAAGGGAGAGGATCCTCAACCAACAACTGGCAGAGAGGAATGCAGCAATAGATGCTCAACAGAAGGCCATGGAAGATCAGCGGAAGTCCCTAGAGAGACAACAACAACAGATAGCAGATCTCATGAAGATGGTATCATCCCAGACCCCACAACCTCCCACACCTGCCATCACACCTGTTGTCACACCATCTGCCTCTGGATCCAAAGATGACATCATAATCTCCATGGTGTCCAACATGACCAAACTCATAGACAGAAAACAACAGGATGACAGAAAGATCAGGCTACATGAGGTAACAAAACCCAAAACCTTTTCACACCCATCACCACTCATGTCAACAGCATTATTTATTGATCACAAATTCCCAGAATATCTGAAGGATAAGTACAAAGTGACAGACAGTGACACCATGGTAACATATTTACCCAAGTACCTCGAGGGACAAGCACTAGCTTGGTTTGAATCCTTCAGGGAGAGTGCCACACCTGATATGTTGACATGGACCAATGTAGTGAATAAATTAAAAGAGTATTTTGCTACTCGAGACAATATAATCTCAAGGACTGCACTCCGTGCACAAAAGGTAGATGAACCTGTTCTAGACTATGCATGCCATCTCAGGAAAGTGTGTAATGCCCAACGCCAGAGTGATGAAACCCTAAGCAAGGCATTTACCCAAGGCATGAGGCCCTGGATCTCTGTAGCTCTTGAGAACAAGAAAATAGACTCTTTTGACCAAGCCCTAGACCTAGCCCTAGAGGTTGAGACCCAAGAAAGATCTAGGAAGGTAAGGGATGCAGAATCCAACCCACAGCCTACTAAGAAAAAGGTCCAGGAAATCAGCACTAGTTCAGATGAAGATGTTAACCTAATGTCTAGTGCCCATGTAAGGCAACAGGAAGCTAAGGTTGCATCAAGAGACCCTACCGGTAGATACAGAGGAAATAACTATGACCCCAACTACCAATCCAATAGAGGTAGAGGTAGAGGGGGCAACAACAACAACCGGGGGGGTCACAACAGTAGGAAAGACAACAGCTCTTCCAACTCCAACAATGGTAACTCTTCATACAGTGATAGGGGAGACAGAACCCCAAGTAATGGCAGATCCTATAATAATCAAGGATCCAACAGTAGGAGCCAGAGTCCACATAGGAACTACAACTCTGGATCCTACAACAACTCTGGATCCTACAACAACAGCCAGGGTTCAAACAACTCTGGATCCTATAATCAAGGATCCAACAGTAGAAGCCAGAGTCCACATAGGAACTACAACAGTGGATCCTACAACAACAATGGCGCCTACAACAACCAGAGATCCAATAACTCCGGTCAATACAGCAACTCTGGTCAATATAACCAGGGTTCCAACTCACGCCGGGAGGATTACAAACCTGACACAAGAGGTTACCAGGGGAACCAACAAAGTAACCCCCAAATACCACCTCATGTGATGGATCAAATCTCCAAACTCCTGGTGGCAAGCATCTCAACCACCCCACAGAACCAGGAAAACTAGGATGTCACAGTGCCGATGGGCCAGTGCACTGTGACACCCCAAATACAAACAATCAATCAGGATTAACAAAGATCCAACCAGAGACAATTGCTAGTGCAAATCTACCATCTAACAGACAGAGACGTCCATCAGTGATACACATCACCCCACCAGATTCATCATCAAAGGATACAGGTGAGAGTACCAAGCTTTCTATTGTACTTCTTCAAAATGGCTGTATCAATGCAAATCTATATGATGTTTCAGATGTACAATGTTTGGTTGATACAGGTGCTACTATCACCTGTGTCAGACAATCATTCCTCATGGATCTCCAAAAGAGATTCCATATCCAACTGAGGAAATCTAAAATCAACATCCACTTGGCAGATGGATCGGTGTGTCATGTTAGACATTCAGCTATGCTGAACTTTAGAATCCAAGGTGTCAGATTCCAATACCAATTTGCTGTAATACCCAACCTCACACAGCCCGTTGTTCTCGGCACAGATTTCTTAAGCACTACAACATCTCAAATTGAATTTAATGTTGATCCTGAACAAATTCTCAAACCCATTAGGGCAGTGAGGGATTTTACCATCCCTCCATTCTCTGAACTTGCAGTATTGGGTAAGGTCACATCTACTCAATCACTGCAAGGGAAAACTGGAGTAGTAGATAACCTCCAAAGAAATAACAATGCCCCATATCTAGTTCAAAGGGCAGCAGTAACCCCCAGGGAAAATAACAAACATCCCCTAGTGTTACTCAACACCAGCAGGCGCCCACATAAAATCAAAAAGGGTGCCATCATAGCTCTATTTCAGGAAGTCAAGGAATCTGATTTAGAAAAACCTCAGCAGGTGTCAGACACAACCCCACACACTGATCAATCCATCTCAGCCATACGGCCTGAGGATGTAACTCAATTCAGTGACACAGACTCAGACTGTGAGTCCACATATGCTGACCCTGAACCCAACTCAATCAGACTCTCTGAAATAGCTGCTATACATAGTGAGGCACATGACCTCGAGCCAGAATTGGAAGAGAATGTTCCACCAAAATCTGTGCTCACATCCAAAGATCAGCATGATAGATTAGGATCACTGCTGACCAAGTATGATGATGTATTTGTAGGAAAAGATGGAGACATTGGTGCCACACACCTGTATACACACTCAATACATGTAAAACCTGAGGCAGTACCATGTCATTTCCTACCATATAGACAAACACCAGAAAAACAGGCCGCAATAGGGGAAGAGTGTGAAAGGCTAGTACAACAGGGCATTCTGAGAGAATGTGCTGAAGGCCCCTGGGCCTCCAGATCCTTTTTAGTACAGAAATCATCGGGAGGCCATCGGCTCGTCACAGATTTTCGTTATTTGAACCAGAACACGATAAATCAAGCCTTATCTACACCCCGGGCCGATGACACTCTAGACATGATAGGGTCACTCAGACCAAGAGTATTCAGTAAGCTAGATGCCCAACAGGGATTTTTTCAAATTCCTATAAGACAGGAGGACCAGCATAAAACCGCATTCATAGCAAATGACAAAAAATATGTCTATGAAAGGATGCCGATGGGTTTAGCGACGGCACCGGCGGGATTCTGCCATCTAGTCACATTAATTCTGAACAAACTCAAGTACAAATGTGCCCTACCATACCTAGATGACATATTGGTATTATCACCATCAATCGAACAACACTTCCATGACCTGGAAGATGTGTTCAACAGCCTAAGAATTGGTAAACTCAAACTGAAGAAATCAAAATGTGAATACTTCATAGACAGAATAGACTTCTTGGGAATGAGAGTCACACCCATGGGACTACAACCATCTCCCACAAAGGTGGAGTCAATCAAAACCTTCCCAACACCAAAATCAGTCAAAAATGTCCGATCCTTCACAGGCCTATGCCAATACTTCAAAAAGTTTATCAAAGGTTATGCCCAAATTGCTAGACCATTATATGATCTACAGACACATCTCAAAGCATTTGTCTGGACAGAAGAGGCAGATAATGCTTTCAAAACATTAAAGCATGCCCTCTGTACCAATGCTCTTCTCAGATATCCAAACTATGAGAAAGAGTTCAGTTTGGCAACTGATGCTTCCAATGTGAGCTTAGGAGCTGTACTCTCACAGAGAGATAATGAAGGAGTGCTCAGACCAGTAGCCTTTGCAGGTAGAACCCTCTCCAAACATGAGAGAAATTACAATACCACAGAGAGAGAACTACTGGGAGTAGTGTATGGAGTATTACACTTCAGACACTATCTAGAGACTAGACACTTCCAATTATACACAGACCATGCAGCCCTAATCCCACTGCTAACCAATACAGGACTCACACATAGATGGGCCAGATGGGCTCTAGACATACAACAATTTTCATTCACCATCCAACACGTGAAAGGTGATGATAACACACCACCAGATGCTATGTCTAGAAGAGAATACCCAGACTCTGGACCCATGACTAACCCTCCACCCCCACCAAGGAGAGTTAGAGCAGCCAGTAGAACCAAGTTTGCAAAAGTAACAAAGAAGGTACCATTCAAAAGGGATGATCCACCCAACACCATTGAAAAGCCAGAGACACCCATTAGGGGTATCTTGAAGCAATCTACACACTATGTGTTTTGCCACTGTGAGAGAGAATACTCACAACTCTTTCCAGATAATGACTTCGAGCCTATTGAATTCTCATCACTCAATCAGATGCTGAAGGCAACTCCTAAGGAGCCACCCTTCACCCCACCTGACTCAGATGATGAAGATCCAGAAGACACAATATATGCTATTACTCAAGCAACTTCAAAATCAGTCAGATTCTTTGAACCAATGCAGGGAGAGGAAACATCAAACCATTTGTGTCCTATGACCACACGCTCAAAGACTAGAGAAATGATTCAGGAGGGCACACCAAAACCCCCCACGCGATCACAAACTATTCTAAACGAGAAAAAGGTCACAGGAAACAAACCTACCAAAACCCCACCTGCCAGGAAAAATGTCACAAAAGACACTGCATCTACTAAGTCAAAGAACTCTGAGACAAAGAAGAATGACAAAAAGCAAATTGTGCCTTTAAAGAAAAAGGTTGCCACTCCCATTAAGGCGAGAATAGGCCCTCCAAAGGAGCCTACACACCAAAACAAGAGTGACACAGCCCAACAAAAGGCACAAGATAGGCCAATAGTCGATGAAAAAGAAAAAGAAAGAGACAGAATAAAACAACATGTGCTAGATATAAATCAACTACTGGATCAGATTCCCGACACATCCATCTCAGGTACAAACCTTGGCTTGGAACAAAGGAAAGACAAGGACCTATTGCCCCTCATACAGTATCTTGAGGATGGGACCTTGCCTGCACCAAAAGCACAAGGAAATAGAATCATCAACCAAGGCCAGACATACACCTTGGTAAATGGTACATTAGTCCATATATGCCCCATAAACTGGAGAAAAACCAATACTGTACCACTTCAAATTGTTATACCACAGCAATGGGTAACAAGTACACTACAGTATTTCCATGACTCACCTACCGGCGGCCATCTTGGTTCAAGTAGGATGCTGTCAGCACTCCGACCTAGGGTATATTGGAAGTCTATGCTAGCAGACACAACAAAATATGTTTCCACCTGCCACACATGCCTCACAGCAAAAAGGCAAGTACACTCACACAAAACACCAATGACAGTGAGAGAGTACATGACTTCACCAATGAAGTTCCTAAACCTAGACGCGGTGGGACCACTTCCCACAACTGCCAGGGGAAACAAACATATACAAGTCTGCATAGATTATGCTACCAGATATGCAACAGCTTGGGCTACTACTGACTTAAAAGCTGAGACAACAGCAGCAGAGTTCTACAAGAATATAATTTGTCATCATGGAACACCAGCCACTCTTCAAACAGACAATGGGACATGTTATACAGGTGCAAAGTTCACAAAGTTAACTAAACACCTCAAGATCAAACATAAATTCTCCTCACCATACAGGCCACAATCAAATGGGCTTGTAGAGAGATTCAATGCTAGCATAGGCACAGCTCTCAGAGCATTCTGCTCAAAGCACCAAAACAATTGGGATTCATTTATTGAACCCATAACCTTTGCATTAAACAACACTGAATCCCAAACCACAGGATTCACCCCTTTCTTCCTACTCCATGGAAGAAACCCAGCCACCCCAATGGACTTAGGGCTGGGAATACAGGAAGACATATCCACAGTAGCAAACCATGTAGCTAACATGATAACAAATCAAGATACCTCTAGGAGGAAAGCTATAGAAAGGGTCGCCAAGCTACAAAAGGAAAGAAAGGATAGATATGATAAGAAACTTACACCACAGGAAATCAAGGTCACCGACATGGTGTACCTAAACATACCAAGAATCCTGACCAACACAGAGTGTAAGAAACTTCAACCCCTTTTTATGGGACCATATGTTGTAGTAGATAGACCTAGTTTGACAAGTGCCAAACTCAAAAACTTGGACACCAATCTATTGGTGGCCAGACCAGTGCACATAGACAGACTGAAAAAGGTTGTGGCTGTCAGAAATAATGAATTTGCACACAGGCTTATTCCACATGAGGCCAAATACTACAGCAAAATTGTAAGGAACAAAAATGATATCACCCTTACAAGAGAAACCACAGGCATAGGCCCTATCAAGCCTAGGCCTGCACACCACATACTAAGAAAGACATCTAGGTGTGGTGCAGTTTCAAGAAATTAGAAACAGGATTGAGATACCAAAAGACATAAGATTTTCAAAATGTATTACAAATTCTCTTCATCCACACATAAGACATGTGTGACTGATAATGAATTACTATGTATATAAAGCCAATCAAATTTGTAAATATATCAGTAGGTTATTGCCTCTGAAAGGGTCAAAGACTGGGACCCCCCAAGTAAAGCAGACATGAAGTCTAAGAAGAGTAAGGGTAACACAATGGAGTGTCTAAAGCCTAATCCCCACATGAAAGAGCGCGCTATGCCAACACAGCAGTCTATAGAGATCAATTGACCTTATAAGCTACCCTCAGACAACTGTCTAGACGGTCATGAATGGCTGTCCTGGATGACAGGAGGAGCTAATTACCAGTACACAGACTACACAATAGACCCCACAGTTAGCAGACACTGGAGATTAATGCATTGTCTCCAGAGAAACAATACCAGGCCCACAATGGATGTGGGTAGGGTAGGCTACATAAGAAGCACTGTGGACCATAGCCCACCATCAGTCTTCATCCAGCTGCAGTCTGGAACACAAGTCTACAGGACCCCACTTGGGAATTAGCCAGCCCACTTCTCCATTAGGAGAGACTGCACTAGGATAAAGAACACACCTACTTCACCTTCAACCTGACCTTACCATTTACTGGTCAACCTCTATAGACTCACCGGACATATTGCCAAGACAGCTCAATCTTGCAAAGGTACAGTTTGAACCACTTCATTTAAAGTGTTACACCATACACTTAGACTTTACCAGCACCAAATCACTACAAATTTGACAAGACTTTAAACAGCAAACTTGCTTTACACAAGCACCATGGGGACACTGAGAGTTTCACCCATACTGCTAACTATGCTGTTATTATATACTATTGAACCACTTACTGCAGGTTATACACCTGTGGTGAGACAAAACATAGGAGTAGTATTCAAACCTAGCCCTCAACCATTGGTCAATGGACATACAACCACAACACTGTTGCTAGCTATTCCCTACAAGATACCTCGGGCACCCGTTACCCAAGGATCCATAAGGGATAGAATACTCCATTTGACCACTCCTACTCTACAAGATCATACCTCTGGCCAAATTATCCAACAAGCTAAGGAGCTAGACACCTTGCTGGAAATTGCAGACAAGGAGATAAATGAAACACTAGCCTCCATCAAATTGTTCTTATCCAACCCCATAAACACATTGGACAAGGCCAAAAGAGAGGCCATACTGGGTTTTCTAGCACCCCTGTTTCGCGGTGTGCTAGGTCTAGCCACAGTAGAAGATGTAAACCAAGTAATGGGACAGCTCAAGAACATAGATGAAATACTAAGAAAATTTGCTAAACAAGATCAGGAAGCAGCTAGTCTCATTGAAAAGATCACAGACAGACAAGATAAGTTTGTTAAAGCATACATCCAAGATAAAAAGGTACTGGACAGCACAATCAACACCATAGGTGACACCGTCAACCTGTGGGCCTCTAACATGTCCAGGTCACTTGACTCATATTCAAGGCACGAGAAAACTCAAAGGGAAAAAATGCAAGTATTAAATGATGCACTAATTATCATAGCAGCAAGAATGAATACAGTTCAATCACTGCAAAGGACAAATGCAGCCCTGAGGATGCTATCATCAGGGATCCTAACCCCTGATATAGTGCCACCCTCAGACCTTGCTAGATACCTAATTGACATTAATAACAAACTTAGGATTACACACCCTGGAGCACAAGTCGCAATTAATGACTTAGATTTCTATTATTCACAGAAGCTGACCTCATACACTTACTCAGCTCACCATATATATATTCATCTGGACATTATAATTCAATCTACCACCTCAACCTTCAAACTGTACCAAATGATTACATCACCCATGCCTATAGACACACAGGAGACCCCCACCAGAGGAGTCACCAAACTACAAACCACAACTGAGTTTCTAGCAGTATCTTACGATGAATCATTATTTATCGAATTGGACTCAGCAGATATGCAGGCATGTGAAGGTACTACAGTAAAGGTATGCAGAGATGTAAATGGTAGAATCTATAAACACAGGCCTACATGCCCTGTAGCCATTTTTACTAACCAGGCTCAACAGATTAAGGAACATTGCAAGTTTACAGTTTCACCACTGCAAGCACCTACCACCCATGCTATTTCCATTTCTGAAGATGAGTATCTGGTCACTACTAATGAACCCCATTACTTTATCAACTGCCATGGTAAAACATCTGAAACTCGGAAGGCCCAGTCCTACTCAATCATTGGTGTACCCTGTGGGTGCACGATCAGTGTAGGAGAATTTTCTCTTCCAAACACAAGGTTGCCCTGTAACTCAACCTTATCATTTCATTACATTCTCAAGACAATTAATTTACCATTCATGGCAGCACTTAACAAAATTTCTGAAACCAAACCAGATGAAAGAGAGAATCTTCCAAATTTCCCAGTAGTAAACCTTTCTAGAACCTTAGAAAAACTACAGGAAAATCCAATCATGGATGATATTACTCAACTAAATTTTAAGCCCTTTGCCAAAACAGTATTAAAAGATGCCTCCAACCTTAATAAGGAAATGGAAACGCGCTACGAAAAATCATACCTACGTCGAGTTACAGAGCATCCAATCTTCCAAAGCTTAGCACTCATCCTAGGGATATCAGCTCACATTTTTATAGTATACATACTACTCAAATTATACAGACTAGGAGGGACTGTAGCCTACCTGCCTACAGCCAAAGCATTCAGACTAGTCACCGAGCTGCCCCTACACAAATTGCTCCCAGATAAGAATCCTACCAAATTAACCCCTACAGAGGAAACCCACACCCCCTTCCTCACAATTCAGGAAACCCACACCCTGATAATTGCTATATTATTCACCCTGACCATCTACTCAGCCTACAGAATAATGAAGTACCTTAAGAAATTTGCACAGACACACTGTGGCAAGAAAAATGTGGCCAAGCGCACAAACCCCACAATATATTTTAAAATATATTGTGGAGACTCAAACTTCGCGCTACCCTTGAGGCCAATACCACATGAATTTGATGAGATTAAATCAGCAGCTGCCCCTACCTATAAGGATATAGTGGTTAAAACCTTCCCACTACCTAAGGCTATATTTACCTGGAATGGACCAGCAGTTATAACAACACAGAGAGGAGAATTTGCTTATCACCTCCCTCAGGCGATACACCTACCTTGGCGCACTAGGTTCAGCACTATACCAGCCCTTAAAAACAAAGGACTGTACTACTCCATGCTTCTCCAGAATGATTGTGGCACCAGCCCGGTGACCATGACAGCACTGGAAAATACAACAGATATAATTATTGACGAACAACAGGAGGAGACCGCAAGGTCAAACATGCAGACTATTGCTAATTTTCTAAACCACCAGCCCTCCCCGGTGACTGTGGAAACAGCCTAGACTGCCCACAGCCTAGGCTGCCCCCAGTCCACCACCAGGAGACAACACATCAGAGACAGTATTCAGAACTTTTCGGACAATTTGCCGGCCCTGAAAAGGGCCTTTGGGATGGCGGGTTTTTACACCCTAGGTTTCAGTCAGTCGGGATCCTACCACAGATCCTCGGGTTCAACATCAATGGGAGAGTCCGGGGCCGAGTCCGAGCCATACATATGGCCGTGATCCTGCTCCCACTCAGCGAGCCGGGCCTCCAGCATCCCCAGTCCATACTCGGCAGCCGTGGATGGATTCCCGGATGCCGCAAGATCGAGGAGGGATGCCGCCAACAAATAATCCCATAGCACTCGCTCCCGCGGCCCTAGGTTATAATCCATGGGCCAGAAACCCATATTGCCCAAGGCCCTAGACAGAAGGGCCACAGTGGCCCCCCGACGCAAGGCTGAGCCCAGGAAATAATGGCAGGAGTAATTACAGACCACCACATCACCATGCTCAATGATCTCCTTGAAATTACTCACTATGTACCCATAATGGATGGTCTGGTTAGACTCAACCAGGGCCCTAGCTGGACTCCCCACCTCCATCACCTGGGGGACAGGCAGAGCAAAGAGAGCTTGTAGGTGGGCCATGGTACTACAGCAGTGACTTCCAGAGAGGAACTGATGCTCCAATACCAGCCACACACTCCTTAAATGGACACACACACACCCCCCCCCACCCTGAACTGTCCACTGACACCAAGCTAGGCACTGCCACAGACACATGCCAAAATCTGGCACCTAACACCTCAAGTGCCACCACTGCATGAGCACACCAGGGAGGAGACTCACATCTCACTCCTGACACACCTCCACTGTCAATGAAATTATCAAAGTATTAGAGAAAAAAAAAAAAAAAAAAAAAAATTATATACACAGCCACTTGTTGATGTATAATATGAAAATCTATGGTATTCTCACAAAAATCAATGATTAATGCGCGCATATACGCGCAAAATTGCGAAATTGCAAATTACAAATTGTAAAATTGTACAAATCTAACATTAATATACATGAATGCAGGTAGATAACTAAGACAGTTTTTGTACCCACTAGCACTTGTATACTATGCCAAGGTTTACTTAAAGTAACACACTTTAGGTATCCAAGAAAATTGTTGGAAAAATGAATGAAAAAAAAAAAAAAAAAAAATTGTTGAGAAAATTGTTGACATAAAACATGTTTACTTAAGATACTCACCAAATAAATCTCTTTCAGGGACACATACTCAAAAGGCTAAGGGAAAAGTCAATCAAGCAGCGGCCCACTGCCGAAATTGCCAATTAATACCCATATAGCAAATCAATGAGTAACTCAGAGACAAACAAGCCCATTGTACATGAAGTACTTTGTTTTTCCGGCCCTCGGAAAAATTCGTCTCAAATCCCATAAATTGAATAGTGTAATCTAGATTGTACGTTTGTACCCAATTTGCACACAAAATTGTATGTTTGCACACCAGATTGTACGCTTGTACCCAATTTGCACACTAAAATTGTATGTTTGCACACCAGATTGTACGCTCGTACCCAATTTGCACACTAAAACTGTATATTTGCACACCAGATTGTACGCTTGTACCCAATTTGCACACTAAAATTGTATGTTTGCACACCAGATTGTACACTTGTACCCAATTTTGCACACAAAGATTGCATGTTTGCACACTAGATTGTAAGTTGTATCCAATTTACATTTGAATTATATGTTGCACATTATACTGTATGTCTGTACCCAATTCATACACTGAAGTCAGAGTTTTAGAAAATCAACATTTCTATGTGTATCCAAGCTGTACGCAAAATTATATTTGTACATACAGAAACTATCAAATTGAACGCAAAATTATACACTGGCAGACTAAAATTGCCAAATGCACGCGAAATTATATATTTGCACACTAAAATTGCCAAATGTACGCGAAAATTATATATTTGCACACTCAAATTGCCAAATGTACGCGAAATTATATATTTGCACACTAAAATTTCCAAATATACGCGAAAATTATATATTTGCACACTTAAATTGCCAAATGTACGCAAAAATTATATATTTGCATACTGAAATTGTCAATTGAACGCAATTACATGCGAAATTGTAAATTTGCACACTGAAATTGTCACTTATGTTCAATTTGCACGCTAAATTGAACATTAAATGCCAAAATTGCACACTATTTGCCAAATTGTATGTTGTACATAAAAATGGAAAATTGTACCCAAAATTGATGTTACATAAGCAAATAAGCTATGGTATGGTAAGATATAGAAACTCGGAAATGTACTTATACCCAGGAGAAAATTGTTTATACTGACAAAGCTCTACCACAAAAATTGCATTTGAAGCACTCCCCATTACTTCAAATCCTCTTACAAAACAGTATATAACTCCAAAATAAGGTAAAAATTGTATAAATTGTACATTCCCTCGGCGAAATGACGGAGTTTCGCATTCTTTCGGGGGAGAGGGAGTATTCTATGATATACCATTTTATTGTTCCATAAATTCTAACATATTTTGTATTAATCAAAGAAATATCTATGAAATTAATACATAGGTTGGTTCTAAGAGCTATAAGAGCGCTCAAACTTTGTATAAGAGCGTTCATGCCCCACTGCACACCAGCCACAGTCAGTTAGACTGAGTTTATGACATCAAAAGGTCCGACCTAATGGTTCACTGCACAATATAATAAGAATAAGGGTCTCAGTGTGCGACCTCATGGTTCAATGCACAAATTAATAACTTGTAAGTGAATGCAACCGGCCGTCACGGGTGCCTGAGCACCGCTGACGCCGTCATGAGTGTCTGAGCACTCTAAGGACTGAACAATGGGTTACATAAGCACGACGCCATAACCTTCCGGTCGCTCTAGCGTCGCTCCTGAGCGACCTAGGTCAAATATCAAAAATTCTATGGAAAGCCCATAATTAGACGGTCAGAATGAGCCCAAGATCAAGGCGGAACTCCCAGTATTAAGGAAGTTACGCCATGGAGACTGAATCGACCTCCGAGTAAGCTACAGACAAACCGGCGGGAGTTACGCGCCTATCCAGCGGGCATTATAATCTTGGCACATTCAGCTCCGCGCATGCCCAAAATGGCGGTTATACAAGCATAAACGGCCGAGATATGAGGGTCTAAAGATGCAGAACCGACCAAGACAATGGGGGCCATAGCGGCGTCCATGGGGGTCCTTTGTCCCCCTGTGACACTTGAAAGGGTCCCCTCAAACAATTGTAGAGTTAGGCAGATGCTGCTGGCTCCAGTCAGTCTGGAGGTGCTTTTCCAAGATTTGCTACAAATAGCCTGTCTGCACCTCCAGGAGGACACATCACCAAGAACCGCTCTAGAGGTAACATCTCCAGTCATCTCCTGCTACCTGCTATACCACTGCACTATGGTGAAACTATGCTAGACAGGCATTGGTTTCCTACCATTAGTGGCCAGAGGCTATCTTCTTCAAGACTTCCACCAGAGGGTAAAGTTACTCATTATTACATTATTCCTCTAAGCAGCAGGTCAGGAGCTAGGTGTGGGAACCCACCTAGAACTATGCTGGACACTGTATTATTAATACCTCACAGGTGGAGTGGAACTGAACATTGTACTTTATAAATTACTGTATGTTTACTGTATGTACAAATTACCTACATACTAACTACTGTATGATTGATATTTCTTACATGTTGCCTAAAGCTGAATAAACCAGTGACAACTGGAAATAACACTATTTTATATGAGCCTGATGTATTTACTCCATACACCACTAGTCATATGATATTTCTCATATGACAACTTGATCATGCCAATTACTAGTATGACATAATCACGCAGTGAGTGAGATCATGTCGGCGACTGTTGTGATAAATCACCATGCCATGTGAGACTGACACACAGTGGCGAAAGATGACGCAGTGAGTTATCACTCAAAAAGGAGTCACCATTGATGACCAATCATGGTGACCGATAAAGACAATTTGCTGGGTACCTTATGGTTTTATTGGAAGGCAGGAATCATTTGCAGAAGAAGCAGCATATGTGGTGAAGCATCACTTGAAGATACAAAATGTAACAGGTGCTCAATAGAATTTCAATAATTCTATTCATATCAATTCTTCATGTCTGAAGGTGACTCAACAGCATTTTGCCCAACTCAGACCTGAAACGAGAGATGCAATATTGCACCGCTACTCTGATGATTTGAAGATGTTTGGATATCAAAGTAGTGACATATTCTAGGTTGTATTTATATTCTATAAAAAATGCCATTTTTTATTCTGAAATCTCATTTTAATTCTTATTTATTTATTAAACTGCTGACTCGAGACAGCAGTTTTATTATATGCATACTGGAAGGAGCCATTTACCTGGAATCCGCGTTGCCCAAGCGGAACGCCTCCCTCCCTCCCCTGTGGTCCCTGTCTTTGATTGGCTGCTACGCCGCTGAGGCAGTCAGACGGACCATTGACCCCTAGACGCGTTTTTCACACATATGTCACAGCATCGGCCCTCTCTATCCCCTGTCCGTCTCTATCCTGTCCTGTTCTTGTTAATTTCATGAAGCCCAGAAAGCCTTCCATTAACCCACTAAAGGCCACCTACATATATATACATGTACACATAAGTATGATGACCCTTATTATATTAGGAGTTCTAAGTGGCGTGGCATTGGTTTATTTGGAGTCTTGGGACTGTAAACATGCGTGCCATTCCCATATTTGGAGCCCCAATAGCGTGGCATTATTATATTTGGAGGATATGTTGCGTCCAATTAACTAAAGCACTCTGTGGCCCCTGAAGACCACATAGAACAGCCGCTCCCCAGTCTCGGTAGTATAGTGTGTATCGGCAAAGCATTACTGTAGTAATGAGTTTTTGGCTCATTCGAGTAGTATAGTATGTATCGGCAAAGTTCTAATAGCCTCAAAACATCAGAATGTTAACTAAGTTGGTGTAATTTGTCAAATTGGTGCATCATGCCCAGACCATGAGCTACCCTTAATCTATAGGTCACACTATGGGAAACTCCTATTATTAAGGGAGATATGATTTTTTTTTGTAAAACTACCAGTTCTTGGACCTCTCTGCCAATGCCTGGACTGGCGTCTGCCCCTGCATCCCAAAAAAAGCCTATATTTCGATCCATTCCTTCCTCAAACCTGCCTTTTTTCGCCGGTGACACTTAAAACAGATAGGTTTTGGCTGGAGGTAGGGCGCAGGTGGACCGGCTCAGGCCGAAAAAGCCGCTAGATAAAAACATTTAGCTTATTCTTTTCCGAAACAAATCTTTTAGGGGGGCATGTTCTTTAGGGGGATGAAACACCCCAGATTGATACCAAACATTCCATATCCGCACATATTATTTGCATCATTAGCATAATTATCCAGTATCTTGGTACTTTTCCATATATATAGATGTGTGTCATTGCTGAATGGATGTCTTTCCATTTCTCCATTCTCTGGTGTTTGATTGAAAATGTTGGATTTTTTTCCTACGACAATTTGGTGGAAAGTTATGGCCATTTTTGTGATGTCATAGCTTTAAAACATCAATATCTAAGCCTATGGTATCATTAATACCCTCAAAACATCGCTAAAATTGCTAAAATTATCGATAACTTTGTTCCCATTGTGCAGATTTGAAAATAAATATCGCCATGATGATCGCCACCTCAAGATACCCTTAAATCATAGGTCACACTATGGGAAAACTCTTATATGAGGTTTTTGACTACCCACTGCACCCCCTTTTGCCAGTCCTGCACTGGCATGTACCCCCCCTCAAAAAAAAACCTTTTTCGACCTCTTCCTGCCTTAAACATAGCCTTTTTTTCGCCAGTTGAGCGCAAAACAGGTATCTTTTGGCAGAAGTTAGTACGCATCCACACCATGGTAAGGCCACAAGTGGACTGGCTGGGGCCGAAAAGGCACCTATAGTCAAAAAAATTATTCTTTTTCGAAACCAATTTTTTAGGGGGGCATGTTTTTAGGTGGAAGAAACACCCCAGATTGATACTGAACACTCCATAACCACGCATATTATTTGCATAATTAGCATAATTATGCAGTGTCCTGGTACTTTTCAATATAATTATATAGATATGTGCCATTGCTCCCTTATAGAATTCATATGCTTGCAAGGATAAACTCCTGACACCTAGTGACTAAGTATTGACATTAAAAAGATTAATGGCATTTTATTCATTTGTGCATCATGCCCAGATTGGCATGATGCACTCACATTTTGTCAGTAATTAGTCAAAATATGTGTAGAGGCAAGGAGAAAGGGTGCTCTGTGCTAAAAGTCAACTTCAAAATTAAGATCACTAGCTTTTCAGTGATATATTGCATGAGAAGATACTCCTGTCAGTTTTGGAGGAATCAATTGCTAAATATGTGAGGGTATGACCATTTCCTGAATGCTAATAAGGTCTATGTCTAAATGCTCATGAGATACATTGATAATTAGCATAATTTATGCTAATTAGCTAAATTAGCATAATTTGTCATTCTTTTGCCCATAACTTTTGATCTAGAAATGATATTTTCATTCTGTTTTCACCCTAGTGAACCTTGTGGGAAGTTCCTTCAAATGGGATCATCGATTTTTGTATTTAGAATGAAATCATGTTTCCATGGCAACAAAAATGAACAAAAATGCCTATTTATGCCCAAAAAACATTCTTTTTACATGTCTGATTTGGAACCTTTAGGCCCAAAATAGAACGTTTTATCAATAATCATTGAACTCTCCATAAAAAAGTACCCTATAGCAAATTTAGGGATATTTTTCTTATTCTAGCCTATAGTGGTGCCCCCTGGTGGCTAAATCAGGTACTAAATCCCGCAGGAACCCCCATTTCTGCTTGCTGGCTCACATATGTCAGAGATAATGCACGATTTGTCAGCAATTAGTCAATATATGTTAGTAATTACTCACTATTTGTCAGCAATTAGTCAATATACATCAGTACTTAGTCACTGAATATCAGGAATTATCAATACATGTCATTATTTACTCACAATCTGTTAGCATTTTGGTCAATATATAACAGAGAAATAGCCATTGATTCAATTGTGCATCTTGCCTTGACTGGTATTTGTCAAAATATGTCAGTATCTATGGACTATTTGTAAGAAATTAGTTATTATATGTTAGTAATTATTCACTATTTGTCAGCAATAAGTCAATACATGGTAGTAACTACTTACATTTTATCAGCATTTAGTCAATATATGTTAGTAATTGCTCACTATTTGTCAGCAATTAGTTAATATATGTTAGTTATTACTCACAATTTGTAAGCAATTAGTCAATATATATTTACTCGCATTTTGTCAGCAATAAGTCAATGAATGTCAGTACTTTGTCACTATTTGTCAGCAATTAGTCAAAATATGTCAGTAGTTATGCACAATTTGTCAGCAATTGATTAAAATATGTCAGTAACCCAAGCAGCGCATACCAATGCATTTTGGACCATAGCACAGCGAGTCAGTCTGAGTCACCCCCTGTTAACTGTGATCCCTGCTATGGGCCCCGCTGTGATAACAATAAGAGATAGGGCCGCCATGTGTTATTAAAGCTGTTGAAAATGATTTTATTTATCAAAATCTATTCTTTGTTTGATTCTGTTACATAATGAATTTTACAATTCACACTATTTGATATTCTTATATATGGTTATATTCAACACTTTGCAAACAAAGTTGGATGTCAGATGGACATTTTTGTACTATTAAAGTCCCATATAACCGAATAGGGCCTACCCGCAATCCTGTTATTGTTACACCTAATCACTCACCAATTACCCCCAGTATGGGCATAATAACTGTGTGCCTACTTTGACCTATTCCATGGCTAAATACACAAAACCCTCTTGTCTTTTCCCTTTATTCAGAACTTTGCAGATTATCTTTTCTTGCTTTTTTCTGTCCACATCATTTACTGTTCCTCTGATACTTCCCACTATAACACAAGCCTGCTATATATTATCTGTCAGTTGACAGTTCCCTACACTGTCTGCCCACCATGTGGATATACAGTAGAGTCCTTTTTATTCTGCAATACAGTTGTACCTGCTGTAGGTATGAACATACATGCCAAATTTACATTCTGCTGTAGGTACAGGTGGTTCTACTGCCTACTTAGTGTGGTATTTATAGCCCTTTTACAATTGCAGCTGAGAGTGTAGCTTATTACCTTTCATTCAGACTATTCATGTATCAATGTATCAGACAAAACAATATCCATAATCATCTTCAGCTCCTGGTAGAAATTAAATGCTGTACTTCTAAGCAATATAATTTGGTGGTTTTATGGTACCACTAAACCTTAGGTATGTTTACATTGTAACAATTGTGGTCAGTTCTTAAATCGACTTGATAGCCTGTTCTTGGACTCTGAAATAACCTTGCCATTGAGAACATTAAACCTGAGGTCATCTATATCAATGTCCAGCAGTGTGTCCTTGACATGCTTCGACTTACGTCCTATACCCATTTTAGGATACCTGTAGCCAAAGGGAAGCTCTGTCCTTGGTTCATCCAAGGACCTCTTAGAACGCCCTCCAGGGGGAGCCATGGTCGGTGCCTGTTGACCATACCGGCCGTACATAAGCCAGTCACGGATACCAGGCTCATTTCTGCTGACCCAGAGCACATTTTCCTTGACCTTGGCAAGCAGCTCATCAGCATAGGGAGGATGTATCTCACTGTGGTCATTTATAAAGTGTCTCAGCTGTGAAATACCAAAGATTGTTATTAGTTTATCAGTTAAGTTAGCTAGAACAGAAACATTTCAATCTTGCTAATGTACCTTGCATATAGGTGTTGCACCTCATTATAATTTGCTTGAATTGATGCCTTATAGGTGGGAGTACTTTACATTGAATTATTTCAAGTCCAAATAAAGTCACGGGTGACTCTATAAGATTTTTTCAAGATGGGTGTGTAGTTATGTGAGATGTGCCTTATATGCGAGGTATTCAGGTTCAAAAATTAGATTGTCATTCTGTCTATAAACCAATGGCAGATCTTAGTAAATGTGTTTGGAGTCTATAGTTGGGTGTCCAGCCCACACACATAGAAACATCATAGTGTAGAAGGAGGTACAATGGGCAAGAAAAATAAAGATCATATTAAAATCATTCTGCATTCAAGAATTATTGAAAGTTTCAAACCTTTTGTAAGTCACTTTGAGTTGCAAAGCTGTCTGTAAGTACCCACAAAATAGCATCCCTGCTGACACTAGAATAGAAAGAAAACATGTTCCTACACCAATTCGTAAACAATTGCATTTTGTCACCATGATCAAATGATGCATCATGTTTATCAATTTGCAGTTGTACATCACGCAAAAAAAGGGTTTTGCTCCCCCTTCCCCCAGGGCTCGAAATAACCCTCTCAGAAGGCATGATGCATGAATATTGATCTTTCATATTTATCACCAGGGTCATATTCACAGGTTGAGACAGTATAATAAAAGCTGCTAAGGGAGTGGTCATTTTTTAACAACAGGGGGGGTTGGTGGGTTTGGGGGGGGGACAAAAAAAACTTCAGACCCAGACAAAAAAAAATTCGCCCCTTTTGAGCGAAAAAGCCCCCGCACAACTATAAAATAAAAGGGGGGTCGGAAAAATTTCAGACCCATCGGAGGGGGGACGGAAAAATTTTCGCAGCGCGCGCAGGGAGTTTCACCAACCTCCCTGTTGTTAAAAAATGACCACTCCCTAAGTTCACATATTTATTTTCATGTCAAAGGTGGGATACAATAGTCTGGGTAATTTGAAGTGTGTGACAATAGGCAGAACTGCTGTGTATGCATGAACCTCTGGAGAGTAACTAGTACTGCCAAGTGATACAAAGATGAGGGTGGAAATCTATACTTATCTTTGCACCACCCATGCATTGGCACCACGAATAATTATAGAGTATCCTCACTGGAGGCATCCATGCCTGGGGGTCAAAGCAAGAACAATAGCGCCATTTTTTTAACCCAGACTAGAATGACACAGATTTATTGTAAATTGACTTTAATAAAATATTTTAATTACCCTGTAGGAATCCTGCCCCAGTTGTTGTCCATGTATTCCCACAAAGCTGCCATGATGGTAGCAGCACCAGGCCGACCAGCAATCAGTCCCAGGATAGCAGAGTTATTGAGAGAAACAGCCCACTGCAGCATTCTGTAAAGATTATAAGATAAGTGTTTAATGATAAGATATACCCTGTTTAAAGTCTAAATACCTATGTAGTCTCCAAGAGGAGATCAGAATACTTAACAAGTGGAAATACCCTTTCATGGGTGATTTTTAATTCCGGATTTGGCAACCATGGGGCATTGGAGGAACAAATAACTCTAAAATGAATATAAAAATGCATCAGGCTGATTTTTTATGCAGCATTGAATGGTTTCATTTAAAACATTCTGGGCGCAAGTATTCCATGTTTGGAAGGTAATGTCAACGGACAGTTACATGTGGTGAAGTGAATGTACACGGAATCCAGGGAAGTTCAGTTGATCCTTTTATTGCATAGCTGACATGAGTGTTTCATAAAGGTGGTAATAATGATAACACTCGCCAAGATCTAAGCTCTGCCTCCGATCCTATAGCTCAACCTGTCGTAGGTTCTAGGTATAGGTGTAAGGTGTAAGTTGGGAGAGATGATCTTAGAATAGATAGCTTAGAATAGATAGATTGGGAGCTGCTCAAGCTACCTTATATACTGAGGGCCTGAGCAGCTCACAGTGTTGTGAAATGTTCTGTACATGTGGCTCAATAGAATAGTGACACATGTCATAAGGAGAGAGTGCCACCTGTGGGTAGATTATGTTAATGAGGATTGAGAGGAGATTGTGAAATATCCTCTCATTCCAAATGTGGCACCACGGGTGGATCGCACTTCCTCCAGTTGGACTGAGTAGATAAGGTTGGAATGTTATTACATCCTTGTACCTTATGTCACAGAGTCCAATGGAGGCAGCGTGTTTGTGATGACTAAAGGATCCTGGTTCCTATTGAGGAATACAGGAGATTGTTGAGTGTGGATCATGGGCAGAGCTTAGGTTTTATATGGCGAAGAATTTAGTAAATATGAAAAATAATAATAATACCCAGAATGGTCCATTGACAAATCCCCACATTCCTACTCGTCTCTGCACGAGTGTAAAGGGAGAAAAATAAGTAGAAAAGATGAGGCCTTGCCAAGTCCATTGACAATTATGGGTATTATGATACAAATACTGGGTTTTGTGAAAAACCTGATGGTTTGACATTATATGCAGTATAAAAAAAAGGTTCCTTTATGGAATTACAAAAATAAAGTTTTTGTGTGGATCAAGTGACTTAATGTATATATACAGGTTTTAAATGCCGGGATATGTACAATGCTTAAAATATATATGTACCGGTATGTTATCGTGGGAAAATGAAAATTTTTCTGATTTGATAACATGTTGGTTTTATACAATAATACGCGATGAAATATATCCAGATGAAAATTAACCAAGTTTGGTGATTCTTGGTATTGTGGGGTCAACAATCAACACAAGGGTGATGCGTTTTGGCTCCACAACACCAAGTCTCATAACTGAAGTTGTGTAGCGTCTGCTGCACAGTCGGGTATAAGGTATAAGTCAAGGTGGTATTCAGTGTTACTGTTGACTAGAAACATGGTAATTTTCACGAAAATATACAAAAATGGGATGTATACAACCTGTTGATTATGGATAACTAATTTGACTAAAACTCATAAATAGATGTCATGGTTGAGCTTGAAAAACAGTGGTAAAGGTGATGAATCTTATAGCACCTAGAGAGGCGAGCCAGAAGGGTATTTTGGTGTGTATCTCATAAAATTCATCAAAAATCATAAATTAATGTCACAATTGTGTCTCAGCAATTTGGGTCTAAAATATGGTTATACAAAAATTGGTTTTGAAAAAGTGTCTATTTGTGTCTCTTGAAGTGTCAATTTGGGTGCTGTTGGGAAGTAGGCTTTGGTGTCCTTATGGTGATATTGTCATTTTGTGGCCTGAAAAGTGCCATGGCGAGCTACTGGTTATAATTTGCCATGTTGTTTTGGTGTTGCTTGTTTCCGGACTTGATGGTACTGGTCCTTTCTCCTTGGGTTTGGCCTCTGGCACTGAAGGAAACGATGCTCTGTTGGTGGTAGGCCTGTTGAGGAAACAGCAGGAAGAGGAGACAATTCATCGACCTATAGTTTGTCTGTTATGGGTTGCAGACAGGCCACGGTCAATACAGAAAAAGGACGTGAGATCAATATCATTTTGTTAACGTACAAAACCTAAGTACAGAGCTCAATTGATTTATTTGGCTTAGCGCGGGTCCTGTATCCAGGGACGCTATGGTCATTTTATCTAAATTCCACCAGGTGGTGGTAGTGAGCTGGTGCTGCACCATAATGGCGAGAATCAGATAAGTTATGGGGATTAATACAGGTATGACCTGCTCAGGTCGACTCCTACCTGTCTCAAATATCCTGACAAGAACTCTGTTGATGCTGATTGAAGGGAAAATTAAAATTTTTGGGCCGAAATGGGGGGGAGAGAAAAAAAAAAAAATTTTCCTGTGTCGCCAAAAAAAAAAAAATTTTGATCCGGGGTGCTATAAAAAGGCACTCGTCCGTCTGTGATGTCATAATGTTGCATAATCGGCGTTATGGAAGTTTACGAGGTAGACGTTGTTTTGCCTAACGGCACCGTGTTGCACATAATCATTACCATGACGGGCGGATTGTAAGTATATTTTGACTTACAAAAGGGTGATATTTGAATTTTTGACAATTTTGAGGGTCGAGACATGGGACATTTTGGTCTAATCCACTTCTTGGATTGTGTTTCAGCATCACACAGATCCAGTGGATAATTGTCCCGCCCGGGGGTATGCCGAATGGCTACTGAGGTAAGTCCGATCTGAGCAAGTTAAAGTCTGAACATGTGCTAATGTTGTTGTTGTGGTAGAGGTGCCAAGTGCGGATGTCACATGACCGATGGTAGTCATGGTGACGGCCGTGACGTCCGTCAGTTTCGGTAACTAAAACGAAACCAAGATGGCGCTGGGCTGCCGCGTATGGCGCGAAAGTTGTTCCTGCCACATACATCGCTTGGGCCAGACGTTGCAGCCGGTGCCAACATTGATGAACATCAGTGTAGGCCAATCTATTGTGTTAGTTAGGCTTAGTTGTGGCTATGATGTTATTTAGCTCACTGTGTTTTTAGGCGTCTTGCGGAGGCTGGTGGGTTCAGTGTGGGGTGTGGGGGGGGCGGGGGTGAAGGGTAGGCTAGATGGGGGGGCGATCCCCACATAAGCGTCTTTGCGGCGTATGTGTGGGGGCTACCTGCCATCCCCACATAAGTGTGATGGTATCTTCCAAACGCTACTGACATTTGGGTATAACCTTGGGACGGTCCTAAGTTATATGATTGTGGGGGTGGCCGGTAGTTAATGAGGTGGGATGGTGGTTTCCATCATGAACCAAAGCCGGCCATGTTGGAATGGTGAGTCGAAATTTTACCTACCATAGACTATGTATGTGGCCCTCTCGGCCAGGTTGAGTTTAAACATATATAGATAGTTGGGACACTGGGCTTCTTGGGGTTTAGCAGAGCCCTATATGCTTGCCGCCGTTTGGGCCCGAGCCTTCTATCTGGTATGCTCTCCTGGATCGGGGGACGATGCCGTGGCTAAACTCGCCGGGCATTCACTATTACAGCGTGGGGACACCTGTTCTATAAATAGAGCGGGTAATTCCCCCGTTGTTATGGTTACGGGTATACTGGCAAAACAGTTTGTTTTGATTTTGCCAGTGCACATGTACTCTACTGCAATAGTGACTCATACGAATTTTGATTTGGGGGGGAAATGGGGCTTGGGTGGTTGAGTGGGGGGGGGGCTTGGTTTTATGTGAGAGAAAAAGGTGGGGTGTGGGGTGCGGTGAATTTTGGGAATTTTAGGTTGGAAAAATGAGAGGTTTTATACAAAATTTCGGGGGGTCTGTTGTTTGGGGTGAGTTGCTAATAGGGCACTGGTAGGCATGATTTCTAAAATAGACTAGCTTGTTAGGTTAATCTATGGCTAGTAATTGATGTGTTTTTACCCTGACTTTGTAAGAGGTTTAGTGACTAGTGAGCTAAGATGGTTCAATACAGTGGTGGGGGCGTTTGGCTTGATAACAGTGAACAGCTTGCCAAACAGATCCATGGCCTTGCTCCTATTTGCCATGTGGGCCTAGAAGGCTATGGATGGTCCACCCTGGGGTGAATCCATATGACTCTGGTGCCTTAAGGCTTAAAAATTAGTATTAAATAAATGGGTAATCTAAGGTAGGATGGGTTGTGTGTGGGGTGTGTGGGGTGTTGCCAAAAGGTTGATAAGTAAGATCTAAAGTGGTCAGGTCGTCGTAGAAAGGCATGAAGTGGACTGCGAATTCAACTATCACATTTTACAAAGCACTCTGGGCGCACACTACCATTGGCATGTAATGGGTATCTGGGTCACATGATGGCATAATCCATCATTGTCATGCTAGAACGATTGATGACGCTACTAATGGACACATAAGACAAAAACCTACCTGGGCTGGTTGCATGGCAGCCTCGGCATTTGGCCCTGTGGTCTCCGGATACTTGCTCCATATGGTGACTGGGTTTGGTAAGTTTGGTATATTGTTTGGGAAGTGGGAAAGATGGGGGTAGGGTGAGGCTTATAAGCACTTCATGAGGTTGGCTAATTCCTCATTACATGCCTCCCGATGAGGTATGTCTCGCCCATATATGGCGCGGGGCCTAGCTATTGGTTGTTTTGCATATAACTGGCCGGTGATATGCAAATTTAAGGGGTACCTTGACCTTTAGGTACGGATGATCAAAGGATGATCTGAATATTGTAGTAAGGTTGGTGGGGTAATGGCTGTGTGCACTTGTTCCTGTTGTGATAACACAGCAGGGAACTGTGCTGAACTATTTGATTAAGTGTCTCACCAAACATTCCAGTACCAATGGTAAACAGAGGTATAAACACGGATCAGGATGCAAGAGAACTGCGCTCCTACAGTAGGCCGTCATTTGGTAATACCTTAGGGTATAGAGGAGCCCTGAGCTTGTAACAAACCGGCGCATGCATGCCCCAATTTAATGGGACACAAACCGAGGGTACGCTGTGACCGTGGGTAATTTATGTGGCGTGCCAACCAGATCATCCAGTTTACGGCTGCCTGAGCCTTCAGAAAATTAAATAAAATTTTTGGCAATGTCACCCACTTAGTTGTAGTACTAAGGTTTTGATGTGTTGGAGGGAATAATTGGAATTTTGTGGAAAAATAAAACATAAAAAAAAGGTGAATTTGGTGGTTCTAATGAGTACTCTCCATTGAAATAATATATGGGAAATGGAGAGGGAACATCTATTACACGAAGAAAATATGCCTATAGTGTCTAAGTGGTTCTATGTATGTCTGTTTTAAGGGTGGTAAGAAGGTTACCATGGGTGGGTTTGTTAGGAATAATAAATTGGGGTGTAGAGATGGGGTGGGGGCGGGGGGGGAGCAATGCCTATACTCTGACTATAGACGTTGTAGGATGTTTTTGGAGGAAAAGGGGTTTTATCAGCCAGTAACACTGTGAGTCTAAGGTTCCTAACATATTTCAAAATGTGTGCTTGCTATTCTATCAACCATTTCTGGTTAATAAAAACAAGGAGGCGCCAGAATCAACGAGAGCTCTATACAAGTGGTTGTCCATGTTAACAGATACTGCACTCTTAGTCAATTCTGTATCAACGAAAAATGGCCTTACCTTGCTGTCCATATTGACCAGACTTGCTTTTAGGCTCCAGAATAGAGGTATCCTGGCTGTGCTCCTCATTGTCAGTGCAAGAGTCCTGGAGGTGTGAGAGTCAATTGAGAGTTAACTTCTGGAGTAGTGGTGGGCGGTCGTGTGGTCGGGTCCTGTAGGGTGGGGGGCGGTGACTATAGGTGCTGTAGTTCCGTTCCCTGAATCCTAATCATTGCGGCTGCTTCTGGGCTGTCGCTGTAAGCACCAGATCGTGGCGCTGTATAGCTCCTACCAGGGGTGGTGTTCCTTGGGGTGTCGGTGGGTACAGCTGGGTCATTTTGAAGGCGTCAGGTGATGAAGTTTGCCTCTGGAGGTGGTGTGTATTATCACTTGTGGGTTGGTTGGGCGCGTCTAGCCCAGGTGATGTAAAGGTGCGTTGTTCTGAAGCTGGCTCCTTAGGTGATGTCTCACTATTGCTCATGTTTAATGAGAGGTTGGTAGTGGGATATTCTTGGAGGGTTCATCCACCATCGTGTCAACGGACGGTTACATGTGGTGAAGTGAATGTACACGGAATCCAGGGAAGTTCAGTTGATCCTTTTATTGCATAGCTGACATGAGTGTTTCATAAAGGTGGTAATAATGATAACACTCGCCAAGATCTAAGCTCTGCATCCGATCCTATAGCTCAACCTGTCGTAGGTTCTAGGTATAGGTGTAAGGTGTAAGTTGGGAGAGATGATCTTAGAATAGATAGCTTAGAATAGATAGATTGGGAGCTGCTCAAGCTACCTTATATACTGAGGGCCTGAGCAGCTCACAGTGTTGTGAAATGTTCTGTACATGTGGCTCAATAGAATAGTGACACATGTCATAAGGAGAGAGTGCCACCTGTGGGTAGATTATGTTAATGAGGATTGAGAGGAGATTGTGAAATATCCTCTCATTCCAAATATGGCACCACGGGTGGATCGCACTTCCTCCAGTTGGACTGAGTAGATAAGGTTGGAATGTTATTACATCCTTGTACCTTATGTCACAGAGTCCAATGTGATGACTAAAGGATCCTGGTTCCTATTGAGGAATACAGGAGATTGTTGAGTGTGGATCATGGGCAGAGCTTAGGTTTTATATGGCGAAGAATTTAGTAAATATGAAAAATAATAATAATACCCAGAATGGTCCATTGACAGTAATAAGAATGTTTTCAAGCAAAATTGCCTGTTTCTAGTTACCATGGTAACCATTCTGTCAATCAAAATTTAGAAATGTACATGCTAATTTCTTGGAATTTTCATCAAGAATCTGAAACTGAAATTAAAAATTCCTAATAGATCAAAATCTATGATAAAAATCACTATATATCATTAGGTATTTTTTTTATTATAAAAAAAATGCTGATTTATTATGATTTTAGTGATTATTATGGTTTGTAATGCATTTAGAGCCTAATTTTCATTTTCATATATGAGCAACAAGCAATGTTCAAGGAGGGACTGACATAACTACTAGGACTATTTTAGCCAATCATGTCTCATTTTAAAGATCTTGAGATGAACTTTGATAATAAATTCCCCTGCAGAGGGGTGTTTTTGCTTACTTGGTCACAGATACAGGTTACAAATCAATGCATACAATGAAGACCATACTAATTCTATTCATAATATGGTATGGCCCCATATATTAACAAGTCTGTCCAGGAAAACAAACATACATCCACCTGATTAGAAGTGAACATGAATCATCCAGACAGCATCTCACCTTGTATGATGTTCCTGCCCTGAAGAAAAAACTCTTTACCTCATTTACTACTTACCTATCAAGACTAACAGGTTCTTCAGCACAGACGAGCCCATGTATGATGGCATTAAGCTCACTGAATGTAAACTGGTTGCTGCCCTGGACTTCCACAAACTGGTTCAGGAGGAACTTAAAGACCTCCACATTCCCATGTTTCATACCCATACAGTACACCAATGGGCGTAAATCTGGATCAATGCTATAGTCATAAAAGAATATCATTTTGAGTTATTATTTCTTTATCAATCTCAATTGTGAATTTGAAGATAATTGAAAGGTAAAGTTTTGACAGGGATAATCAATGTAATCTATAGACTTATTCTTGTACTGTTAAAGAGAATATACATATATATCATCATAGTCATAGTTCATTATTATTTTCTGTATATTTCATCACTAGATGTCAAACCCCTTTAGTGCCATAAATATAACATACGGATTTTCGGTCAAGGATGACTGGCTTTGAGCTACAAGGTTCCTCAGTTGTTCGAACTGCTTTAAGGCCTCCAGAACACAAGGCTGATACTGACTACTACAGGCTACTGTCAGGGCAAGCACTCTCTGCTGTCTGTAAAAAAATCATGTATCTTAGTATCTGGGATCCTATGTTTCACAGGTAAATTCACAAAATCTAGATGGTCTTATAATAAGAGGTGTGCCTCATACAGGAGGTAGAGTATGGTTCTTAATTCAAGAACACACCTATCAGAAGGTATATCAGTTGTTCGGGCAGTCCAACCAAGCCGGTTGTATGTTGGTAGCACCAGCTCTAAGATATAACTCTGAAGAAGGAGAAGACAGTTCACATTCAATATGTTGTGGGTAATGTAATCCTTCAGTCTGATAAAAAAAAAAGATTATATGACACATCTTAATCAACAATGAATACATGGATATCTAAAACTTTAAGTTTCTATCTAAAGATCTATACAAGGGATATACACCAAACAGTAGATACATCTAAAACCTAAATTAATCAAATTGGTGAGAAGTAGACTCACACTGAACAATGGATAGGAGGGCGTTCCACGCAGTAGCTGTGAATAATGCTTCACTCTGCCTGTGAAGAAGGGTTTAAACACAACATTTTCTGTTTCATTCACAAGAAAACGGGTACTATGTAGAGCCCGCACCTCATCTGTGTAGCCCTGACTGCATAAAGAGAATAAACCATTGAGATGTATGATACCGGCTACTCAATCATTGTATCAAAAATACAGAACCTTAAGATATAGGGGATGAGAGCATCACTCGCTCTTTTGATATCCCCAGGTACTACTACCCAAAAATTAGCCAACCAGTCTAGTCTACTCCCATTGTCCAGTTGAATGGTGTCATTCAAATAATCCTTCACACAGATGCTAATGCCTCAATATATACTTCAAGAATGATGTCAAACACTTATATATACATACATTTAAGATTCAAGACCTGTTACTAGACAGAAATTTCATGAGAGTTCAAATTAAAGACTTTTGTTTCATTATTGATTTAAGTTACCTTGCTAAAGCAAATGCATCATCAATTATCTCAGACCGGCTTTCAACTGGGATTAACTGAAAAGAAATAAAAGTAGAAGTACTACTAAAGATGGAACTCAAACCAAGTTCAGGTGGTCACTTACTTCAGCTAGAATTTCTTTTGTTCTTGAACAAAACTAATTTGAAATAGTGCCTCAGTGAGGTTTGAGACAGTGCAGTAATCTTGATCTCATTTATATCAATTTGGTGTTTGTGTAGCATATTAGAATGCTGAAGTTGGAATAACTAATACATTAAACTGTTTCCTGAATTCAGCATCCCTGACATGTAAACACATGCATTTGCATAGTCCAGGGAAATTCCTTGCATCAAATATATGACTTTTATAATTATCCATGTATAATAACTTACAGTGTGGTCCTTATCTAGTTGATCTACAATGGATGTCCAAGTATTATCATCATACCAAACTCTGTAGTATCCTTGGAAAAAGATATTAGCCAACTTCCAACCAGTCACTTCAGAGTCCTGGAAATTTACTGTCAGGAAAGAAATCATGGAATGTTTAATAGTCAGACACATAATTATGTTGAGTATAATGTGTATGCACATACCTCTGTACCATTTATTTGATATTAACATTGAGATTTTATTGATTAAGTGGAAGTACCTTGATTATAAAATTTATTTCAGAAGTAATGATTTCTTACCAACATCATCCCTGTATATCCAACTCATTGTATAGCCCTGGCGGTGTAGTAATTGCTGGTTTGCATAAGTGAATGGGATGTACCAGGAGTAGTTGCTAGAAATACATAGGGGTTTAATCCACAATTATTAAAATACAATCTATTATTGTTCAGCATTGAATGGAACTGCTCATCTGTACCATGTGCTACATTCTAGCCAATTCTGACAGAGAGAAATAAGTTGAAATAATTTTTATGTTTATTTACTTTCATTCAAAGTAATCAAATCATTTTTAAATACCAGGGTCTCTTCAAAGGGTTGACTAATTTGGTATTACAACATCAGTGTAATCAAGATAATTCTTTAAGGGAATATCGCTTTAGCTTTCTCCCAGATTTATAGAAATAAGTAAATAAACCTACCTGAATGGAGGAAGATAGTCTGTTTCACCCTCTGGGAAGTCTACAAACCGTGACTGTTTGACTCTGATGCGACCAGCCAGAAGGTCTGTCACCTCCAGAAGGGGGTAGTTAGCCTGGTCTAACCATGATCTGGCAATCTCAGCCAAGGTAGCACGTGACTCATCCCAAGTCACTTGGTTGTCAGCCCTAGCTTGCTATGTCAATAACAGGTTAAATTTCATCATTTCCCAGAATCTATAATTATGCTACCCAGTGGCCACAGAATGCTGAATCAACATTATTTCATGGTTGATTAACATTAGGGTAGAGTGATTGATTGATTTGTGTTTTACAGCACTTTAGCGGCACTAAGTGGCTATCCCGTGCTTCACAGGTTGATAATTTAACAGAGGAATGTGTCAGTGCCCGCGCATATGTGCACCACACATCCTGAGGGGATAGGAAAGAGGAGATATGTGAGCCAGCAAGCAGAAAGGACAGTTACTGCGGGATTTAGTACCAGATTTAGCCACCAGGGGGCACCACTATGGAATAGAATAGGAAAAATATGACTAAAAATGTTATAGGCTACTTTTTTATGGAGAATTCAATGATTTTTGATGAAACGTTCTATTTTGGGTGGGAAGGTTCCAAATTTGGCATGTAAAAAGAATGTTTTGGGCCAAGATAGGCATTTTTGTTGATTTATGTTCCCATGGAAACATGATTTCCATTCTAAATAGGAAAATCAATGATCCCATTTGAAGGAACATCTCACAAGGTTTACTATGGTGAAAACAGAATGAAAATACCATTTCTAGATCAAAAGTTATGGGCAAAAGAATAAAAATGTATACGAATTTAGCTAATTAGCATAAATTATGCTAATTAGCTATATATCTCATGACCAATTAGACATAGAGCTTATTAACATTCTTGAAATGGTCACACCTACCCATATCTAGGAAGCCATTCCTCCAAAACTGACAGGAGTATCTTCTCATGCTATGTATCACTGTAAAGCTAGTGATTTGAATTTTAAAGTTGACATTTAGCACGGAGCACCCTTTCTCCTTGCCTCTACACATATAGACCCTTTTAAGTGGGCTAGGGAAGCCCGTGGACCTAAGTCCTGTTGAAGGTTTGTCCTGCTTTTGGTACTCTTTGGACCAGGCTGATCAGTACATAAGCAAGGGCGGAATTTGTTGACCCTCCAAGCCCCATTTGGAGGGAACCTTGAGTCGTCCATGTACCTTGAGTCGGCCACTTTGCATGTATATAGTGCCAAATTATTATTATCAATGACCACCTTAGAGGATTTTAAGCTATTTACATTTATAGAAGATGGGAAGATGCAGCACCTGCTATCCTTCCATCTCTGGCTTTTCTGAGTTTATTACCGTCAACAAGCTGTCAATGACAGCATGTTTGGGGTTACGTGCATGCAAATAGGGATAGGTTTCTGATGACCTGTAAGCCACTTATATATAAATATTGAAGTGCAACTAATAAATGAGGATAAACTTGAAATAATGTTCAAGGAACAGAGTTAACCTTGACTAAATATTGTATATTGATTACATTTACACTCTCTAAATTATCAGTAAACTGGAAATCTGCCCTTTCCGTGCATCAAGTACATGATAGACAGCCCCTACACACTAGTTGATTCATGATATGATGTGGCCGACTCAAGGTACTGGTGGCCGACTCATGGTACTGATGAAGAGAAATACACACCACTTGGGTAATGAAGGCTTACAGGGCCTGATAGACATGGGCATAAGAGTTGTAACCTCATTTACTGGAAAGACAAACATTTCAGGATAATTTTCATTATCATTTTTTGATGCTCCATACAGGTTAACCTACTATAGCACAGCTCCTAGAAGAATTCTTAGGTTGCACAGAGGGCCAAGTCACTTTACCCTATTTTAATGTTGATTCAACTTTATGTGTCCATTGAGTATTACTGCTGCAGCATGAAGGCCCCAAAAGGTGAACACCCATCACCAAGAAAGAAACATTATACACCATACACCATTGGAAAGCTCTAAACTTGTAGATTTCAGATATGGTGGGTGTAATAAAATTAAAAAAAAGCAACAGTATTTTTGATGAATTAGATCCTAAGGAAAAAAGTTTTTAATAATTTTTAATTCAAAGTGAATCATTTAATTTTCAGAAAAACTAGTTTACCACAAAAATAATGCCTCTACCTTTGTGTCCTATGATTTAAGATATAAAAGGCATCATAATCATCAATGTGACATCTCAGACTAATTAGGTCAAAGGTCAAGATGCAAATATACATATATACCGTATTCGATCTAATAAGTGGCCAGGGCACTGAAACTTTTTTACTTCCATAACTAAGAGCAACTTAGTCATGGAACATGGACCAATCAACTTCTTCCAGAGATAAAATATTTGAGTCTAACTAGGTCAGTATGTTGGCTTTCATATCGGAAATATAGGTCAACTTATAGGGAATCAGTAGCCTATTTTCATGATAGCGTTTTTTGATAGGATTTATTATATAAATTGAAAAGAGTGTGCTTGTGAGGTAGTCCTCCTAGAGCAATGCACCAGACTTATCTGATGCATTTGATGACATCACCATACTATGGTGTCACTCAGCACAACAAAATATTGCGTGATACAATATTATTATGCAAGGTTCTGTTCTATCAAATGTGGAGAGTTTTAACTATCTGGGTGTAATTATCGATAGCGACTTAAATTTTAAGGTGCACTGTAAAAAGGTTGAGCTGATGGGTATATCAAAGTTGAAACAGTTGCGTAATATTGTAAAATATTTGAATCATGAAAATGCACTATGCATCTACAAAAAAATGGTTTTGCCCATACTAGTGTAGGGGCCGGCATCGTTGTATATATATTAGTGCGGTTCATCCGAGAGACGTGTTCGTGTGGTGCTCGTTCCTTCTATGCCAACTAGGTGTCGCTTTGCGATACCCGGCTGGTACAAGAGGGGGCAGCACCATGCCTCGTGTCCAGCTTCTACTAAGAAGCCGGACGAGCCGCAGAAGGGGGACTGGACGTGGTCCAGTCAAGACGTTCAGTTATAGACAG
Organism: Acholoe squamosa; assembly: GCA_949317995.1. NCBI lineage: Eukaryota > Metazoa > Annelida > Polychaeta > Phyllodocida > Polynoidae > Acholoe > Acholoe squamosa. The sequence continues at coordinate 35,926,693 of OX439051.1, forward strand.
CATACAGAATTGAATAAAGTCCTACCTGAGAGGTAGGGGTATCCGGGGCTTTGCCCAACCCGAATCACTCGTGTTGTGTTGGTGTCTTTAGTGATAAGCGAGCCAACGAGCCACCCAACACATAAGTCGATACGAACCATTACACTGGTGCCGTGACCAGTTGGTTCGGGGGTGGAGCGCGGCCAAACAGCCGAAAGCCTCGGTAAACCCGATGCGGGTCCCTCAAGCCCTGGGCTAGAGGGATTCGAAGAGGATGGCTTTACATCCCAGCATTTGTTGTTAGACTGGCAACCGGGTCAACAACATGTGTTCAACCCGGAGGGTGTCCAGACTGTTTTCTCTACACCCGGTCTAGCAGACGGTGCCACAAGAAATGGGGACGGCATTGTTAAATTGTATCCGGGCACACCTCAACAGTTTGCCTCGGATACAGGATTGTTCAGGGGGGTACTAAGACCCCCTACCTTGAACTTGAGCGATTGGTCTCAAGTATTGACTAGTAGACGCCAGCTGGGACCCATGGTCCCTGCAAGCTCGGCTAGTAATTTGGACACACCAGAAGCCCAAGGCCCTATGCAGTGTACCGCCACTCCTACTGGCGCTGCATTGGACGGGGCAACCGGGGTGGCCCCATTAATGACGTCGTCGGATCATGATAGCGACAATAGTAAGGCTGTAAAGGATCCAAAGGTTCCTACAGCAACCCCGAAGACTAGGCCCTGGGAGACCCTACCGAGAAGCTCGGAGATGCACTCCCTAGGCCTATCTCTGGACGAAGGCTTGTCTGACTCCATGTTTAACCCTGGAGGCAGCCGCAAGTCGATATACGGACGTCGGATGGGCCCCGGGTATAAAACTACTTCGGCCTATTTGAAAGCCAAAGAGCAGGTAGAGCTACAGGCTAAGAGGCAGCATGAACAATTCATGGCAGCCCAAACGAAGATAGAGGAAGAGACAAAAACTCGGATCGGTAAGCTCCGTTCCGTGGAACAGGAGGCGATTCTAAAGGAATCCGACCTCAAATATCGTTTATCTTCTGTAGCCCACCGATTGGAGCGAAAGGAGGAAGCCGAGAAAGAGAAGGATAAAAAGTTGGCTGAGCTGGAGCTCGAGGAAGCCAATAGACTCAGAGCAATCGACAAGGCTAGAGCCGAGGAAGTTGCTAAGGCCCAGGATGTAAGTAAATTACAATCCGAGTTGCATGCCATGGAGGAAAAGTTGAAGAAACTTCAGCTCCGTAAAGCGGAGACAGAAGCCAGGTTAATCTCGGAACAAGCCGAGATCCGGAGGGAGACCAGTGAATATCAGCGGTCTCAAAAGGAAAAAGGTGAAAAGTATCATTTATTAAAGGATACTTTAAAGCGGGAGGCAGTAGCCGCCCAAGAAGAGCGTAACCGAGCTGTTGCAGATTCGATCCGAGATCTTGTCAGAAAATGCACAGCTAAGGGAGGAGCAGCGAAACCTTACTACGGATGTAGCTACCCTCACAATAAATAAGTCTGCTATGGAGAGTTATTTACAGGAACAGGAGCAGACGAATGCTCCTCCGGCGAGTAAGGATTTAAACCCTAACTCAACGTTTGTTAAACAAGGAGACCCAGTTTCCTGTTCAACACCTAAGCATCCGCAGTACAATCCCTTTGTCAACTACAATGCGACGCGGAATGTAGATCAAGGGGGAGTTTTCATCAGAACCCAAGACAAGCACGGCCGAACTAGTAGAGTCCGGATAAGTGAGGTCCCGATAGTCCATAACTTAGACCCGGACTTCGTGCCTAGGGATACTTCCGACACTAGTGCGGAAACTAGTGGATTCCACATACACGTGGATCAGACAGAAGATGTCGGATTGGGAGCTGGTAACACCAGCAACCAACAAACTCCACCTAACGGTGGTAATCAGCCAAACCATGCGGGCCAGCCGTCCGATGGCGGTCACCAGGGTGGCACTAACCACACTGGAGCTCAGGGTGGGCACGGTACTTCGGGTAACGGCCCCAACGCAGGTAGCGATGGTGCCTCGGGTACCGGCCCTAACCAAGGGGGTGGTGGCTATACGAACTACAGTGGTACACAGTGGACGTATAACCAACCACCACCACCGCCACCACCAAACAATACAAGCTTTGGTGGAATGGGAGGCAATCGAACCTTGAATGAAAACAAGGCAATTGAATGGAGTAAACAACAATGTTCTAGATTGATGTATGCTCACAATTCAGCCCGAAGGGTAGCCGTGATTCCTAAGGAATACGACGGTACTCGGCCATGGAAAGAATGGTTTGAAGATTTCATCGATGTGATGAACTGCAGTGGAGCAATGGCGGACCTGGTATGGTCTCGTAGGAAGTTTTGAGCAGTTAGTTGAATCTGCGAGCGGACTATTGTGTAACATGGTCAAGGAGGATCCGATGGTCCGCTTTAAGAAACGTACACAGAAGCATAACGAAGCTTTCAGAGCATACAGTATGGAACTGCATGCCCTGCTAAGTAAGGCCAGACCCAGTACAGAAAACCAGGACTGGTATATGGATGATTTGATCACACAATTCGTCAAGGGTCTGAGAGACCGAGACGAGCAAATTGCTGCGAGAGATGCCTGGAAGGAAGGCATAACATTGCACGGCATATTTAATGGTATAGATATGGCCGTGAAGAAGCGAACCATGCTAGCCGGAGACATCCCGAATACCACAGATTAGGCTCCACTAGCATCGGTAGTTCAGCGATCCGAGATAGATAATACCCCGGATGATTTTGAACTGATTGACATCGAGCAGGAGGACAGCACCTTTTGCTCGATGCAGCTTAGGAAGAATACTTCAGGTAGGAAGTACATTCCGAGGAAGGCGTTTAGTAAATCGAGAGATACTAAACCGCCATCCGAGGTCATGAGTGACCCGAAAGTTGGTGGGAAGGCAATTAGGCCCTCTGACAACGCTGATAAAGCGAAGGGTCAGCCTCCGGACATGACCAAACTTATGGAGGATATGTGTAAGAAAATTACAGATGCCCTCCAAGCCAGCCGGCAGAGACCCAGAGTAGATCGCCGGACGGTTAAGTGTTTCAGGTGTCAACGTATGGGACACTATTTGTCTGAATGTACCGCTGCTAAGCCGGTAATGGCTGCCTTCTATGAAGCCGAAGATAACGGCGAAGGAGAATAGAACGCTATGGATTCCACTGATGTGGGAAACTAGTGGGGGTTGTATCCACGGCATTGGGTATAACCCCAGGATGGAACGAATGCCAAAATGCTACCGGGGGTAATCTGGTGGAAGATTTCGAATCAAATTCACCTGGAGGCCGGGTGGCTGTGGGTGCGCACCCCTGCACTACGGCCGGGGACCCTAGTGCTTATGTGTACGGTGGCGAACATATGGAGGCGAGTGGCCGCACTGGGGGAGAGGAAGGATGGATCAAGGAGTTGATTCGAGTGTGTGGGACACGCCTTCCCCCAAGTCATCCGTGTCTGGAATTTTTGAGAGGACTCGGATTGAATCTTGGTGATTCGGGAGACTTTCACCAGTTTACCAGCAACCCCTCCCCTTTGGGAGGGAGACGGTGGTATGTACCCATATCTGTGGAAGGCCGGGTAGGGGAATTCTTAGTGGATACTGGAGCCAGCCATTCCTGTGTGTCCAAGAGATTCTTCGACTCGGTGGCCAGCAGTCATGAGAACCTCAAAACGGGGGTAAATGCTTGCACGGCCGATGGAAGCAGTATGCGTACTTTTGGTAGGACGTTTATGCCTATCCGCATAGGAGGCAAAGAATTCGTTCTTTCGCCGACTATAGCAGAGGTTAGTGATGACGGAATCCTCGGATTGGATTTTGCAAGCTTATATGGGGCCGTCTTGGATCCCAGGGATGGTATGATGAGTATACGGAACCCGTATGGCTTGCATGTCCAGTGCGTATTGAGACAGGTGTCTTCGGTTGCATCAGTGATACACACGGTGAAGATCCCACTGGGTACCACTTGTGATGTCCTTTGTGGCAGATCAATGGCCCAAAGGAATGAAACTGGAGTCTTTGAACCCGACATGGTATATTTATCAAGTATCGGGTTGGACTCAGTGGACACATTGGTGGCTAATGCAGCATGGTCTGTATTACCCATAACTAACCGAAGTGGTTCGGTGGTTTACTTGAAACGAGGCGACAGTGTGGGAGAGATGAGTTCGGTAGAACACGTCGCCGAGGCCAGGTTCAATAAACCACTAAACCCTGTTAGTAAGCATCCTTTGAATGAAGAATTTCAGAAACTGATTGAACAATCAGATTTACAGAATACGGAGGATAAGGAATGCCTAGCGAAACTCCTACGGAGTTACGAGAGTGCTTTCGGTAGGGAAGGAGGACCGGTAGGCAGATCCGATAAGGTGTTGCACACTATAGATGTGGGCGATGAGAAACCTTTTAAAATCCCGTATCGCAGACTTCCTCTTAAGAAGAAGTTAATCTGTGAACAGGAAATACAAAAGCAGTTGGACCTAGGGGTCATCGTGCCGAGCTCGAGTCCCTGGTCCTGCCCTGTTTGTATGACCACTAAGAAAGACGGTACAATCCGCTTTTGTGTAGATTACCGAAAATTGAACGGTATGACAAAGAAGAACTCGTATCCTCTGCCTAGGATAGACGAGACATTAGATAGCTTGGGTGGGAACCAATGGTTCTGTATCTTGGATTTGCAATCCGGGTATTGGCAGATACCGATGCACCCCAATGACATAGAGAAAACCGCGTTCTCTAGTCATATGGGGCTATTCGAGTATAATGTCTTGCCCTTCGGATTGTGTAACGCCCCTGCTACATTCGAGGCCATGATGGAATCCTTTTTGAGCGACCTTTTGTGGAAGAAATGCTTAGTCTATTTGGACGATGTCGTCGTGTTCGGCAAGTCGTTTAAGGAATGCCATGCAAATCTGCAATTGGTACTCGACCGGATACTATCCAACGGCCTAAAACTTAAACACAAGAAATGTAATCTGTTTAAGAAAACAATTACATACCTGGGAAGGATCATCACCCCTAACGGAGTGAGTGCGGATCCGGAGAAATTAGAAGCTGTAGAGAATTGGGAACGACCCACGGGTGCTAAGGAGGTGAGATCATTTCTAGGATTTTGTTCCTACTTCTGTGATTTCATACCGAATTACTCTCGTGTAAGTTTTCCAATGCAGTGCTTAGCTCACTGGACCCCGGGTAGGGCACGGGACCCATTCCCATGGACCAGCGAGCAAGAAGAATCTTTTAATAAAATAAAGGATTTGTTTAGAAATACACCCGTATTGAAATATCCCACTCCCGAGGGACATTTCATATTAGACACAGATGCGAGCAATGATGCAATCGGGGCGGCTCTCTCTCATGTCCAGGATAGAGTCAAGGTCCCACTAGCATTCGCTAGCAACACGCTAAGCAAGACCCAGCGTAATTATTGTACCACTAAACGAGAACTCCTCGCGGTAGTGGTGTATACGAAGAAGTTTAAGCATTTCCTTTGGGGGACTGACTTTACTTTACGAACCGACCATTCGTCTCTAAGATGGCTCCTTAACTTTAAGGACGCTGAGGGGATGATTGGACGATGGTTAGCTCATCTATCCGAGTTCGGATTGGAGCATAAACAAATAGAGCACCGGCCCTGTGCTAAACATATTAATGCGGATGCCTTGTTGAGGCGACCCGTCCGAAAGTGCCAGAATGCCACTTGTGAAGACTGCTGGGCCCACAATGCTGTGGTAGCTGGGTTGGTATTTAATTATATCACTCCCCGCATCCCCTGGGAGGAGGCTGTATGTAGCTATCTCGATTGGTCCCCAGAGACCATCAAGAAGTTCCAACAGTCGGATCCCACCACTGCGCGCATAATGGAATACCTACAGACAGGTATTAAACCGGCAAGGCCGTCGTTATCCCTAGAAGATAGGGAAACAAGGTGATTGATAGCTCAATGGACCGAGCTAGAGATCCGAGACGGCATACTGTGCAGGTGGAAGACTACTTCTACCAACGATAGGCTGTTACAAATAGTGATTCCCACCCCGATGAGGAGGGATATCATGTATTATTGCCATGGCCACCAAACTAGTGGTCATTTTGGTAAGAAGAGGTCGATAGAGCGTCTACAAAGACGTTAATACTGGCCCGGAATGAGAGGTGACCTACTTCGGTGGATCGCCACTTGCCCAGATTGTTGTAAAAACAAGCCGGGACCCGGCCTGGGAAAGCAACCCTTATCCCAGGAATTGTTTGGTGTCAGGTTCGCTCGAGTAGCGATAGACATCATCAGCGGAATTAAAACGACGCCCAGAGATAATACTTGCATGATGGTCGTAACCGACTATTATACAAAGTACACTCGGGTGTTTCCTCTTCCCAATCACAAAGCCGCCACATGCGCTGAGGCGTTTGTAAGAGGCTGGGTGCTTCATTTGGGTGTCCCCCTTATGATGCACAGTGACCAAGGAAGAGAGTTCGAGTCAGAGCTATGGCAGGAAATGTGCCATTACCTAGCCATTTGCAAGACCCGAACCAACCCATACCGACCACAGTCGGATGGACAGGTAGAACGGTTCAATAGAACCTTGATACAAGTGCTAAAGCCCCTGGTTAATACCCACCAGGACGACTGGGATGAACAGTGTGAGTTTGTAGTACACGCCTACAACAACACTGTCCATTCATCTACTAATTGTACTCCAAACATGCTAGTGTTCGGCGAGGACATCATAATGCCCGCCGACTTAGTGTATGGAGTGGTTGGGATAGACCCAGAGGCGCCCTGCACCGTGTTGTTTGTAGAGTCGTTAAGGGATAGATTCAAACAGGCATACGAGGCCGTTCGGAAAGAACTGCTGAAGAGTGCGAAATGGCAGAAGGTGGGTTATGACACCAATGCCAAAAGAATTCGTTTTAATGTTGGGGACAAAGTACTAAGGTACTACGAGCCGCTGGAACGGTTAAAGCTCGTAACGCCTTGGGAAGGTCCATTTAAAATTATTCGCATCATCTCCGAGTCCACGGTGATGATGGAGGACTGCCTAACCGGTAGGAAATGGAAGACGAATGTTGGAAAACTTCGGCCCTGGAAGGGACGCGAAGAGGCGGAGAGGGAGTTCGGTTACCATCCACCTGAGCCTGCATCTAGCAAGCCCAACGTGGTGGTACCCGGGAAACGCCCTAGAGGCCGGCCGAGGAAAGCGCCAGAAGCTGGGGGAGTAGTTAAAAAGAAGACGAAGGCCAGGAAACGACCTAATCGTAAGAAACGGAAAAATGTCTCGCTGAGTGAAGGCATTACGTATGGGAAAGGTCTCGCCGTGGCTAAGCGGGACCCGGAGAAGGCCGTATGTAAAGCCGGGAAGAATAAAATGCTAACCGAAGGAGTTAGACGCAGTCCCTGGTTGAGGTCTGCTGTAACCTAACTCAGTACACAACGAACATACGTTCCACGGCTAGGGATGCCGAACGCGCCCTCCCCGGGTAGCTGTATCCCGTGAGCGGCGGTGGGATTAACTGGTACATTCGCTTTGAAGCATTGTATGCACCGCCAAGCTCCAGACGATAGCACTCGGGTAGCAGGCCGTGTCTCGCATGTCGAGTCGAATGTTTGTTCGGATCTAGTTCGCTAGGTGGCGCCGCAGGTGCGGCGGGAAAGCGTAGAACTAGGTCACCGGATAGCCCTTGCGGGATCTCGCGAGACGAGAGGTCTGACATCATATTGTTCATAACTAGAGCGGACTCGTGGCGGTAAGACGCCACCCGTTTCGCTCCGGTTACTGTTTGGCGTTCAGCAGCCGGTAGCTGTGTGGTTAGCTCTGCTATACCTTCACCCTTTGTTGGACGAATCCTTCGGGAGGAGTCCAACACATTTGCCAATTTTTTAAATTGGAAGTCGCCCAACTGTGATGGCACAGGGGACGATTGACGCCGCGCGTCAAACCGCCAACGTTCAGTTGGAGGAAGGCGAGGACCCGACGGTCTCGTCTCGGGTTGAGGAGAGTATGGACTCCTCAACGGCGGTCCCTGCAAGGGGATCCGAAGTCGAGGAAGCAGCCCTCACGCTCTCTGGAATGTCGGCCGAGGTCACTGACAGAGAGAGGATGCCTCCTCCACCTCCTCCGCGCCCGGAGCCGACGTCTACAGCAACGGCTTCGGGTGATAACCTTGATGTCCTGGACATTCCGCTGTATCCTCCGGGATACAGAACACGCACTGAGTGAATGGCCCATGTGGACGTGGAGTCCGGTGTCGTGTACACCTCTTGGGGGACCTACATCCCCATGCATCCTTCTATGTTCGGATGCGGTCCCCACGCGGAAACACCCGGCCTGGCCGAGACCGTACCAGACGCCCACTGGGCACATCAATGTTGACTCAGCGTTGAAACAACGTTTGCAATGTTTGCATATCAACATTGATTTAGGGTTGAAATAGAGTTGAAATTGAAAGTTGAAACAACATACTCAAAATCAACTGTGATTCAACATATAACCATCAGCACTGATTCAATGTTTGTGTTTCTATGTTGACTCAACATTGTTTCAACAATGTTGAAACAACCTTGACAGTTGTTTTGTTGACATATCAACATTGAATCAACATTGTATCAACATTGAAATCAATATTGTTGATTCAACATTGACAAATCAATGTTGAATCAACATTGAGTTGACAACAATATTTCAACATTGATATGTGAACTGTTGACTGGATGTTGAAATGGTGATGGTTGACAACGTTGAAATACAAATATTGAAAAAGTGTTGAAAACAAGTTGATCAACACCATCAACATAACATCAACTGGTTGTCAATGTTGATGCAACATTGTGTGCCCACTGGGCGATTTCAAAACTCTGGTTATGGACTCGTGCACAGACGAGTTAGCAGAAAACATGCCTGTTTCCTGGCTCCGCAACTATAAACGGTTGGCGGAGGAGATGGCGGTCAACGAGAGCTTGGCCCGAGCTGTGCTGCTTTCCGAAGGCATTACCCGGAAGGCCGCTCAGCTAAGAGAGTCTGAATTCGACATGGATACAGACTCCACCGTCACACAGTCGTCGGTGGAATCCGGACGGGTCAAGCGATTGAGCCGTAAGCCAGCACCAAAGGGTCCTCTCACCGAGAGTGACCTGGAGGTGGAAGACATCAGGATCGCCGTTGAGAGATCCAAAGCCGATGATGAACCGGGCACCAAAATCCCTGAGGCGGCCGGTGAGATCTCGGAAGAGGATATCTCACGGCAACAGGCTGCTGTTGAGGCCAAGCGAGCCGAGCTGGCCAAACAGCAGAAGGAGCTCACTGCTACCCGTCGGGCCCACCGGAAACAACTGGCCCAAAGTAAGGCGAAGGCCGCCTCCGGCTCTGACTCCCCGGTCAGTGGCAGGAGGAGCCCTCGTTCACAGGACAAGGATCCACATCAGTCGGATTCTAGTCCCGAAGTGCCGGCGCAGCCACCCAAGGTCGTGCGCCGCAAGAAGAAGAATGGAGCGAAAGCGTCTCCGGCGGAGCCCGCACCCCCCACCAAGCCGAGGGGTAAGGGCGACCCGAAGACGCCCGTCTCCAGTGCCCCAACAACCACGGTAGCCACTTCGGTTACTGCAGCATCCTCTGCTAGCACCAGCGGGACGAGCGCCAAAACCTCTACCAAGGCTTCGACTGGTACTACTACCACCAGCCGAGCCGGCCGTAAAGGGGATTGATCGATTCATTTGTGTTTTACAGCACTTTAGCGGCACTAAGTGGCTATCCCGTGCTTCACAAGTTGATAACCGTAAAGGGGAGGGCATCTACACGGACAGTGAGGGAAGCGAAAGCGACCCAGAGCTGCCCGAGTCAGCCAAATCTGATTTGGAGTCTGTGACGACGTGGGAAGAAATGACCACGGATGTCCCCAAAGACGACAATCAGAAATGGATGTGGAAGAATGCAGCCGAGGGGTTCAAGGAATGGACCCCCCGCTGCTTCGTGGATTGTGCTTACGACACAATCCACTACATGTGCCCGGGCGCCGTCAATAAAGATGGTGATAGCGATGACGAGGAGTGGATGAAGTCCGGCCCCTCGGATACGCCAGTAGGAAAATTCTACCTCATTTGGATTGACCAGCTCAAATCCAAACTGGGGTCGATATACAACTACGAGGCCCGGACGAAAGTCCAATGGGCTATGACACAATGGGGACCAAGCGGCAACCGCCGCAAGTGCCCGTTCGAGTCGTGCCAGCACGCCCTCACAGGCGAGAAGACGTTTGAAACGAAGCCTCGTTTCGCTCGCCATATCGTGGAGCACCACATGCACCACAAGCCTCTGCTTCAGTGCGTACCCAGAGACCGTCCGGGTAAGCTTTGTGACGGCTCATTTTCGACCAACCGGCGTCGGGACATGGCTCTGCATCTGCAGAAAGCCCATGGTACTGGCCTGGAGAAAACTCGGAAGCGGGCTGTAAAGTCCTTCAACGAGCTCCTGGCTAACTGGGCTTCGTTGAGCGTCAATGATGTTAAGGAACAGGCATTCGAAACCGGATTCTGTTCATGGAGGAGTGGCAACCTCATGGTCTATTTCGCCATTAACTTCTCGCCTACCAAGTTCGGGATGCCCACCGAGGTACACCTGAAGGTGAAGAAGTGGCGAGGTGACGATAAGCGGGAGAAGGGCAAGGCACACTCGAAGGGACCTAATGGAGGCTCGGCTACGGCTACCGGTGCTTCCAAAAGGAAGCACCGGTAGCCGCGCAGACCGATCTGTAAGCCCTTCGGGTAACAAGGATCAGCCCAGACCAGCCAACCCAGCTGATCGTCGCCAGTCGGGACAACAAGTCTCGGCTCTGGATATGCCTGGCAACCAGACCCATAGGGTGGTTAGCCAGGCGGCCACTCCAGCCCCAACACCAGCAACAGAGCACCCCCCGAGTGAAGCGCCCCACGTGTAGTGAATACGCGGCGAAGTTCCCTGCAATGGGACCAGCGGGACCCGAATCTCAGGTCCTAACCCCCTTGGGCCGGGCCAAGCCTCGGGGTAGAGGCCGTGGTGGCATGGAGTCCACCCGAGCTCCCCCGGGCGGCGGCCAAGGCCGGGGAGGTACAACCGTTGAGGGTCCCTCGGTCCCTCCAGCAGGCGCTTCGTCTGTCACTGTGGAGGCCGCCGCGCCCCCACCGGCTATAGTCCCACCAGCGGCCCCTCGGGTGCCCGTTATGGGACTTATTGTGAGTACGCTGTCAGGTCTTCAGGATCCGAACACGTTCGTCGATCACCGCGACGTTCGTACGGCGGTAATCCAGACCTGATGGCGGAATGGCAGGCACTGCATCGCCAAAAGTCAGTCGACTACTGGCGGAGCATGACTGAAGCCACCTTCAACTTGGTCTTTGAGGTCCAGAAGAGGGAGGAAGAGAAGATCCGGGAACAGGAGGGGAAGAATGTCGAGGAGGCAATCCAATCCTGCCGGCGCCAGCAGTTGGAAGCTGAAAAGTTTAAGGAGTTCCACCGTGGACACTGATCCCCAGGATCTTTAAGTGTCCATCTGAAGGAGCCTATGGTACCCGAGGGTAAAGGCATTTACCATGCCAGAGGTTCTTATCCTTATGCTGGACCCGCCGATCTGGAACCATACCTGCAGCGAAGGTGGACGCTACCCGAAACACAAACGGATTACCACACCAAACCGGGGCTCCATCTTCCCATCTTCATCAGGGCACATCACAACAGCAACGTGGCTTGCCACCACACGTATGTCGCCGGGTGGAGCTGCAGACACCAGTCATTCCAGATTCGCCGGAAGTTCGGTATTTTATAAGGGCGATCCTACTACCCTGGTAGGACGCCTATTTTATCAGTATTAAAATCTTGTGTAAAGCTATTTTTATATACTATATTATATTTTTGTAAACAAACTAAACAAAATTTTTCTCGGGTTATTTACCCCACCTCGGGTCGGTTACTTACTATTGTATAATAATGTTATTACCATATAACTACATATCCATGACTTTTATCACGTCTTTAAACTATAATAACACTGTAACATTGTTACCATTTACCACCTTAGGTCGATGGTGCATAAGGCACCACTTCCTAACTGTTATTATTAGTTACTTCGGGTTATATGCGACGATGCCTTATTATGTAAATATTATTTATAATGCCCCTTTAATGTTGTATATTCTATACGAACACTTGTGTATAGACTTACCTATGTATATATAACTTATTGTTGTATAAAGTTAACAATAGGTATTTATTAATACACCCAACCCTAGGTATAGTCTAGTGGGGGTGGTGTAGGGGCCGGCATCGTTGTATATATATTAGTGCGGTTCATCCGAGAGACGTGTTCGTGTGGTGCTCGTTCCTTCTATGCCAACTAGGTGTCGCTTTGCGATACCCGGCTGGTACAAGAGGGGGCAGCACCATGCCTCGCGTCCAGCTTCTACTAAGAAGCCGGACGAGCCACAGAAGGGGGGCTGGACGTGGTCCAGTCAAGACGTTCAGTTATAGACAGCATACAGAATTGAATAAAGTCCTACCCGAGAGGTAGGGGTATCCGGGGCTTTGCCCAACCCGAATCACTCGTGTTGTGTTGGTGTCTTTAGTGATAAGCGAGCCAACGAGCCACCCAACATATAAGTCGATACGAACCATTACACTAGAATACTGTAGTTTTGTTCTAGACTCTGGTCCAAAAACCCTGGTAGATCATATAGACATTGTACAAAACCACTGCCTTAGAGATTGCATAAGGGTGAAAAATGCCCAGGATGTACACATAAATGACCTCCTAACAAGGTGTAAAGTGGACTCACTAAGTATAAGAAGGAAAAAGGCACTAGCATGTATAATGTACCCTTATTCACAAGATGACGATAATATCATAATCCCTAGTCGTGAACTAAGAGGGAATGGGAAGAGAAAATTGAAAGTAAACAGACCAAAAACAGAATCTTAGAGGGGTAGTCCTCTATATAGAGGCAACCAAACATGGGAAGTGTTGTATGCCAATATACAACTGAAACCTACTATGAATGCTTTTAAATCGTGTCTGAGAGGAGATGTACTTGTGCCACTGGGTAGATTGTGATTATTGTAAAGATCTGTATGTTAATAACATAGAAAATGTTACGATAAGTTCATGGAAACCACTTGGTACTATAGAAAACTCAACCTATGATTATGACTTCGGTTGTGAATATTTATAACTTATCAGGCGACTGTTTGTAATACCTCCATTTGCGGTGTTTTCTTTAGCCAATAAACAGTGTTAACCCATTAAGGGCTGGCTATGAGAGTACTTTGAAAGACTAGGGGACTGAATTTTGATCAGTACATTTACCAGGGGGCGGGAGGGTTCAAGGTATATTACACTTTCAATGACTTTGATATCATTTTCAACCATTTTACCATGTCTTTATCACTGTTAACTTCTCATATTCGAATTCCTCGGCCCCAAAATAGGTAATTAACATCATCATACCAAATATAGCAATCCACTTAAGCCTATCTTAAATTTCCAAACATGGCTACCACATTATATATCTATGTCGATTATACTCAACATCAGGCCCTACATGGTGTTGAAAATACTCAACATCCGCCCCTACATGGATGTTGAGTATTCTCAACATCAGGCCTTAATGGGTTAAAACTTTAAACTTCGATTGGGCAAAATGCATCTCTGTACTACTTGCACAGCATTGATAGGATGCCATCAGATGCTGTCTGTATCTTTTTTTCCTGTGATTTACTTATACCTCTGACAAGTAGCACTAAATATAGAGGATGTCGGCAGAAAATACATTTTTCTGATATTTCACATTTACTACTATTTAAACTTTCAGACAATTACAGATATTTAGATTACTGACAGAACATTTTGAATATATTGCATTTAAAGGGAGTTCTAGACTTTTTTTTCCATTTTTTTGGTTACCCCCTCAGTCTCTAATTTCGACAGGTGCAGTGAGGGCTACCACATTGAGTCACAATCACACACAGGAGCATACCCACTCAGCTTTGATGTAAGGCCCGGGTGAGCTCCCGGTATTGAGCTCTACAGCCCTGGTCCCAAAAAGACTAATATAAGGTACACATCATGTCTATGTGCAATAATGCACTATACTTAGTGCAGATCTATGAATGGGATTCTTACAACCTATAATAGAGGTACATCCTGTGTTAATTCTGATTGTATTGGTGGCAATTTAATTAGTGACAGAACATCAAAGTTGGACTACTTTAGTATTGTATTGTACCATGTGGTCATAAGGAATCTCAAAATATTGATATGAATGCAAAGATCATAGTTTCTTCTGTCAACCCATGTAATATCCATATATAACAACATTAGGCCCTTATTTCACCTCAGGATGCACCCCATATCTCTGCACTGCACTAAAACACAGAGCACACACTGCAGGGATTGTCACCTGCATCAAATTATAAATAGGATAATGAATGAATTGTAAATAAATCTTGAAGAATACATTACACCAAACATTAACCCTTACGTGCCCAGAATAGCAAAAGTGCGCTCTCAAGCATGTATGTATGTTCAGATGACCACCATGGGTTTGATAATAATCACATCAAGGTGATTTGAACACAGGAAGATTCATAACGTCAAGGGCTTTCCAATGATACTAAATCTGTTGTGGTACATCAAGTATGCAATTATAAGTAGGTTCAATTAAAAAAAAGTTTTGAATTTCAAATAGCTTAAAATACATCAAAAGTGCGCGCTCTGGCCATGAGAATGAAGGGATAATACAGAAAAATTCACTAAATTCACAAAAATATTGATGAAAATACCAAAAATATTGATAAAATACTTTTCATTGGATTTTTCTTTCTAGGAATGCAATTACAATTTGTATTGTTCTCGATTTCCATGAGAATGGCTTTTCTTGAAAAGTCAAAATAATGATTTATGACTTGAAAATGTCATATTCCCTACTAAAAATATAGAAATAATAAAAAAAAGAAAACATGATAGTCATGGCACTTCATCCAAATCATCTACATTTCTACTTCTTGTGCATCACTATTCCCTAACGATTCATACAATACTCCTACATATGCTTCATATTACATTTTCTGAAAGCTATTATACTACCCTTTCTATTAAAATTTGAATCAGTACTTTATTCTGGACATGACATAGGCTTTGGTCTGTACTTTGTCAAGTTTGTTGAATAATTCAACTTTCTTGAAATAATTCTGGGCACAAAAGGGTTAAAGAGTGATACTGTATGTTCCTTCATAAGGTATTACACATATTGGTCTTTACAAAAAAACAGCCCATAAGGAGCGATGTGCAGCAAAACGCCTTCTTTTACCCCTTCAAATCTTAATAATAGTAATGCCTTTTGTTTTAGGCTGTAAAACCCTTAATAATTGCAATCCATGAAACCCAAAATGTAACAAAGGTCCCAAGATTATAGCCAGACATTTGATCCCACAGTCTGGTCATTTCTGCAGGCCCGGCAGCGATGGCCTCGGTCCCACGAGTTTTCGTATTGACTGGTTTGTGTCTGCTGACTGAACTTCTGGTGTATATTGCATGGAGTAAGAAGACCTATTAACCCATGGAATTATCAACATGATTGTATTTTCCAATATCATTTAAGTTACTTGTATGTAAAGGTAAAATTGTAATTTGACCATTAACTAAGAAACTTAGTTTCAACTGGGATTCGATCTGACTGAGGTTTATCTCACTCGGCTTCACCTCGTAAGACAACCCTTTGTCAGATCCAACCCTCGTGAACCTTTGTCTATTTATTGAAAGATGAAAATATACAATGCTGGTTGCCATGATGTTCAAGACTTTTATTGCATACACTTTTCAAATGCATCAAAATAAAAAAAATATTTGCAATAAATCGCAATATTGGGAGAAACATCGAGATAATAGTCATAGGAAAAAGGTTGATGTCAAAGACATCCCTACTAGTTGCCAATGCTGCATCAATAGGAATCACCAGTACAGGTTTGCACCCCTAATAGAACTCAGGACAGACCTGTCACAAGGTCTCAAGTACATACATATAGTAAATGAAAATGACCTATTTTAGGACTCTGACCTTTGACCTACTGACCTAATTCATCTCAAATTATGATCCACATGTTAAACACATGTTTTAACACTGATTCAAATATAATATTATATAGATGCATTATTTGATGAAAATGTTGTCACTCCTAGGATTTGACGAATTAATTTGAATTAAAAATGATTTAATTATTTATTTTCTTAAAACTCATATTGTAAAAAGATACTGTTTTTGAATTTTTTTACACCTGGCATAGCTGTAATCCTGAGATTCTAAGCTTTAAATGGTGTATAGCATGTTTTATTTTTCTTTGGTGATGGGTACAACCTGAAAAAGAGCTTGTAGCTCAGCCATGCTGCAGCAGTTTATGAGTATGTTTGTGGGTTAAAGCTCCTAAGTATCAATATGTTGCGTTTTATCTGAACAATTGAAATATAGTGTACCTATAAATCTAGAGTATAATATGTGTATGCAGAGAAAGTTGCATTGGAAATTAAGTCATGGCAATCAGTATAATGCTGTCCACTTGGTGGGTTATCTATCATTTGATTGCCAGCAAATCCACACACCCTTTCAAACAAGGAGGTCTATGATATATGTGATATGATTTAAGACATGTGCGGATAAAATCACCAGGCAGGTGATAAGAATATGGCCAATGTTATTCGCATAGGATCGTCTTACGAATAAGACCTGCTATTTGCACAAGATTTCATGATATACAGGACATGTAAGAAACAGGACATAGTTATAAAATACAAGACATCCCAAGGAGTGGTAAGATACAGGAAGTGTAGGATACAGGGCCACAGTAAGACAAACCAGACAGCACCACCCTCCAGAATAAGATACAGGGTCACCCTGAGGAATAAATCCTCCTTCCTATAGTGTCCTGTTTATTATGTGTCCCATATCTTATGCTTCTTGGTGTGGTCCTGTATATTATATGTTTTGTATCTTAGGGTTTCTGATATGGTCCTGTAACTTACATGTCCTGTATCTTACCTTCTAGCAAAACCCAAATACTTCAGGTCAGAAGAGGGATCACTATTCGTTATGTCCTTTATCTTACTTAAATGGGTCTTGTTTCTTACATGTCCTGTAGATTATGAAATTATATGCAGTCCTGTATCTGATTTATACCCAGGTGGTTCCATTTGTTACATAAATTATTCTATATCTTATGTGTCCTGTATCATACAAAATCTCATGCAAATAAGGGGCTTATTTGCATGAGGCCCTCATGCGAATATCGCTTGCCTAAGAATAGCCACACATGTGGCTTGAAAATCTCAAAATTAGTAGTATGTTTTGATCAAAATTGAACTTACCCTGTCGAAGACACTTATGAGGTCATCCTTAACTGCATTCGAATAACTGAATTCGCGGAGGTAGCTCTAGGATAGGTAAAACTATTATAAGTATACTCATTGGTACATAATCAACAATACCTACCATATCAAGGGTCATCCATTAAAATAACATGAGGAAAATGTCTCAAAGGTTATAATTATCAGTGTTTACTAACATGGGCCAAACTATGTACTATCTGTTCTACAGGATCGTTCATACAAATTACATAAACTTACAATAGAACTTTATAGACCCAGATCACTGTCAAGTATGAGGTTTGAATGAGCTAATAGCATTTAAAGGTAATGTACCCTGATAGCCTTCTTGAAGGTTTCCTCCTTCAGGAAGTACCGGAACATCCTGACCACAGCGGCTCCCTGAAAACGATAAATACTAATATACTTACGACATGAACACATGTATGTTGAAAACCATCAGAAGTGCAACTTTACTACTTGTCAATTAAGAAAAGTAAAACATCAAGATTTGAACTCATTGGTAGCTAGATATAAGTGCATTCCATTGCCCTCAACTGTGACTGAGTACACTCATTATTCTTCAAATAATTTTCGCTGAGGAACATTTTTGCACTTTCATAGAACAGCTGAGATAAAACCAACTGATCATCTTGGTCAATTCAAGGGTGCTGAATTCAGAAATCATAAGGAAATTGTTGAGTTTCTTGCCATTCCTGAGCTATTTGACATTAAAGATGCAAGAAGTGCAATAACTCAACTGATATGAGTGAAAGTTTTGGAATGAAGCTTACTTTTTCCATTGTCCAATTCATGTATTCTGGATAATACATGTCTTCAACATTAAGACTTTAACATATGGTTATATAGCTACTATGAACCTATTTGTTGTGTATAAAATAGCGATTTTCAACTACTATTATTCAAGTTCTGTGTCAATGTATCTGCATATATGTAATAGTACTGAATTATATACAGGGCAAAACTCTTTTTTTCTTTTTAAAGCTCACTCATTATTGTATTGATAATCATCTAGTATTTCAATGCAAGAGAACCTCAACAGGTTGATATTCAGTATAATGTTATGATGAGGTGTGTTATGTTCTTATCAAACAGCTATCCGATATGATAGAATCTTGAAAATTGTTATTTTATAGGCAATAAATAGGTTTATACTGATTATATACCACATTTTCTAGATGTTAAAGGCATATATTATTCAGAACATATATGGATTTTGTGATGGAAAAATAAGCTTCCTGCCATATTTGTCAATCATACTGGGTCCTTTATTGTATTTTATGTATTTTTAATGTCTAATAGCTCAGAAATGAGAAGAAACCCAGCAATCCCATAATGATTTCTGAATTCAGCACCCTTGAATTGACCAAAATCTGTTTTTCTTTTAATCCCAGCTGTTCTTTGGCCGTTCCTCAGTGCACTGTAATTTATAACTGTAATGCACAGTCCTAACCTTGTTATAGGTGATCAGACTGAATGCTTTGTGGACATTGTCTGCTGCAGATAATCCTGCAAGTCTCACTGGCTGTGAATCGGCAGCTGTGTCCTCAATCATGCTCTTCTGGATATTGGTGATGAAATTCAGTGGCTGAAAGAAATAGACAATTTAAACGTTTATTGTGATGTTTTAATTATTTAAATCATTGTACAGATTAAACAGGCTGCCCCCTCTTCAAATTGAGAAAAAAACATGGATATTTGTGAGCAAGCAAAAAAGGTGAGCTATTATTTCTGCTTCTCTGCACACAATTTATGTTAAAAAGATACCCTGCGTGTGTGCAAGGGTCCACAAACCATTTGTGGGGCTCGCAAATCTTGTTTGCTGTGAAATGCTCTCCAGAAATCAAGTCCAATAGATTGTCTTGACCTACCTCATTCCACTGTGGGCGAACAGCAGGTACACCAACATAGTTACCCATGTAGGTGGCGAAGGCCTCATTTAGGAAGGTGTCATCCCACCATCTCATGGTGACTAAATTGCCAAACCACTGAAGAAGAGGTATCCATTCGTATTAAATTACATGATCTTCTTAAGTTACATGATCTTTAATAAGCGATATATGTGTAGAAAGGCACCCTCTTTGATGGCGTATTTTTGATATTGCACTACTTCCTACATCAAATGATAGTGTTGTGGCAGGTGCCTATGGAAACATAGCATGATGATAACTATACTAATATGGCCTGTAAAAATATTTGTAAATAAATTCAAAAAGAGACAAAGATAATATATCTATAAAGGGCTACCTGGTGGGCTATTTCATGTGCTATTGTAGTGATGGCAGCCTTCCTATCATTGGTTGTGGACATGGCTGGGCTGAGGAGGAACTGGCCCTGTGTGTAGACAATTAACCCCCAGTTCTCCATGGCACCTGCTGAGAACTCTGCCACTGCAACCTGATCTGTAATTGTTTTATTGTGGTTAATGAAATGACTTCTTGTACATAATAATGGATAGGGCAAATATGTGTACATAATAATGGATAGGGCAAATATTCAATCATTGTGTTCTCCAAACTGATTAAAGTATTAATATGTGAAATATCGAAACCCCGTTGAATCTGGAATATGCATCAACAGCAGGCATAATCATGTGCCTCCTTTCATTAAATCCATTAGAGAAGTATAATATTTCTCTTTCCAAATATATCCTACCTGTTTTATTGAGTGGGTACCTTATACCAGTATAATCTTCAAAGGCTTCTATGATTTTGCCTGTTACTTCCAGTGCAACACTGGAATAGGCAGAGTAGTCTGGTTGGGTCCACACTCTGACCTTGGAGTTAGGAATAGAAAGGAAGACATAATACAAATAAGCCATAGAACAGCAGTAAGATACAGAGAGATTCATGCATAGACAACATACAGTGGCATGCTGATGGATGTCCCACTTGGTGGAAAACTTATGGGAATGTCAAGAAAAGCTTTGTATTGAAGAGGAAACACTACTAAAAAACCTTTATCTTACAACCAAAAATTTGTGTTGAACATTTTTAGGTCAAAAAAGGTTAAAGCAAATATCATTTTACAGTACACACTGTGACCTTCGTTTAGGTTGAAGGCAAATGCTAGCAATCAGACAATGTTTCAGACTTACCTTGGTGCCCTTTGGAGTCATGGTCTCCCTCTTGGTGTAAGCTCCTACAAACATGGCTACAAGGTATGTAGACATAACTGGGGTCTTCTTAAAGGTATCCCAGAGCCATTCTCCCCTGTAGCATCAAGACACCCACTTTCAGAGACTCATAGGCAGTATAAGGCCAAAGTCCACTATGAGACTAAACCTTTTTGCAACTAGAGATTTCACTGCGTCTGCAGTTGCATCAGATTAACTCATGGGTGATGATAATGTGACATATACTGGGAAAGGGGGCCTTATTGTACTCTGCACTAAGACCCCCTTTAGCAAATCACATCAAATTTTGCTTTTCAAGCGATTGCAGGAATGATAATTTTGATAGGGTCCACTAAGCAACAGACCATACAACTCCCTCCATGTGCTCAAGATCGCACCCTATCGTGCATAGTGGGCCCGTTGCTATAGATCTACATGCCAACTGTAGCAATTAGCATGTGTATTCGTACATATATCAGGGTTCTCCACACACTGTAATGATGCCGGTGGGCCACTGGCGTGATTTTTACTGCTGCCGGTGTGATTTCATCTCAGAATCACTGCCGGTGTCATTTTAGCTTCATATAGGTTTTTGAATTTTGCAAATTGGCCAATTAGAACAGAAGTTATGGCCGTATTTATGAAAATACTTTCAATTTCTTCGTTAAATTCCCATCTGTAATCCCCACACTGTCATGAAATTTAGCCTACCATAGGCTTAGGATGTTACCAAATGAAATTTTATGCCAGCTCGCTGCAGGATTTTACGGTGTGATTTTACATTCTGCGGAGAACCCTGTATATGTTAATGCACATGCCTCACTATTCCTATCTATAGAGACATTAGATATAGGGCATGTTTGGTTTGGAAAATTACAAAAGCCCCAATTGAAAAGTTAAAAAGAAATCTAACAAGGATTAGTTATGCATTATCACTATCTGGATATGAGGTTTATTGCACCCTCATATAATTCAATATGAGAAGGGTTTCAATATATATTCCTCACTGTTAGATCTGTATATGTGTCACTTTCTGTACAGGGAGGGATATCCAGCAGCTATCTACACCTCATGGAATGTCTTGCACAACGTGACAGTGTTCTAGCCGATTTTAGATCAAGAATGCAAACCCATATTTACCTAGTCACTGTGTCTACACACCTTTTTCATATACCATGACATTACAAAGACAAACAGTGTTTATGGTTTACTGCACAGACAATGCTATTCACCTTATACTAAGTTATGCCTGGTTGAAGACAATCCCCACTTTACAACTTCTACAGAACAAGAACCCAGGCACAAATAAGAATAAAGTCGGTGCCTTGCCAGTATGGAAGGAAATAACCCATGCAAGAATGATTACTTTTCATTTTAAAATGACTCTAATAAGTAAACTTGGATTACATTTACATGCTAATAACTAGTAAATTTCATTTAATTTGATTGCATCAATGCCATTTGGCTAGAGATCCATGCAGCAAAAACGATGACTGCACAAAAGAGAGTTGCATTACATTGTTTTACCTAAATGCTTTGGTTTAATGTCCAGTTCCTCCAAATACATTCTCTAGACCTTAATCTTTAGCCAAACCTTTGTGTTATTTCCTGTTATTTTTTGGTCTCGCTAAACCTGAGAAGTGTGCAAATACCCTTTTGCTGCATTGGTGTCTTAACACATTTTTACATACTTGTTCTGGGTTCGGTCCAACTCCGTGTTGCTCAGTGAAGTAAAGCCAGGTTTTCTAACCAGAGTCACAGTGAAAGTGGCCTTGAAGGATGGCTCATCAAAGCATGGGAAAGCAAGCCGGGCATCCACCTCCTCAAACTGAGTCACAGCAAGATACCTGCAGAATGGAAAATTATGTTCTATGTTCTATTGAAAAAAAAAATAAAGAGCAAGTCCATCTTTTCTGCCAATAGATTGATAACATAATGTTTAAAACATAGAAAACAAACAAAGAAAAATCCATCCTAGACCCAAAGACAAAGTGAAGTAGGTTTATAATGGAGTGTAAGGGCCTCTGTCTTCCTCCGTAGAATGATAATCTATTATACAAGTGGTCATGTTAAGGCACCCACATGAGGCCCCAATATCTCTGAAACGCACCACACATATCTATGTTATTGGTGCCCTGTCCACAAAGGTCAGGGACAAGACCCCAGTGGGCACTAAAATTAATGTTGCATCAACATTTACAACTGGTTGATAGTGTTGATCAACCTGTCTTCAACACTAAGTCTTCTGCAAACATTGATTCAATGTTGAATCAACGTTGATGTGCCCATGGGACATGATCCCTATCTATAGTGCCAGTACAGAGAGCTGACTTGTTACCAGTACCACAAATATATGATTTTAAAGGATAATAAGTCTCAGCTAGGACAGCAATATTACAACCCAATGTGCCATAATCTCCCGCGTATAAGGCGCACCCCGCGTATACAGCGCACCTAGAGTTTTAGAATATGGTAAAAAAATTCATAACTTCTCTTCTACTGAATGGATTCTCAAAATTCAAAAAGCTATGTGTTGCTTGGACCCCCAGGACCTCACTGGACCCCATATGTGGCCAGATGGGAGTGTAACATATCAAAAGAAAGGTCTTGGTGTCCCCCTTGTGGATCCAGGTAGAACTAAAACCCCGCGTATAAGATGTGCCTTATACGCGGGAGATTAAGGTAATGGCAGAATACAGCCACTTACTTCACACTGTTCTGGTAGACATATCTCCCCCTGTAGAAACCTTTCAGTGGGTGGAGAAGAGTACCTACAAAGTTCAGCATCAGAACATACTCTGTAGATGGGGGTAGCGTGTCTTGAGTGTAGATCTTGATGAACTGGCGCGGGATATCCACTATAAAGTCTTTGATCATTATTTTGCGCCCAGAAGAGCTTCTCTCCCTGTAGAACATGAAGTCATGTACATATCTAATATTGATTTCATTTTCATTTTCACATAATACGTTTCATGGTAATGAGAAGGGCCAAGTCTATAATAAATAAATTCAATAAGCTATAGGTTCCTGAACCATGTTGTAAATTGCGATGATTATAAGTGCCATTGGTTACAGTCAAGGAAGCATCCAAAAATGTTTCTGTATCATTTATTAGTGTGTAAATCCTCCCAACAAAGATTCTTCCAATCATATGGAGGCAATTATTCCATTTGTAGGAAGCATGATTATGTGCAATAAAAGCAGATAAGAGAAGAAGTGGTTTAATATTGGTACCTAGCTATAAAAAGGTCTGAAGAAAAAACCTAATTTCCTCTGTACAGCAAGGGCACGTGGACGGAAAATATGAAAGAAATTTATTCACACTGTAAAGAATACTGTTGAATCTACCAGGAATCCTCGTAAAACTGAACAGTGGACCACCTTAATTGAAAAACACTGAGCCAATGTAGTTTTTAAGAACCTTTGTGAAAATGTCAACTATGATCGGAATAAGGAGAATTCACACACCTTAGTTCCATAGTTGGTTGATCAATAGTCAAGTTGGCAGCATGGAGTACAATGACATTGGTTGATTCTGCTAATGTCATGAAGATCTCTACAGCACCCACCAGTTCAGCATTACTGGCATTATATATCTGTCAAATCAAAGTATGACATCATATCAACAGTGATCAGTATTGTAGCTATGCGTTAGATGGCTCAAAGGGACTCTCTTTTGGAAATCTAAGAGGAAAGGGCTTTTTGGATGTGCAACCCCAGCTGGCATTCATTATGCTACTCTAAACTCTATATAGATTGTTGCTATACTCTCGATTTACATAATATGATGCACTTCAGCATAGGTAAATGTTCATTTAGGTGTTATGAAGATATCAGAATCAGCTGAGTATACTATAAAGGGATGAATTTAATCTGGGCAATGGAATCTGTGGTACAAGTGTATAATG
The DNA here is from genome assembly GCA_949317995.1 of Acholoe squamosa. Classification (NCBI taxonomy): domain Eukaryota; kingdom Metazoa; phylum Annelida; class Polychaeta; order Phyllodocida; family Polynoidae; genus Acholoe; species Acholoe squamosa. Next base: position 35,951,118 of record OX439051.1, read on the forward strand.
AATTTTTCTTCCAAAAAAAGGTTTGAACAATATCCATCATGCTGAGTGCTAACATATGGGCATGATCCCTCAAGCATCAAGCTAACATTAAAGAATCAAACAGTCTAACTCACCATTGGCTGGAGTCGTAGGTTGTAGTGTCTTGGTGTCCAGGTCCTGTTTAGGAATACGTCAGTAAGGAGAGCAGGTGTAGGCTTACCCTCAGGGAAGGGTAGGTCTATTGGGGGATCTACTATACCTGGTCGCATCACCTGGCACTGTCCAATACCTGGAAGGGATAACACAAACCATAAGATAAAGTGTGGATTGTGATATTTACGATCAGGCTCCTTCATGCTCCTCAAGGGTCGGAAGAGAGTTGGCAACATTTTGAAATACCCTTAAAGGTTTTCAACAGGAAAAATTATCCATTACAGCTATAGATCTATCTATAGATTTGTTCCAATTTCCAGGCCACAGCATTTGTATAGTTTGGAACTCCACCAGGGCAGATTCTAATCACTGTCATATCAAAACACCTGTCACATGGAAAATTGATTTAACCATCAGGTTAAAACAAAAATTGTGTGCTTCAAGATCACGCTTCTGCCTACAAAAGCCTTTTCCATCATCGTCATTCTTTTAGACCTTTCAACCCTACCAATCAAAAAACATAAATATGATGCATTAATTAATTACCATGTAAATAAAGAAGAGGTTTATGATCCACATAATGTTCTATCCCTGACCTTGTATGAATGAAACACATCTTTTTGTTTGACTGCAGAGCAGCAGTGTGCCTATTGCCATTGATGTTGAAATGTCAATTCAACCCTTTTTATAGAATGTATAATGCAATAATGTTTCAGGGCATTTTTCCAGCATGACTCACAGTGAAACCGTGCCAGTGCCTATACGAGAGTCTATCAACAAAAGAGGTTTGTGTTGGGACTGAAGCTGGTTCTGGTGACAAGAACTGATAAGGTGGAAGCAACATGTCCCTGGAGCAGGTGTTACATAGGGACACGGTACCCGTCATGATATGCATTATCAGCAGGTTTAACCCTAACTACCTAAGTTCAAAATGGAGGAGCCACTAGGGTCTAGACCCCTATACTTCAAGGTGGATCTTTAATACTTCACCTTCAATTTTTAAGTACCAAATGCATTGTGCACTGGTTTTATTTGATATGCTGTATTCTAGGGGGTTATCCTTAGCACAACCAAAATGTGCTGATTTGGATGGTAAAAAGGGGCTCCCAAATGCTAATACTTTCTGGTGGGTCCCTCCCTAGACCTGCTAATTTTTGTACTGCTGCGGACCCTCCAAATGCTGGAAATCAGATATAAAAAGTACACATTTTCTTCATCATGTAAAAAAGGATGAACATTACTTAATTGCTCATATACTTTAATTAGATCTTATATATTTCTATTAGTCAAATGTCTAAACTAATGGGAAAAAATCTCATATTCATCAATATGGTACATAATATGTATTCAAATAAATATCTTTTGGGATGCATTACACAGAGAAACACTTCAAATATTGTATGAAGAGAGCTCAAAACATTTGGGTTTGATATGCTTTATGCAAATCAATGACGTAATTGCATACAAATGAAATATGCTTTATACACATTGCAATGTACTGAGTTTAAATATCCCAATTATTATGCATTCAGCAAACACTTGACATAGGTCTACATCACCTTATAGCATTATTTAGATAATCTTAAAGATAAATCAGTCACCAAAATTATTGTATGAGGAGATGATGATTTCCCTTTAACTCTATCCATTTATTTTACCCTAGTTGAATGAAGCTTGGACGCAATAGTAGGCCACTCTTCTTCACCCCTCACACACAAGAAGTATGTTAAACAAATATCACTCTTCAGAAATATTCCCCTTTTTTTGCTCATATCTTCTATCCAATAGCGACTCAGTATTGAAGTTGTGAGGGGATGGCAGTGTTGCCGAAAAGACACCGGGTTTTGCCGGCGTAGAATCTTAATGGACGGCATAGGGCCATGGGATGCAGGCCACAATGGCCTGTCATAATCTTAGCTTTCTAATGGTGAAAGAATTGTTCAAATCGTCTGACTAGAAGCAAAGACAGGAGGATTTTTGTGAATTTGCTTTATATTCAAAAATTTCCTGTTTTTTTTCTCAATTACAATGAAGTTTATATGGGTATCTTAAAACATCAATGTTCATATGGCCTGCATGAGATGGAAATGGCCTGCGTAAGATGCTATGATGCAGGCCACATTGGCCTTCGTCAAGAAAAAGATTTCGGCAACACTGGGATGGGCATCTATTCATAACCTTAAGTCAATATTGTCATCTAATAACAACATTTTTGGGTCATCCAACATTCAAAATGGAATTTGATGTACTGTAATGGTGCACCCAGATAGGGCGCACCCTGCATATAAGTCACAACCTCACATCAATATCATGAATTTCCAGAAAGGCTTGTCATAAAGGCTTACTCAATCTGGCCCCAATCCTTAGCAGGGTACACAATGCAGAGGTGGGAGCAGATCATGTTTAGAATACTAGAATGACTGGTGTATATGCTTTGTAACCATAACTGTCTGGTCTGTCAATGTATTGCCTCTGCTATGCCCACTTCTTTCATGAACCCTTGATGTATGTACATGTATATTCTGCTGAATCATCTTTTGAACTTATTTATCTTTAGTTCATGCATACATGGCGGCATTTACACCTTGGAAATAAAGCATGGAAATTCCTGCACTTATCTCCACCCAAAAATCAACAGAAATGTAAAATGGATAAAATTACTTACATGCATTTCTGTAGTTGGCAATATCTCCACACTGCCTCCAGAGATAGTTAGATTTGACAATTTCATCCTGAGACATGCCTTTGCCCTCTAGGTGACACACCTCCGAACGTATAACAGGGAAGGTGAAGATAGCGAGCATCAAAAGGAGAGCAATCAGTATCACAACCACCACTGCTATCGTCCAACCCAAACAACAGGACACAAAGCAACCTGGGCCTTTGTCACCCTTAATCTTGGTCTTCTTCTTTGCCATCTTGAGGACCTTATGAGCTTATTTGGTGAACCACTCTGACAGTATTTCACTGACTTTAATCAAGTACAGTGCTCTTTGAAGTGTTGTAAACAACAAAGAGATCTAGTAGGGTGTCCAAATCACAATTAATCACTTGACACCTTGATGACAAATTCTTCTGATTTTAAAAAGCCTTTGCACATTGGTAATTCCCCACTGGATTCCCCTGCTGCCTTAGCATGGGACTTCTCTACCTCAAAGCCTATTCCCTGCAGTCTTGCCTATAGGGTAGAACTCTCTGCCTCTAGAGCCAAAGCCTATACTCCATTGTCTGAATTCCCAGGGACGGTCTTCTGTAAGGTAAAGCTCCCTTACTTGGGCCCACCTGGAGGGGTCTGGCTCTAGAGGGTGGTGTGCAGGAGGAGGAGGTGTGAGTCTTAAGGTGTGTCAGGGGATGGGCACTCCTACACACTGTACACATACCACTGATAGGTACTCAGTCTCCTGGCACCCAGACTGCTCTGCCTGATGAGGCAGGTGACTGATATATGAGTGCTGTTGACTTGGTTGTTGCTGGGGTGGTTGGCTGGATCCTCAGTTCCGGTGGATCGAGGGGAATGAAAGGTAGGGGTATGAGGAGAGATGGACTTTTTGGGGGGGATGGGGACAAGATGGTAAGTAGAATAGAAGACATGCTAGAAATACTGAATACTAATAGAGCAGGTGAAAATAATAAGGAGAGGTGCCTGTCTTAGAGAAACAGCACTTTTGTTTTGTAGAGAAATTAGATTCGAATTTGTCTTTATTTCTTAACCCGACAACGATCGCCCACGATATACACACAAGGAGGTCATGTGTATAACAATATATAAGTTAATGCGTTGATTGAGTGTACCAGTAATAATTAATAATATTAAATTGATAATAATATAAAAATAAATGTGGATAAATGAGAAGACTGTGGGTTTGGTGAGAATTGACTTTGTCAATATCAATCCTATACATGCCTTTATTTATAAGACAATAAATCACAATATACAATAAATAACAATAATACAATACATATAATCACAATAAGAGAATAACAATAAAGTTTTAAAATTTCCAGCACCACCCAGGGTGGTGTGTGCTGCTCGAGCATATGAAACCAATTGACCGTTAGTTCAACTGGTTGTTATGTACTGGAGGAAATGTTATGTATGACGTCATAGATATCCATGCGCCCTGGTGTATTGAAGTACCTTCGTAATACTCATTAATTATATATATATACCTGGGAGTATATAGTCCCATATATATATACACATGACAATCTCGGAAATGGGACATCTTAGAAATGGGACAATTCAGTATCCTAGAATCGGGATCTGAGAAACGAGACAATTTAGTCTGGTAAACAGGACCTCTGGTAAACGGCACCTCTGGTAAATGGGACCTTATACACTTTTTGACTTTATACGCTGCCTTTTCATAACATGGCTTGGTGGCCTAATTGATAAGGCACTTCACTTTGTATCTGAGAATGCAGGTTCGAATCCCATTCTAGTAAATCAATGATTTTTCTTTTTCAACATTGGGGGTTGTTCAGACATAGACATAGAGTGTTCTTCACAGGACATAGACATAAGGGTGGTACATTGGACATAGACATGAGGATGGTACATAGGACATAGACATCTGGGAAATGGGACTACAGTAATATTCTTTAAGTATAATAGGATGTTGTCTCGCTTCCGAGATAAATATGGTCCTGTCTCTCAGATAATTTTATTCTGTCCTGTTACCAAGATAGTCCTGTTTCTCAGATGGTTGTGTATATAGTGTTTAGTTATACACATGACCTGTCCTGTTTCTCAGATGGTCATGTGTATAGTGGGTACTTATACCCATGACCTGGTTGTGTGTATAATACTTCAAATATACATGACCTGGTTGTGAGTATATCATCGGCCGACAACAATAGCTGTCACACGCCTGGCACTCCTGTACACTACTACACATAATTGTGCAAGAGTGAAATTAGTTACCCACTCAACGGATGGAGAATGCAAAGGGAACGACCATGCTAAGCCATCTCTAGACAAACAAGATTCAGGCCGTACTTAAGTTAATGTGGGGGTGGGGGCAGTGCCCTTCCTTCAATATGGCTGCCCTCCTTATTGTCCCCATCGAAGTATGCTTGATGTGTGTCATTGGGGTGGGATGGAGAGTTCAAATAAAAAACTTCTTTTCTTTTTTTTTCAGTCTCTCATATTTGGAAAGAAGTTTGGGGTGGGGTGATAGTCTATTCCCGTCTAGCGGGACCCTTAGTGGCGTGACCCCCTGCTTGATCTGGTACCTTGGGATATAGGGAATGATAGGGAGCATGGTAGCCAGCATAATAGGGACCTGTTGTCATGTAATGAATGGACCCTAAAATTTCTGCATTAAATGAAGTGAATTTTCTGATTAGACAATAATGTATCCCATATGGTCGCTATATACACTGGTGTATGTTCACTGAGGAAATCATAATTTTTTAAAACGCTAAACCCTTCATATGTTAAAAGTTATTTCCCTATATATGTGTTTTCAGATGTATACAGATGTTTAAAAAGAAACATAGACAATAGGCCAACCATTCCCACTCAGGAGCCTGTTCTTCCCCATAATATCGAGGGTCCGCATTAGATATGCAGATAGCCGTATTTGCAAAAGTGTTTTTGTTCATTATTCCGCATATTATATATTTAAATACGGCTTTCCATGTTTGAACCCGGCACTCCGTGTTCATATGCGGACTTTTTCCTGTTTTTGTTCAGAACGCGGGGGTGAACGTGGAGGTCCGCGTTTAATTAAAAGCACTTTATATAGGGGGGGGGGGGGCGGTGTAAGGGGGTGTTTACTAAACAACTAGGTCCAGCAAGGCACACCTTTCTTGGCATACTACTGCACCATCATCATGCCCTACAAAATAGGAACAAAGAGGGTTTACTACAGGAGAGTAGACCCCCTTAACTTCTTCTCTGAGCGCAAATTCCAGTAGAGGTATCACCTCAGCAAAGAGGTGGTGCATGTTCTTGTGAAGAACTATGTTGCCACAAGGAAGAAAAAGGTTCTTAGAGGAGTGCATTGTTAGACTATAGAATATGATAAATAATAGCCCAACATTAATCACCTATTTAAAACCTACGATTATAATAGAATCATGTACTTTATAATAATGCCCCATTGCATAGGATAGTTATTGCCATGGAGGGTCCTCCAGTGTGGTATCCGAAGGATCGGATAGTGTTATGAAACCGAAACCATAGATATCCTCCAGTCACTCACTGTAGCATTATAAATAGTAAACAGCCGGGTGTCTTTATCAGAGAGGAGCTAAACTACACACATCAGTGGTGTAGCTCTGAGAGACCATGTAGTACATAGTAATATCAATCCCTATACTAAAGGAGCAGTGATGGATTCTGTATATCTTAAGAGGTAAGGCCAATGTGGAATCTCAGTGTATTAAGCTTGTCTTATCATAATGTTTATTAATTCCATTTAAAGCAATAGCATGTACTGCTCATAGCAGATTAATCATGTCAACGATTGGAGTCACTAATGTTATAAAGATATTGTAATTTTATTGGTGAGTTCCAATTTATTTTATCAAGTCCATCGCTTGACAGCATGCAGTCCCCCATAGGATCAGGGTAAGCTCACCCCTTTTTCCCTTTCTCCGTCATCCCTTTCTCTCTTCTTTTCGTTTTTCCCCCTTTTTATAAGTCAGTCCTGTTAATCCTTCTGTTAGTTCTTTCATTTTTTCAGCAGTTCCCCTTGTTTGATGGTCCCCCTGTCCCAAATACATGTCCCCGACATGTCCCTTACATGAAAGCCTACATGTCTGAAGTGGACATGTAGTCTTTCCTTTTTTTTCTCACTAGATCCGTTTGAAATCATATAAGATTATCCAAGTTGACTTAACATTAAAATTTCGTTTCCCCCCAAATTTTTTTTTCTTATAACATTCAAAATTGTCTCTGCATATGTAAGGTTCTTTAAGGCATTTTCTTTTTTATTTCAGTTCTGCATCGCTGTTCGGTACTTTGCCACGCATGCAAATTATTCGGCAGTGGGGACTGCCATGGCGTTTCGAAGTGTGTGGTCTCAAACTGTGTCAGAGATGTAAGCGAGTACTTCAGGACAAACCTCCCTGAGTATGTACACTGGCCTGACCTGCACACAGAGAAGGCCAACAAGTAGGTCATCTTTCTCAGAGAAACCAAGAAGCCTGGCTGCTTTGGTCTTGTAGATTGAACTCACATTACGATACACTGCCCCAGAGGGCTTACCCAAGATGAAAATCAGTACTATTGTTATAAGGGGTATTACTCCATCAATGCCATGGTAGGTCTTTTATTTTTTATTCTGTTTTATTAATTAATTTATACCCTGTTCTTCAATTAGATATTATAGACCTAAAATAATCTGTTCATTCACTTTCTCCTTTCTTAATTAGATTATTTTGTCACGATGACTCCTATTATGATTAATTAAAATAGCACAGAACAAAATATTGTAAAAAGTGACCAATTGAATTATCTTTTACAGATCGTCTGTGATTATGACGGATTGATTATGCATGTGAATGCCTCGAACCCCGGAAGTTGTAATGACATCTAGTTATGAATGGGTCACAAATAAAGTACCTCAGTGAGAGGGGAGATTTCAGTGGGTTATTCCTGCTGGGAGATTCTGGGTATGTTCTTATAGACCTTGAAAAAGCTCAGTTAAAAGATGAACATTTATTTTCTTAGTAAGAAATTTATTAATATATTCACCCATAAAAGAATGTCCTCCTCCGTCAAGTAAAAATTGAAATAAAACATTTTTTGATCTTTGATATTTGTATACAAGGAGGTTACATCGAGAGTCACTAAGATACACCCATTGGGTAATGTTCCTAGTGATTGTAGTTTCAATAGGAAATCAGTAGAGTCTCTGATGTAAGATTTGGTTTTAAAGACGTAGGGTCTTAAATAATGGTCCACCAAGCATGAGATTTTCTCAGTGGGGCAGCCATTTGCTGATACAATTGGGCACCCTGGAGGGGGGTCTTACCTTTATGTATCTTTGGCAGAAGATACAACTGTGCAGTTCTGGGGTTGTTGGTCTTCAGTTTCTTGCAGAAGTCTGGTGTGAATCCTTTCAGCTGTAGTAGTCTGACGAGGTGGGAGTTGATGTAGTCATTGTGTGGGATGGTGAGGTCTTTGGGAACCTCTTTTTAGAATTTTGTGTCTGAGAGTTGTCTGAGACCTTCAGTTACATAATCCTCCCTGTTTTGTATGACTATTGCCCCTCCCTCATCTGCAGGTTTTATGACTATCTTGCGATTGTTCATTAAAACCTTTAGAGATTTATTTTCCTCTTTTAATATATTCTGGCGAGATGGAGCCTTAACTGATAGTTTGTTGAGGGCTGTTTCATTTGCGAGAATATATGCTTTTAATGGTACTGGTACGGCGGGGGGTGCCAGATGGTATCCTTTCGAATGACTTTAGAGTGTTCAAGACTATCCAATAGAGGGTTGTCATTGTTGGAGACTAAGTCAGGGGTGGCTAAGTCTAAATCCCTACGTCGGTGCGATATGTGGGGCTCCCCTGGGGTAGGGCAGAAATTGAGACCTCTCTCCAACAATGATTCCTCACTGGGCATTAGACAGTGGTTGGAAAGATTCACAACAGCATTTGAGTACAGTTCTGAAAAATCACAATTTTTATTCTTAAACACCAGGACAGGGTCTGTGTAAGAATTGTTGTTATTGTTGGAGGTACAGTGTCTCGCAAGTGGTAACATGGAATCAAAGTCACTGCTATACAATGGTATGGGGTTGAATACAGCAGCTTCATTTTCAACATGAAAAATATCGTTAACAATAAATTCATTGTACACAAACTGGTGTGTAGAGGGGAGGGGGTTTGAAATGCCATAATTCATAATTTTTAGAGATACTAATAAATCACAGATATATAGAGCATAATGATACAGAGGAATCTAATAGAGACAGGGTATTCCTACCTTTGTCTTAGCCTTTTACAAAATACCTAAGCTTGTCCTGACACTGCTCACATGTCCTATGCCTTCCTCCGTTAGAATTAACATAGTCTGAAATATAGGAAGGTGAACTTACATGTTAAAGATGTCACCTTTTTGTCAACAGATTTACAATATTGTACCGAATAAGGAAAGGGAAATAATGTATACCAAGGTTAGACAAAAGGCCCTGACAACATGCATATTAGACTAAGGAGTACATTTAAAGAAACAAATTTTAAAGGAATTTAACCTCACCTCGTAGTTCCTCCCACGCCATTTTCTTAAGCTCCTTTCCATCAGAGCTATGTTTGAAGCACCCTTTGAGTACTGGCTTCAGATGGTTAGCACCCTTCAACAAGGAATCAAGCTCATCTTCCCTTCAGTGTTCTCCTTTCTTAGGGGTAGGGCATCCCCCTTTTATGGTACCTTCAGGCATGGAACCACTACCAGATGCTGCAGGAACACCTACTACAAGAGACCAACCACGCCCCCTTTGATTACTTTGGTTTAGAGATGATCTACCGCATCCTGAAATGTCAGGAGAAGGTAACCCACGTAGTTCTCGAATCGCTCTTGATCATTGTTAAACACGTCCTGCTCATCCATAGTTTCTACTCCCTCATCTTCGTCCTCGTCTTTGTCAGATTCCTGCAAAAGAAAAATGAATTTAAGTTTAATGCACATCTTATTCCATTATATAAGGCAAAATAAAACATAGTCTGAAGGCAAAAGAATTATTTTTTATTTTAATTATATTACAATAGATACATAAAAACAGAAGAGGGATAGGTTTACAATCAATGAATTTATTATATTTGAATATGATATGAGCCCATAGAGAAAAAAATGTATAGAGGCAATAATGTTTTCAAGACTCATACCTCTAAATCAGGGTCACTCTCTTGACCCATAAGCCTTCTGTTCTCTCGGAGGAGGGCTTTAACCCATTAAGGGCTGGCTATGAGAGTACTTTGGATAGCTAGGGGACTGAATTTTGAGCAGTACATTTACCAGGGGGCAGGAGGGTGCAAGATATAAAACACTCTCCATGACTTTGATATTATTTTCAACCATTTTACAATGTCTCTATCACTGCAAACTTCTCAGATTTGAATTTTTCAGCCCCAAAATAGGTTACTAACATCATCATACCAAAAATAGCAATCCACTTAAGTCTATCTCTAATTTCCAAACATGGCTGCCACATAATATATCTATGTCGATTATACTCAACATCAGCCCCTACATGGTGTTGAAAATACTCAACATCCGCCCCTACATGGATGTTGAGTATTCTCAACATCAGGACTTAATGGGTTAAGATTTGTCACATCCTCGATCATGTCTTTGAAATTCTGAAAATATAAATAAAATGAAACCATTAACCAAAAACAGGCTGTAGATTAAGCAGTACCTGATTGACATAGCTTGCCATGATGCACCAAAGAAGACCTGGTGACTTTTATTAAAGTAATTGTTTATTTACACTGGGGTGTGGACAGGGGGGTCTATTTCAAACTAACAGCGAGATCCCTATGTCAATTTAAAGGAAGGATTAAGTCATGATGTCAAGCAGAGAAGGGGGGAAGCCGGCTGCTTGAACCAAGAATACACATCAACAAGGAAGGAGCATCTACTGGGGACCGAAGTTTTGAATAAAAAACGTGAAGACACGCCTTTATTTTGACATCAAAACGAGCCCTTAATCATATAAAACACAAGAAACAGAGAGGACATTGATAATCTCACCTTAGTAGGCTTTTTCTTCCCCATTTTCATCTGGTTTGTTCATCCTTTTCTGAATGAGAAAGGGGAAGTTGTGTTATGACATCATAGGGGGGATACCGGAAGGGGGCTCCATCGTTTTCCTAAGTTGAACGTGCCAATTACAAAAATAATAGCTTCGCGGAGCCAACATACGGAAGGTCTGCATGTGTATATGGACTGTCCGCATGTGGGGTGCCATATGTTAAAATAAAAGGCCGCATGTAGATATAAAAGTCTGCATCCTGTGTCTAACATATGGACAGGACACGGCGACCTTTGAGAAACGGTTTTTAACAATAAAATCTTTTCTTCGACATGAGGTCCATATGTGTAGGTCATATATGTATAAATCAATACTTATGAGGTGAAACATCTTCCTGGAATGTTGACTGGAATTTGCACATATTTACCTTTAAGACAGAAAAAAAAATTTGTATGTGGAACTCAAAATATGGAAATTCCATATAACATATGGACAGGACACAGCCACCTATTTGAAACACTTTTTCAAACAACATTTGTGACACGATCTGCGAAAAGGGACCTTATTTCAGGGGGAATAAGGTCCCCTTTCCCAGTACAGGTCACATTTATTTTTTCCACATAAGGGCCGTATCTTTAGGCAGTATGTGAATATATGTAGAGCACCCTCCAGTCAACAAAAAAATGTTATACAATATCAAAAAATGTTTTTAACATTTTAAAACATGTAGCCATGATAAGGAGTCATAGGGAAATGTTCTGAAAGTTTTTTTTTTGTTATATAATGGAAAGCGAAGAAATCTGGAAATGATAGGGGGCAATATAATGGAGATGTACAGAAATTGAATCGGAAGGCAGGGGAATGGAGCCCCTTGTATTTAGAGTATATATTGCAGCCTTTATGTGGGATCTTTTGTTTCCATGTGTTGAGCTGAAACAGGTAAATTTCTGTATGTATGTATACACATCTAGACCTCCATATGTTTTCTTTTAACCTAAGGAAATGTGAGCTGAAATAGAAACAGACATACAGACAGCCATATGTGGCATAATTATTTGGACCCCCATATCTCTGTGGTAAAACACCCACCAAGAAATGTATTGTGTCTTTGACAATAAAGATAAGAATAATAATATATAAATGAAACTTGTTACAGAACATACAGCAATTTGCTATGGTCAGACAGTACAATATGGTTTATTATCTCACGATTCTGGCCTGAACAGTGCTTTTTTGCTCATAACCCCAGTTCCTTATCCAGCCATAATGCACTCTGAGACCTTTTCTTCGTCTTCAAAAAGCTGCTGGTTTCAATCCAGACATGTTAATAAATTGGGGGAATATACAAAGTCAACTCCTGCATACATTTCCTGTTAAAACCATTTAGGTTCAACGGGGAATCGATCCCCGGCCGCTGGGGCAGGAGGCGAGCTCGCTGTCCACTATACCAAGGCGACCGGTGATAGAAGCCAATGGCCATGGAGTATTTGAAAAAAATTTCCGACATACCTGATGTTTACACATCTCGTTAGCATAGAATCCAATGGTGGAAGGTTGAGTTATTAACAGGGAAACTTCCATAGATATCCTAGATGAACATGCCATGCCTAACTTCTCCATTTTCTTCGAAATAAATAAGAATCCATTGATTTTCCATAGCGCTACGAGTTGGCACCCGCCTTGTACGGCCATTCCTTGTTCGATGCGTGGTTGACCTAGTTCTTACATCCGGGCACCTCCCCGGTTCGTCAACAAGACGAAATGGCCGTGTACCGGGCCGTGTGCGTTGGATTGGTATGGAAAATCAATGGATTCTTATTTATTTAGAAGGAAATGGAGCCAAAATGTAGGCGAACACCAACTAGAGATCGTATATTTGGCGGTGCTAGAAGTACAGGACTTGACATGCTTGGATTCTCCCCGAAAAGTGTTTGGAAAGACGAGGGTATGACGGGTGGAGTAAAAACAATGGCTACACTGGCTTGGCAAACCGTGCGGATCACATGCACTTACAAAATGTCTTCTCATGGATTAATTCTGGGGTTATAAGGTAAGAAATTAATACAAAATGGAGAAAAATGTGAGATAAACGCCTTAATGTATGTTATGTGAACGCAATCGTAGGTTATTAACCCGTAAACCCACGAGTGCGTTCCCATAACATACATTAAACGCATATGTGACCCATCCTTACAGAGGTCGCATATACAAAATGTTTAGTTATTGGCATATTCATTTACAGCTCATCACGAGCTTTCATTTGGTATATAATACTTGCATATTTGAACCAGGTGGTGCTCTAAGGATCTTCCGTCGGTAAATTTAGTCGGATGAATTAAAAATTGATTAAACTGAGATAATTGACATTTTAAACATATAACAATTTATAAATCCTATATAATTCCCATGTAATTCTATATAACCAAGAAAACTATAGCTATGTCTTCTAGGCATTTACGACTTAAATTCAGTTTAGTAGGCAAGGATTCTGAAGTTATCTACCCATAGGTTAGAAAAATGCTAAAATATCAATTTTTAAAAATCTGATATTTTTGACACTATACCACTTGAAAAGCCTATATCTGGGCTTCTAAATGTGCGACTTCAGTACCACTTTGTTAGGATGGGTCACATATTACTGGGATATGGTTTTCACAGTTTGTATATATCCCTTCCCCTCTTCCTAGATATCATATATCACGCTGAGGGATAGCTGACTACACACTGCATATGGCGTTAATTTGAGATGGTCAATCCTTCTTGCTGGACAAAGAAACTATACAGTTGATCAGTGTTGCTCACCTTATCTATCTTGACATTGACCCAAATACTAACCCTTCCCATCACCCTAACCCTAGACTTGTTAACCCATTGAGGGCTAGCATCGACTATAGTCAACACCATGGTAGGCCTAGCGTCGACTATAGTCGACACCATGGCAGGCCTAGCGTCGACTATAGTCGATGCCCATTATATAGGATTAGTATAGGAATTGAAAATAGGCTCGTCCTCTAGGAACTATACTTTTTTCGGAGGCCGTCCCCATGGGCAGGGCTACAATTTTTGCTCTGCCCTTAAAGGGTTAATTAGGGTTTAGTGTTAGTGGAAGTTTTGGGCTCAGGTTAGAGGATTTTAGGAGTTGTCATGAGCATGTGATTGTGTTAGGATTGTTGTAAAAATTAGTGTTAGACTTGGATTCAGGATATGGGTTAAGGTTAGGTCTAGGGTTGATTTTAGGCTAAGAGTTTCAATTCCCTGCACAGCTAAAGCTAAAAAGTGTCTATCATTTTCTGTCTGCTAGTGGATTAGCCGACATGCCTGCCAAGAGGTTTGGCATGTTTGTGATGCTTGACTATAAACAGGGTTAGTAGAAGGGTTAGGATTATGATTAGGATGAAGTGTGTTTGTAGGGTTATAATTGGACTAAGGCTGAAATTTTAGGTTAGGACTAAGATTAGATTTAGGGTTGGGGTTAAGCATGACTGAATATCAGTTACAATTGTAATTGTGGGAGTTAATTCAGGAAAAACGCTTTTATAAGTCTCTTTCTTGGGGGTGCACTCACACTTTACTCCAGAAATCCTAATGCAATGCCCAGTGGCTGTCACCAGACAGCTACTCGTAGAGTATAGGGCTACACATGGCATTAGCATAAAAATTAGGATTAGAGTTTAGGTTAATGCCAGGATCAAGGTCAGGGATTGAATGAGCATTACTTTAGAGGTACAGATAAGGTAGGGTTAAACACCATGCTCTGAGGAGTAATCTGGACTGTTTTGGTGTGTGGTGCCATCTACTGAGTAGCTGATGAATCAAGAAATTTTATTTCTTTAAAAACTCATGAGTTTGAGGTTTAAGAAAGGTTTCTCACGTGTAAGCGGGAGAGAATACCTTCATACAGGAGAACTGGAGGATGTTGCAAAGAGAATCGCTGCGGATTCTCACTGTCGTAACTCACCTTCCAGTCCCTGGCTGTTCTGCTGCTCAGAACCAACTTCTCACCTTACACTCAGAATCAATCCTCTAAGTGTGAGTCATACTCTGAAGCATTCCCCAATTCATGACCATTTCAGAACCACTTCTATAACCAATTTCCTTGCTGTAAACCAGGGGAGAAGTCATTTCCTGATGGTAATCAAATTCATGTCCTTTCGCAACACCCTCCAGTTTTAAAACAAAACTTTTAAATGTAATGTTTCAAAAAGGGACTTTTTGAAAATGTATTTATGTGGAACTTGGAGAAAACTCTTCTGTGCATTTGATTTCGATGAATTTCATCTATGTAAGGAGTCGCTGAGAATATGTGTAGGGAATATTTTCATGAATGGAAGTCTATGAAAACATTTTCTTTGAAAAGGGCCTATGAAAATATTTTCATACGAGACCACACAATGAAATATTCACTGGGTAGATGAAAGTTTTTCATATAGGAAGAGTTGCTGAAAATATTTTCATGGTGGAGAGAAGATTTTCATATAAGTACTCGCTGAAAATATTTTCATGAATGGAACTCTATAAAAACATTTTCATCGGAATGGCCCATGAAATTATTTTTATACGAGACCACACAATGAAATATTCTCTGGGTAGATGAGAGTTTTTCCTACAGAAGGAGTTGCTGAAAATACTTTCATGGTGGAGGGTGGATTTTCAAATGAGTCCTAACTGACAACGTGTAAGTGTATGAAAACATAAAATATATTTGTACTGTATGTATATATATATATATATATATATATATATATATATATACATATTATATATTGTGGCGTAGACCGAGAGCGGGACAGCTGAGTCGAAACCACCCTGGCGTGGGGGCGGCGAGACTGTTCAGTTCGGAGTCACGCCAGCGGCCAACGTGTTTACAAGTTGGCGGAGTAGGTCCCCCGACGCTGGCTTGGTGTCTCCTAGGAAACAACCTCTGAAACAAATTTTAAGGCCTCTCTTCTGCATTCTGTCCAACTTTTTTAGCAGGCCTTCATTAGCCCCCTCGTAGGCAAAACAAGCGTAATCAAAAACAGACAAAATGGTGGTTTTATAGACTGTTACAGCAACTTTTTCAGATAACATGTTTCTGAATTTACTGAATCTAAAAAGACGGTGGTTAATTTTACTTTTTAAATCCTTCAGCGCAGGTTCAAAACTCAATAGACTGTCTAACTTTAGTCCTAAGTAGCAGTAGTTATTCAGGGTTTCAAGTTCTTTGTTATACAAATATAGTTTTTGGCCCCTGGACTTTGGTAACTTTTTGCATGAACCATACCACACAACTTTGGATTTATCCATGTTAGCAGTAAGCCTCTTGGTTACAAACCAGGATTGTAATCGATTTAATGCCGTTTGTAACCTATTGGTTATAGTTTCAATTTTGTTGTTTGAGCTGTATATTACCAAGTCGTCTGCATAAAGATAATGTTTGCAATCAGCAAGAACATCACTGACATCATTTATATATAGTATGAACAAGAGCGGTCCCAATACAGACCCTTGCGGGACACCAAATCGTACTGGGGCTTCATTAGAAACAAAGGAACCAATTTCAGTATACTGGCTTCTCCCAGTTAGGTAACTCATTAGCCAATTGAGTGTTGTGTCATGTAAACCAAGTTGTCCTAAAATTTCAACAAGATAGGCGTGATTAACACAATCAAACGCCTTACGTAGGTCAAGATAACAAACTCCAGTCAAATGGCCTCTATCTCTATTTTCATAGATATCACTCAGGAGTCTGAAGACTGCATCTGCAGTCCCCAGTCCTGATCGATAACCAAATTGTTTTGCAGAAATAACATTTTTCTTATTTAGAATTTCATTTAAATGGTAATACATTATTTTTTCCGCAATTTTGGAAGGTACAGGTAATAGTGATATCGGCCACCAATTGGTGAGTAACTTTTTATTACCGGGCTTGGGTATTGGATTCACCCTTGCCCTTTTCCATTTTTCAGGAAATATGCCACTGGTGAAGCTCAGTTCGTACAACCTAGTAACAGGATCTAACAAAAATAACAGTGCTGTTTTCAAAATATCACATCTAATACCATCAATTCCGGAAGTTTTGTTAACATTTATTTCTTTTATGAGCATCTCAACAACCTATCAATTCTGGAGGGGCAATTTGCACCTCTGGTTTCAAAACTCCATTTAAAACTCTCCAGAATCGCTTTGGGTCAGACTTAGCCTCCTCCAGTGCAGACTTGACCTGGTTGACTCAACCAAAGAACATGCAGGAGGCTGTTATTACGGCGGTGGGGGCGGAGGCTTACCTGAAGAATGAGCGGGAAACTCAGCTCCGGGTTAGGTCCACTGACGCCTCCGTCAACGAGCACCTTCAGTCCAATAAGGAGGAGATGAGCAAGGTTGCGGAGCTGATGGAGCGACTGGTCAAGAGACTGGACGAACCAACCACAGGGGGAAAGAAAAAGAGACAGGGCGGCACAGCGTGCTATGGATGTGGTCAGGAGGGACACTTCCGGAGGGACTGCCCTGCCGCCAAGCCTGCGGAGGCTGGGGGAAAGATGGAGGAGACCAAGACTCCGGCGGCGGGAAACTGAAATGACCAATACTGAGGGCCCGGTAATGGTCGGGGAAAATGGGCCTACGAATGTCATCCAGGAAAGACGAGAGAGAGGCGGAGGGGGCCTCATAGTAGAAGGACGTCTGGCGGGGGCTCCTATCCAACTACTGTAGACACGGGCGCTTCATTGAATCTAGTATCAGAGGGATGGTGGAGTCGGCACGGCGGGGCAGGCTTACTACGGGAGACAATGGAGAAGGTCTACTCCGTGGAGGGACGGCCTATGGACATAAAGGGTGAGGTGAGGGCAGAGCTGCAACTGGGGCAGAAAATCATGGAAGCAAATTTCGTGGTCAGCGACACGGGCACTGAGGGTATCCTGGGAGCGGCTTTTCTGCGCTCACATCGCTTAATGGTGGACATCGCTAGGGGGCAATTGGTATGGACGGAATGGGAAAAGGTCTGCCGAATAGTAAGCACCCAACCCGCCGTCCTCGGCTCCGGGCAGGAGTCCATGGTGGAGGGGACCATCCAGGGACCATGGAGAACTGGAGACGACGGCATGATCAAGGGAATGGCAGGACATAAAGGAGAACCCCGATTCCTTGTAGGAAGGGGGTTGGTGAGACCCGAGGGACGTGAAACATGGGTCAGACTGCTCAATCCGGGGCTGGAACCCATAATGATATACAGGAATATGACACTGGGGGCGCTCCAGAAAGTGACGGAGGAAGCGGAGGAACCCAGGGTGGGAGGAAGTTGGTGCCGGGTAGTGGAGACCGTCGGAGAGGCGGAGTTAACTCTTCTTTTACCAGAGTATTTCAGTGCAAATTTAGGGTATTAGTTTACAACATAAACTCTCAAAAACCGTTGGAGTTGTGTGAATATTCAAATTAGAAGGGAAATAATGATAGTTTCTGCTAGGCTAATCATTCAGATAGAACAACACCCAAGTTTTCTCTATCTAGTTTAATTACTGATATATATCATCATAAAAGTGGTGTTATGATGAGAAAAGTTGATCTTATGAAGTAACTTCAAATTGCAATATCTTAGCACTCCCCGTATCAATCGCAATGATATAAAGTGAATATTGTAGTAGATGTAAAGTATATTAAGTTTTTTTTGGAATATTGGCGGATAATGAATTTTGGAAAACATTCTTTTTCGGTTACCATGGCAACCAAAACCATGCAAAATCCATATTTTTTCAGATCTGTTGCCATGGTAACCAGCCAAAATGGCCAATAATGCATCAAACTACACTAAAAATTTCCATGCCATTTTGTTGAGCATGAAAAAATGTACAAATTCAATTTTCACCAAAAAAAGGATATTATTTGACATTTTTCATGATTTTTAGCCTAGATATTGATTAAATCTATGGAAAACGTTTATGGTAATTTAAGATTTTGTCTCAAGTTTGTAAAACTGCTAGACAAAAAGTATAAGAGATAGAGAGTAGCCATTTGGACTCTGTGGAGAACCTAACTCAAGCTAGGGCCAACAGAAAAATCGAAGAGTTTCAATGGATTTTGAGGAAGCTATAGGCTACTCAAAATCGGCCAAAAATCGGCCCAAACTACGCATAAATGCGTAATCGGTAAAGGAAGAGTTAAAGGACCTGGTGAACGAATTGGTCCAGGGAACAGAGCCTCACAGGCGGAGGGAGCTGGTGGAGCTGGTACGGCGGAACATTCCAATGTTGCAAGGGTGATAAGGGCCACACTACGTTGGTAAAGCATAAAATTGACACGGGGGATCATCTGCCAATAAAGCAGCCGCCCAGGCGTCTAGCTCCCCACAGACGGGAAGCAGTTGAGGAGGAGGTGGACAAGATGTTAAAGGCCGGAGTCATTGAGGCCTCCGCAAGCCCATGGGCGTCACCAGTGGTTTTAGTAAAGAAGAAGGACGGGACGACCCGCTTCTGCGTAGACTACCGAAGACTCAACTCCACTACAGTCAAGGATGCCTACCCACTGCCTAGGGTGAGGACTGCTTGGATATCATGGCGGGGGCGTCCTGGTTCTCCTCTTTGGATCTGGCTAGTGGATACTGGCAGCTGGACATTGAAGAGGGGGATAAGGAGAAGACGGCGTTCACCACACATAAAGGGCTATACCATTTCCGGCGGATGCCCTTCGGGTTGTGTTATGCGCCTGGAACGTTCGAGAGAGTCATGGAGGTGGCTATGAGGGGTCTTCAATGGAAGACGTGTTTGGTATACCTGGATGACATAGTGGTGTTCTCAGCCACTTTTGAGGAACATCTACTCTGCCTGGGGAAGGTGCTGCAGAGGTTGTCCGAGGCAGAATTAAAGATTAAGCCATCCAAGTGCTAATTGGGTCGGCGGAGGGTCCTGTTCCTAGGACACCAGGTCAGCGCGGCGGGGGTGTAGACCGACCCCACAAAGATTGAGGCAGTGCAGTCATGGCCTCCGCCTAAGTCAGTGAGGGAGGTACGGAGTTTCCTGGGGTTGGCAGGCTACTACCGCACGTTTGTCCCGGAGTTCTCGGCCCGAGCCAAGCCGCTGAGTTCCCGAGCGGAGAAAGGCAGAGTCTTCCGTTGGACGGAGGAGTGTGAGCGAGCATTTCTGGATCTGAAGGACAGGCTGACGAGGGCACCGGTTTCCCCGGGTGGAGGGGCGACTGACAATGGACACAGACGCCAGTGACACGGGCCAGGGGGTGGTACTAGCCCAGGAACAAGACGAGTTAGAGAGGGTCCTAGCCTATGGGAGTCGGACATTAAGCAAGCCTGAGAAGAACTACTGTGTGACCAGGAGGGAACTCCTGGCCATAGTCTTCGGGTTGAGGAAGTTTAAGCACTACGTGGTGGGTCGCCCTATCGTAGTAAGGACGGACCATGCTTCACTCCAGTGGCTACTGGATTTTAAAGAGCCAGAGGGGCAACTGGCCAGATGGTTGCAGATCATCAGCACCTATGACATTGTTATCCAACACCGTTAGGGAAACTTCATCTGAATGCTGGTGGGTTGTCCCGGAAGCCCTGCAGGCAATGTAGAAGGGAGGACGAAATAGAGACATTGCATTGCCGGGTCTTTACGAGGGCACAGCAGAAGGAGATGACGGAGGGACCACCCACTGTGGCGGTGGGTCCCACCCCACCCGGGGGACTATCATGGGGAGCGCTGCAAGCGGAGGACCCCACTCTAACGCTGGTCCAAGGTTGGGTGGAGGGGATCGCTCCTCCGCCAGGGGTAGCGGAAAGGCGGCTGTGGGGATACGAGATGAAGGCGTGGCATGCCCAGCTAGGACGGCTATGTACGGAGAAGGGAGTCCTGGGCTGATGGTGGGAGGATCAGAGGGGACGGAGGCATTTCCAGATTGCGGTCCCTGAGGCAAGTCGGCAAGGAGTACTCCAAGAAGTGCATGGAGAGCCCCTGGCCGGCCATCTGGGAAGAAACAGGACCATCCGGTGGCTACAGGGCGGATATTACTGGCCTGACTTCAGGAGAGATGTAACCTGGTGGTGTGCCAGCTGTGAACCCTGCTTGAAGAGGAAATCAGCTCCCCCTCCGCATAGAGCACCGCTCGGTCATGTGGGAGTAAGCTTGCCCCTACAGAGGGTAGCCCTCGATGTGATGGGGCCGCTGCCCCTCTCCTCCGCCGGTAATCAGTATATACTGGTAGCAGCAGACTATTTCACGGAGTGGACGGAGGCCTATGCTTTGCCTAACCAGGAGGCACCTACGGTGGCCCGAGCCGTGGTAAAGGAATTCATTTGCCGGTTTGGCGCACCGGCGGAGTTGCACACCGACCAGGGGAAGAATTTCCAGTTAGGACTGTTTCGAGAGATGGTGGCTCTTCTGGAAGTAAAGCAGACCCGTACCTGCGCATTCAGGCCCCAGAGTGATGGGTTGGTGGAAAGGGCGAATAGGCCGACTACCCTTTGTTATGGCTGCCTATCGCTCCTCCGCCCACTCCTCCACCGGACTGTCCCCCAATATGCTGATGCTAGGCCGGGAGACGGTGGTTCCCCTCCATCTGGTATATCCGCTAGCGCCTGATAAAGTAGGAGGACCAGGGTATGTGGCAGAGCTGCAAAGAAACATGGCCTATTCATATACAATGGCTAGAGGGGCCTTGGGCAAGTCCACTTGTCACCAACAACGCAACTATGACGTTAGGGCGGGCGAGGCGACGGAGTTTCCGGTGGGCAGTATGGTTTACTACTATCACCCCAAAAGGAAGAAGGGACTCACCCCTAAACTCCAGAGCTACTGGACAGGGCCCTGGAGGGTAGAAAAAAAGATAGGTGAGGTGGTCTACCGGATTAAGAAGGGCCGGAGCGTCGTCCGCACCGTCTTTTCGGCGCCAATTGGGAAGGCGAAGCTCTGGCAAGAGGAAAAGAAGCTTGAAGGCGAGATGTCAAAGGAAAGCCAAGCCTGGTGTGAACAATGGTTGGAGGGGGAGCGGAAACTCCAGAAAGAGAAGAAGATGTCCCATTGGAGAGGAATAGAACCGGGGGACAAGCCGCCATACGAGGACTGGTCTCTCCCGGAGCTAGGGCCGTCGGACGAAGAGGACGGAGAAGAGCTGGCCAGGCGAAGGTGGAACCACCTTCAGAACGCAGAGACCCGGAGGGAGAGGGAGCGAAGGGCTGTAGACCCGGAAAGGAGGCGAATAAGAGCTAAACACGCAGAGAGGCGGCGTGTCTTTGAAATGTTGGAACAAGCGGAGTGGGAAAACCAAGAAAACACAGACAGAGAGCCGCCTTGCGGGGGCGGAGGTCAACCCGTGAGAAGCAGGACAGTGGCGCCCCCTAGGGACGGGAGTCGCCTGGCAACCGGGTAAACAATTCTTACATAATAAAAGGCGACTCCGAGAGAGTAACGGTTGACTTTAATATGGTGGATGATACGCGGAGGGTGGTACTGCGAGGGGTGGAGAACCAACATGAGGAGGCTCGTGCACCAAGGGCGGAGAGTGGTGGAGGATCAGGAAGGGTCACATCCACAGTATCAAGCAAGTCCTGAACGGACGCCGAGCATAGAGAAAGCCGGAGGCGAAGGACAGAGAGGGAGCGCTTCCTCCCACATTCTTCATCCAGCAGGTCAACCAGCGGCCATAAACATGGAGGGAGATCTGAAAAAGAGAGACGGAGTAAAGGCCACTCTAGCAGCACTAGCCGGGGCCACCGCCGAGATTCGTCAAGTCGGAGTAAGCGGAGGCGCTCCCACGGGTCCTACAGTGATGTCAGCAGCAGAGACGGAGGCCGTGAGAACGGGGAAGTTTCCCACGGCGTGGAGGTACGGGACAGACGAGGAGGCGGAGGGCCAGCAAGCATCGTGGTTGGAGGGGGGCGGTGACCGGACTGCACCCCGGGGGATATAAGGGGGAGGCACCCGCCGAACCCGTCAATACCCACCAGCCTCTGGACTACACCTGACTACATAATGCCAGTGTTCAAGAATCGAGAGCAGAAACCAGTGCCTACGGAGATAGTAGAGGGGGAGGAGATCCCAAAGTATCGATGTGAGTTATGCAGAAAAACAGGGAGCCGTCAATGGTATGCGGTCAGATGGCAGTCCCTGGCGGCAACTCACGTTGCATACGTAACAGTGTCTTGGTGAGAGTCTCCCCCTTCTTGCCATACTTTTCTACCAGTAAGCTGATGACGAATTTAAGTTTTGTCGCCACCTCGTCGTCGATCCGGAGGTCCCCGGCATCCAAAGCTGGTGCCAGAGCTAGTAGACTTTGCCCTCTGGTGGGGGTGCTGGGCCCAGCTTGCTCCTCCTGCGGTGCTTCACCCTTATCCTCCTCCGCCAGCCTCTTGTTTCTCTTCCCCATGGATTCCATCACCCCTTTCTCCTCCATAGAGTCTCTTAACCGTCCTCTCGGCTGAGCTGCGCATCGTCCCTGTTGACACGTTACTCTGCGGAGTAGCCATCCCCTCCAAGTTATATCCCATGAGTTCTTCCAAATACTTAGAAGCGGTCGCCGCCTCTGACTCTTCTAGTAGGGTAATCCCAGGGGATGCGGAGGTCAAGAAAGAAGACCCCTGAGGGCTGCTCAGCCGGTCCTTAGAGGTGCTTGGTTCTGCGTAATCCGGCTGTGGACTGGCCTTTTTCTGTGTTGCGACCTTCTTCCCCGAGGCCTGCCACTCCCGTTCTTCTTCTTGACAGGTGGTAACTTCACTGGTGTTTCCTTCTGGTCCTCTGCCGCCTGGCTGGTGGTGTCGGTGGAGGTGTTGGCCGAAGTTCCCAGCGTTTCCTCCGGTTTCCCTAATGGCAGTATTAGACACTCGTCCGGCGGGACCCAGTCTACCACCTCGGGGTGGAGTCGTCCTATATGTCGTCATCGATGTGGAGTTTGGCGACCATGTGGTCGCACCCTTTTCCAGGACACCGGTAGCCCTCCTGCAGCTCGGAATGGGTCTTTAAATGGCAATTCATGTAAGCATCCAAGCCCTGGAGAGGGAATACGAAGAGACAGCAGTCTACCACGAGAGCATCGATCAAGATGCCGAGGACATCTCTGCCACCAGTGGCGATGACGGAGAGAGTTTAGGCCTGGGGGGAACGGGTTGGACTCCAGCCCAGACAAATTGGATTCCTACGAGCTGGTCAACAAACCAAGGCCCGCCTTAGTCAAAACTGGTACCATAGTCACTCCCAAGTCCCCCGACAAGAAGGAGGATAGGGGCCCAGAGCGTGCCGACCCGGAGGAGGCCGGAGGTCAGAGCGGAGAGAGTGTGGCAGAGGAGGAAGACGACACGAGTGAGGAGGTGCAGGGGACTGTCCCAATCCCACCATACGTGGAGAGATGCCCTAAGTTGAAGGCACAGTTCCTGGCCGTGCTGGAGGATGCTAAGAAATTAGGCCAGAGAGAGAGAATGGAGAAAATGGAGAAAGAGAAACGGAAAAAGGAAGAATGAGAATGCAAAGAGGCAGATTTGGAGGAAGAACGCCTCAAAGAGGAGCAGAGAAAGACGGAAGAAAAGGAGGAGGCGGAGAAAAAGAGGCTGAGAGAGGAAAAGAGACAAAATGAGGTGGAGGAGAAGAGGTTGGAAGAACAAAAGAGGCAGGCGGAGGAGAAGAAAGAGGCGGAGGAGAAGTCTAGAGAACAAAAGAGCCAGGCGGAGAGGAGCCGCTCGAAGGAGACTACTCCGCATAAGGTCACCCCGCAGAAAGCCACCCCACAGAAAAAAGGGAAATCCTAAGGCCAGGGGAAGTCATCCAGGTCAAGGAGCCTGGAGTCGGTGTTACTGGAATTTGACGCGGAGTCACGTGCCGCCTCGCCTATGGGAAGCCGGTCAGAGACATCACCCACTACAAAGCATACTCCGGTGGAGGCCGGCCCCTCAGTGGACACCCCGGAACAGCTGGCGGATAAATTAGAGACTACCTCTGTAGCGGACGCCGACCTGGCGACCTCAAGCACCCGGAAGGGAGATAAGACCCCCACTGTGCTTGCCCTACCAAAACTAGACAAATATCCGCGCACTGTAACGGTGGGCCTGGATAGACTGGTCATCTGCTCTCCACGCGGTGAGTTTCTCCTCCAGGTAGAACTAGGAGAGGAGGCCGAGGGAAAGGCGGAGACATTAGTGATGGTGCCAGCCGGAGTAGACACGGTGGTGGGGGATATGGATGACAACGAACCCTTGCCCGCCCTGGACAAGGACAGGGTGATAGTAGTTACGGGGTTGCCCATGGGGAGATGGGTGAGGGTGGGGTGGCATTTACGCAGGGTGTTGTGAGAGTGGAGGAGGTGGAGGCCCCGGCCCCAAGAATGCCCTTGACCGGAGTACAGGGAGGTATGGCAGTACAGGAGGAAGGCATGCACTGGCACTCGGATTACACAGGACCAAAAGCCCTGAAAGAATACTCCAAGAGACTGCGCCAACCCAGAGGACTGGGTCCCCAAATGAGAGTGGTGCCCGGAGGGGTACAATCGTCCTCTATCCAATCTTTAACGAATGGAGACGTGGAACTAGTACAAGTAATAAGAACTCGTTATGGACAAAGTAACGTGAAGGGCTGTTGCAGCAGGTGTGGGCAGCAATGGCCAGTGGATACGAAGGTGCAGGCGGAGGGCGGCGCTACGGCGGAGGCAGACGGAGGATCCGGCGAAGTGGTAAGTGTGCTCCTTTGAAGTCGAGGGGAGGAGGCAGGGCCCAGTACAGGGTGGTGGAGGTGCTACCGGGTCAGAGGCGGTGCTATGGAGGGATGGGAGGCAGACGAGGCTGGCGGGCTGGAAGATGGCTAGCCAGTATAGGCTGAGCCCTAGAGGATGCCGGGGGTGTTTGCTGACCATCTAGATAGCGAGGCTGAGACGAAGCACTGGTGTGATGGGAACCTGAAATGTTCTTTCCTGTCTTGCCCGGGTGGGATCGGAGGTCGGAGTAAGGGGACTACGGCTTCCAAGGACGAAGGAGGACGGAGGACGACACGACGGAGTGAGAGAGCTTGGAGGACGGAGTGCCGGTCAGAGTACAAGAGGCAGAACCTTGACGCCGTATTACTGTATAAATGTTACTGTTCATTGTTATATACCGCATAGGGGACCGCGGTTTATTACTGTTGTAGTATAGGCACTGCTCGCAGGGGCAGGGAAATAGGATACTGTGTAAACTATGTTTTTACTATATTACGAAGAGACACCCAGGAGCCATGGTGTAGTAACGATATTCTAAATTGGATACCCATCTGCAGGAGGGTAATGTAACACTTCTTCCCCAGTAAGTTATTGATTAGTTGGGGAGAGTGTGGCGTAGACCGAGAGCGGGACAGCGGAGTCGAAACCACCCTGGCGTGGGGGTGGCAAGACTGTTCAGTTCGGAGTCACGCCAGCGGTCAACGTATTTACAAGTTGGCAGTATTTACAAGTCCCCCGACGCTCGCTTGGTGTCTCCTAGGCCACCGTTGGAGGATCCGCAAGTGTATATAAGTTGGAAAGCAATCCTCCGTCGGGCAGTTCGAGTCACAAGCTGGTCGGGGACGTTATCCAGGCTTGCCTCCAGTATTTACCTGAAACCAAGGAACTTAGATGGTGTGGCGAAGACTGCCAGGTAATAAAGTACAAACAGTTGAACTCAAGTTGACGGAGTGGTGTCATCCTTTATTTACGGGCGGAGTAGGCAAACGCTACTATATATATATATATATATATATATATATATATATATATATATATATATATAATTTTTCAACATTATGCTTATCTGTAAATCTGTTATCTGAGATAAAGGGTTGGTGGTGTGAATTTTCAGTCAAAGTGATTTATTGTCTTCTTTATTATATCATTAAATGAAATTTTCCATCTATTCAATCAACTATGCAGCAATCATTACTGTAATCAATTAGATAACATTCAGTTTTAGAGCGTAGAATCAAATGCAATTCTTCCCAATACTAAAACTGTGGGCAGATGAGGGGAAAAGGCCCTCCCTGCGGGATCTTAGGTACTGGATTTGGCTACTAGGGGAGCTAGAAAGACAAAAAATGTGAAAAATAGAACAAAAATAGCTTTTATGTACATTTTTTTACACAGAAAAAGGTGGTTTTCTCAAAAAACGTTCTATTTGAATACAAAACAAAGCCTAAATAATGGTTTTCAGAGAAATGTGTTGCCATGGCAACCAAAATTATATTCCAAATAGAAAAAAAATGATGTCAACTAGTAAAATGATTTATGGAGATATATATGTTGAAAAAAGCACAAAGATACAATTTCTAGATCCAAAGTTATGGCCAGATTTATGGAAAAGGATGGTTATTTTTTAATTGATTATTTAAATCATTATGCTAATTAGATCTATGTCTGATTCAATTAAAACACTGATACAGTCATGATACAGTCATGTCATTCAATTTTCGTGAAGCAATATCTCTACGACTAGACAGGCTATCTACAAGTGTTGCATCTCATTTTAAAGCTGATAACATCAATTTTATATTTCATATTTAACCTCGGAGGACCCTTTCCCCTCATCTGTTCACAACTACAGAATATCACACCCCCCACGCAAATCTTAAAATATGCATGTGTAATCGCCGAAAATGTCGGCCTGAATGACTCAAAGTATTCAAAGGTTTCAAAGGCTACAAAATGCTAGTTCCTGGCAAGCTGAGAGAGCAGACTATACAGGCATCAAAGAACCTGAAGGTGGGCTTTACTTTTCAAGAATACCCATTGTCAGACCCACAATATGCCTATACATGTGTCAGACAGAGAAAGGCAGTTTAAAGTTGTGACTTATCTCCTGGTTCCCAAAGGGTTTCTTCACATTGAATGAACACAGAAGGTATCAGATATATTGGTTTCTGCTAGTAACTACAAGAATACATTTAAGCAAAGAGACCCATGTCATTGATGTCCGCCAGCTGTCCCCATTTGTCTCTAACTTTCACTCTACCACCACCTAGTGGTTCTTTCTTACACTACTTTCTCATAGATCTGTCCATGCTGATTGAAGTAGATGCATATGACCATCTTTATATTAGCTATCAGAGTGAATTCATCATGATACTAAATGATTCAATACCTCTTATGGTGTTTATCAAAGTAATTTACACATTAGTGCTCATTGTTCTAACGTGACCATTGCTGTGGTTAGATTGTAGAATAGATAAAATGCTGAAACGGATTATGTCTGCACCCTGTAAAACGCTACCACTGAGTGTCAGGTTTTGCCTTGTGCATCCACTGTTGTAGCCAGGGTGATGAGGCTGACTCGAAACTAGAATAGATAAAAGATAGTCAGATTTATTTTAGGATTCCTGAATATAAATGCTTGAGGTGAGTCGCCTCTTTTCAGACTCTTTATTAGACAACCTATCCTTACAAATTGGTTCGGAAGTCGCACCTAAAAAGTATCTAGATATTGCCATATTCATTTACAGCTAATCAAGAGCTTTAATTTGATATATAACACTTGCATATTTGAATCAGGCTGCCCTCTGTGGATCTTCTAGCAGTAAATGTAGCCGGAACAATTAATAATAGATTAAACTGAGATAACTAACATATTAGACATATAATAATTTATAAATCCTATATAATTCCTATGTAGTTCTATATAACCACAATTACTATAGCTATGCTTTTTAGGCATGTGGGGCTTAAATTCAGTTTAGGAAGCAAGGATTCTAAAAGGCATCTACCCGGATGTAAGAAAAATGCTAAAATATCAATTTTGAAAATTTTTATATTTTTGACACTGTACAACTTGAAAAGGCCATATCTAGACTTCTAAATGTGCGACTTCAGTACCACTTTGTTATGATGGGTCACAATTATTTTACTTTGCAATGTAATTCAGGAAGTAGAAAGTTTATGAAAAAATATTGTCCCCAATGATTGTTCGAGCATAATGTGCATAATACTGTCATGATTAAGCTTTCAGGAGGGGCGTGCATTGGCCCTACTTTACCCTGAATAGCCTTGTTACACAGTTCTCAAGTGTTCCCCATCAACCCAGATTAGCATACTTGTGAGAGATGACTAGCTGGATTGTTTTTCACGCATATAAGTGCCCCCCCACCTCTGGCTCTGGCAATTTACTAACAATGATATTTGTTTTGCTTTTCATAAAACTAGGGTAAATAATAACACCTGGAATCATTTTGTGACATGGTTATTACACAAAAGATGGCAAATTTACAATATGGAGTGTCTGAGATTTGTCTCTGTGTCTTTTGAGTTTAAGCAATGTGCAAGTCTGTGTGTCTGTGAGAGTAAGCCGTGCACAAGTCTGTGTGTCTGTGAGAGTGAACCTTGTACAAGTCTGTGTGTCTGTGAGTGTAGCTTTGTACAAGTCTGTGTGTCTGTGAGAGTAAGCCTTGCACAAGTTTGTGTGTCTGTGAGTGTAAGCCTTGTACATGTCTGTGTGTCTGTGAGTGTAAGCCGTGCACAAGTTTGTGTGTCTGTGAGTGTAAGCCTTGTACATGTCTGTGTGTCTGTGAGTGTAAGCCGTGCACAAGTCTGTGTGTCTGTGAGTGTAAGCCTTGTACAAGTCTGTGTGTCTGTGAGAGTAAGCCTTGCACAAGTCTGTGTGTCTGTGAGTGTAAGCCTTGTACAAGTCTGTGTGTCTGTGAATGCAAGCCTTGTACAAGTCTGTGTGTCTGTGAATGCAAGCCTTGTACAAGTCTGTGTGTCGGTGAATGTGAACCTTGTACAAGTCTGTGTGTCTGTGAGTGTAGCTTTGTACAAGTCTGTGTGTCTGTGAGAGTAAGCCTTGTACAAGTCTGTGTGTCTGTGAGTGTAAGCCTTGTACAAGTCTGTGTGTCTGTGAAGGCTGCAGGACACTAATTATTTTCTCACTGTTGGCTTATATAGCATATGGGCGAAAATAAAATATTTGTGCGAATTTCTGGGCTTAGCCACTGTTATTTTCATGTAGGCACACATTTTTCCCATTAATTTAGGGCCATGAGATGTGGTACAATGTAATTAACTTTTCTGCTATCGGCCGTAGAGTGCGGACATACCCAAATTTGGGGGTTTTGCAGTGAATGATTACAATAAATTCTGTAATTGAAAAGAGTGCACCCCCCTCAACTTACCCTCAAATATCAGCCTAAATAACACTCAGATCGATTAATATACATCCTAAGGATTAATTTGATGCCTGGTTTGCCTACCCACTGTCAGATGTTAGACCAATAATCATTGTACAACACCCTTTAGTGCGGAGCTACAAAGTGTCTCCTGCTGCCACCTCCCGCCAATTGGTGTTCTTCAACCTGAATGCAAGCCTTGTAGAAGTCTGTGTGTTGGTGAATGTGAACCTTGTACAAGTCTGTGTGTCTGTGAGTGTAGCCTTGTACAAGTCTCTGTGTCTGTGAATGCGATCCTTGTATAACAGTGTATAAGTCTGTGTGTCTGTGAATGTGAGCCTTGTACAAGTCTGTGAGCCTTGTGCAAGTCTGTGTGTCTGTGAGTGTGAGCCCTTAGCAAGTCTCTGTGTCTATGATTCTTAGCTTTTGGTGGGCAAGTATGTATGCCTGAGGTTAAGCCTTGTGCAAGTCTCTCAGTCTGTGAGTCTGAAGGGACATGGGGTGGAGGAAGGGCCGGAAGGTGGCAGCAGTGTTGGGACTGGAGACTCCAGGTACAGCCTGGAGGAGGAGGGTGCTGGAGGACACCAACCCATGCAGGGACTCAGTCTCACCTCAGGCACCCACTGGAGGTAGCACAGGAACCATTATAGTAAAGCACTTATCTTTGATATCAAGGAGTATTACCATGAGGACACACTAAGGATAAATCATTGATATGATTAAATAGTTGATGATTAAGACAAAATGGAGCTAAGGTGAGTGATTGGGGAGCAGAAGAATTATCATATCCATAAGGTTGGGTTGGATATTGGAGGGTGCAAGGACACTTAGGGTGCAGACATGTAGGGTGCAAAGACACTTAGGTAGCAGACACTTAGGGTGCACAAAAAGGACAGGTAGGGTGCAGGGTGAAAATACCAAGACACTTAGGGTGCAGTCGGTCTATAGCCCATCTGTCTGTAGGGAGTCCCCTCAGAACAGACATCACATACCTCTAGCTCGCACCACTGATTTTATCTCTATGCGTATAAGGCTAGGGGGATAAAATCAGTGGTAGGGCTAGAGGCTGGTGATTTCATCTTTGTATACACAACAAAACTGCTGACTGATGGCATAGGGACAGTATCCTTAGCCCTTTAATTGTTTCTAGTTCTATTAGAGCTTGGAGTATGATTATTTGGTTCACTATTAATCCCAAATCTTTTTAATTCCACTATCACTGCCGATGGGAGGCCGACTCTCGGCCGGCAGCCTCGGGGGGGGGGGGGGGAGACACTCTGAGGGGGGCAGAAAAGTTCACAGTTTACAAATCTAGACCAGTTTATTTTGCACCCTAAATGTCCTGCCGTTGCACCCTATGTGTCCTTGCACTCTACATGTCCTGTGGTTTGCACCCTACATGTCCTAGCACCCTAACTGTCCACCTGCATGCACCCTAAGTGTCTCTGCTACCTAAGGTACCAGTATTCCTGTTATGCTCAAGGAATTTTTTAGAAATTAAAAGATTTGTGTGTAACAGGGATTTCTGTGCTCCCTATATGCTTAGGAAAGAGTGTAGTGCATCAAATGAAAGGCCTTGGTGCCCTCCTTTTAGACCTAGGCGGACTGTATGAACAGGGCACTATTGCAGGGATAATTATAATTAGTTAATATACTGTGAACATATATTATTTGATATAATGTACGCCTGCCTTTCCTTACACCAAACCTTTGGCTGACACCATTACTGAAGACATATTACTGTAGTGAGAGAGATGTCTAGCATGTTTCTGATAAAGCTGAACATGTAACCTTGTTTTTATTTCATGTTATGTCTGAGGGCAATTGTGTCTGTCAAAGCTAGCATAATGCATTCATCTCAGTTAGCTTTAGATTCATGAAGTAGTCTGACTTTATATTCGGTTTGTAAGTAGGGATTTTGTGACATCAAATGCGATTAAAAGTAAAAAGGGATTACATGGAAGCTCTAGAGAAAGATTCCAAAATACATGAACGAAGGAGAACTATAGAAGTTATTTTACAATAACCCAAAATGTACTGAAATTCCCTCCAGTAAAGATAAGCTTTAGGGGGGAGACGGAAGTATACATAATAAGTATAACATTGCAGGTACACTGTAAAATATAACTGTTGAATCTACCAGGGATCCTTATAAAACTGAACAGTGGACTTCTGCAATTACACAACAGGGAACCAGTTTAGATTTTACAAGAAGCTCTAGGTTGAATTGGGTGCACTGACAAAGTGACATGTATACCTGTGTCAACCTGATTTGACACAGAGAGCACACATCATTGGGACATGTGCACATATGTCATCATGACAACTGTAACCCACAGTAATCTTCATATGATTTGACATGCCTTAAAATGCCACGTCATCTGTGAGTTGACTAGTGTCACGGCCATGTCGAAGGCACTTGACATGTGATGGTTTGACATACATAATTGTTCTAGGATATTCCATTAGATGGGGCAAACAGCCATTTTGGTACCAGGATTAATCACTACCAAGAGGTACTACCAACATTTGAGACATTTGATGTATCTGTGTCATTTTGTTTTCATGAAGAATAGATCACTTAGGTCTGTAAATACTATCAACGAATGGTAGTGAATTCTATTTCATTGTTAAATTTGCATTTGTTATTGAATATCAAAATAGACACCCACAATCCTGAATTCTTCAACTGGAGAGGTTAGACACCTTGTGTGTGAGTCAGTGAAAATACCAAAAGATTGTATGCTAACCCACAGTCTATAATCTCAGTATCTTCATTGCATGGAGACAGACGGCATTGACATGCACCTCGATGCCCTTGTCTTATGGACTGCATAGAGGTCCTCAGTCAAGTAGAAGTTCTGTAGATAGGAAGTGTTGCAGGCCTGTAGGACTATGATATTCCCTGCCTTCCATTATAGGCCTGCCTTGATTGAACCATTGGTACATAGCTATTGACTACTCTTGACCCTTACATAATTGTCTCACAGTATTACCTAGCACTCAGGTGAACGGATCAGAAATATGTGACGTGTCTTCATTACGCATGTCAAGTGGAGTTGAGGAACCAAATATGAGAGCGTCAACCTGATTTGACATGCCTTCATACATGTCATGTGGGAGACAAATTGTGACCTGTGAAGTATGTGTCAAAGCCATCAGTGTTCTTTTCTCTGTCTGGTACAATGAATCTCTGTGAAAATAATGACATCTCTGTAAAATAGATCTCTAGCAACTTTGGGACGAGGAATCCTTTGTTATTTCGATGACATTTTTTTTTACAGTGTAGGGTAGAAAATAGTATGAGATATTTATAAGCAAAGGAAAGTCAATTTGTCTGTTTGCTCACTCCATTTAAAAAAAAGAAACACAACTAGGATCAAAGGAAATGCTGTATTTCAATTTACCAAATCCTACCCAGAAAAAAACGGAACAACCCTCCAACAAGAATTAGCATGTTGGTGGATTGCCACAGCGATTTGTTAGTTGTTGCTGCAGTTCATGGCTCAATTTCAGGTTGAAGTTGAAGATATGGTTAAAAAGAAAAAGAAATGAAATCTAATCTGCCTATATTCATATTCTATATAATCTGAAAACACATCTTTCTTTTAGCTGCTTAGTCTAAGAATGCAGTCTCACGTGCAGCACCAGTAGAGGTTGTTAAACCAATGTTTCAGTTAGTCTTTTTAACCCTGTATAGGACGAGCATAGTGTCCCATGCTCACATTGTCTTAGGGACTGATAACTTTTAAAAAAAGGGGGGGGGGCTGGTGGGTTTGCACGTGGATGCATGAAAAAAGTTTCAGCCCCCCCCCTCTCGACGGGTCAAAATTTTAGATCCCCCTCGGGAGGTGTGTGAACGCGCCCTTTTAACCTATAGTAACACGCAGGCTTTTTTGCTGAAAACGGGTGAAATTATTTTGACCCCCTAGTTAAGGGGTTGAAAAAATTCTGACCCCCCTCAAACCCACCAGCCCTCCCCCCGTTGTTAAAAAATGATTCGGTATGAATCTGAAACTTAATTGAGTTAGTATCCTTAATTGAGTTCATGTATAATGTCGGTGAAATGATCTCAAGGCAAGATGCTACTGTTAAAGGACTACACTAATGTTTATGTTGGTGTTTTTTTAAATAGCATTTCACTTATGTAAATAAGCAGAGGAAGTGTGCAGGAAGCATGGGCACAAACTGTGTAGATGTACTGAGTGTTTGCCTGTGAAGTATGGGATAAAAATATGTCACTATTGAGTGACTCTTGTCAATTGTGTCATTTGCGGGTCCTGTATAGGCCAACTTCTCAGATTCACCATGCTATACTGAGTTAGCGGGATGTCTAATGGGCATAGCCATTGCTAAAGCTGGTTACTGGTGGTTATCACTGATTGCAGATATCAGATGGGTATCATCTTCCCCCAGAGAAGTATTATGAAAAGTTGAGATTATTTTATTGGCTGATGATTAATCCCACAAAGTTGGTATAGTATACTAGCAACTATCCTATGGGGCCCTATTGAACAACTACTGTAATACCTGGCCAATACTGCGCGGTTTATATGCAAGGATTATAGGTCTTCCTTGATCTGGATGGCAGACACTTCCATTTAATATGTTACACCCTCCCCTCAACATCGAAATAGGGCTCCAAGTAGGTCTGGGGTCCCTAGATACACATAGCCTTTTGAATTTTGCAAATGCATTGATTGGAACAAATATTATGCAATTTTTATTTTCTTGGCAAATCCATGAAATCTAAGCGTGCCAATACGCGGGGACCCTTGCTGAGGCCATAAAATTCAAGAATCGTTCAACTTATACCAACAGTAGGTTAAGTTATAATTTTCAGTAACCCTTGCGTTTTATGGTCTTAGCAAGGGTCATATAAGACAACAGACACAATCGCAGAGATATTGGAGGCCTAAATCGCCATGTGGAATTCGACCTATACCCTCGTTCCCCATTGTCGCCCTCACTATAGGCTCTCAGCACGTCTATACACAGTCTGATTGAATGGGACAGACCTCCTCCAAGCAGGGGTGCCCTGTACAATTAGTATGATAACTTTTAATATAATTTGTAATTCATTTTATCATCTTATATGATTTGACATAGTATGACAGCCCAAAAATAAGCAGTCAGAACCTCTTTCTAGGACACTAAAACTCTCATAAAGCACCTAATCTATCTTCACTCTGGACGAAGACCATATAAACCTAGCTGAGGGAGCTAGTAGAATGTAATAGTAAGGGTCTTTCTGGAAATACTGCATATTGATATATTTTGTAATAAAAGACAATAGCAATTTCTTTAGTTAGTGTAAACTGAGGATGGGGCATAGACACATTGTGAATGCCATAAATGTGTTGTCCCCCACTAGTCTTGCTCATTTCTGTTGTGTTGATTTCCTATAGAAAGCACTCTACTGAACATTAAACTTGGCCAGGTTTTGTGAGCATCTATTGCTTTTAATCAATCTTATGCAATGCTTTTATGTACACTAGAATATTGAACTGAACTAAACTTCCATTCAATGTATATAGGCCTCTCTTGGATATACCCCATGCGATAGTTTCCCTCTTCCTGGGTTCCTGTTTAGGGGGATGGCACCTCAGATGAAACCTAGGCCTCATTAAAATGAATAAAGAATCGAAATTATATAAAGGGAACCAATATTAAAAAAAACATTGATGTGGTTTATGGTGGATATTAAGGCAATATAGCATAAATGGCAGCCCAAGGTTTGGATATTGAGGAATATTCCACGGGCCATAATGCATTTATACCACCTTTCCTCCATAATAACATTAATTTCCTACCTGATACCCCCAGAATATAGACACGAGAAGACATTTTGTAAGTGTCACCGATCCTCCCCCGCTTTGCTCTGCGAGAAGCCATTGTTATTGTTCTTTGTCGGGAGCGGTACCGCTGTGTTTACACACTTTTCGTCTTAATTCCAAGCTTGTCATGTTATAATATTATAATCCCAACAAGTATTCGATCCATAGATGATGAAGCCATGTACAATGTCTCCAATATATTCAAAATAAAGAAGAATCCATTGATTTTTCCATCGTAAGTGAGTCGCTGTCTGACCTTTTCAGCGTCTTCTTCAACTGCGGCATGTTGACCTATATCCACATCCGGGCCACTGAAACAATTTCGCCGGACAAGCAGGCAGACGCGAATGTCGGACCATGACTCGCTTACAATGGAAAAAATCATTGGATTCTTCTTTATTTTGAACAAAATGGAGAGATTTGGCAGGCATTCATCAGCTATGGATTGTATATTTATTGGGATTTTAATATTATATCATGACAAGCTTGGAATCAAGATGAAATATGGGTGTAAACACAGCAGTACCGCTAGCGGGTAGGTCCTACAGGCTTCTTATATATATTAACATTGGAGTTCATCACCGTTCAGTGTGGCGCAATGGCTAACGTTCATGCCAACCACCACTGCGGCCGGGGGTTCTCTTACGATACTCTTATGAGCTGGGACGATTTTTCACATTGAAACAATGGCGAGACTGGCTTTGTATGTCTGCCAGCATTTCCAAAAAAAAGTCCAGCTTGACCTCGAAAAAGTATATCCAGAAATCTTGAAAATGAACATGTGCGTATATGCTCTGGTAAGGCACTGGTAGAGGACAGCATAACAGTAAAGAAGGTGGCAGAATAGTGGTATAAGGAGGATTATGATACCGTAAAACCCTATGTATGAGCCATGACTTATACCGTATTCAACCTAATAAGTGCCGGTGGAGGTTAAAAACTTTTATTCATCGTCCTTTAAGTTATTCTAAAATTGTGGAAAATTGGTCTTTTTCTACTCTGAGAAAAGCCCCAAAAAGGGGTAGGGGCCCTTATTTTGTCGAATACGGTAGACCATCTCAGACTCCGCTTATAGCATCAGCACAAACTATGAGTGCGCTTATATGAGGGGTTTTGACATGAAAGAACAGCATCAAAATCAAGATTTTCAAGCACCAGCTGCATGTGTCTCATGGCTCTTTCGTAGGTTGGGGGTGCGGCTTATACGCAGATGGAGCTTATATGTAGGGTTTTACAGTACCAAGGTAAAAGGAGGAGTTCTGTGGTAAAACACGGTGACCCATGTACTCACCTCATGTGGCTGTGGTTAGGTGAGCAAAAAATAGTGGGTTTCAGTTAACATGGCCAGAAAAAAATAAAATGAAATAAAACAGGAAAAAAACTGAGCTGTGTAAGCATAAGTTTTATAAAGGTCGTTTTACATTGTGCATGGTAGAGGGAAAGTCTCAAAGCATTCTATTTTAGTGAAGATGATGAATCAATTCAGATGGAGAATTGCTCCAACCAGGGCATTAAATAGTCTAAAAGTGTTTAGAAATTCTGTCAAAAAGTATATACATGTGCAAGTGTCATTTGGTGCAAACGTGTCTGTAAATGTTAGCACTTTATATAGTTTATTGAATGTAGGCCTATTATTTATGATGTGAGACAACGACCCGTTATTGTAAAGAAACAATTTTATGTAGACAGACCCTATTTTTTTTCTAACCGGGGTAGGTTTACCGTAAACACGAGCTTTGTGTTGGTCTCATGACGACTGGTTCATATGTTTTACTTAATGTGAAGTCAGTGACCACAAAAGGTAAATAACACGCCCCAGCTCCATCCCCTTAAAGGTGGCACGATGGGGGGTTGGGGTCGGCAAGGTGTGGCAAGGAGGAATCTGATAGAAGGCATAGTCAATAATATCAATACTAAATAACCATAAAAATCAGGAGCCTCAGAAGTAACTTTCCTCAGAGATTATGCTAAAGGGTGTTACACGAAACCCGTGTAGAATTGAAGTGGATTTGATGTACCCCACTATAATTATCAATTAGGTTTACGAAATTGAGAAGGTTGATTAGCATCTGTGTGGTCTATACAGATAATGCCAGCAGTCATCATCTGTGGGGTTCTTGTCAGTATCTGTGGGGCTTCAAACAGTATTTGTGGGGTCGTAGTCAGTATTTGTGGGGCTCCACTCAGTATCTGTGGGGCTCCACTCAGTATTTGTGGGGTCCTAGTCAGTATCTGTGGGGCCCCATTCAGCATCGGTGGGGTCTCTGGCAGTGTGAAGGGCGAATCAGCATCCATCAACATCCCTCAATTCAGTTATTTCACTTGTTCTCCTTCTTTGCTTAAATGTTGTCTGTTTTCTGTTCTACTTTTACTAGATGGATTTTACTGCTCGTCACCTATGGTCTAGCATTACATTCAAACAAGGCTTCACCACATCGGACAAAACTCAATGGTAAGTCTCAAACTTTAGACATTGTACCATGAATACATAAGGTATAGGGAGATACCTCTTGCATCTTTTAACCCTTTAAAATGCATGTCCTATAGGGGCATGGCTGAGTCCAGGAGGGCATTTCACAACAATGCAAATTACCATTGTTAAGAAATGCCCTCCAGATGGAAACTCCAAAGTATTTACAGGGGTAAATATTCCTGACTTTTCATCCTGATTTCAAATATATCACAAGTTTTGTAAAAAAAAATGTGACTATATAAATCACACTTGAACTCGCTCTTATGTAACACAAATTCTATGTGACAATAGGAAGTAGGAAAAAAGATATCGCCACGAATCTTTTTCCACATCTCACATTTAGCCATAAAGTACACTAGGGCCACCTGGCAAATCTCTTCTCATTCAATTCCATTCACCCCCCATACTAGACAGGCTGAGAAAAAGTGCAAAAGAATAGCATAATATAGCCAGAAAAATATATTTAGCCTTTTCAGGATTACAGGGCGCCATATTGCCTAGGGCCAGCCTAGCACCTTCAAGCACATGCCTATTTAGGTCCATGCTTCAAATAAGCATCAGCCCCTCTTTCCACTCTTTCGGGAGTGTATCAGCCACCTACCTCAGCCTGATGCATGGATGAGTTACTGAGTTTGAGTTTGTTTGTTTTTAGTTTAACAGTTTCATTGTCAAGGAACATCACACATGTAAGCTTTTCAGGTCAGCCAAAGATGAAAACAAGCAAGTAAAGAACATGTATATTATCCAGTCAGGGAAGAAATCAAAATAAATTATGAAGAGTTTGGTTCCAAAAGCAACAAATCCATTTCAGATTTCCATCATATACCCATGTTTGAAGTCCTCCCCTGTATAATAGACCCTGGACAGCTGAAAAATAAATATTTCAAAGAAAATAGTTTCTCTATAAGAATTAACCTTCTCTAACCTGTAGGCCTTTGAAATATTTGCCTCTTTTTTTCGAAATGGTGCTTATTGCTTTTTGGAGCCAAACTCTTCAAATGGTACATAGCATAGGTAGGGCACATGGGTTATGTTGGCAAAAATGACAACCAATCTAAAGATCAAATATCACAGTTAGAGATTAGCATTTCAATGGGTCAACCTATTACAGTGAGTCGGATAAACACGTACCGTGAATTAATAAATACATTCAGCAGGTAAAAGGTCACATAAATGACAAATGATAAAGCTAAATATCCTCAGCGATAAGCTAGGAAGATCTATCAAGTAACAGATCAACCTATACTTTATATGTCTCATTACCAGGTTTGCATTGATTATCATGGCTACAAAGTTGGATTAACCCTTTAAGGGCCGATGATGCATTGATGCATCATGCCCATTGGAGGTTATGATGCACCAATGAAGTGTTGGCGAGACTGCTCACCAGCAGTTCATTGGTGCATCATGCCGACCCTCTGGGAGTATATGTATCAACCCTGTAGGGTCGGCATGATGCTCCAATGAAGTGCTGGCAAGTAGTCTCACCAGCACTTCATTGGTGCATTATGACGACCAATGAGCATGATGCATTATTGCATCAGCGGCCCTTAAAGGGTTAACTTAAGGCTCTATATTGTCATGAAAGCCATAACCGTCTCCCACAAAAAGTCGGCAGATCTTTGTACTGATATTGTACATTAAACATCTACAATGCTGAAGTCGTGTCAGATGTATTTGACCTTTGACATAAGGTCACCCTCCTGGGTCAAGGTCAAGGTCAGCCACAACTCAGGTCACGGGTTTCTTTGGGTCCCCCGTCATCCACGTGATCTCTGAGTAGAAGTAGAATATGGATCCATAGTCATGTCTCCATGCGTGTTTTTCTTTTGCTCCATGATATCGGCTATCCACACCCTTCCTGGCTATGAGGCTAGAAGAGACAGGAACCTGAAGAGCCTCTTGAGCCCCTCAGGCTCCTATTCCTCTGTCTGCCACACTCTTAAAAAATTCCCTAAATTTAGCATGGAAACTCTGTAATATTTTGTGGTGATTCACCATAATTTAATGGTGATTTCCCCTGTGATAACAGTGTTTCACCCTCCTAAGGTTCACTCCTGGGTTTCACTGTATGGGGATTCTCTGCAGTTTCCAATGGGAATTCACCATATTTTAACGGGGATTCACTGGCAATGGTTGCCAGTGGATCACCGTTTTTTTTTGTGAATTTCATTTTTTACTGTGCACTCATATATTCAATATTGTCACAACTCCCTGTGTGTCTGCCACCCTCCTCCCTTCTCACCCCTCCCCTCCACTATATACTACACCAAACCTGGATCTGAGCACGGCGTTTTTTCCGCCCCACAGGGAGGAAGTAAGGGGAAGTATGGGTCAGAAGCTTAGTTTGTTAGTACCGTATTGGTCTGTATAACCACCTGGTTGCTTAAAAACTGCCATAATGCCTCGCGTATAAGTGCACTCCGCATATAAGATGCAGCTTGAGTTGAAGGACGTGCTAATGCGTGTATAGCTAGGCGTATACTAAAGGCATGAATGGCATGCTCCCAACTTTGGTAAATCGTGACCATATCCGAGACATTAAGCAGGGCAGTACAATAGGATCTACCCTTGTGCTTATACGAAACCTGCAATTAGTTAAGTCATTGTTTAATTACAGTGCGATACCACTCTAACCTGGTGCCCTTTCGATATTGGCATTTATTCACAGAC
The DNA here is from genome assembly GCA_949317995.1 of Acholoe squamosa. Lineage (NCBI taxonomy): Eukaryota > Metazoa > Annelida > Polychaeta > Phyllodocida > Polynoidae > Acholoe > Acholoe squamosa. The sequence goes on from OX439051.1 coordinate 35,991,986, forward strand.
CCGATGCTAATATGGAAAAATACGGTAAAGGTAAATGGCGGGGGGCAGTGTTATGATACCCAACCCCTGCAGACTCAGACTAAACGTTCTGTGATAGTGGTCTGGGTGGGGCCCTACCACTGTGTCAGTTTGTTGAAGTACCAGATTATTTATTTCACCCCATCAACATGGTCCCAGGAAGGTTAAAACTGTGTTTTGTAGTACATAATAGTACATCTAATGTAGGAAGGCAATATGGCAACGCACCCTATATTAAGCAACAGATGACCAGATCCAATTAGCATCCATGAACAAGTTTGCCCCCATGATTCAAGAATGTAGCCTTGGCGAGTAACTCACCAAGACAGCATAATTTATGTGTCATGCCGACACTATAGTATGGATGCAGTGCCAAGGTTCAGCATGATACAACAATGCAGTGCTGGTAAGTCAGCAATGCATTGGTGCATCGTGACAACAGAGATATATGAACCTGAGGGTGTCTTCTGGCACTTAGTGTATAAGGTCAAGTAAGGATTCAGCTTTGACGCATGCTATGATTTTTATTTCCTTTGAACACAACATGAAACACAAAGACAGCTACAGAGAATGATGTTTCCTTACTGTTCTAGTAGCAATGCTTGGTCTGAAAATTAATAATGAATATAGCTGGACAGACTGGCTGGGAAGGATTCCCCATGAGTTGGACACCGATTATGGGCACGCATGCTGGACGCTCTAATTAGAGAATAGACAATGACTTTCTTCACATCGAGACTAACTGTTGTCTTATAATGCATGAATATATCTGAGTGCATTTTAGGACAACAGCCTTGAACAGGCAGTCAAGATGTAAAGAAGGAGTTGTCTATTGTCTTTATAAACAGTGTCTATTTCCTTTCAAACAATCAGGCACCCAATCAAAGTATGTCTAGACCAATTAATGGTCCTTCACTTGTTTTCATGTACTATGACCTTGGTCAGCTGTGCCCTATAATGCACTCAAGGTCATCTATCATGCAGCAGAGCACTGATTGCCATTTTATTATTATGAATGACAGCACACTTTATAAATCATCCCCAGCATCTGAGACCAAAAACTATGGTCAGACTTCATTAATGACTACACATTCTCAATGTTCACGTCCTACTCATGGAGAATCTACCCTGCAGTGTGTGGTATAGTCTCCCCTCTGAGGACAGTTATTGTGTCTATTTTCTTTAGCTGTGTTTTTTTTAAGTCATAAACGATCCTGGCCAGGGCTGCACTATGTGGATATCCTACTATCTCAGGTTCCTCCTTCTGGGGGGAAACATACTAGAAAAGTGGCCTGTATTTAACAGGCAGGGTCTGCCACATGAGGAGCCAACTGTACAGCATTTTATAAAACGGCTGGCAGTGCTCTGCTGCACAGTAGAAGTGACCTTAAGTGCATTATAGGAGTACAGTGCATGCCTGAGCAAGGTCATGGTAGCTGTAAACAACTTAAGGACCATTAATTGGTCTAGACATACCTTAATTGGGTGATTCATTGTTCGGAATGAAATGTACAATGTTTTGTAAAGACAATAGACAACACATTCTTCACATCTTGACTGTCTGTTGTTCTATAATGCACTCAGATGCATTTGTGCATTATAGAACAACAGACAGTCGCGATGTGAAGAAACAGAGATCAAAATGCGAAATGGTACAGATATGAAAGGTACAAAGAAGAAATATATACAAGAGATGAGAACTGGAAGGCAGTAAACTCACTTACGATTAAAGACCTAATGAGTCTTTGCTCTTCAAAGCTGAATATTCTAATGTTACTCATTCATGCCCCATAAAAAACTGTGATTATTAGTCCAAAAGAGATAAAGAGTGATCCATCAGTACCTCATACATTACCATTTAAAGCGAAACATGTGTTAACCTGTTCATTATCATCAAATGTAAATAATTTCATCCCTGTTCATATTGTTTATAGAAATGTTCTTAAAGTGGCAGGCAGGTAAATTGAAATGACTATATATGTGAATAGAATTATATTGTACTAGAGATTTCTTGAAATCATACACAAACTCAAGTTTTGTAAACCGTTAGAAACACCATTGGATATGCTATATAGTAATTTACTGGAATTACCGACATACCAACATGATGCCAATATGCTTTTTTGTGAAACAGTTTTTATATCTATTCCAGGAAACAAATGTTTCCAATCTTGTATATCCTGTCTTCATATTGTAACAGAAAATCGCCATGTGCAGTTACAATAAATGCCTATTTTATAGGACATAAAAAAAAAAGTCGTTGTCTATTCTCTAATTGAAGATGGGCGTTGTAGTGTAGTCACTTAATGTCAAATATGGGCCGTTTATTTAAAATGATGTTAGAGCTACGTGTTTCAGATTTTTTATAACTCTAAAACATGGAGAGTCAGAAACGTCTTGGTGTGAATCAGGTTCAAGATCATTGAAAATATGTCACCAAAATGACTAACCTAAGGAGTTTATTGTTTGTCTTCCAGGTTTTTAAGGATAAATCCCATCTATAATAAATATCCTCATTTTAGGCATGACACCATGTCATAAGGAGTCAGTAAAAAGGGTTACAGATGAAAATATGAATGGTTATCTAGACAAATTATATATTTATCACACATCAGCTATCTATCGATATGAATTTAAAACAATTGAAGATGCCTTATGACTCACAGCTATTGTGCTATTGGCCTGTTTATAAATTGCAATACCCTTGTGGCCCCATGCCCTTATATGAGCCGAGTGCTTATTTGGAATATAGTTTTTAATGCTTGAGGCTGTTTTGAGCATCATACCTTAGGCATTTATTTGGTACCCACGCTTTTTTTCAGATCCCAGGGCTTAAAAACGCCAATAATTATGGTACCTATCAACCACTAAGACAGCTTATCCCATGTAGCAAGGGGCCAAATTGGTTTAACCAGGGATAAGGTGGTTCAAAGTGGGCAGCATTCGGTACATGGGTTTTAGGTTTGGCAGATGCTGGGTTTCCAGTCAGGGCCACACAGGGCAGCCCAAATCGGGCAAACCGACTTGAGCCCGTTGGGCTCCCAATGGGTTTTGTCCTCAGCATATGGTCTGGGCCACATTAGGCTGACCGGTTTGGGCACTGGTCAGCTTTAAAATGGGCAACCACATTGGGCCCAGGATGCTTTCAAAATAGGCATCCCAAGATGGGTGCTTAGCTGCATAAAGTCTTCTCAGTCTGGGGTGAGAGTGGGTTTGGACAGGGCAGCTTCATATTCTGGACTGTTCTGAACTCTGTGATGAGTGTTCCCCCTCCCTCTCCCTCTTTTCTTTGCCCTCCCCACCCATCCCCTACCCCTTCCATCTCCTCCTCATTCCCCTCAACTTGCCCTACCCTTTCCCCCTCACCTTCTCTCGCCCTGCTCTCCCCTGCCCTGTCCTCCCTTACCCTGCCCTGCCCTCCCTTGCCCTCCTCTCACCCTGCCCTGCCCTGCCATCCTGTGCCCTCCTCTCACCCTGCCCTGCCCTCCCTTGCCCTCATCTCACCCTGCCCTGCCCTCCCTTGCCCTCCTCTCACCCTGCCCTGCCATCCCCTGCCCTCCTCTCACCCTGCCCTGCCCTCCCTTGCCCTCCTCTCACCCTGCCCTGCCATCCCCTGTCCTAACCTGCCCTGTCCTGCTCTCACCCCACCCTGCCCTGTCCTGCCCTGCCCTCACACTGCCCTGCCCTCACCCTACCCTGCCCTGGCCTCCTCTCACCCTACCCTGCCCTGCCCTGCCCCCCCTCCCCTCCCTCCACCACTGCTGTAGGAGATAGGTAGTCCCCCTTTCCCTATATCATTAATACACAGGTAGGTTCATAGTGGGGATCCAGATATTTCATGTAAAATGCAACACTGACTAGTCTTGGAAATAACAGCTTCATGTCTTTCTTTATACTAGTAGGCTTGCAAGGTGTATTTGTGGTGTGGGGGCAAACAGGTCCCACACCTGGCCAGGTATAAGAGGACTATATATAGAGGCAATTGAGAAACCAAAAATATCCCCTGCCCCTGTAGGCCAGTCCATGGCAGACTCACTACAAAGTGGTTTCACAGCACTCCAGGCAGAATTCTACTACCCATACAAAACTTATTTCTTTTAGACATAGGGCAACTGGAATAGACTACTATATCAGATATGAAGTAATAATGTGCAGACTTTCTCATAGTCTGGAAATACTTAGATGTCTCTAGTCAAAAGTGCAAATCAAGGTCATCTGAGTAGTAGTGGAATGGCAACACCATTTCCATTGCACTGAACTTGGAACAAGAGCAGATATGCAGAGGTACAGTCATTGCCGGGAGGCGTGGCGCAGTCGGTAGCGCGTCCGCTCACAGGCCGTAAGGTCGTGGGTTCGGTTCCCGGCCCGGCCAGGGCATAGTGGTGGTTCCAAACGTCGCCGTAAGGTGTCGTTTGAGTTCCTCCCTGCTCTGGCTAGGCTGTGCTGGAAAGTCTCTCGGCGGTCATGGCAGACAAATGACTTGAAACAGGCCTGTCCATCTCTCACTATGCCTATGTAGTGACGGATGTTAAAGAACCATTGCCTCGGTAAATGTGTAGGGGCGTGATTTCTACCTTAGCTCCCTCTAGTGTACGGGTCCGGGTTTCACGCCACGGGACCTCTCACCCTTGACGTGTCCAAAGGGCACATAGGTGAGGTTAAAATTCAAAGCAAAGGTACAGTCATTATGAACTTGAAGGCTCTCTTCTCTACTCCTACATAGGGAAGTAGTGGGGGAAGATTGAGGCCAGAATGTCACTTTAATGAATCAAAGTGCCTTGTGTTGGCTGAATGAGTTTGATTCAAATGGATGGTTCTGCTCTGGCTTTCCACTCAGGTAGATATTGCATTTACTGATTTGGTGATTGGGGGGGGGGGGTGAGATTAGCTCAAGGATTTGTTGTTCATTGACTTTTGGAAAAAAAAGAATAAATATTGGATAAATTTTTCAAAAAGAATTTTTACCATGTAACCACTAATTTTTCGTCAAATCGGGCAGCCCACTTTGGGCCACACCAAAAACCCATGTTAAACTCACTTTGAGCCCAAATCGGTGAGCCCACTTTCAAACAGATCTGTGCCCAAATCGGTTAGCCCAGTGTGGCCCAGACCATTTGCTGAGGACAAAACCCATCGGGCGCCCACTGTGTTAACCCAGTGTGGCCCACATCAGGAGCCCGCTATGGCCCAGACTTGGGCCACACCATGTTTGCTACCTGGGATATGTCCTTCAAAAATGTCCTAAATTGAAAATTTCTCAACTTTGGGTAAAGATATATGGGGTAGGGAGATGCCTAAAGCAGTGCTATCTTGGTGATGCATTAAGGATCATTTTCTTGGACTTGAGATATCATTCTTGCAGACTAGTCATCACCAAAGACTGAAACAGATTTTGGCAAAACGTAAGTGTAAATGTGTGTTGGGGGAATGAATAGACGGGTGGGGGTGTGCAATCAGCATGTTGGTACTGGTGCCCCGTGGATCTATGATTGGTTTTATAGTAGCATCAACATCAACTTTGCTCCAAGATTGGATATAGGTCTTCAAATAGGGTACACTGAAAACCTGTTACTGACAAAGGTCCTCTGTGCAGTGGACTTTAGGTCGTGTTATGTGATGGGTCAGGGCAGGAGTACTAAATTCCTAATATTGATGATCCAAAGTGCTCAAAATGATTACTTTTTATCAGGAGGCAATGCAATCAATATGAAGGACCCAGGTAGTTAATCTGATGACTAACTTTATTCCTAATTTCCATTTCTTATAACATAATAAGTAGATCAATATTAGAATTGTTCATACATGCATACAGCTTACGGCTTCCTCTGAATAACTTGAGCAAAATATCTTGATGTATGCCCTAGCCAACATATAAATAGCATATACATGTATAAATGGCTATTGCAACATTTGTGATGTGGATAAGTATTATCATTTCTCAGTGAAATTGCCTACAGGGAACAGAGCCATTACTGTATGGAGGTGGCCATCTTGAAAGTAGTTATGTAACTACAGTCAAGTCTCGATATATCGGTCTTCAATAAGTTGGTTGATTCACTTATCAGCCGCCATTCAGTCCTTACAGATTTAATTACAGCTATTGAGTTATAATCATGATTATAGAGACATGACTGTATCTCCCGACAGCCATCTTGGATCTGGCAGAAGATTGTGGGTAATCTCTTATCTTTACCTCCACCCACAGAAAACAATGGAAATTGATAGGACTGATGAGGTGCCCCTACCTCTATCTTAATCACCTTAATTACCTGTTTTAGGTGTGAATGGAGGGGATTAGCCTGATAGGGAGACAATAGCTTGGTTTTACTCAGCCTGGATTATATGTGCCCTCTTAGAAAACCTTTAAGGTTTAATGTCTCTTGTATTTGAAGTACTAAATATATATAAAGCTTATTTTGAAGTATATATTAAAGTATTTGCTATCCAAAAGTCTAGGTTTTTAGAATAAAGCTTCATATAGACTATTAGGATGGGCCGACCAAAGCAAACTGTACAAAGAGGCCTACTGCTGATCTAGCCCTCAACTACATGAGCCACTTAGCTAATTTGTTTGGTACTAGCAATGGCCCTGTCCCATATTTCCAGAAAATGATGTGGGCAGAATCCATAGACCAATAAATTTTCTTAAAAAATAAAAATTCGTACTTTGGAAATTAAGGTGCGGGAAATCCATAGAGCAATATTTTAATTTGGTGTGGCCTTAGTAAGATATAGCTTTCAGTGACAGTCCCCAAGTGACAGTCGGAAAGGGTGATTTGATTCCCAGACGAACTACTTCAGTTTGATAAGCCTCATGTATATCACATTTTGGTCTGGGTACTCTGGGGTCTGGGGTAATGATCGTATACCTGTCATGCAATATTGTGTCTTTTCTTTCTCTTTTCTTTCAGGTATGGAAAAACCCCTTTCCTAACACGTCCCTACACATTTCACCATACATTTCCCCACTCTGTCTGCTACACAGATGGTGAAAATATACAACTACAATAAGGGGCAGAAAGTTTTGTGTCCATGGACATGAAGTACTGCTTTTCCTGACAGAAATCATCCATTAAAAAGTGCATGTCAATGTTTACTTACTCGTTCTACATGTGTGGTCGTACAGACACAGTTCTCCATGTGCAGTGACAATTATATCTACTGCAGGGTATTGCACATAAGGGAAATGGTATTTTGTCGAAGAAGTGATCGACTCACTTGCAGTAGTCACTTCCTTTTCAGTCCTGACCTTTTTTAGTGTTGCACGGGAGTGGTCAAGAAGTGAGATGCCGGAAAGGTTTGATGTGAGTAGGTCAGTTTTCAGGAGTAGTCAAGTACCTTCCTATAACTATGATCAAAATGATAGCAGGAAAGAGAAAGTCAAACAGGAGGCCACCACTTTATGCAATACAGACTATTTTGAAACAAGGCAGGTGGCTTTTCACTCTAATGCTGTGAGTGGAAGTTGAAGGGTGAACCAGCATGACTTTTTAAAGTGAGTGCATACCTACTTAGTGCTCTCTTTAGCTTTTTGTAATAATTATCCTCAAGGTCTCTTACCTACAGTTCTTTCCTTAGGGTTATCATTTTGCAGATTTGAAGGGAATATGACATCAAGTTAGCCCTTTCCTCTATCTTTGGGGGACTCTCTAGCCCATCGTATAATAAATAGTTTGTATCAACTGTTACCCACTACTGCACTGACTCCCTAACCGTATAGGCCATACGATGGCAAACATCATGGGTCAAACAAAAATGGAGGGCACTTGGATTATCCTTTCCATGTATTTTTTTTAACATGTGAAAAGGATAATTTAGCGCAAAGGGAAAGTGATCTCCCAGCTCGGAGTCGTTCCTGTATGGTTAGTCACTTATCTATAGACTATGTATATATGGCTACTGTGTCTAGGCATTTCCCAGTGTGCAGTGCGTCTGGCGGTAGGCGATGCAGCAGTTTCCGGTTGTTGTCTGGGTTAGATGTCGTTGTATGAGAGGCTGGTACCAGTCGTGTAAACTGTGTACCTCGCTGGTACCAGCAGGCATGCAGACATTGTTATATTGAGTGTAAGCTGGTCCAGACACATCAACTACCAGCAGGATTCAATAATGGGACTAAAATTTATGTGTTTTTTTTTGTCTGGATATCATATTGTACTTGCTCCCTACCAACACATGTACATCCTGGATCCATCCAGGCGGTAAGGATACATTAGGTCAAGGCTTGTTATCATTGATATCATGAGAATAGGTATCCTGACCTTGGCCCAACATGGCAAAGTAGAGATTGGTACAATATACAAATTCTGATGTTGGCCCACTCTCGAGGAAACACCATAGGAAATGAAACGTTGGACCAACCTTGGAATTCAACATATTTCCTGTAACTATGCATAATGTTAACTAGTTCAACCTTAATATAACATTTTCTGATATGATCCGTATACAGCCAATAATGATGATATAGGTCGTCCCCTGCTGAACGAAAACTGCTACTAAAAATGTCTACAGGAACCACTCTATATCAATTGGATGACAGTTAAGAACATTTCACAGCTTTGCTACTAGAGCATTTCTGTTACCGACAAAATGAGGAAAAGAATGGGGTTGCTTTTCAATAATGCATATTCCAAAACATTTAGAGAACTGAACTGCTAAATCCCTATGATAATCTGATAACAATGCAGGTTCACCTTTGATTTTCGACAAACAGTACATAATTCTTTAAGCTTTCTTTATTTGGACCTCATTCTGGGGAAGGTGATATCAGTTAGTTTGAAATTACAAAAAGAAAAGCATCAAACAAACATATAAAACCTCCCTCAATTTATATAATTCTCTAATTTAAAAATAAATTTGAGCACTGCTCTGCTGAAAATGGCGTGTGTGACTGAAGAGCACAGTCAGTGATGGACAGAAAAAAACACATACAGAGGAGGAGAGTACACTGCAAAAATGGTGTTTAGATCCTAAACACAATTCTAAATATATTCTTGCAACGTTTTTGTAATCACATTAATTTCCTAAACATGTTTAGCCAAACAATGTGCTTAGCTCAAGTGTTTAGAAATGTAGGTGTTTAGGTTAAAACTTTGTGTTTAGATATATGAATTTTTGTGTTTAGGTGTTTATGAATTTTTGTGTTTAGATGTTTAAATGATTTGATGGAGAGTTAAGGTTTGCAGTCATGTATGCATTAAAAAACAGAGATATATTTTGTTTGTTTTCTCATTTACCGGGGGGGGGGACATCAGCAGGTATTTACTTGTCAAAGTCTCCAAAGATGTCAGTCACAGCTATATATGTGTACATCTATTACACACTGCATCAGAATGAGAGACTTGAGAAAGTACAACAGCTTGGCAGGAAGGACATTGCCTTATGTATTCCAGAATAACATCAAATAGGTGTCAGTCATGGAGTTTATTGATTATTTTATGGTAATGATGGTGGCATAAGGTGAATCTAGTCAATTTTCTATTGCCCTTTCTATTCACATGACATTCTATGAAATGAAACCATGATAAACATGGGATTTGGGGACATTTGTCACAACAATTGATTATAACTGTGTACAGATAGTCCAGTCAAAGGTAGTGTTGCTACCTGGTGTGGATTCAGCATCCAAGTATCTAAACATATTGATGTTTAAATCTGTAGTGGTCAGCGGAAAATGTCATGGAGAAACCGGGACTCGAACCCGGGACCCTCCAACTTCGAAGCGGAAGCTCTACCCCTGAGCTACTTCCCCTGGCCTGACATTCTCTACCTTCCAACTACACCTGGATCGGTATGATACACACACTAGGGGGCAGTGATTACCTGGTACCGAGCTCTCTAGAGATCCCCCTCGCAAGGTGGGACCACTCGGTATCTCCTCCAAGTACGGGGAATTACTGCCCCTACACTCCTCCCCATCAGCTTCAACCACCATCCACTAGCACCCGGCATTCCCCCTCAATCCAGTTACCTGAGAGTTGAGGCTTTATCAAGCAGTGTTGGGGCACTCCTGACTTCCCAGTGGGTGTACTGGTACAAGTACCGGATTGGTCGAAGCGTCATCTGTATCATATCGGCCCAGTTCCCGAGTCCTCAATCCATGATTGCGTTAAGATACGGGGTTCCCGTACCTTCAGTCCGTGATTGCGTTAGGATGCTCGGTTTCTCCACCAATGTAGTGGTCAGCGGAAAATGTCATGGAGAAACCGGGACTCGAACCCGGGACCCTCCAACTTCGAAGCGGAAGCTCTACCCCTGAGCTACTTCCCCTGGCCTGACATTCTCTACCTTCCAACTACACCTGGATCGGTATGATACACACACTAGGGGGCAGTGATTACCTGGTACCGAGCTCTCTAGAGATCCCCCTCGCAAGGTGGGACCACTCGGTATCTCCTCCAAGTACGGGGAATTACTGCCCCTACAAATCTAAACACCTATTATTCAACTGTTTCAACTCTAAACATCTAAACATGTTTAAGCTTTCTTTATTTGGACCTCATTCTGGGGAAGGTGATATCAGTTAGTTTGAAATTACAAAAAGAAAAGCATCAAACAAACATATAAAACCTCCCTCAATTTATATAATTCTCTAATTTAAAAATAAATTTGAGCACTGCTCTGCTGAAAATGGCGTGTGTGACTGAAGAGCACAGTCAGTGATGGACAGAAAAAAACACATACAGAGGAGGAGAGTACACTGCAAAAATGGTGTTTAGATCCTAAACACAATTCTAAATATATTCTTGCAACGTTTTTGTAATCACATTAATTTCCTAAACATGTTTAGCCAAACAATGTGCTTAGCTCAAGTGTTTAGAAATGTAGGTGTTTAGGTTAAAACTTTGTGTTTAGATATATGAATTTTTGTGTTTAGGTGTTTATGAATTTTTGTGTTTAGATGTTTAAATGATTTGATGGAGAGTTAAGGTTTGCAGTCATGTATGCATTAAAAAACAGAGATATATTTTGTTTGTTTTCTCATTTACCGGGGGGGGGGGGGACATCAGCAGGTATTTACTTGTCAAAGTCTCCAAAGATGTCAGTCACAGCTATATATGTGTACATCTATTACACACTGCATCAGAATGAGAGACTTGAGAAAGTACAACAGCTTGGCAGGAAGGACATTGCCTTATGTATTCCAGAATAACATCAAATAGGTGTCAGTCATGGAGTTTATTGATTATTTTATGGTAATGATGGTGGCATAAGGTGAATCTAGTCAATTTTCTATTGCCCTTTCTATTCACATGACATTCTATGAAATGAAACCATGATAAACATGGGATTTGGGGACATTTGTCACAACAATTGATTATAACTGTGTACAGATAGTCCAGTCAAAGGTAGTGTTGCTACCTGGTGTGGATTCAGCATCCAAGTATCTAAACATATTGATGTTTAAATCTAAACACCTATTATTCAACTGTTTCAACTCTAAACATCTAAACATGTTTAGCGTAAATGTTTATGTAGTTAGAATAAAAGTGTTCATTTACTAAATGTGTAGATGATGAGACACCTAACTGACCCATATGTTTAGGTTTTAAACGTGTTTAGACCTAAACATGTTTAAAATCTAAACACCATTTTTGCAGTGTAGCTAGTCATGTGACTGAGATTCATTACCACTGTTGCCATCTGTTGTTTGGATTAGGTGCTACTTTATTGTATCAGTCTCCATGCAGAGTTTGTGGAGAGAAGGGTAGAAAAGGGTCAGTCACTGTAGTTCCATGTCTGCTTTGAGCCCATAGGGTCTGCACTGTGACTGCAATGTTCCATGTCTGCTTTGAGCCTAATTTGAAGCAGTCTGTACCAATATGGTGGCTCCTAGAGTGATGTACCCTATGCTATATAGCTTCATTCTCCCACCCGATTCCGTCACCTCAGTTTAACAAGGTTGTAACTGACATTTTGGCAATTGAGTTTTTGTGACAGTTTTAATATCTATTGATCCTTATCTGCCTACTATGAAGCCTACAGGCCCCAGTCTACTGGCCCCAGTGCAATAAGGTTGTGTCAACTCAGTGCTATATAGTAATTGTAGCACTTCTTTTGCCTTTCCTGCAAAACCTGAAAGTCACAACCCTGTTGCACTGAGGCTACCATTTGTGGTTATAGAGCAAGCCTTCCTGTATTCCCAACTCCACACACTGTAAAATAATGTCGTCAAAATAACAGCGAAATCATTGTCCCAAAGTTGCCAGAAATTCGTCAATATTTTTTACAAAAATTCCTTGTACCACTGTACTGCCACAGGTTTATATTTTTTTTAAATTTTTTTTTGTGCACTAGTTCACTGAAATGTTATTATACCGGTGTGGTGGTTCACAGTTCAGTTTTACGAGGATCCCTGGTAGATTCAACAGTAACTTTTACAGTGCATGACTGTATGTCGTGTGTAAAAGGAAGGTACAGCTGGGTGTATAAGCACCTTTAGCTACAGACATATCTGTCATCACCTCACGAGGTGTCTTGGACAAGGAGGATGTTATTCTGGTTACTGCTTCCCCTGGTACACTTGGAAAAGGAATAAACTGTTTGTGACCTTGGTATTTTGGGTACATAGATCTAGCTGGTGTGGCACACATGTAGAAACATACTTTACAGGGATTATAATGTTCTCACTTCAGGATTAATGTAGTACTCCGCATATAAGGTGTGGCTTATGTGGGTATCTAGTTCTCCCTGGATCCGGGAGGGGGACACGAAGACCTATAATTTGATATAATTACATTTCCCATCACCCTTATATAAGCTTATAACAGCGTAGGGGGTCCAAGCATTCAAGCTACACAGACCTTTAGAAGTATGAAAATACATTAAGTAGAACAGAAATTATGCCATTCATTTACTTTCAGGAAGTCTCAGAAAAAAAGGCATAAAGGCCTCCTAGTAGGCCCACACAACACAAATGAAACTTCCTCAAGCCATGTGAAGCATGCTGGTTATTGATTCTATGAATGATAACTAAAAGCCAAAGTATTCCCAATGGCAGGCCAAAAGGTCAAAATTGTTGCTCAAAAAGACCCTGTGACGTCACAAGCTCAAAGACCATGTGTTTCCCGTCATGCCCCTGACGTTCTGTCACGTGACGTGTAGGATACACAGAGCCCGGATGATGTATGATTTCCCCCTGGCGGCAGATGGCAGGACTACACTAACGTTGTAATGGGTAGTTGATGAGCGCCACGTGCCTGCCACTAGTGGTATGTTCAGGAAGTAAACGAGAGGGAACTCATTTTATAGGGATTGAAATGGATGCCATAATAAAACAAGAAAAATCTGGCAAGGACCACGGATAGGAGTTGCCACTCTGCGGCCGACGTGTGACGTATGATGTCAAAAATTGCGTCACAAGGTGACCGTGACGTCACTGACAAACCAAAAACATAATGAAGTTGCTACGGTCGCTGCGATCCCGGCCGCTACGTGGCAAGCAACTCCAAAAATAACCTTGGTTAGTACTTGAAACACTGAACAAGATAGAGCCAATCATAGCCTCTCAAAACGATGACCCTGGACGATGACCCTATTGCTCAATATTTCGAGAAGTTGCCCTACTGTAAATGAGTGACACCAATACAGGTAAATGCAAACCGAATGTCCACTATTTAGAACACTACTTTAAAGAGATGACTCAAATTCCAGAAGAACCTACAGTGGTGGAAGTGCTGGGCACACGAGGCACACCACAGAACTAGCCGCATTTTGTATACATACATGGGAACCTTTGGACCTCTTCACGTTTTGAGCTTCTCTACTTTAGAATCGCCAGATCCTAGAATGATCTAACCTCTATCCACTAGGAATGAAGCAAAAACATAAGGGGTCGCATCAGGACCTTCAATTCAAATACTCAACTTAAATCTATAGATGATAAAAGCAGTATAAGAAAGAAAGTCTACACTTCACACTTTAAATCTAATCATTTTGATGGCATTTATGTGTAGATTTTCTGTGGCCATCACACAATTCATGCGAGACTTTTAGTTGCAAATACATTCCCTTGTCCTTATATTCGTTGTAAAGGCCAATTGTATCCGATTTGTTACATCAGTGCACATATTTCCTGCTCTACTTCTCACGTGGAAGTGTTTCCTCCTTCATTTATTTGGTAACACAGTTTCCTTTCTCCTGTCAACACTCAATGGCCTGTTAGAATGTGGCCGAGTCTGTATGTATGAGGCTCGCTGATTGGCTCTGACAGAGGGGTGAGAGGTCAGCGTAGGGATGTAAGTGTGGTCACATGGTAGTTTGTAATCACGTGACCCGTGAGGGCTGGAGTCAGTACTACACAGAAAAGTAAGAAACAAACTACTCGCCTCACATGGCAGGGGTTAAAACTGACAAAATGTGGGGCTAAAGTCAGTATGAAAAGGCAGACTGTATACATGCAGGCTGATACCCTGGATTCCAATGTAGTCTAGACCCAGTAGTCTATTTTCTGTCCGATGGAAGACTGTTAGGGTCCAGATATAATCGATTTTCTGCCTGATGAAAGAATGTTGGGGTCCTTATGTAGTCAACTTTCGGTTGAGTCCAAATATAGTCGATTCTGTGCCTGATGGACTTCAGACTGTTGGGTCCTAATGTAGTTGACTTTCTAAGAAGGTTGGGGTTCAAACGTAGTTGATTATCTATTTGATGGAAAACTGTTTGGATCCATATGGGAAATTATGTTCATCCTAGTAATATTTCCCATTTTTCATCTGGATGGCACCCATGTAAATTATACATCTCATTGGCTGGCGACCTGCCTCTATGTTGGGGACATCATACAGGCAGGCCATGTCTAAGAAGTTAGCTGTCAATCATCCCCTGTTTTAGCCCTTACTCACAAGAGGGCATCCTAGTACCCCAATGGTTAACCTGTCTCTCCTATACAGATGTTTGGATATAGTCTGTGATTGGAGAATAGAAATACTCCCATCTAGTGGAGACCAAGAGTACTTCTCCCATGATCTAGGGAGAATGTCATCAGACATGGCCAGCGGGTATCTAACCCTCAAATACCTGCGGGGACCAGCGTATACATCTCATTGATTTTTGGAGTGAAATATAGGTGGCCTCAACGATCCAAAGACTGCAGTCTTCAGTTTAGCCACATTCTACTCCAACAACTGCATGCCCTCATTGGCTCTGATGAATTCACTGTTTTGGCCAGACCCCAGGAAATACCTAACCGTGTATCAATGCATCGCCTTTGGGCGTGATGCTTCAGTTCACCGCTGCTGGTTAAGTATTGTGAGAGAAATGCAGACAATACTCAATCTACTGTCATTTATTCTGTGGTTATCACGAGGACCTGATCATAACAATTTGATTTGGCAAATAAAACCTTTCAAAATTCTAAATTCAGTCTACATGCTACTAAAGCCTGTTTTAACCCTTGGTAAAGAGATGTTTTGACATGTGTTCTTTAATGTTTGGTCACTTAATCATTCCCAAAGTAACTTGTAGACAACCTCAACTTCCTCCTCAGACAAGCCCTAAACATGCACAGCAAGGGAACAGAGTCAATGGGACTCTCAGGTCAGAGTCCAGACCATGCTGAGAAAAATCCCTTTCAGAGCTCTGTGGTCCAAAGTTAATGTTTTTGTTTCCATAGTGCATGAGTGTCAATGGAAGGTAACCCTTCAGAGCTGCACCGTTCCTACAGACCCATACAGAATTCATGAATAGTTCATGGGTATACTACATGTACTTAGGGTCTATTGCTTGCTATTGCCATTTGGTTAAGATAAATGAAATGAAGCCTGGAGGCAGCACCAAGGATGTATATAGGTTTCCTCAAGGCTTCTTGGCATCATGCTGTCCATAAAGGATTGTTACTCACGGTGTTCCAAGGGTAAAACATCATTAATAGACAAAGGTGCACGAGAATTGGTCAGTACTGAGGGTTATCACACGAGGCGAAGCATTTCAGAACCTTTGTTGGGATCAAAGTATTGGGACGTTTGGAGAGTCACACCCACTCTTTTCCCCATCTTGTAGCCTACCTTTCCCGAGGATGACTGTTCACATCCAGAACCCCATTCGCACCCAAGAACCCCTATATATATCAATGTCCAGTTCGGCCCTCACTATGTCTCCACAGCCAAGATCACCTTTCTATCCAAACCCAAACTCCCCCAAACTTCACCCAAACAAATAGCAGAAACCCAAACCTAAGCAAAACAACACAATTTATCTTGTTAAAAAGAGAAGATGAATCATATGTAGGCCTATGCACTCCTGAAAATTATGCATAGTTATATACAATATAAGATGATGATAAATGGTAAAAAAACACTTATTTTGATTCTAATTTTCTTTTTTGTATTTCTTGGCGGTGATATGGCAATACATTGATTCCAACATCTACTTTTAGTGAGTGACACGGAAGGGTCAACTAGGGTGACCAGGAGGAGACACTGATTATGGAAAATGTCGATGTCACTAGGGTTTTTTCAGTGAGTAGCAGTGAGTAAATGAGTCACAACCATCTTATAACTATCATGACTGATAGCCGCTGGTAATCAGCTTCAGCAATGGCCGCACCCATTGGACAATCAGCTACCTTGGTATACCTCATGATCCCTTCAAAACTTCATGCTCATTTGTTATCATGATGCACCATTCCAGCTATACTTAGTAGAATTCCAATGACTTTTTATACAAGTAAATGGCCTAGACATATCAGCAGATCCTAGTTATTCTAGCATTGCACACACTGTGTAATGCTGGGGCATTAAACATTACCACAGTCTCTACAAGTTCATTTGCTGCCATCTGCAGGCATGCACCACTATTATTGATTATTGAACTACTAGCACTACCTAGTGTTACAGACTGCTACTTAATACATTCAGTCTTTGAGGCTATCTACCCGGCCTCCTTGTAAGACTATTGTTCAACCCTAATGTCATGGTTCAAGGCTATATTGGGGACCCCATTTAAAGCTATTTTACACCTCCAGCCTACTATAAAACTGGACACTGATTGGCGCCGAATTCCTTTCTGCCAGAGATGTTTTAGGAGCGCGATTGTCCTCCCACCCAGCTCCAGAAGATACCATGAACTTTATACTATGAACTCTTATTCATATCATTTATATTACTTAGGCTGGCCACGTTTTGCCTCGCCTATGTGTTCATGTTATGTTGACCAAGTGTGTTTTATGGTGGAGTTCATGTTCCCAACAGAAGTAAAACTTATTTTATAAAATCTGTGGTCTGTTCTTGTTTAATGTAAATGATGAACTGCAGACAGTTTAATGTAAATTGATGAACTGCAGACAGAAAAATTATAGTATACCAAACCCTCCAAGCCCCATATTTTCCCCCAGAAACCTGCATATTGATCCTCTGCATTCATAAGCTGTCCATCCAAATCACTGGCATGACTTTAACCCTTGACGACCTCCTCAGGTGGACACTAACAAGTTCAAGGTCAAGTAGTGTTTGGGTTCACAGCCTTTGTGTTACTATGGTAACAGGTACCATGTCGCCATGACCGCCATTTTGTTTGGGGTCACATCCGGGTTACTGCCACCTGGTTGAAAGAGCTGAGGACACGTGATATCAGCTGTATTATTGTGTTTGAAAAATACAGGATGTCTTTTATGCTGAATATTTAGGATTGAAAGGTGTGTATTTGATTGGGAAACTTTCTTCTTTTTATCTGATAAGTAGAAAAGGTAAATAGGTGCCTATGCCCTCTACATGGGGGAGCTTTCCTGTGACACTGGTAACAGACCTTTTTCAAGTTCTTGAAACCTACTGTAGTGGCCCGGTTAAATGTCTGGACAACTATTAATTTCAATACCTCTATAGACACATGTGCTTATTTGAATACTGTTTTTAATGCTTAAGATTGTTTTCAAAACCTTAAGTAATAAACCTTTATCCTACACAATCACCACGGTTGTCAACAAGATCATGTATTTTTCCATTCTCGGGAGCAGAACCCTGGTTGCTAGGGACCTGGCAAAGGGTCAAATTATATAGGCAATGTACTAGAAAAAAGTAGCCTTTTTGCTGTTTTCTTTTCTAATATTGGGATTAGAAAATAGTGGATCAAGTATGTGATGTACATTGTAAATATCTTTCAGAATTTGTAACTCATTTTGCTGTCCGATGTCTAGATCTTTTCTGATAAGGGGGTTAACACCTTTTTCTAGTGCATTTCCTATCTAATTTAAACCTTCATGAGGATCCTGACTGATGCTATTGAAATGTCAGTGTACCCTCTTTTATGAAGGTTATAGACTAATTTTATTTGTCTTTAACCTTTATTTTGCTAAAAAAAAACACCAACAACCTGGGATTATTGCTAAAATCATAGGTGACTATACTTATCATTCCATCTCTGTCTTTTCTCTTTATCATTCCCTCTATGAAAACAGTTCTGATCATACATAAAACACAGCACTGAGAAATAACAGAACCAAGGCTGGGATACTAACAGACTTCCCAGCAACCTCCCCAACTATGGTTCTGTGTACTGCCGACAGAGGGCTGCTTGGAGATGTTGATGTTCTTTGGAGATGTTGATGTTCGCTGGTTGCTGGCGCCGTCTGTGTCTGGGGTCAGTCTGAAACCGGCAACCAGCGCTTTGTGTACACCTGGGGGCGGAACCGGATAGACTGTGCCCCCATAGTGAGGTGTCTACACCAGGGGTCGCTGTGCATGTTGTGTGCGCTATGGCTACCGATAGGTGTCGTGTTGTTGGCAACTATACAGGCCAGGTTAGACAGGGACAGGGCACCAGTGTGGGTTTGGTCTGTACTTAAACATATCCCCACAGGAGGAGCCAGTGAAACCAGGAAATCACAACATGATGCACAAAAGCCTAAACAAGGAAGGTTTACTGTACCTAACAAAAAAGAGCACAATGTATGTGTCATATTCTTTACAACATACTTAGGTCTACCACATGATGGACTTCTAAAGAGATGCTTTAACGTGTCAGCTTTCAGAGGGAATATGAGAGCCAAATGTAGCGACTGAAATAGAAATCCCTACGTGGAACAAAGTGTCATATGGTTATCCTCAAATACAGATTTATACCCTCAGAAATGACATCCCCCAACAGATGTATGTTCTTTTTGTCCCATTATATTTTTCTATGAATTAAAGGTCTTCATTGGTGTCCTCGTCTATTGCCAGGGCTCCACTAGGTGGCACAGGGAGGTAGCGTCACAGGCGGCACGCCAAAATCCATTGTTCTCAGTGACACAGGTGCGTCAATGGTGCGATATTGACGCGAAATACTGCCACTTTCATGCAAAACTAGCACATAATGTAAACAAAAAAAAAAAAAGAGGAATACCTGTGCCGCCTGCCATCCCGTACCGCCTAGTGGAGCTTGGGCTATTGTTTGTGGTAGTTTCTGAATTAGTTGTCACTATAATTATGTGCCTACAGTGATTGAGGGGAAATCTCAGACAATATTTCCCCTTTATAATCATTTGGAGGAAGGCCAATTGGTTTATTGCAGATTTATACAGCCCCAATAATAGCAGGGGGTGTTTCATAAAGAAAGGCATATGTGTAGGTATGGGATGCTTCATAACTCCATTACAGTAATGTCCCGTATGAGCGACCATGCGCTTATCGATTTCAATCCCACTGTACCCCTTCTGCTTATATGAAACAGGCGCTTATTTGAATACTGTTTTAGTGGTTAAGATCAATATCAGTACCCCTCTTTCCCTGGCGCTTATTTGAGACCAGCGCTTATTTGAGGCCCCGGCACTTAAATGGGCCATTATACGGTAATTTGATACACTTCCAAAGATGTCTCTGAAAAGGCAAATACGGTAAATGTGTACAGATGCTTTTAAGTCCACTCTTTCGGATGCAGTAGAACCTCGCCAGCATGGACATATGAAAAATACTTGTACTGGTATATACATACTCAACACAGACAGGGGCCGAACGATGCATTCTCTGGGTGCTCTGTCCCAGCAGGGTAGAGGAGTGATAAAACTCGAGCAATGTAGACATGGATTCTCAGCCCCCCCCCCTCCCCACCCTCTTCCCATAAAAAGAAAGCGCAGGAATAAAACTTCGATTCCTACCTGGTCATGATTCACTTGAGAATGTTTTCCTATTCACATAATGTTAAAAAAACTCTTTCTTTAGATGTCAAAACCCTTTTTTATACGCCGCATCCACGCACAAGCCACACTGTGATTCAGGGAAAAGCTATAAGCCGCACCTATGACTTGAAACTTTTGACTTGAGTATGATCTCCCGGACACATAATCTCTCCCTGACATTCCCTTCTCCAGAGGAAATTTTGAGACTCCCATTTAGAACCAAACCCCTAATGCCACTTTAAGAGTTAATATTAACGAATTCGTTGCTAGAATGACCTTAGATAACAGATGTAGTGTTCAATTTCCAGTCTCTGTTCCAGGGGCAGATTTGGAGGATGAGGAGTTCCTAGAGTTCCGTAGACCTGTCCGCACCAAGCGACATACATGGGAACTATTGCCCATTGAAATACCAATAGGCAAGAAGGGAGAGCCAGGGGACAAGGGTAGAAAGGTAAGAGAGAAAACAACATGCACAGAGGGATATGGGTCGGGAGGTAATATCAAAAGCTGCATAGACAGAGGAATAAGGGTGGGTATGTAATGTAGAAAGGTGCATAGACAGAGGGATAGGGTGGAGAGGTAATATAGAAAACTGCATAGACAGAGGGATAAGAGAGGGGTCTAATGTAGAAAGCATTAAGATAAGAAAAGGGAGGTAATACAGAAAGTTGTACATATAATAGACAGTGGGTCAAGAGAATTGCAAGGCAAGTAATATATAGGAATCTACACTCATTTAGAGCATTATAAACTTGTAAGCTGAACTTTATAGTTACTGTTTTCTCCTGCAGGGGGCACCAGGAGACCCACCCTTTACAGTGCTCACAGACATTAACGGTCACTACTACATGCGGGGAGCCAGGGGACCTCGTGGACCGGCAGGTTCTAAGGGGATCAAAGGTGAACCGGTAAGAACAAAGCAGTCATATATTAACATTGACCTAAGTATGAAATAACATATTAAATGTCCTTCAGAGATTACCGGTACTTCAAATTGATTGTACCTGTTCCAAGCCATATTTCAAAAGGCAAGGCCTAGTTAAATATAGCCTGAGGGTCACGACCATGGGCGTGTACTAGTGACCAAGTTGAGTCTGTGTAGGTGTTATCCATATAATTATATACTTAGAGAGGGTTGGCCACTCAAGGGCCTTTGCTGCCTTCTGGCAGATACCCTTTGAACTATTTCCTATACATATAGCCATTTGATAAGAATTTTTAAAAAGGATGGCCATTGGCAATGACATGCAGTTTCTTCTGGCCTTTGTGGTGGATAGCCCTCCATGTCTTATGCTGTGATAGATTCTTGTGCTCCGCACGAAGTAAAGTGTAAATCGTTGTAATCGCCTGAGCTGACTATGTCTAGATAAATATTTTTTTAGAATAAGATACTGTTGATCTAATCAAGAAATTCAAATATTGCGGGCTGATACCATGTCTAGACTTAGGCCTAATATGCATATATTTCAATACAGGGAGAGTCCTACCCTGGATTGCCTGGACCTCCTGGTCTTCCATCTCCAGGTCCAGCTAATGAAGGTTCTGGTGACATCATAGATGACTTCAGTGCTCACGTGACTCGGTCACGTGGGTGGCCGGGGCCTCCAGGTAGACGAGGGCATGCAGGAGAACAAGGGTCAGCTGGACTACCAGGTCTCCCTGGACCACCAGGTATAGATAACAATGGGATCTGATAACATTGTGATAACAATATACTGGTCCAGAAATGAAACCTAGCTTTTCTGAAAAAAAAAAAATTTGAAATATTATTTAGGCATTTTGACATGGCTATTGAATCTTGATGTTTAGATTCCAAAACATTTTGAAATACAATGTTTGATTTCGCAGGGACAATTAGCTGATTGACAGATTAGTGGGTTGGGGGTTAGCTGGAGAAATAACAATCAAATACTACAGCAGATCCTGACCTTTAGTAGAAATTGACCATAATTGTATGTTTTTTTCCTAAAAGGTCCAACAACTCTCATCACAGACCCAATGGCTGGTTTGCCGGGACCCCAAGGATTGCCTGGATTGCCCGGTCCAGCTGGACCAAAAGGTGAAATGGTAAGTGGTCCAGTGTGGTCACACCCATTTGTATGGCCAACAGGCATAACACTGCATCACGTGTACATTTTGATAACATGTAATCCCATTTACTTACTCAAGCCAAACCTCTTATTTAGTAGTATGTTACATTCATTCATTTACTGACATGATTCCTGAAGGACTGGCTTCAGCCTTGCTTTCATTGAGCTTATTAAGGACAGAATCACCTTGATGCATGAATTCTCTTCCTTTTTTTCTTCTTTTTCATGATGCATGAATTCCGCAACAACGATTCTTACATCATGTTGACTCCAAAGATTCCTCATTTGTCACACTTGATGACAAAACTCCATCTTTTGAGTGGCCTCATGTTGACATACTTATCATTTAAGAAGGCATGGTATCATGAAACAACCCACTTGTATTACTCTATCAATGTATTAGCCTCTGATATAAAAGCTAAAGTGGTAAAATAATTAAGTGGTAAAATAATTAAGTGGTAAAATAATTTTACCACTTAATCTAACTTAATTGCTGACCAGGAAAGAAACATACTGCTTTCTGATCATGTTGAATAATTGGGCCAGTGGAGTGGTTACACATTTACTACTTGGGTGCTTTTGTGTAAGGGATGGAATCTAAACCAAATAGACAACTATTACAAGGAGAATATGAGTAGCTGAGAGGTGCTGCCATACGGTGCCCTGGAGATGAACTCATGGAGCGAAACATACAATCAGGGTCGCCCCCTCGTGTGAGAGAGAGGAATTGCAAAATTTGAGACACATACTGGCCAACTGTAGATAATCTACGCCATTAGGACCACAATCATTTTGCCTCACCATGTAATATGAAACTAACTTAGTGGATATCGATGGTAATTTCTTTCTTTAAACATGCAAACAAATAAATAGAGAGGTGAATAGAATATCGTACATCAGAAGATGCCAGTTCTCACTGTCTATAAACCTGACCTCAAAAGTAACTGTGTGGCACTTGATTTTAGAAATTCCAAACCTGTCAAAATAGATGTGATTAAAGATTTGCATCTGCAAACTCCCCTAAATATCACTCATTAAGTATGTCTGTATGACCAGTTTTTCTCTCTACATCCATCACTACAGTCATTAGATAATCTTAACACTTCAATGGCTACATATAATGTTGTCATTGAAGGGTGAACAGTGTCTACTCTAGTTTATTTTCTCTTATAGTCTCAGACTGGCATACATAGTCACCTATTAATCTGTTTTTTTCTTAGTAGGCATGGCATGCCCTAGCAGAAACTAATACAAACACATATTACCACCAATGTCATAATAGGAAACACACATAATTTAGTATCAGGATACTGGTGTTTCCTTCTACATCTTACATGAACTAAAATGTACAAAGTCATACTTATTATGGAGCACAGTTAACATAGAACCACAACTAGATTATAACCTAGTATAATGCACAGTACATACTCATACCATTCATACAATGTATGCTTGACAATCAAATTACATGTAATATTCATCAGGGAGTCTGGTCAATATCTTTAATATTTTTGAATGACATACATTCTAAATACAAATCTTAGGCAAATTAGTTTCCAAGTAAATCAACCTCAAATGAAAAAAGAAGGGAAGAGACAAAAAGAAGAAATTCCAATGACTTATGATTAGAGCAGTTTCATGTAGATCCCTGATGATTTTCAAAATTTGAAGCATTGACCAGGCACTCCTGAATAGTTCATGTTTTGTTGCTTTAGTTGAGCTTTCATTTATCAATTTTTTACTCACTGCCTGTATTTATTACTGCTAAGTTGCTTATACCTAACGTGTTAGGGGGCGAAAGGACGGTTAGGAGGAGCCGGCCGCTCTGGTCGGATTGGACAGCATGGGAAACAGGTAAGGTGGCCCAAGCCTCTATCACCCAGACCCTTATATCAATTGGTCTGGATAATTTTGTATTTTAACCTTTGAGATTATGATAATTAGCTGTATTGTTCCATGATTGCTGAAGCTATGTCAAGTGGTGTTCCTCGTCTGCATGCAATGGTCCATAGATGTATTTCACAGGGCAAATATAAAATGGTCAATATTTCACTCTATCAGATTTCTGTTACTCCCACCCACCAACTCCAGAACACATGTAGAGATAATCCATGGATCAGGTGATTGCTGATAACCACTATACCTTTTCCAATCTTCTTTTCTTCCCCAGTTTAAAAAAGAATTAACCTTGTGGGCTGAACTTGGGAACGAATAAGACTCGTCCCCCAGGACTCCTCCACAAAACGCCATTGGCCTTTGTTTTCTTAGAATAAGGACCTAAAGTCTTCTGCCTGGACATGGTAGACGACCAGGAGGGTGTTGCTCCTATAGTAAAAGGAAGAGCTGGCTAAAAGTGCCCCCATTCCAGTCCTTTCTTTTCATGTAGCTCTATAACTTGTCTCCTTTGTTGCTCACAAGTGGTCATTCAAGTATGGTGCTAAAAAAGGGGGATTTGAGTGGGTACCTAGTTGGGAGAAGTCAGTCAGTATAATATACTATAGAGTGTGTGACATGAGTAGGTACCTGATAGTGCAGCTCTCTCTGTTTTAAACAAGGCAGGTGACTTTTCAGACTAATGTGGTGAGTGCAAGTTGAATGGTGAAGCAGAGCATGACTTCTTTTGAAAAGAGGGTACATACTGACAGCTCTTTTTACCATAGGAGCAACACGCTCCTGGCAAAGATTATGTAGAAAAAAATACCCTTAATTGTCAATGCTGTACCATGTGCATTGACCTCGGCAGAGATTGCATTCATGAATAATATTATATATATATATATACTGTATTGATAAAACACCATTATGTGTTACATAATAACATACACTTTTTGTCATCAGGGTGACATGGGATTTGATGGAGTGACAGGAGACAAAGGACATCCTGGTGAGCCTGGTCAGGATGGAGAACATGGCCGTACTGGACCGCCTGGACCACCTGGACCTCCAGGCAAATCACAAAGCAGAAGCTTAGTATGTAGTCTGCCTACCACAGTTAAGGGTCATTAAGCATGGTCGTTTCTAGTCTCTTCATCCTAAAATATAATCAGGATCACTGGGACGCATATATAGGTTTATCACAAGTTCTACCAAAGGTTTCAAACAACTACTAACCGAATGGGGGCATATTTTTTCAATCTTTGTTGGGACATTCCACACAATTGATTTGAATTGATTTTGGGTTGAAAGGGTAAGGTTTCACCGAGAGAGATAATGCACAACAACTTTTGACAGAGGTTTTCTATGTTAACAATTGTTAAATCACAAAAATGTGCACTATTAGGATAGGACATGAATAATAAAAACATAGTAGGTTAAGTGATTGATGGTAAGAGTGGTCCCTTCTATGATCCACAGCACCCAGCAGAGACAGGTATAGGGTTCTTAATTCCGGGACGGCGTGGACCACCAGGACCAGTGGGTGCTGCGGGGCGGGCTGGTCCAGCTGGGGCCAAAGGATGGCCTGGCCAGAAGGGTGAATGGGGAGAGCAGGGCATACCAGGGGACATGGGAGAGCAGGTAATGTAGTGAAATAAAATATTGTGCAATAAATATGACATTGTGTCTCCAATGGTGTAGCTATAACATCTGAAAAAGCAAATTAGACCGAATTTACATACATGTGGCACTGACTGGGGAATCTAATGCAATATAAAACAATTCTCCTGAGTCCAAGTTCTTATTTTGTTTATTATTTTGCAGGGTGTAGGTGGCCCTGCAGGACCTCAGGGACTGCGTGGTGAACACGGTCCACCGGGACTAGCCGGTCTGAATGGTGTCCCCGGTGACCATGCCTATCCCGGACCACAGGGGGCCAAGGTGGGTCAAAACTTCTATTACGTCTCTAACTACACTGTCCGCCACACCACATAGATATACAATAAACTGCTTTTTATTCTCCAATACAATTGTAGGTATGAACCAACATATTAGAGGGGCATTCTGGTGCAGGTACAGTTGGATGTACGGCATACTTTCAGGGGTATCTATAGCCCATTTACAATTGCGGCTGAGAGTGTAAGACCTGATTTTTATCACAGATTTTTCCTCATTCCTCAGTAAAAAGTAGAAAATATTCCAGCAACAGTATGTAAATAGATAAAGTCACATTACATTTGTGTTAAGAAAAAGGGAATAGCCTATAGATAGTGCATAGCCAATCTTTCATGCATAATGATTATTTAATTCTAAATTTACATATTCAACAGGGTGAGCCAGGATTGAATGCTTTTGGGCATCCAGGTAAAGTTGGGCTACCAGGGCCTCCTGGTGTACCTGGACCTGTGTCTCACATTCTACCAGGGGGAACCAACATAGTAGGACCCAAAGGTAGCAAGGTAAGTGTAAAAGGCAATAAAATAGAATGCAAAATCCTAAAGATAAGAGGGAAAAAAATCCCAAGTTTTCTACAAAAGGACATTGTTCAAGCATGCTACAAGGGTTCCCAGCCGATGCTCATTTTGCCCCAGCATAAAAGAAATGAAATAACATTGCAGTCCTTAAATATGGAATGATAAAATTATATACTCCACATTACTAGACACATTCGGAGACTTTCCATATGTAAATTCGTTTTAGGGTTTATCGGGTCACCCTGGTTGGCCCGGTGACACAGGAATTGTCGGATTTGATGGAGATCCTGGACCGTCCGGACCATATGGACCAGATGGAGAGAAAGGAGAACAGGGATTACCTGGACTAAGGGTACTCTTCATTCATGATTTATTAATTCCCAAAAAAGGGAAATATGCTCGGCATTGCTTAATTTGTCCAGAAATATCAATCCAAATGCCATTAGATGTAGAGCATGTTGTGAGAAATTTTAAAAAAATAATATTTTTATGTCCAAAAAGCAATAATAGAGTACATGTATCACTGGCCGTCCTGAAATATAATATGTTTGAGAACTAATTGCTTTCTGTCAGCCAGGCCCAATTCTAGCCCTCCAACCTATTTTGATAATTACCATTTCTTGTTTTCTTTACTTGTCTAGGGTTTACAGGGAGACGGGGGAGACCCTGGGCCACATGGACCACCAGGAAAACCCATCTTAGCATATAGAGATGATAATGGCAGAATACGTGGGGCAGTACTTGTGAGTATAGGCCATTGTCTTTATAAAACTATTCGAATGACAGAGGTGAACAATCTTAGCATTTTCTAATGTTGCTATAACTGACCATGCTCCTGCTATACTTTGAAGGGTGATAACAAGCAAGAATTGAGATAAAGTTTGGTTGTAGCTTTGACTTTATAGGGATGCAATTTATAAAGCAGTTAATTCAAATTTTGATGTACGTTCAGAAAAAATAAGCAGGTTTATCTAGGCTCCAGCTGTATGGAAAACTGCAGATCATGTATTATTTCCATCATTCTCACAATTTATAAGATATATGTGAATTTCTAGAAAATAGATATTCAACCAATTTCAC
Source organism: Acholoe squamosa (assembly GCA_949317995.1). Lineage (NCBI taxonomy): Eukaryota > Metazoa > Annelida > Polychaeta > Phyllodocida > Polynoidae > Acholoe > Acholoe squamosa. The sequence goes on from OX439051.1 coordinate 36,019,609, forward strand.
TTTTATTCCCCCCTTGCAGGGTGAATTAGGAGAGAAGGGTGAGGAAGGGCTCCCTGGTAGAGGATGTGACCACTGTATTGGGCTGCCAGGACAGAAGGGTGAACAGGGAGAGGTAGGGAAGAAGGGTCGTAAGGGACCAGCTGGAGTACGCGGGACACGGGGAGGTGTCGGTAACACCGGCCCTCCAGGATACACGGTATGTTGTCATATATGGCTAATAATTTTTAATGTTTAAGTCCTAGAAAACTTATTGTTGTGTTCAGGTAACATTGACCTAAATTGCATGTCAAAGAGTCGAGGACAGAAGTAATTTCAAAGACGGCCCCTCAGCCATTGCTCATTTTCCATTTACCATATCATTTGGAAGTTATGACCAATAACATTCAACAGCAAGTTCAACATATATGATTTGGACGAGTTTCGGTCAGTCAAAATTGGGATGATAAGACATCTTTTCAAATACATTTGAATGTGCTGATCCTTTTTCATGTAGCAGTAAAGATTCTCCCTTTTCTCCCATTAGGGTCTTGATGGCCTGGAGGGTCTGTCTGGACCTCCAGGTGAGCCCGGTCGGAGCATGTCAGGTGTGAAAGGTGACCGGGGCTACCAGGGCCAGGTGGGGGAGGACACATTCATACCTGCCTTCCTGGAGGCGGTACCTGGACCTAAAGGTTCTCCTGTAAGTATGCCCGTTTTATAGGATGGCTTCAAGATGTTAATCGTTATTGTAGCTCTGAAAATGATTTTTACTATAGACCATGGAATTCGAGATTGTATAAGGTTCAGCTGGGATTGATTTTGAACAGTGCTGTTATATATCATTATAAAATCCATGTCTGTAACTTAAAGTGTAAGGCGTACCCTAACTTCTGACAGATTCTGTACTTTAAGGTTCCTAATTTGAACATACCTTCCTTGGTACCAAATCAGAACTATAAGATGGCATAAATGCCTCATAATATGTGAATAATTATCTACCTAGGCTGCATGATTTGCTTTGATGCTAATTATTGGCTTCTGTACACATGCAGGGTGAGCCTGGTGATACAGGACCAGAGGGTGTCATAGGGTACCCAGGACAACCAGGGAGACAAGGACCTGCAGGTCAGTGTATTAACCCCCCAAAGACATAAATTTGTGGTGTATTTTTACTGAATAAAGGTTGGAACATGAAAAAGCTTTATCATTATTGACAGATGGTTGCTGGAACCATTGAGGTATATACCCTGCTGGAACTTTGGACTGACTCTGATTTTCTAGAGTGGGCCAAAGGGACTCCCAGTGGGCAAAGACTGTTGAATCCATGTTGTTTTGAACAACGTTGATCATTGTTGATCAACGTTATTCCAACGTTGATTCAACGTTCTGTGCCCACTGGCCTCTGACTGAAATATCGATTAACAAATGAAGAATGCCTCTTAACCACCTTGCAGGTGAGAAGGGAGACGCTGGATTCTTAGGTCGACCTGGGGAACCGGGTCATCCTGGAATCTCTGGACCAGCTGGCGAACCTGGAGCCTTTGGTGCAGATGGTATAGTAGGACCTAAAGGTAAAAAGGTAAGACTCTGAATATTAAGCCACATTTCTTTTACAATAACTCGACTACCGAGGGTTTCTATTTCATTTGTTTTGTAGAAACATTATAGTTACATTTAATTTTACAACAAACTTTATCTGTTCATGATCGTTGGCACCATAATCTGCGGGCATAATTATATATGCTTTATATAGCGGTTAACCCTCAGAAACATAAGCGTTTCTCATATTCTATGAGAGGGGGATTCACACATGTGCAGTCATTTCAAAATGACTAGCCTTAAAACTGCATTTGAGATAATATAACTGGGTTGTTTCATGTCATCCATTGATCTTAGAGAGGCTTACTACTCTGTCCTTGTCAGAGAAGAAGGTAAATGGGCCATCTATGTTTCCAATATATTGATGACTCATTTTAATGTAAATTACAGTTTCTTGATCATAATATGATCAAGCAAGCAAAAACACCCTTCTGCAGGGAAAATCATTATCAAAGTTCACCTCAATATCTTTAAAATGAGTCATCATTGGCTTAGATATTTCTAGTAGTTATGTCAGAACCCCTCCTTGAATATAGGTTGTTATTCCTATTGAAAATCGATAATTAAGCTCTAAATAGTTTATAAACCCTAATAATGTCTAAAGACAAAATAAATCAGCTGTTTTCATAAAAAAATACATAATAACATGGTGATTTCTATCATAGATTTTGATCTAGAAGGAATTTTCCATTTCTGTTTTCAGTTTGAGGTTCTTGGTGAAATTCCACAAAAATTGGCATAAAAATCTGCAAATCTAGATTATTGGAATGGTTCCCATGGCAACAAGAAACCAAATCTTTCATGAAAAATGTTCATATTACCTTCAGAATATGGGATATTTGTACCCAAAATGGAGCTTTTTAAAAGAGACTATTGAATTCTGCATCCAAAATTAGCTTAATGCATATTTATAATCATTTAAGAATTATTTTGGCCCTTGAGTACCCCCTGGTCGCCAAATGGGGAATTAACTATCCCCAGCAGAGGGGTGTTCTCCCTTTAGTCATTATGTCACTAACTTGCACTTTAATCTTTCAGGGACCATTTGGTGACGTTGGAAATCGTGGACCTTATGGGGTGAAAGGACGTCAGGGTGAGAGAGGTCTTCCTGCCTACCTTATATCACGTGACCCACAGTTCCTGTGGGGCCCACCAGGGCTTCAGGGTGTGAAGGGCAAACAGGGTATGGAGGTAGGTGCTACTGTTAGTTATAGCTTTAAAACAAAACACCACCCTTTTTTCATGATGATTTTGTTCTGAAGGTTTACTGAATAAAGGTACTGTGGCATATACCTAGCATCATGTTACAGAGCCAGGAAGCAGGCCTATCCGATGCATTGCATGGTGTTATATTTTTTCATTAAAAGCAAAAAACAACAAGAAGTTATCATGATAAGAGGGTGGTCTTTTCTTTTAAGGGCTGCAAGGTGCAAGGCTCATGTAACCTTATTAGCCTGTCAAACTGGGATGTCTTCTGCTTCCTACCCACCCACTTATTAGACTCTAGACTTTAATTACACTGTAAAGAATAACTGTTGAATCTACCAGGGATCCTCGTAAAACTGGAGAGCAAACCACTGTAATTACACAACAAGGAGCCACAGTAGTTTTTACAAGAAGCTCCAGGTGTCAGTGTGGTGGTACAAAGAATATCTGTGAAAATAACGACATTTCTGTAAAAATAACGGCAGATCTCTGGCAACTTTGGGATGAGGAATCCTTCGTTATTCCGATGGCATTTTTTATAGTGTATATTCTGTATATACCTCTGCATGTAATGACTACCCACTGCTGTATTATATATGGCTGGTAAAGAATTGCAATGCTCTACATGTACACCTTTTATTGTTTTCTGGATAGGGTCCTGCAGGTAGGTCAGGCCGTTACATCCCAGGTCCTCCGGGTCCGCCTGGAGAAACCGGACCTCCAGGACACAGTAAGGAAGATGGGTAGGTTGTGATATTCATGATCTATATCTCTGAATAATCTTTGTTTTCTTATCCTTGTCATAGAGGCAACAGGAAACATAAAGCGCTGAATATGCATTTGCATTTAATGTTTTAAATTCTATTGAAAACCATGCTAAAGGCTTAGAGTACAATCTGTAATCCGTAACATATAATTTCAGTTCAGGGCCTGATGGTTTGCCAGGTCCACCTGGACCACCAGGGCCACCAGGAGGAGGACCACTTTTCCAGGGCGCTGTAAGATAAAAAAAAATTATGTTGTATCTTGTTACACTATCTACATTGAATTAATGGATATGAAACTATAGTCTAGTACATAGATCTTGTTCATAGCCTCATAGGTAGTATATTTTTTAAATGTTTATATTTGCAATCCATCCTCGAAATGATTAGAATTAAAGCGGCAATGTTAAAAAAACTGCAGTCAAAATAATTGTGATTTTATTGCAATTTTAGGACAAATCCTTCATAGGTTCTTAGTGTTCCACTGTACTGTTTCCTGGGGCTCCCTTGTAGAGAATACACTGCTGCACTCCATTACAAATACAGTCATTCACTGTACAGTTTATAGGGATGCCTGGTAGATTTAACAGTCATTTCTTAGAGGGTTATATCACATTTTCAGACAACAATCTTTCACTCACTGGGAGAATTAAGGCGTACGGTTCATCTGGTACCTGATGGTAAACTTGTCTACATCATTGACTCTCAGCTACTCTACATCAAAATAGGCCATGGCTGGTCCCAGGTTCCTGTAAGTAGCCATGGTTATAATAAATAAAAAAAAAAGGTTATATCAAAATAATGGAGGTAAGAAAAGTAATAAGATCCATCTTAGGTAACAAAGACCCAGATGATTATGATTAATCTTTTAAATGTGTAAATACAAAATATCAACAACAAAAATAAAATTAGCTGGAAAAGATTTAGTTTTCTTGTGACATCCCTACACTGATAGAAAAATTAGACTACGTCTTACGATTGACTTGTTGAATACAGGTCCAGATATAAATAGACTTTACTATGCTAATACAGAATATATATAAAATGAAAACTAAATAGAAAAACCTAACTTTGAGACCGCCTTATAACAAACGGTTACAACCAGCAACATTTTCTATCAACAACAGTCTTGATGAGTAATGATAAGAGTCCAAATCTGGAACCAAGATCTAGTGATATTATTAATACTACAAAGGAAATAAATAACTGAATAATCAATATGAAACCTGTGTACACATATGTAATTCATGGAGACATATTATTTCTTTCCAACAGTATGGAGAATTTATTCCCCTCCCGGGGCTGGACTCTTCTGAAGCCATCGCACCAATTAGTCCACCGGTCAGTGCAAATTTCATCAATAAAAAAAGAAGAAATGTTTGATCCAAATATTAGTGTTTATTATCCAAAACATGGTGTTGATTATTCCAAACAGGTATAAGGTAGAATATCATAACATGTTAAGGACTTTTAAGAGTCTCCTTAAGTTATTTGAGAGGCTGTTTATGTTTATCTACAGTGAATCTGAAAATGTGTACAGCGAATCCTGGTCGGTTTATGAAATGGGGCATCTTAGTTCAGGAGATTGTTGTAGTAGGAGGAATTGTGGGTTTGGTGATAAAAGAAATGAAATCTCTTGCAGTGCTACTTTAGGTCCCTAGAATGATTTAGGCTGATAGGACCACCGCAACGTTTTCCGGAATAGCCACCATCAAAAACTGAAGAGTCTTTATATCTGCTTCCAATCAGGCAAGGTATACAAATAAACTATCAAAATATATGTTTTCAAGGTCAATAAACTCAGTTTTATCAATTACAAGAGGCTCTATGGCTCTATAGAATTATTAAAGAGGTCACATGAACTGAAACCTCTTTTTAGATGTGGCCTCATTGATAATTTAAAATGGCTGCCATATAAGACATATAGTCTCTTCAGTTGATGATGGCAACCATTTTGGAAAATGCCCACCATTTTATGGGACAAAACTATGATGTCCCTATCAGCCAAATTCTTCTAAGGACCTAAAGCTCCACTGCTTTTATCATCAAACACATTTCATGCAACATCTGCCTGGGCGATCTTAGTGGGAATGTATAGTGTGATGCTTCTTTCTATTTTCTTTTTAAATATGGCCATGTAATGTGATGTACCCTTTGCTTATCATGCAGCCTCCAGAACCTACAAAACCACTGGATTTTTACGAGGTTGAACCACCATTTAATAAGGAAAAAGTCACTGAATTAGAAAATGTGGTAAGTATAATACAAAAAAAAAGATTATGCATATATACTTTTCATTCTCTTCCACCCTAACTTATAGCCTAGTACCAAAAGATTCTTAAATACATGCACAGACTCTGAGATAAAAAGTCACACACCTATATTCATCCATTTTTCTTTCCTGACATGTATCAGAAATCCAGTGTACATAACCTCTCTTACACATATCATATGTCAAAGCCAGACTGAAAATAACCATTACAATATACAACAGTTTAATACCCCAGCATGTTTTTCTAATACAATCTTGTATATAGGCTTTCATTTTTAGCTTTGATTTTGATTGATTTACTCATGTATTTTTGTTTTCTAATTAGTGCTAACTGTAATAACATTATGTAGACTAACCTAGACACAATTACAGCAGCCTATTACCACCCCTTCTACTACAACTGCACCTGAGGCCTCCACAGCTAGGCCTCTCGCCAAACACATACCCTTTGGGCCTGTGGTAAGTTTACAAACACATCACCTATACATAACTAATTAATACCCTTTGTAGGTCCATTCCGGATATTTCATCACCAATACCAAGTCGAACATATTATTATAGGATATTGATGTGAAATGTTAGAAAAGGAGATCGGATGTGAAATGGCTCTTTATGCTGTTTTCACACCTTGTTTTAGAGCAGTTCAAAAGCGACTTTTAGCCTTTGGCCAGCCACGTCTATTATAAACAGATCTTCTACTATAGCTGGTGGCATACTTATTGATCACGATTTCAAAAAGTCTTTTGTAACACTCATGTCGAGCCCCATATAGTCTAGCTGTGAGAGAGTGATTTCTGGCCTAACATTAAATCCTCTGATATACTTACTCTCTCTATGTTGATTATTCATCCACAAGGTCTCTATGAAAATTTGAAGTAGGGTGTGTGGATGTCAGAATTGAGGATTTTTAACTTTTCAAGATGGCCGCCAAAATGTAAAAAAAAAATCTTTTAAATGATATATATATATAATGGTCTTAATCAAGATAGAAACATGATTTTAAGTTAAAAAGATACATTTCTGATGTGAAGGAATTCCAATTAGACATTTATGAATAACATAGGCGGCAGCCATTTTGAATTTCTAATGAGGTCAGCACCGAAATGTCTGAATTACTTTCAGGTTTTATGTTTCTAGCTCCAATCAGTATAGACTACCGATTCATTCAGCTTATCAATAAACGTATCCTGCATGACATAGAATTGCTTGCAAATTCGTCCCTCAGGCTCTCTGACAAAATTAAATTAATTGATTGATTGTTTATCTATATCTATACTGAGGTGATACATATCCTTGTAAAAGAATGTGATTGTGGGATACGGTAAATGAGAATAATTTGTTTCCTTACACACTTCCATCACAGGTCCATCTTATAGCAGCTAATAACCCTCACACTGGCTCCATGGGGGGTCTGGATGGTGCCGATGTCATCTGTAACCAGGAGGCAAGGGATGCAGGACTGAATGGGGTCTACAGAGCCTTCCTCTCCTCGATGCAGAGGAACATTGACTCAGTTTTACTCTATGCCGAGACACGTCAGTTCCCTGTGGTTAATATCAAGGTTGGTTTATTCGCAGTACTACGATAAGAAGTCATTTTTAGGTAGAGGGTGTGGATACTTATTTATAAAGTCCTTCAGTACTGGTACCAGTGATATTAATCAAAGCTAATTTGTTGAAATGTGATATGCGATGATCAATGCACTTCGTTTATCAACCCAAAGAAACATTGAAATAAGTCAACCATAGCTGAAACTATCGATCACTCCGCAACTTGATGTTCTCATATCAATTAACATTTTTCACTTTATATTATTTTTGGAATATTATTTGAGCCATCCCCTTAGTTAGACATGTTGTATATAAAGTGACATTGTAATTTCAGAGGCAGCTTCTATTTGACTCCTGGACACAAATTGTAAATGGTTCTGGAGGTATCATCGATCCAATTATCCCTATTTACTCCTTCTCAGGCAAAGATGTTATTACTCATCCACACTGGTTAGTATTGTTTCAAATTTACTCTTGAAATCACATAGGCCAGACCCCCTGAATGATGAAATGTCCACTGTTCTTATTTTTCCTTGGCAAATGAGGGGAAAGGGCCCTCCCTGCGGGATTTTTAGTACTGGATTTGGCCACTAGGGGAGCTACAGAGGCTAAAAACATTAAAAATAGACCAAAAATTGCTATTATGTAATTTTTTATACAGAAAAAGATAGTTTTCTCAAAAATGTTCTATTTTCTGGCACTTCCTGTGTACTTGGAGTGTAAATGGAATGTTTTGAATCCAAAACAAGGCCTAAATAAGCATTCTCAGAGATATGGGTTGCCATGGTAACCAAAATAATATTCCAAATAGAAAAAAATATTAATGTCAATTGATAGAATGATTCATGTAGATTCATATGCTGAAAAAAGCTTTGAGATACCATTTCTAGATCAAAAGTTATGCCCAAATGTATGGAAAGGGTTGACTATTTTTCAATTGATTATTTAAATCATTATGCTAATTAGATGCCTGATTTGATTAAAACAAGGAATAATAGAGCTTATTGGCTGTATTGGTATAGTTATGTCATTCCATTTTCATGAAGCAATATCTCAGAGACCAGAGGGGTTATCTGCTAGTGTTATATCTCATTTTAAAGCCAATGACTTCAATTTTAAATATCACAATTTACCTTGGAGGACCCTTTCCCCTCACCTGTCATGTAACAGAGCAAGCACCAAATTTACCTGTGATGCCAATGTAGCAAAGTATTACTCTAAACAACTCTAGCGTGACTGGAGTTTTGAATGTCCTTTTATTATGGCGTACATTTAATGGCTTTCTCTATGGTCTCCATGATGGCTTCTCCTATGGCTTCTACTGTGACTCAACCATGACTTACCCTACGGCTTCTTGGAATGACTTCGACTTTTGCTTCTACTGTGTCCTTCACTACGGTTTCCAACATGTTTCCTCTGAGGCTTATTGAAATGGCCTTGCATGACTGTGTCTAACCTTAATAATGACACGATCTGCGAAAAGGGACCTCATTTCAGGGGGATTAAAGTCTCCTTTCTCAGTACAGGTCACTAAATGGCTTTCACTATGGCTTCATCTCTGGCTTCCTCTGCTACTTTCACTGTGGGTCCCTCCTGCATATTCTGCCTCAGGTGTATTCATTATGTCTTCCTGTACAGCTTCCATGCCTTCCCCTGTGGCAATCACTGTGGTGCTCACCATTCCTTTGACTATGGCTTCTTTTGTGGCTTTAACTATGTATGTTTGGAATGATTTTCACTATGGCTCCCACATATTGAGTTATTCTGCCTTCTAGTCTAGGGTTCACTCTGTCTCCCATCCATTGTGCCTTCTATACTCTGGCATTCACTATGGCTCCCACCCATGCTGCCTTCTATACCCTGGCATTCACTATGGCTCCCACCCATGCTGCCTTCTATACCCTGGCATTCACTATGGCCTCCACCCATTCTGCCTTCTATACCCTGGCATTCACTATGGCTCCCACCCATGCTGCCTTCTATACCCTGGCATTCACTATGGCCTCCACCCATTCTGCCTTCTATACCCTGGCATTCACTATGGCTCCCACCCATGCTGCCTTCTATACCCTGGCATTCACTATGGCCTCCACCCATTCTGCCTTCTATACCCTGGCATTCACTATGGCTCCCACCCATGCTGCCTTCTATACCCTGGCATTCACTATGGCTCCCACCCATGCTGCCTTCTATACCCTGGCATTCACTATGGCTCCCACCCATTCTGCCTTCTATACCCTGGCATTCACTATGGCCTCCACCCATTCTGCCTTCTATACTCTGGCATTCACTATGGCCTCCACTCATTCTGCCTTCTATACTCTGGCATTAACTATTGCCTCCACTCATTCTGCCTTCTATATTCTGGCATTCACTATGGCCTCCACTCATTCTGCCTTCTATACTCTGGCATTCACTATGGCCTCCACTCATTCTGCCCTCTATACTCTGACATTCACTATACCCTCCACCCATTCTGCCTTTTATATTCTGGCATTCACTATGGCCTCCACTCATTCTGCCTTCTATACTCTGGCTTTCACTATGGCCTCCACTCATTCTGCCTTCTATACTTTGGCATTCACTATACCCTCCACCCATTCTGCCTTCTATACTCTGGAATTCACTATTGCCTCCACTCATTCTGCCTTCTATACTCTGACATTCACTATACCCTCCACCCATTCTGCCTTTTATATTCTGGCATTCACTATGGCCTCCACCCATTCTGCCTTCTACACTCTGGCATTCACTATTGCCTCCACTCATTCTGCCTTCTATACTTTGGCATTCACTATGACCTCCACCCATTCTGCCTTCTATACTCTGGAATTCACTATGGCTTCCACTGAGGCCATCGCTGTGGCTTTTACTGTGTTTTTACGTGGCTGTCTTTGTGGTTTCCTCTGCAACTTCATCTATGGCTTCTAGTCTATCTACTGCTATTGCTTTCTATTAGTTCCTACTGCTATTAAATTGGTGCTTTCGAAATGGCCACCCCTTGAAACTGATGGTTGATTCTTTGCAACAATAACTGGCTTCTACTGTGGTTTCTTGGTACGGCCTCCACTATGACTTCCACTGTTGCATCTTCACTTGTATTTCCTAGTTTATTGCATCGGTAAATTGGATTGCAATATCTCTGCTTAGATTAGACATCTTTTGATCCACATATCAAATCTTATCTGGTATCAATCTATTCATGTCAATCTACAGTGGTAAAAATTTATGTTGGTGACCATTCAAGAATCATAGATTGCCGCTGAAATATCAATTTAAATACAGAAAATTCTTAAATATGCCAGGAGGTTAATTCAAAACATCCTGGGATCGCAACCCCAGCGATCTTAGGAATTATTAAATATCCTATAAAGCGATCTTAAGATCAGACTGCGTTCACATTTCCTAGCCAGCACTAAGATCGCATCGATCTTAGCCTCAGCCCTCCTACACTATTCCAAGAAGTACTGACTAGGCACAGGGGTAAGAGTCCCAAAATAAAGGAATAGCTGTGGAGTCACTCTTTTTCACAAGAGTGCTTATACCATTGTTCCCCGTCCCCATATGGGCTAATAAATATATTAGATTCCATCTGTAAATAAGGTAACTTTAATGCAAATGTTCAACCAGGATAAAATAAAAATATCTTACCTTAATAAAGAGAGACAGATGAAATTCCCCGAAGACAGAGTCTGGCTTGCTGCAAGAGGATACCAAAGGGAGTGGGGTAGGACTTTACTTCAAAATTTGAGAAGGAAGAATTACCTTAAAGTGCCCTTAACGCATGAGTAGGCCTAAGGGCCCTCAAGGACTCTTAGTAAACGTCCTCCCTCCCATCTTTATGACTGTATATGCAGCAGGCTATTCACTCTTTCAATCAGGAGTGTTCTCTGTAAGTGCTTTTGTACTCAGGTGAAACCACTATGCAATTCTTTCACTAAGATCACAGTGATCTTAGTGCTGGAAAAGGAACAGTGAAGTGATCCCAGGACTTACTATTCCTGACAGGCCTGCAATCACTGCATTAGATAGGGTAGACTGGCCAGGCCTTATGATATGTGCCTACACTAAGATCGCTGGGGTTGCGATCCCAGGATGTTTTGAATTAAGCTCCAGGGCTAAAAATCAACAAATTTGTCTCTCCTTGCAGGCCAGAGAAACTTGTATGGCATGGTTCTGATCGTCATGCGCGACATGTCTTTGATATTGACTGTGATGGTTGGCGCTCAAACTCCTCGACACTCTCTGGGATCTCCAGCCCGCTACACCAAGAACAACTTTTAAACCTACGAGAGTTCCCCTGTAATAATCCATTTATTCTACTTTGCCTGGAACAGCTGGACAGAGTCACACATCGAAGACGGGTAGTGGAGTGATAAGATAATGCATATGTTGGGGGAAAGGTGATACAAATCTATTATTTGTACTAGAGATACATGTTCAAGGTATTTGTAGTGATCAACAGTTCCACAGCCAGACACCCTGGTTTGATACCATTTGTCAGAAATTCTGCTCAGTAAAGTTTATATGCATATTACATAAGATGTACCAAATACTCATATCTGAATTATCTTGAATATCAAATTGTTTTTCACATGGTGCTGTAAAACTGAAAACCCATCAGATGTTCCAATTTTTATTTAACCTGCAATTCACTATGATAAAAAAGACCAGAACGAAATTTGAATTGATGTTGCATAGATGACCAGGTTGGAGACAGGGATATCTTGTTAGGACACACCAGGATCATAGTACAAGAGTCTGACTTTAGTCTGTACTAAGATTCTGATACCATGCACAGTCTTAGGATGTACTGTGATCTTAGTACACTTGTGTGTGCACTGGACCATGACACTCACCTCTGCAGGTGTATGGGCCAATCAGAGCCTTGGTCACTGGACCATGACACCTACCTGTGCATACATTATTCAATTTATTGGGGTCAAAGATGGGATGGTGAAACCACTCTACTTTTTTGTACTTACATTTACCTTAAAATGATACATTTACTCCCTTATTAAACAACACTTGGCTAAAATGAAAACATCATTTTGTAGGCATTTATCTTTTATTTAATATTGTGGGTTCATATTTATTAGCAAGTTTAACAAAAAATTAGCAAATAGATTTTACTATACCAGGACTAAGGGGAAATTTATACATATAGCCATTTCTCATAGAATATTTTGATTTTAGTTCTGTAAAAAAAGTGCATATATAAAATATAGTTCCCATGTACTTTAGGTGACTTTAAAATTATGTATTTTGATGAAGAAGTTGGAGAAATTTGATGATAAAACAGTGTACTTAGTTCTTAGTACACCCCATAATCCAGGGACTATCATTCAATCTTAGGGCATGCTAAGAAAAAGGTTAGTCCTGAACCTGATGACCCCCTGACCTTACAAGCTCTATCAAGTTCTAACAATTAGAACAGACCAATAACAGGTGGGCATACTGGCTTTTTACTACAGTGTTCAGGTATTGAAGTTAGAAATGAGGTATGTATATTCTACCAAGAGAGGTATAGGGTATAAGCTACCCTTCTTTGAAACTACCAGTGGCAAAAGAAAATCGTTGATATTGATATTATGATAATTATTTGCTGTACTTATTTCTTAGCTTTTTGTCAATATATTATGTTTACTTTGAGCTGATAGATTATGAAGCTTCATTAGGAATTCTCTCAAGGCCATAGGTTGACTGTATGTATTTCATTTTGAAATTCATCTCATTAATTTTGAGACACTAAAAATGAAGCCACTTTTGGGTAATCTTTCTTCTTTTCCAAAGTCATTCTTGCTAATACTAAGACTAATTTATATGGGTAGTTCTCAGGAGCTACTTTTCCCATATCATCACTCTAAAATGTAGCAACTGGTCTCTCAATTAATTCTAGAGAGAAACCCCCTGGCAGAACATTTCAGACTCTAGATGATTTGCCTGTAATATCCTGTCCTGTGACAATTGTATCCTGCCTTTGTCCACAGGTTATTACACCAGGTGACGCCTATCGCCTAAAGCAGATAATCCACTGCCGTTGGTCAGCCACAATGTTGCTAATCCGATTATTTTTGATAATGCAAAAGTTTAGAAAAAAATTGTTGGATTAGTGAATTTTTTTTTTACTTTTGCATTATCAAAATTAATGGGGTAAGTGAAATTTAGGCCGACTGACGGCAGAAGAAAAAAAAACACTCAGCAGTACTGTACTGGTACATCATGCCAAGCCTTTGGTAGCGTATCATCCCGAGGGTTGGGATGATGCATTCATGCATCATGATGCCAAATGTACCATGACAGCAGCAGGGTGGTATATTATTGGTACATTGTAGCAGCAGCCCCAAGTGATTACAGAAAGCCAAGGCAAGAAAGAGTATCATGCCAGCAACACGGTCCTTTCACTATGACTTGGTTTTGTAAATTAGACCTGCCCTTAACCCTCTGAGGATAACCTTATGTTTGTATCATCTGGCCTGGTTTCCATGATTTCATATTGATCCTTTTGGAATTTATCGACCACATAGGCCTGGGTTAGATATTGGGTTAACGGTTTAGATATAGTTCTTACATTGATTTCAACATTCATGTAATAGGTTTATAGTTGAGGTGCAGGGTGCTTGTGACTTTATGTAAAAGAGGAAATGTTCAAAGACTAACTTATCGATATCTGTTTATCAATATTTCAGTGTATTTTTGTATTGTGAATAAATGTGTTTTCGTATAATGATTCTGAGAATTATTTCTACAAGTTTGAAACTCTTTATATTCAGAGAGAACCTCTATTGAACCCTTGAAGAGCCACTGAGGCAATATGTAGCATCATGGCAATTGATCTGATAATAGTAAAGTCAAAATTTAGCAATTTCATGATTCTAAGGTGTAGGGGCAGTATCCTGTAGGTTTTTTGTCAAATTCTATCAGATCTTGAAGGATGTTATCATGGTTTGAACTGGCCTAGATATGTCCGTTGGCAAATCGATTGGTACAATCTAGAAACATATACCAATGAATTCACTGACATCTACAACATTCCACCTTTTACTACAGCTGCACATTACAAGTGCCTTGAGCATCCTTTGATCAGCAGGTCTGAAACGAGGCTCAGAAGAAACCCCATACTTAGAGGTCTCGGACCATAAAAAACATTTCTCACTATAACCTATTATCGCTCAACCACAGATAAAACCCGCCTATAATGATTCAAATCGCCCAAAACGACCACAAATCTTTAGATACATCTTTTATCCTTAATCTGAGATGAAAAACATATCTATAGGTTTGACCAATCCAGTTTTTTTTTTCTATTGGCCTGCATGCGTAAGTCCTACCTACATTTTGACCTATTCTGCACCTAATAATTCAACAGTGCTCACTAATTTTTAAAGGCCACCCACCAGTGCCTAACCAAAGGGCCAGTGTGTCACAATTTATATTCTATGAATCAGTACAGTTTAGTGATTTATTTGATGCCTTATAGCAAAGCTGGCAATAATTTCCACACACTAATATAGGCCAATCAGGGGCCACCATCTCTTAACTGCCTACATTTACTGTCGAGGCATTCGGGAATGGCCGAGGGATCAATGCTGGTTTGTAAGGCCACCCCCTATTGGTCTGCCCCATGTGGGTCAATGTTGATCCCTGAGTCAACTTACTACCCTCCCATGCATAGTTAGGGACTGGTAGGGTAGAGGCACCCTGAGTCGGACAGACACCTAAAGTCAGACACCTTTTGCATTGAATTACATAATAGATATGAAGAATTCAGCTATCATTTGAATTAGACATGAAAACTCAGGTATCATACTCTCTAACAAATGAGGAATAAAATGTAAACCTCCTGTCATACATGCTTTACAACTGTGCAAACTCAGAGTGTTTTTGTTATATTTTGAGGATGAAGAATGGTGAGTGAATGGAGATCCTGGTTTGATTTGTCAATTTGTCATGTCTTACCCTTCATGTTTATTGGATTTCTATACATGTCAATATACACAATTTTTCTTATGATTTGACTTAACAAGCCTCAATACATCCCTCATGTTATGATATGAGAGTTATTCTTCTATGACCTTCAGATTAAACCTATGGTCAGACATTACATCCCACATCGGACACAATTATATCATGATTTCAATACTTTCACAATGGACATTTCATCACATACAGAATACTTCATAATATACCTGCACTCCCAGATAGGGATATTCAATCTGTGTTTGGTTTAACTACTATCTAACACCTAAACCTAATCACTACTCCATCTGCCCATAGAAGTCATGCTCATCTGGACCTATAGACCGACCTGTTACAAGTATGCAAAATTAAACATCTGAGAGTGTCCTGGAGAGGAGTATCATATTAGCTTGGAGTCCTTAGTGTTATATGCTATATGCCTCCATGGCATATTTCACATACAGTCACCCATTGTGTCTGTATCAGTTAGATAATAATTTATAGTGTCTGACTCTAGGGTCAGCTCTGGCATGAGCTGTCCAACTGTAGGTGCAATTTGATGTTTTTCGGGACTAAATATGTACGGCTCATTTATTCATATGCATTGGAGAGTTTCATCAACCCTCTCCATGGATCTTGGGGTTAAAGTATTATGCATCTACTGGTGCAATGAAAAGAAGAATTCACCACAATTAAAGGTACAAGATTTGAGCACTAAAAATGGCCACCTCCTGTGTGGTCAGGAGCGTCCGAAATGGGTGCCTCTACCCTACCTAGCCAGACCTGGCTGGGGTGGAATGGGGTGGAGGGAACTAGCCTAGGTGGTGTAGTTAGCGTTCAAGGTCACCCCATCCCACAATGCACTGCATATTGTTAGAAAACCGCTACCTGAACGCCTCGTGTATGATCATCGTCACTGCAGACCTCCATGGTGGTCCGAGATCTAGAATATAGCCTGTACTCAAGAGTATCAACATGGACATATCTATCTACAGCCCTGGAATTATACCCAGGGCCATTTCTGACCCTGCTTCCCTGTGATCACTGGACCATGACCACCATCTACTAGAGTGCAGTGAAGCAGAACATGAGTGCAGTCTTCAACCTGATCAGCTGTTTGATGAAAAACATATCAAATTAGCCAGACAGCAGATGCCAAACTCTGGAATTTGACAGTTTGCAATTGCATCGATTTTAAGAACATATTGCTGGCCTTAATATGTATAAACCATTTGCTATGGTCAATCCAGGGGAATTGGAAGGGATATCTAGGTTTTGGCTGAAGTGATCTTTTATTTATTTCTTTTTTTCAGAATTAGATTAGTGGTGTTATGAGGGCCCTGAAATTCCAATTTGTGAAACCTGTTAGATCTAAATCTGTACTCTAATTACGACAGTTCTAAGTTCATTTGGATTGATTACTTTCTCACAAGCGTAGGTTTTCAGTGCTGGTAAGATCAAGGTGTCTGTCCGAGTCATGGTGCCTTTACCTTAACATAATTATATGTCAGTATGTTATATGTAGAATCTCTGGAAGGCATTTCTCAAGATGCTTAAGGTATAGGCGGTTGACATTATAAGAATGTAAACATGAGATTCCAGTCGTCACCTGCTCCAAGTACAAGTGTAATTTGTTGACAGAACAGCACTGTTTATTTTCTTTTAGGATGTGCTGTGTATATCAACAAAGAATTCCAAGATATTTCTGAGATTATCATTCTACACATGAGTGAGGTATTCCTGATATTGAAATAAAGCGCTGATTGTGTACAATATCCTCACCGAATTTCTGTTGATACCCATTAATAGTCTTTCAAAACATAGATTCACTTTTAGCCATGGTCAACAAGCCTTGGACTCGCATGCAATTCTACAAAATATCTAACAGGTTTGATTTCCAGATCAGAAACGATTTTGTCTTCAACTAAAGTGTGCAGGTAGGTATTTACATCAGCAGATGAATAATATTTACATTCCAAAATAAACAAATACATGCCCAGAGAAACAAATGCTCCCCTCAACATTCGATTTCTGCCTTGGATTGACAACAAATAACAATGAACTTGTCGTCTATAGGTTTGTTTGTGTCAGTCTTTGTGAGAATAGCTGCGATTCTCTTCAATAATCGCAGAGTGGAGCCTTGACATATGTAATTGCTGCATAAAGTCCTGATTGTACAGAGAAGTCATAGTGCATTACCTACGATTAACAAATATAATTTTGAGGGTTTCAAATCGTAGTGGCTGTGTTCAGTCGTACCATCTAGAGAAATACCCTCCTGTCCACACCACACGGCACGTGGACACTAGTTGTACCTGACTCTACCTACCATCAAGGTGGCATCTCCAAGAGAGCAGCCAGGCCTGTAGGCACAAGGTGACCACTGCCCACACAACAAACATACAAAACCAGGTATGTTCTTAATCAGCATTTCTACAGTTTAGTTTAAAAACATTGTGCACATTGTACCCTATCATTTAAGTGTGGGGTTTTAGATAAGCACAAGTCTTGTCAGTGCGTCGTTAGTAGATCTATATATAAGTCTTACTACAATTTAGCATATACCATTTTAGAGGCCTACTGTCAGGGTGCGGCTTATACATGGCGGTTTAGACTACAGTAAAGAATGGCAACCATTTCAGGCCCTGGGTGTGGCTTATAGCATTTTCCCAAATATGGCATGCAGCTTATACTTTTCATCGCACAACAAATCGGATTGCAGCACTCCTCTACCCTCGTGGAAATTCATTCTCTAGAAGCAGCTTTTTAGAGTATCTGTTAGAGTAACTTTCTATGAGAGGTTATGAGAGATTTTGTCAACGCATTCACGCCTAACTTGTTTTAGGCTGAATTTCGGGCCCTTGGGGATGTCAGTATCTTTCAAAACCGTTTCAATCATGTTGATATTCCCATAAGAAGTGAAATGGTGATGCTCTAAACGAAGATTATAGGCATGGAATACCGGAATCCTGATTGTCTGTATCTATCTTAATAAGGAAGATAAAATTATTAAGCTGTTAATATATAGCATTTATACTCTCAATATCGGCGATTCAATCAATCTTCAAACATTGATATTTCAGTAACTTCTTTATTAATTAAGGTGAAATAAAGTGCACCTTGTAGATATTCTTTTTAATATTTTCAAATTTTGAAAATAAATGTCATATATGGTACATGTTCCATTTGATTACCATAGCTACCATAACTATTATATGTAAAATCATTATTTTTGAATATTTTAGTATTGTACATCGGTTGCCATGGTGCCCAGTGTTTTTGTCAAAAATAGACCAAATACACAATGAAGTGGTCTGCCAACCTTTTTGGCATGAAAATGTAGGTCTTTACTGAAGAAATGATATAATTTTACAGTTGCTATGGTTCTTTTGATTAAATCCCTGAGATCAAATTCCCCAATGATCGCAAATTTCTACTTATTTCTGTAGATTGTGTGAGGACGGTGAAAATAGGCCAAAAGGTGGCCTGTCATGTCGACTTTTAGAAACATTAGGCCTGGAAGAGATAACAAAAGACATGGATCCACAATATCAAAGTTTTCACCTTTCACCCTTGCGTACACTGAGAGAACTTGCATAGAAATGTAATATCAGATGCACTTGAGTCTAGATCCAGACTCAGACAATGTCGCAAGAATGAGTATGGTTTGAGACTCATCCCGATCCTTGGATGATACTCAGGCAGATCATGAGGCTGATCCTGGGATGATACTCTGACTTTGCCTGAGTATCATCCAAGGATCAGCCTACCCAGGCTGAGTCTCAAACCATACTCATTTTGGCGACATTGCCTGAGTCTGGATTTAGACTCCTCTGTGTATGCTGAGAAGGCTTCCATAGAAATGTAATATCAGATAGCACCAGTTGGCATAAAAACCGCCATATATGATACACTTCCAAGTGTGTACATGCATCTTTATAAATTGAAAATGATACACTAATCAGTCTAATGTGAGGACAGAATGTAAAGGAAGCCACATTGTTTAGTGTACACTGAGAATGCTTCCATACGAATGTGATATCAGATAGTATCAGTTGGAAAAGAAAGCACCGCACATGCTGCTTTTCCATGTTTGTGTATACATTTACAAGTTGAATATGATGTGTTAACGTGAAAACAAAATGCAAAGGAAGTCACATTGTTTTGTGAATTATGATCATGTGGGTAAATATAGGCTTCCCATACCCAAAGGGTCTGTACATCCTCTTTTCCGTCCCCTCTGTGTGTCTGCCCCCCCTTGGACAACTGAAATCATTCTAATCCATCCTCTTGCAAGAACTCAGTGTGACATGTACTACTCACTGCCTCACTCCTAGCAGATTCTCACCTGTCACAGCAGTTTAACCTAAATCTAAAAAGGACTCCTAAAAGCTCATCTTAATGGGAGTAATTAATTAGATGGCTTGCATCATTTTACTGCTGACTGGCTTCAGTGTCATTAAAGGGGCTTTATTATAGAAATTATATCACTTCTACATCACAAATACAGGTCTCATACATTTATAAGGTGTGTGCTACCTGCAAGTATAGCCCCTTCCTGTTCATTATAGAATTTGTGGGCAGTAAAGTATACTTTACTGCCCACACTATAGTGTCTTGTATATAGGCAAGACTTTTATCTAGTCTTGAACAGGGTTATAGTGTCTAAAATTTAATAGGGGAGTTACAGAAGCAGCCTAACACTAGGGATTTGCAATTCACAGCCAATTCGCTGCATTCATACAGAACTAAGACGATCATAGGGGCCAGGGTCTGGGCCTAGCCAGTGTGCTGTCCTGGTAGAGGTCTCAGGTATCATCAAAGTCGGTATACCTGTCTTCTGGGCTGGAATCTATATGAAAAACAGATGTGGCATCTAGGCTACTATGGGGTATAAGAATTGCCGTCCCCCAGACAATAACAAGTATCAAATAGTGTTAAGTTGTCAAATCAATACATGGCTCTGCTGATAGACAGGTGTAGACTTTCTTGCCCAGTACAGTTTGAAACCTCGCTCATCAGGTTAAATGCGAAGCTAATGCAGCAGGTCATTTTTTTTTCAAGGCACTACAACTGCACACAGTCACTACGATTTGAGACCCCACATCTTAGTGTCAACAATCGTAAGTAGCACACAACCGCTAGTGCTGCAGGTACTACATGGGCAGAACTATTGCGCTGTAAGGTCACTGAATTAAGGGTTCCCACTACGACTTGAAGGTGAGCAGTCGTAGTGTGTTAAGAAATGGCCTCCAGGTATGCCCTATGCATTTAAACAAAACATACATCAATGCATGCCATCTCACTTGCATAAATTACTTGGGGAACTTTATGGCAATTGAAGGTGGACAAACTGCGTTGCGTTGACACAAATTGATTGTTAGATGTCGGGAAATTATGTTTTGTAACACTATATAGGATAACGCTATGCACAGCACCCTATGCATGTACATGGACACTCAGACTGTGATTAGAAACGGTGTCTTATTTGTGGGTTAAAGTCATTTTTGGTATAAATATCCCATGTTTAGAAGGTGAAATGAACATTTTTCATGAAAGATTTGCCTATGTGCCTGTTCCTGGTTGCCATGGCAACCATTCCAATAATCTAGATTTGCTGATTTTTATGCCAATTTTTGGAGATTTTCACCAAAAACCCAAAACTGAAAACATGAATGGAAAATTCCTGGTAGAACAAAATCTATGATAAAATTCACCATATTATCATGTATTTTTTATGAAAAAAGGCTGATTTATTGTGGTCTATGCTATATTGATTTGAGAGCTTAATCACATTGATTTCCCATGCGAATAACAACCTATGTTAAAGGAGGGGTTCTGACATAACCACTAGGAATATCTAATCCAATGATATCTCATTTTAAAGATCTTGAGATGAACTTTCAAAATGAATTTCCCTCCAAGAGGGGTGTTTTGCTTGCCTGGTCAAACATAATGTTCTGTATTATAGTGCCAATTTTGAGGGATATTGGTCTGTCATGTGACATTACCCCTCACACAGAAGCTGAAGGATAATACTCGTTTGTGGGATAGTGTCCCCACAGCAAGACCCTAAATATCTGAATCATCACAATATAATTATTCATAATACATTTAGACTGATTGGCTCACCTTTGCATTGCAAGGGGGGAATAGATGTACTTGGATGTTTACAACGAAATCTGTCTCTTCCAGGTCTAACCAAAGTCTAGTCGAACTAAAACAGCCGAAGGCTCCTTCAAGGCTTGGACCTCAGGTTGGTGTCCCGTATTGTATTACATATATTCCTTTCTCATCATTACCTTGATTCTTAGATTTGTAAGAGGCCCATGTCTTTTGAAGGAGAGATTGCATTAAGCCTTAATTATGTCTACAGCTATGCCTCTAGGGTTGGACATGTTGCTCTACTATCTGACACCATCAGAGCCTTTCATTGATTGTTTTCTTTGATATTCAGGCAATTGCAGAAATATCTACAAAGACGTCCATTTCTGCAAGTCATTTCGCAGTATGATGGGGTACTCCGGCTGTGGAAATATATCAGACTACAGCTGCGTCACAACATTTGGAAACGAGTCGGCCAACTTTACATCACCAGCAGAAAACGAACTCAACTACAAACCTCAAGTGACCTTAATTGAAGTAGTGTTTGAAACTATTGGCCTCAGCACCATCTCTGTCTGTGGCTCAGTGACAAACTTTGTCCTCGTCTACTTGTACATCAAATACCCAAGTGCACGTTCAAGTGCAGCGTCGTATATCATGAATCTTACCGTTGTTGACCTCATATCATGTACAATCATAATTCCATTAATTATCTATGGCATCATGATTCCAGCCTGGACCCATGGTCCAGCCATGTGTTTGGTGGCAAATGCCTTGGTATCTATCCCCTACTGTGTATCCTTCTGGGGCCATCTTGGTCTTACAGTATGTAGATATTGCCTATTTGATTTCAAGTCAAAAATCTGTAAAGTGCTGCTGAAACAAACCTCCATCATCACGGTCATCATTTTAATGTGGCTTTTCAACATTGCGCTTCACTGGCTGCTCTTATGGTCACCGTACCCGATGGCAAAAGTTCAGTTTGTCCCACAGTATGGTATTTGTGCCATCCATACTGCTGAGAGTGAAGGCTACATAGTTGTTACCACGGTCCTCACAATGACTGTGCTAGGTCCATTTTTTGTCTGCCTCACTCTCTACATGATCATTGCGTACCGTATTCACAGACAGGCGCATACCTTCCCCAGCCAATTGGCCAAGCACCGATTCCTTCAGATGAGCAAGTACACAACCCTGTTGTTTGGCTTCTTCAGTCTCTTCTGGCTCCCTGACTATTTGATGCTCACATTCAATGTAAATCAGCAAGCCCCGGTCTGGTTCACCCGACTCTGTTACTTTCTCTACTACTTGAATGGTGCGGTGAACCCTTATATCTATGCCCTAAGATGTGAACCAGTTCGCAAGGCCTTTAAAAAGGAGTTCCCTAGATTGGCATTTCTGTTCAAGAACAGCTCTAATCAGGTTGCACCATTGCCTCTTGCTGCGGGCCCTTCAGGTCAGCAAGGCCCAAGCAGCAGCCAAAGGGTGCTGGTGCCTCGCTCAGCAATTGTTACTCTCTCTCATATGTAGATCAAAAATTTTAAATACAACCATGAGGTTTATGAAAACATCTTCAAAATCAACCCAATGAGTAAATGTATTGTATCTGGGAGGTATTTCTCAGGATGGTATGACTAGACCCCCTCAAAGTGTGTTCACTCTAATGTCATTGTACTTCACAGTCCTGTGTCTAATGGTCACCAAACCCTCTGTAATTACTGCATTAAATGCTGATCATACAAATCAGTCATATATACTGCATTACCTACGATCACCCACTCTAATTGTGAGGGTTTCAAGTCCAGAACTGTGTTCAGTCATACCATGTTGAGAAATGCCCTTCAGCATTTGTTCACAATACATGTCCATCTCATAAAATGGATAGAACACCCCTTGAGAGGGTATTCTGTCAATTCACCTCCCTGAAATTTAGAAATATATTTTCTTTTTCGAGGGTCTGACTTCTCTCTCTCTCTCTCTTCTCTCTTCTCTCTCTCTCTCTCTCTCTCTCTCTCTCTCTCTCTCTCTCTCTCTATTCTTTTGCATAGGGAGAAGAGCAAATTGTCCTTTAAATAGGGGATTAGATGGACCAATAATGATAAGCTTGACATACTGTATCTTATCGGATACCTTCATGGAGTTATTTCTCACTAAAATCAGACAAAATATTCAAGCCCTGTAAAAAACACATGTCAACGGCCTTTATTTGTAGACAGACAGTTCTTTTCAGTCACTACGCAGGTGCATTTGTTTTATTGTGATGTCATAATTATGCCCAAGCTCCATTTGCAAAAACATGGGTGTATACATGCATCACTTGCAAAACTCCAAATCTTTAAATAGTGTGCCATTGACGCACCTGTGTTGCCTAGAACAATGGGATTTGGCGTGTTGCCTTTGACGCACATGCTCATATTTTGCAAGTGGATCCCCGGCTGTAGCCTGACAAGAGAGGCTTGCTGCAGTCTCTTAATTAGAGAAGAAGCTGTGCTAATGAGCAGGTTGTGCAATCAACACTGGAAGTAAATAACATTTCTTGGAACCTGTATGAAAATGATGTAGTATTGTATAATATTATAGGTATATGTATTCCTAACTGAATACATGATGAATCTGGATATTAAATAATATGGACAGGATCTGCGAAAAGGGCCCTTAGTGAAGGGTACATTAAGGTCCCTATTCCCAGAACATGTCATAGTATTATCTTGATGTGACAGGTGAGATCTCTGTTATTTCAACTCTAGCCTTATTGAAACATTTTTAGTCCTGGAGACATGGGGATGAATCTTGCACTCGACTTGGTTTTATCTCCAAGTTACGCTGAAAGCGATAATGGTGGGTGGCCTTCTGGAATCCCTTTCATACTCATTTAAAAAGTTGGAAATAGCGAATTATCCACAAACTAGAAAATAGATTCAGGTGGAAATTATGACTAAAAGAAATATTCAGAATTCAGCCTACCACACATCGACACAGGGGAAGCTATTGGTGTACTACAATGAAAAATCTTAATTTTGCACAATCTTAGGGCCAATCAAGAAGTATTGTTTCTCATTATCACGCTAAACAATATCCGAGCATGCTCCTCTTTTATTTAATTGTATCCTGCTGAAAAGTTACTGTGGCTTTACGTGGAATAAGCTGTATGTATGTGTAATTAAATCATTCCAATTATGATATCATTCCAACTCATCTACAACATCATTTGTAAGGACCAAAATTCGGTATTGCCATAACTTTAATTAATCAAATTGTGTCACCATGAATTTGTAAGACGATATTATTATAGCTGACAGGTATTTTATGTCTGGCAGTCTATATGAAGAGGATAATTAATGGATTCTGGACCATTGTCCGTGTAATCATGATATATAGAGATAGGATGTGATAAGTATTGTCAGTGTGGTATTAAAATAAATATTATGTAATATTAATCTAGTCTCAAATAAGTGTTATTATTTCATTTGGGGGCGGGCGGTGTTCGCTTCTTCATAAAATGTTGTGCTAAGACTAGCGCTATTACTTTATTGCATAATTTGAGGAGTTAACAGAAGCACAAAAAAAGAGATTAGGGGGTTATACACTCATGATTGACAGTAGGGTAATTTACAGTGAAGCCTTTGATATATGCCACAGGGTGGTTAGCCCAGGGCAAACATTGCCAACACATGGTGAGGTAGCTGCACCAAGAGTAGACAATTACCATTTAATCTATATCAAATAACATACTGTGCAATATAACACGAATATACTTTTTAACTCTATTCTTGAAAAAGGAATTGATAGGTTTATCTAAAGAATAGGCCTTATGAACTCAAGTACCATATTGTGTATTAATGCAAATTGGTGAACAATCGTCATCTTACCCAACACAAGTTTACACGTTATTCAATGTAGCACCGACAGTGGTTTGTTTGCCCGCAGAGGCCTTTATATAGAGGCAATCAACATCTACAAATAACCAGCTAAAGATAACTTGCCCTATAGGATGCATTACAGTTACTAATTGTTACTATTTATGGGTCTCTGCGGGCAAACACACCGATGTACTGAAGTGAACTCTGTGAGTATATTTGGTAAAGTGACTATGCCCGATTTACTTGCATTATAATTTACAGAAGGGTAAAACATCTGTTGGGTCTATTCTGGGTGTTGAATTATGCTCTTACCTTACTAAGAAGGTAAAGGTGTCTTGTATAGATCTTTATCCAACGATTTTTTATCTCATAATTATGATCAATATTTTCAGGGGTTTCTGCTCGTGGTGCATCTACCTGACCATGTGTAGGGAACGTTTGCCCACAGCTAACCCCTTTGAGGTCACAAGGGCCTAACTGTAACTCATGTTATATAGCGTCAGTCACAGTTAGGCTCCTGCTACGTCACAAAGTGGCCAGGAGGGTCTTGCCAAAACATAACGAAGAAGAACCTGTTAAATGTTTATGAGACAGCACTGATAGAAACGTGCATGGCCTAACTCATTTTCATATCTTTGACAAAATTTCAACAGCATCTTTTTGAGTAGTGGACAATGTGCACGTTTAGCCAAAAACGAGTTTCGGAAAAACGTGCACATTTTCATTTTTGGTTCTCGTTTCCATTTTGGCAAGACCCTTTAGTTGAGTGCATTGGTTTGTTTGCCCAAGGAGACCCATGAATAGAAACAGGCTCAGAGACTAAGCTGACCTGTTCTCAAAGGGGTAAGTATTATATAGAAATACATCTTGAATTACACATTGAATTACATGCATCTTAAATTCAATTACATATACCTGGTACTACATATAGCATGAGTTACAGTTACTGATTGTTTCTATTTATGGGTCTCTGCGGGCAATCAAACCAAAATACCGAATTGACCTTTGGGATCATTTGTGCTAGTAGACCTGCCACATTCGAGGTGTTCGGGCAGCGGTTTTCTAACCATATGCAGTGCATTGTGGGTGGGGGTGACCTCTAACGCTAACTACACAACCTTAGCTTGTTGCCTCCACCCCCTTCCACCCCAGCCAGGTCTGGCTAGGTACCAATCCTTAACTATGCTTGGGAGTGTAGTAAGTTGACTCAGGGATCAACATTGACCCACATGGGCAGGACCAATAGGGGGTGGCCTTACAAACCAGCATTGATCCCTCGGCTATTCCCCGAACGGCTCGATTAATCTCAAGTGCTCCACAAATATACTGGGAATCATGTACATACTAGGGGGGTTCTGACTAGCCGGATTGTTGTTCATACATATAAGTGCTCTCCCTTGAGTTCAGGCAAGACTATATATAGAACTCCGCAGAACCCTTATGAGTATAGAGCAAACAGACTGTATGTCATCCTAAACAAACCTGAAATGCTACGAAGATGATAATAACAATGCTGAAACTGCTGTGTGTCACCAATTGATCACTTAACACCTTTTTGCTATATCGGTTCCTAGAAAATGTGTAATTAATAATCATTTAATCAGTGATAATCTCTGGGATCAGAGAAGCACAGTGTGAGGAGGGTTTAGTGATGCAGCGTGTTAGCAATGTTTAGCAAGGTTAGGGTTAATTCAGAATCTCTCCCCTGTGGCAAAACCCATTACACCTCTCAGCGGGAGAGTGCCCCCTGCTCTAGCGACCACCCATCCCCCCCCCGCTCACCCCCTCCCACATAGTCACTAGTTACCCAACTGCCAAACATCATAAGTTAGGGTTAATATCAGATTTCCCTATCCTTACCTAGGCACTTCAACAAAAAATTCAAAGTGGATACAGAAAGTCGCATTCAGTGGAGCTACTTGCGATGTTTCCAAAACTTTTGCAATTATGTTTCTATCTTGTTTAGAACCACAGCTACAAGAAAAAAATGCGTCTTAAATTCTGAGGCAAGTAGAACTATAGAAGTCGTAGAAATAGGTGTTAGTTTTTGTGATGTGAGTGCAGCTACTGTCAGTGGCCACCTGCACAGGTGTCAGTGCCACAGTAGTGTGTGCTTTATTTCCAATTTATAAGGGTCTGTAATAAAGTGTTCTCCTGGTACAATTTTCACAAAATTTATATTTCTGAGGTATTTGAAATCTTGGCTATTCAATGTTATTAATTTATATCTTCCAAGTATAACCCAAGTAACTTTAAAATGCTCATGAAAAGGTGTCAGATAGCACCAACATTGTGGCCGTCACTCAGGGCAAAAAATATACATGTCTCATATTTTGGACAGCTCTAAATCATCTCTGGAGAAAATTAGAAATGCATCAAATTTTACACACTGGTCATTAAATATCCTAAAAACATGTTTATGGTGGTAGTTTTTATGTTTCTCCAATGCTTGATATGTTTATTAAAGCTTCAGACCAACCTTTACATTCAACTCTATGTAAATCGGTAAATAATTGCTCTTTTTGTGACCCAGATTTCGCTGGTGGGTAGCTTGATATCTAAACTTAAAATATATCTATCAAGATATCTTGGAAAAAAACTTAGTTCTGTTCACAATCAGCGATATTGGCATGGTTGAGAAGAGCGGCCACCCTCACACCTGACAAAAAGTGTCAAACCTGCATGCCAGATTTTCTCACCTCCCACTGCGCTGTTTTTAAAGTGTCTACTTTACCTGTTACCAAGGCCTGCCCATCCTTTGTCCATGCATGGCCACACCCTTTCCCCTTCTCGTTCCCTGACCCCCTCTTTGCGCTCAATCTAACATCATCCTGCTCTCAATCTCCTTGCTAACCTCTCTCTACTCTGTGTCTGTCTGTCTGTCTGTCTTTCTGTCTGTCTCTGTCTGTCTGTCTGTCTCTGTCTGTATCCGTCTGTCTGTCTGTATCTGTCTCTGACTCTGTCTCTCTTCCTCTCTCTTTCCCTCCTCTACTTGCAGCCACTGCCAATCTACCCAGCCCCATCCTCCAGACCCTTCTACCACTGATATCACAAGTACTACCTATATACCCTCTCCTCTATCTCCCCCTCTATCACCCCCTACCCCCATCATCACCAGCCTCTTCTCCATCTCATATTCAGTCCTTCCCACGGCTTCCCTCTAAATAGTAAAGGGTCCTCTTACATGTGGTCATATTAAAACTGCGGGGTTTTAACACTCAGGGTTCAGGTGTAGCACCGGTCTGGATTTCTCACTTGGAGGCCCGTGGCATGAAGCTACAGATAACGTACATATCATATGCAATTTTTTTTTATAAATGTTATAATATACCTTAACCGTTTTACAATAGACCCACCTAGTGTAACAATAGAATGTGGTTCTTATCACTATTAATGTATTATCTAGTTAAGTCACTCCTTTTTCCCCTTTTATTATTATTTTTTAACCAAAGTATGGCAGAATAGACATAAGCAACCCCTGTTAAAATTGTGGATCTATCCAATTCCTTCCCACGTAGCCTACAGTTATGCATACTCAGCGACTTCCTTTTATATATGCCTCTAGATTTTAACACACCTAGCTCAAACCATCGAGAGATACCTAAAAGCTAGATATCAGATGAGTATGTCTTATTTTTGTCAAACCAAAGAAAAGCAACCACATAGAACCCCATCTGCACTTGTACACCTCATGTTGGATGCAAACTATATTGTGCGGAAGAGCCTCACAAAATGGTTGAAATAACATAATAGCAATACACTTGTAAAGCATCAGTATCTTGTAAGTTGAAAACTAACCTCTAGTTCATCTCCCATCCCGGAGTAACTCATCTTCAGCTGCTCCAACCTGCTCACCCACAATGCAATTCGCCAACACTCTCCATACCCTCACTCTCCCAGCAGTTATTGCTATCACAAGTAGCACATGAACTTAAGCACAACTGTGAGAGAGCTCCATGCACCATCTTCAGTCAGTCAGTTGTACTAGTAACATCCAAGCACCAAACACTATCACGTCATATGTCACGTCATATGACGTTACTACGTTATATCGTTATTTCACGTAAAAATGACGTTACTACATCTATGAAGTAAACAGGAACAAAATGCAAAGAAGCAAAAGTCATACAAATCAACTACCAAGGATTCTAATCTACGTCAGCATCCATCTTGACATCATAGTTCCATGGATACCATCAGAGGACGTCATATTGGAGGATTTTAACTTATGACAGTAACTACGACTGGAGAGAAGGCAGTTTAATTTCAATGTAGAAACAAGGGGAGTGTTTGATTGACTGAGTTCCTCCTCGATTATACAAGCAACAAGTTGAAGGCTACAGTTAAAAGTCAGCACCATCCCTCCCCTACAGGTGGACAGGTAGCTAAAAAGTCCAGGCTACTTCTATACGTCCACCCACACATCTGATGCTCCAGGGTCTCAGGTGTGTTAAATCTCAGGTGTTTTAAATCTGTGGGTTCTAATGATTTCGTTTCGCAGGCTCATGGATGGATATAAGATTACTTCAATGCCATACGCTGGTATCTAGATGCATTTTGAAGGTAAGATTATACTATTATAGTTAGAGTGTCAGAAGAAGAGAGAGACAGGGAGAGAGAGAGAGAGAGAGAGAGAGAGAGAGAGAGAGAGAGAGAGAGAGAGAGAGAGAGAGAGAGAGAGAGAGTGTGTGTGTGTGTGTGTGTGTGTGTGTGCAAGGGAAGAAGGGAGGGAAAGATGGTGAGAGCCAGAGATAGACAGTCATAGATGATGGAGAGATAGGGAGATAGAAAGCACAGTAGGCCTACAGTATCTGCATTCTATGTTCTGCTGGAGATGTCAATTACTGAAGCTATATATAATATTATATACATACAGAAGTGGTGATAACAGTGAGCCACCCTCTCACATCCTGCAGGCCATTAACCCTTTAGGGATAGCAGGGCACCTCAAAGCTTAGCAGAACACCTAAATCGACTTAGCTACCACCCCCCCCCCAAAAAAAAAAAAATGCGAGGAAAATAAGGAACCCCATGAAAAAAGACACTGATAAACCTTTTGCATAGGGTAAGCTGTTTAAAATCCAATAGACCTAGTCTAAATCTGGTTATGATTATTTTCTGAAACAAACCTCTTAGTATTCCCCGTTCCATACTACATAAAAACGCTATATTAGTATTGGAGACAGGAATGCAAGGTAGGCATAAATTTTCTAATCGAGAATAGATGGCTTGAAACTGTGACGTCAATTCTCGCTACTTAGCAGAAGATAAATACACTAGATACAGTATATACAGTGCCAGAGTCACAAAAAAGCAGCGGTTTCATATTATAGTCTAGCACTAAATGTGTAATATTGAAATAAATAGATTCAGTGCAATGACTCTCAAATAAACGCTGGTCTTATTTAAGCACAGTGGATAAATCCCAATAATTATTGATTTATTAGCATCCAGGCATTTGCAGAAACCAATACGGTATACTGATTATCATCCTTCCTATATCAAAAAGACAGTGACAAACTTCATCTGGCTATTATATATCATGAGAGAAAAAATAGCTATATCATGTATATAACCTAGCAATAAAGTGGTATAGAAGTTGGGAGTTGATACACGAGGGCTTGCTCAATTAGGAACCAGTGAAACCCTGTCTCCCGTTCATAGACTCCACATGTTCATGGACACTAGGTTGTCATCGCCCTGCACTGTAAGAAAAATGTTATAGGAATAAAAGTGGAATCCTTGTCCCAAAGTTGTCATAGATCTGTCGTTATTTTGATAGAGATTCCTTGTACCACCGTACTGCCACCTGGGGCTTCTTGTAAAACCTACACTGATTCGCTGCAATACAATTATGGTGGTTCACTGTTCAGTTTCGTGAGGATCCCTGGTAGATTCAACAGTTATTTTTTTACAGTGTGTACAATAAAAAAGGGAGAAAAACTGTAAAAATGTAGGAAAAAAAAAACATTTGATTAGCAGCTGACATCACGGGAGGGCTTCTTGATTTGTTTATATAAACCCGTCTTGGATTCCTTCTCAAATATGCACAAGTTAATGTATAGCTCCTCAGGCCTTGTCAGGGGCATTGCATTTAAGAATTCAAAAAAAGAGAGAGTTGATAATAAGTAGTGGGGAATGAGGAATAAGAAATGATTGTTGTACCATATTGAGTTAGCGCCATTCTAAACCAATCAGCCTCAGCACTTTTTAAACTTATTGGAGAAAAAGTAATGACTGTTGATACTATGGCATGGAAGGCAGGCTAGGATGGTTGACGATTTGAGGATAGAAAATGCCTCTGAGCTTGAAGTTTATTAATTCTATCCTTTTATCGCCACGATGCACTAATGAGTCACTGGTGCATCATGCTTCATGATGCCAAAAGCATTACTGCATCATGCTTATCATTTATTTCAGTAGGACCAGTCTGATTCGGTCATTAATGCTGCATTACACAAAGGTACCAACAAAATAAATTCAAGCATTAAAATTGAAAAATGGCTCTCTCTATTGACACAGCATCCTGTGAGGGTTAATTAATCATGTAAGGGCCACTGATGCATTGATGCATCATGCCCATTGATCATCATGATGCATAGATGCAGTCATGGCTACATGCATGCTTCATACCAACCTTACGATGTTTATATACTTCTGGAGGCATGAGGCACCAAGGCCAAATAAAAAAAAAGTTTGTTTCCAGTAACCCGAGCGACCCTAGCAAAACAGGGGCAAAAGAAACTTTTCTTTTGATTTTGAAGAATTTTGTCTCATTTTTTCAAATTTTAAAGAATTGTTTTCATTACTTTTTGAGGATTTTTCCTGTACATACCCTTTTCGTGTTCTTCCCCTCTCTCACAGTTATCATTTTCCCATCATATTTTTACAATGAAATCAAAGAATTTGATATATCCATTGATATGTGCCCTAACATTTCCTATGTAAATGTAAAAGAAAGAAAAATTAAAAAAAAAAAAAAAAGAATCTGACCTACCGACGCTACCATTTCAAGTCATGTTACTGAAAACACAACTTTATTTTTTTTGGCCCAATGAAGTGCCAGCACTTTATTGTTGCATCATACTGACCACAATTGGCATGGTACACTCCTGCAGGCACCAGCAGTCCTTAAAGGGCTAACCCTGTGCAGCCTCCAGGTCTGGTAGTACTATTTCTGATATTCCTAGTCAGCCTGTCTTTCACATCTACCACAGAGTTGATTATATATTCTGTTTATTATCACATCTTCTCCTGTTACCTGCCACCATGGCGAGCCGTTCTTCCACTTATTTTTGAATGAATTTTCTTTTGCAAACCGCATCGTATACTGTATATTCTATGTCAACGTGTGTGTTTCCACTGGGATTATTCTTTTGAAATTTTAAATATGTTTGTTGTCTTTTCTAAAAAAAATCTACCGTCCTACTCAAAAATCGATTTTGATAGAAAATTTGTTATGACATTGGTAAATAGTATATCACATATTTACAGTGTAGATCTCGAGTATTTGTAATTTGGGATTTAATGCGCACATCTGTCTCTGTTGGTCTGTAGATGTTAGCACAAGCTACATTTCCACATGTCAATCGCTGCCTCTCTCTCTCTCTCTCCTTCCTCCTTTCTCTGTCTCCCTCCTTCTTTCTCTCTCTCCCTCTTTCTCTCTCTCTCCTTCTCTGTCTCCCTCCTTCTCTGTCTCCCTCCTTCTCTGTCTCTCACTCCTTCTCCGTCTCTCACTCCTTCTCTCTCTCACTCCTTCTTTATCTCTCACTTCTTCTATGTCTCCCTCCTTCTGTCTCCCTCCTTCTCTGTCTCTCACTCCTTCTCTGTCTCTCACTCCTTCTCTGTCTCCCACTCCTTCTCTGTCTCTCACTCCTTCTGACTACTCCCAGTATCTCCTCCATCCATGTATTAGGTTTGTTCTCTCGACTAAAATCACTACCGCAAGGATGGAACAAAAAACATAAAAAAGATGTAAAGATTAAATTTAGATAACATCTACAGCCCCCTTTTTTGTCCATTTGACAGTTCTCCTCAAAAGAGACACTATTTTACACAGCCCCCATTTCCCAAAGTGCCAGCAGCTTGATGCTAGGAGAAGACTTACACGAATTGCTAGCTCCACTGGCTACTGACACAGATTTGTAGCTTACCGATGTCCTGGTCCATTTATTTATATCTATTTATTTATCTACCCCCCCCCCCAACTCACTACAACATGGACACATACCCTACAGCAGTTAGAACGGACACAACTTGGTATGATCACAGGTGGGCATTCTGTCCTGGACTAAGGGTGGGGGATATTCTATCAACTCCACCACTACTTTGAGTGTAATCGATCTAAATCCTTTCAGCGGGTATTCAACAGTTGTCGGTCAAGCAAATTTTTCGCTAATATGACCAATTTTATTTCTATACTTTTGCATACATTATAAATCGTCGGATTAGTGAAAGTTCATTTGACTGGCAGCAGGGGAACTAATGCTTAGAAGGTCAGATATAAGTAAAAGGAATACATTACTTATTCTAAATACTCTGGGGTCTCCGTATTAAATTTTAGGGAGTCTGCTCCCTCACTTATCATACCTCTTCTTGTCATCAACCCTCCTTTATGATATCCCTGCTTGTCTGCTTATCTCCATCCCACCCATGTAGTACACAGCTTTTTCAATTTCACATGTCTAGTCTACATCTTCTCCTCTCCTTCTGGGATCCTTCATTTTACCTGTAAAAGAGAAAAGAAGACATTGAATAAAATACATTAACAATTCAAATATATCTGCTCTCTGAGGCCAAATCTATAGAAATGTTCTTTACATCCCTCATGTGCACATTTAATTTTGCTGAAGCTCAATCCTCTCTTTGTACCACCCCAATGATGTTATAGATCTCTCCTTAATGTTGTGGCAACAGCTTTGAACCCGGCCACAGTTCACAACAAAGAGAAAACTGTATGTAAAAATGAAATGCAGACAGATGAAAAATATACCCATCCCTCTGTAGGAGTCCACCTGCCACCTGGCACTTGTGTTCTGGAGAGGTACAAGTGTGCAGCAATTATAACACTTAGCCTGGTCTGTTAGTCGTATTGTCCTTCTCTGACATCACCTTTGTATTTTTGCTTCCCTAGCTAGTACGGTGAGGGGGGTGGTGTAGGAAAAGAACTTACATGTCCTTTAAAGAGATACACCCCTTCCACAAACTCCCTGCTTTCAAGTTTCAATCACTTTCATTTCCATTTGTGGATTAGGTCAAAAGTAAAATGTAAAAAGTAAAAATGTTAACTTTTGTTCTACTCAATGGATTTTCAAAATTCACTGAGTAACAAAATAACATTTTTCTTTTTACTTTTTGATTTGATCCCCAAACTCCAGGTGTGCCTTATATGCAGGGAATTATGATAGTTCATGCCCGTGCCCCCTGCCATCCCATGCCTCCACCCCTGCTGTGGGTAAGCTGGGAGGTATGTTGAGCTAGGTCAGGTCTTGGGGGGGGGGGGGTAATTTGGTATGAGTTGTAGGTGGATTTTGTATCTGTCATTTTCAATGGCTTTGGGCTGTTCATTTTCTTCTCATCACTTGTCTTTTTAGTCCACTTTTGTTGTTACTAACATCCTTCTGTTGTGAAGAATTGGGTCTCAGGTGCTTATAAATAACTAATACAGTGTGCTGTCTTCCAAAATTGTCACAAGAACTCAATATTCAAAAATAAAGACAGAGAAAATTACATAGGCCTAATATGAGTCCTCAGATGAACTAGAAACAATAACTGTTGAATCTACCAGGGATCCTCGCAAAACTGGACTGTGAGCCCTAATTGCATTGCAGTGAACCAGTGTAGCATTTACATTATGCCCCATGTGGCAGTACTGTGGTACAAGGAATCTCTGTGAAAATAACGACAGAAAAGTATTCCCTCGTTATTTCGATGACCTTTCCTTTATAGTGTGACAATAAAACCAAACATTTTGAAGGTGCTTGTTAAATAAACATTGGCAACACTGAAAGAAATTCTTACTCACTTGAGCCTGGATACAGACTCAGGCAATGTCACCAAAATGAGTATGTTTTGAGACTCAGCCTGATCCTTGGGCCAGAGTATCACCCCATGATCTCAAAACATACTTATTTTGGCGCCATTGCCTGAATTCATGATCCAGACTCAAGTGAGTAAAAATATTTTTTCAGTGAAGTAATCCTGGCTGCGGGCACAAATATTCCAAGCAAATACCTTCCCTTGGGTCTGGATGTTCTGTGTGAATCAATAAATCAAGTGAAGAACATTTGTATGGCTATTTAGTAAGTATACAGTCATATCATACACCGTTGTATAAAGTAGAGTGTCGGAAAATCAGCTAAAATGTTTGCATCTCAAACCAGGTTATAAATACATAAGCAAAGACGATCAATAATTGATGCAGGCGGCCCACGGTTTCGCTGAAGGCCACATATTTCCATGGCAAGGTGGACCCAGATGGTCCACAGCTGAATATTCCTTTGTCCATTTTTTATCTTAAACAATAATGGATGGATTACTCAATCATCTGGTGCCCTGTGCTTCATTTAATCATTTTAAGATGTTCATTTTTTGCATATTATAATGTTGGATAATAAGAGTATGAATTAGAATAGTTGATCATTTCCTTTATTTATGACATAAATCCACATCCTGTCGACATCTAAAACATAGACCCCGTCCAGACGTTATAGCAATCCAGCTGGCCAAATGGTTGGAGACTCTCCAATAAGCTAAATGGCCGTAGCACGTGCCGCCACCTACTGTGAGAGGTGAGCATTAAGATAAGCCTGGTCTCAGACTAGCACCCACTTGCTGATTTCAGATAGGAATAGGAGGCTGAATCTGAGCTATGTTGATTCTGTGGTAACATGGAGAGTAGTCAGCGTTGTTGTATACGTGTCAAAATCCTAAAGATATCTATTTCTGAGACAAATGTAGTATAATATGGAGCATCGTCAGTTCATAATTCTTCATGCATTTAAGCCTTAAAAACCTATCCCGACGTAACGGGTTATTTTCAAACAGCTGGGGTTGCTTCCCGCTCATTAGAGAGATGAAACTGTATTGTCTGCCCTCCACTCCAAAACGTTTGTTCTAAAAACGATATAGTGATAATAGCATTCTATGGCCATATGGCTGTGACATTTTTTGAATTTGCCCCCACCCGTCTATTAAAAAGAGGTTTATGGCTTCAGCCTAACACACATGAGGCTGAATGAGCCAAGCAAAATCCACGAACCACTATTGGTTAAAGCAGTTTACCAATTCACCAACGTCCTGACTCTAGGGTTATCCCCTCACAAATCGAAATTCAAACCTGGTGTGAGTTTAGTATGGGATCAGACTTTAGGTTAACATGGCCCTGCATAATGTGATGTGGGTATGAATTGGCAGTGTTATTAACAAATAATGGACTGGGGATAGGGGCCTTGATGCATCGTACACTAAGGGCCCTTTTCACAGATCCTGTCACCAATGTTATTACCATCCAGAAATACCACCTACTGGATTAGTTCCTCTTGCAGTGGGCGCTACTGGAAATTGGAATAGCTCTAGAAATAGGACAGATGCACATAGAGCTATGCAGGTATCACACAGGTAGTCCTGAATATAGGGGGGATATGTACATAAGGTGTAGGCTTATCAGGTATGGGGGCAAGGGGTAATGGACATACATACCTACCAAGTAGCAGAGATGAGCATTGGGGAGGGGGGATTTGGGCTCTGTTCCATAACGAGAAGCTAGGTGGCATAGGTCTCTGGTTTACATTGCCATTTTTAGACGTTGTTGATATATGCATATCTTTAATCATTGTTAATACATTTATGCCTCAAAGTTAGCTCCATACTCTAAGAAATTATAGCAATACTGTGGAGGGAGGATGCTACTTTCAATTGCTGAAGGATTCATCCTCCCAGAGACGACTTCTGAAATTTCTCTTTTAGAACTGATTAACATAACTTGCAATTAATTGTTTACAGAGCCAGCAAACCACTGCAAACCTTTTGTCAGGTTTGCATCAACCTACCAATTATATATATATATATATATATATATATATATATATATATATATATATATATGCCTAAAGCTCCTGGCAGAGATAGTGGATGCCCAGTGTGTTCCCCGCATTACTCTGTAGGGGGCAGCAGTAGTAGAGTAGGTAAGCATTGGGGGAATACCTGTTACGTTACTTCTAAACACGCAGGTTCAATTGATAAGGAAAGTTGTGATCTAAAGTAACATTTCAGGAGAAGTGTGTAATGTCCTGTTTTGTATATTATACAGTTTTTGATTTGCTTATTCTTTTTCAGATCTTAATATTAGCCTCATCACCAAGTCAAACAATAGGCAATGGCAGTTCATTTCATGAAAATCCCAGTCACCATAGCAACCATGCTAACAACGTGGTCTAACAGCTTCATGACGTTACACAGCACATAGTGACGTACCCCATACGTCATCATGGAGGAGCTTAACGTCACTGTAGCGTCTGCCCTGGCGCACATATTTAACTCTATGGATACAGGGATGGATACCATAGCAACGGATACCTTAACAACGACGTCCTGTAGCATGGCAACGGACACTATGACGGCCACATTGAGAAAACTAGGGCAAGGCAAGAAAAGGTCAAACTCAGGCTCAGGTAAGATTTGATTAGAAATTATTCCAGGATACCATTGACTAGGCCTACAATAAATAGGGCACTTTGATAGACTGTCCCAAATATTCCGAATGGATTTGGGCCTGTTGGTTTTCGGAGGGGAAGAGCTTGAGCCGAGATGAAAATGAACCTGAGTTTGAAAATATAGATCATTCATTTCAATTGAAATATCACGGTGCAGGTAAGAAAAGATGTAAGAATTAACCGCAGACTGTTGTATAAATAAGATGAATACAAAGTTCCCTGGCAATGTACAGAAAAAAAGTTCGCTTTTGTTACCATGGTTCCCAATGACAAAGAAAAATCAACAATGGCCACTAGTTTTGGACATTATGTCGATAGCGTAATGTCCATTTTTGACTTGAATTCCTGTAAAATTCGCTCCGCAAAACTTTCGACTTGAAGAAATGTTTCATGCAGTCGCTCAGACACTACAGACTAATGCACATTGCAATGCTTGAGGTCCATTTTGCAGATCCTATATCATAGGCTTTGTTTCTCTAAGTGATGAAGTGTTTATTTAAGGATAAGGCACGGGCATGGCCGTGGGCATGTGGATTTGCTGTATACTGTATTGAGGCGTCGATAAAACCTACATGGTGCATTATCCTAAATGCTAGAAGGCCCCACGACGTCTCAATACAGTCTAGAGCATGACCATGGCCATGACCAAGTGCCTTATTCCCGTTACAACACAGAAAAATCACACATTGGCCACGTTATTATACAGGAATATCGATTGTTCACGAAGTCTAAAAGTGAGTGACGTTAACCTCCTGTACTGGGAGTGGTGCATTATCCATCTAAATGTTGCACGTTCAATCAGCCAATCAGATTGCAGCATTAAGGATAATGCACCATGACTTTGCCTAGCCATGCTATAAAGCACTTTATAACACTGCTGGGCGAAGTTAGAGTGCATTATCCTGAATGCTGCATTCTGATTGCCTGATTGACCGTGCATTATCTAGATGGATAGTGCACTCCTGGTGAAGGAGGTTAACTTCATCTCACCTTTAGACTTCACAATTGTTATTCATGGGTTGTCAGGTGGCTGATGGGTGATTTTTTTCTGTGTTATAACGGGAATAATGCACGGGGCATGGCTGTGGGAGTGCCTAGCCATGCTATAAAGCACTTATAACACTGCTGGGCATGGCTGTGGGAGTGCCTAGCCATGGTATAAAGCACTTTATAACACTGCTGGGCGAAGTCAGAGTGCATTATCCTGAATGCTGCGTTCTGATTGGCTGATTGACCGTGCATTATCTTGATGGATAATGCACTCCTGGCGAAGGAGGTTAACTTCATCTCACCTTTAGGCCCCTCGATGTCTCAATACAGTCTAGAGCACTCCCACAGCCATGCCCCTTGCATTATTCCCTAAGTATATATATAGCACTGGATAAGAGAAATAATGTAAAATACACTTGTGATAAGATGCATCCTAGAGGGAAATCTACCGAACCAAATTTTTCTGTTCTATTGTAGTTTCTGACTCATTTCCCTCTTCTGTTGTTCTCTCGGTGTTTTTTTAATAATTCCTGAGTCATAAGCCCTTGGGTGATAAAGAGCATAAACCTCGCATGGAAGTCCAAACAAAAACATAAATCTGTTTCAGAAAAAAATAGGTTGATCGGTGGCTTGGGCATCACCTGTTTACGTTTAAGATGGAAACACTGGTTAAAAATACGTGTAATGTGTTGTTAGTAGATGTGGGCTAACGGTTAGTCTATGGGTATACTCCTCATGTTGGACTCAATCTGTAGATTGTTCACAGTAGGTAGGGTATTTTGTAGAATTGACGACTTCATTGGTGTGCAGATTCCACAATGTAGTAGCATGTAGAAATTGATAGCCCCAACCAACACCCTTAGCTCTGACAATGTTGGGTTCACTTATAGAAATAGCCACCTAGGGGCCATTTCTTAATGAACTACTATTCCTCACTGCCTTACGACTTCAAATGCCAATGATTTTCCTTTGGGGATTTTGGTACGACTTTAGGGGTGCAGTCGCAGGCTGTTAAGAAATGGCCCGCAGGTGTTGTCATTGGTTGTTGACCAATTTTTTCACACCTAAACCAAAACAAAAAGTAGACCTTTGTGTTGAAAGTACTATGTGCGCTACTTTGTTAGTGATACGTTTATGAAAACAAAAAGTATGGATTATTGCCTGATGTGCCCTTTTCAACACTGATCACCCACACTCTTAGTCTGAATTGTAAATATGCAGTAGATACCGCCATAGCACCTACATTAGAACCCCAATCAAGTCAATGGGATTGTACTAACATAAACTCTCCCTGTGGTACAGCCTGTAGTGCCCAATAACAAGCTTTCCACTGTAAAATCGGGTCGCTGGGCTCACAGTGCATGTGCCACCTGCTGCGCATATTACTAAGAATTTACATACAGTATCTAGTTCTGTTTTTGGTGTTTTTGGGCAAAAATATTTTACCTACTCATACCACATTTTCAGGTATTAAATTAAGTGGGACCCCTCCAGGCATAGCTTAATATATTTTTTATAGCCATGATAATCAATTACCCATTGGTATAATTTTGTTGAAATACAATCTGCAAGTAGCACAGCTGAATGGTGTATCCCACTTAAACAGTACAGACTCTAACCAGGATATGCTGAGTGTTGGGTTAAAAATGCAATTGTCATGATTTATTATTGTGGTAATGGGGGACAGAGTGCTGGACAGGTAGAGTTATATACAAGATTTCTGCATACTCTGCTAGACCTAACTACAATGTACTGAAGCCTACAGTACCACCATGCACAGCCCTGACTGGACTCCTCCAATGACGAGGCAATGGTCCTGTTTGGTGTGTCCACAGTCAGGCTACAGCTTGAACATTATCATGATTCATGCTGGAATCTTTCAATAAGGCCCAAAAAAGAAGTTGTGTGTTTCAGGTCACCCGAACCTACATAGCAAAAGAGGGCTGACCCTAGGTTTTTTTTCTGCAATTTTGAAGAAAACCTTTTATTTTGGGTTGTTTTTTAGTTGGTTTGGTCATATGCGAGTCATCAGCATGAGTCCCGAGTCATCAGCATGAGTCCCGAGTCACTGTCCTGGAACACACAACTTTTCTGGGCCTAAAAGCATCACATGGGGCAGTAAAAGTTGTTATCTTACTATGAACAAGAATGAAAAGAGATTTATTCGCTTGTATACAATATTGTAGTTTTGCTATTTTGATGATCCTACAGGAATCCAGCTCAGATTTTAGGATAGCATTCAGCACCTTCCTGTCTACTTGCTACCCACTGCAACACCAGGGAATCATTATATCAGTCTACACATAGCAATGCCTTTTGGCATCATGGAAAGCTTGCTGTCTGTGTATCAATCCTGTAGACTGCCATGATGCACGGATGAAGCATTTGCAAATTACTAGCCAGATCTTCATTCTTACACTGTAAAATAATGACCTTGGATAAACAGTGTATTCCTCATCCCAAACTTGCAAGAGATCCGTCAACATTTTCACAGAGATTCCATGTAAATTTGTGCCTACCAACATACCAGCATACTGCCATCTAGGGCTTCTTGTGAATATTACACTGGTGAAATGCTTTTCAATAAGGGTGGTCTACTCTTCAGTTTCACGAGGATCCCCGGTAGATTCAACAGTTATTTTTTACAGTGTACATCATGCCACCAAAACAACCAAATGTATCAGGGCCCTGGATAGAACAAACCACTTGTGTCACCTCTGTAGGAAATTAGATACAAAAAGTCTATGATGTTGCACAGGCCTTACAACTGTGGCAGCATACTCTGTGGTGACATATCTCTACCACCCCCAGCACTGCCTTTCTCCTAACTCTCTGCAGGGCTCCAGACCCTTTCTCAAACTCCTCAAAGCTAATAGTGCCTTAGGGTAATGAGCTATATAGGATCGTGTTGCCATGGTAAACATAAACCCTTTGGGGTCATTGTTGCATCAGGTTACCATAGAAACAGTTGTCATTGGCAACCAATCCTCCATACCTCCTACAGCTCAGCCTCCATGAACTGCCCTGTTGCTATGGTAACCGACTCTATACCCCCAGCAGCGGTATAGGTGTCGGGTCGCCATGGCAACTGTCCAGTGTGTCTGTGGGTAGGTGAGCCCCCGTGACTAGGGATAGAGAGACGGCAGGAGGAGGGCGGAGGACGACGTAACGACCAGCTCTCAGCAGGGGCCGCCTCAGGTAGGCTCACCTTAGGCCTAGGTCCTCAGCAGGGGAGGGGGCATATTGTTAGGCCATTTAGGCTTTAGGACTAGGTATAGGCCCAATAATTTATTGGCCCAGAGATTCTCAGTTGGGGGTGAGCTAAGGTCAATGCCAGGTAGTTTCCTCTCAGTACCTGACCAGCATTGTCTGGGCCCTAGCTAGGGCATCTAGGCTCATTAGATTTATACTTTCAGGGGTCTGTCCCAAACTATGTTTAAATAACATTCTGTGATACATCCTTGGTGGCAGTCGATCTACCTTTTTGGGCAAAAGTCTAATTTAGGGTAGGCCTATAGGGAGGCCATTCATCCACCTGATCATAAGACGTTTTCGATCAAAAGAGCTATCACTGGCTTGCATCAATGGGTCTTGTAAGCTTAAAAATGATATTTTCTGCAGAGCCCTGAACCTTAATATTTCCAGTTCCTTTGGATCAAATTGTTCCTTTTTTAGTGCCGCCAAAACTACGGTTAGTCAGAGAAGCTAGATTTCATTGCTGCTAAGTTCAAGGCTAAATTGGGCTTTATCGGTAAATTCAATAGACAGATTGGCTTTGAGTTTGA
Source organism: Acholoe squamosa (assembly GCA_949317995.1). Lineage (NCBI taxonomy): Eukaryota > Metazoa > Annelida > Polychaeta > Phyllodocida > Polynoidae > Acholoe > Acholoe squamosa. Next base: position 36,062,391 of record OX439051.1, read on the forward strand.
GATATACCATTTAGAGTCTTTTTGAGTATAGGTCACTTTGACTGTGGTCATGTTTAAGGTGAAATTGGGCTACATTTGTCTTACATTGTCTGAATTAAAGGGCAACCTTATATTCAGGAATGAATAGGAATACACAGAATAACAGGCCTAGTCTTAGAACTGAACGATTAAGGGTCAAGCTTGTCCCCCCCTTAGGCTTTCCTAGGCGGTTTTCATGGCGACTTCAGTGGACGGAACCGGAAATATACCTCCCGGGAGTTACCTGAGGATGTGACGTCATCAATATGGGGGCCTCTCAATCAGGTGAGTTAAAGATATAAAGTGGTTGTTTTTCTGACTCTGTCGCCAGAAGTGACCTCAATAATGAAAACCAGAATACTGTATTGCAGTACCGCAAGGTGTTTCAGCATAGAATCAATGGGATTAGAACTCCATCACAATGTTATCAAAGTGATGTCAAAGGTAGGTGACAGGGGCCTAGGGGTCAGTTGCACACCATGATCGCCTATTCAAACCAGAAGGCATGGAAAGCAAAAAGGAGAGAAAAGGGTTGTATACAAGTATACAGTACTTGCAAGTACTACATGGTCGCCACAATAATGGGATCTAATCGAATCTATATCTAGACCTAATTTGACAAAGTGACATATAATCCACCAGCTTATGATACTCCCATCATCATCACTCAACATCAAAGTAAGAGTAAGATGATTGGTGATTCATCACCTAACCTGATATAATGGACAGCTCCCGGAACAGATCCACAGACATAAAGTTTTTCCTGTAGGCACATGCCACCCACTTTATAGTTTTTGCCAGTTTTCCTAGTCTGACCCTCATCACAGAGCTTGTTGTATGAATTGGAGAGAATGTATAGGTGGGCTATATGTTACTTAGTTGTGCTGATATCCAGTTTGAACACCAGATATGCAGCCTTCCTCAATAATAAAATGGCAGGATGTTTATGCATGGAATTTTAGTAACTAAAGGGCCTGTTCCACTGCGTCGGTCAGGTCACTTTTGTGCTTATCTGACCGATTTTAATATAGCAAAAGTATGGGGGAAAATTGTTGGATAAGCGGAAAATGTACCCGACCCGAACCAGTCCTTAAAACTTCTGGATAATGATCATTAATGGCTTATGAAAATCATAACTCCCCCTCCTTCCTTCTTACCCTTCCCCCTGGAGCCATCCTTACTTTTCCCCCTCATGTTAATTAGACAATTCCTTCACTCAGTTGTTTGTTCATTTGTTTATTCCTTCCTTCCTTCTATCATTCATATCCCCTCCCTACCCCTTATTCTCTACCCTACCCTCTTACCTTTCCACCACTGCTATCTAGTCTCCTCAGATTTCCTGAGCATGATTGGTCTGATAACAACCCATTATAACTTACCTGTATACAGCTGTTTTAGATGACAGAACATCTCCAGTGAGTGAACCATCAATCTACCTCATTTCTGTAAGGCCTGCTGAGGTAAAACCTAATACATTGAGAGACAAGCAGCTAAATGAGGGTTTTATTGAGGGGATGAGACTCAGAATTACAGCGCTGAACTTGAAGCCACTTTAGAGGCTCTGGTGGGTAAACTGCAATTGCTGCACTCATGAATGTTGTCTGACCAAGGGGTTAGTACACCCCTGAAGAGTGGGTACAGAGTATCGATGCAGTACTTCAAAACCTCCCTCTGGATGGTTCAAAAGATGTATACAGTTACATATGATTGCAGCAAGAAAGGGCGAGTTTCTATGGGAAGGATCTTGCAGTGGGTTTGGCAGAATGGTCTTTACGTGGGTCACCATCTTATATCCAACATCTCAAAATTATATACTACGTTGGAGAATTCTGATATTAGATTTGCGGGTACATGTATACTTGTCAGCCTAACCTGAGAAAAGTGTACAAATGTCATATAAAACCTCTTTGAGAAGTCACTCTTTCTTGCTCCACCAGGGAATAAGAGCTAATATGTTATGTATCCAATGCAATAATTGTAAAAGAGGGAAAACAGGTGACCGACTTCAGGTGCAATCTGGTCGACTTCAGGTGAAATTAGACGTACTGAGAGAGTTCTAGAAATGATCAAATATTAGCTATAAAAGCAGTAAGGTCCATGGTCTCCAAGTTACATAAATTTATGTCATTACCGGTATTTCAGTTGAAACACTCTGACAAATGACAGCATGGCTAGTTGATGAGCTTTTGAGCCAAAGACATCACTGAGGAAAAACGTGTCCATGAGCTGCGGTCCTTTGCACGGATGGTGAAGATAACTTCACATGATAATGATAAGTCAATTTCATTTCGAAAGGAAACTAAAGATATCTTTGAAAATTTTAAGATATCTTGAGAATTGTTATCTCTAACCCATCTTTTCAAGGATTTTATTGCAAATGTATGACAAATTATGCTAGGTTCTATAGAAATGAAATTTTGAAGATATCCACGCAGATATTTTCTGTGTTATCTTCATTTCTGCCTATCTTTAGTGAAGATACCTCACCGTCTGTGCAAAAGACCACAGGTGATTCTCCCCTATTACTCATTGAAAATCTGTAACAACAGCCTTAGTCAAAGTCTGCTAGGGAATCGTTCTACAAAGTGATTCCCCGGATGTAGGTGCTGCCATCTGGTGGGTAGTGGTGAAAACACTTTAATTAGCCGTATACGCCTTCATGGTTACTAAGCGAGTATCCATGGCAACAGATCTCGGACCACCATAGAGGTCCGCAGTGACGACGATCATACAGTAAATGTAGGCAGTTAAGAGATGGTGGCCTCTGATTGGTCTATATTAGTGTGTGGAAATTATTGTCAGCTTTGCTATAAGGCATCAAATAAATCACTAAACTGTAATGATTCATAGAATATAAATTGTGACACACTGGCCCTTTGGTTAGGCACTGGTGGGTGGCATTAAAAAAATAGTGAGCACTGTTGAATTATTAGGTGCAGAATAGGTCAAAATGTAGGTGGGTACGCATGCAGGCCAATAGAAAAAAACTGGATTGGTCAAACCTATATTTTTTTCATCTCAGATTAAGGATAAAAGATGTATCTAAAGATTTGTGGTCATTTTGGGCGATTTGAATCATTGTAGGCGGGTTTTATCGGTGGTTGAGCTATAATAGATTATAGTGAGAAATGTTTTGGTGGTCCGAGACCTTAAGTGGTGATATGACAGTTAGCCAGAATAGCTTGGAAATGCTCAAAAAGCTTTTTTCTTAGTTGGATTTGGTTAGTTTGGATAGATTAATGCTGAAAAAGGTGGAAATTTGCATGAAAAGTATGGAAAATGGAGAAAATCCAGGCTGTAGGGCTATTGGTATTATTGCGGACTTCATTGATTCTGCCTTAGAGGCCTTTCTATGCACATTACCACATTTTTAGAGTTACAGGGATGGATCAATTCAAGGATTTGTGGGCAAAAATGCTGAATAATGCCCTCTTTGGGCTTTTATAACCTAATGACATGCATATTTGACAGAATGTAGGATTGAAGGACACTCAGGCCCTACTTGCCGATAGACGGTGTACAGCTCCATTGTCTAATATCAAGCCCTTGCTCAAGTCATAGAACAGTAAATATTAAAGCTTTTATCACAATATTTTACAGAGTCATTCCTAACATATCTGGGAATATGGACATAACATAAAAACAGCCATGGATAAGGAATAAATCCAGAAAAAATAGAGAAAATGTCAAAATATCTCTATTTTCAGTGCACATTTTGTCAATTTTGCATAATATTTCAACACTCCATGTACAATCTAGGGGTCAAAGCTTAGAAAAAGCAGTTGTTTCATGTAGGAGACCACCTGGACGAAATCTGTGCTGAATTTCAGGGTCCTGGGTTGAATATCTCTTGAGAAAACAGGTTAAACATGTATAGGGTGTCGGAGAGTGAAAACAGCCTGAAAAAGAGACCATTTTCCAGGGTTACGAGGGCATCGATTACCTCCATGGTCTATAGTTTAGGGGCTCACAGGGCACCTCACAAGTTAGAATTTGATGAATTACACCTAAAAGTTTGTATAAGTAGTGTTTGGGGTAAGTTTTAGTCCTGACCCCCTCCTTTAAGATCTCGGACCACCATAGAGGTCCGCAGTGACGACGATCATACAGTAAATGTAGGCAGTTAAGAGATGGTGGCCTCTGATTGGTCTATATTAGTGTGTGGAAATTATTGTCAGCTTTGCTATAAGGCATCAAATAAATCACTAAACTGTAATGATTCATAGAATATAAATTGTGACACACTGGCCCTTTGGTTAGGCACTGGTGGGTGGCATTAAAAAAATAGTGAGCACTGTTGAATTATTAGGTGCAGAATAGGTCAAAATGTAGGTGGGTACGCATGCAGGCCAATAGAAAAAAACTGGATTGGTCAAACCTATATTTTTTTCATCTCAGATTAAGGATAAAAGATGTATCTAAAGATTTGTGGTCATTTTGGGCGATTTGAATCATTGTAGGCGGGTTTTATCGGTGGTTGAGCTATAATAGATTATAGTGAGAAATGTTTTGGTGGTCCGAGACCAACAAGACCTCTTGCACATGCTCCGCTGATGCCCACAGTATAGCGTTTGTTGCCAAGGTTCCCATGGTAACAGGCATAACGGTGGAATTATGGGCTGCTATCCAATAATGTCTATCATCACTATATCTGTGTATGAGTCCCTATTATACTGATAATAGTGGCACAGACTTAGAAAAAAAGGTATCTTAATGTCTCAGTGTAAGCCTACTGGACCTACTTTATGGGTCTGGACCCCTAAATTCGACAGGGTGACATGGCCATTTCTTAAATTCGACATGTGACATGGAGCTTAGTGACAAGGACATGAAGGAGTAAAAATTTAGTGACATGAGACATGGCTTTATCTTAAAATCGACATATGACATGGAGCTTGGTGACAATGACATGGGAAAATAGAAATTTAATGACATGTGACATTGCCTTTTCTTAAAATCGACAAGTGACATGGGGACCCCCCCATCTAGACCCCCTACTTTGCCACCTGTGCTGTATCACAAAGCATTGATAAAAAGAGGTTTTTTAAAAGAATCAGTGTTTTGGCAATTATTTAGGTCGACACTGAAAAATGGGGACTGAGCAGCATAAGCGAGACAAAGCCTGTCAGATTTAACTTGTCATACCTACGACAGACTCTTCATGTTGACAAGCTATCTGTCTATAGGGCTCAGTATTGAGGTCCAGTGTGTCCGCCATTGCTTGACCTGGGAACTGGCGAGATAAGCACTGATAACAACCAGCATATGGGTATCAGGTTTTACATAATGTACCTGGTATACCCAACACCTTCTGCAGTGAATGGAGGGCCCGGGTCAGCCCTATAGGGCTTACAGATGTTGACGAAAACTTTTCCTCCTCTCAGGCCACTCAGTCCCGCAGATTTTAACAATCTGCAGGTTCGGATTGATTTTGGCAGGACCAAACACCTCAAGATTACTATTTTCTGTCCTGAAAGAAAACAGGAATTAACCTACTTTAATCAATCAACTCTTTAAATCTTAACATTTTATTTTAGGCTGTGAAAACCTTAATAATGGTCTGATTTGCAAGCAGTAAACACTAAAATGTAGCCCAGGGTCTCAAGATTACAGCAAGACATTTGGTCCTGCAGTGTGACAATGTCTGCGAGCCTGGCAGCGATTTTGCCGGCAAAAGCCGGTGTCCTGCGAGTTGACTTGGACAACGTCATGGCCTGTCACCCTAGGTCATCAGGTATAGGGCCATATGCCTTGACCATCTAAACAGCTAAAGTTTTCAAGATGAAGACTCAACTGAAGTTTGACAGGCTTTGACCCGTTTATTTGATACCGGTACTGTTATACTGACTTAGAAGACCCTATAGTGACTTTACATTTTTGTCGTATAATTATTATAGCACTGAAACCGTGCTTTTGTTTCATGCCATACCATAGTCTTATTAGGGAGATGAAGAGTACTTTAGAAGTAATCTCTCACAGAAAAAATAAATCCAAGTTTGCGAAATGGCCAAATAATCTTAGTTAGTATATTTGACTAATGTGTGACTAACAATGTCTAACGTATACATGTTAGTCACATTGAGTACTTAAATAATTTTCACTCCCCAAGCACGATCTTGAACAGGGTATCTGATGGGAGTTTCAGGCAATCCACTTTCATGTGGCCACTTTCACAAAGAGATCTTGGTCACTTTGACTAAGATCCCTTAGTAAATTTACTAAGGGATACACACCAATGTTATTGCCTATGCACGCCAGGTGGCATGCAGCCTGGTTTGAATCAGACCTTTTCTGGTGGGTGTGTACTATAAATAGTTCCATGGATGTCAAAATGATGCTCCTAATTCTGCAAATAGAGAGAATATCTTAGTCTTTTTCTCTCCAAAATTTTATTTGGTCTTTAAAGATGTTATCACAAGTTTGACCCTCATTTAGTTGTTTTGGAGGCTCATTTGAATAGGTATTGATTGATGCCTATCAGAAAATACAACAATATAGCCTGTCCTGCACCGTCTCACCGTTTCACATAAACCTAGACCAGTAACCATCTCCAGGTGGTAGCACACCCGGATCTGAGCCAAATACTTCTGGTTTCTATACAGATAATTAAAAAAAGAAGACACGAAGTTAGGGAGACCAATATGTTTTGATGCGTAGTATGGGCCAGTCTGACTTCACCAGAATGATATGCCTAACCTAAGAGTCAAATTGCTTTCTTTCTTTCTTCACCTTTTCCTATTTATCGAGATTGTGGGTTCAAATGGTTTCTGTTTTGCATGTGATTATAAATAGGGTCAGGAAAATAGAGAAGTGAAATTGTTACATGCATCCCTGGCCGAAGAAATGATTGCTTTATCATTATAGAAAGGGTTTTGGGACTATACTAGTCTCATTGTTTCTTGAGCCTTTTTGATAAGCAAAGGTAAAATGAACCTCTTGAGAAAGCTATACCCTGGGTGAGATGCCTTCTTACCAAGGGGTTACAGATTTCGCTATTGAGGATGGCAACGCTCGAAAAGCAGTGATAACCATGGCAATAGGCATCAGGTTTGATGTGTTGGTTTTATCAGTCAGCGATTTGTAGAAGCCAATTAATAGATGAGGTGCATACAACCATGACCGAGATTGGTACTCGGTGTATAAAGTGCGGCCTAGGAGGATGGGAGGCAGTGCTAGAGAATCAGATATCCATGGGTTGGATTTTGAAAATCAATCGATTAGAATAGTAGGCATTTAAAATTGCTTTACCTCCCTCGAGTCGAATTAGGGCCTCACCAACAGCTGAGAGAAAGAATCAATGAAAGCTTCTAATTCAGTGTTCACCAAATCCCCCAGGTGGCCGTGTGGAGTTATTCGAAGCCAGCACAACACAACTGGGCATGCCTGTTCTCCCCGGTCCATCTCCTTGATGTAGGCTTCTCCTAGATGACATACCAAAGTGGCCAGCCTGTTCTTGCTCTTGTCTATAATGAAACATAGTCTTCAGGCTCTATACTAAAGCATACCGTGATGGCTCGTTTCGGTGCAAGGGCCTCAAATAAGCGCCGGTCTCAAATAAGCGCTGTTTATAGGGGTATCGAAAACAGTCTTAAGCACAAAAAGACAGTATTCCAATAAGCACCTATCTTGAATAAGGGCCGGGGGTATAGAGACATTTGAATTAATCAGCGCCAGACGCTTAAATGGTCACTATGGTAAATACCTTTTAGTTCTACACGTTCCCCTTAGGTTTTTTTTGAAAACAGGTGAACCCAAGTCAATAAAGACTTATTGGAATCATTTGCATGAATAGATGTTCATGTATATACAGAAAGACCTTGATAGTTTTCACCTCACGATTTAGCGAGTAAGACTATCTGTGTCAAAACTTTAGGGGCCTCACACATGTACAAAATAATTCTTATCAGCATTATTCTAAACTCTGATGTTGGCTATAAACAGTGAAGCAAAGTAGTTGAGTAAAAAAGAAAATAGTACAAAACAACAAAAAAGTCTGAGTACATTTACATCCCATCTCATTGCCAGTTCCTAGAGGGTTACCTTGGTAACCTGGACGCTGTAACCATAGTAACGGAGCGTGGCAGATGCCCCATTTATCACCCAGGGTCGTGGGGTTGGGTAGATGGTGTAGGGGTGGGAAGTAGGCCATATTATCTGTAGACTTAGCATGGAGAAATTTTATTTTTTTGAAAAGAGAGATCTAAATGGTTATCATCTCACTATCACAGTGCTCTCGCGAACATGGAGCAGAGTTAATACTGTACACTTCTGTCTGAGTGGTTCCATAAGACTATAGATACTGTTTCCCATTGGTTCTGTCTGCTAATTACCTTCATATGGGTACCTACAAGCTTGTGGCCAACTACCTTCATTTTTAATGATTCCAGAATAGTATTTGTGGGTTTATCATACAGTTAACTGAGAGGGAGGTGTTAATATCCCCGATTTTGTCAGGTGACCCCCTGGTATGGTGTATATCGACCCTAGAAAATTGATAACCACAGATCTAGGTCTGCAATAGCATCATAACTGACCCCTAAGCCCCAAAGAGTTTCATGTTACCTTGTTGTATTGGTTCTATATAGTCACATCACTGAGAGCAATGTATGGTCTTTTAAAATAACCCCCTAGAGTGTATAACATATTCCACATGTACATGATTACATACATATAACAAGTCTACACTCTAAAGCTAGATTACAATGTCAGCAGGAGGCAGGTAGTTCAGTCAAACATCTAGTTCTGCATGTCTGGGGAGTGAGTGCCTAGCAGGAGGTGGTGAAGTGAGTCAGACAGGCGAAAGGTAGGAGAGGCTGTATGGCTTCCAGAGTGGCTTCCTCCCCTTGCATCTATAAACCACCTTTAACGCTATCATCTGGGCAAAATGAAAACCTTCTCACATGGAGAATGGGCATCCTAGTAACCACTGATTAGAACTGAGCCAATCACTGAGCTATACCTAAAGTCACATGGCCGTCAACTTTGCAGTACCTGGTCAACCCAAGTCACAGCTCTGTCAGATGTCGGGTATTATTTGCAGAGTTTTTGACAATTGAGCATCATGAGACGTGCCTTATTTTTCAGAACTCAATGTAAAAAAAGGAGGAATTGAGACACTCAAAAATTGGCTGATGGGGCCAGCAGAAGAGGGAAATATGTGTGACTCAATGGGGATTTTTCCCCTATTTGGCCACCAGGGGGCATTGGAGGGACCAAATAACTCTAAAATGATTATAGAAATGCATTAAGCTAATGTTCATGCAGAATTCAATGGTCTCATTAAAAATGCAACATTTTGGGTACAAATATCCCACATTTGAAAGGTGAAATGAACATTTTTCATCAAAAATTGGCCTACATGCCTGTTCCTGGCTGCCATGGCAACAATTCCAATAATCTTAATTTACAGATCTTTATATGTATGCCAATTTTGGGGGATTTTCATCAAGAACTGAAAACAGAAATGTAAAATCTCTTCTAGATCAAAATCTATGATAAAAATCACCATATTATTATGTATTTTTTTAAAGGCTGATTTATTGTGTTTTGGACATTATTATGTTCAAGGAGGGGTTCTGACATAACAACTAGGAAGATCTAAGCCAATGATGTCCCATTTTAAAGATCGTGAGATGAACTTTGATAATGAATTTCCCTGCAGAGGGGTGTCTTTTATTTTTTTGCTTGCCTGGTCACATATTTCCTAACATGTGGGTTCCTATAGGCAAACTTTAGATCCCCTGAGGATAAACCTATTAATCAATCACCTATGTGCTGAAGGATATCTAGAGGAGTATAACATTGGGACTATGACCAGTCTAGTGTATAGTCTCTACCTGTCTAGGTATAGTGAGTTTTTAGTGGAGGGTGGCAGTAAGTATGGGAGGGGGTCACACTGCATGGCTTCCCCACCCATCATAATACAATCCAAGCTTGACTCAGCCCCAGCAGGTACTAGGTACAAACTTAAGTACAGACTCAGTGCTGTCTATCTACATGTCATGCCATTGTTATCACTGTCAACCTGTATTAGTATAGGCAAAGCATCCCTTTATAGTAGTTAGATAGTCCTGTAGTCCTAGACACCTTCTATTTCAATAAATACTCTACCACAATGAATTCCCCAAAGGAACTTCTAGTAGGTTTTAATTATGGCCTTCCCCACTTGTGTGTTTGAAGTTGAGCTTTTCTGAGTTTCTTGTAGCAGGAATCACTTTTGGATCTCACAAACATATATAGGCAAATGATGAACTTTCATGTCCGTCTGGGCCCTAGCTATTGGTCACTCCCTGAGTACCCCACATAAATTACATAGCCTAGTCCTTTTTGGTCCATGTTTGTCGGTCCTGATTTTCCTTGTTATGCAATTATTTGTCTAAATTCTGAATTTTATTTTCTCTATCACAGCATTATTCATTTTGAGGTAGGCCTAGTTGCTATAGACAACTAAGAAAGCAACCTTGGATTTTACCAATGGCCTCTCCATTATGCCTATAGCCTATTCCAAATTATGAGAACACGCAAATTCAAATTTGAAAGATTTTTATTGTGTCTTAGCTGTGAGGCAACTTACTTCGCAATTCGGAATTGGCCGGTTTTATCATGGGTCAATACAGTATCAAAAAAATAGTGAATAATTATAATGTGATCATCAATTCATCAAAATTAAGTGGCACAATTATTTCAGGGGGAATAAGGCCACTTTTCCCAGTGCATGTCACTTTAATGTCAACAGTGTCAAAAGGCAAAGTAAGCTTGGAACAGATTGGATCAGACAGCGGCCGGTATGCTACAGATAGAAATATTATATAGGTTCAGTCACGAGCCAAAGACTAGAGGTAATCTGTTACCACTGCAAGAGTTATGCAGCTGTGGTAAGTAATCTAAAATAGATATGCATCAGTTGTACACTTTGACAAGAGACTTCTCCAAAAAAAAAGCAGAATAAGTTACAATGAGTATGAATTAGCTGGTCATCGCACGAATGCATTCAATACAAGCTTTCATAAGAAAATACTTGATCAAGGCTTCACCTTTCCTAGTAGTTACCGTACTAACCCCCCCCCCGGGTTACTAACATAATACAAGCCCACTTACCCTTAACTGGGCTGATATCATGCACATGATGTTTTTTGCCATTTAATTGTAAAATAAATAATATATGATTAGATATGTTTCATTTCAGGTTGAATAGCATTAAGGCTAGGCTTAAATATCGATCATTCAAGTAATCAATCAGTTGAATCAATGGTGTAGGGCCTACCCCCACCCTAGTTTGCATATTGCATATTGGATTATATTTGTATTTAAAGTGATATCTAGCTGTCTTTGCCTCTTTTGGCTGATCATGAGAAACTTGCAATAGCTTAATCGTTTAGCCAACTCAAGATATTCAAATTCAAACCAATAGAACCTCCCCACGCAGAATTCCTCCAGGTTCTTTTCTTTAATTGGCAGGCTTGTTGAGCTTTGTTGAACCCTCCTTCTAGTCTATCTATGAGTGTTGATGGGTGGCACCAAGTAGTATCTATGATACCAAGATTCATGCACCTGGTACTACTCCACACAGCTAACCTAGAACTTAGGTCAGGAGGATTCACTACCAAGATCCCATCTCCAACTCCTTCAACTCCACCTCCCCTTTCTTCTCAGCCAGCCCCATCCTCCTCAGCCCCTCATCATAGCAACAAGCCAGAACTGGAGTCTGTCTGTTCGTCGGCGCTGCCATGGCAACCAGAGGGCGGGTGTTGCCCCCACGCGGCGGGGTTCGGTACCAGCAGCTGGCAGACGCAGGGCTGGGCGGGCCGCAGCAGGACGACCATTTGTCGTCTGCTACTTTCACTGGTTCTTGTTCCAAACACCTCTTTTGTCGGACACCCTCACTGGCCAACCCCCCTCTTCATCCACCCATGGAACTACTACACAATCTGTGACATTTTCTACTTGTGAAATACCATTTTTCTTCAGGAGGCAGTTCATAAGGGTCTAAATTGGATCCTGGCCTCCTAGTGGGTGAATCCGACACTAAGTTGCTTGGAACAAGGTACCACTAACATCATCAACATCACAAACACCAGAATAATCATCAACAACAAGATCAACAGCTACACTAACAACAACGAACCTGGACGACCTAAAACAGGGGTCAATGGATACGACTAACACAAAAGAGCGATGTACATTGGAATTAGTATCTCACTAAGATTAGGGACTGACTTTTGCTAAAATCTTAATTGGAGGAACATGAAACAAAAGGCGAACAAGGAGGTAAATAACATGGCAGGATTGACTACATGATATGGAGCAACGTGATACTACAAGACAACATAGCGGCTCTAAAACAAAAAGAAAGTGATAAAAAGTTTTAGAAAATAAGAAATTTTAAGAAGAGTAAAATCACCTGAAGGAGCCTGGAAATTGGAATACGTCTTGTGGTGGAGTATACTAACCATCTTCATCATGTTTGCCAAGATCACAAATGCTTTTCACAAAGGTTAGTATCTAATCCTTATATCCAGTTTATCAAAACTAATTTAGCTACACAGTGGAGAACCATGTCACTTATGTCAGTGTATGCATAAGGTATCTGATATTGATGTGGCATTTCTATTGCCTACAGATCTGCGGCAGTAATGGCAAAGGTAGAATACCTAACAGACATGTCTGAATGTGGACATGTTACTCATACCCGACATGACATGTAGGAGATTGCTGGCACATCTTTGATGGGTAGAGGGTCACCACAGTGATATAATGGTTACTGATAGCTGATAGGGACTTCGTGAACTATTTGTTACTGATGTGGTAGAACTTATATGTTCCCTGACATGACAGGTCGCTGGAATGCATGATTTCAGGAGGGCATTACAGAACAATTATCATTTTTGGAAAACCTTTCGGGACGCTCTGGGTTTGATACATTGTATACTGAGGGCCATTATTATATGTCATTACAGCGGCAGTTAATACCTGACCATTGATGCATTGGTGTACACATCCAATGATAAATTGGCGCATCAGTCGGTGCATTGATGCATTGGTACATCCTGAATCTTTGAATTGAGAGAACAGACCATCTTCCATACGTTACTTTTGCAACTCACCATGCAGATTTGGACTGTATGGCAAAAAGTTGACTTGACTGCCTAGTTCTTTCATCAAGAGTCGGATAAAGACTAAGCAGCGATCTATTGCTTATAGCATTATGTCTATGTTGATCCTAGGGAAAGTAAGGGGGAGGGGGGGATCACTGATTGACTCTGTGGGCATGACAGGGAGGTAACATGCACCCTCTAACCACAACCTGGAGGGTGTTTCCAAAAGATTGGAATTTTAGATTCTCACTGTATAGCTAACTCAGCTGCCAGTTTCCGCTCTTCTCAACCCTCAGAAGTGACTTCCCAACTGATACTCTAATGTAATAGACTTCCTCTGAATAAGACAATGGTGTGAAAAGGGGGAAGTGGTTCCATAATTGCTCACACCTGAATGCTTCAGGCTTCAAATTATATTACTTAGGCTAGGGACTTGGGGGAGGGAACTATAGCCGGAAATTGGTTCTTGCTGAAGTACACATCGATTCTGGACCAATCCAGAACCACATCTCACAACAGAGAATCCCTAAGGTGAGTCAGTTCTGTTTTGGGAGTAGCACCTCCGACAGAACTTATTTCCAATCTTTTAGAAACATCCTCCTGGTATTTTAGACTATTTTTTATCGTTAGATTTGTTACCTGCCATTGAGGGAAAATACTTATTATACATAAACTGGGTATATTCGGTGAATCTGGAGTGTGTTATGTCCATTGGTAGTCATAATGCATCAACAAGGAAGTCCTGGAGGTTAATTCAAAAGGCTCTGCCATCGCTACCTATGCGATGTTAGTGATTTCCCTCCCTTATTCCTTACTGCGATGTTAAGGTCAGGAGGTTAATTCAAAACAGTGCTAATTTACCAGTGTTTACCACTGTTTTGAATTAACCTCCAGCCTGCCTTCCTTTCTGATAGCCAGTACTATTTAGTCAGCTCTGTTAGCCTCAGCCCTGCTTTCACTATTCCGAGCAGAACACACTGTGCACAGTGGCAACAGGTCCACAGAGAAACAAATGGCAGTTGAAGACAAAAAATAGCAGTGGAAAAACTCGTTCTCTCAAGAGTGGTTGCACTGGGGTTCTGCTAATTATATATACCCTGTTGGGTGCACTTGACCCTGAAATGAAATCTACCAGGAGGTACGATCAAATTATAGCTTGTATTTTAGAAGTACAGTGCCCCCTGCACCAACTAAGAGAGAGAAGGAAGCATGATGTTACTATGCCCTTTACACATGAGTAAATTCAAGAGCCCTCAAGGACTCAGAGAGAATTCATTTAAGTGCACTTAACTCATGAGTAACCTCAATAGCCCCCACAGACTCTCAGCAGGTGCATTCACTTTTGTGACGAGGAATGTCCCCCCACACAGGTGCACTTGCTCTTAAGGGAAACCACTATTTAATCACACTAACATCAGGTGCTTTTAGAAGTGAAACTGGAATTCCCGAGGGAAGGACCCCAGAAATGGTCACGTCTGTCACAGTAGGTAGTTCCCTCTTTATTCCATGTTTTTATCAAAATATATCATTAACAACCCTTATTTTTGTTTAAAACCCTTCAAAGATTGACAATCAACCTCCCGAGATTGCTGTGGATGTGTTTGTTTTGGTTACGCTGGTTACGCTGCATGTTACGTAACCAGTGGGAACCAGCTACAAGTCACGTGACCTCCCCAAAGTGTGACAGATGTGGGAACTTACTTCACACTTCACAGAGTTAGTGAGGGTCAGTGCAAACATGGAATAAAATGAAGGACTGCATAGTACTTGCTATTCCTGACTGGCCTAACACAACTAGAAAATCTAGTGTAGTAACACTAGGTCTTATGAGATGGTATGAGATGTGCCTACGCTAACATCTAATAGGTAGCAATGGCAGAGCCTTTTGAATTAACCTACTGGTGAGTCTGCTTGCCAGCACTTCATTGGAGCATCATACCAACCCTCCAGTGTAATCATTTCCAACCCTATAGGATGCATGAATGTAGCCCAGGAGGTTAATTCAAAGGTTCTGACATCGCTACCTATGCAATGTTACTGATTTCCCTCCCTTATTCCTTACTGCGAAGGTAAGCTCAGCCTGCCTTCCTTTCTGATAGCCAGTACTATTTAGTGAGCTCTGTTAGCCTCAGCCCTGCTTTCACTATTCCGAGCAGAACACACTGTGCACAGTGGCAACAGGTCCACAGAGAAACAAATGGCAGTTGAAGACAAAAAATAGCAGTGGAAAAACTCGTTCTCTCAAGAGTGGTTGCACTGGGGTTCTGCTAATTATATATACCCTGTTGGGTGCACTTGACCCTGAAATGAAATCTACCAGGAGGTACGATCAAATTATAGCTTGTATTTTAGAAGTACAGTGCCCCCTGCACCAACTAAGAGAGAGAAGGAAGCATGATGTTACTATGCCCTTTACACATGAGTAAATTCAAGAGCCCTCAAGGACTCAGAGAGAATTCATTCAAGTGCACTTAACTCATGAGTAACCTCAATAGCCCCCACAGACTCTCAGCAGGTGCATTCACTTTTGTGACGAGGAATGTCCCCCCACACAGGTGCACTTGCTCTTAAGGGAAACCACTATTTAATCACACTAACATCAGGTGCTTTTAGAAGTGAAACTGGAATTCCCGAGGGAAGGACCCCAGAAATGGTCACGTCTGTCACAGTAGGTAGTTCCCTCTTTATTCCATGTTTTTATCAAAATATATCATTAACAACCCTTATTTTTGTTTAAAACCCTTCAAAGATTGACAATCAACCTCCCGAGATTGCTGTGGATGTGTTTGTTTTGGTTACTCTGGTTACGCTGCATGTTACGTAACCAGTGGGAACCAGCTACAAGTCACGTGACCTCCCCAAAGTGTGACAGATGTGGGAACTTACTTCACACTTCACAGAGTTAGTACGGGTCAGTGCAAACATGGAATAAAATGAAGGACTGCATAGTACTTGCTATTCCTGACTGGCCTAACACAACTAGAAAATCTAGTGTAGTAACACTAGGTCTTATGAGATGGTATGAGATGTGCCTACGCTAACATCTAATAGGTAGCAATGGCAGAGCCTTTTGAATTAACCTACTGGTGAGTCTGCTTGCCAGCACTTCATTGGAGCATCATACCAACCCTCCAGTGTAATCATTTCCAACCCTATAGGATGCATGAATGTAGCCCAGGAGGTTAATTCAAAGGTTCTGACATCGCTACCTATGCAATGTTACTGATTTCCCTCCCTTATTCCTTACTGCGAAGGTAAGCTCAGCCTGCCTTCCTTTCTGATAGCCAGTACTATTTAGTGAGCTCTGTTAGCCTCAGCCCTGCTTTCACTATTCCGAGCAGAACACACTGTGCACAGTGGCAACAGGTCCACAGAGAAACAAATGGCAGTTGAAGACAAAAAATAGCAGTGGAAAAACTCGTTCTCTCAAGAGTGGTTGCACTGGGGTTCTGCTAATTATATATACCCTGTTGGGTGCACTTGACCCTGAAATGAAATCTACCAGGAGGTACGATCAAATTATAGCTTGTATTTTAGAAGTACAGTGCCCCCTGCACCAACTAAGAGAGAGAAGGAAGCATGATGTTACTATGCCCTTTACACATGAGTAAATTCAAGAGCCCTCAAGGACTCAGAGAGAATTCATTCAAGTGCACTTAACTCATGAGTAACCTCAATAGCCCCCACAGACTCTCAGCAGGTGCATTCACTTTTGTGACGAGGAATGTCCCCCCACACAGGTGCACTTGCTCTTAAGGGAAACCACTATTTAATCACACTAACATCAGGTGCTTTTAGAAGTGAAACTGGAATTCCCGAGGGAAGGACCCCAGAAATGGTCACGTCTGTCACAGTAGGTAGTTCCCTCTTTATTCCATGTTTTTATCAAAATATATCATTAACAACCCTTATTTTTGTTTAAAACCCTTCAAAGATTGACAATCAACCTCCCGAGATTGCTGTGGATGTGTTTGTTTTGGTTACGCTGGTTACGCTGCATGTTACGTAACCAGTGGGAACCAGCTACAAGTCACGTGACCTCCCCAAAGTGTGACAGATGTGGGAACTTACTTCACACTTCACAGAGTTAGTACGGGTCAGTGCAAACATGGAATAAAATGAAGGACTGCATAGTACTTGCTATTCCTGACTGGCCTAACACAACTAGAAAATCTAGTGTAGTAACACTAGGTCTTATGAGATGGTATGAGATGTGCCTACGCTAACATCTAATAGGTAGCAATGGCAGAGCCTTTTGAATTAACCTACTGGTGAGTCTGCTTGCCAGCACTTCATTGGAGCATCATACCAACCCTCCAGTGTAATCATTTCCAACCCTATAGGATGCATGAATGTAGCCCAGGAGGTTAATTCAAAGGTTCTGACATCGCTACCTATGCAATGTTACTGATTTCCCTCCCTTATTCCTTACTGCGAAGGTAAGCTCAGCCTGCCTTCCTTTCTGATAGCCAGTACTATTTAGTGAGCTCTGTTAGCCTCAGCCCTGCTTTCACTATTCCGAGCAGAACACACTGTGCACAGTGGCAACAGGTCCACAGAGAAACAAATGGCAGTTGAAGACAAAAAATAGCAGTGGAAAAACTCGTTCTCTCAAGAGTGGTTGCACTGGGGTTCTGCTAATTATATATACCCTGTTGGGTGCACTTGACCCTGAAATGAAATCTACCAGGAGGTACGATCAAATTATAGCTTGTATTTTAGAAGTACAGTGCCCCCTGCACCAACTAAGAGAGAGAAGGAAGCATGATGTTACTATGCCCTTCACACATGAGTAAATTCAAGAGCCCTCAAGGACTCAGAGAGAATTCATTCAAGTGCACTTAACTCATGAGTAACCTCAATAGCCCCCACAGACTCTCAGCAGGTGCATTCACTTTTGTGACGAGGAATGTCCCCCCACACAGGTGCACTTGCTCTTAAGGGAAACCACTATTTAATCACACTAACATCAGGTGCTTTTAGAAGTGAAACTGGAATTCCCGAGGGAAGGACCCCAGAAATGGTCACGTCTGTCACAGTAGGTAGTTCCCTCTTTATTCCATGTTTTTATCAAAATATATCATTAACAACCCTTATTTTTGTTTAAAACCCTTCAAAGATTGACAATCAACCTCCCGAGATTGCTGTGGATGTGTTTGTTTTGGTTACGCTGGTTACGCTGCATGTTACGTAACCAGTGGGAACCAGCTACAAGTCACGTGACCTCCCCAAAGTGTGACAGATGTGGGAACTTACTTCACACTTCACAGAGTTAGTACGGGTCAGTGCAAACATGGAATAAAATGAAGGACTGCATAGTACTTGCTATTCCTGACTGGCCTAACACAACTAGAAAATCTAGTGTAGTAACACTAGGTCTTATGAGATGGTATGAGATGTGCCTACGCTAACATCTAATAGGTAGCAATGGCAGAGCCTTTTGAATTAACCTACTGGTGAGTCTGCTTGCCAGCACTTCATTGGAGCATCATACCAACCCTCCAGTGTAATCATTTCCAACCCTATAGGATGCATGAATGTAGCCCAGGAGGTTAATTCAAAGGTTCTGACATCGCTACCTATGCAATGTTACTGATTTCCCTCCCTTATTCCTTACTGCGAAGGTAAGCTCAGCCTGCCTTCCTTTCTGATAGCCAGTACTATTTAGTGAGCTCTGTTAGCCTCAGCCCTGCTTTCACTATTCCGAGCAGAACACACTGTGCACAGTGGCAACAGGTCCACAGAGAAACAAATGGCAGTTGAAGACAAAAAATAGCAGTGGAAAAACTCGTTCTCTCAAGAGTGGTTGCACTGGGGTTCTGCTAATTATATATACCCTGTTGGGTGCACTTGACCCTGAAATGAAATCTACCAGGAGGTACGATCAAATTATAGCTTGTATTTTAGAAGTACAGTGCCCCCTGCACCAACTAAGAGAGAGAAGGAAGCATGATGTTACTATGCCCTTTACACATGAGTAAATTCAAGAGCCCTCAAGGACTCAGAGAGAATTCATTCAAGTGCACTTAACTCATGAGTAACCTCAATAGCCCCCACAGACTCTCAGCAGGTGCATTCACTTTTGTGACGAGGAATGTCCCCCCACACAGGTGCACTTGCTCTTAAGGGAAACCACTATTTAATCACACTAACATCAGGTGCTTTTAGAAGTGAAACTGGAATTCCCGAGGAAAGGACCCCAGAAATGGTCACGTCTGTCACAGTAGGTAGTTCCCTCTTTATTCCATGTTTTTATCAAAATATATCATTAACAACCCTTATTTTTGTTTAAAACCCTTCAAAGATTGACAATCAACCTCCCGAGATTGCTGTGGATGTGTTTGTTTTGGTTACGCTGGTTACGCTGCATGTTACGTAACCAGTGGGAACCAGCTACAAGTCACGTGACCTCCCCAAAGTGTGACAGATGTGGGAACTTACTTCACACTTCACAGAGTTAGTACGGGTCAGTGCAAACATGGAATAAAATGAAGGACTGCATAGTACTTGCTATTCCTGACTGGCCTAACACAACTAGAAAATCTAGTGTAGTAACACTAGGTCTTATGAGATGGTATGAGATGTGCCTACGCTAACATCTAATAGGTAGCAATGGCAGAGCCTTTTGAATTAACCTACTGGTGAGTCTGCTTGCCAGCACTTCATTGGAGCATCATACCAACCCTCCAGTGTAATCATTTCCAACCCTATAGGATGCATGAATGTAGCCCAGGAGGTTAATTCAAAGGTTCTGACATCGCTACCTATGCAATGTTACTGATTTCCCTCCCTTATTCCTTACTGCGAAGGTAAGCTCAGCCTGCCTTCCTTTCTGATAGCCAGTACTATTTAGTGAGCTCTGTTAGCCTCAGCCCTGCTTTCACTATTCCGAGCAGAACACACTGTGCACAGTGGCAACAGGTCCACAGAGAAACAAATGGCAGTTGAAGACAAAAAATAGCAGTGGAAAAACTCGTTCTCTCAAGAGTGGTTGCACTGGGGTTCTGCTAATTATATATACCCTGTTGGGAGCACTTGACCCTGAAATGAAATCTACCAGGAGGTACGATCAAATTATAGCTTGTATTTTAGAAGTACAGTGCCCCCTGCACCAACTAAGAGAGAGAAGGAAGCATGATGTTACTATGCCCTTTACACATGAGTAAATTCAAGAGCCCTCAAGGACTCAGAGAGAATTCATTCAAGTGCACTTAACTCATGAGTAACCTCAATAGCCCCCACAGACTCTCAGCAGGTGCATTCACTTTTGTGACGAGGAATGTCCCCCCACACAGGTGCACTTGCTCTTAAGGGAAACCACTATTTAATCACACTAACATCAGGTGCTTTTAGAAGTGAAACTGGAATTCCCGAGGGAAGGACCCCAGAAATGGTCACGTCTGTCACAGTAGGTAGTTCCCTCTTTATTCCATGTTTTTATCAAAATATATCATTAACAACCCTTATTTTTGTTTAAAACCCTTCAAAGATTGACAATCAACCTCCCGAGATTGCTGTGGATGTGTTTGTTTTGGTTACGCTGGTTACGCTGCATGTTACGTAACCAGTGGGAACCAGCTACAAGTCACGTGACCTCCCCAAAGTGTGACAGATGTGGGAACTTACTTCACACTTCACAGAGTTAGTGAGGGTCAGTGCAAACATGGAATAAAATGAAGGACTGCATAGTACTTGCTATTCCTGACTGGCCTAACACAACTAGAAAATCTAGTGTAGTAACACTAGGTCTTATGAGATGGTATGAGATGTGCCTACGCTAACATCTAATAGGTAGCAATGGCAGAGCCTTTTGAATTAACCTACTGGTGAGTCTGCTTGCCAGCACTTCATTGGAGCATCATACCAACCCTCCAGTGTAATCATTTCCAACCCTATAGGATGCATGAATGTAGCCCAGGAGGTTAATTCAAAGGTTCTGACATCGCTACCTATGCAATGTTACTGATTTCCCTCCCTTATTCCTTACTGCGAAGGTAAGCTCAGCCTGCCTTCCTTTCTGATAGCCAGTACTATTTAGTGAGCTCTGTTAGCCTCAGCCCTGCTTTCACTATTCCGAGCAGAACACACTGTGCACAGTGGCAACAGGTCCACAGAGAAACAAATGGCAGTTGAAGACAAAAAATAGCAGTGGAAAAACTCGTTCTCTCAAGAGTGGTTGCACTGGGGTTCTGCTAATTATATATACCCTGTTGGGTGCACTTGACCCTGAAATGAAATCTACCAGGAGGTACGATCAAATTATAGCTTGTATTTTAGAAGTACAGTGCCCCCTGCACCAACTAAGAGAGAGAAGGAAGCATGATGTTACTATGCCCTTTACACATGAGTAAATTCAAGAGCCCTCAAGGACTCAGAGAGAATTCATTCAAGTGCACTTAACTCATGAGTAACCTCAATAGCCCCCACAGACTCTCAGCAGGTGCATTCACTTTTGTGACGAGGAATGCCCCCCCACACAGGTGCACTTGCTCTTAAGGGAAACCACTATTTAATCACACTAACATCAGGTGCTTTTAGAAGTGAAACTGGAATTCCCGAGGGAAGGACCCCAGAAATGGTCACGTCTGTCACAGTAGGTAGTTCCCTCTTTATTCCATGTTTTTATCAAAATATATCATTAACAACCCTTATTTTTGTTTAAAACCCTTCAAAGATTGACAATCAACCTCCCGAGATTGCTGTGGATGTGTTTGTTTTGGTTACGCTGGTTACGCTGCATGTTACGTAACCAGTGGGAACCAGCTACAAGTCACGTGACCTCCCCAAAGTGTGACAGATGTGGGAACTTACTTCACACTTCGCACTTCACAGAGTTAGTACGGGTCAGTGCAAACATGGAATAAAATGAAGGACTGCATAGTACTTGCTATTCCTGACTGGCCTAACACAACTAGAAAATCTAGTGTAGTAACACTAGGTCTTATGAGATGGTATGAGATGTGCCTACGCTAACATCTAATAGGTAGCAATGGCAGAGCCTTTTGAATTAACCTACTGGTGAGTCTGCTTGCCAGCACTTCATTGGAGCATCATACCAACCCTCCAGTGTAATCATTTCCAACCCTATAGGATGCATGAATGTAGCCCAGGAGGTTAATTCAAAGGTTCTGACATCGCTACCTATGCAATGTTACTGATTTCCCTCCCTTATTCCTTACTGCGAAGGTAAGCTCAGCCTGCCTTCCTTTCTGATAGCCAGCTACTTTTTAGTGAGCGCTGTTAGCCTCAGCCCTGCTTTCACTATTCCAAGCAGAACACACTGTGCACAGTGGCAACAGGTCCACAGAGAGAAAAAAAGCAGTGGAAAAACTGGCTAATTATATATACTCTGTCGGGTGCACTTGACCCTGAAAAGTCTTCAATTATGTCACCAACTGAAAGAGAGAAGGGACGTTACTATGCCCTTAATGCAAGAGTAGACCCAAGAGCCCTCACGGACTCTCTGCAGGTGCATTCACTCAGGGGAAACAACTATCGTTTTCAGACTAACATAAGGGGTGGAGTTAGTACTGGAAGTGGAATATTGAAGGACTGCATAGTACTACGATAACATTGTATAGGTAGCGATGGCAGAGCCTTATGAATTAACCTCCTGGAAAGTAACTCGCCACATATGGCTACGTTCATTTATCATGACCACCAACAGGCATGATGCATCAATGCATTAGCGGCCTAGTTTAAGGGGTTATTGAAAATCGATTATGTGTTATCAATAGGCTTATTCAAGTCTAGATATTGATTTTATTTCCAGAGAGACACAATAATGTAAAATCCTATCAGGTATAAGACCTGTAATGACTCAAGCATATATCGTTACGATAACAGGTACATCCTAGAATAATTGATATTGTATTTCTTGAATTAATCAAATACTAGATGTGGCACTCCACTATACTGCTTCCCAGGTCTACAAGTTATTTTCCGGGCCTGCAGTGCCAAAATGCCACTTGTCTATAGACAAATGCACCAAAATATAAATAATTCCAGAAAAACGGGGTTAACATAAACAGTTATTCATTATTCAGTCTGGAAAAGGGAAATTTCGTGACAGTTTAAAAAGAAACTTTTATATTGATTGATGTTGGTCACTTGCTCACTAACTGTTGTCGTCATATTTACTGCTATAATTCTACCCAAATCTTGAAGAGGAACGGGTCCTAGTGGCGGTAATGCAACGTGCAGAAACTAGGGATAATGCTAATAATAGGTCTATTTGCCTTTCATAAAAATGTTCAATCCATTAATTGGAGGAGTGAATCTTGCATGTATACATAGGTTTTATTAGATAATGGGAGTAATATTAGTACGTCTGTAGAAAGGAAACTGAAAAAGAAAGCTGACACATCATTTTCATATGATGTCAATAGACCATTCAATCTTTTACCTACTAATTACGGGCTTCCCTAGCCCACTTAAAAGGGTCTATTTCTCCTCTTTCCTATCCCCTCGGGATGTGTGTGGTGCACATATGCGTGGGCACTGACACATTCCCCTGTGAAATTGTGTAATGTAGTTTTCACCATGAATATGACCTTAGCTGTTGAAATGGCGTTTAACATCTATTACTCACTCACTCACCTACTAATTATTAGGTCAAAATTGTCTTAGTGACTGTAGAAACTTACAATAGATCACCCTTACATGTTACATAGGTCTTTAGCCAGTTGGGTACTGGCTATGGTTTAGTTTTAACCAGGAATTCCTGCTATCACTATTTTTCCACACCACCCTGCTCTATGCAAGGCTGTTCGGACAATAGTGACTACGCAAAATAAACATCTTCAACAAGTATGACTTAACTCTAGAGTTTAAAATGTTGATTTTGAGGAGGGATGTTTCCCTGACCACACAATAAGGTCTTGCATGTAGAAGCATATGAGGCATTGCTTTCTGCAATGCAATTCATAAAGACTAATGACCAGTATAACTAATTTTCGTCAGTTTTTATGAACCTCCCTCCAGGGAGCTTGTGATGAGCAAAGGATGTCTGGATGCAACAGCAAGTGCCCCTCTTTTCCATTAAGAAGGGAGACAATGATTTAAAATCGTGCTGTGAAAGCAATTTTCGTTGGATCTGGCAAATTTTGATTCGGACAATAACTAAGTTTCTAAGTGATATTACCTGCAACCTATGAGAAAATTGCCATGATCTAATCTCCGGAGGAATTCAAAACAGTGGTAAATTAGCATTGTTTTGAGCTAACCTCCTGGGGAAACAACTGGAAGAGTATTGTACCACTCACTACTTTTCAACTCCCGTGTTACTACATGGGGCCCCCAAGGGGACCCCCCTGAGGTCACAATGTCGCCAAAATGTAAGGTTTCAGGTCACATGTCACTTTTTTAGGGGGAAAAACATGTCTAATAATCTCAAAATTTAAGGTCTTAGATCAAATGTCACTTTTTTAAAGATTGGAAATGTCACATGTCACTTTTAAAAGGGTACAAAGTCGAAATGTCGCCAAAAAATGGCCAAAAGTCGCCATGTCGTTTTTTACCCCTTGGGGGCCACCTACATGGATTCATAACACATTCCGATCAGATTATATGGCAGAAATAACTAACACTATAATTTTCAGACAGGCCTCTCATATCTAACCTTTCCCCTTACTCTGTCCACGTGTTGCTGGTCTAGGCTCTTATACCTAGTTCTATTTCAGATAAGCCTTACACCCACACCACACTTTGCCAGCCCCCACCCCTCTACTCAAAACACTGCACACCTCTTAATCAACCAACCAGATGCACATCTCCCACTTGATATACCTCCACAGTCACTTCACCATATGATATTCTCATAACTGAGAGCTTGGGTATAATATTGGGCTCAGATATTTTCTGTTTCATTCAGGTGCCTATATGAAATGTAAAATAAGACAATATGGCTTCATTACATTCTTAGCATAACCCTTTCGTGCCCAGAATTATTTTGAGAAAGCTGATTTATTCAATGCACTTAACATAGTAGAGGCTATGACCCATATCATGTCCAGATTAAAGTACTGATTCAGATGGGAACAAAAAGGGCAGTAAAATAGCTTTCAGAAAATGTAATATGAAGCATAGGTTAGAGTATTATATGAGGATGTAGGGAATGATGATGGCACAAGATTTTGAAATGGGCTGATTTGGATGAAGCTGCCCAGAATCTTTTTTTCTTTTGATTTGTAGGGGAATAACATACTCTCAATTCATAAAGCATTATTTTTGTCATTTGAAAGAAAGTTATATTGATGGAAATTAAAA
The DNA here is from genome assembly GCA_949317995.1 of Acholoe squamosa. NCBI lineage: Eukaryota > Metazoa > Annelida > Polychaeta > Phyllodocida > Polynoidae > Acholoe > Acholoe squamosa. The sequence goes on from OX439051.1 coordinate 36,087,770, forward strand.
AAAAATACATATTATAATTGGATTCCTTGGAGAAAATTCAGAGGAAAAATATTTCATCAATATCTTTTTTTTGTATTTTTATCAATATATTTGTGAATTTAGAGAATTTTTGGTTTTCTCCTGGTGTTAAAATTATCTTGATCTGATTAATATTGAATCCATGGTGCTCTGTTGAACATATAAATTATGCCTTCTAAAGAGCGCACTTTTGCTATTCTGGGCACGTAAGCGTACAATGACATCTTGTAATAGAACATCATTCTCTTTAGTTTGATAGGTAATAGTGCTAGATGTCAAGGTCCAAATATGATAGAACAGTATCACACTTATTTATTATGAATGCTTGTGGTTTAGTCATTTCTGGTAGTGATAAAATTGAGTGATATAACAGGTTCACACTGAAACTTGAAAGGTGCAGTAAAACTGTACTTGGAGATGAACCCGGGACCTTTAAACCAGATGGTGCACTTGTTAACTATAGAGTCATTTTTTTTTATCTGCACTACCTCACATCCCATAGGCGCAACCCCTACATCTGTGTATTACTACTGGCACAGCAGGGAGTACTAATTAGCATTCAAATGCCCTTTCTTCTGGTAGACAAGAAGAAGAGCAGATATTCTATGTTTTGTGTAATGCTGTGTATTGGCTGTATTTACCACTGGCACCAGTTTTTTGATGACTGGATTAGGGATTCCCGTATTGGTCTGTATACATTGGTTTTACCAGGTTGATACACTAGATGGCGCTCCAGTAGCCCTGCTATTTACATGCATGGGCATGTCCAGCATCCACTCTCAGGGCTCCATAGGCTTACCACTGGTGCACAGACACCCCTCACAAAAATGCCCATTTGCAATGTAAAATAGAGCTCCACCTCTTAGAAATCAAAGCAGTGCACAGATAAATTGTGTGGCTATACACTCTATCAATATTTAAAGAAAATGGTTTGCCAAACATAAGGCAGACCATTATAAACATGTTGGGCTATTGGAGTCAAACCCAGCCATGCCCCTGTAGGAGTGCTAAAGTAGCATGGCTGCCACTAGTGCCATCTGTTGTATCAAAGCTGATAAAAGGGTTGTATAAGAGTTGGGTCTTGAATAAGTGCCGGTCCTGTATAAGCACCAGAGATATTGACTGCTTAAAATCAATGAGCGCCTGGGTGTTTATAAAGGTCAATAATATGGTAAGCCCAATAATCAAAATACTCAATGTGTGGAGGGGTCTGCTGTTTCTTGAAATAGTCAACAAAATCAGATAATATTTATAATTGGCATTGGCTAATGAACTTTTTGCTTGCCTGTTCAACTCCAAGTCCTGCATACCAACAGAGACCTGGAAACAATACAGTAGAGCCACTGCAGGTAAACACCTATAGGTAAAGTGGCACCAAATGCTAGCAGTTTGTCAAAGTTAGCATCAACTCAGGTGGCTGTACAGGGTCAGTATCATACACCCACTAGGCGCACTATGCCATGGTACACAGCCACCCTAACCCCACTTCCCAATAGGTAATTCACATAATAAACTACCATTTGAGTATCCTAAATGTTATTTCTAGGACAGAACCCCTGGTCTATAACCTAAATGAGGGTCACTGGTGGATAGTGTCCTTGGATATTTAATAGTATTTAGGAGCTAGGTGTAACTAGAGGCTGAGAATGGTCTAAACACTCACTGTCCTCTTTGTTGTCTTGTTCAAGTTGTTGTTGGTGGTGAAGATGCCAGCTGGGTTGTGCAGGTTGACTTGCACACATCCAGGACATAAAGCCAATGCATCAACTACCCGGTATGTCTAAAAACTCCAATCCCCAGGTCTTCGCATGTTAATTATTACTACACCATGCTCTGTAAGAAGTGAGGAACCTCCAAAACTTCCCCTGTCCTTTCACGCCACGCCATTCCATATCCCCATATTCCCATTTTTCTTTTATCTTCAGACTTCTCCTATAGGGCTTGAAATAATGAGGAGAGAGTAGGTATGTGAGCCCCTCTCAGGAGCTGTGGCCAGACTAGTTTAGTGCTCATCACTAAGGCTAATACAGTGTGTATACAAACAAGAAGTGTCCGGCTGGTATGTATAATGGAGTAGATGCTGCGTAGTTATCAACACCTTTCTCACCTCGGGAAAAATGAAAGTCGTTTTATGAACTGATGTAGAGGAGGTTTTTCATGGACAAATATATCACTGGACATACTGTGGGTATCACCTGTCCCTTAATACCGTTTCAGTAATTGGGAAAGTATGAATAGTCCTCAAGAAATACCTCCAAGATGATGGTTTATTGTTGCTATTTTCATTTAGGTGGACTATTAGTAATAAAGAAGAAATGATCACTTTCACATACAAAGATGCAGACAATGGGCCTTTCAGATCTCCAGATCTCAGGAAAGCAGTTTATTGTTAAACGTGACAGTTGATGGGAATTCATCATTTCATGCAACCTCTCCTTTATACAATGTTGGTGTAAGAAAATGGCACAATAACTGTAACTATTAGAATCACTTTTGGAAATATGTGATCATGGCCCAAGGATCATGGCCAGCTAATATATATATATATATATATATATATATATATATATATATATATATATATATATATATATATGTGTGTGTGTGTGTGTGTGTGTGTGTGTGTGTGGACAGATGAGGGAAAAGGGTCCTCCGAGGTTGTATATGAAATTCAAAATTGATGTTATCAGCTTCAAAATGAGATATAACACTTGTAGATAGCCCTTCTAGTCTTGGAGATATTGCTTCACGAAAATGGAATGACATAACTCTATCAATACAGCCAATAAGCTCTATCATTTATTGTTTTACTTAAATCAGCATCTAATTATCATACTGATTTAAATAATCAATTAAAAAATTACCATCCCTTTCCATACTTTTGGGCATAGCTTTGGAGCTAAAATGGTATCTTTATGCTTTTTTCAGCATTATGAATCTCAATGAATCATTCTATCAGTTGATATTATTTTTTTTTCTATTTGGAATAATTTAATTGTGATGTGGGTTGATGTGTCCCAGTGCACCTGGAGTTGGATGGGTGTAGTTTATATAAGTGTTGTGGATTGATGTTTCCCAGTGCACCTGGAGTTGGATGGTTGTAGTTTGGTATAAATGATGTGGATGTGGGTTGATGTGTCCCAGTGCACCTAGAGTTGGGTGGCTGTAGTGTGGTATAAGTGATGTGGGATGATGTGTTCCAGTGCACCTAGAGTTGGGTGGCTGTAGTGTGGTATAAGTGCACTGGGACACACCAACCCACACTGCTTAGAGTAAGGCCAAATTAAATCCACCCAAGTCCAGGTGCACAGAGATTCATCAGCTAACATTAAATTTTATTCTGTTAAGGCCATCAAGCAGAACATCAAGTGGGGATGAAAACCATCACATTAATTATTGGCACACGGTGCTAGCAGTTTCCTTTCCTTTTCTTTCAATAAGATCCTGTATCCCTATCTGATTTTACTCACAGTCAGTAAGGAATCACCCAATGCGCTTGATGACTTGGACATTTGGTCTCTCTTTCATGAGAAATGATGCACAGTTGGGCAATAATCAGTCAGTATCACCCTCTGGTAATACTAGAAATAAGGCTGCAGCACCTTCCACAACGTCTGGAATTTCAGTGACATACCACACATAGCACATGACGTACTGGGAGGGAGGCAGGGAAATTAGAGTTGGGGTAGTTGGGGAGGGATGGGAGGAGGATATGGGTACTGAATGAAAAGGGAGGGGTGTTATGCCAGGGGTGGGGTGTGTGGGTTGTTTAGATTACAGTAGTTCTGTTATCACACATGGAGAGGTAATGCATCATGATTAGCTGATGTATAGCCTTATGTCATGGTGAATGTTAGATTTTGCCTTCATTATATTGTAACTTATCTTGCTCATTGCCCTTTTTGTGTATACTTGCTTCCCCTTTTCTTTTCCTTACCTCTACCCACTCTCTTCGGGTTCTATTTTTCTCCACTCTTTCTTTTCTCTCCTGTTTATTTCCCCAATTTCTCTCAGTCAAGCACTGTACATTGTAGTAAAATGCAAATATTGATTATCTGTGAATCAAAGAAGAACTTGGGTTGATTATAAATTATGCTAGCGAGAATCAGAGATGGGAAACATACGAAGGACACTGTTTGGGATGCATGGTTCCAGCTTATTTCCAGAGGTGTGTCGGCCTGTAGGTCCTCCAGGGTTGGGCCCTGTTATCTCCCTGACCTTGGGTCCTCTCTCTGCACTTCGTATCTGTATCTCTCAGTATCTGTCTCTCTTACCCTGCCACCACCAGCTAACACCCTACAGCCCACACCCAGGGTCATGTCCCTTAGGTGGCACCTGCAATCCTCCTATACCCCTACTTTACAGATACAGACACTATGGCTCAGATACACTCTAAGAAATAACTTTTGAATCTACTGTGATCCTCATAAAACTGAAGAATGGACCACCATTATTAGATTGCAGTGAAGCACTGTAGTTTCTATAATGAAGCAGTACAGTACACACTGTGGTTCCAGGAATCTCTTTTTCTGACAAGGATTTCGCCATTATTTCAACAAAAATTTTACAGTGTACATTAGAGTCACTCTACTTCACCCAGTCTCAATATAGCAGAAGTGCCCCAGCTTATCACTGTCAATCTAGGGTACCCCTCCCCACCAGACAGCTGATTCAAGGGGTACCTTTTTTGTCTGTGTATCTCATGTTGATATTATATTATATGTGGCTTTCTTCCATTTTATGAGAAAACAGGTTTCCACCCAAGGAGTAGGGTGTTGTAGGGAGGTCTCATCCTGCTACACCCCTTCCAGGACACTGTCTGTTGAAAAGAAAAGCAAACAAAACACTATAACGTTGGGGAAATAGATGGTTGATTGGAACCCCCATTCCTGTCATAGCAGTATTTTTGTTAGATATGCATGCATTGTCCAAGATCTGAGTCATCATCTAGGCACTTTGGTTACTGGAGGGTTTAGGAAGGAGAGCTATGGCCTCTGAACGACCAAACAAATAGTTCCCTTTATTGTCTTTATGTGGTTGATAAGAGTTTGGTTTTAGAATATTCATGATATCTTGAACTTTTATTCTTAGCATGACATGGTAGGTATTATTAGATAGATAATATCTGTGACATGATCTGCGAAAATGGGGCTTAGTGCAGGGGGTTCTAAGACCCCTTCTCCCAGTACATGTCACATTGAGGTCTTTACTGCTCAGAGTGGGAGAGACATCACACATCTCAAATTACCATTTGGACCGGATCATCAGTATCTTTAATCCTCATTCCTGGGTCACCTGTCTATTTTCAACATTGAATTATATGCCACTGTTGCACTGATCCACATGCCAAAAGCAAATTTAAATGTCCCACATCAATCCTCAATAGCTTTCTAAAATTGCTAGCTCTTGAATTTTATAAACACTGAATCAAATGCTGAGCTCAGAATTGCTGTGCTAACTAGAACTCAACAATATCTCCTGAACATTTCATTTGAATTGTGATGTGAAATACCACTGCTTTACTGGAGTTCATCAGCATAATGCCCAGGAGCAGTTAGTATCTGGGCAGATTTCCTGGATACAGAGGGGAGAGAGGGTGCTGTCTTACATTCAGCCCCCTAATTTCAGCTTCTGTGCATATCCCCTACACAGTAGAGCCCCAGCAGTTCACCTCCCCTACACCTGCTCACAACTGAGCAGCTCAGAGAACAGCTCACAGAGCAGCTCACCCATATATCAGACATGACTCACTCTATGTTTACTCACTCTGAATTCTCAGCTTTTGAATGTCCAAGTACAGCTTACTACGTGGGTTCTGAGAAAACATGAGGAGAGTATCTAACTAGGTATAGAGGGCAAAAGGGTGATGTATTGAAGTATGGCACTCATTAATTTCAACCAGTCAATACCCCCACAGCTTGTTCAATACTGACACTTATTTAAGACTTAAATTATAGTGATTTTCAAAATCCCCGGCACTTATTCAAGACAGGCGTTCATTCAAGACCCATAGCTCATACAGGCCAATATGGTATATATATATATATATATATATATATATATATATATATATATATATATATATATATATTTCATCTATTGATGCTAGCCAGTGTATGGGTACAAAATGCTATATATATATATATATATATATATATATATATATATATATATATATATATATATATATAATATGTTAAGTGGATGGGGATGAAGTGATATCCTGCCTTTCCTTTTAAACATTTTTCAACTTTTCAACCTTACCTATTCCCATACCACACCCCTGAAAAGGTTACAAAGGGGATGCCTTCATAAAAAAGGGAGAGATCTTGTGCAGGAACGTGGTAATGATATTTATGGCCAAACAAACAGAAACACTTCATGTAGAGGTGAGAGAGTAAGTAATAAAATAAATCAGAGACAAAAAAAAGCAGACCCATCAAGTTGGTATCTCCTTTGTGTTGAGCTGCTCCACTCTAACTCCACATAGAGTAGAGTTTTATACACCTGCTCAGTGAGCTGCTCACCCATATATTAGATGTGAGTCACTCCAGACCTATGTTTACTCAAACCTAACCTCAGCTCTCAGGGTGTCAATAAATACAGGTTTCACTGGATGGTTTACTATGTGTCACAATCCCTGTCTCTGCAGTGGATATACAATCAAGGGGGTGAATATCTGAGGCAACTCACATAAATCTTCATTATCTTCCAAAGGTTTATTTTCTTTTGAGGGGATTTGTCTTTTGGATAATTGCAAAGGGCTTGAACCAGTGATCATCCCTAAACACAATCCAAAATTGAAGCCTATCAACCTTTTTAGGACTGGTGGGCACCCATCCCATTTTGGATATCGGCAAGAAATCCTTGTGTTATTACTACAATCCACAGAGGTACTTAATCAATATTAATGGTAAGGGATATCAAATCTGCCTCCTTACCACCCATCCTGCTTCTCACAGTCTCTGGTGCCACCCAGACAGCCTGCTCCTGTTCCAGGGTTGTAGGTGTTGTGGCACTGGCCTGGTCCCTATCTGTATACATAGATACGGACTTTTACTAACATACAGATAACACCCTCCTTACCACAGGTATACTAGGTTCTTGCTGGCAGAGGGACGGGGTGGTGGCTGGTGTTCCTCGATCAGTGAGTCAATGCATGAAATTCTACCTATAGACAATTTATCCTAGCTGTAACGCAGTCCAAAGTTAAAGGAACATTAACAACTGATTAGCAAAACATAACATGGTTGATCGACAAGTTATCAATGTAAATTCAGGATTCTCTTCCTGTTAGGATGATTTAATGTTTCTGTATTCAATTATGTGGTGGATACAAGTTCTTGTTGAGGTCAGCTTTGCATTCAGCCAGGAACATATATGGTCAAATAGGCAATGATAATTATGACCAGTTCCACAATTAGCTATAACACTGCTATAGATATTGAGTACTTGAGGAACGGACCCTGTATTTGTCAGAGTCTAATAATTAGGTTTATATTCTGACAAGAAGGGTGAAAACGAACTACCTTCATGTATATATAAGAGATCGTGTTCCTGAAACCAGACCACTTTTAACTTTTATATCTAATAGTCGAGTGGTCACAGAACGTAGAATGAACGTTGAAATTTAGTTTAAACTTAAACAACATTGATCCAACGCTCTGTTCCCACTGGTACTATGGTGGACTGTTACTTTAACCCGAGGTATCTTCTGTGTCTAGTTTATTTAACCTCACCCTCTGACCTGTGGTTTTTTTTCAGATCATTACACTCTATGTTGTTTTCTGTCCATTGTTATCTGTAGAAAGACAAAACATTCAAAATTATTTTATCATAATTTTAAAAAGAAGAGAGGGCCTCTGATGTGAATAGGACCCTGATGACATATCAGTTTCCAATAAAAGTGATATTTGAAGAGGAAGATCCAAATCAAGTCTATCATATATAGAGAATAATTAACAAGGGGGGGGGTGTGTTGTTGATATATGGGGCTTTGTGATAATGAACAAAGACAAATGAAAGAGGGGGTCGTACATGATGATTTGAGATTTCAAGGAGACTGAGAGGAAATAGAGAATGTTGAGAGCGGATATTGGAAGGAATGACCGGTCCTTCTCTGTTTGAGTCATACATTGCAGCCTTACATCCTCTAACCACCAGATGGTAATGATAACCCCCTGTCTGTGGTTCATCCTCTCGCCACCAGGCGGCCTCAAAGTACCGACAGGCACAATGCATTATGTGGTAAAAGTTCTCTAAGGTCACATGGTTGTATGATGCCAGAATCTGGTGACAATTATCACAGGGTTTAGAAAATGAATCCCATTTCTCTTTCTACATACATTGTACATACATCTTAACATGTTGGAATGAGCTCATGACACTATACAATGTTTATGATTTATATAGTGGATATTCATTTCATCCATACATAACCCTATCTCCGGTGAGGCAATTACATGTTCATATAGGCCTAATAACACACCTTGGCAAAATATGTTAATTTTTGTATATATCAAAATGTTGTCACATTCACAGGCCATAGTCGATGATGAGTTTAAATTTTACTCTTATGAACGTGGTCTTTTCTTCCTTCAAAGAGAAGATGCGCCCTAAAATGTTTAAGATTTATATTTCTTTTAATGTATTGTAAGTGTGAATTCAAAGGGATGAATAGTGTTCTTAACATCAAAATTAATGGTAGGGCTATATACCGCAAACAGTCAGCATGGACCCCTCTTCACATCCTCAAAGATAAGTAATGTCAATAATATACACTGCCAGAAATGTCACCGATATATCAGTTGAATCGTTGCCACAAAGTTGTCAGGGATCGGTAATTATTAATTCTTTTACAGAGATTCCTTGTACCACTGTACTGCCAACTGGGACTTCTTGGAAAAACCACAAAGGTTCAATGCAATATGATTATGGCGGTCCATTGCTCAGTCTATGAGGATCCCTGGTAGATTAAACAGTTATGTTTTACAGTACACACCCTGCTGCTCAACATACACTGATTGTCAGTGAACAGTTATGGGTCATATCTGGGTCGATTATGGAAGATTATATGTATAATAACAGCAAATAAAACCTTTAAATTGTATTGAATTGAAATCGTGATTATCACATTCTACCATATCGACCCAGTTAAGGCACCAGAAATGCAGGATCAGTAATAATCACTAGTAGCTAATCTACCCTTGGATGACGTTATTTCTTCATAATTCCCAACTTTTTTTTATAATGTATCTGTTCTATTTTTTGCAGGTGAGTTTACGGTCCTGTTCTACGTGTGTGTGTACAGGTAGGTGCCGAAGCAAATGAAGTTATTTTAGAATAATGCTAGCACTGATATTATGAATATCACTGTGATATTATAAATTCTGAAAGAAAAACAACAACGAAAACCCGGTCTTAAGGGGACCCATGCAATAGAACGAACCTCATGAGCAATAATAGTGACATGACATGGGAAAACGTAACATTACGGCGATTTAGTGCTATAAGCAGCCACAATACTTTCTATATGTCTTCTTACATATTTGGGCAATCTCAGATCCTGAATAATGGTAATAGGCTTCCTTTACAGCACAAATTAGCATGTCAATCATGTCTGATATTACCTGTGAAGGTAGACAGAAATTGCAATATTGCAACAGATGTTATTCAATTGTGGGAGAACGTTCCCTGACAGTGTGTGATGTTATACTATTTGCAGCACTGGAAGTGCCACCTGGTGGCAATAAATGACACTGATCCCCGTAATGTTACATTTTCCCACGTTTTGTCACAACATGTGCCTCTACCCATCATTACAGTCCGAGTCGATTTCCTCCTGACTTTGAACAATCAGAAGCCATCATATTACTCCCAATTAAATGTGCCTTAATGGCCCGTTTAAGCGTCTCAAATAAGCGCTGGGGGTCTAGGGGTATTGTAATTGATCTAAAGCACTAAAACAAGTATTCAAATAAGCGCCTGTCTCATGTAAGTGCCGGGGGTACATTGGGAGTGATATTAATGAGCACCCGGGCACTTATACACTCTCAGCCCCAATTGTAATAAATAGGCAATAGCTTGCCATGTAAGCGGTACAGGGTAAGGTACTGTAGAGTCATTAGATTTGTACTAACAGCAACTCCCCCTGTAGACCCATATAATAAGCAATCCACTGTAAAACTGCTGGGTTAGGCTGAGAGTGTATGGGCCACTATACGGTAGAGGAGTACTTAGATGAATTGTGATTTCATTAACTCTCATTGAGAAACTCAATGCATAAGACTGACATCCCCGGGCCCACATTCTACTCTATTCATAGAACTTTTGAATAATAAACCAGGTGTTAATTGACCAGATTTATTTAAATTCAGTATAGTCAGTATATCTGTAAGTGGCTGTGTCCACCTGGTGTTTTTGAGTGGAACTACTGAAGGAGGGTCCAATTAGTAGAAACTAGGCATATCGGAAGGAAACAAGTTTCTCAACTCCTGACATATACTACTCAGTGGTGGCTGTACACTGTAAAAAATTAACTGTAGAATCTACCAGGGATCCTTGTAAAACTGAATGATGAACCATCATAATTGTTTTGCAGTGAAATAATGTAGCTTTTACAAGAAGCCCCAAGTGGCAATTGGCAGTATTGTGGGGCAAGGAATCTCTGAAAAAATGACGATGGATCTCTGGCAACTTTTGAACAAGGATTCCGTCTTTATTTCAGCGACATTTTTTACAGTGCGTCCATGTATTTTGGGCATGTGCTATGTATACTTTCTGCCCACACATCCCCTGTTATTTATAGGGGAAAGGTCAGAGAGCCACATGGCTTCAACCTGGTATAAATATGTTATATATAACACAACAAACACCTCTTTTCCTCTAAAGTAGAGAGATAAGCACATGTATATCTGAGGCATTGCAATGATGAGAGAGAGGCATTCCTTATGAGTCGAATACCATTTTGAATTACATACGTGCAGGTCCTTCCCTCTCTTCCTGAAAATGAAAACTTATAACTGCAAAAACTAATCAGTGAAGATCACCTTAGGGTGTTCAGTTTGATGGAGCCTGGGGGAGTACCTTGTCATTTTGGTTATCATAGGTGATCACCAAAGGTCATCATTTTGATTGATCTTTTGGCATGGTCAGAGGGGGATATTAGGTAATCATGATCAGTTTTGTTATTTTACTTTAATTATAGCTAGTTAACAGCATTTTCAAAATAGTTTGTGGTTAGCCCCTCCTCCTGATCATCAGGCCTTCATTGGAGGGAGTGGGCAGTATAGCTAGCCCTCATAATTTATGTCAAATAAGACATATATATGTATGTATAACAAATGATAGCCAATCCTCGCAGTTATATCATTGGTTTTACACACAGAAAAGGTCTTTTGCACTCTGATGTATTTGCTCTTGAACATTTTGCAAATTTTCTCATTGTTGAATGGACTGAACTCCTTATCTGATGGGGCTGTTTATAACTTGTAATTTACAAACATCTATGATTATGATCATAGTAGATATCAAGCAAGAGATCAGCTAGACTAGTCCATATCCATTACATTTTTGTATAGTAGAGACCCCTAGGGACTGTTTTAAATCATCAAAATGATGACTTTGTAAATGATGAACAACATTCATCTACACTGATCACCTTCATTCAAGACTAGCTTTTCAGTATACACTGTAAAAGAATTATTGTTGTCAAAACAATGGTAAACTTCTTGTCCCAAAATCTGTTGTTATTTTCACGAAAATTCCTTCACCCACTGTATTTAACTGTCCCCCTACTGCCATCTGGCGCTTCATTGTAGACACTACACTGTTCTACTGCAATACAATTATGGTGATTTACTGTTCAGTTTCATGCTTCAGGCACGTTACAATCTGTTCATATGGGACTTAGGGAGTGGTCATTATTTATCAACGGGAGAGGGGGTGGGTTTGGACCCCTCTTGAGGGGGGACATAAAAATTTACTCTCTTTTTAGCAGAAAAGCCCACACACTACTATAGATTAAGGAAGGGCACAAAAATTCTCTGCGCTTCTGGCATGGGGTGCGCAAAAATTTTTGACTGCCATAGAGGGGGGTGTAAAAAATGTCCATGTCCACGCGAAAAACCCACCACCCCTCTCTGTTGATAAATAATGACCACTTCCTTAAAATGCATTAATGCACCATAATCGAGACTGCTTAAATAGAAAACTCAGTCCACAGAATTCTTACCTGCATACTGCTGGAAATGATTTTAATGTCTGGTACCTATTAGCTGCATAGGTTTACTATTGGTGTCCTGAAGCTGACCTCTCCTGTAGAGGAGGTGAGGATGTTACATATGGTAGACATCTCTACCTGAGTTTACACCCACTGACACATATACTGTATATAATACATGTACACCAACTGGGCGTGAAAACATTTATTATGTTAAAATAACGTTTCTATTTGGTTCCTAAGTTTGTCAACCATTTTTTTTTCAATGTTAAAATAATGTCAAACATGTACTCACAATTTTTTTTTATGTTCTAAAAAAACGTTTTTTGACTTAAAAGAAGCGTAATAAAAACGTTTTACTTGGTTCAAAAATGTTTTAAACGTGCTTATTGTCAATATAAGAATAACGTTTTTAAAAACGTTTTTTATCCAAACCAAATGAAAACGTTTGCAAACGTTGAAATAAACGTTTTTTCCCCAAGTGGGACGTTTGTCATGTTACAGTGGGTCTCAGGTACTGGAAGGTAAGAATAGGCTATACAGACTGCCAAACGAGCCATGTAAGCAGAGGTGGTGGTACCAAAATTTAGGGGGCAATAGCTGTCTGTACCTTAAACTAAGGGAGGGGGTGTTTAAAGTTTTATACCATGATTCTGGCACTTCCTGTGCTGATATGTGCATATCAACCGTGCATCATACATGCTTATACCACAATTTCGGGACTTCCGATGGGTTTATATGCAGTTTAGCCATGCATTATTCTGCATATACCACTCATGTGCATTTTTGAAATTTTTGGTAAATACCTTTTCGGGGTCAAGTTGAACTTAGAATATTTTTGGAAATTATGGCAGCTATACAAAGTTAATCTAGCCATTTTCCATTGTGAAAAATCGTGCCAACTCATATGAGGATTGAACCCCGGCCGCAGTGGTAACAGGTACTTTAGGGTGCAAGGACACTTAGGATGCAGACATATAGGGTGCAAAGACACTTAGGTAGCAGACACTTAGGGTGCACAAAAAGGACAGGTAGGGTGCAGGGTGAAAATACCAAGACACCAAGATGGTGCAGTCGGTCTATAGCCCATCTGTCTGTAGGGAGTCCCCTCTGAACAGACATCACATGCCTCTAGCTCGCACCACTGATTTTATCTCTATGTGTATAAGGCTATAGGGAATAAAATCAGTGGTAGGGCTAGAGGCTGGTGATTTCATCTTTGTATACACAACAAAACTGCCGACTGATGGCGTAGGGACAGTATCCTTAGCCCTTTAATTGTTTCTAGTTCTATTAGAGCTTGGAGTATGATTATTTGGTTCACTATTAATCCCAAATCTTTTTAATTCCACTATCACTGCCGACTGGAAGCCGACTCCCAGCCGCCAGCCTCTGGGGGGGGGGGGGGGTCAGACACTCTGAGGGGGGCAGAATAGTTCACAGTTTACAAATCTAGACCAGTTTGTTTTGCACCTTAAATGTCCTGCCATTGCACCCTATGTGTCCTTGCACCCTACATGTCCTGTGGTTTGCACCCTACATGTCCTAGCACCCTAAGTGTCCACCTGCATGCACCCTAAATATCTGCACCCTAAGTGTCTCTGCTACCTAAGGTACCAGTATTCGCCGCAGTGGTGGTAGGCGAAGGCCTTAGCCATAGCGCCACACTGAACGGTGATGAAATCCAATGCGAAATTAAATAAGTTCTAACCTGGGGTCCTTGTCCTATGTTTACACTCACTTTTTGTATGGAATCCAACCATGACATGTTATAATATCAAAGTCCCAAGAAGTATTCGATCCATAGACGAGGAATGCGTGCTAATTGTCTCCATTTTCTTAGAATCCAATGATTTTCCCAATGTACGTGAGTCGCGGCCCGGTTCGCTCTGTTTGAAGACTTGTCATGGTTGGATTCCATACGAAAAGTGAGTGTGAACATGGCGGTTCATCTCTCGGCAAGGAACAAAAACAATGGCTTCGCACAGAGCGGTGACCCGGGCCGGATCGCTTGCTTTTACAAAATATCTTCTCCTGGCTATATTCTGTGGATATCAGGTAAGAAATTAATACAAAATGGAGGAAATGGTGGTATAAACCTATTAGGTGATGAATATCGGGGCCCACAGGCTGTATATGCTGTATATACAGCCCTAGGGCCCCGATATCCATCATCTATTAGCTTAATATACCACCCATGTGCATTTTTGAAATTTTTGGTATATACTTTTTTCGGGGTCAAGTTGGACTATTTTGGGAAATGCTGGCGGACATACAAATTCAGTCTCGCCATTGTTTCAATGTGAAAAATCGTGCCAACTCATAGGAGAATTGAACCCCGGCCGCAGTGGAGGTAGGCGGAGGCCTTAGCCATAGCGCCACACTGTACGGTGATGAAATCCAATGCAAAAGTAAATAAGTTCTAACCTTCGGTCCTAGTCCTATGTTTGCACTCAGTTTTCCAAGCTTGTCATGTTATAATATTAAAATCCCAAGAAGTATTAGATCCATAGATGAGGAATGCGTGGTAATTTTCTCAATTTTGTTCAATATAAAGAAGAATCCATTGATTTTTCCATCGTACGCGAGTCGCAGTCTGGCCATTCCCACCCACCTCCTTGTTCGGCGAAAGTGTGTCAGTGGCCCGGATGTAGATGTAGGTCATCTTCTCGTCGTACGAGGAAGACGCTGAAAATTTCGGACCGGTTTGAAAAATCAATGGATTCTTCTTTATTTTGAATATATTGGACATAATAAGTATGGAGGGATCATCTAGACTATCAAAGGGTGTGTACACTGCAAAAATGGTGTTTAGATCCTAAACACAATTCTAAACATATTCTTGCAACGTTTTTGTAATCACATGAATTTCCTAAACATGTTTAGCCAAACAATGTGCTTAGCTCAAGTGTTTAGAAATGTAGGTGTTTAGGTTAAAACTTTTGTGTTTAGATATATGAATTTTTGTGTTTAGGTGTTTAAATGATTTGATGGAGAGTTAAGGTTTGCAGACATGTATGCATTAAAAAAACAGAGATATATTTTGTTTTTTTCTCTCATTTACTTGGGGAGCATCAGCAGGTATTTACTTGTCAAAGTCTCCAAAGATGTCAGCCACACCTATATATGTGTACATATATTACACACTGCATCAGAATGAGAGACTTGAGAAAGTACAACAGCTTGGCAGGAAGGACATTGCCTTATCTATTCCAGAATAACATCAAATAGGTGTCAGTCATGGAGTTTATTGATTATTTTATGCTAATGATGATGGCATGAGGTGAATCTAGTCAATTTTCTATTGCCCTTTCTATTCACATGACATTCTATGAAATGAAACAATGATAAACATGGGATTTGTGGACATTTGTCACAACAATTGATTATAACTGTGTGCAGATAGTCCAGTCAAAGGTAGTGCTGCTACCTGGTGTGGATTCAACATCCAAGTATCTAAACATATTGATGTTTAAATCTAAACACCTATTATTCAACTGTCTCAACTCTAAACATCTAAACATGTTTAGCATAAATGTTTATGTAGTTAGAAAAAAAGTGTTCATTTCCTAAATGTGTAGTCGATGAGACACCTAACTGACCTATATGTTTAGGTTTTAAACGTGTTTAGACCTAAACATGTTTAAAATCTAAACACCATTTTTGCAGTGTACCTGTTAATTTCCCGGCAAGGAACAAGAACAATGGTTTCGCACAGAGCGACCCGGGCCGTATCGCTTGCAATTACAAAATTTCTTCTCCTGGCTATATTCTGTGGATATCAGGTAAGAAATTAATACAAAATGGAGTTAATGGTGGTATAGACCTAATAGGTCATGGATATCAGAGCCCACGGGCTGTACATTCTGTATATACCCTTGCCGCTACGCGGCTTGGGTATATATACAGAATGTACAGCCCTAGGGCTCCGATATCCATGATCTGTTTAGCTTAATAATTATATTTAACATCAACAATTATGTCTGCAAGCAAATTAAGGTCGGGGGTGGGGAGCTACTTCACAAAACTGCAGGTTGGGATGGTCCCTTGAAATGCCCTGAAATTAAAAGGCATCTACCCTTTAGGGTTGATACACCCAAAGTATAATGAGCCTGGATGCATCATGATGGCCTCCAAAGGTTAGATTTCTTTGGGGTGCATCATGCACGTACCAGAATAATACATAAAATATAATGCTTCCCTGGAATGAATAAAGGCTTAAGAAATGTGGGAAATGAAGAAACTTCTGACAATTCTGTCAGTTGTTTATATATATATATATATATATATATATATATATATATATATATATATATGTGTGTGTGTGTGTGTGTGTGTGAGTTTAAAAAAGTTGTTTATAATCCTTTCTTTCTGCTGGCCTGTTGTACCCTATGACCCCATACCTTGGGCTCTCCTGTGGTGAAGGGAGTAAAGCAATACGATCATTCCTACCTCCAGTTGGGAGAGTGGTTGTCTGTCTGCCCCCATTCCCCTGACCTGGGTCTGACCATCTTTCCCACCCAACCTTTACTCGTTTTACTTCTGTCAGACATTTCAAAACAAACCAAATGGCAAAGACACACAGGCCCAGAAAATTACTTTGAAGTCAATTTATGAAAGTGAAGTCACTTGAAAGAAAATGCTTTAGGGAGTGTTCTTTTTTTAACAACAGGGGGGTGAGTTGGTGGGTTTGGGGGGGGGGAAATTTCAGACCCCTCTAAGGGGGGGGGGCAAAAAAATTTCGCCCCTTTTGAGCGAAAAAGCCAGCGCAACTATAGAATAAAAGGGGGGACAGAAAAATTTAAGACTCCTCGGAGGGGGGATGGAAAAACTTTCGCTGTGCGTGTGTCGAATTTCACCAACCCCCCCTGTTGTTAAAAAATGACCACTCCCTTAGCTTATCAGAATGTGGACGAATTAAAGAACAATTAGGGGGGGGGGCTACTCAAGAACTACTAAATTTACATTGGTGTCATCATTTAAGATGTCCAAAAAAGTCTATTTTAACTGGTTTTTTTTTGTTTGTTTTTTTTTGTTTTTTCATTATTATTATTTGCTACTTGGATCTGACAAAGTGTCACGACATGACTGATCACGTGGTATGTGGCGTCACTACACTCTCCACATTCAGTCTTAGACTCACATACCTGCACATACCATTGGCCATCTGTTAGGAGATCGTGGAACAGGGGTTTACTCCCTCTTTTGCCGCCAGGGGGAGTCAGAAGCTGACCGGATATCGGGAAAGCAGCATTTCAGGCCCTTCCCAGCACTACCTTGGTTTCCAGGGCATAGCGCGCGCACGCAGCTTGGGGCTCCTCTCTTCCGGATATAGCCTAAATCTATAACTACACGGAAAGTTTCGATTGCACATTTTCAGTGTTCACATAATTATCCAAGGATTGTAACCATAGCAACATGGGATGAAGTTGATATATTCACCCATTAACTTTTCGATATTTTCGGAGTGTAACGATAGCTCTTATACTATAGGAAATATAACCACAGGAATTTTGAGTAAGCGATATATCTTTTTTCGATTGGACTATATGTAACCAAGGACAGGATGTAGACGAGATAACTATGGGAAGGACATACCATCCTCTGGACTGTATTCGTAAACTAAGGAGATCTAGAAGAGGTAGGTTTTGAAAACTGCCTTCATAGGTGTCATATGTGCATGTATGCCAAATAATGTTTCTTCATGTTGTACATGTCTAACGCACTGTAAAAAGAGAATGTCATCAAAATAGCGACGGGATCCTTGTCTCAAAGTTTCCATAGACCCATCATTATTTTCACAGAGATGTCGTTAATTTCACAGAGATTCCTTGTACCACTGCATGCACTGCCACCTGGGGCATTTTTGTAAAAACTACAGTGGTGCCTTCTATATAATTACAGTGGTTCACTGTTCAGTTTTAGAAGGATCCTTGGTCGATTCAGCTGTTACTTTTTACAGTGCAGACTAGGATCTATTTCCTAAGGGTATATAACCCTATACATTTGTTTTACCAGGCTAATACACTAGATGGCGCTCCAGTAGCCCCTCTGCTTACATGGGCAAATCCAGCATTCACCACCAGGGCTCCATAGGTTTACCCTTAGCGCACAGACACCCCTCACTAAAATGCCAATTTGCAAGGTAAAATAGAACTCCAGGTCTTTGAAATCAAAGGTGCACACAGAATATTAGTGTGGTTAGACTCCCTATCAATATTTAAAGAAAATGTTGAACCAAACATAAGTCAGATAATTACAAACATGTGGGCCTATTGCAGGTGCTGGAGTCCAAACCAGCCATGCCCCTGTAGGAGGAGTAAAAGTGACCTGGTCGCCACTAGCGCCATCTGCTGTATCAGAGCTGGTGAAAGGGCCGTATATATGGTATCAATAAATGATATAGTGGCGTTTCCTAGCCCCTATTATATGAGCGCTTATACTATATCATGAAGTTTGATTGCTTAGTGATTTCTTAGATCACATGCTATCTTTTGTTTGGATGATCCATAGATCCAGGATCTGGAAAAGGAGGGGGTGCGGCCCAAAAAAGAGCTATTTCTGAGCAGATTTTGGAATCCAAAATATTATAATTAAACTCCTATAAGTACTGGCAAGAAGGAGGGGGAGACCCGCCCCAGCACCAGTCTAAATCCGCCACTGACCCAGGATCACACATGATTACATGTATAAAGCTTGTCATAACACTTGCAAAAGAATCAGAATATAACCCTAGTGTGCCCCTACATGGGTCAGCAGAATTAAGAGCGTGTCGTCGTGTTGGAATTTACAAAAACTGCCGTGTCATCGTGTCGACTTTTATTTAATGCAATCTGGTGTCGATCCCCGTGTCTGTCGATATTTAAAAGTGCCATGTCGCATTTTATAACCCCCTCTGTCGCCGTGTTGCTCGTGTCGATTTTTACTCATCTATAGGCACCCTAGTACTACAAATAAGCCCCGAAGCGTATAAATTTAAATGTATCTATGTACAGTGTCAACCCAGCGCACCAGTTTTGCACTGGATTGCTGATTATGCGGGACTACAGGGGTAGTTATAATAGGGAGGTTTAGCAAGCACGACGAACGTCACCTATTCCGTAGCAGTGCAGTAGGTATGCTGCACGTCTGCGTTATATTGCCAACCTAGTGGTTGCTAAACCTGCCTAATATTTAATGGTACAAACCCATTGACCCGATGTGGGCACTGGTGTACCTACTACAGCACTATCCCAGGTAGCAAGGATACAATCATTGGGCCAATGTCGGCTTATATTGGGCCAATGTCGGCTTATATTGGGCCAATGTCGGCTTATATTGGGCCAATGTCGGCTTATATTGGGCCAAAGTCGGCTTATATTGGGCCAAGCATGGACAAGCACGCCCCAATGCTCCATTGCTGATTGGGATGTTTAACACATTTATAATTGGGACTGACAGTATAATCTGTGATAGTACTACTGTGTAAAATGATGATAACATGAACATGTAATCTATATTGAAGGTTTTATCTCACTCTCGTTTATCACAGTAGAACCGCTATAGTCGTTATTAACCAGCGTCATTGCTAAAGCCACTCTATTTGTTACATAAGGGCCCAGACAGGTAAAAATCGACAAAGGGACAAGGCCTCTTCTTAAATTCAACAGGGGATAGGACTATGGGCTTAGAGACAAGGGACAAGGTCACTTCTTAAAATCGACAAGGGCATAGGACCTCCCTGTCTGGGGATGCACCATAAAATTATTATACATGTATAGCAGGTAGACTAGAACTACAACTTTGATACATGTTCAATATTACCATGATTAGAACAATTAATGTTTCCAACTACAATATCTCCACAGCTCACTTACCATTTCTATATGAAAAGGGTATATTGATGTCCTATGAATGCAAAGAAATCTGGCACAACATATAGCCCCCCCCCCCAATGCCCATAGGCCTATACTGGGTGGAGACTCCTATGCCCTCAGATGTATAACCGATCACGACAAAAATCTATGGGCTTGTCCGGGATTTGAACCCGGGACCTCTCGCACCCTAAGCGAGAATCATGCCCCTAGACCAACAAGCCACTAGTACCTGTGGCCGTCACTTAAATATCTGAATAGACGATATATTGTGCTAAAGAAGGAACAATTAGGCCTAGTCTGCTCTACATTTTTCCTTCTATTATTTTAAAAATGTACTAGAACGTTAAGGTTAGGTATTTAGCATGGTGCTCTAGAGTTGGACATAACAGTACTACTTTTATAAAACACTTGTACATTTATAAACGATATAAATATCAAATTTTAATACTTAAAATCCTGAATCCTAGAGTAGAGGCTGTGGAACCTTATCCTAAACCTTTACTGTGTTATATGCTTTATGTACGGACTGTGAGTTTGTGTCTACATGTTTACAGATGGCCTAGGGAATTCTTTACATTTTACAGTGGGTGTAAAACCAGGAATGTGGAGACTGCTTTGAGCTGCTAGGAAATATTTGAGGTAAAGGTGCATATTGTAAAGGGGCTATGGGGGTTGGGGTAGGTTGGTCAAGAGGGGCATATAGAACGTCGAGCTATATGTTTTATAATAAGGGCGAAGAAAGAGCTCATTTTAAAGTTAGAAATTATATGATCTGGAAAGGGATAGATTTCGATAGCTGCTGTATTATATCAGGGCAGGGGCTGCAAATGAGTGCCGAGTACACTTTCAGCCCCACCACGTAGATATACAGTAGACTGATTTTTGTTCTCCAATACAGGTGGCGTTGGTGTAGGTATAAACGTACATACCAGAAGGGCATTTTGTCGTAGGTACAGGTGGTTGTACTGCCTATTTACAGGTGTGTTTTTTTAGCCCTTTTACAATTGCGGCTGAGAGTGTATGCACCCAATTGGATAGACCCATGGCATAGCCCTAGACTATACTCTACCATTATCAAAACTCATTGAAAAAATAAGTGTCACAAAGTGAAATTTAAAATTTGTGAATGATACCTGAGTCGGTTCTGTTTTAACGTTTGCTATATCGGCAGAGTCAGTGACATAAAATATACCAATCTTTCTGGCCTAAGTATATAGATCTTTTGATTGGTGAAGGTTACCCAGTGGGGCACAGAATGTTGAATCAATGTTGAAATAACGTTGCTCATGAATATTTCAACGTTGATTCAACGTTCTGGGATAAGTTGAAATTATTGACAGCGGGGTGCTTATCATTCAGACCAACACTGTACAGAGGGTAAACGAGGGAAGAATGAGAAAACTTCTTGGAATGTAGACCTAAAGTATACCTGAACTTGAAGTACCTTATGTTTGTACTAAAAACATGTTAAGTTAAGAATGGGCTACGGGTGTGGACTGGTTACCAGGTTTAGTCTGTGTATAGGTGTTATCCATATGCTATAGAAGGCTGAGAAACTAAAGGGAACAGTGCTGCCCTCTGGTGCTTTTATTTGCTATGCACAGACCTTGATTATGGAGGTGAGGGGTTACTTTGGCAAAGTCACCACACCTACACAGACTTAACCCAGCAAATTGTCGTTATCTGTCGCCATGAGTGGTCATCAATGGTGACTCCTTTCTGAGTGATAACTCACTGCGTCATCTTTTGCCACTCTGTGTCAGTCTCACATGGCATGGCGATTTATCACAACAGTCGCCAACATGATCTCACTCACTGCGTGAGTATGTGCCACCCCTTGTCATCCCTCACAAAGCATGGTGACTTATGACCACCATCGCCAACATGGATCTAACTCACTGCGTGAGTATGTGCCACTGCCTGTCAACTCTCAGTCAGAATGGCAACTTTTCACCTGCATTGCCACATGGCTCTCACTCACTGCGTGAGTGTGTATCACTCCTAGTTAATCTTCTCTCAAAATGGCGACTTATCACCGCCATTGCCAACATTGGTCTCACTCAATACGTGAATTTGTGTCACTCCAAGTCAATGCTCACTGAGGATTGCATCATCTGTCACTCACTCTCACTAGCAGTGGCAACTTATCACCACCATTGCCAAAGTTGTTGAGACAGCACCACTGTTCAACATGTAGCCTATCTAGGAAGTGTGGGCATGAAGTATAAGTCCCATACGGATCAAATGTGCTTTGTTTCACACTGATTTCCATGTAATACTTCAGAGTTGAATCAAACAAGATTATATAGATAGAATATCAATTGAATTTAGATAGAGGTATCTCTAAAATGAAAGCAACTATCCATAAACACCTTTTCTCTGGGTACAGGAAAAATACATAGGGAAATATCAACATAAACACCTTGTCTGTGGTTAGAGGGAAGATACATATGGCAATACCTTCTCTGGCAAAACATACTTTGATCGGGCAGATGTGAGGCTGCATGATTACCAATGTCGATGATCATGAGCTTTACATCTAACAAGGTGAGTGATCACCAGCATCGCCATCACTGGTAAGTCTGAGTGATCACCACTCTTGCCATCCATGGTGAACCTGCGCTATGACGTGGTGCGTGTTTCATCTAGCGAGGTGAGTGATCAACCGCCTTGCCATCCCTGGTGAGTCTGAGTCATCACGATCCTCGCCAACCGTGGTGAACGTGCGCTATGGCATGGTGTGCATTTCATCTAGCGAGGTGAGTGATCACTCGTGTCGCCATCCCTGGTGAGTGTGGGTTCTGTGGTGAACCTGTGCTATCACGAGGTACACGTTTTATCTAGCGAGGTGACTGATCACAATCCTTGCCATCCGTGGTGAATGTGCATTATGACATGGTGGGTGTCTCATCTAGCGAAGTGAGTGATCACTCATGTCGCCATCCCTGGTGAGGATGAGTGATCACTCATGTCGCCATCCCTGGTGAGGATGAGTGATCACGATCCTAGCCATCCCTGGTGAACATGTGCTATGACGAGGTGCGTGTTTCATCTAGCGAGGTGAGTGATCACCCGCGTCGCCATCCCTGGTGAGTCTGAGTGATCACCATCCTCGCCATCTGAGGTGAAGCCATGTGATCACCACCATTGCTATTCCTGGTGATCTTGTGCTATAGCGACGTCGTGTTCCATCTAGCGACATGTGTGAGCCACTTCACACAGGTTGACGAGGAGTCACGACAATTTGCTGGGAACCTGGTAACCAGTCCACGCCCGTAGAATGGGGTAATAAAGGTTATAGCTTCATCTCTTCCTCCCTCTGGAGTTGCATGGTTGGGCCTAGGAATGCTTGTATAGCTCTGGAATGTATCTGGTATAATATTACCACAGAAAGCTTATAATGGGGAGACCACTGGAATAGAACATCAAATCGTGCAAAATTCCCCATACAAAACGCATAGACCGGAGACTTGATGTGGCCAGTTTGCTCTAATTCTAGAAGGGCCCTTTGAAATATTCCGTTACAATATCCTATAGCAACAATTGAGAAAATGATTAGCCAAACATCACTCATGGAAGCTTTATCAAATTCGAGATCAAGTGCAAAATGTAGTGATATTTCTGCTTTCACCCTCCCTCCATCTCTGTCTCTGTTTTTTTTTTTTTTTTTTTTTTTTTTTTTTTTTTTACGACAAAACGGAAACGAATACGCAATCAGAGACACAGCATTCTTTATTCAATGATCCTTCCCTCTTTAATTACCAACCTGACCTTAATCATCCAAGGTCATCACTTAACTGGTCCCAGGGGTCAGGGGTGGGGTCATGACCTACTTAGTGGACAGGGGTCACGTGATTTGTGTTTAGGGGCTGGGCTGAGGTGTCTTATGTCGGCGTCGTGTTGCCATGGGCAGCATGGATATTGATACCGGAATGCACGCTAATTAGTGGGACAGGAGCGTGGATCCCTGAGGGATTTCTGAAATTGCATTGACAACTGAGTGGGATTGTGACTATGTGTCTGGTTGTGGTTTGTGAAATAAGAGACGGTCTAAATGGATTACATGTACATAAAGAAGGGATAAAAAGAATAAAAACCAGGATGAGACGATGCATTTATACTGTTTTATCGCATTGATATTTGCTTTATTTCCTTGTTGTTCATTTGGTATACTTATCAGAATATTTGCTTCCATTATTATCATTTATCTCCCTGTACATCTAAGGCACCCCAATCATCCAATTTTGTGAAAATCTGATATTGTTTTATGGATAGTTTGATAAAATGCAAGTTTCTCTCTAATCTTAATGATCAAGGCAATTACTTAAAGTTATAATAAGGAAAGCAAAGAGGGCCATACATGTGGAGAAAGCTTACGAACCAGCATGGCAAACATTTCTGATGTAGAGTCGCAGGTGCTGGCACAGAGTTGCTTGTGATTGATTTAATGAAGAAGGCGTCTTCAATTTAATGACCCAACATCAATTATTCCCTGTGAAGGAAACAATAAACTACCGTATACGTGCTGACTCACCGGGATGCTTCAGCGGCCAGGTAGGGACGATTGATGGCCATTCCCTGGGTGTCCCTTACAAGTCCTAGACACGTGTAGCAACCACCCCCGGCAACCACCTGATGAAGTCTTACAGTGGCCACATACCCCTGAATGCAAATCCATACCCTTTTATTTTCTTTATTCTACATCAGATAGACCAGCTGAAGAAGGCAACCACCCACATCGACGTGTTGTGATCAATTGGTAATTTATGTATTCTACTCCTGAATCCCCTCTTGTTTTACTTAATTCCATCCTGTATTCTCAGTTTAGAGTATAAAGATTGAAGGGCACGTTCTGGAAGGCCGACACAATATATTGAGACCAATATATTAGGCCACTTCATTTTGGATATATCCGTGTTTCTCCGTTTTAATACTTATTTCAATTAGGAGGCATTCTATTTCTAAATTCAACTTTACCTTTAAACCATGCAACTTATCAATGGGATTAGTGTCGTTACTTCAATAAGGATAATGTATTGATGATTGAGCTGAAGTAGGCCTATCCCCACCCCCGCCCCACCTTTTCCTGTCTCATCTCGTCCTGTTCACCTCCTACCCTGGCTTCCTACGTTCCCGAGCGTGCATGGCACGTGAAAAGATGACAGGGAAATGCACACCCACTACCCCTCCCCTCCCCCCCCCCCACCCCATCCTCATCCCTGCTCCACCCAAATCCTTACCCCCCCTCATACTCTCCCCCCGTGGGCAGTGACTCAGCAGTGCTTGGAGAGTGCTAGCTGTAAGGACAATGGGCGGGAAGCGGTGCCAGCGAATTCTCGTCTGCTCGATACAAAATGATATATTTGCACTTATTATCACCCAGATGACTGAGCTGTTTTATTGGAGGGCTTATTGAACACCTCATGGACCACATGGTGAGGATGTTACTTGGAGAAATGTAAAGAACGCAAGGAGATTCATGGATTTACTAGCATCAAAACGATCTAGCCTTCTCTATTTTGGATACAAACGCCGGTATGGGAGCTACACACTGTATTAGTCTGTAAGGGCTTTGCATAAGGCCCTGTCACTGCCCTCATGCCCTCATGGAAAGGCCCTTCTTTAATAGGCATAACAATGCTGCTATACATAGCACACCAAGAGCCTCGGTCTGTTTGTGAGTTTACCACCTGTGATTTAGGCCTGAAATAGCAGGGTTTAGGCGTGTGCTAGGGGAGTGATTAGGCGGGGGCTGGGTCCCCTAGTTGTTGTGATTCATAGTTGGATCTACGCGTAGTGACGCGCGTTATACCGCGCCGTGCCGCGCCAAATGTAAACATGCCCATGCCGTCAGCTGTCAATGAATGCACTCAATACTATCAGCATGTGCTGATATTTCTACACTTTCAATTAAAGAACGGATTTGCTCACTTACAGGATTAGAGCCGCCAAAGTTCCGTGGAAAATACATGTAGGGCCTCCTCATGGAATATTGATCAGGCCTATACATCTAAACTCCCTAGAGGATATCATTGTGCCCCTTTTGAAATAAAGAACATCTGAAAATGTAGCTACTAGTCTTGCAATTAGGATCACAAAAGTCATGGATTGCCCTATGCACTAAAGGAAGACATGTTCTAATGCTAGGAACAGGGCAGAATGATCGCTATCCACCCCATGTGTGCTATGACCATGTATGGGTGTAAGTAGTACAGGATCAGGTAGTTGGCGATTTGAATCAGGCTACTCCCCCTTATCTAGGAGACGGTAATTTGATACAAGTGCAGCGGGTATACATTGTATTCACAGCCAGTTTTAAATTTAAATGGGTTAGTAGCCTGGACTACTATCTACTTAACATAGCTAACGATTTCCACATTATCCAGAAGCTACTGGAAGCAACATTCAATCATGCCATAACCATGTGGCCAGAACACAGTTTTTAAGTCTAAGCAACTACTTCGGAGAGTTGATCATGAGTCAAAGATGTGCCCTAAAAGTTGTGATTCCAAAATGAAGGAGTGATATCATTGCCATGGGTCTACAGATTATCCTGTTTATCTGTCAAATGGAATATGGTACATAATGGTATCTATTACTATCATGTAGTGTTATCATATCAGAGATCTGTGAATGCTGGCACTGTAAGACTACTACCTGATACCCTCCTACAGGTCACGTGACTCAGCCTTATGGCAACAGGACTGTTCCATGCGGATTACTAAGGGGTAGTTGGCAGGTGGGTGAGGGTAGGAGGAAGGGTGTCCTTTTTATCCCATAGCCTGAGGGAATAGGGCACCCCCTTCCCCGCCGCGACCACACATGATTCTGTCTCCCCTTCAGCCATGCACACACATGCACTGACTTGGAAGTTAGCATCTAGAATCATCCTTCCCTACCCCCGCCCTACCCCCACCCCCGCCCAAAACACACACTCCCATCAGTCTCTACCTCGTGAGCAGCTGGAGGGCAAAAAAGTGATGTATAACACTGTTTGAATGAGGAAATAACTATAGGCCTTCCATAAAAAAGGATAACCATGCACAATTACAGCACATGTCCTACATGGTCAGAGAATAAAGGAAAATGCATTAATTTCAGAGAGAACGGGGACACTGCTAAATTGCAAATTGATAATGTAGGAACTGCATACATTTTAGTAATTCCACAAATGTTTAAGTGCATGGAAAAATTTCATATGGATACTTTATTCCACAAGCATTTCCCCTTGTCCAGTGCCCTCTCAAACTTGCAATATCCATAAAGTACCCTCATAAAACTGAAGTTACATCGTCCAACCCTTAGCTATTTGAACTCTGGTTCCCAGCAGGTCACACTCCCACTGCGTCATAATGCACCGTCACACACTTTTTAATTAGTCAGCTTTAATAATTAGTGTCTGCACCCCCTCACCTAGCAACCCCCTCATTCACCCCTCAACCATTGTACTACCCTTTTTACACCCCATGTTTCCATGGTTACCACACCATCCTAGCCTCATTGTCCTCTCTATTCTTTAGATCAGAGAAGTTTGTTGCCATGGCAACGAGGGGAAGCTGATGGTTTCAACCTGATACCCATTAAAATGCAGACACCGTGACCTCAAAGTGGTGTAAGGTCATGCAGGGAAGTGTCAATGTTTGACAGCTGTCAATCATCATAAATTGACACTGTGGAATGACTGCTGTCAATCATGAATAACCATAAAATGACCATGACGATCTACACTGGGGAATAATTGCTGTCAAACATGATCAATTGACTCTATAGAGTGACTGCTGCCAATCATGTTAAATTGGTGCTACATGGAGAGTGACATTTGCCAACCGTGTTGAATTGGAATTGGGAATGATGGATATATACACTGTACCAGTATCAACTTATGTGCAATATAAGGTGACAAACCATATAATACGTTAGGTATGGGTTATCAGTATTATGTTGATGGACAGAAGGAAACCATTGTACATCATGTGAATGATAAGCCTTTTGACTTTAAATATGGATATAATCCCACAATAATTCTATGAGAGCCAATGATAAAAATCAAAGGACAATAATTATAATAATGCCATATATGTATCCCATTGTTCATGCGCAAGGAACTGTTAATGTTAAATGAGGAGGAATTTGATCCAATTATAGGCAGCAAAACAAATATTTTGTATGTAATATAATTATTGACATTAATTTTTACCACATCTGGAAACAGGGCAGCTTAACAGAAAACACTAAACCATTGAACAGAAATTGATACTGTTACCTGGAGAGATTGCTGCCCATATCACAGGTGTATAGAAGAAATAAATACAAAATGAATTTCAGAAAGACTGGAATACCTTCTCTCATACCCCAGTCTAAGAAAAAGAAAAAGGCTGAGCCTAAGAAGAAGCCTAAAAAGGAGAGGCTACCTAGCCGTATTCCACTATGGAGCCCCCAGACAAGGCGTAAAGGGGGACCGCCAGACCCCCGATCCACATTTGAACAAAGAGATATTTTACAATCTAGGATACCCATACATTGGACAACGCAGATCAAGATCGAGGAAAGTAAGTTGTGTATTTTTTTTATTAACCATTACTCTTTATTAATATGTCTCTCGTCTACCAATGTGTCTTAACCACCCTAGTATGTATACATGGCATTCACATTAGACACTTACATTCACTTTAGTGGGCCTGTGGCTTGTCAATGGTTGTCAAGATCCGCTAAAAGAAGCTTTTGTAGTTTCGTCTTCGATTGCTATATAGAGGTACAGGATTTTGCTTCTACTGCATGACAAACTGCTCAGAACTGAACAAAGGTGACTTAGTAGTGGTGGATCCAGGGGGGGGGGGCATGTAGCCCCCAGACCCCCTGAAAATGGGCCTGCTAACTATTGGAAATGTGACCCAGTGCCTTACCGGTCCTGTGGCCCCTAGAACCAATTTTCATGACTGCGCCCCTAGACCACCCCTTCTGGATCCGCCCCTGAGGGGGCATCTCAATGATTATTTGATGATTCCTAGTTAAATGGGCAAGTAAACAATCCCTTAGTAACAATATACATGTCAAAATGTGACCTTATTCCAGAACGTCAGGTACAAAACTGTTTTATGTAGAATTGTCAGGAATGACGTTAACATATTCTACTATATGTAGTTACATAGCTACCTGTTACTCCCTGGCCGTGCACAATCTTCCCCTGTTTCCCTGGCGTCTCGCCAGGGGATGCTGCCAGACGCTGACCCCATCCCACGTGACCTACTCCTCGTGGCGATTCAGTGAATCGATCCCAAATGCTACAGATGTAAAAACAGTGATAGAATTAATGATATCAAGCTTTAAGGAACTCGATAATTGTGAAAACATGGGTCCGGGAACTTGGATTTTGAGCCCTTTTCAGGGCAATCTCAATGTTCGCCTGTAACCCTTGTTAACATTACCCAAAGTCCCCACCCCAAGCAGTGCCATAATTGGTGAACGTTCTGTTATTGATACTCTAATTGTTAGCTGCTAATTATTAAGAATCACAAGTTCTAATATAGACCTATTGTGAAAATGAACATCCAGTCACAAAGATGTCAAGGTCAGTTCAAGGTCAAAATGCCACATGACCTACGTCTATATATTACTCATCATGTCACAAGCACCCCTTCGGGGCATAGAACACTGTTAGTGGTTCACCTTACTGCCACTAGGTAGCGCCATGCTTTGACGTCTGTCCCTTTTATCTATATTAGGGGAAATAGGAATTGTTGTAGTGTCTGAGTGGTAAATGAAGGTGTTGATCTTGAGGGCCGTCAGGTGGGCAATTGATATTCTAGTTATTTTAGATTTTATTCTGATCAAGCACTGTGGTGTATAGCACAGTAATCATGTGCATTGGATTAAGGGTCAACAAAACTATGATTGTACATGTATTTAACAATTGCTAGTAAAAGAGGATCCATTGAACTGAGCAAGCAGTTTATACTTTTTCATGGTTTGTTTCCCTCCTACTCCCTGTACAATCAACGTAATGCTAATCATACAAACAGGCCAAGGTAGTCCAGAAACGGCTAAGTGTGGCACGTTAACTTTAATTTTAAAGTTCCCCTTTTTTATGCTTCACAGTGTCCACTATTAAAAATCGACATGATGGCATGGCCATTTCTTAAAATCGACATGAGCCCCAGTGACATTATGCAAAAATATAGTGATATGGGAGATGATAGGCCCTTAGAGGTGACAGGGGACATGGGGATTAAGTGACGTGACATGAGCATTTCTTCAAATCAAAATGTAACATGGGGACCCCCATCCAGGGTCCCACTGGTGCGTGGAGGCAGCATGCGGCCTTTAAAAGGTTAACAGACATAATGAGAACACAGACTCCCACACAGACTGTAGGTATGGACTATGTATACAGGTTACACCTATAATCACACCCACTACCAGGGGACATGTGGGAAGGGCAGGGTGTGCAGTATAGGACAGGAGTGGACAGGTAAACACAGATTAAGGCACTGGTGAGTGGCTAATGAGGCAAACAATGCACTGGAACAGGAGCAAATTAAGGAGAGAGTGGGGAAGCAAAAGCTACAAGGGAGAAAATGGGGAGCGGGGAAAGAGGAGAAAAGGTAAGAAGAGGTTCGAGGAGGGTGACAGGACCTGTGAGAGAAAAGTACCCAAGGCTGGTGGAGAGGGAGAGACAGAGAGATGAAGGGAGAGAGTGCAGGATAGTGCAGAGACAGAGACAGAGAGAACAGAGAAAGAAAGTGCAGAGAGAGAGAGAGAGAGAGAGAGAGAGAGAGAGAGCAGAGAGGGAGAGCAGAGAGAGGAAGAGAGGAGAGAATGAGAGTAAAACAAGCGCCATAAGTTATAGTGAATCTTTGAAAACAAACTATTAAAATGAGACAGAAATGCTTTTCGATTGAATATTCAGCCCACTCTCCCCATAGAAATACAGGAGAAGGGAATGGCCTTATTATATGATTATGTAGATATATATGACAGGATCTGCGAAAATGGGGCTTAAAGCAGGGGCCTCTAAAACCCCTTCTCCCAGTACATGTCTTATTATGTATATTGCAGTAATTAATATCACATTGAGATAGTTAAAGTGACACTCAGGAGGCGGAAATGTGAAAGGAAGGCTTTCTAGTATGGGTTTTGTTTGCTTGGCCTCGTTTCCTCTTACCATCTTTGTTTCAGTAGGCTGAATAGAATTCTGGGATTGATTAGTCGAGGAGGGTCTCTGCTCTCAGACCAACGTGGATATATTTACCTATATACCCCATCCAAATAGCATTCCTCCCCGCTTGTACAACCACCATCTGTGTAAAGAACCACTATCTGTGATTGGAGGCTGACCACTCAACCGCTATGTGTGTAAAAATAACGCTATCTGTATCAAATGCAGTGTCTCAAACAGCTGATACCAGTATCAAAGACACATTAGATTCCTCCTAACTTAAAGTGTATCAACATTGCTTGTGTGACTTAACATGATGATGGAAAAGTTTCTACAGATAATGTTCATTCACACAGATAGTGGTTGGATGGTCAGCCTCTGTGTGTATATGAACTTGAGATAGACCTAGTGGTCGTTTACACAGATACTAGTTATACACCCGTCCAGCCCCTGCACCTCCTTGCTTTGACTATACAGGCCAGACTTTGGACATGTCTGTTCACTGTTACAGAATGTGTAGGCCTACAGTTAATTCTGCATGCATCTTACTTCTCCAGAGGCAGGGCAGACACTGTCTTAGGGAGACGGTTTAAACATTTCCCATCACTTTGTTATTGGTGCATATGCAAAGTAATGAAGGTATCAGAATTCAGTGGAGTCCAGTTACGGACCAGGTTTGGTCTATGCTGACCATGTGTACATACATGTACATGTTTACACAACAATCACTCTCCAACCACAGGCTACAACAATCCTCCAGGGGCCTGATCAAACACACTCTCCTAGCAGATGATCCAACTCATACATAAAGTGAATACCATAATTACAACAGGTGAACGGTGATTGGAGATAAATGTTTGTGCGTTTATGTATATATATGGGGTATGTAGATTCTGCTGGGAGAGTGAAGCGGCGTCTCTGATGAATGCCCGGAGGTAGCTGGTTACTGAAGTCACTCACTGGTCAGTAAACTACCGACCAGGAACCAGCGTAGAGGAACGTGATCCTGAACGAGATCTGCGTCAAAGATAGATATCTATACGGCACATGGCTATTGTATCATTGACCAATGGGAAGCATCCCTGGCATTTACTGCGGAGACGGGGGCTGAAGGTGTTAGTCATAGTGTAGTCGGGGTCTAATGGCGGCCTCCATGGCCTAATGTGCTAATGCCCTATATGCAATTCGTGTCAAAACTCACGACGAGACTATCATGTGACTATACGTGCAGGATGCAAAATATTCAATCCATCTCGATGTCATTCACTTTCACATGTTTTTTTCTGGACATACTTTCTGTTGCCGTGAACCCCGGATCATATACTCATGAATTGAATAGATAAGGTTGCCATGGCAACAATGAAAGACTCCCAGGACGCGGGTACCAGTAGGAGCTGACGTGACGTACGGTCTTGTCAAGTGGAACACAATATATAGACATCTTGCATGGATGGGCCTATAATATATCCAGATATTTTCATGATTTTCATTCTTCAGTGGTTTCTCTTCTTATCAATGGAACCATGCCAGCAACAAATTGATATATAATTGGAGATACCATATCAGCAGATGGTAGGCTGTATCATATTGGAGCTGTAAAGAGCATCACTGTTGAGTACCCACATGATCCAGCCTCCTGGTGGGGCTACCTGTTGCAGTCAGCCTCCTTAAACAGAAGTAGGCTACTGTAGGCCACTGAGGTTGTGTAAACTTTAATTTGTATGAAACAAAAACAGACAACTGTTCTACATGTAGTAACCACAAATATATTGGACTGGGAATGTCCATACCTCTACATCCTTCACTGTGCTGTAAAAAATGCTATCAAAATAACAGTGAACTCCTTGTCGCAAAATTGCCAGAGATTCGTCGTTATTTTCACGGTGATTCCTTGCGCCTTTGTGCTGCCATCTGGGGCTTCATTGTGGAAACTGCACGGCTTTACTGCAATAAGATTACAGTAGTTCACTGTTCAGATTTATGAGGATTCCTGGTAGATTCAACATTTATTTCTTAGAGTATGTCCAGCTTCCCTATAATAGAGACACAGGACTGTGCTAGGAGTTTTCGGGACACAGCTCAGCCATTATAATGTATGTGGAGGCACGTACCGTGTCTGGCACAGTGCCTACCGACTAAAGTGGACATGGGCACAACCCATAACTTATCCCACTCACTCAGGTGTCATTGTGACGTGATATTAGCGTGACGTGACGTCATGACGTTCTAGGTGTATACCACGTGCTACAGGTGTGTAGAGAACGCCAAGTAAGATGTACGTCGTGGTCACAGGTGAGTGGATATGAGTACAATTGTGAGTGAGTGAGTGAGTGAGTAATAGATGTTTAACGCCATTTCGACAGCTAAGGTCATATTCATGGCGAGAACGACATTACACAATTTCACAGAGGAATGTGTCAGTGCCCGTGCATATGTGCACCACACACATCTGAGGGGATAGGAAAGAAGAGATATAGACCCTTTTAAGTGGGCTAGGGAAGCCCGTACAATTGTGACCTAAACTGGGAAAAGGGGTCTGAAATAAGGTCCCTTTTCGCAGATCCTGTCAAGCCTTTTATGTGACGTCATGGATGTGGTGTTGAAATTGACACCAGAAAACACCCTCTGAGTCTGACATTCTTTCTCAGCAATACGTGGATCAACCTGGAATGTTCTCATTCTTTTGAAATTACCTCAGCAATAGAGTCTTTCATTAATCTTTACATACATGTCAATTGTGACGTGTGACATGATATAATTTTTGTGTTTTGTAAACAGAATTACATTTCTTTTTTTTTGCTGATATATGGCCTTTGAATGGCATTTTTATATTTAGCACGAGTAAAGTAAATTTTGTGACAAGCCAGTATCTAGCTCGTGTACACTCTAAGAAAACAAAGGATCTCTCATCCCAAAGTTGCCAGAGATCCTCGTTATTTTCACATCATTTTCACAGTGATTCCTTGTACCACCACACTGCCACCTGGAGAGTATACATTGGCTCCCTGTTGTGTCATTACGGTGGTTCATTGTTCAGTTTTTTACAAGGACCCCTTGTAGATTCAACAGTTATTTCTTACAGTGAAGTTAATTAACTCTTTAACCACCAAAATCGATTTGACGCCACCAAGCTCTAATTATAAGGAGTCAGTGGGTCATTTCTGTGTCGGGTCACCATGATGCATTTATGCATCGGATTAATGGACACAGGCCTCATGCATACTGCGACCCTTAAAGGTTAAAAATCAAGTCCACACAATCATCAGCCAGTTCTTGTCATAGAGTAATGAGCTTATATTCACAGGGGCGTAGGAAAAGGGGGGGGCAGGGCCCCCCCAATCACAGAGGAGATGGGGCCTGAATATGTCTGGGCCCCCCAAAAATGTGTCAAGCCCCACTATAAAATGTACAAGATTCCCATGGCTCACCACTCAAATTGGACAAATATGTAATTAAGATAGGGAAAATGGCAGCGTTGTGTAAAGATAAGCCATCAGGAATAACCTTTTATATAAATCTCATACAGCAATGCATCAACACCAGCATGCTCAAACCGATAATTCATGGTGGCTGGGTGGGGCCCCCCTGCCCCACCCCCCAATGAAGGTTTGCTTCCTACGCCTCTGATTCACATTGACCCTATATATATATATATATATATATATATATATATATATATATATATATATATATATATATATATATATATATATATATATATATCATAGCGGTATTGCACACCCAGAGGTTATTTACATTGTATTGTCAGGATCAATGGTTGGTGTGGACACATCACTAATTTATTCCAAATGTACATAGTAGCAGTAGGCCTAGAACAATGATATCTGGTGATTAACGCATGGTGTACAGGGATTTATAGATATGATATATATCATACACTGGTCCACCCGAAACAGTATACAGGTATAGACGCTGCCCACAGTATGAATTGTCTCTCAATCAGTGACAAGAAAACTATGACTATAATTGTGATTGAGTAGTGAATGGTTGCATGGTTATTATCAAATAATGTTGTTGGAAGCCGTTTTGTTGGCATTAATCGTTAACCCGTTGAGCGTACTAACGATGGGATGCTACAATTGTCTTCACGAATTCATGGGTAATTGATCAGCGGTGTGTAAGTGCATCGTGCAAAATATGAACCCTGGCATGATACCTTAATCATTATATGTAGTCCTCTGACCAGCCAGAGCTGCCCCATTGATGTACCATGCAGTTGTACCAAGGCCCTTTGGCATTACAGTTTACAATTTTACATCTCCCTGATTTGAAATAGTAAGTTAGAGAAAGCCGTAGGTAAAAAGTGACTCAGAGGATTTTAGAAGTGACGCTAGTGACACAGGTGTTTTAAAAATCTACATAATACTAGAGACAGCGATAAAAGTTCACACTTAGTTCTTATCTGACTAAGAAGCAAGGGAGGTTCAAACTGCAGTGCTCAGGTAGTTCTTGGCATGGTTGCAGAACATCCATACATCATAACAGCAAAAAGGTACGGTGCATTTTTGCATAATTCTGTCCTTAAAAAGGGTGTATTTTAATTGGACATCGTCCTATCGACTGTGTGATGGGAGAAATCACCAGACTTTAACATCACAGTGCACATCAGAGGGCGTGACAGTATACAGAACAGGATAGAGTAGGGCAGTTTGACATGGATTCCTTCCTCATGACACAGTCACCACAAGTGTAGCCACAGGTTTTGTTTTCTATTTCAACTGTCAGTAGTGTGTAATACTATTTATTAGTGCCCGATGAAATTGACCCACATTCTTTGAATTGTCATTTGGTTATAGTTGTGTTCACATGTTGTACCTGAATTATGTGGGTGATGTGAGCAATGTGGTATTGAGGGAATGTTTTCACTAGCAACCCGATGTAGTAAGAGCTGATTTCACAAAGCATTGATATGACCATGGAATACATCTACCTTATAAAATACAAGATTCTACCTTTGCTTTTCAACCTGTATCCGTCACTTTTCTTTCTGCCTCTCAGTCGCTCCCACGCGATCTATCTGTCTGTCTCTGTCTCACTATGTTTGGCCGTCCCTCTGTCGGTATGTCTATGTCTATATGTCTGTCGCACCCCTCTCTCTGTATCTCTTCTCTCTCTCTCTCTCTCTCTCTCTCTCTCTCTCTCTCTCTCTCTCTCTCTCTCTGTGTCTCTCGCTCTTTGCCTCTCTGTCTCTGTCCCTCTGTCATGCGCAGACCCACACTGACGATATAGAACTGTTCCTTTCTGGCTTTCTCTGACTCAATGGTAAAATAGGCCTACACATAGGCTGAAACAACATAGAATACTAGGCTGCTTATTGAATATGTTGGGTGTAATGGTATAGGCAAGACACTCTGGTTTGGTCATTTTGTATAACAGTAGGCGGCACCACTGTCTATGGTTTCCCCGGTTAAGTCTTTCGAGGAGAAGCGCTAATGCGGTGCCATTTTCGCTTGTAAAATATGAGCAGTAAACTTTCGCATATTCACCACCGGAACCAGGGACACACTTCCGATCATACCGTTTCTCCCCGAAAGGGTTCACGGGTTTCCCCCATAGACAGTGGTGCCGCCTGTACTGCAAAGATGACAGTGGATATCCACCCCTGATCTTTGCAGTACAGGTGGCACCACTGTCTGTTGGGGAAACCATAGACAGCAGGGGCGTAGGAGAAGGGGGGCCAGGGGGGCTGGGTCCCCCCAATCATAAAGGAGGGGGGCATTATTATGTCTTACCAAGAAGTCACAATGAAATGTAAAAGCAGCTAAAACTTCCCATCCCAAATTAGATGTTATGTTAAAGGGATAGGGAAAATGGAGCCCTGAGCTTCAAATCAGATCTAAGATTCACCAAAAATACATTTCTATTAAAATAAAATATGGGTATGGGGTATGTATAGGCATCATCATGATCGAGCTGATAATTCAAGGTGTTCAAATTGGGTCCCCACTGGGGCCCCCCATTGAAGATTTGCTTCCTACGCCTCTGGACAGTGGTGCCGCCTACTGTGATACAAAATGACCAAGACCAGAGTGTCTTGCCTTTATATATAATATACATAACCATATACTAGCAGCCTAAAATTCTGTGTTGTTTCGGCCTGTGGGCCTACAGGTAATTAACAGTATTCTGCAGCAGTACCTCACAAGCATTACGTTGATGAATCAAATGGTCTAAGAGTTAGCACCACATCCCAATACATAGTGGTACGAACCTAATTGGTAAAAAGGGAAGGAGACATACGCCTGGCACTTTATCTCACAAAAGCACTTTCTGTAATAATATTTGAACAATGGTAGTGTGTTGGCACACTTAGTCCATTAGAGTATACCAGCTGTGTGATTAGCAAAGTGTACCTACTCTAACAACCTTCACTACCTACATAAATAACTGTACCTTACTTTGGTAAACACTCCATTGTGAAAATCCCCTCTCATTTCTATACTGTTAATCCCCCCTAAGCCAATTGGCCTTGAGAATCAGGAGCTATCGGGTCCAATTCGTATATTATAGCTTTGCGTGCAAGACCAATCAGGTAGCACGTCCTGAAAAGATAATTCATCTTTTTGAAGAAGGAGTTCCATTTCTAATTCCCTCAGAGCCACTTGAGTTATTAAATAATTGATACGTTCATTGATATATACATTATAGCTAAGATGGGCCTTTGTTATGAACGTTTGAAAGGTGAAGAGAAGGTCTAGAATATATGGAGGTTTTCTTCCTACAATGTCCAAGAGCACCCCCATCTTGTAACATTTGAAGGAAAGTTACCAGCACTGCAGCAGGCATCACTTCCTTTGATGTCAGCTGCAGTTGGGTTCATGATAGGGCCACCTTTATATTACGTCTATTACCCCGTAGAAGTAGACCAACTGCACAAAGTATATTAACAGATTTGAAATTGGCCTCAGTGACAGGTACTTTTTTTCACCTTCTTTTTTGCAGGGGAGGTGTTCTGGTACACCATTGATACACTGTAATTTAAACTTCTATCTAAAATTACATCTACAGGTCTATGTGTTGATCCCCATGCATTGCCATCACATGGCAGTGATCAGTGTGTATAGTTTTCACCCCTTACAACAGGGTGCAGCATATATAGACCCCTGCATTCCCAGCTAGAATTCAACATGACAGTCATAGCATCGCGATGTCGCCCTCCAAGTTTCCTTTTCAGGATCATTTCATACTTGAGAAATGGCCCAGCTACGATTCAATTATAATTTTTGATGAACTAATTTAATGCTTATTAGTTGATTATGAATTCTTTTAGGGTAATGGGTCAGGTGTACAGATCTAGGGGGCAAGCATGATATGGGTCTCATCTCTGAAGTCTGATTTAGACCGGTCAGCATTGAGATTTATTACTACATATACATGCCCCTTCTCAGAAATCTTTTCAGTGATGCATAAGGGGTTGTCGGCGGGAGGAGGGGGGGTCTCCTTAGATCCACTAGGCCTACTGCTTTCATATGTCACTTACATCACTCCCTTCTTATTTTGTCCTATTCACTAGGCCCCGATACCTCTCTTGGTTGTAAGAGTTAAGATCCTTTGAAAGTCAGGGGTTCAGACCCATTTATGTATCAAAAATGGCTGCCTTCTTTAATGAGGCAGGTGGGCGTCCCCGAGTTCCTCGGCTTTCCACTAGAGGGCATTCTACATGTCCACCTGGCGGAGGCTGTGCCAACTAACATGTCCGGGGGCTGATATCATGAGATGGAGATGAGGAGGAAAGGACAGGAATGTGTAAGCCTTAACCCTTATACGGCTACATAGCGCTTTCACATGCACCACCGTGCTTTGCACTTAACTCACCACTGATGCATTGATGCATCATGCTTTGATGCATTGATGCATCATGCTTGCCCTGTGGATTGGATACACGTCTGAATGGTGTCATGATGCCCCAATGCAGTCTTGTTCAGTACAATATAGAGCAGATTGTCTTGGTGTATCATGATGGCAAAGTAACATGGACCTGGAAGTAGCATGCAGTGCCTAGAGGATTAACTCTTTGATGTTTGAGGGACATATGCAGCAGTATAGTGACTGTCCTAGTCCACATAATTTAGGGAGTGGTCATTATTTATCAACGGGGGGGGGATGGTGGGTTTGAGGGGGGGCGTAAAATTTTCAGACCCCTCCCGAGGTGGTGCTAAAAGAATTCACCGTCTTTTTAGCAAAAGAAGCCTGCGCACTACTATAGATCAAAGAGGGGCGCGAAAACTCTCTGCGCCTCTGGTGTGGGCCGGGGTGGCGCAAAAAATTTTGACTGACGTCAAAGGGGGGACGTAAAAAATTTTCGTGCGTCCACGCGAAAACCCACCACCCCCCTGTTGATAAATAATGACCACTCCCTTACAGTCATTCTGACTCCTCCTATTCTGTAATGGTGTAGTGGCCAATTATCTAGTAATTAAGGACAAATTATTGTCAATATAAAAGAACTGTTGACTGTAGCTGTATAGTTTATCACTTTGGTAAGCATGCTATCAACTATTGTCACACTTTTTCATTATTTGTAAATATTGGGATTCAAGTGTTTAGCTGAAGACATGTCCCCTAAATCGACATGAGCCCTTTTGGGCCTATACATGGGATATGGACATTGTCTTTCAAAAAATTGACAGGAGGGCAAGGTGGACATGAAGATACAGACCTTTTTAAATTCAACATTTAATTTGTACATGACCATTCTGTAATGATTGACATGGGACATGACCATTTTCTTAAATCGACATGGGGACATGGACCTTTCTTGAATTCGACATTGGGACATTCATTCATGACCGTTTGTCAAGATTGACATGAGACATGGGGATCCCCATAATCATGATATACGGTTAGGGAAATGCTCTTGCCTCCTTTTTTTTATAATTATACTGCATTTCTTGACTTACATTGCTTTAAATGGATTCATGTCCTGTCCTTATTATAAGCCTCTTTGTTAAATTTGATTTTCCTTTTTCTCAAAATGTATATCAGACATACCTACATGCCAAATACAAATATAATATTTAGGTTGGTGTATGATATAATATGTGTGGGAACAAATGTCGCTTACCTAGTTACAGGCTTTCATCTACAGACTCATCCTCATATTTATTTCTGCTGAGATAAGTCTAAATCAAGTCGGCTTAGGCTGGCTTTTCTCTGAATAACAGACAGATAACTCCTCGACTACAGCTCCATTAGGACAATAGCAGTGGCAGGGCAGCTGCACTGAGGACCCGAGTCATCAGGATGACAATACTGACAGTACAGAGTCGTCATGTTGATGACTCAGGTCATCACGATGACGACCTTAAGTTGTCATTTTGACTACCTAAAGCTGTAGTTTTAGGTATCGTCAACTTGAGGACCTAAAGTGGTCACCGCTGACTAGTTTCAGATCTTCCATGTTTTCAGTGTGGTTCTTATGTTGGTCCAATGACTCTTATTCTTGGGATAGGCCTTCCTTATAAATATCTTTTGGGAATAATTGAACAACTGGTCACAAATCATAGAAAGTGTGCATATGAGGCCTTACATGTCATTCGCCCAGACATGTGCCCAGAAAAAGAATTCTTATAAGTATGCTTCTTATACAATAGCAAGGACACATCTGACATAAATGATAATGTGATTTTCGTAATCTACAGGTCAAAATAGTCTGGACCTGAGATTTTCATGGAGGTATG
Organism: Acholoe squamosa; assembly: GCA_949317995.1. NCBI lineage: Eukaryota > Metazoa > Annelida > Polychaeta > Phyllodocida > Polynoidae > Acholoe > Acholoe squamosa. The sequence goes on from OX439051.1 coordinate 36,128,720, forward strand.
AAGGTTGTTTCTGTAGGAAATTAAGCCCTCAACATGGCTTGTAACTCAAATGTCATTCTCCCAGACACAATTTCGCCCAGACAATTTTGGACATTTTGGGCACATTTCCCCCCCCCCCCCCATGGAGCCCAAAATATGCATATGGCACCATCAAAACCCATATGTAACATGAAGATCTCATCCAGCCTGACACTTTGAGCCAAAGAAATAGAGGGGGAAACTAAAATTCGAAGAGTAGGGGCTGGAATACCTCCAAATTCGTCATATGCAAACCTTCTATGATTTTCGACCAACTTATGGTACTCGGGGGACAAAATGGCCACATACACTTTGGTTTTACGACAGTCCTATACCCGACCATATGTAATCTCAGTCAGTAGCTATGGATGAGTGTACAGGGGATTGGGATTGTGAAGAAGGTATAGGAGGGGATAGATTATGGGGTAACACTAGATCTTATCTCCATCGCCCTATCTATATAACACTAGGTAATTGTATGGTGAGGTTAGTGTTCATCCACGGTACAGACAGCTACCTATGTTTGATTACTATGCTTAGATTTTATTCTTCTCTCAGAGTTAGATAACCCCATCATTGTGGCTCATGAGCTCATTGTATACAAACATTTCATTTCACGTCATTCATTGACCCAGGGTTAACTCAGGTCACCGATAATGTCAAGGTGGAAGGATTCAGTAGGCATCACAACACTCAAATCCATATGAATATGGTAAATCAAAATAAGGTTGACAAAATCTACCTTTTTTCCCACAAAACACACTCCTGGCGACTGCCTTTATCATGGCCATCCCAGAGAAACAGAAAGAGCAGGAGAGTTTAAAGAGAAAGAGGGGAGAGGGTGAGTATTTACTTCCCTATCATATATAGCAGATTATGCTGTGCAAAGGATAGGAGTAGGTGAGGAAAGGGTAAGGAAGCTTAAACTAAATGGGGTAAGTGAAAGGCAGGGGGAGGTGATATCCCCAGACCCTTTAGCCCGTAACCTCACACATCTAAATAGCAACATCCATACAAACTTGTCCAACCATGGCCACTGTAATCCCTGACATTATCTCTACCTGCAGGGCCAACTAACAATATTATTAGGCACGATAGTACACTTACCATTTTACCCTTCAAATCCTCATCAACTCCCATTTAACCCTTTAGACCATTTAACCCTTTATACCCTGTACATGTCCTGTCGACACTAAGGACTTGAATTAAAAGGAATTTTCGAGTTGCTTTTTTCTGGGTGGACATGGGTTTAAGTGGTCCTCTTTCCTCTCGAAATATTTAGAATTTCCCAGCGACCAGTCTAAAAAAAAAATATATATATATATATATATATATATATATATATATATATATATATATATATACAATAAAATGCTTCAAGTGACCTGATGATATTGGCATTTTTAAAAAGTGTGTAAGGTGCCTGCAGTTTAATAACAGAATGCCAAAAATGTAGGGTAAATGCACCCATTTCGGATGCTCCTGACCATGCTAGAGGTAAACACATTTAGTCATTGAATCTAGTGTGTCCAAAGGTTTTGAATTGTAAGTTGTGCTGCACCAATCCAAACATGGTATATTAGCACTAACATTCCTGAAGAAAGTGTGATTATTCTATCTAGTGCCTATGAATAAATGAAATGTAAATATCATGATTCCATATGGTCAAATTGCACCTAATGTCGGACAGTCCTTGCCGGGAATGACCCTAGAGACAGACACTTTGTTATATGATTCTTATAATTGATAATTTATATGACATATCCTGTAAAGACATATACCTAGAAGCTGCAAGGTACGATATTGATACTAGATGTTTATTTTTTCATACCTCTAATAGGACATTATCCAGACTCAAATTAACATGACTTCCACAGGGCAGATGGGGGACTGACAGAGCATAGGTGTTAGATCTTAGGCCAAAAAAGGAAATGGTAAATATTGGTGGCTGGGAGCATGAGCAGAGTATAAAGGAATAATATGTGAACAAAATATTCACAGTAAAATCACATAAACCATTACATAATTGTGTTAGGGAGAGGGTGCAATTGGTGTCCGAATTTAGGTGTAATTTGATGATGATATGAGAATGATCCCCAAAATATAGCATACACAATTTATCCTGTTTTGTTAAGTTAAATAATTAACACAAATCTATATTTTGCCATTGGGATACTTGACAATCCTATAGACATGTAGGTTAAGGCACAACAGACCGGAAAATCAAACCAGATTTCCCATTCACTCACACTTCTGCATGATCAGAATATAGCAAGAACACATCAGGTTTGCACAGTTATAAAGCCATGTATGAAGACACTTATGTCTGTTATATTGTATGTGTTATAGAGAATAATAGTTCAATTTTCACATCTAGTTGAGGTGATAGGCAAGATTTTTATATTGATTATGCAATTCAGCCCCTACCCTAAGCTCTGGCACTACAGTGGTGTATCATACCGCCTATGGACATGAAGCCTTGAGGCATCATGCCAGCCGTAAAGGGCGTAAGTGCACTTCCCATTTACCTATCAAACCCCCATCTAGTAAACTCCCTTCTGAAGCTCATGCTGTTTTCTATGGAGACGTCCCACGGAGCAATCATGGCTATATTTAACGCATTATGCGAAACCTTCATTCAATCACAAGCTTACCCTCCTTGTAGTTTGCTGGACACTGGGGTTGAGCACTAAGGGCTATACTTGGCCATATTTGTGTATAAAACAACTTGGGATTGTCATGATGCAAAGTCAAAGAACATGATAACAAGAGTATGCAAGGTTGAATATGCCAAGATACAAAATACAAATAAGTTGTAGCATCATTGCCTGTACATGGTCACTCCCATTTGCTATGGCTCCGTGTTTCCCCGGACCAGCAGAGGAAGGGATTGCTAAGGGGGACAAGATGGTGACCTCCAGAGGGAAATTAGATATTTCACTATAGAAGTTGGCATGACAATGAACAAAGAGCTGTGGTGGTGAAAGTATTATGTTGTTCGCTGTTTCCAATACATGTTGCTTGGTGAATGTCTTCATAGATAATAGAATGGTACCCCCCAGCACCAACAAGTGAAGTATGGGGTGCCACATGTGTGTGAATGTGTTGGATATAATGATAGATATAGGGATTCAATATTTCAATTCAAGAAAAGCTATCTAAGGGCCGATCCATAAAGTATGTCCCACCGGAAGGGATGGGGTTGTCCGTTGCTCTTGGCAGGACTGATTCATAAATTATTTCATCCCTTTTAGGCCTTTCTGGCACCCCACCCACGCCCCTTTCTCACGCTTTTACTAAAGAAGTGTATAGGAGTCATTGAAATCCCCCAACCCCCTCCGAAGTGACATAATCTATGGATCTTCCCTTATACATTCGCATAGTAAACGTGTGACGAAGGGGCGGGGGTGGGGGAAGTCCAAAAAGACATAGAAAGCATGCATCAGCCTGAGGATATTCGGGACTCCTCAACTATACCATTTCATGGGAGTCAAATTTTGGCATTGCTCCAACGCCATGTAATAGTGATGGGGTTATTATGTTTTGGCCTTTTAGTAAATTGAAGTGATACTTTTGTGTCCGATATTGTATGGGAGGCTTCTTAAGTGGTGTATACACGGTGCATATTTGAGCAGACTAGACCACACAAAACATCAGCAGACAAATGTCTGCTTGTGTTGTGGCTAGTATGGAGGAGTCTGCAGGACCTGATACATGACACATTTTACAGACTTGTCTGCTGAAGTCTTAAGTAAAATCCTGGTGGAGATTTGCAAAACTACAGTAAATGTGTCATGAGTCACATGATAGCTACTTATCACATGACTCAAAGGGCTGCCCTTATATATTGGTCAATTTACTGCAGACTAGTCAGAACAAGTCTGCTGCCCCTGATACACGGCACATTTTGAGCAGACAAGACCAGGTTTGAGCAGACAGCAGACAAAATTTTTCAAACATGTTTGATATCTGCAGACAAGTGGAGACAACTGCAGACATTTGTCTTGACCCTGTATACACAGCACATTTTGAGCAGACAAAACAACTGCAGACATGTGTGCAGTAGTCTTGTCTCCTCTAGCCTGCTGAAAAACACGCCGTGTATACACCACTTTACGCACATAAGGAAAACATTATTAATTTCTGACACTTAGAACCCCATAGAGTGGTGTGTAGGGTTGAAGGTATTATAGTGAGGGGGGAGGGGCGGGAGGGGAGGAGGAGGGTGGTGAGCTCTGTCACTGTGACGGTGTACAGAGGGGGGCAAGCCGTCAGCAAGGATCCACCCTCACGGCCTCCCTGTCTGTCAGAAGTAGAATAAGGAGACATATAATCACCATCCTTCCCTCCTCTCTGAAACCACCCAGAGACTCTGACATGCAATGAGGAGAAGGAAACCAGCCCTCCCAAATCCTTAGCCCTCCTCCAGGACCAACATAAGGGGCGGGAGCAAGGAGGAGGATGATGAGTTACTATGGGAAACTGTAACTCACAAGTGCATGGAGCCTGTGGAGAGTACTTTTTACCTAGTTTGACAGCCACTCATATATAGGGTTTGAGGGAGAAAGGAGCATCTACTACTAACAACACTGAGGATACTGTACAATGCTCGGCCTATAGTGTGAGATGGGCCAGGCTTTATGTGTATTTTAAGGCCCATGATTTGCAGTTGGATCTTTGCAGTACCTACGGAGGAATACCTTAATCATACAGGATATTTAACACAATTGTTTCGTCCATCATCCTTGATTTTTTACTCATCGATATCACAATCAATCGTCACATCCTGCCTAGTCTGGGGGTGTTTCACTCATGCTCAAAAGCTTTGGATCAGTTCATCCATCGTAAGAGCTTTTGGGGCAATTGTCAACCAGAAGTGAGTCCAACAACAGCTAGATTCACCTTAAACTTCACCCATTAAGTGGGCGGGATCAATTAGCTATCTGCAGAAAAAAAGAATAATGACTATTGGCTGGATTTACTCTAGTGACAATGGTTCTACATATTCTGAAACCACACAGGATTGAATGGATAGAAATATAGATATTACATAATTATATATATGCATGTATACATTTATAGATTCTACCCTAGGCAAAGAGAAGTGTGTTTCAGGTTATATATACGGCCTGACCCAAGAAGCTGTCTTTTTTATTATCAAATTTTAATCTAAATATACGTTTAATTTTGAGATGAATTTTGTAATTATGAGTGGTGCCAATTTTTAGACCATGTGGCATGAAGCACACTTTCCCTTGCCCTATATTCACTTAATACATGTATACAAGCCTGTATATAATATCAAACTTATAGTCTGTATTCTGTGCAGATTGTGAGGGGGTGGAGTATAAATACCTATATTCCATACACAGAGCACAGATAGGTACAGACAGAGCAAACACTCAGCTAACTCAGGACAGCCGTGTTTACTCATCTCACTGTCAACTCAACCATGACACCAGTCTCTGTATAGGTATACCCCATTGTGACAGTAGCATCAGAAGGGACAGAAATACATATTACAGGCCGTGACAGCATGGATATTCCCTATTATGCACTGTCTTGTGTGACAGTATCTACCAATATCCACAGAGGCATTTGACAGTGATATTAAATTACCAATGTCAACCGTTGGTTCTATGGCAGTATGACAAGCTCGTAGGCCATATATCACCAAGGCCATAAATCACAAGCAAAAAGCTACATGTGTCTAATAACATGGATCAGACAGGACCATTAATCTCAGGGGTATCAACCAGGGATCCAAACCCACAACAAGTGCAATAAGGTCATGGATACTTCAGCTGCCAAGGTCCTGTACCAAGGATATTCCTCCTGCAAAGAGAGGGCAGGCCAAATGAAAGGATAGCAGCTGAAAGCTATGGAGGCCTGTGGACAGAGGTTAATAATACAAAATGATAATACTGAGCAGAATATTCAGGATAACTCGCGATAACCATTGACACTGGAGCCAACTAAACTACTAAAGAAATGAGGGATTTCATGGCCAGAACAATTCCCGGTCTATAACACTAATAAAGACCATTTCGATATGATCAATGCAATTTATTGACTGAAAGGGTTTAGAAAATACACTCAGGATGGAGAAACGGTGAGGATTATGCCCCGATAAACCACCCTAGTCTCCCACACTCTAGGCTATTCTGTGGCTGAAACCCTAATGGGCAGGCAAAGAGAAAGGGTCATCCATAGACCCATTCATGGATGTTCCTTTCTGTTTGCCAGGTCACTGTCAGGAGGCTTGTCAGTGGCCCTTCCCTGAGACATGGGGAGGGAGCTGTCCACTGACCCGTACAATTAGGGTGTGGGAGTTACTATGGGTACAATGCCTCCAAAAGTTGCTATGGTAACTGAACCCACGCACCGACTCACTGACTTCCGGTCTAGTATAGCTTACCCACAATGCACTAGCTCACTGCCAGCACTGACGTCACAAACAGCTAACAATCATTACTAAAGCCACCTTGATTCAATGTTTTGCCCTCATAATATTATATGTTAAAGGGAAAGTCTACATGTATACACACTTAGGGCATTACTCTATAGGCCTGTTTAAGAAATGGGGTCTCAAATAAATGCCGGTCGTGAAAAATGCAGTACTGGAACAGCACTTAAATAAATGCCAGTCTCAAATAAGGGCGGGGGGGGCAAAGGGGTACCAAAATCTATTAACACTGGGGTTCCCAAACAAGCCACATTTAGAAAGCAATTAACAAGCTATTGATGCACAGGTGCTCATATACATTTGCATAAAAATCAATTGCCCCTGAGACTATATTATGAGATCACATTAGACAAAGATGAGATGTTCCTTTATTCTAGGCAGTGGAATCATAGTGGCCGGCTTAACGCCCAGGCTCTTATCAATTTCAGCACCACTGTGCCCCTGGCGTTTATTCGAGACGGGCACTTATTTGAGACCCCAACACTCAAACAGGCTATTACGGTTCCGGGATTAAGGTATAATGCTTATTCGACACATGGCACCTGAATGAGGCAGAACCATAGCCTACAGCCACATAGCAACATTCCCCGGCAACATTCTCACATAAATGGCATACACGTATACATAAATGAATACAGAAACACAAGCAAAACACACACTTATCCCATTGTTACCATTTTTATTGACATTCCCTGCCAGTGACCCATACACCGGATGTTTAGCACAACACCAAAGGCCACTTCCGGTTACACCCCCTAGCGGTAACCTAGTGAACAAACCAGGACAACCAGGACCTGAAATCTATTTTCAGTTCTCAACCAAAAACAACAATAAACCACTTTCGCCATGTATAGACTGATGTTTTTCCCTCCGTTTGTGGTTACATGCTAACTAAATGGGGATCGGCGTTGTTGAACGTCTGTGGTTTCAGAGAAACAGAGGCTATAGTTCTGATCCCCTAGCTTGTTCAATATTTACCTGGCATGAATGAGTGCCTGGGAATCTCAAACATGCATTATACTCAGACTGTTACAGAGCTTTGGCAGGGAAGAGACAGTGAAGACTGAGGTCTACATAGTCTGGGTGTGGTGCAGAATAATGTTAGCTATAACCCCCCCCCCCCCTCTAACCACCATGTCATAATAATGCCATTTTAGAGTATTCTTTAACAGCGCCTGGGGCCTGACATGTAAAAATTACATGTTAAAGGGATAGATTTCCCTTAGACTATACTGACCAGTAGGGGTTTGGTGTGATGAAGCTTTAGATAGAACCAGACAGCGGGATAGACACACGCATTGTCTATTACAGAGAACATCAAAAGTGCAAACACAATCTGTGTTTTAGGTTACTCTGTCTGAAAATCTAGTCTATTGTAGATCGTTCTTATTTTCTTTCTATAGTCTATTCTTTTTTTCTCTTCATTTTACTCTTGTTACTGCATATGACGAAAAGTGATATGTAGCATCCCCTACAATTCATAACAATTTCTATCATCTGAATTTCAATTATCTTTTTGTTGGTAACCTGGAACACTTTACTTTTCTGCTTTCATATATTTCATAGTCATAACAGATAGTGTAGTACCTATCGTCAATTAGAAAAAAGAGCTTTACATAACCCCTTTGCCTCTTTATATACCTCCCTACCTCCTTGCATAATTATAGGTCTATCACCACAGTCAAAATGCATAACAGAAATCCACTTTCGTATATTCAGACTCGTTGTTCCAAGTGAGATATAGAAGCCTGGCTCTTGGAGTATGCATATTGAAGCACCGATGATATAGCCAGGACTGTTACTTCTTTAGGAATGATTTTAAGTCATTATTTGGGTACCCTTCAGCGTCTAGGCCATGGGTTCAATGGTCAATCAGCAGGCCCACCTAGCTTTGTTAGCTCCTGAAGTGTTCTTTTAGTACATTCTTGTAGGTTCAAGTACCATCTGTACATTGTGCCACATTTGGATCTGTCCCAAAGTTAAATAGGTTTATTTACCGCCAAGGCTGGCCATGCTCACAGTTGCAGAAAACTTTTAAATCAGTATCAGATTCTCTATACAGGCTGTGACGTTAGGGCCATTTTCCACCACCCGATATGCTCACTCTATCGGCGACAGGGGCACCACACGACCATACTGGCCGACAGGGCTGCCATAGAGGTAAATGGTGAGGCATGTCCCTCTGTCGACCGATAGCAGTGCCTATCGGCAGATATACCTAATCTATCGGGTGGTGGAAAATGGGCCTTAGTATTATGTGCAGAGTCGTAGAGTTGCATTATTGCATCATGACAACATGATGTATTATACATAATGCTCTGCTGCATCATACAACCTGTAGAGGGTTAGATCAACCATTACAGTACACTGTCAGACTGTGCCAGGCTATTTACAGTACATTGCTTTTGGAAAATAGTAATGGCTGCAGTTAGTACAAATCCAATGACCCTTCATTAGCTTGCTGTGTTCGCAGTACAGTGGTCTTTACTGCCTATTTACAATTCGGACTGAGAGTGTAGGTATCTGAGCACTCTCCTCGAGTCCTTTGAGCTGGGCTCTTCCTTTGTATAGTACTACTACATACATAGTAATAGTAGTACTCTCCTCCTTTTCACCCCCCCCCCCAGCCAGTCCTCAGTGTGAAATATTCCCACGCCTCATGCACGCACACCTGCGTAATAGCATGTGTGCATGGGTGAGCAAGTGAATTTATTCCCAATGGAAAAGAACAACACTGAACTGAAGTGTATCTATTGGTGTTTGTTATTGAGTGTATGTATGCACACATATTCTCATAAGTCACCTACAGGTAAATAATAGAGTGGTATCATATGTCACTAAGATATCACTATACCTGTCAAGGTCACACCTCACTGGGTTTGACCTTTACAAGGTCACATCAGGACTAAGGTTAAGAGGTCGCACGTGTGCAGGTGTAGGCATACTTCCTGGTGTTGGCCAATAGTGTTACTGTAGACCTGTATTTTTGTGAATGAAATGGAGGAGGTAAAGTTGTGCAGTCACTTAAGGAATCTTTTACCCATTATAACTGAAAGCAGAGGCTGTGCACGATCTACAGGCATCTCTGAGTGTGAATGGCGTTGGCAGATGTAGATACAGGACCTCAAATCAATCTCTTATATTTTTTTAAGGGTGGGTGCTCTAAAAGGGTGTTTATATTTAACTTTAATATGGTTGGATATATCGATTTCTAAGCAGAATATAAGGTAGGAGAAGACAGCCCAATCAGCTATGGAGCATTGGAGCATACTTGTCCATGCTTGGCCCAATATCAGCCGACATTGGCCCAATATAAGCCGACATTGGTCCAATGTATTCTTGCTACCTGGGAGATGTCAAGCTGATAGATTGATTGACCAGATTTGTATTGCCAGAAGTCTTGACTTTTTTCCTCCCCTATGACAATATCCTAGATTGAATTTAATGTGAGCAGTAGCATTATCAAGTATTTTCACAAGGAAAATCCTGGCAAAACCAATGTGGTAGCCCTGTATTTATACCTTGTCAGCATTATTCACAGGTGACCCCTGTACATTCCACCACCCTCAGACTGCCCCATTACATATACAGCAGTTAGTTCAAGTAAGGTCCGCCAGGTGTGTCCCTGGCTGACCACGTGACTGTTTTGGCAGGGTGCCAGATGGAAGGAGACGCAGCCTAAAAGCTCCTTAAGAGTTTATTGACTCTAGGTCCCTTATACTTTATAGTTAGTGTGCCTGAGACAGAGAAGGAAGGAAAGTGTGTCTTAATGCCACCCACACATATGGACTATACATACAGTGATCATAATACACCTTACACTCACACACTTGGCATACTCATCTAAGTCTAACAATACACTTAGCGGCAATTATGAAGCATATAGGGAATTGCTGTCTGTAGGATGAATGGGTACTGATCAAATAGTTACAAATGGCGTGTGCACAAGAAGACAGGTGCCAAAGATATATAATTCACTTCACCCAGGAGAATAGGACAGAACAGTGACTGCTTATGATAATCATGCAATATCTTAATGACAGGAAACCCCTATACATGACAGATGGAAATAGCCAGAAATTGCTGTAATTGTGATTGCTACGTTGCAATTGTAATATGTGATTGCAACTGGAGAACACTACTTACACCACACACTGCACACCACAACAGTCCCTGTAACAAAATTACTAAAATGCCTAAAATGGTGCAATTCAGGTATCCATACAATCAAGAGCAAGTAATTGCCTTTCACAATATTATCTTCTGTGAAATAAGATATTTAATTTTCGGCCAGGTATTGGCTATCTGAAACACACCATTCTTCATGGCCGTAATGCTTTTTTACCCTGCACCACCCATCACTTTGCAGTCACCACCCCACTACTGACCACTGACCCACAACTTCATCATCATGGAGGTTTATACACCATATTACAGCGAAGAGTGCCAATACCCCTACCTGGCCACCTACCGCAAGATCTACCCCAATTCACCGATTGCCAACAAACCAGTCCAAGGCATATCAACACACCTTGTGACATCACTGGCTGCAAAGGGTATAATTGAGCCCCCAGTGACATCTCAGAAACTTTCGCGATCTGCCAGTGATGTTTCCAGGCGTCGCGAGAGGCCCAGTGATGTCACATCGAGGTATGGGACATCAGATGATATCACCATTCGTCGTGGTAGGAACAGTGACTTGAGTTCACAGTACGATGTTAGGAGTATGTGGGATCGGGCATATGATGCTAAGCCCGAAGGTGCTTCCTCATCTATGCATGATGCAAGAGGACGAAGGGAGCGGCTTAGTGATATCAATATGCGCTATGGTACCTCCAGTGATATGACAGGAGAGCATACACCATCTGGAACATTGGCCAGTAAGTCCACAGTGACATCTCAGAAACTTTCACGATCTGCCAGTGATGTTTCTAGGCATCGCGAGAGACCCGGTGATGTTGCATCAAGGTACGGGACAAAGTTAAGTGTAGATAGCGATGGCATAACATCTCGATACAACATCTCTGGGAGTCCAAGACAAAGGGGGAGAGTCAGTGGCATTTCCCCACATGTTCAAACATCAGATAGTGTCACCCAGAACTCAGGTCGAACAAGTGATGTTCCTTATACCTCTGCCTATAATGATGCCACTTCTGTCATTAGACCACCTGCAGATGATTTTAGACATCCAACAGTTACCAGTGACATTTTATCAAAACATGGAGCAACCGGTTATGGCCAAGGCAGAGGATGGGAGAGAAAAGAGGAGAGGAGTCATGATCTCACCTCAGGTAATGGTACCAAAGTCCAAAGGGAGAGGAAAGAGAACCTGAGTTCCCACTATGACCATGGCCGTGGTGATATCACTGTGCAGGTGGACCGTCCACAAATAGAGCTACATACAAAGGTAATGGGACAAAGGAAAAGGGACCATGGAGACACTTCCCCATGTGGTGCATCTAGTGATGTTACCAGAAGGCCTTCCCAGGAAAGTGAACTAACATCAAGATATGGTACTTCAGGTGCAGATAATGCCACTTCCAAATATGAACCTTTCAGTGCATCTAGAACTACAACCAGCAATAGCTCTGGTACAACGACTAATGCAATGAGCCAGCGAAAGAGGTCTGTTGTTGTGGAAGGTCAAATAGAGACTCATGCTGATATCGACAAAAGACAGAGACTTTCCAGGGCATTCTCTGGCCCACGCGAAAGGCCTGTCGATGTCACAGACCGCTATGGAACATCAGATGATGCTACATCAAGAAGGCAGAGAAATAGTTCTGCCACAAATAGATTGTCATCAGAGACACCAAGTGAAATAGTGAGCAGACATCAGAAGACTATCAATGAAAGATTTGGTAGTTCCCAGGGAATGGATAGGACTGTTTATTCTGGTATCCCAAGTGACCTTGTTGAGCCTAGAAAGAAGGATAGTTATGTCAGTGGAAAACATCTAACATCTACTAGTGGTGACCTACAACACAATGACTATCCAAAGAACAGCAGTGACAGAACTCCAATTGAAGCACCTAGTAATACAGCATCAGTTGCTCATATGCCATCTAAATTGAGAAGAAGTGATATTCAAGGTAACAGCCAAAGCAATATGGCCTTGACTACAGACACCAGAATACATAACTTTCAGGCCCAGCCTTCACTGCCAGGTGACGCTACTCAGTGTAGGGCTCAAATTAACATTTCGACTCAAATTGGTAAACAGATTGATGATAGTTCTGGAACTTGCAGTGGTGTCACAGTCGACATTGATGCAACCAATGGCATTTCCCACCATCATGGTTCCGAGTTGGATAGGGGAAGAAACACTGAGAAAAGTGAACTTACTGATTTTGAAAAATCTTACCATGGAAGGAATAATGCCAACACAAGTCGTGAATCACCATATGATTTCGATATTAGAGACAATCAATTGCAGGGAAACTCCAGTATGTATACATCATCTCTCAAATCAGAAAGTCACTCTGAACTATCTAAAGTCCATCATGACGTTTCGAAAGGTTCTAGTATCTCGAGGACTTCTTCATTGAAATTTCGGACACAGCCCAAGTCGGCCTCTGTGACAAGGTCAGCATCGCTGAACCTAAAGTCTGTGACATCACCACGGGCTATGACATCATCAAATAGCATCAAGGACCTGATACAGCGCTTTTCTGGTGCTTCACAAGACAGTGATGCAGAAAGTGAGTATTGTTAGAATACACATATTAAGAGGAGATCAATTCATACTTGGTATTTATAGTTGACAAGGCTAAAATTAGGCAAAGGCCTATGTCCTCAAAGAGGTATTCCATTTCTTGGAGTTTTGACTCATCACATTATTTTTCATGTAGACAAAAAGGTTAGTTATGCAATACTTCTCTACAACAAGGATTGTATGAAGAAGAAATATTTGTATATATTGTTACAATTATTATTGCATAAGTGAAAAGCAATGATGTCTCATTGTCTTAATTGATATTCTATGCAGAAATAACCCAACTTAGACTGAGCAGTTAGAGCCCAACTTGACTATAGCTGCTGTCGGTTAAGATTAAAAGAGAACACATTTCTAAGCATACATCTTACATCAGCCCTTTTAGGGTCTTACGGTACCTCCAGGCTCATTTTCCAATGTTGTCCATAATGCACCACTCACCAGCACCTGATTGGTGCCCCATATAAATGTCATGTCAAGGCTATTTTAACCCCCTAGGGTCAGTCTGATGCATGAATATAGTCCCAATGAGTGACTTGCCAGGACAATAACTCAAGTATCATGATAACAAGATGGTTAAAGCACATTAAATTGCTATGTGACCCCTAAAATGTGAAAGGAAGATATTATTGATCGACCCATCAACCCACTTGTCAAATAATTCACTCAAATCACTTTACATTGAGCCTTTGAGGTTTATTCTTAAAATGAGAACTTGACATATAATCACTCCAGTTTGTCATTCAATGATAGGCCACTTTGGTGAAATACCGTGAATGATCAGTGCACAATAGCACACCGAATGCAGTATAATCATATCTGGATGAATGTAACAGCAGCTGGCCTGCTGCTTAGAAAATAGTTCCAATATTTAAAGCCATTGGTAACAATAGACAAAGGGAAGGAGGTAGAAGCAGAGCCATTTTAAGTATTTGGAGTAATAATGTTTTCAGGGGCTAGAGAATGGTTACACTGTTAAAGGAAAATGTCAAAATAATGGCGAAAATCCTTGTCCCAGAGATCCGTCGTTATTATTACGGAGATTCCGTGAACCACTCTCCTACTATCTGGGGCTTCATTGTAGAAGCTACACTGGTTCACTGCAATGCAATCATGGTGGTTCACTGTTCAGTTTTACGAGGACCCCTGGTAGATTCAACAGTTATTTCTTGGAGTGTAAGTCAGATAGATGTGTCACTCCTGGTGTGTATAATGGTGGTGTCACACTGACAGCAGTATATGTGTCACTGTAATGACATGCACAGTGACAGTAAGATGTCAGTGTCAAATGACCTCTGTCTAGAAGGCCTATTGTAGGATGATGGATCTGTTCTTCTGATCTTCAACTAACCATGCCCAACCCCCTTATGCTCTCTTATGGCCCTGCCCCAATGTGTCCTTAAAACATGTTGGCCCTTACGTCTAAAATGTATTAATGCAAAGGGAATTTCTGTGGGGAAGACATTTATCAGAATTATAGTTTAACTCCCTGACGTAGTTTCAGCTTGGTATAATGAAGCATGAGTAGGCTAACTTTTTAAAGCCATCGACTTGGCACAAGGCATTACGTTGTATCAGTATTGAGAACTTGTCAATATATGTTGATCATAGATAATATGAAAATTCCGAATTTAAAATGTGTTATCTAATGATTTTTTCCTAAAATTAATAAAGTTTAAAAATCTGATGGGCATTTTAAAAGCCTTTTTTAGCGCCTCCCACGCCGCATAGCGGTGGTACCGCAAAGCGGTACGGGAGTGCGCTATGATGATTGCATTTGCCCCATATGATGAGGTCTCACAATACAAAATTACTTAATAGAGAAATCGATAATTGTGAAATCTTCTTTATGTCTGCTTTTAAGAGACATGTCATCAAACACTGGTATACTGGTAACGGCTGGAGGCGTTTTTTTACGCGGTCACAACCGCATTTCTTGTTAAGGAGTCCTTTGGATTCAATAGACCCATATTCTGTAGCCCTACGTTTGGCTTACGGACATCATGATTATATGCCTGGAGACAGTCGTGACAATTTTGGTATCATCTATTTCTGTCAAGTATAGCCATGCATTCTTTTGTCCACAGACAGTCTATTTTTTTAACCTATGTGTTAATGCAAACTGTCATCTCTCTCAATATATCCCTCTCCATGGCTTTGTCCTACCCCCCTCCCCACCGTCCCCTTTTCTTATCCCACTGTCTCTCCACATTTGGGTCACTGTGTCTTACATTTTTAACTCCTCATTGATCCAACCCCAGCTGTAGATAAAAATGTCTAGTCTTCTCCCAGTGTCAACCCCCTCCATTATTAGATAACACCTTTAGCTTAACCATGGTGTCAATGTCAATGTCACTACTTCGATTCTGGCCAAAACTCTATTATCAAGTGTTCAGGGATGAATTTTATGACAGGTGTGATGTGATATTATTAATATAGATGTGACATATCAAGCGCCCATTCACTTGATCACAGCTTACCCATTCATCTTCCGTTGTTAAGGGTAAGCCACCCAAGATTCGGACACTTTAAAAAATTTTAGTACCTAAAACAACCACTCCCCACGATTTCAGACAGAATAAGTGAAAAAATTGATTGTAGTAACTAACAAAAGGGAGTTATCTATTGAATGTACCCTTTTGAATACAAGAGGAAAGATTGCATAAGGCCCAAACCATACCGATGAATGCACCATGCATTTCGAGTGGCCCTCTTCAGTTACCTAACAGCTATATGATCGAGTCTTAGTTAGCCTACCCTACGCTCCTTTCACAGTACTGGGGATGTCAATCATACCATTGTATACTATAATTTCAACCAACCATAGTCTCTAGTTTTTAGGTTTTCGTGATACAAAATGTGACAGAGTTCATTGTCAAGTGCTGTCAGAAGGTGGGACTGCTCGAGTGACAGCCAATATTTAAGTACCAGTACGTAACTCAATCTGTCATTCTCTCTCAAATAATAAATTGCATGGGGGAAGTGTAGTCATTTCCTGGAGTAATTTCAGGATTCGAAGATTTGAGGACTGGACCGCGGTGCAGTCATAATGTGGTGCTTGGTCATAATGTGTGAGTTGGGCACAGTCATAATGCGGTGCGCGGTCATAATGTGTGAGTTGGGCACAGTCATAATGCGGTGCGCGGTCATAATGTGTGAGTTGAGCGTGGTCATAATGTGGTGCCCGGTCATAATGTGTGAGTTGAGCGCGGTCATAATGCGGTGCACGGTCATAATGTGTGAGTTGAGCGCGGTCATAATGCGGTGCACGGTCATAATGTGTGAGTTGGGCGCGGTCATAATGTGGTGCCCGGTCATAATGTGTGAGTTGAGCGCGGTCATAATGCGGTGCACGGTCATAATGTGTGAGTTGAGCGCGGTCATAATGCGGTGCACGGTCATAATGTGTGAGTTGGGCGCGGTCATAATGCGGTGCACGGTCATAATGTGTGAGTTGGGTGCGGTCATAATGTGGTGCCCGGTCATAATGTGTGAGTTGAGCGCGGTCATAATGCGGTGCACGGTCATAATGTGTGAGTTGAGCGCGGTCATAATGCGGTGCACGGTCATAATGTGTGAGTTGGGCGCGGTCATAATGCGGTGCACGGTCATAATGTGTGAGTTGGGCGCGGTCATAATGCGGTGCCCGGTCATAATGTGTGAGTTGGGTGCGGTCATAATGCAGTGCGTGGTCATAATGTGGGAGTTGTATGCGGTCATAATGTGGTGCACGGTCATAATGTGTGACTTGGGCACGGTCATAATGTGGTATGCGGTCATAATGTGTGAGTTGAGCACGGTCATAATGCGGTGCGTGGTCATAATGTGTGAGTTGGGTGCAGTCATAATGCGGTGCACGGTCATAATGTGTGAGTTTGGCGCGGTCATAATGTGTGAGTTGGGCGCGGTCATAATGTGTGAGTTGGGCGCGGTCATAATGCAGTGCGCGGTCATAATGTGTGAGTTGGGTGCGGTCATAATGTGGTGCGCGGTCATAATGTGTGAGTTGGGCGCGGTCATAAAGCGGTGCGGTCACAATGCGGTGCATGGTCATAATGCGCAAAACATACTGTCCCTACGGGTGTCAGTCAGTAGTTTTGTTGTGTATACTAAGATGAAATCAGCCCCTAGCCCTACCACTGATTTTATTCCCCATATCCTTATATGCATAGAGAAAAAAAATCAGTTGTGCGAGCTAGAGGCACGTGATGTCTGTTCAGAGGAAACTCCCTACAGACAGATGGGCTATAGACCGCCTGCACCCTAAGTGTCTTGGTATTTTCACCCTGCACCCTACCTGTCCTTTTTGTGCACCCTAAGTGTCTGCTACCTAAGTGTCTTGGCACCCTACATGTCTGCAACCTAAGTGTCCTTGCACCCTAAAGTACCTGTTACCCAAATGCCAGAGTGCTCAGCATATTAAACACCCCAGGGTTCTTCAAGATGTGTATGTTTGTTTGTCAACATCGTGAACTATAACAGTGATATTGAGGGACCCACCAGATCATCACTGATACAATTCTAAAAGCTGCTTGTAAATTGTAGATTCCATCCACATAAATGAAGGGAAATGGGTATAAGGTATAAGATGAAAATGATTCATACGGTGTCTTCTTTTGAAATACAGATTAAGTATCATAATCAACAGACCAACAGTCCACTGCTGATGTGCTCTAAAAAGTTGAAGAGAGCTTCAGTTCAATAGGCGCATTTGGTCCACATTATTGTTGTTGAATTAGAAATGGTTAATGCAATTGTGTGTACATTTGTAGATTGTTATAACAGTAGAGGTGGCCCTATACCACCTGAAATAAACTTCCCTTCTTCATGAAATTCACTGATCTTATACAACCTGTAACTCTCTCCTTAAAGTATGTATACATTGAAGACATTTCCTGCCTTGTTTCCTGTTCTACATAGGCTTTCATCTGGATCGGCCATCTGTATATGCATAGTAGGGTACACCAGATAGTGATGATGGGCACAGTCCTGTGATTTATGGAGTTGACGACTGGAGCTGGCACTTGTAGGTTAAATAGTGAACATGTATACATTAATCAGGATTTTCATTCTCAGTGTTGAAGTGTATACACAGACATTGGTAAAGGGTTTTAGTCCTCTTGTGAATACATGATGCATTCAGGGTTATGTACCTTTGTCGTCATCATGCAGCCTGTGCAGCAACTCATCTGCACTGTGGGCCATTTCCCAGGGGGCACAGAACGTTGAGTCAACGTTGAAATAACGTTGATAAACAACGCTCAATGTTATTTCAACTTCCATAGTATTTGGCAGTCTATACAAAAACGTTTCCCCCTCAAATGCCATTTGGTCCCGCATATTAAATTTTTATTGTTCTCCAGGCCTGGGTTGATCTTGGCAGTACCTAACTCTTCAAGATTAGTATTGTTAGGAATGGAAACAAGAATTAACTCATTATTTTAATCATTCTACTCTTTAAAACTTACCAAACAGTGTTGCCTTTTATTTTAGATTGTAAAAACCCTGGTGTGCCCTAGTATCTACCATTAAAACTTTCTTCCTGGTCCTCCAAAATATTCATTCAAGTGTGTTTCATTATTGTATCAAACCTATAGCAGGTGTATCCTAGTTCAAAGTAATGACCAAGATGGAGGAGTAAATGGCGCGTACCTTACTCTTCAACTTGAACAAGCTGCATACATCTATCACAGTCTATACGAAAAACTTTTCCTCTCGTAGACCATTCGTTCCTGCAGATTTTATCGTTCTATAGGCCCGGATGGATCTTGGAAGGACCGAACACCTCACGATTATTAGTGTCCCAAGCTTACAGCCAGACATTCGGTCCAGCAGTCTGGCAATGTCCACAGGTCCGTCAGCAATTTTGCTGGCAAAAGTGTCCCGCGAGTTTTCGTATTGACTGTTTTAATTATACTATCATAATGAAGGAAACTGTGACAACCTTGCTGATAGCCTCATATTATGGGATCTAACCCCTGCTTCTATCTTTCCTCAGGTCGGCGTCGGTTCATCTCCCGGGAGGAGGCTGTGGATGTACCGGATCCGGAACCCGCAGTCTTCCACCACCCACCTGTCTCCAAGGTCTACCCACCCACAGGTAGGTCAAGGTCAAGGTCACACCAAGGTCATGTGAAGGTCATACAATGTATGTAACATGTAACATGGATTGTTATTTGTCATAATTGTGTCAGACATACAATGTTAAAATGAGCTAAAGCATGGTGGCTATAAAGACAACCTACGGTATTATTAATGACTATTATTTTGACCAACACACGCTCATTTGACATCGATTCGTCAATCTATGCTAGCCCTATTCATTGAATTAAAAGTTTTTTCACTTGTCGATCCCTCACTAGAGTTAGGAAATGAAATATTGCACTAATTTCAATTAGGCTAAATATTTACCACAGCTGCCTTTATAGTTTAGTATTGCAATGCAATCCCCTCTTCACTGATTTGCCCAAGATAGATTAGAATTTTAGGCATATCACGAGAGATTTCAAGTTTCTTGGGCGCTATCAATTTGAAGTGCCAAAAGTGGGGATCCCCATGGGCAACACAAAATTCCTGTTTTCACATAATTATAATAATGTTAATAGCAACTCCTGACTATATTTACTTGTGAAAAACATTGTAAAAACAGCATATTATGTAAAGAATTGAATTTAAGTTTACCATTGTTCCATAACTTTTGGTTTATATATGCACCCAGGATTGATAGATATATGTGAGAGGAGTGGTATCTGGACGTGTGCACACTTGGAGAGTGGGCTAGACACCCTGGGGAATAGGTTCCCCAGCCATCATATACACATTGAGTAGAGCAGGTACTGCGAGGTGCTGCCACACGCCGGTGCCACTTGGAACAATGCCAGGGTCTTTATTGATGGAGACTTCCCGTCACACCATCAACTTCCGGCCTATGCAGAAACTATTCTGTATGCCTCCAAACAATTTTGCAAACGCAAAAATGTCCTATATTAGAACAAACCTTTTTTTCTAAAGATGATATCTGACACCCAAAAGTAAGGCTCATATAAAAGAATTATTATCTTCATTTAGATTGTTTCATTTACATTTACAGTCATATACCTTACATCCATATTTCATTAAAGTTTGTTAAATATACTCTTTAAAGAAAAACTAGTCAAAAGAATGCAAAAGAGAAACGAAAAATCTAAAAGTCACTTCACTCCATTGTAGCCCATACTTCACCAATGGGCTAAGGTGAGGCAAAGTGAGATAAAACATGAGTTAAAAAATTCTGTGACATATACTGGTAAAAGGGACCTTAATGCACCCTGCACTAAGGGCCCTCTTCGCAGATCCTGTCACTTTTAAATTTAATGTTGGGTGTCATATAATGATATGCCTTATTCACCACATTCACATTGTGAATGCTGTGATAAATGCTGCTTTGTGAAAGCTGAGAGCACCAAGTAACAATGATTATAGAGCAGTATGAGAAGTAGAAAGGTGTACGGATAGGCTCTACTTCATCCAAATAGGCAATGTACTTGGACAAATAGATGTACACACATACATCTGTAAAAACCTCTCCCCCCACTCCAGTAAAGACGGACCCCCTATATTATAGCCTATAGGATTTTAATGTGTCATGTATCTGACCGGTATAAAACCCCAAGTGATATGAGTGATATAAAAATCATTCGATTTAGCAATAATATAAACCATGACAAAATTAAAATCTTAATGAGCAAAGCACTCAGAAAAGCCTCTTATAGGGTAGATAATGCATGACTAATTATGATTTTACCTCTTTCAATTCGACACCATCATGAACTCTTACTATCATTCTGTAACCAATATTCTAATCAAATAGACCGTGACTAAATATACCTATACCAGGATAATAACCACATAAATCATGAATGGAATATGCATGTACTAGTACAGTACTCACATATATTTATAAATATATACCTCCTATATTATGATGAAAACTATTATCATGATGACAATTATATAAATTGTAGTGTTCTACCCCTCGATGTTCAATCGAATCTTTCGATAAACAACGAAGAACAACTATTCAGGTTCCAGTTAAAACTTTATTGTCTAATAACACATAGGCATCAGCCGTTCTCGATCACAGTTACAGGTGGCAGAGTTTGAACTCTATAACAGGTTCGACACTAGGCCTTCTAGTGTCTACAGTTGATATTCCACATACACCCCCTCTGTGCAGCAGCACAGAGGAGTACTAGAATATGGTAGCCGGGCAGCCGCCAACCATCGCTCACGATGGTCAGTCGGGGCTGGACTGACCCTGAGGAAGGCCGTACAACGGCCTTATATACACTGGAGTCGAGGGCCACGTGACCAAGTGGTGACGTGGCGCTGGACTCCAGCGCCCCCAGGCGTCGGGTAATAGAGGTGCTCTCGATGTCGCCCACGAGGACCACGAAGGTACCTCGAAGACGACGCGGGACCACCACACCACCCCCCACTAGACTGAAACGAGGTCTCTGAAAATTCAGAGACCCCGGATCAGTCTAAACAATTAGATAATAATATGAACTACTGGATTTGTCGACATAGTCGACAGAAACAGTAGAGGAATATATAGAAATATAGTTTCTACTGTACTGTAGAAAAAAATTATTATCACAGTTAATTATAAGGCGTTGCTCCATCCAACGTAGGAGACCAGTGTCGAAACACTGCTTCACGACCTGCTCCTGGTCGATCCGAGGGAGGCACGACCGGGTATGGTAACCGGGGTCGTGTCGTTTCCTCCCTGTCTCGTTGAGAAGCTCCTTCCAGCGTAGGAAGCCCATCGATAGTGTACAGTACTACTATGATGGTCCTTCGACCGTGAGGCCGAGGATGTGTGGCACCACCAGGCCCTAAGACCAGGGTGGCGTCGGATCCACACAGCTTCGCAGGGAGGTCCGGGGACAGGAAAGGTACCCCCACTCGTGGAGGGTACACCGTCGTCCGGGAACGAATTCCCGGGGGTTCCGTGCTGACATCGAGACTCTGTTCGATGTCAGCGATCCAAGCTAAAGAGGAGGAGCAGTTGTATCATACTACTGATCCTCCGAGATGGACCCTGTAGCGGCGTCGATTTCAGCCTGCTCTCCGTCAGTGCGCTCATCCTCATGTGAAGCACTGGCGGCTAGCTGGCCTGAAAACGTCGGCGACTCCGGCAATGGGGCCACACGGTCCATTGTCGTACTCCAAGCCTCGTTAGAGGTCTCGGGTGCATCCCGGGAGTCCCCCTCAGCATTTGAGTGGAGAACGGCCGAGTCTGCTGAGTCACTTCCGTCGTCGTCGTCGCTCTCCCGACCTTCAAGGTCATCCTTGTCTCCCTGGTCAGGGGGAGCCGTTGGAGATTGATCGACGACATCGACGTCCCCGTCTATATCCATCGACTGTTCCGCCTCGGCAGGTTCTACTGCTTGGGCGGAAGCCGACGGGTCCGGGCAGACGGCTACATTCGCCGGGGCCAGAGGTGTGATGCCATGAAGATCCGGATGGATCCTCGGTGACACCACTCTCTGGACCGGTGGCGGTGTAGGCTCGGTGGCTCCCGAGAGGGTTATCAAGGGAGCCGAGGAGGAAGGCAGGGCTGCTGGTGGGTAGACGGAGGCACCGAGAGACCTTCCCGGGGTGTCAGGCTTGTCCTGCACCACCTGCTCTCGGCCCAACATTGTCATAGCTGAGCTCAGACTGTCAATCTTTGGAGACAATTCTCTCAAAGGATTTGTCTGAGCCGCCAGCGTCCTGACGTCAGGGACCACTCCACCCTCGACGAGGTACCTCTGCGCTTCGCGAGAGGGCTCAGTTCGAACGGGCTTCAGGGTTCGGACGCCATGGTGCTTGTCCTTCATCCATTCCGAGAGTTGGACCCCGAAGACTCTAAAGAATTCGCGGTCGATTTCCTCCCAGCCTTCTATGATACTATCCCTCTTGGTAATATCATATTGGGCCTGTGACTCAAAGTTATTGAGACGCGTTCGGACATCGGTCAGACGAGAGTCCATCTCCATCTGAACGGTCTGGCGCGCCTCATCCCTAAGAGCCGGAAGGAGCTCGTTACGGATGGCCATGTTTGTTCTATCAAACAGGCCGAACAAGTAGGCACTCGCTTTCTCACGGAATGCCTCACCGAATTTGTCGATAGCAGGGCTACCCGTCATCTGTAGAAGTCCCTTACAACGTTCCACGAACGTCTTGGGGACCCCACGTTCGACGCCATCGCCGTATGCAGGCTGTGCCAACTCCCAACGCAAGGTTGCTGTCGGGGTGTCGGCGCCTGTCACGACGTTGGAGAAGCTAGCTCCTGCTGCCGAGGTCAGTGTCGCGCCTCCCACGTGAACACGCGGCGTGGCAGCTGGGGTGCTGTCCTCCGCCGCCGCAGGGGGTTTGACAGGGGGAGACGAGTTGGTGGTCACCTTGGGTTGTCGATCACGACCACTCCGGGATTCCACCGTTTTGCCTCCAGTTTTAGCACCATTGGTGCTTGGTTTGGCCGAACCGGTCGAAGCAGTCTTCGACTTTTTAGGAGCCGGGGCCGGGGCGGCTTTCGATGCCTTTTCGGGCTTCGAGGGAGCAGCCTGCGGCTTAGGCTTCTTGGGTTCAGTCGAACCGGCAGACTTCCCAGCCTCTGTAGAGTGGGGCCTCTTGTTCCCACTCGTAGAGGCTGTCGGTCCTGGGTCTCGAGGACGACTGGCCTCCCGCTTCTTCCGTTGCTCTACCCTGAACTCGGGGTAGGCACCGTAGAAAGCGGGCATCAGTTCCGGTCTGATATACAGGCGCTTCGTAGACGGGGGTGCGGGGGCCATCCGCATCCAGTGTCTAGTCGGCGCGCCTGTCTTTTCATTCCGTTCACACTTTCCAACCAGTGTCTCCACTAGTTGGATAGCGCCCTCGGCGTTGTACTTATGGGGCTGCTTGTACGACTTGAGATGACACGCCATCAAGCCCCTTCGTGAGGTCACGAAAGGAGGAGAGGTCGGGTCATCAGGGTCCTGATAACATGGAATGGTCTTTTCCACCTTAACACAACCGAACTGCGGACGGATGGCCCGATGCTCTTCAACCAAGTGTCGAGCATACCTGCCGTCTGTCGCATATACGCGAGGGGGGAACCCCTTACGTGTGCAGTTCTCGAAAGCACACTGCTGCCCTGGATTGAAGATGCGCCATGCGAACCCAATCCGCTGTCGCTCGGGCAGCGACACCCCCGACAAGTCTGAGGCATGATGGTATCCCTATATTTAGGTGGATCAACATGTTGTTGGGTCGTGGTAGGGGTCGAGAACTGCCCGATCACTCCACTTAGACCATCGGTGCGCGGCATCGAAGGAACTGGTTGGGTCCGACGTGACCTCGAATCTACTTTCGAGATGTCGTCGATTGCCCCCACCATTCTATCTATCTCAGCCTGCTGTTTTGAACGTTCTGCCTGTCTTAATTCCGACACTAGGAATTCCAGGCGGGCATGTTCGGGCTTCGAGAGATCTCGTTGCTCGCTGATGGCAAAGAGCTGCTTGACCTCCTTCATGGCACGATCAAGCCACTCTCTGTAGTCAGGGTTCTCGACTAGGTCCTCTTGAGTGGCAACTCTAGTAGTGCTGCATTCACTACTTTGTTGCCTCTCTCGAAGTCTAGCGGTAAGCAGTTTCGAATCTGTCTGCTCCTTCAGACGTTCCTCGAGTGCGAGTTCATCACAAACTTCTTTATTCACCCTGGCTTCATCAGCCTTCCTGCGAGACGATATCTCTCGTCGGAGCTTATCGATTTCTCCACGCATGGCTCCCAGAGTATCCGAATCCTTCTGATCTTTCAGTGATTGGGCTACTAGGGTTTCAGATTTCAAGGAATTAAGCTCGGCTTCGTGCCTCGCTTTTTGTTCCATTAGAATCTGATATTCCGCCATTTTGTTTGCGTGTTCGATTCGTTCCTCACAGCGACGACGCATCTCTGCCTCGTCCCTGGCTCGAGCATCCTCAGCTTGCATCTGACAGAGTAACGACTCCCGTTCCTGACGTAGCTGTTTGACCTGCTTTTCATAAGCCGTTAGGTGCTCAGCTACTTCTTCAGTATGCTCGGCTGATTGTTGGTTCAACTCATGCCGCAACTCTTGCAGTTGTTCCTCCAACATAGTCTTTTCTACTTCTTGTAGCTTCAACTTATGTTTAAGAGACGTCTGCTCATGCTGGGCATCCCGAAAATCGTTTCGAGCTCTCTGGACACATTCTCGGCGGCTAGTAGCAAGCCGATCGATCTTCGCTTTTAGGGATTGACAATCCATTGCTGTCAATCGACTATGCTCGATCTCCGACTTCGTTGCAAGCAAGGACTCTTTTTCGCTAGAGAGCTGCTTGACCTTCTCCTGAAGATCAGTAAGTTCTCTATTCGCGATCTGAGTCTTGTTCGAAGCCTCTAGCGCTTGCTGCCTAAGCTGTTCCAATTTCAGCTCTATTTCTGTACTCTTCTCCTGAGCTTTCGTGGTGTTACTCGCGAGAGCATCCAACTGCTGGCGACCCTGGCGCAGTTGGCGTTGCTGCTCTTGCAGCAACTCCACGTTGAGTCCCCTGCCACTGTCAATACTTCCTTGTATCGACACGGGCGAGGGACCCTCGAAGGACCAACTGCCAAGGCCCATTGGAGTTCCCACGGGCGAGGCTGATTTTTCTACATAGGACAAACTCTGTGTCCTCAAGAAATTCTCAGCCGCCGGAGAGAGTTGAGTCGATACTCGCCAATTGAGTAGTCGGCTCCTTTGATACAGGCCCAACGGGTCAGACGATGGACCTATTATCAGAGAGTGGTTCAAACCACCACCGATTAGTGGATCATTTCTATCCACTAACGGGCCTGTAGTCACTTGATGTTGGTGATTGGGGTCATCACCTTCATCCAAGTGACCCTGCATGTCGAACTTAAGCTCGCAGTACCTATGCTGACTAAAGCTAACAACTGGTCACGGCACCAGTATAGTGTTCTACCCCTCGATGTTCAATCGAATCTTTCGATAAACAACGAAGAACAACTATTCAGGTTC
This sequence comes from Acholoe squamosa, assembly GCA_949317995.1. Taxonomy (NCBI): domain Eukaryota; kingdom Metazoa; phylum Annelida; class Polychaeta; order Phyllodocida; family Polynoidae; genus Acholoe; species Acholoe squamosa. The sequence continues at coordinate 36,154,961 of OX439051.1, forward strand.
CAGTTAAAACTTTATTGTCTAATAACACATAGGCATCAGCCGTTCTCGATCACAGTTACAGGTGGCAGAGTTTGAACTCTATAACAGGTTCGACACTAGGCCTTCTAGTGTCTACAGTTGATATTCCACATACACCCCCTCTGTGCAGCAGCACAGAGGAGTACTAGAATATGGTAGCCGGGCAGCCGCCAACCATCGCTCACGATGGTCAGTCGGGGCTGGACTGACCCTGAGGAAGGCCGTACAACGGCCTTATATACACTGGAGTCGCGGCCACGTGACCAAGTGGTGACGTGGCGCTGGACTCCAGCGCCCCCAGGCGTCGGGTAATAGAGGTGCTCTCGATGTCGCCCACAAGGACCACGAAGGTACCTCGAAGACGACGCGGGACCACCACAAAATCATAAATAAATGCGCATATACCAGTATATATACAAGGCTTACTCATATTTGATTAAAATACCTAATCCAGAGGTAACTTGCCTTGGACAAATAAATTTCTAACAGCTGTAGTATACATATACAGCCAAGTTTTGTTTTGTTGTTGTTGAGAATTCTTATTGGCTTAATTATATCTGTACAAGACGGATCTCCACCAACAGAAGCCAGATTGACACATATTGGACATAATGTAAATGTAAGACGCAAATGACTTAGCAATTGTAAATGATATAACCTCCTAAATCCTAAAACAAAGATACTGACATGACTATGATAGCGTTCTCTAGATGACCCATATCTACATAATCTTAAATGGTAAATTATAAATTATAACTGAGCCCTGCAATTTGCAACATTTTAACTCATATCATATAAGGTAATTATACCCTCTGTACTTGCCTTATACACTCAAGTACCATAAGATGACATTAAGAGATATGATTCAGATTTAATTTATGCTCTACTTGCCCATTGCTTTTTTACAACTATCAGATTCTGTTGGCATAATACCCAAGTGCATCCAAAATGCTACATATTAGTTTAGACTATTTTTATTTATTTATATCCATGTATCAGCCTCACAGGTGAGCAGTCTATTAGTGATACCCTCCAGAAGGCTCAGCATGATGAACCCATGTAGATGGTCAACTACCATAGTGGCCTGTAGAAGCGCCCGGGCGCTTATAGGTTTCAATCCAACTTTAGCCCGGTGCTTATATGAGACAGGCACTTATTTGAATACTGTATTTATTGCTTAAGATCAATTTCAGTACCCCTGGACCCCCAGCGCTTATTAAAGACCGGCGCTTATTTGAGACCCCGGCATTTAGACGAGCTATTATGGTATACTTATACTCATTCCTTTACCGATTACGCATTTATGCGTAGTTTGGGCCGATTTTGGCCGATTTTTGGCCGATTTTGACTAGCCTATATCTTCCTCAAAATCCATTGAATCTCTTCGATTTTTCTGTTGGCCCTAGCTTGAGTTGGGTTCTCCACAGAGTTCAAACGGCTAGTCTCTATCTCTTATACTTTTTGTCTAGCAGTTTTACAAACTTGAGACAAAATCTTAAATTACCATAAAGTTTTCCATAGATTTAATCAATATCTAGGCTAAAAATCATGAAAAATGTCAAATAATATCCTTTTTTTGGTGAAAATTGAATTTGTACATTTTTTCATGCTCAACAAAATGGCATGGAAATTTTTAGTGTAGTTTGATGCATTATTGGCCATTTTGGCTGGTTACCATGGCAACAGATATGAAAAAATATGGATTTTGCATGGTTTTGGTTGCCATGGTAACCGAAAAAGAATGTTTTCCCAAATTCATTATCCGCCAAAATTCCAAAAGAATTAATATACTTTATGTCTACTACAATATGCACTTTATATCATTGTGATTGATACAGGGAGTGCTAAGACATTGCAATTTGAAGTTACCTCATAAGAGCAACTTTTCTCATCATAACACCACTTTTATGATAATATATCTCAGAAATTAAACTAGATAGAGAAAACTTGGGTGTTGTTCTATTTCAATGATTAGCCTAGCATAAACGATCACTATTTCCCTTCTAATTTGAATATTCACACAATTCCAACGGTTTTTGAGAGTTTATGTTGTAAACTAAAACCCTAAATTTGCACCGAAATACTCTGGTAAAAGAAGAGTTAATGCTGCGTCAACTTGCTGCATCATGATTGCAAAATGTTATATTACACAATTAGAGGCATAATCCCAGCAAGCCAAACTGCATAATAGGGAGGGGGAGGAGCCTTCATGTTTAGAATTTGGCAAGTGGTATCTTTAGCTTTTAATGTAAACTAATGTAATATAATGTGATTTATTAAGGCGAACTGTTTTCTGTATATCAAATGTACAGGCATCGAAGCGGAATATTTTCAGTCGAAAACTTTTGTAAGTTTCAGACCATCATGACTGACATGATTCTGCACCGAATGACCTTACAGATCACATGACCCATGTTGACCTTTGCCCTCACTCTCGTGTGCTAAACACTAAGATAGATGACATGTGACGTCAAAGGTTGTAAGGATGATGGGTAAGGTGCCAAAAAGCCATCCATGTAGAAAGCGGAGTAGTGTGAACATGAGAGGGGTATCTGTCATAAGCATCACATGGATATGGGATGGTAAAGGGATACTTGTATGGCTGAATAGTGGAGGTAGTGGGTAGTGAAATGGCTACCTTTGATACATATATGCATTCACATACCTGCCAGTTTCCTCCCCTTTCCCTTCTTAACCTACCACCTTTCTCATAATAATATCTTTCTGCTTCCTATTCCCTTTCACAGCTCACATCTGTAGACTCTCTCTCTCTCACTCTCTCTCTCTCACTCTCTCTCTCTCTCTCTCTCTCGTCTATCTGGATCACTGGTGCCCCGCCCCCCCCCTTCCTCTTCTCTTCACACCCCTACCCTGTGACCGTCAACCTCAATATATTCTCATTTTTACTCCACCAAACTTCATCTTGAATCAAAATTACTCACACCCAATGAATTGCACAAGCTCTTTAATGAAAAAGTTGGTTTTGAAAGGCTTAGAATTGCATGACTGCAGCCAATAAAATAACTAAGACTCTATACTGCTGAGGGTTCATGTAATGTGCCTGGTGGTAGTTGGCACTCACCCTATACCTGACATAACGCTGCTGTAGTAGGGTGTGAATGGGTGGGGAGGGGTTGTGGGCCCTCGACGAGTATCGGGTCTTTTCCAAAGTCTCTTCCTTCCAGCATAACCCATCTAAATCTTTAGCTTTTCTTATATGTGGTGTGCTTTCCGACATGTTAATCACATGAAATGTGTACCTAGGGGAAGAACAAAATGTGACCTGAAAACATTTTATAGTAGAAATGATATCTGAGTTTGGACTTAGTAGTAGTAATCACAAGGTTGAAAGGACATGGGCAAGTTAGGAAACAAAGGATCAGAAGGGGTTTGGATGAGTTTCAACATACCCTGGATCGCTGCTTGAGAAGAAGCCAGTATTTTGGTTGATTTCAGTTGTTCCTATTAAGATATCTTTCCGTTTGCCCCCCCCCCCCGTGGTGAAATGTGTTGAAACTAAAATTAAGTAAACTGTAAATAATGAAACCTTAACACTGGCAAGAAAACAGAAGATGGATCCTGCTGGTGCATTATTGAGGAAGTTTGGTTAACTTGGTGTTTGGTATTTCTATTATCTTGCATTGAGGGATGAGATACGTAGACGTGTACTCCAAAGCCCATGCACAATTACTAGAGGATTTGCAAAGTTTAATTGATTGACGTAATTGAAAGATCCTTGAACATACATGTATGTGGTGTAGCATTGATCATCTTCCTTTTTTACTCCCTAGGTGGCAGCAGCAAGCCCAGCTCAACCCACCTCAGTAAGGCGGCCACTATAGACTATGCTCCCACCGCCTCCTCAGCCTTCAAGGACACCCCAAGGTCAGGGTCAAGGTCATCTGAACAGGGGTCAAGGTCAGCGACCTTCGGAAGGTCACAGACAGCAGATAGCGCATGGGGACGTACGTCAGACAGCAACAGCAGGTATGACGTAATAATGGTTTCCGTGGCGTCATGTTTTTTTTTTTCTTTATTTTACTATTTAATGTTTATCCATCTATTTTTGGGTAAAGAAGTGTAAAGTTAAATACCCTTTCTGCATACAGATTTAGTATAGAGCAAAGACTATATTATTTGCCTTTGTATTTTATTGGAATTGCATATAGCACTATGTATACGTAATGTCATTCTTTTCATATACCATTTATCCCATGTATATAAGACATGTCTTACACGCGAGGAGGCATAGTGGGACAATGAGGGGTCCATTTGAATTTTGAAAATTCACTGAATGAAACAAAAGTTTTGACATTATTTTGGCCAAATCCACAAACTCTAGGCGCACCTTATACGTGGGATGCACCTGAGGTAATTTAGTAATATAAGTTTGGATGAGTAGACCAGCACGGCACTGGTGCATTATGACAAACAAGCACAAACCTAGGCTAGAATCATGTCTCTTGAGCCAGTCTATCCGAAAAGGCCATTCGGTCCTGCAGATTGTATTGCTCTGCAGGCCCGGATCGAATTTGGCAGGACCGGATTCCTTAAGATCATATATGTCAAGAAAGAAATGATGAAAAACAAAACTCACTATTTTAATCATTTACTCCTTTAAATCTTAATAAACAGTAATGCCTTTTGTTTCAGGATGTAAAAACCTCAATAATGGTCTGATTTGTAAGCCATGAGAACTTAAATGTAGCCTAAGGTCCCAAGATTTTGCCAAACATTCGGTCCCACAGTCTGGTCATTTCTGCAGGCATGGCAGCAATTTGACAGCAATGGCCTTGGTTCGCGAGTTTTCGTATTAACTGCATTGAGCCTCACTTCCATTGCCGTCACCCTATTCCGTCAGTCATTATTCCGTCACCATTTTGGACCTACTAAAACCTACAGTAATACCTCGCATATTATCAGATTATAAGGTACACCCTCAGTTTAGGAACAATCTATCAGGCACATTGATGTGCTGACTCATGTTTTGGTCACCTTTAGTACTCTTTTCTAGTATAAAACCCTCGTGTAAAAGGCACATCTGTAACTTCTAAATGACACAGCAGGGATTCATGCTCTCGCATAAGCTGTGCCTTGTACCATAATTATTGTCCTGTATAAGCGCCAGGTATTTGAATTTCATAAACGCCGGTCTTGAATAAGAAAATTCACTATAATTTAAGTCTTGAAAAAGCACTGGTCTTGAATAAGGCCCGGGGGTAAACCCTACGTGTAATTAATGAGCACCCCGGCACTTAAACAGGCCAACACGGTATACAGAATCTCTACGGTACCTGTGTAGTGGTCAGTAGAGCACTGACCAGTCAATAAGTGAGTCAATAAATGAGTCATCTTCACATCATACATGTATGTACACTAGTAGTGGGGTCAGCCAAGTCAGGACCATCATGCTTCTAATGAGTATCAGTACTTAACCCTTCAAGTGTCATTGGTCACCATGAAGTACCAACTTCACAGGGGCGTAGGAAGCAAATGTTTATTGGGGGGGGGGGCAGTGGTCTTGGGGGGGGGCTGCTATATTTTTATATAGGCTTATATATAGGGAACCTCCTCATTATTGGGGGGCCCAGGCCCCCCTGCGCCCCCCCCCCCTTTTCTACGCCCTGACTTCATTGGACGTCATGCCGACCCTCCAGATTTGATACATATACTGCTGGAGTATATGTATGATGCTCCAGTGAAGTGCTGGCGAGCAGCACTTCATTGGTGCATCATATGACGACAAATTGGCATGATGCGTTAATGCACCAGCGGCCCTTAAAGGTTTAACCCCATTCATATAGACAAGGTAACCTTATATACGTGCCAACTCCTGCCAAATACACAAATCAACATCACTGACTGGCGACGCCATCCAATTTAACTCAATTAGTCCCATTAATTATAAAATTGCCTAAACAATTAAATAATTAGACTGTTTATTAGTACTGATGAGCATTTTCCATTCAAATCTTTAGCATGTAGTTATAAGGTGTTTTTAATTTTTCATGAAAGATTATTAAATTGTACCCAATAGAGATTAGATCGGCCTCTGATTTATATATACATGATATGTTTTGTCTGATTTACAACTATGCTATTCTAAGTTTCTTTAATAGTCTTCCAAAGAAAAAGAACGAAAGACTGAAAATCATTCTGATTTCCTCTCAGGAATGTTGGATACCAAATTCAATACACTAGTTTTTTTTTCTGACTCCTTTGGAGTGATCAGCGAAACTGATTAAGGAAGAATCCTTTAGTTGGCTGAGGTCCGAATCCAAAGTGGTTTGGGTCTTTGTACTTTGGCATTATACACATTTTAAATAGGCCCATAGTATGTTGTTATACATCTGATATAAAAAAACAAACAAAAAACACTTGATATGCATTTGGGCACACTTAATGAACTAGTGCCAAGGGTCAAATGTCACGTTGTGGGTGATATTAATTAGCATTTTGATATCATTCATCATATTCCCAGTCGTTAAGTGTTGCATGATGCCACAAGGATTATGCTCCTTTCATGACATAATGCACAAATGCAACACGGGTGAGTCTACTCGCCAGTGATGGATTGTTGCATCGATATCTTACTGGCTGTGTTGGGCTAGCAGGATGAAAGAATGCAGCCCTTATTAGTAGACTCTAAATATCTGCATCCATAGGCCCTACATCATGATGACCAATGGACATAGTCTATTATAGTTCCATGTGGCATTTGAATGGTTAATGTATTTTACAATGTGAAGGTGGTGGAGGTAGGCATGAGTGTGTGGACATAGTATAGTCTAGACCTAATCTGGACATGTGGGTGCAGTTACTGTTTACTATTTAACAGTAGATCACATGCCCCCTACAGTGAACCTTGATCATGGAGTTACTGTTTTATGTGTGACAGGAGGGGTGCTTTATTAGCAAAGGGATACACACCCCTTGTTCTACTTTGTAAATGAAATTTTCCCACAAGAACTTATCTAGTGCATACATCTTAAATAATTTCAATTTCCATGTGTCCATATACTGAAGTACATGAGTACAATTCCAATGGTAGGCCTTAACTACTAGTCCTTAGCACAAATCATTTTTCAAAAAGTCATGTAGCCGATATAATGGAATGATTGTAATTTGCAACAAATATAAAAAAAAAAGAACTTGGCACCTTAGATCATGTCCAACAAAAAAGGGACACTTTCTTACAGTTAGACTTGTTATACCATTGTGGGTCCCCCGTGCCCCCCCGTGCCCCCCTTGCCCCCCCCCCCGTGCCCACACCTAATGGACAGTCCAATGGCAAACCCTGGAAGAACATGTACTTACCTGTTTACCTATTTAACATGGTCATTCCCTGCAGTGAGGTAAGTTGAGTAGCTGGATTTGTGACATGGAGTAGAGTTGGGCCCAAATCTCTGTTTACATGAACCACAATTAGCTGCTTTCCACTAATGGAAAACCCATATACAGATAGCCACCAGTTTTATCAATTTTATCTTATTCATCTTATCAATCTGAGGATCTAACGATATACAAGCAATTACCAATGGTTAGTAAATTCCAATAATACCAAACCATTAATGAGAGTTTTTACATATCCTGCTTGAAATTGTTGAGTTCAAGAGGTACTGGAGTGAGTATATTTCACAGGTTAAAATCACACATCTCAGAGTGGAGGGTGGGGGCCCTAACAAACTGGCTACCGTAGTGGCAGGTTTACCTGCCATGCCCATGTCACCTTTAGACTCTAATTGCTCTATCCCAGACGTTTATAGACTAGCAGCTAATTAGTGCCTTAGTTTTTCATATTAATTTGATAATGTTTTTGCCCCCAACATTTTCTTTTCAACTTGCACTGTTTTGAGACCCCAACACTTACATAGGTTAATACATTAGTCTCTGGCCCAACCCCTATACGTATGCTGTAACCCACACAATACCCAGTATGACCCCAGACAGCAGTCAGCTCCAAACCCACCACCAGAGGCCCAGCAGAAGGTGTATGGATATCTCCATATCAGTGTGTATACAGTTAGGGATACATGATATAACAACATATACATGTTGTTCTCCTCTACTCCTATAACTCAGTCCACAGCAGTGGTGGCTGCAGTGAAATGGCAAGAGGCATGGAGTCGGCAGGTCAGGGTCTCCAGGAGGAAATATTTATGACACTGATTACAGCATTTAGGTCCTGGAGGAGTGCCAGAAGTGTATTTATATGATTGGGCCTTGGTGGAAGGAGTTAGATGGTTGTAAATTATAGGGGCCTGATTTGATTTGAATGTGAGTGGATAGTGTTGGATTGCGTCAGTGTGATCTATGTCACTGAGACTGACACACACATACACTGGGATGCTGTGCTGCTCCTGACATAGCAAAGGAGTTCCAGAGTCCATAGGGATTACAGCATACTTATATACTGGGAGTGCATACTGGAAGTGTTGAACTATCAGTGATCAAGCAGCCAATTGCCAGCTCAGGGGTGCATTACTTTGGTATCATGGAAACTTCAAAGCTAAGATGGATAGAAAAACTGATCCCATCTTTTGTTGTGTCTTTCAGATGGGGTCGTCAGGATGCTGTGCATCCATCTGAGCGGTCACCTGACCCGAGAGCCCGAGGACTTCAAGATGACTACCCACAGACTTACCCTGGGAGTAGTCGAACAAGTCAGGATAGAGACCGCCTTAGTGATATCAGTGATAGCTCATCAACAAAGCTGCCCTCTCCTGCCCGCCCAGGCCGCAGACTGGAGCAGAGTCCCCGTCTGACCTCAAATCGCATCGAAGAGGTTCCAGAACCTGCAGACCTTCAGTTGAGTCCCACACAACAAAGGGCATCCCAGCTGAACAGGGGGTCAAGTACAGAGTCTGGCCCTGTTACTACAGGAATATGCTATGGCAGGGAAGGAAGTGACGATGGTAAGCAGGGTACAAAGGGTAGGCGACAGGATAAGCGTGCTCGAGCATTGGCTATGGAAGCAGCACAGCAGAGCCCCAAGCTGCGTGAGCCTGTCGCCTTACAACATGCCCTGCCACCCTCCCTGAAACCTCCAGACTCGCCACTGGTCCAACATGCACCTAGAAAGGCTCAACCATTCATTGGTAGATCCCAAACTATTGATGTAGCCACTCTTTCACAGACCCCTAAGAGCATTGTACCACCATCACCTGTACCACCTTGGAGATCAAAGGAAAAACCAAAGATGGATAAGGAAAAGCAGAAGAAGGAAAAAGAAAGGGTCACCAGTCCAATCTTGGAAGGTCCATTGTCTCCAAATTCAAGTGATAAATCTTCCAAGAGTTCCCAACGAGTGCTCAGCCCAACTGCCTTGTTAGTTGCAAGCTCTTCCCGTCTCATGAGCCCCGTAGCCATGCCTACCTCTCCAAGGGAGGAGCATCCAAAGTCTCCAACCTCTCCTCCTAAGGCAGCGCCTGAGAAGGTATCCTCCCAGCACAATTTAGGTGATGGTGCGCAGGCCAGGGCAGATAGAATAGCTCAGTATAAAGAGCAGAGACGCAAAGAGCTTGCAAACCTGTACAGCCCGCCAGGCCAGGATGCAAGGTCGAAGAATAACTCTGACACAAACTTGGAGAACTTTATGAAGCATGCAAAGAAGTATGGCTTAGATAAAGCCATTGAGGAAAAATCCTCTATCGATGAAAAGAAATCCACAGCTGCTCCATTAGTTGCAACAGTGGCACCAATGGCAACTTCTACAGTAACAAGCCCGATTACGAGTACAGCAACTGTGGTGTCTCCAATGACAACAACAAGCTCCAAAGGTTCTGCTGTGGTTACATTATCTAAGTCTGATGAGAAACCAATTGTGACCTCCCCTCCTCGACTCATTTCACCTTCAACGCTTACATCGACAAGAGTCACCCCAACTCAGGGTCCCACTTCATTGTCACATACAAACGTGACATCACCAACACAGTCCCGTACAGCTTTGACATCCCCTAAAGTTTCATCTGCCCCAAGTGAAAGGAAAGATAGGCTTGCAGAAACAGAACAAAGGATCACCTCACCTGTTTCAAAAAGAGTAACTTCCCCCATTGAGAAAGTGAGCTCACCTGGCACTAATACAGTAACCTCCCCTGTAAAAGACAGTGTTGTACCTCAAACAGGGGTCCTATCACCTCAGAATGCACGAAGACTTTTCTTTGCAGAGTTGGGGGATGGTAAGGATGTACCTTCTTCAAGAACAAGTCCCTCTTTCATCCCTAAAAGTGTGAAACCGGTATCATCTGCAGCAGCAATGGCTGCGGCCACATCACCCACTGCAACGACTACAGTCACATCAGCAACAATAACCACACCTTCCTTATTGTCGCCAAAGTCACAAGCAAAATCAATGTTGAGGTCACCAAATAAGGTGTCCCCGGTCAGCTCCAGTGACATTGGGCAATTACCTCGGACAGTAATAAAAATGGAGCAGGAGAAAAGTCCAATGCAAACGTTGAAGGAACCACCAGCGGTGTGTAGACACAGTGGGTCTGTGACTTCACCTGTTATATCAACAGTGACTTCTTCTGTATCTGATACAACAAAAACATTAATGGCAACTTCTCATGGAGAACCCACCTCCATTTCGGTGAGTGATCTTTTGAAATCAGGGAGGTCAAAGCTTCATGGGGATGTAAAATTGACAGAGAATGAGTCTGCAAGTCAGAATCAAAGCAACATACAGGGATTACAAATTGATGAGGGTGTGGACAAAATTGAACCTGTGTATTCCAAGGTGAAACCAACTGATGAAGGAGATTTATTGCTCTGTGCTGTAACTGCTGAGGCAACGGTTCATAGTGCTGTCGCAGATACCAAAAGAGTGCAGAATCAAAGGCGCCCGGTGCACCTTCACATAGAGGAACCAGTCTTACCAGAAATGGCCTTGACTCCAAAGTTCCCTCCTCTGGCTGACCCAGAAGAGCTTCTTCCTGAACCAGATGATCTGCCAGATGAAACCATTCCAAATCCTACATTAACTGCAGACACTCTTGGTGATGTGCCAGAACCACTAGATGTGGCAATGGAGGAGCTTGAGGCTGAAGTCCGCCTGATGGAATCATTAATAAGTCAATCCTCTAAAGAGGCCATGGAAAAACCAGCAGAAATTCCACAAGAAGAAGCTGAGATGCCTCCAAAAGCTAATGATGCTGTATCCCAGCCCAAAACACCAACTACTCCAACAGTTAGTCATGCGGATCTATATGAACAAGCTATCGCCAGCAAAAAGCGAGCCTTTGAAGACAAGAACCGCCAGAGAGAGGATGAGGTAGCTGCGGAGGTTGAGCTCAAGAGGGCACTTAAGATGGCAGAAGCTCAAGAACTTGAGGTAAAATCTGAAGCTTTAGTCATCCATAAGCCAGTCTTAGCTCAGTCACCACTATCGCCAGCTCCCGAACTGCCAGCCGTTCTTCCGCAACCTGTCTCACCAGAGGCAATTCCTCTCAGCCCGGTCCTGGCAAAGGTTCTGCCTCCAGCAGAGTTTCTATCATCTCCACCAGGTGGGGATGCAGGACCTGAGGAAGCAGTCACAATGACTACATCAGTGTCAAGTTCTGCTTCAAAGACACCAACCACTCCAGTTTCTCCAACAAAGGCGAAACCTGTAAGCAAATCAGTGACAATGGGGAAAATTGAGGATAGTCAGAAAAAACGAGTGAAGGAACTTGTACGAGAAGATTCATTCAACAGGGCAGACTCACCTATACGTGAACCTATGCCACTACCAAAGGACTCTGTAATTGCTCGCCATAGGCAATCACGGTCAAGGCATAGGACAAAGCAGGACTCCTCTAGTTCTGAATCAGAGACATCCCCACCTTGCTCTCCGAGGACATCTCCTAGATCTCCTCGGAAGCCAAAGGTAAAGGGTTTCGTCGGTGGACGGGATGCTACCAGGCTCGGGGTTGACTACGTAAAACCGGAGAAGGAACGGGGAAGGTAAGCAAAATCTCATTTTATAGTAAAAAATACACCTGGACAAAGCTGTCAGACAATTGACGACATGAAATAATTAGAAATTCATAGTAGCAGTGCATAATGTATTGCAGGTTTGGACTTCACATAAACAGTCCAATGTTTTTTTTTTGTTTTTTTTTCACAAAAGTATGGCACAGTACTCCATGGATAAGGCGAACCATATAGGATAAGAAAAAAAGGGAAAACCTACTCAAGGCCTCCCGTAAATTAAAAAGTGGGTTTAGGCCATTGGGGACATAATTAGCTACCCATAGGTTTTTGAATTTTGAAAATCCATTGACCAAAGTTTAATTTAAATTTTTTTATCAGATCCATTATTACATTAGTATGTGGAGTAAACTTACAGTAGATTATGCTACGCGTTTTTTTATGGGTGTGTCATACAAATGAGACATTTAAGTTTAAAAAGTTCTACTCAAATTTGATAGAGCAGACAAAGCCATTTCACCATAATGATCCTTTATTGTGTTTAATATCTAATTGGAATTGTTTGATAAATTGACAAATTGGTCATAATATTATCATCACTTGATATGTTTGTCATAGTCTTTACAGTATAAAAGGAAAGGCATAGGCACTTAAATATAAGAAATAACATGGGCAGAATAGCTTAGAATATCAACGGTCAAAAGAAAGAAAGATGCAAAGGTATAAGATTGAGAGGTAAATTCATATTATGGAAAAAAATGTACATTTCCATGGTCATTTTGTTTATAAAATTGTCCCTCTTGACTCCTTTGTTGTACGTCTCTAATGGTTTGCTATTTTATTCACTTTATCAATCGAAATGGATTTGATCCCTGTTCAGTCTATCTAATATGATAAAACAAAGACCCACTAAACAATATGAATGTGTCACACATACCTGCATAAAACAACACCATTTGAAATTACACACGTTATGGTTTGCAATTTCAAATCAGATAATTAATACTGTTCACAACAATAGAATAGGCACAATAGGTCTTGTTTAGTGTATGAGTATTAGATAAAAGTCCTCTTGTGTTTGATGCTATGATATATCCGATGAGGGAAGCATACGGTGATATTTCAATATCAGGTGTGGAATAGGGAACCTATGTCTAAAGTGCTGGTTCCACAGGCATAAAATCGGTTGGAATAGTCCTAATCCGACGATTTATAATATATCAAAAGTATAGAAAAAAATCGGTCGGATTAGTGCTCATCCGACCGATTTACTCCTATGGAACCAGCACTTTAACTAACACCCGGTCAATGCTATGCTTACAATAGGTGTATCGTATTTGTGGATACTATACGTACCGGCGTCATACCTATCAGGACAGTCTAAGATGGGTATCCTGGATTCCAGCATTATAGGAAGAATGCCTCTGAATCCTCGAACTTTGATAGAATTTTTGCCATGTCACCATTTCACCCTCCAAAAAAGGGGACAGAATCGTGTTCCAGAATTGGTTATTGAGGGAGAAGGGTATTCTCATTGCGTCTGTATCCTTAACCCCACCAGTGCTGGCATCTGGTAGCATGCCTACAGATTACTGTGTTCAACAGTTCACAATTTGGGTGCTAGGGGGCAACCCTGACCAAAGGTCGATCCATATGGCAGGAAACTTTTCAGAGAAGTTGTGGACTTTTCTTATGGAAATCTTTTGGGCCTGTCATGTTATACCAATTATTTGAAGGATAATTGTCTTGTGAATCCCTTGGTGTAAGTCACTTGCACAGGTGGTATCTACAAGCAAAGTTCCACCAAAATTGACATCAACACTTTATTCATGAAAAAGTCACCTTTATTTTGCCGCATGGGTCTATAGTAGTAACATTAGCAGGTTTCCCCCTACATAATGTTATATTATTGCTGGTGCCATTATTTTGCTGCCATACAACGATGCAAAAGATCATTTATTAGATCTATGTGAGATATTTTTGCATCGTGATGCAAATTGATGTCGAGGAATAAGACTGGATATATGTGTCAGTGTCAACCATAAGGTATACGGTACCTCATCACATCTAAAATCATTCATGAATAAATGAATTGGCAATACGTCTGTCACCTTGTTACACTGTTATAAAATGAAATGATTTAATTAGCCTTGGGCAGGTAGATGTATGCCTCGGGTATTTAGGACCCGACGCACAATACAGGGAAACCATCTGTAACAACAAGCACAAACGCAGTATTATGCCAAACAACAACATATCAAAAAATCCTTGGCCTAACCCCTCTGTGTCACAAAAGAAATAGAGAAAACAATAATATTTTGAGATTGTGAAACAGGGAAAAGAAAAAAAGAAGTCTCCTCAAGACCTGTTACACATTTCCCACTGGTTTCAGTTACAGACTGCTTGCTCTATTTGACACCAGGTGGCAGTATCAACATCTAGGCATCCTTCCTAGAAGTTATTTATAGCTATGTTAGTGGCTGCCATGGTAACCAGAGAACAGACTGGTTTCTAAGGAGCTGTGTGAATGCAGGAGGGGGAGGTAAGTACCTACCCTAGGGGGATATTTCTGAAGATCCTACTTTGCTGGCCAACAGTACCAGGACTGAGGGGGTGGCAATTTCTTTTAGAGAGAGAGGGGGGGGGGGTCCGTGTGTGCATGCACGGAGAAAGGTTTTCTCCTTCCCCTCTCGGAGGATGCAGGTGCGTTATGTCCACCCTCTTGTTAAAAAAAGACCATTCCCTAAGGACCAATGGCATTTGAATAGGGTCCGTGGTGCATTTTGAAGGGATGTAGGGTCTTTAGAAATAGTCTCCTGATGGACCTCTTAGACTACTAGTTGCTGGAGGCATTACATCCTTAGCAAATAGTTAGATATAGGCCTGGGGATGTAAGTTGGCTGTACGATGATGAGACATTTTCTGACACCCAAAATAGACTTAATACATGTACTCATCAGAAAAAACATATGATTCTCATGTAGCCGACTAGCCTGTCAAATATCACACAGGAAAGGTGTGTGTGGTGGGGAGAGAGGGGGTAATTGGTAGACCTGTCTTTATCAAGAGAACAAGGTTGAAAAATGGTTTGCCACAGACCATAAAACCAGTCAAATAGGCTACACATTGTCATGTATCTGCTCTACTTTCAGGAGTAGTGAATTATTAGGCCATGTTATAATCACTAGGATTACAAATCTTTTGGTCTGATATTTTGGGCGGAAATGGGCAAAAGAATTATATAAATAAAAGTTCCTTCAGTCCCCTCACTGAGAACTAGTAGGCCGGCAGCCAGAGGCATGTGCCATCAAATGTAAGAAAAGTGATATATTTCATGGTGGAAACAGTGAAATACGGCAGTCCCATAGGTTTAACCTTAGAGCTTCATATTCAACACCCCCCCTCATGGAATAACCCTGTCCCGTATTCCATGGCCTTTAGTAGCATCCAAAATGCTCATCTGTGTTTGAATAATTTTTTGGGGGTAATTAAACATATAATTATTTGCAAGGATTCTATAAAACCATGAAATAAATACAAAGGTTCATTCACATATCTCTGCTTCTTAGAAGAACATAACTTATTAAATCCCAAACAAGGAGGTTTCAGAAAGGGGTTTTCCACCATTACTACGTTTGGCGTGGTAAATCACGCAATACCGCTGAATAAATGTGAAAAACTAGGCATAAAAGGAGTACTCTTGGAATGGATTACTAACTATTTACTCTCAAATACCAAATGCAAATGGCTTTGTGTCACAAGCAGCTTCCCTCCATTGTGGGATACTCACCAAAAACCTAAAATTGGCATAAAGATTTGCAAATTTTTATTATTGGAATGGTTGCCATGACAACCAGGAACAGGCATATAGGTTGGTATCTCATGAAAAATGTGCATTTTACCATCCGAATATGGGTCATTTATAACGCAAATGGTGCATTTTAAATTAGACCATTGAATTCTACATGACAAATTAGCTTAATGCATTTTTATAATGATTTTAGAATAATTTTTCCCCTCCAATGCCCCCTGGTGGCCAAATGGGGAATTAAAAATCCGCCACGGAGGAGTGTTCTCCCTTGATGGGTCACAACTATCTAGTAAGATAGAGGAAAGAAACAGAATATTGTGAGGAGGCAAGTTAAAAGGACCGTCCAGGGGGGATTAGTATCAATGCTTGCCACCAGGGGGACACCACTATGGCCTAAAAGGGGGAAAATAATAATACCAAAAATAGTTATATACTACTTTTTTTATGTAGATTACAATAGTCCTAAATGGAAACTGCCATTTTTGAGGAAAACCTTTCAAATTTGGAATGTAAAAAGAACGTTTTTTGGGCATTTGGGGGCAGAAATAAGTGCTTTTGTTGATATTGGTTGCCATGGAAACATTTTTTTCACTTATAATTGAAGAATCAAAAAACCTATCTTTAGCCACACCCACAAGGATCAACATGTTGAAAAATGGTAAAAATCCGATTATCAGATCAAATTTTATGAGAAAAAGAATGTGAAGAATATGTCAATTTCCCTAATTTGCAGAATTATGTTTAATTAATTGTGACCAGGCAAGCAAATCCACCCCTCTGCAGGGAAATTCATTATCAAAGTTCATCTCAAGATCTTGAAATCGAGACATCATGGGCTTGAATATTCCTAGTAGTTATGTCAGAACCCCTCTTTGAACATAGGTCATTATTCAGATCTGAAATCGATGATTAAGGTCTAAATACATTATAAACCATAATAATGTCCAAAAACACAATAAATCAGCCTTTTCCATAAAAATACATAACAATATGGTGATTTTTATCATAGATTTTGATCTAGAAGGAATTTTCCATTTCTGTTTTCAGTTTTATTTTTTTTGGTGAGTATCCCGAAAACTTGGCATAAAAATCTGCAAGTTAGGATTATTGGAATGGTTGCCATGGCAACCAGGAACAAGCATATAGGTTGATTTCTCATGAAAAATGTGCTTTTTACTATCCGAATATGGGCAATGTCTAACGAAAATGGTGCATTTTAAATGAGACCATTGGATTCTGCATTAAAATTAGCTTGATGTATTTTTAAAATAATTTTAGAGTAATTTTGCCCCTCCAATGCCCCCTGGTGGCCAAATGGGGAATTAAAAATCCCCCCGCGGAGGGGTGTTCTCCCTTGATGAGTCACAATTATACATATCATCTGAGATATCTCTTGAAATATACAAGTTAGACCTTATTTGGGATTTGGATAGGTTGGTACCCATCTAAATTCATAGAGACGTAACTGTAAAACTAGCAGAGATATTTTCTCATGTAATATATCATTGGAAGGTTCATGGCCTGAATTTAAAAGTTGACTATTCCCCCTGGGGGACCCTTTTTGCTTGGCTGTACACAGATTGCCATACATGCTTATAATATGGTGCAGAAGCCACAGCACCTGGCACCAGCTGCCAGAGAAACTAGATTATACGATGGCCCAGTATTAAAAACTTATCATAGATGGATAGAAGTTTTCAAACGAAGTGTTACTTATAAATGTGCAAACATTTGGAATAAACTAAATGCTCAACAAAGATGTATTCCCACCTTCAAATATGACAAGATAGACATCTTGCCTCTATACTAATATAACTGTCGGCCTGCATTTAAATTTACTTGACCCGATTGATACTCTATCTACCATGCTTCCCTTGTACAACATCCTTTGCTGGTTAAATGAATTTAATATACAAGTACATAAATATTCGGTGTCTGATTTGTGTTTTACACTTTATTACTATTGGTCATATTAGTTTTGTGAACTACCTGATGCACGCCATACTATATGTCTTTTGGTTATGAGGCCCTCTGGAGTCAGGAGTATATAGGTCTAACATGGACCTTACCTGTTTTACTCCAGAATAAATATTACAAAAAAAAAAAAAAAAAAAAAAAAAAAAAAAAGTTCACTCTTAGTGGGTCTGACCGAGGGTTATAACACACATACATGTATGCCCTATATCCAGTATTACATTGTAAGAAAGGCTACCCATGTATACATGCCCTATATCCAGTATTACATTCTAAGACAGGCTACCCATGTATACATGCCCTATATCCAGTATTACATTCTAAGACAGGCTACCCATGTATACATAAGCCTATACATGGGTAAAAAACGACACAGGTGACATGGACGACACGGCACTTTTTAAAATCGACGGACACAGGTACAGACAAATTAATGCATTGAATAAAAATCGACACGGGCGACATGGCACTTTTAAAAGTGACACGGCGACATGCCCCTCTTTGTTAAGTGAGAGACTACCCATATATACATGCCCTATATCCAGTATTACATTGTAAGACAGGCTACCCATGTACAGGCCCTACTTGCAAGACTATTGCTTATCAGATAGGCTATACAGAATAGTGAGATCATCATGATTACTATTAGTGCTTCTCCAGCCCACATGGTGGCGTGGGCGTATAAGCACTTGCTGAGCAACTCAATTTCTGCACACCTCCACACAGATTGCCTAGCTGTCTGTTATTCAGATAGGACTGTGTTTACTAGAGCTACACTGTGGGTTTTTTATAAGTACAACGCTATGTTGTGGGGTCATTTCTTGCTTGTGGGGTTGACCCCACAAGCAATGTCCTTAAAATGGTTCAAAATGACCTTGTGGGGTGCACGTGAAGAGATCGTGGTACAACCCCACAATGATCGTGTCTGTCAGACAGACCCCATTAGTCTGTGCATATTACAGACAGTATCACCACCTACTGCCCCCTAGTGAGTAATACACATTGCACCCCACATGTTCAGACGCAATGACCCCATAACCACAGACATAACACCCCACATGCACAGACGTAATAACCCCATAGCGACAGACATTGCACCCCACATCTTCAGACACAGTAACCCCATAACAACAGATGATTGCACCCCGTGTATTCAGTAACTGAGACAGTTAATTCCAATTTGAAGATTGCCTGATAGCCCTTGTGATAAGCTTTGATTTGCACCCGGTCCCGTGTCTCTAAGTTCAATGGTTCACGGGTTAGAGCAAAAACAAACAGTTCTTTGACGGGCCCCATCACGCAGCGGAGGCACTTTTTCCCAAATAGTCCTACAGTGAGCAGATGAAGCCTGCATCATGCAGGTGCAAGAGTGAATGCCCACTGAGCCATGATCCAGTGTCCACGCCCAATAGCACAGCCAGAAACTCATATTTTGAATAGGGACTCTTTTACGATACTTCCGCTAAAACTTTCAAAACTAAATATCTCAGCAACCGCTGGTCCGATCGCCTTGATCTTAGGTGCGTTTCGAAGCCCATGAAAGCTACTTTCTTGTTTTGCCATTTAATGAAATATATTCCTGAATAACAATATGACCCCACTATATTCAGACATTTTAACCCCATAATGTACATATGTACATGTATGAAATGTGCACCCCACAATGATCGATTGTACCCATTACCCAACCCCACAGTGCCCAGACCAAACTTTTCCCCACAACGTAACTCTCCTCTGTCGGGCTGTGTGTCTGCATGTCTGTCAGCCTGTCGGGCTGTGTGTCTGCGTGTCTGTCAGCCTGTCGGGCTGTGTGTCTGCGTGTCTGTCAGCCTGTCGGGCTGTGTTTGCACTGATTAAGGCCGGGGATTAAGGTCATGGAGAGTGAGAGAAGCTTGGCTTGTGATATCTACTCATGAAGATAATGCCAATGAATGTGTTTGTGGGGAGAACATATTCAGTTTTATTAGATTAGATAGAGACAGATAGTTTGAATCTTAAAGGATGAAACAATGAAAGATCTGAGAGGGACAAATCTAAAAAAGATGTAGATTTCAGGGGCAACACTTTCAACCAGAAAGAGAAAGTTTTGATTTCAGTGAATAATGGGCGAGTAGGAATTGGAGGGTAGAGATGCGACTAGGAATTGGAGGGTAGAGATGAGCAGGGTATGATACTGGACAGGTAGGTTGGAAAGTAGGTAAGTGAGGGTGTTTATATATGTGTGCATATAGCTATCTAGACAGTGTTGCTGGTACCCATGAGTACAGACTAGACCCACATGGAGACCAGCTCTACATAATAATACACAGGAGTAGACTCATAGGGTACCAGCTCCAGAATTATACACTGGAGGAGCTGGACACTATTGGGGGACCCTTCCCCTATAGATTGGATACTATGGTTACGCCTGACAACTGACTTTATTAAAATTAAGGTATGTTATATGACATTGTCACTGTGAATTTGCTGTCATTGCAAGCACCCATCATTCTAATATTTGGGGTTAATTCTCCCATTCCCAATTTCTCCCAGAATAGAACATGGTGTAGATGAATTGATAGATGGGGTAAAGTGTTTTAGGCATAAGACTATATAGGTGTTGAGTACACCCAGGGCAATTCCTGGTTGAAATATGTCAGAGATTGCTGCTTATTGCTTCTAATCCGTAGGATCCATTATTAGTCTCCTTAAAACTCTAACAGCAAGACTAGAAATAACCATTACTCTAATGTAAACCTGAACCCCTCCGACGTGGGTGGATTATCAGAAGTCTTGATGTTCACCATAGGCCCATACTTATCATCTTTACTGTAAATTGCTATAAGAATAGGGCACTAGGTATGTGAAGGTAGCCTTGGGCATGTTGTGGTTTGCCTCTAAATCAAGGAGAGGACATTATGAGAGAGCAGCTCCACAGTTGTCTGTGAGTTACTCCTTCCGTTGACATTCGTGGGATGGTACAGTGTTATGAGTACGGGGTGGTACAATTGTAGACCACAGGTAGTCGTGGTCATATTATATTGTGAGGGAATTGCTTGTCCATGAATAGTGAGCAATTTCCAGGGGCTGATACAGGGTTGGAGAAGCAAGGATGTTAACCCTATCCCTGTTTATAGATGGAGACTTTCTTAAAGCTATTTGTGGAATACTAAAGCAGGTTCATGTCCACAAGGCTCAAGTCCTCATAGCCGGGTATGTACGAACTACTGTAAGGCCTAGGACTCTTCTGTCTAAATATTCTTAATTGCCTGTAAAGTAGGCCTCGTCGTACATGGTGCTTCTGGTACGACCTGAAGCGCTCACGTCATAGAACATTGCCCTATAACAAGAGGTACAACGGTAAGCTCTATACATCAATAGAGATATCCCAGAAGCCGACAGTGAGTGTGGTCCATAAGTGTGAGCTATGTTTCAACAGCTGTTACTGCTGCTGTTATTTCCCCCAGTCTGGAGCCTTCATTTTCTCTTTCATTTTTGCATTTTTCCCTCAAGGGTCCATCTGCATATAATATAAAAAAAGGAAGAGAGATGTTGAGCTTACATAGAACGTCCATGTATTGGGACTGATATCGTGCCCAATGGACTGAGCATCTGGTAGTGAGTTCCCTTTTTTTCCTCTATAAAGGACAGTATAATATTTCAAGGCTTCATCTTGAATTGTAATCTTAATGAAAACACCCGGTTGAAAACAGCAATGTATGTCGTGCATCATGCCAATCGATCTGGACTGCATCCATCCTGTAGTGTTACAAATGCATACATCTGGCTATTTTTACTGAAGGTTTGCATTCACTCATGAACTATCAGTGATCATGTCATAAATGGCACGATATGTCAAAGCATTCTGCAATCCTTTAAGGCAAACAAAATTGTTCTTTGAGAACAGGATATTTTCTGTTCTCAAAGGGCCACTTTACATGAATATGATTTTAGACACAAAAGCAATGTTCTTTTTTTCTTTCCTGACCATGCCCATATCCATTTCTTCCCTGTGTTTTAAACAGAGATAATCCCTTTTTCTCTCTTCTTCTCAAGTACTATCCTATCTCCATCTCCTTCCTCTCCCCTATCCACATACCTCTTCCATCTCCATACCAATCCTATTCCCCCTCCTGTAAAACCCATCCTATACAGCAGAATGGGGTTATGAAGGTTATTTGATGAGTTGCCATGGTTTCCTAACGCTAGTTTATCAAGTCCTCGCCAGGGGGCTTTGGGAACTAGTCTCGCGGTCCGAGACTTACATGAGAACATGGCTAGTTGCATGAGCTGTGGCTCAACTGGGGATTTGTGTGAAAACACAGACAACATGTGCTTGTATAATATTGTAGCATGAGGCATGTTTGTTAAATATGAGGATTAGCTAGAAATTGAAGTTGTGATAAGCCATTAACCCTTACGTGCCCAGATTAGCAAAAGTGCCCAGAACTATTTGACAATTTTCTATTAATTTCACATGTATATCACTCTGTTGTTGAATACCATATGCTATTCCAATCTTCTGTTATGATATGGGCCTCTTATCATGTTTGCTGAATGCCCTTGATTTAGTTTTTCAGCTCAGTCATGAGATATCAGGTCCAGTTTGGTTGCCATAGCAACTAAATATTCTATTTGCAATTAATTGAAAGTATTTAGGCCATTCTATACAATATCTCCATATTCTTATCAAGTATTAAGCTTGAATACGTACACTAACCCACACTTGTCAATATTTTGTTCCTACTACTCAAGAAATAGATTCTTTTGGTAATAAACCATGAGAAGATTTCTGTGGATATGAAGGATTTCAATCAATGAATACCATAGAACAAAGGATAACTTCCAATTCTTGTGGGATAATTGGGGTAATATAAGCTAGCAATAGCTATAGCTTGGTGCCATGTCAGACCCTTGCCTTTTGGGAGGCTGGCCCTCTAATGAGCCACATATTTTCATGTTTTGACTTGCTGTTCCTGAACTAATAAAGACACATTGACATGGATGGTCTCATTGGAATTGTGAGGTCATGCCCGTTTTATAGATGGTCTAACAGTGCAGATTGGACAAGGAGAAGTATCTCATTGACTATTATGCTTCAATGTACATGTATTTAAGCCCAAAACCGCGCATTTAAGCGCGCTTGGGCACGTAAGGGTTAATGCCATTGGACTTGCAAGTATATATATATATATATATATGTATATATATATATATATATATATATATATATATGTATATATATATGTATATATATATATATATATATATATATATATATATATATATATATATATATATATATAGGCATCCATGAACATTGTCTTAGCCGTCAGGAAGTTCATTTGTACTGCATATCTATGATTGTGTTGTATTCATACAGAAAATTGATATTCACTTTGAGTAGCCAGAGACACGTGTGTATGGTGTTTTAGTGTTGTATGCCATTTCGTGTGCTCAGTTGCGAGTGACATGCCAGTCATGGCTGCATTAATCATAGACATCCGAATTATTTTTTTGTTACTTTCTCAAATTCCTGGAAGTAAATCCTGAAAAAAGGGGAAAAAGGCCTTGAGGCATCCTACCATTAAAAGCTTAGATCAAAGGTCTGAAGTGTGAAACTGGTAATACATCAAAATGACAGAAATTATAAATCAAATTCAGGTATACCCAATTATTTAAGTACACTAAAGTTGGGGGAATGGTCTGGCCATTGTGTGTGTGACTTGACATGAACATGTCAGTCTATGGCTATAAAGCCAAAGGTCCTGCGTTCAAGTCTCCATGTGGACGTGATAGGTCAGTCTAGCCTTCCCGTGCCACTCACCCTAGACCAATGGGTAGCATTTACTAATGTTTAATTGTGTAATTGCTGGAGGAGATGTTAGCAGCTACTCTAAAATGATGCCTTGTGTTTAGACAAATTAATGAGTTTATCAGATCTAATCCCCATAGATCAAAACAACGTTTGATTGAATTACCTTTAATAAGGTGAACAATTAGGGATCAATTCTGTCAAGCTGCCCAAATAGGAATCAGTTCATATGTGGGCACATGTCTTCTAAGAAACAAGGAGAATGAAAGGTTTGACATCAACATAATCATTATCGTAGGGAAATAGTAATAAAATTCTATGGACAATGCACGTCTGGTGCCTAAGAATAAAATTGATACACATAATTAATTACTGCTCGCAATCAATTCTATAGACTCACATATAACATGGGACGGAATAGTTAGGACCCTTTGCTATTTCGACCAAATCCATGTTACGCAGAAAGGGTACATACTTTAGTGAGGACTAACCTTCCTAGAGTAGGAAATGAGGTAAGATTGGCCAAGTGCAGAGGTTCAAGATTAAACCAACAAACTCTGCCCCCTCCACCACTTCTGCTGCCAAGTCTCTCTGATAGCAGCCTTCTGCACGTGCCTAACCTGCAGTCTATATACAGCTTTTTGTATTAACTATTGGTGGTGCCTGCAGGTAAGCTATACCAACAACACTGAAGCAAAAGGGTGTATGTTTGGAGAATCAACCTGGCCCTCCACGGAGACGAATGTTGACGCCGTCGCGGTTTCCGGGGTGCAGGGCCAAACGGGGGTTCCCCTGATCAAGGCTATATGCCAGACCTCATCTGAATTTGAATTACATTCAGATGAGATCATCTGAAACTTATGGAAACTTAAATGGAAGATTATTATTCAGATGAGATCTCATCTGAAAACATTCGGAAGTGTGTGACAGCATGGTCCCACCACGTCCCTGAGGAACAGAGGCAGCGTGAATGTTTGTCTGCAGTGTGATGTCATTCTACTTCCGGCCAGGTAGAAATCCCCAGAAGACACCCAGATGCAACACTGAAGCTGTAGAGATAGTAAAGACATAAATCTTGTAAATCAATTGGTACTCTTTGCCAGTCTACCTCTGAAAGGGATATATACATGTACTTATTTGAAGACAAAGCAACTAATATATCTCAAAGTGGACAGAATTGCTCCTATATATGTCTCTGCACAGCTTCCGATAAAGGAGTCAATTTATTTGACATTCTGGTTCTTTGCTTGATATCAAATGCAATATTTTCATTATGTAAACCATAGTTCTGTAGTACCAGGGTAATATGCTATGTAGGCCTAAAGGTAAAGGATTATGCAGACTATGGGAAAACAATGGTTAACCAAACCATATCTCTACTCATATACCTTAGTAGTTTGTAGAGCTGCCTGTGCACCTCGATGTGTTAAAAGGTTCGTAGAGTGCTCCCTACCCTTGTGTCACCTTGGTTCTATATAACATCATAATACACACAAGCATATGTGGCCCAATGGGGGAAAACGCACCTGGGGGGGGTTTAGTACTGGTTTTGGCCACCAGGGGGTAGTATATGGGTAAAACAATGGCAAATATGCTAAAATAAGCTTTAGACCAATCTTTGATAATGAATCCAGTGGTATGCATAAAATCATTCCATCTCAACTAAAAATGTTCCATTTTTGGAACGTTGGTTGCCATGGAAACATAAAAAGTTGGTAGATAAGGCCATTTCTGGTTGCCATGGAAACCACTCTCCTATTCTGATTGGGAATTTTTGCCACAAATGTTTTTTTTTTAAATTCCTTCAAGAACCCACAACTGAAAACAGACCTGAAAAATTCTCTCTAGAACTAATTTTATGACAAAAACATCACATTTATTTGGTTATTTTTCCACAAAACAGTATTTTTTACATTGTTAGTGTTTATGATAGGATATAATGCATTTAGAGCTTATTTCCCATTTTCAGTTGTACACACAAACCTAAGTTTGACTAGCAATTACAGAAAAACTACCGGGGATATTTGAGCTCAAGATATCTCATTTTAAAGCCCATGACTTAAACCATAAAAAGCCATTTCCCCCCAGGGAGGCATGTTTTCCCTCACCTGGCCACATATACACCTTGTCATTGGCCATACATCCACCACACATCATCCACTCCCATAATGTAAAACTTGGATAATGCTTTTCTTGCGCAAGGCACCTGTTGGGACCCTGTGTATAGTAGAATCTCTATCCAGTCCAGTATCTACACTGCCTCACAAGATATATGATGTTTCCTATATGTAACAAATTGATATTTGAGCAGTGATGGGTAAGGGGGGTCTAATTGCACTACCAAAATATTATTTTGATGTACCCAATATTATGCAATGCTTAGAGCTAGTTAATACCAATAATTACATCCTGGTACTTAGATCTTTTTGTAGTCAAATTGGCTTGAGTTAACGCTGGGGTAAATCATCTTTGTAATGATTCTATAAATTCTGTTTAAGATAATAACTGTTCATGCAGAGTGTTGTGTGCAGAGTCTAGTGCAACAAAGTTCCCCCCCCCATACCACCCTAACTGATGACATGCACCCTCACCTACCTATTACCCCTACACCTACCACCCCACACTCCCCTCATATGCCTCCCCTATACCTATACCTCCCACACCCACACTCTGACTGAGTGAGTAGTTAGTTATTTGTCTGTCCCACATTTTGAGCTGCTCCACTTCACCTCACCTCCTGCTCTCCTGTCCTGCTCACTTCTACTCCTCCTAAGTCTGGGTAACCATGGGAACACTTAGTAAGCCTCCAGGATCTTAGCTGTACGGATGTCTATGTCTGCAGGTAGGTGAGATGTACCAAGGAGGGATTTATACTGCAGGGATATAACAAATCTTGACTGGTGATGCTGAAGTTACCAATTACGCAATGCCATGATTGTAGGACCAGTATGATATTATGACTTGTGATGCTAGATACCCACATGAGGGACATACAGGATGTTTATCATTAGTGTATTAAGAGGTAGTGGGGTGCAATATCGATCAATGTGATAAATCCCTTCATTCAATGCAGAATTTTACGGTGCATTAGTTAACAACTGGTACCCAGATTGCAGGCTATTTTCAGTGCCTCTCCCTGGGAATAAGATCAAGCAATGGTGGATCCGCTTGATGGGCTGCAACCTCAGTATAGAGTTTATATCTTACCTAGAATGATATCAAATGATAGTATGGTGAGTGAAATGACACATGGTGTTTCAATGCAGTAGCCCTGATAAGTCAGCATGATGCACTAATGCAATGTGAGTGGGGTACTGTACTGACTTGTGTCACATTGGTCACCAGCATGTATTGCTACATGCTGGTAAAGCCTGACGTGTAGGTAAGGGGGGCTGTTATGATAATCTTTTGAAATAGGCTCCGGACCTTGGGAAGAGTCATACCAAGTGATGGTAATATTTCAGTGAGTGTGGCTATTAGGACATAGCTCTACCAGGTCTCTCACCATGCACCGTCTGAACATGTGGGATATACCTGTCACGAATGATGGCCTTCATCAGAAAGTCTCAATATTTCACCTCCAATATTGCACGTACAGCCTATAGTATTGAAAAGGGGGCATACAATAGGGGTAGGATTCATCAAGATCTGAGAACTGGAACAATTCAAATCATTATGTGGAATAGTAGTAGTCAGGAGGGAAGGTGGCGGTGGTAGAGTTTGGCACTGCCCTGAAAGTACACTGCAAAAACGGTGTTTAGACTTTAAACATGTTTAGGTCTAAACACGTTTAAAACCTAAACATATGGGTCAGTTGAATCCACACCAAGTAGCAGCACTACCTTTGAATTGACTATCTTTACACAATGATAATCAATTTTTGTGACAAATGTACCCAAACCCCATGTTTATTATAGTTTCTATTCATTGAATGTCATGAGAATAGAAAGGGCAATAGAAAGTTGACTAGATTCACCTTACACCACCATCATTAGCATGAAATAATCAAAAAGCTCAATGACTGACACCTATTTCATGTTATTCTGGAATAGACAAAGCAATTTCCTTCCTGCCAAGCTGTTGTACTTTCTCAAGTCTCTCATTCTGATGCAGTGTGTGCAGACATGCACATGTAAATAGGTGACGCTGATATCTTTGGAGACTTTGACATTAAATACCACCCCCCCCCCAGTAAATGAGAAAACAAACAAAAGACATCTTTTTTTTTAATGTATACATGTCTGCATACCCTAACTCTCCGTCAAAGCATTTAGACATCTTAACACAAAAATTCATAGATATCTAAACACAAAGTTTAAACCTAAACACCTAGATTTCTAAACACTTGAGCTAAGCACATTGTTTGGCTAAACATGTGTAGGAAATTAATGTGATTACAAAAACGTTGCAAGAATATGTTTAGAATTGTGTTTAGGATCTAAACACCATTTTTGCAGAGTAGAAGGTATTATTGGCTAAGAGAAGAAGGGGAAAAGGAAGCAATCCATTTGCATAATTGAATGGCCATTTATTATCAACAGAGGGCAACTGATAGGTAGGGGGCGCAAAAGATGGGCTTGAGCAGCATAGAGAAATATGACCCATCTTGAAGAGGTTTGTGAAAAATGGTGGCACTTTTTAACACAAAGCCCTAATTTACTTTTGAGAGTTCCAAGAGGGCCGAAAACCTCTCAGGCAAAACTTTTGACTGCCAACGAAGGGGGCGGGGTAACATAAAAATCAAAGTACCCCTGTTAAGAAATAACATTCCATAAAGTAGGCATTTAGTGGCTCGCTTCTCCAGTGGTACGGCTGTATGTGGAGTATGGGGTAGGGTTCTATATAAAAGCATGGCCAGAGGCTGGTCACAGGACTCAGATACACCTGGAGGTAATAACACAACTCTGGTAGCCGTCATAGAAACCCTAGTTGTAGATATTGTTAACATCTGGTGGGCTACTTCCACTGCCTCTAGATAAATGTAACACAACTGACTCAGATTATTTCTGAGGAGCATATTATTAGAGCAGCACATCAGATTTTATCACAACCCCCATACAATCACAAAGCCGGGGTTGTGATAAAATCTGATGTGCTGCTCTAATAACATGCTCCTCAATTACCGTAGAATCTACCAGGCATCCTCTTAAAACTGAGAAGTTGACCACCATAATAAAAGCAGTGAAGCAGTGCAGTTTCTACATAAACCCCCAGATGGCAGTGTAGTAAAGCATTGTGGCAGCGGAAATCACGTGACAATCCTTGTCCCAAAGTTGTTTTAACAATATTTCTTTTCATAATACAGCCAGCTTGCCCTAGTGATCTCTTTAGAAATATCCTCCAGAATCAAGATTATCGGTATTAACTCTTATTGATAAATAATTATGAGTAACAGAGGGGGAAATCGGAGAATCGTGCCAATGAGAATAGTATCAATTAGGAAAAGTGTTGTAGTTCTATCATCAATGTAAATACCAACATTATCCTTAGATGGTGCAAAGGCCTCCCATGCAGATCTGTTATCTACCCACTACAACTGCGTGTTACCCAGACG
Source organism: Acholoe squamosa (assembly GCA_949317995.1). Taxonomy (NCBI): domain Eukaryota; kingdom Metazoa; phylum Annelida; class Polychaeta; order Phyllodocida; family Polynoidae; genus Acholoe; species Acholoe squamosa. The sequence continues at coordinate 36,184,022 of OX439051.1, forward strand.
TCTCTAGAGTGATTGGATGACGTATACACTGACATGTAAAATGGCTGTTCCACTTGGCCCATAATATCTGTGACCCATCAAGGGAGAACACCCCTCAGCGGGTGATTTGGCCACTAGGGGGCATTGGAGGGGCAAATTTTTTTTTTCTAAAATCATCATAAAAATACATTAGGTTAATTTTTTATGCATAATTCAATGGTTTCATTTAAAATGCACCATTTTCAGTAGAACTGGCCCATATTTGGATGGTAAAATGAACATTTTTCGTGAGAAATCAACCTTTATGCCTGTTACTGGTTGCCATGGCCACCATTCCAATAATCAAAATTTGTATGCCAATTTTTGGGGATACTCACTAAAAACCCAAAACTGAAAAAAGAAATGGAAAATTCCTTTAGATAAAAATCTATGATAAAAATCACCATGATGTTATAAATGTATTTTTTTTTTTACGAAAAGGCTAATTTATTGTGTTTTTAGACATTAATATGGTTTATAATGTATTTAGAGCTTATTCATTTTTAGATATGAATATTGAACCATGTTCAAGGAGGGGTTCTGACGTAACTACTAGGAGTCCAATGATATCTCATTTTAAAGATCTTGAGATGAACTTTGATAATGAATTTCCCTGCAGAGGGGTGTTTTTGTTTGCCTGGTCACATCTATATAGCCTATACATCAACATCGTGTTATTATCATAACGTGTTATATGTGGAACCAACAACCTGACTCCATCACGACATATGCAAGACACATTTTGCTTAGTCAGCAAAATAAAGCTGTACACAGCTAATAACATGATAAGTTTTAATACATCAGAAGCACTTTATCAGTTAAAAGAAACTGTTGTGTTTACAGAAGGTTTTACTTTTTTTAACTAAACCCCTCTCCTGGCTGGGGACTAGGGTGGGTGTAGGGCACACATAATGTGGCAGGGGGCCAGTTGGATCTCGTCGTGGCACGGGCATTAACTGGCTGCTGTTACACTGTACGAGAATAGGTCAAGTCCTCATAAGATCAGGTCATTTCACTTTGAAATTGCTCATATCCTTTATCAACACTTTCATCCATACTCGGGTTGAGTCGGCAAGGGAAGGGAAGACTATCTATATCTTGATAATTACACTTGCATAGCACACGCATTAACCAGTTCATGCCCGTAGGGGTGGTCTGCTGTAGAAATAAGGATGGGGTAGACCTAGGGGTGAACAGGTTACCGGACAGTACCTACATGAAGGTAAGGGAGGTGAGAACTGATTACTTGCCGACAGGTATGTGCTTTACCTTGATAATTTCTGATGGCTTCATGAAAGTAGGACCACCCTGATATTGTCTCTTCTTACTCACTGGATCTCTCATGTGCAACTTATCAAAAGTTCTTTAATCTCAAATTGATCCTCCCTTCCCCTTATCTCCTCGATCTCACTTCCAATTGCCCCACTTCAGGCTGTTTTGATCCTTGTACCATGGACTATATCTTTCAGTCTGACTGTTCCACTGTCTTCCTCCCATCCCTCCCATGCCTCCCCCTGACAGCTCCTGGTAGCCAGCTGTCCCTCTACGCCTCCCACCTCTATGCACACCTGTCTCTGGCCAGCTTCATGGCTGTCTCCACTTTGAAGTTTTAAGTGTCAAACATTGAGGGGTTCACATGTGTTTTGAAACATGACTTTTACCTCAGCATTACGTCTATCATATTTATGTTTAGATTTTAAAGCCTCCTTGGCGCTCTCTTGCTTCTTCTTCTTTCTATCTTTCTCCCCCCCCCCGTCATCTCTCTTCACTTCCCCTTCCTCTCCCACTAACTGTCTCTCCTCCCTTCCTCTATAAACTACCGCCTATCATCATCCTTCCTGTCTTTATCTCTCTCTCTTTCTCTCTCTCTCTATCTCTCTCTTTCTCTGTCTGTCTGTCTGTCTCTCTCTCTCTCTCTTGCTCTGTCTCCGTTTCACTCTGTCTTTTTGTGTCTTCTTGTCTGTCTGTCTCTGTCTGTCTGCCTCTGTCTGCCTCTCTCTCTGCCTCGCTCTCTCTCTCTCTCTCTCTCTCTCTCTCTCTATATATATATATATATATATATATATATATATATATATATTTATATATATCCCTCTTTTTTTTCCTTTCTCTGTTTTATAGCTGAATTATAACTATAGGGGTGAGTAATGTATACAACTAACATGTCTTATCTGCCCACTGTACTAGAAGGGACCATTGACAGAGTGCAGGTGGAATCTAGATGAGAGGAAGCAACAGTTTCTGGCTGTTATATAGCTTTATATACCAGGGTAAACACACTGGACAGTAGTTATCAGTGTATCTCTGTCTTATATGCATACCTTGTAGATTGTGATAAGCACAAAAAAGGTTAATCCATTTGCCTTTAAAGACATCCAGTTGAGATAAGTGTTTACGAAGGATAAAGGTCACCTAGCTTTGCATGTTCATTTATCTGATATTGTCTAGATCCAATATGAAAACTATAATAACTATATTGATAACATGCACTCCTATCAACCTCACAGAGAAAAGAAATGGAGTCACAGTGAATCCCAATTGGGAGTCCATCTTCTATCACTGAGGCGACCCCCTCTGTGACTCCTTTGTGACTCCTTAAAAATAGGGAGTCAATGATTGACTCCTTATGGACACAGAGTCAAGGTTATTGGACTCTCCACTGTGACTCCATTATGAAGTGGAGTCAAGATTGGTTGCACTATATATTGAAACAACAGATACCCCTAGATCATTTTCCTTTTGGGGTCTTCATACTTCAAATATTCCCTAGGAATGCACCATATTACAAGATGCTGATGCATCTATTTACATTAGTTAGATGCATCTCTACCCCAGTCATCAATTTTCTATATGAAATAACCTAGCACTCAGAATGCTTTGAGGTAACACCATAAACCAGGGAAATGGTGTCTATGCCTCATTTTGAGTTTTGTTGAGATATTTCAGGGAGTAAAGCATACCAGTTTATAGTTAAATTGTGTGGAATTGCCTGTTGTGTAATTACTTATAATACTACCATCTCTAGATGTTTAATGATACCCACAATTTAACTAAATGAAACACACTCTAATGTGCAAAAGTATCCAAACTGTATTGCGAGGCCCTCTGGTGAAGGTAATGAGAAGCATCAGCCACCTGTGTTATAGAGTCAACACTGAATTAGAGAGTCAACCATGTTTGACTCTATATAGTAGAGAGTCAAGCCGGTGTGACTCTATAAAGCATCTGACTCCCAACAGGGAGTCCACCAGGCTGTGACTCCCCTCCTACAGGAGTCAAGTTGCAATGACTCCTTAAGGGTAGTCAAGCAGAGAACAGAATAGAGTCAGTCATCTTGGACTCCTGTTTCACTAGAGTCACTATAGAGTCCAGATCCCCTGACTCCTTCGTTGACTCTATTTCTGTTGGATTGACTCCATTTCTTCTCTCTGTGCTCCTACCCAAGCCCCCTCCCCCTTTACCTTTGGCTACAACATCAAAGGTCTATGTTTCTATGCAGGTAGCTCTGTATAGACAAGATCCCTCTGGTAAGTGACCAGGATTCTGTCAAGCATTATATCAGAGAGGCCAAGGGGAGCTCCCTAATGACATACAATGAAAAGGATTCCTGGCTGGGAGCAATAGCTGTAGAAATATTATATACATGGCAGGCTTTGAGGGGAGGGGGGCATGATGGGGGGGGGAGAAGTCTCCAGGCAGCTGGATGCATTTCCCTAAAAGACAAAGTTGAAGATTGTATACTCAATATTGTGGGCAGCAAGGGCCAGATTATAATAACAGTCACTGTATATAAGTTAACCCTGAGTTAGTGGAGTAAGTTGGTTTGAGGCTCTGCCTGAAATATGAGGAGATGATGGCAAGTTTATTTAGGTGTGAGATCCTCTTAGTACTGCATAGGGCCTTAGTTTGAAACTGCTCTACTGTTGTCATGAGGCACCAATTGCAGCTGAGAGAAGTACCTCTCTCAGCATTGCCATTGCATTGTTTTTTAAAGACAAATTAACATTGTATTTGAGGCATCATAGAGATGGGGATGGGTGTTTAATCAGGCTATGATTACCACACAGCTCTATTTTACAGCAACTAAACTCAGTAACATTCCACATACCTACATGCACCTGGGTTAGCTTGATCATATGGATGGACTAGACTATGTTGAGTTATCTTAGAATTGGATCTCTCGCAGGATATCAGACATTTCTTTTCACTTTGAAGATTCAATGTACCATTAGAAAAGATGTTAGGCATTACTGATCCCATGCATCCATGATGCTAACCCTACAGTACTTTTCAGTGCTCTTCTGATGGGTTGTTAGTGCCTGGTATTACATGATAGACCAAGGCAGTGACTGTGCCATTTGCCAGACCCGAGTTAGTCTTTTGGTCACCTCATAAACTCCTCTCCAGGAGTTCATTTTCACCAAATGCCTTATTTTCTTTTGCATCATGTGGGTCTACATTGTTTTTCTCACACATCTTGATGATATACCACAGCAGTTTTGGAGAATAATCTCTGCAGAAGTAGGGCCTGGTGATGTCTAATTGTTCATGTTATCCATTCCCTTTTCCTCCAACCCACATCTGGAATTGGAATTGTACCTCTAAGTAATACCAGTAACAGAGTGGCTTGTTACTATCAGCACCACGGGCATGAACTGACTATTTGTTGCCATCAGGTGTGACTTATATATCTATATTCAGGGTATCCTATTGAGAGATCACCCCTTGCAACTGCCTCAGCTAGCCACAAGCAGCAGCCCTTACCGCAATTGAGTAAAAGTGGATAAAAAAGACCTCTGTTATTGGCCTTACAGAGTTCCATTTTACATTGACAAAACCGAAAAACCATCTGAACAATCATCCTACCGTACTGTTGAATCCAACAGGGATCCTCGTTAAACTGAAGAGTGAACCACCATATAGCAGTAAACTAGTGTAGTTTTTACAAGAAGCCCCAGGTGGCAGTATGGTGGTATGGTGGTATAAGGAATCTCTGTAAAATAACGACAGATCTCTAGTGAATTTGGGACGAGGATTCCATCTTTATTTTGACAACAATTTCTTTTTGTAGTGCACACCGTACAAAAAAGAAAGCAGTTGGTGCACATGATGAGGACCCTTACCTATTTCTTTGAGAGGTCTGAGAGGTACCTATACTGATGTACATCTGGTGAAACATCAGGATGCTGGTCCCACCCAGCAGGTGTTACCATGGTGATAGGAGTGTGTGGGTGGATGCTACTAGGGTTATGTTTGTGTTACCAAGGTAACAGGGAGTGGTCCCAACAACCCAGGTTACATGGATACCACCTTAGTGTGCAGGAAGCTCTTATCTATTTGGGGATAGAATAGACACTATAGAAGCATTCTCCACTTTGGCTCAAATTGTGTTGGATTCTAGGTTGTTTTGATACCACGTAGGTAGTGTGGTAATCTTCCATGTGGGAGATTAGACGTTAGTGTAGTAATTCTCTGTGTAGGAAGTAGTTTGTTGTGAGGCTCCTCTCTGGAGGAAGTTTGATATTGTGCAGATTATCAATGTTAGAGAGCAGTCTTACTTGAGCAGTGCTTTCACTGAGGTGACAGAAAAGAAATGACAACTCATGCCTGAATTACAGTAGTAATGAGGCATGAGACCATTTCTTCCAAACTCATATCTATATTTATAACATATAATGCTTGCTAAAACTGTCTCCTTATTAGCCTTACATTAACTTTTGAAATACCATGCATCAGAAAAGAGATTAACCTAATGTACCAATTCTTGCTACCTTCCAGGTCTGGACGTCCAGACCGTCACCATGGAGACACCTCTCCTGTTGTCATCACTTCCGGTGTACACGTGACTTCCGGTCCTTCCCCTTCGTCGCTGACCCCGACCCGGAGCCCCGTCACCACCGACTTCACCCCGACGTCACCACCTAGTGACGTCATGGGACAGAACGGCACAAAGCAGTCCTCAGTGCTGGGTCAAGGTGAGTCCTTAGTAACGTCCCCACACTATGACGTCACACGTCACAATGACGTCATAGACACATCACCCTTGACGTCATCACGCCATGGCTCAGATGCTGGCCCCCCACCATTGTTGGGACGGGCAGCATCTGATAGCCTAGCTGATGACGTCACTTCCTTCACAACAGGCCCTTCGTCACTGGTTACCGGTGTTTCTGACACGAGTAGCACCGGAAGCTCTCATCACCGGAAACGCTTTAAGAAGCGGGAACCGGAGGAGGCCTTCACGCCTATTGGAGCACCAGAAGTGAAGGTCCGAGCTGGAAAGAAGGACAAGAGCTCAGTCCGGAAGTCAGCACTCAATACGCTCATTGATGAAGAGGAACTCACTGGTGAGTCGCGGGTTAGCCGCTAGATGGAGCCATCAATGAGATATGCCACCGAAAAGCCCTTTACGACTCAATGAATGTGCAATGGCTGCCTGATAGTCCACTTGCTGCAACCAGGGCCTGTGTCCCTTTGGGTGGTTTCCAGGAGTTAATATTAAGGATAGGAATTACAGTTGGGAAATGAAATGTTGGTGTTTATAAGGGTTGGATGATAGAAAAGTTTAAGCATTTTCCTCTCTTTTTTTATATATATAAAAAAACACTAAAATATAACAAATGATAAATGTGGGAAAACATACTGTTTAATATCATTCCTGTTGGTAAATACCTTGACCAAAGATATAAGAAACCAATTATAATACAAGCTTAACATCGCTTAATACAAGCTCCTGGAATAACACCCATCTTTCTCTGGTCTCTTCTCCTTAATCTATCATTTCAAGCTAAGTCCCCAGTGTGTAGCCTCTATAGATTCTGCCTTCAGGTATATGTAGGAGGAGGTAGGTGGTGGGTCTGGACTGATTGTGCCCTAGAATTTAATCTCCTTTATGCCCTGCTCGTTCCTGCTTTTACTACATTTTCTTCCTATAAATACACGACGCCTAAACATAGCCTTTGTGTTAATTTCAGGAGGAATATGTTATGGTGCGGAGTCATTTCTTGCAGATTGACTGGACTTCTTTGTTGCAGGATTTGTGTCATCTGATGAAGTTGTAGTTCAGGTAGACTTGCTCAAATTTATTGATTTCTATTTCAAAGAAACAAAATAATGCTAAAGACTTTCAAGTATAAGACCTCTAGTGGCGAGGAGGGGGACTAAAGAATAAGGGCCAGAACTTAAGGACTCTAGTTCCATTCATGCTATTGATTTTAAGAGTTGCAACTTGAATGGGTATTACGCAAAACATTCTGACAGAACAGCATCTAAACACGACTGATAAGACCATGCAGAAGCATTGCAAAGTGAAGTGATTTGCCCTAATGATTATAGAACACGACACTAGGTGTCAGATAGGACATGTAGTTCCAGGGATACCGTCCAGGGGCAACACTGAGCTAGAGAGCAGCAGCTGTGGCTGTGGGAATCTGGGATGAAATTGTTTTGAGATCCTTCTCCTGTTACATTATCCTCGTTATATGGAGCAGATTACTGTCCCTATGTACTGTGATTAGAAATCAGCCTTTATAATTGTCTTAACTGTTTCCCTTTCGATTTCCCTTTCAAACAACTACTTATAGAATGGAAAGTTGGTTTCTGGTATTTAGCATTTATTCCCCCCTGGTGAAACCTGTAAACCTCACTGGTACTTCCTTCATAGGGAGCGTTCAACAATTACGTCACTGCTTAGGGGGTGGGGGGAGGGTCTTTGGGTTCCTCTATAATGTTCCATACAAAAACAGCGACAAGGAAGGTGGGTGAGTCCTGAAAAATGCCTCAATACCGGTGACATAATTGTTGAACGCACCCATGCATGAATAAACCCTACATTGGTGTGATACACTCCTAGGACAGGGGATTACACAAGTGCATCACCATTAACTTGTAAACTCTCTTCCTGCATCAAAACAAAATAGCCTGAATCTGGAGGGTTGCGCACATGGTATGAGGCTTGAGTGAGGTAGCAATGAAAGCAGACATAAAAGAGTAACCATAGATGTATTGGAGCTCATGACAAGTTTACCCAAGTCTTACTCACACCTACACCAGCACCCTGCGCTGGCAGAGACGTCTAGTGGATTTTGGCAACATCCCTTGGCGCCCAATGAACGCTGCCCCCTACTTTATAGAGGCGCCATCTACAGGCTGGTGGCGGAAACTGGCCCATTGCCAGAAAGTGAGCTGGGGTGAGAGTAATGATGGTGAGGTGTGGGGTAGTGTGTGAAGATCACTACATTACCCTTACACTCCTACTACTAATCTGAACCAGTTATTAGGCCTTAAACTATTTAGTGATGGGTAGTGATATTTGACAATGGTCTGAGGCATTATCTGTCAGCACTAAACTAATCAATGTATGGCAGTATTACTTCTTTGAGTGCCAGGGACTTAGCAGACTAAACATTTAGCCATTGATATGGTGAAATTATATGATGGTTTACCTCATAATGCGTCCATACTAGCAGCTCTAGTGCAATGTGCACTCAATATATATGCCATTTTAATGACATTGATTTGTAAGGTCTGCTTCAGCAAGTAACATTGAAGCTGGCGTTTCTCCCTTTTAATGAAATCTCTTCCTGGTGACTTCAGATGGCAGTTGCCCACTTTCATTGATTGAGATTCTATTGACAAAAGAAAATCACATATACAATGGCCGGATCAGGAGTGCATTTCTCAGCATTTTTGGGGAAATGCAGGGTGGATGGTAGGAAGTGGAAAAAAAATAAACCTTCTTCCTTAAAGTCTATCTTTTGGAGGAGATACTATTTACCAATAAATGATGCAAAGTATGTGTTCATATAGAAATCCCCAATCTTACTACGTGTCAGCATGAACCTTCAGATTTAAGCAACTTTAAGCAAAACTTAAAGTTGAGTAATGGCCTTATTTCCAAGGCTTTAATCAACTTTAAGCAGGAGAAAAATTAAAGCTGAATAAAGCCTGGAAAATAAGGCCACTACTCAACTTTAATCTTTACTTAAAGTTGCTTAAATGCGAAGGTTCATGCAGTGTATAGATATATACTGGGTAAAGCATAGTATGACATATATTGGAGGTAATGATGTAGACTCCAGAGTGTAAATCATGCTCACAGCTATACAATACCATACCAGCCTCCTTACCTATGACTCACATAGACTCTCCAGGCATGTATCAACAATGATCAAGGGTAGGCCCTGGGAGGGCATAGCTCCATCATGGTACACTGTAAAAAGAGTTGTTGAAATAACAGTGAAATCCTTGTCCCAAAGTTGCCCGAGATTCTTCGTTATTTTCAAGCAGATCCCATGTAACATGTACTACAATCTCGGGCTTCATTGTAGAAAGGAAACATTTTTATTGTAATACAATTATGGTGGTCCTCTCTTCAGATTTACAAGGTTCCTAGGTAGATTCAACATTCATCTTTTAAAGTGTATACCCCACCCAATAATGTCCAATATCCCTCCAGTAATAGGCCATAGTGTGAATAATGAGAGGACCAATTGCGTGAAATAGAATCTTGACATGGTATTGTTGGATATTACTGTCAGTATGTCAAGTCATATGGCATTAGCCTGTAAGCAGTGACAGTGAAATGGTACATTTACCTACATGATATCCTGGGTCTAGAAACTAGGTTAGAGGTCACTGGGTAATGTTGTGTTTCAGACTCAGAAACTGTATGGATATTTTGCCGTTTCTGAGATTTTATAAAGGGAACAGAAAAAAAGAGCTTTTGGTTGGTGATGTTGGTAGAATGGTCACTTTGAAATCCTCAGCCAGCTCTCCATCTTGATAACATTTACTAGCGATACTGCACTAGATTAACGTACCTTTTAATGCTGTAAGATAGATTCCAGATGTTAAAGACTGAATGTTATCTTCCTATATACTGTATACATGTATATTGTAATTGTAATATTGATATGTAGGATTGTATAGGTAAGGGGATACACAGATGAAACACCCATCCTCTTTGGTCTGTGGTTAGTACAGATCATACTGGGACCTCACACAGACACTCCCTCTCCCAACCCCCCCCCCCTCCCACCCCACCCCCATCACAACAGTTGGCACCATGATCCTGTATTCTATTGTAACGTGTTATCTGATGTAGGCCGCCATTTTGTCCCCCAGTATCCATGTAGTAACTAGTTCCTGAGTGTTATTGCATGAGCTAGTCTTAGTGCATATATTTGCTTACATAGAAAGGGGTGCCTATGTCAACGTTTAGAAGATCTACACAGTCACCCCCCCCCCCTTGTAAATAAACAGTGCAACGCTTTTTATTGTGACCTACAGTACTACCTTGTATAGGGTTGAATGCCCATACCAGATGTACAAAGTACTGTAGCCCCAAGTGGTTGCCCTGCCTGATTACAGGGCTACTTGTAGCCGCTTTACAATGCGGGCTGAGAGTTTCTTTTATGTCAATAACTTCTTCCCGTAGAGATAGCATTGCGGAGCTGATTGCCACACCCCCAGTGGCGTAATGTGTGCCAATCCACCGCAGCAGCCAATCCACCACTGCAGCCTCGTTCCGGGCGCATGTAAACATTCAAAATGGCGGACCGCCGCTCGTACGGGGAACTACTGTAATGGATTTTGATAATCTTTCCTTATTTAAACCCTCTAAAATCATAAAATAAATATAGAACTAAACTCCCCTGGTATCCTCGGTGGCCGATCCACCCCTGCGGGGGGGGGGGGGGGTGGTGGATCGGCCACCTCGTACACCACGGGCGTTTAGTTCTATCTATGTATGTGCTGCCACCGTATTTTGATGGGCCCAGCACAATGGAAAGCAGTGCAGTGGCTTGCCGTGCTCGGGGCCACATGTAGCACCTCATCAACTCTCACCAAGTCTTGCCCCCCCTTCCAGACAATCCTGGATCCGCCACTGAGCTGCACCGGAACTAGACAACAGGATGAGTACACCTTGCATCCTTGTATTCTAAGATAAGATAAGGTTATCTAGATGATCTAGAATCTATACTTCAAATGTTCAATTCAAAATGCATATCCTTCATATTTCGCTGGAGGGGAGAGAGGAGGGAGCTTACTACATGTTGCCCTATTACCTTACCACAATTCTGCAGGGGGCCTGTTATACTCCTATATGAGCATCCTACAGTTCCTCTGCCCCTTCTGGGGGTTCCTGGAGGGGCCCTGGAGATGGTGGTTTGTATAGGGAGGTTCTGAGAGTGGAGGTGTCAGTCACCCATACCCATACTGGCACCCTACACACCGATATATATGGATATTACTCACCAACCCAGGCTTCACCACCTATAACAGGAATAGCCTTATAGATATGGAGAAATCAGTGGTAGAACATGTCTGCTTAACTTAGATATATTCAATAATCAGGAGCTAGAAAGTAACGTTGTTTAAGGGATTAATCTTACGATTTCTGTGACGTCATGACGTCTGTTTGTGACGTTATAGGTGACATTGGTTACAATGACTTGGTCTTGGATTATGAAGTCGTAGGTAAGTTGATATTTCTAATACCCAATCTATTACTAAGATTTTTATAAGAGATAGGGAATTATGTCCTAGTACCCTTAGAAATATCTACAGAGCTTATTTTCATGAGAGCAGTGGTTATCTTTTTTATAGAAGAGCATTTGTGCATTAGAATTCCTCGGTAGCTTCAATTCCACTCGTTGCTGGTGCTTTGTAGTGCTTATTCATAGACCAGTCACTTAACAATCCAGGAATGGTGTACATTTTATACTAGATCTTGAAGTTAATGTCCATAGCAGTCCTGGACAGAGAGTCATTATCAAGCATCAGGAGAGATGTGCTTTATGTAGATCCTATACCTTATTTCCTTGATATTGGAAATAGCAAGAAGACTGTAGGGGTCCGCGAAAACGTTTAGGGAAACCTGGAGTTGAATCCGGGACCTCTCAGCCTTCAGACAATTGCTCTACCGCTGAGCTACTTCCCCGTACAACGTTCTATACCTTACACCCATGCCTGGACTGGCATGATACCGATAGGGGACAAGTGATTGCCCGGAGACCCGCCCCTGCGGGTCGGCCAACCAGGCACGGGAAATCACGTTCCCCTACAAGACTGTAAGCATGAGATGAAGGAAAATATTGTGATGATATAAGTGATATATACTGTTTCCTTGCTTCCTGGTATTATATAACACCGTGACTTCTAACAAAGTATGATTTGTTAATGGCGATATCCACTGACTGCAAATTTACTTGTTGGACTAAGATCAAGAGTTGACACAGTAAAACTGAGATGGCGACTCACAGCGTACACACACCAGTAGGCCATGGTAGATATACAGTGCACCTGGTGGAGAATGAAAATACTAAGTACGTGTATACCAACTATTATCTGGATGTAAATATCTATTCATGAATTTATAGCCGATCTGACCCACTAACTGGCTGTATCTAGATTTATTTCAGGGACATAGGGATTTATATCACCTACATAACACATGTTCCATTTTTCAAGTAGACACTCTATAGATTAATGCTGAAACAGTCCACTGTATTTGGCCAGCATGTAGAAAAGGCATGTGTCTGAATTATCTCCCATTGAGGGGGGTTGGGGCCAGTCTAGCCTGTACTCAAAACAGGAGTCGATTAAACACACAATACACGTGGACACAGCTTCCTCTGTTCTCCACACACCTGGAGGCTGAAAGTGAACCCATTCACAAGCCACCTCCAGGGTTATAGAGTCTGTCTACTCCAGGTAGACATGCCCCTAGGCTGAGACAATATTAAACCCATCAATGAGGATTGGAGTCAGTCTAGGTGTTCTTCCAGGTACATGTTACTCACCTGCCCTAGGCTGGATCTCTGTGTCAGTCCTAAGCAGTCAGCTAGACTGACCAGGTGACTGGAGGATCCTACCTGGAGAATACCTGACATTAATACAGGTATGATACACCCACTGGAGAAGCAGTAAATCCCCTGTCTAGGTATGTAAACAGCTACTTTGTTATCCATTTAAGGAATGTATGGTCCATTAAGGGATCATGTTCATTTGCCTTCATGATGCTCCAGCACAGTCCTAGTGAGTAACTCAGACGCAATGCATTGGTGCATCAAGAACATGGTTGAGGCACTTCCCAAAGGGTAGCACGATACATCTAATCAATGAGTTAAAACCAGCGGGCATCCTTACATGGTTAAGATTGTATCCTTAACCCTTACAGATTTTACTAGCAGTGATGCTGGAGGCACATGTATAAGTCACCCAGCTGGACTACTCCATTGTGATGTCCATCAGAAGGAGCCCCTGAGACATCACAAAATACATGGATGGGAACATCAGTTGGATATCCTAGAGTCAGTCCCAAAAGTGATTTGCCCATTTAGTCAATTAGGAGGGCACTAAGCCATGGCACTGCCCACTGCATTCGATGCATACACGAAGCATCTCTATTTACCTTGTAAGGGTGATATCAAGGTTTAATATGTTCATTAATTCTATTATCACAATGCGGTGCAACTGGGTGTCTTCCTATCCTAGTGTCTGGCCACAGCAAATTGAACCCATCAGAGTTACTACACACATTCACTTTGGTCAGGTGTACCTGGGGTGTTCAATGTGTGTAATACATGTACATTGGGGGAATCCCCACAATGACATTGTGAGCAGCTCAGTGTTACCTGAGCACAATTGATTGACTCGCCCCCCCACCCTACTGACTACCCCACCCCCACCCCCCATACAGGTGAGAATAGGGCCCAACAGGTGACACAGACAGGAGAATGTAGATGTGCCTGTACTGTATTATATATAGATACATCCTCATTTAGACAAAAGTAGTGTACCAATACCAGAAGTCAGAACTACATACTGGCACTCATCATTCCTGACTTCTGTATCACTTTGAATACATCATCACTGGATAAATGATTAGAGCGTGTACATACAGGAAGTATACCTACTGTTTGTGTATTCAGTGAAAGCCATCACACCTGGATAGCAATACATGTATATGCATACACACTAAAGCGTACATGGAAGTCTACTGGGGGAGTGGAACTAAATGGAGGAAGACACATGAAGGGATTGTTGTTAAACGTGTGGAGGTGTATACAGAACCGGGGGACTAAGCACTGCATAGAAATACAGGTATGAAGGTATGAAGCCATATACGTTTAATGCTACCCCACCTGATCTCCACCTGACTCTATAGATGGAGTTTATAGGCGCTATTCTGTATATTTTGGGGCTCTCAAGAACATAAAATGCAAACCCTTAACAAAGCCCCCTATACTGTTATTTTCTTTGTAGTGGTACCAATCCAACTTTTGAATTCCAAGGGATAATACTCTGTTCATCAATTATATGAGTTGCTCATCAGAATAAATCGACCAGGATAATTATAGAAAAGGAGGTAAAGTGTTGAGCCTATAGTTTTGATGATTAGGTAATCTATAATTGCTACCTACTGCTTAATTTTAAGCACTTTCTAATGATATAGAGCATGCACACACCACACCTGTATTGGGTGAGTCAGTCTGCACCTGACACACCTGTGGGTCTGGTACATGAGTTAATCCATACATTCCATACTGACTACAGGTAGAAGTTAAAGGTAAATACAAACTGGTAAATAATGGCTATTAGTTACCATAATAACTCGCACATGAGATATGGCTTATAGGCGAGGAGGGATTATCAGGGGACGTTCAAATATTGCGTAACACAGATTTGGCCACTTTTTGACCCCCCCCCCCTCCCCACTTGTAACACTTTGTAACAAAATGACCAACCCCCCCTCTCTAATTATGTAACATCGGTCAGACCCCCCCCCATGTATGGACAAAGATTCACACAACTTTGCATTTTTTTTTTTATTTCAACGTATCTACCATTTTTGTTATGTAACACTTGGGCAGACCCCCCCCCCCTCCCCCTGTCACAAAGTGTAACAAACTTCATGACCCCCTCCCCCATGGTGTTACGTAATATTTGAACGGCCCCTATAGTGGACCTTTGTTGTTGTTGTTGTTGTTTTTGTTTTGTTTTTATTTTGATAAAAATCAGTAAAAGTTAGGAGTGCATCTTACACCTAAGGATTTTGCACTATAGAACACGGTCTAGAATACGACTCCATTATGCGCCCTCTATGTCTGAAATGAATTCAGGGTCCACCTTAGAAGCAAGGTATTATGGTATCATGGTGCGATATCATATTCAAATTAGATTGATTGTAGTTCCTCTGATTGCTTAAGGATATATTGCTACAGCACTGGATCATTTCACATACTGTGAAGTGCACTCAAAGAGCGGACGCAGCGATAGAGGATTATAAGCCATCTGCTAGGTTCTGTTTTATCCAGCAATGCCTTAGGCTTGGCTGCACTTTGTCCACCAGGACCTGTAGTAGAATACCCAGTAATCCAAGTATTATCGCTGGGCATTGTGGATCAAAACTTGCAATCACTGGGCGCATCAAAACAAAACAGGCTGGACATAGCAGAATAAAAGTAAGTGTGTGGGGGTTCAGATTTGCGGGACAAAACAGAACGTACTCAACAGCCCAGCTTTATGATGCTATTATCAATCTATTGTACAACAAGAAGGTTACATGAGGTCGTATCTTGTGTTATCATTGCTCGCATGCACAAACCTCATACCTGCTCATACCATGACCTTAAGTAAGGGGGATATGACTGTATAAATAAAGAGACCTTGGCCTATATCCCAGGCTAGTGATTATAATAGACATCAGAAAGAGTATAAGGGGATATGATAACCTACTTTCTCTGATACATGTTCTTAGGAAGATATCTTTGGTTTATAGTAGTACCAGTCACACATCTGAAGGCTGTAGAGGCAGGCAGGAACAGGTACAACTAAAATGATTTAAAAAGAAATATAGACAAAAATAGTGTCCATAGCAATCACATGAAATCATTCATATATACACATTTGTTACTCCTTAACCCTTTAAGGTCTAAATAGTGGTTTAACCCATGATGCCCACCGGTTCTGGAGATGTATGAATTAACTTCTGATGGACCTATTTCCAGCTGTGCATTCATGCATCATGGCGAACCTTCATCACCATTAATGCATTCCTGTAGAATATCCAGGGTTGCATTTTTGCATCATGTTGAGCTTAGTGCATAATGCATTAATACCATCTGTGGCTCTCAAAGGGTTACCAACACATACACTAAGACTCTCTAAACACCATGTGAGGTGTGGTCTCTGCACCAGGTGCAGGATTCTTTAGGCGTGTGTCCTTTGACTTTCTGACCTCTGCATGACCTATGTGTGACCTTTGTATGACCTTAGGTAGTGTTGTGAATGTCAAGGTCTGTCTTGACCTGAAGGAGCTGACTTACATGTATATATGTACAGCTCCCAGGGTACCGTCAGCTAGTACAACTCGTATATATAGGAGCATCAATAGACTTGCCAACGTTTTTAACTCTTTAGGGGCATATATAATGCATGAATATACGATATGTCATTTGAATGGCCATTTAACAGTGCTATTTCCCTGCATTGTGCCGATCCTACAAGGATGACCCACCCCTATAGGCTATACCCCTGAACTAAAGGGATCCACAGGATGCGATATAGTGTGGTGCTGGAGAGTAGACTACACAGCATCAACATGACCGAGAAATAAGGTATATGGAGACATTGAAATGTGGCCCTTAAATAATACAAGTATCTGGTAGTGATATAGATAGAATTAAACGACCGTGGTGTACGAGGTGGCCGATCCACCACGAGGGGGGAGACTCCCCCCTGATGGTTACTATAGATCCGCCTCAGATCTCTCACATTAGTACAATAGTGGGAATGTACATTGCTATGTTAGGGACAACCTATCAGTATAAATAATGACACATTAGTACTCGAACGTGTTCTACACAAAGTGCAGATCGATCATTTGGTTAGTTATGAGACCTTGATTCAGTAAGTGAACTAAAACGAGTGACTAAATGCATAATTATAAACCAAAGTGGGCCCTTAATTGATTTGTCTCCCTATATAGTGCTAAATGCCTAAAATGGATAATTTAATCTGACCACCATGAAAGCATTGCAGCATCATGCTGTCCATTCAAATGTCACTTAAATACCTTGTCTATAGCTCCTTAGTGACTTAATGCAAGTGAGCAAAAATGTCTATTGGATATATATATATATATATATATATATATATATATATATATATATATATATATATATATATACGGCACATGGCTATTGTATTATTGACCAATGGGAAGCATCCCTGGCATTTACTGCGGAGACGGGGGCTGAAGGTGATAGTCATAGTGCAGTCGGGGTCTAATGGCGGCCCCCATAGCCTAATGTGCTAATGCCCTATATATATATATATATATATATATAAATATATGTATATATATATATAATAATAATAATAATAATAATAATAATAATAATAATAATAATAATAATAATAATAATAATAATAATAATAATAATAATAATAATAATATATATGATGGTATATATGACCATGATGCAAAGAAACGCATTGCTCCTTGAGTCTTCTCATCAGCACTGCATTGGTGCATCATGCCGACCTTTCTAGAGTGCATCAACCATGTATAGAGTCAGCATGATGCACAGATGCATAAAGCCCTGGAGAGGGCCAGGTAAAGTATTGATGCCTAGATGTATCATGATGAGCAATGTGCACAGAGTATAATAACAGTATGTCGACCTAAATGAGTAAATGGAGTGGTAATTTTTTAACAACAGGGGGGTTGGTGAAATTCTGTGCCTGCAGTGAAATTTTTTCCGTCCCCCCCTCTGAGGGGTCTGAAATTTTTCCGTCCCCTCTTTTATTCTATAGTCGTGCACAGGCTTTTTCACTCAACAGGGGCGATTTTTTTTGCCCCCCCCCCTTAGAGGGGTCTGAAATTTTTTTGTCCCCCCCAATCCACCACCCCCCCCCCTGTTGTTAAAAAATGACCACCCCCTAAGCCTGTCCCACCCTTTATAGGGTTAGATTGTAGACTAAAATCCGCTCAGCTCTCACCTATATCCTTAACCCTCTAAGGAGTGCTAATGCATTAATGCTTCATGCCAAGTGGTCGTCATGATGCATGGACGCAGCTGCATTAATACAACATGACGACTCTACGGGATGGATACAGTCCCAGAGGGTCGGCATGATGCAGCAATGAAGTGCTGGCGAGCAGTCTCTCCAGCACTTCATTGGTGCATCATAACGACAAATGGGCATGATGCACCGAAAGGGTTAAAGCTTGATTTGTAAAGGTTGCTATTCGTGAGCTCTGGTCAGCAGCGTAATGGCTTCTTTATCCCTTGATCCAGGTTTCGTCCCCAACTTTTCTCGTACTCTTCTCTCACATACACAGCATGTGCCTGTGGGTGGATATATACTGTGTTTAGATTTAAACTCAGATAGATTTCTACAATAGGATATAGCAGGGATGTGTCTCATCTTAAGAATCTAGACTGTAGAATCTCCTGCTTTGCTACAGTGGGGTAACACTGTCTTTAAGGAAGTTATAGTTGCAGATAGCCTTTGTTCGATACAATCTATTTATTTGAATTATCAAATTTAGGGGGCACTTGTCCATTATGGAAAACCGCCCAAATACCTATAGCCTACTATCATGTATGGTCAAGCCTATATATCTGGTCGAAAGGTCGGCATGATGCTCCGATGCAGATCTTAAGAGCATAAACTTCATGGGTGCATCATAGTGCTCGGCATGGCCCTAAAAAGACATACATTTTGAAAATTTGAAAATATTCTAATTTTATGACATTCTGCTGGTATTTTGCTGTGAACCTATTCTTCTGACCCCCTCCTCCCTGAACCATCCTAGCTAGACTCTCCTCCTGTCTACGTTGGAGTGATTATATCAATA
This sequence comes from Acholoe squamosa, assembly GCA_949317995.1. Lineage (NCBI taxonomy): Eukaryota > Metazoa > Annelida > Polychaeta > Phyllodocida > Polynoidae > Acholoe > Acholoe squamosa. The sequence continues at coordinate 36,202,914 of OX439051.1, forward strand.
ACAATTGTGTATCTGTTCTACTGCTCCATTGAACCAAAGTATCACAATATGATACCCCCCCCCACCCAGGCCCACCCCCTCCCCCATCCCCTGCACCACCCACCCTACCACACCCCTACCAGGCGTTGTGACCAAAAATGCATTATCACTATTCTAAAAGGCAACATCCTGATGAATTTCCTAACTGTAATTCAAAGGATGAAGGCAGTGAGGAGCTGAAGGTACAACATTTTAACAGAAATACATCACTGACATAATTTTATTCCAATAGTCCAGATATCTTGCTGGCACCTTAAAGCTGAAATAGCTCCAGCGTCACACTCCAGTGCCTCCGTCCATCACCATCTCTCCTTACTGGTCTATGGGGAGGAGGTGTGGCCTACTTAAAGACCAAAGTAACCCCTCCCTTCCACACACACCTGCCCTGGTCACAACAGCCAAAATAAACCACCACCAAAGTAAAAATGGAACCGTTCCCTCCTACTACTCAAAAAATAAAAGCCCAACGTCCTAGCTACTACCCATGGCGAATCTGGCAAATAAACTCAGAATATTCCCAGGTGCATATGAGGTAATTTGGGTGGGAGATAAATTAGTGAAATTTTAATTGGCGTGAAAATAATCTGGTTATGAAAAAAAGCATTGCTTCCTATTCTCCCGGTCCATTCTTCCCCCTCTCTATGCCGTACTCTGCACCCCCTCCCTCCCTCCCACCTTCTGTCACCATAGAGTCCTATACACCCACCAGTCAGCTGGTGAACCCTCAGTCACACTACACCGACCTATGTGGGAGAATGTAGCCTACAGGAGGACTATCTCCACCACCTCACACTGTCGTTAACACAGATTGCGCGTAAAGTCATTAGGAGGAGTTAATTAGGATAGAGATAGGCATGCGCTGTCAGCATGCCCCAGGCTTCCGCCGCGCGTATTACCTATACTGGTTACCAGAAGGCCCCCAAGAGGTCGCGTCGAACTGTGAGGGCAGGTAAGCAATAGGAAATACATGGTGTTTGTATAATCAATAAGTATATAAGAGGTAGGCTTATGGGTGTGATATCGTTTTCTCATGATTTATATCATTATCTCATGATTTAATCTTTATCTGTGGATGTGCCTTTATTTTGGTGGTAATCTTAGATTGTAAAATGCTGAGTTGTCATATCTAGTGTCAGAGTCCCAGACTTTATCAGCTGTTTGGTTAATAAATAGCACCAGTGAGAGGAGGCAAACGCCATGTGCAGAATGTTTGATGTTGTTAGGAAGAAGATGTGCAGTTTTAGAGAGGTATTCTACCTGACAAAAAAAATAGAACTATAGAGCAAGAAAATGTGACCTTCCATTGCTTACGTTTATCTGAGAGCTTACAAATTAATATGTGCAAACATTGCACATTATGACAGTCACAAGACACAATAAATTTTTTCAAACGATACAGATTGTACGGTAGGTTTCTAAGGGCATATTTGCAATATTCGTTGCTACTTGATCTTAGGACAAGCACACAATCCTCTCTGAAAAGTGACACTCTCATACTGCGATGAAATTGCCTGTGGGCAGTATTGAAGAGTAGCAATGTGATAACTATATAGCACAATTTATGATAGCCATATACCACAATTTAATAAAGCCTTATACATGTGAATATTGAATTTTCTCAGTCAGAATAAGCCTACAGCTGCATTGTATGGTTGTGTATAGGTGTGATATGAATTTGGGTTGATTGTATAGAATGATAAAGCCCTCCAGGGGCACCAGCTTGTGCAGGTTCCCATTAAACCTTTAAGGGCCGCTGATGCAGGAGTGCATCATGCCCATGGGTTGCTATGATGCACCAATGAAGTGCTGGCGAGACTGCTCACTTCATTGGCGCATCATGCCGACCCTCCAGGAGTGTATCGATCCGAGCCGTGAGGTCGGCATGATGCAAAAATGCATCAGCAGCCCTTAAAGGGTTATCAAATTTAATATACATGGCACTTAAGTATTTAAAGCATGGAATAGTGTCCCGATCATTCATACTAACTTTATATTCTAGTGCACCTCAGTAGCACATGCCGCGGTTATTAATTATAAGATCTCATTTTCACCAGAGAAGTCGCTATCGAGAGATGATCACAAAAGCCATTTGTACCCCTTTCATAGTGTGAATAATGGCCGACACATATTTATAGCACGGGGTATATATCACAAATAGTTTCCAATTCAGATGCCCTCTGGCAGACTATTGAAAGGACCTGGCCCCACTGACCCCACCCTCACTCCTAACTCTTATATACTACCGTAAAATCACACTTATAAGCCCTTGGTGCGGCTAATAGGATGAGCCTGAAGTCAGGGTGTGGCTTATATGAGGGGTCTTACATATCTAGGCTTAACCTAGGAATGGGGACAATTTCAGACCCTTACTACAACTTATAATTATCATCTACTCAAACTCAGGGTGCTACTTATACATGGGTGCGGCTTAAACACGGGGTTTTACGGTAGATCTACTGTATGTACGGTTCTGTCTGTAGGGTGAACTATTGCAGGGTGCAAGTGGTATAAGGAGTATAATAAGGATGAAGCCATAAAGACATAAATGGTCATAATGGAGTGGATGGTCTTTAAGGAAGTTAAAAGAATTCTGTCAATTACATGAGAAGTTGAAATACAAAATATTGTCCCATTTCTTAGTTACACTTGTTTTGTATCGTTTAATTAATGTATTCTTAGGGCTGGGAGTGGGACAAATAGGAAAATGTTAGAACAATGATGACAAATTAATGTTATATAAATGGGAGGGAGATAAATAAGGTATGAGAACATAGTGAAATAGAATCAGCCAGAAGTCAATGAGCGGCAATTTCCACAACAATTCCATTGATAATGGTTGTAGGATCCTGTAAACAGTTCTTGCTAAAGGGGTATAGACTAATAAGGGAAGTCCCCCATACGGGTACCTGGTATTATCTATCAATGGGTTCTTTTTTCAATCACAAGAAATTTATAGGCAATGTTATTGCGTCCTGGTGTGGAACAGATATACCATGCAATGGAACAGGTTGAGTACACAAGTAAAGATGCCTGTGTTGACTTGGTCCTATCCTTGGGGTAAAAGGAGATGGGTAAAGTGAGTAAAAGTGAAGATAAAAAGGAGGAAAGGAGAGAAAAGAGAGAGTGTCATGTAAAAAGACCAAAATATATATCATTTGATCATTCTGACAAAGATGTAGAAATGAAATTGAGGTATACATGGAGAGACAGAGAGGGACACAGAGACAGACAGACAGATAGAGATAGACAGAGAACAGAAAGATGGAAAGGGGTAAATAGCGTCTAGGTAAACAAACTATTATTCAGACTTTTCCTAGTACAAATGTCGATTCGTAATAAAAGAGTTCCCCTCCCTCACTCCATATATACCTCACCACTCCCTGACCCTGACCACAGAAGAGTCCTGGATCCTATTCACCCCCCCCCCCCAATACACTCAGCGTCAGCCCACCACACTGCAAAAAAAAACTAACTGTCGATCAAAATAACAGCGAAATCCTTGTCCTAAATTAACAGACATCCATCGTTATGTTCACAGATAATTATTCCTTGTACCAACGCACTGCCACCTGGGCCTTCTCGTAAAATCTACACTGGTTTACTACAATACAATAATAGGCTGGTTCACTGTTCACTTTTATGAGGATCCCTGTTAGATTCAACAGGTATTTTTTAAAGTGCACATTGTATATACCAGGTACACAATAATTAAGGTGTATCCTTGGTGATGTCATCTGCACAAACCGTCCCCCACCACCATGAAATCAGCAGGTTGTCCAGGTGTACCACAATATACATTTACATATGTGACATGTCATAGGAATAGGGACCTTAATGTACCCTGCACTAAGGGCCCTTTTCACATCCTGTCACATATACAGCTCCAATTCAACCACAGACTCTCTCTGCTCTAGACACCCTCCCAGGGTCCACCACTTAAGAACATTCAGGTAGATTCCCACAGTAAGAAATGGCTTTATGGCAATAGACAATGCCAATAATGTTATGTTAGTGTGGGAAATTAAAAAAAAAAATCTTTTCACTCTTTGTACTTTTTTGTGCATTTAGTTTGATTCTTCAGTTGCAATATTGAGCCTTATAAATTTAAAAGTGATTGATTGATTGATTGATTCACCATTGATTCACCTAATAAATTCAAGCTCACACAATAAATTGTCCCTTTTCCTATCAGTAGTCTAATAAAAATGCCTTCATAAACCAAATATCTATCTATACAAAGTGACGTAGTAGCTACCACAGTGACAGGAAGGCCCTGTAATTGAACCACAATAAACGTGTACAGATATACAACATCTATTGTAAATGAGCGATAATAGACCAAGTTGCCATTCATGACTTAGCATATACATCTCCATAGTTAGTTCCGCTAGGATGTAGATCCCTGGTGGGAGGTCAACAAAACATGACACAGGGCCTGCCCAGAATTGGCGCTGTGGGATCCAACTGATGCACTGGTCTGGTGCCCTTTTAAACTTGTTAGGGTCTTGTGTTTCTCTAAATCCTCATATTAATGGGTGTGGACCACTAAATTTGACATGGTGACATGGCAATTTCTTAAAATCGACATGTGACATGAGAGGTTCTTAGAGGTGACATGGGACATGGGGATTTAAGTGACATGTGACATAACCATTTCTTAAAATCGACATGTGACATGAGAGGTTCTTAGAGGTGACATGGGACATGAGGATTTAAGTGACATGTGACATAACCATTTCTTAAAATTGACATGTGACATGGGGGACCCCCCATCCACACCCCCATATTAGTCATTTAGTTTTATCAATGTTGCATTCATACATACAGGTTTACATGATACAGCAAAGAAAGGGTGAATTTTGCAAACACCATCTTCGCAATGTTCAAATTAAATCAATGTTGTAGTCTCGCAGTATTTCACTGCATTGTGGAGAAAACACTTTGTCATTGGTTTCCTTCCATTTTGGTGGAGAGCTTGGCTGGAAGTAAATTGTTCTGTGAGTGTCCATATATTTCTTGGTGTTTTTATGGCTAGTTACACTGCTGCCAGATGTAGGCCTATATACTAAGGAATTAGTCTTTGATGCTCCGCCAAAGACCTGCATGTGTTCATGTATAGATCTACAGACCAGTTACAGGTGCCAGCCTCTGCTTTATTGCTTTGGGGACGCATTAGTGTACCATTTGAAAACTAGCCCAGGGAAGCCAAACCCTAGGGGCTTTAAGCAAGAACTCAAAAATAAATAGGTGTGTCTTTCAATATTCACTGTGATGTTTTACAATGTCCTAATAGCCAATATAGATAAATGTAGTCACTCAGGAATGCCACACTTGTATACATACACAGACAATAGTCAAAACACAGATATATATATATATATATATATATATATAATTCTTGATGTATGCACCCATGCTTCCTGCCACCCCTTTAGGATTGGCATGATTAGAAATGGAAGCCTTGGTAAGTTATTCACCAGGGCTTCCTCCGTGCACCATGCTGACCAATAGACATAATGCATCTAGAGGGTTAATTATAGACTTTAATATATATGCCAACAAGACTGTAAGTGATACATAAGTGTGCAGTAAATGGATACTATATCATTTAATTAATTTCAGAGGTATATTCCTCACTCATTTCCTGCGAAAGATAACATTGTCTGAGTAATAAGACGTATAACACTGTCAGATTTTATTGAGCTCTTTACAAAGATCAAAGAGAAAACTTTACTTTAATGATGAGTACAGGCAGTAGGGGGAGTATTTACGATGTTCAGATGAAGGCTATAGTTTAAAGTGGTCAACAATTTTCTCAATTATTGGTTTGGGCATTATCCTAATACTTAGATATAAAGGGCAAATAGAGAGTTTAACATATCTTCTCTGAAAAAAAGGAAGATTTTCACTTTGAAGTGCGTACTTCTAATGTATTATAATTTAAGTGGTAAGATGTAAAGTTAAACACCCTAAGCAGCATTAAATCTTGCAACATAATGCAATCTCCAGTGAATGTCTAGTCGATTTCTCTGTCCAAATGAAGGCTATAATCTGCCATAAATAGCTTCCGAGGGCATAAGTGATTCTTTTTATTTGTTAGACTAGATGTATGATAATAACATACATGCTATGAAACTTTGTCAATAATAACTTCTAAGACAGGTCCCTACAACTGTCTATCAGAATTGGAATCTTTTATATGAGACACCAAATCGTGATGATCATATAATGACACAATGCATCATTGCAGCCTGCTGCTGATACCCTGGAGGGATGGCACGATGCATAAATGCAGCAGTGGTGATACAAAAGCCAGTGCATTGGAGTATGATATGCACAATACTGAACAAGAGGATAGGAAATATTAATACCCTATTCAATACCATAACAATGTGTCTTATACGCCCTCAAAAGAGTTAAAGCAGTATACCTTACTACATGCTGCCCCTGTGCAGAGATCCATGACACCTTTCCTTCACACACCATCCATGTTGTATTCATGTTATATTCATGAAGTAAGCTATTTAACCTACTTTTATTCTATTATACAGACCCCAGGAGACAGATTAGCCAGTCAACATGACCTCATGTTTGACACCCACACCTTCATGGTCATATCTTAGCTAATAACATAGCACCCTACTTGTCATGCTCTTCTCAGCATCTTCCCTTACATCTAATCATACCATTGTATATCTCTGACGCAGGTTGAAATCTGTGGAGTGAAAAAAAATCAAAATTGCAGGAGCAGTGACTACATGTTTGTCTCTGTAAAGCACCAGATATTACCCATTTGATTCATAAAAATAAGGTAGTTAGATCTGTGTTTTTCTATGACACTAAAGAGAGTTTAGTATCATATTCCCTCACCAGGTGATGTCTATGTAAATGAACCTGTCCTCTATCAAAACATCAGGAGGCCAATATGTATCAGCCTGTAAGTGTAGTTCTATACTCATACACAGGGGTCCTGTTGTAGTACCTTATAGTGATCAACCCTTTATGGAAGACAGGCCTCCAGAATCCATATCAATTAAATTTGTTGTTATGATTCATCAATACAGCATTGGTGAGAAAACTCATCAGCATTGTGACAAAGATCTAAGTATATTAATGCATTGTGGCCCTGGAATGGTTAGGGCGCCTGGGGCTGTGTGTATTGTGTGGGACGTGGTACAACAATAGAACCATGTATACACATACATCACAAACACACATACAACATGTGATGGGGATGGGAGGGGCATAGGAGGTGTGGGAGTGATGAGCAGTGATGCTGGGCATGCTGACCTTCTTTGTAGAAAGCATTCATAAAAGCAATCAATAAGAGAGGCAATGGGAAGGGAAAACAAGGGAAGAAGGATGAAAGAGTGGGGACTAGTATGAGGAAGAAATAAATTAATAATGAAGAAATACACTTTGGTTTATTTTGAGCTCAGTGCTGCAAGCCATGGACTTTTGGTATTTTGGCGGTTTTGGACCCTTGCCCCACACCGGGGACCACACCTTTTCATAATTATTCCTGTGTCCGCCCCATAATACAAGGCAAAGGTCATGAAAGTGGCATCATCTTATTACACTTACTCATGTGATTTGTTCATAAATATGTCAACCTGTATGACATATCCGATTAATAACAACGATTTCAAAAAATCCCCTATGTTCAATGACGTATATATGACGTCATATATATGTCACTGATCTCTGCCCCTGCACCCTGGCGGGAGGAGGAGGAGGAACTATGGCAACAATGGCGGCCTGTGTCATGTCTGTTCTGTACATGGGGGAATGTGTGACTTGTAGTTTGGCAGCATGACAAACATGACAAGCATACACTATACCTACACAGAACATGGCTAAAGTCTGTCCACCACTAGCTGTATAGACAGCCATGACAGTTCTGATCTCGGAATCTCCCACGAGCTTAAGTAGTACCATACTTCCAAGTATTGTGACATGGAACAAGTCTGGTGCAAGATCAGAGCCGGAAGTCGCTAATATCAGCATGCTAGTCATGCTCCCACGAACCAGTCCGGTCACAGGCATGCTGATGTCAGTGACTTCCGGACCTGATCTCGCATCAGACTTGTTCCTGGCATGTCACGCAGCTTGGAAGTATGGTACCTATACATATCGCGACATATTCTGAGATCGGGACTGTTATGGCCACACACACACATCATCCTGAATCATGTTGTCAGCATAATGTTAAGCCGCGAAATAATGCGCTGGTCATATTGGAGGGATAAACCTGGTCCAGAATGCATTGCTCTCTGCTGGTTACCATACCTGTGCATTAATAGTTCACCAGTGCAAGTACTTCCTTGCTGGTTCTAGTCTCCAGGTACCTGCATACAAGTTACAATCTCTCAAGCCAATAAGACAATTGCTTACAAATTTAATCAAAATTTTAAATGACCAAGAAAAGCTTTTAACTTTATCTATCCTAATGAGCCACTTCCGGGTCAGAGATTAGCTGGACAGCATAGGATAAGACAGGGGCACTGCAGATCAGTCATCAGTCTATTCGATGCATCATGTCGACCTTTTGGGATTCCATAAATCTTGCAAATTCAACATGGTCTGATCCATGAATGCTTATATTTATGACAATGATAGGTAGAATGTCTATGCATCATATTGACAAATGTGAGAATAACATCGCCGTGTAGCTATTTCTGAATTGAGTATAGTACCATCATAGCATGAAAACACAGGTAGGCCCTGTTTTAGGGAGGGGCTGATTTCCCGCCAATTTCTCCCAGACCCAGACGACATTTAGACCGGACTGCTGCTGGTACCTGACGGCACCTTCCACAACGCTAGGAACCAGAGCAATTATTACCACAGCGCCCCCATATGTGATCTAGGATAGACATCTGTGTTGTAGAGGTAAGGTCCCCCATCTGGGAAAGACCTGCGGGTCTAAGTGAGACTAGAGTCTGTGCCAAAGATTTTGTTGAGTAGGAGGGAGTAGTAAATGCTATCTTATTGGTCTGCTGCTATCCGTACTCATTCTGACAAATTATCTACAGTAAAAGAAGCCCTAGGTGGCACACACCTGATATCTGTGTAATAAAAAGTAGGGATTGAGGAAACATTCTAGAGATTGTTCAGGCCACTCAGTGAAGGACAACATTACAAGCAAGCAACAGCCTCCCATCAGCTGCAGAGTTGCCTGTAATGACAAGGAGGGCATTTCACATAATTATAATGCTAAGTTTGGTATTATTGTGAAACACCCTAATAAATATGACTTTGGGCCTCTAAGCAATATACTGCATCTCTATCAACTGATCAACAGATAGGCCTATTGCTGATTTATTTGGTACCATTTGAAAATCTGCGTTGTGGTGCTATACTCAGTGGACCTGCCAGAACACCAGAGACCCAGAATAAGCAGCCTGGGAAGGGGTTTATAGCCAGGCACTAAGTCTGCGAGGCAACTGTTTACTCCATTTCTTTTTTTTTTTTTTGCCTCCTGTATAGTTTCTTATTTTTCGCCGGGAGGGAACGCTGGGAGATTCCTTCCCAGAGCACCTTTCTGTTGAACACCTTTCTGTTCTACCTGAAAGGTGTACCTGTTGTCAGTGGAACATGCTCCACGAGGCAACATCATAGCCTTTAATTGCTTTATCTATCTTATCTTATCTATCATGTCTGGAGCAGAACCTGTTCCAATGGATTTACCTTACCATGGAGAACCTTCTTAAATGAACCGTACAGAGCTGAGGATTATGGAGTTTACGACTCTACCGTGAGGTGTCATACTGTACCGTAGGGAATCATGGGATATGCTGTTTTGTGGATATATACTTCTTTTTTCTCATATTAAATGCATAATTATACATAGAGTATAGTTCAGTGTTAATGACATGAGATTGTCATCATTTTAGCTAGGGTGTGATGTCCCTTGAAACAGTGAATACTATCTATGTAGAACTATCCAAGTATACGTAGAACTAATTTCCATATAATTTCCTTTGAATAATGATTAATGGGAGATTGACCAAATGATTTCCCTTTACAACACAGCAAATATAACACACATTGATATGATAGTAACATGAGAATAATCAAACCCTACTACTATATTCTTATGGACTACCCTGATAATGTTAAATGGCTTCCCCTTATCCAGTAGATTGCAAGTTTAGTTTCTGACAAAGTGTTAGTTTTACCTGCCTAGATATACCATTTTCACAGATATATTTTTGTATACACCTAGACTGCAGAACATGAAAGTTGTGTATACTACAGCCGTATACTTCAGCCTCTTCCCCTGACCCTCAGACTCAGCCCTACCCCAGGGGAATGTCGTATAGGGAGAACTCTCGGCACTGCCACTTGGTACACAGACAGTACACACACCTGCGTTCCCATTTCTTAAAGTTAAGATTACCCCCTTTCCCACTGATGTTGGTCAAGAAAATTACCTCTTTCTCCTCGAAGAAGACACCCCTAAATTTAGAAAACAAGTAACGATCATAATATTATTCTAAAATTCCACTGAAATAATGTGAAGAAAAAAAAACACCCCCTTTTCTAGATTTCAGGGACATGCGAACATGATGAGAATGGTCCCTTATTTCGCGTTTTTAGGAACGCATGTGTTTTTACTGACTGGGTACTAAGTGCAGGGACCAAGGGAGCACTACTAGTGTGAGCTTCTCGCTGAGCTGAGCACTCCTAGATAGGGATAGGAGCAGTTAGGGAGGAGAGCAGCTCAGGAGTATGGCAGTTTTTAAGGGAGTGTACAGGTCCAGCTACTAGTGTATACACATTGTAGTTAGGAAGAGTGTGCCTGGCGAAATTTAAGCGCTTGGTATCCAGGAGGAGGCTTTCAACCTCTGAACAGACAGAGTTAATTAACAAAGAAAAAGAGAAATTCCCATGCATCATCACATTTTGCATTTAGAAAGATCAAATCTTTTTTGACAGTGATTGCCCTCATTTAAATCCATCAACGCGGAAACGAAATAGCAAGGGTTCTATTTTGTCTGTTCAGTGTGTACTTTTGAGAAAGATGTTTTTCGGGTTGTTGTTTTTTTTCATTTATAGTTTCAAGGAAAATGTACATTGGTGAGGAACAGGGGAAATGGCAATGGGTGACTGTTCTACATGAGCCGAGGAATAGCCAACTCCTCCATTTTCATCTAAATGTGTGTAGATGACCGAATATATGGAGGCATACAAGCAAGGGAATCGTGTACAAGATCAACAGGAAGTAACTGAATCATCCATAATGCAATTGTTACATCTAGAGCAGATTACCATTGGTTGATCTATGGCGCAGGCAGAATGTGGTGCCACCAGGGCAGGGTTGATGTGCTGATCAATGGGTGCATGTGGTGGGTATACACTATTAGGTTATCATCACATCATGTAGCGTGTTGTAGTACAATAATAAGATTATACTGTACATTAGGCCCTATTTTGCACTTCGACTTATTGAATAAATCTGTTTCCCTACTGGAATTAATAATCAAATACTTTTTCTATTGAATATTTAATATTCTCTCTACCTTTTCTCTCTTTCTTTTGAGAGTCTAGCTGTCTCTCTATCTCGCTGTGCCTGCCTGTGTGTCCGTCTTTCTGCTTCTGTCTGTCTCTGTCTGTCTCTGTCTCTGTCTGTCTGTCTGTCTGTCTGTCTGTCTGTCTGTCTCTCTCTCTCTCTCTCTCTCTCTCTCTCTCTCTCTCTCTCTCTCTCTCTCTCATCCTCCGTTGCTAGCTTCTATATACCCATGAGCTCTACGCTGGATAAACGTGTACTGTATACATAATAAGACTATATATAGTTACCTCCCTATATCCTGGTAGTAATAGCCGATGGGGTATATTACACGGTAGGGCTAGCCTGAGGCAGTTCATGACCTTCTTGTTACAATGCCTCAAGGTATCCTCGTATATGTGGGTTTCTGGTGCATGCATATTATTTAAGTCACAGTAAAGTAATGCTTAACTCGGTTAGAAAAAAAACGTTGAGGCTACACTTGGCTAAAACCTATCAAATAATGGAAACCAGATGCCAATTTGGAAAAGGATAAAGTACAAACAAATGTGGCTAGACTTACCTAAAACTCCCATGGTACCGACAAGACCTAAAACCCATCTCATGTTGGGTGTCTTGTCTACTTGAAACCCTTAAGGGCCTTAGGCCGTAAATTGCTTAAATGGGGTTCTGGTGAGTCATTGTCACATGCATGCATCATGCCACCTCAACAGGGCTGATACACATCTGCATGGTTGGCATGATGCTCTAATGCACTTGCTGGAGAGTAGGTACACCAGCACTGAATTAGTGCATCGTGGCCACCAAAAGAGACACAGCCCTGGAGGCACCATGCGGCCATTGCAGGCTTTAAACCACATATCAACAAGGGAGTAACCCTGGCTGCTGTCCTGTAAGAAAGCTGTTTTATCTATAGTCTTTTTATGTACATGTTATCTTGAGAAGCTCCAGACTGGGGAACTTGGTCTGGCTGTTTTCAGCCCACAGGTGTTAGTACGGGAGATATCACTTTGACATCAGAGAAGTAGATGGCAATTTCTATCTGTCTGATACTATACATATGTGGATCAACTTGTAGAAATAGATTGACTTTTAAGCGGGTTTTCTTTTTGCACTAATACCAATGATTCTCATTTTGTGACAGATTGGAATCGATAGGGATCTAAGGTGGGGAAAGGCAGTGGCGGATTTAGAGGGGGCGCGGGGGTGCGTGCTCCCCTCTTTTTGCCAGTACTTAAGAGTTTAAAAAATTTGCTAAAAATCAGGGAATGCGCCCCCCTCCTTTTGCGCCACGCCCCCTCCTTTTCAAAATCCTGGATCCGCCACTGGAAAGGGGATGCCCCGTGGGCAACCTTGTGTTAGACCGCTCCCCACCTCACCGATGTATAGTTGTTTAATATGTAGGTAACTTGTAGGAGGAGAAGTAGCAGATGCTTCTTATCAGTGGCTGCGATAACAGAGCACGCTAAAGTGTTTCACAACTTTGATGATAGATTACAAACTTATGCTTGGTGATACTTATCAACACATCACTCATAAACTGCTACAGGCAAGGTAATACTATAGGGGCCACAAGAAAATGCTGAAAGAAAAAGAAGGACGTTCTGTCCGTATTCGCACATATGAATGACACCACTGTAATGCCTGCACCTTACTTATGAGGCCTGGATAGGTACTCATACAATTAAGGCAGGTCCACAAGAAACATTGCTCGACAAATAAACATTTAGAAAGGTTTTTGCTAAGCAACATCGCTGAAATACTTATTTAGGGGGTAGGTACTCAGAAATTTCAGTTAGGTGCACAAAAAACAAGCATTTAAAAATGTATTAAGAATGGCCGTTGCTAGGCAAACAGACATGGGAGGGAGAAACATATGATATTACTGAAATCTCTGGGCGTTATTTAGGAGGGAAAGGTTCCCATAAAATTGACCTAGGTCTACAAGAAACATGCATTGCTAGGCAAAAAAGCATTTGGAATGGATGTTGCTAAGCAAACAGACATGGAAGGGAGAAAGGTATGACATCACTGAAATCCCTGGGCCTTATCTAAGAGGGTAGGTAAATATAACATTGAGCTAGGTCCATGACAAACCTAGACTGGCCTATGCTAGGCAACCATACATGTGAAGGAGAAATGAATGACATCACTGAAATCCCTGGGCTTTATTATTGGGGCAGCTACCCGTAAAATTGAGCTAGGTCTACAATAAACATGTGTTGCTAGGCAAATAAACATACAGAATGGCCATTTCTAGGCAACCATACATGGTAGGGAGAAATTAATGACATCACTGAAATCCCTGGGCCTTATTTAGGGGGGGGAAGGTACTCGTAAAATTGAGCTGGGTGTACAATTAATATGTGTTGCTAGGCAAATAAACATTTAAAATGGTCATTGCTAGGCAACAGCTCTATTTAGAAGGAAATTAATAAGTGCATGGAAACCAGTAGGTATTGTTTAGTGGGGGTAGGAGTGGTTAGATTCATTTTATACTCATTAGTTAAGCTGTTATAGGGTGGTATAATGGGAAACTGTCTGCCATTTTGGATTTTGGCCATTACCATGGTTACCGATTAGGTTCCAAAGTGGCACCTAAGCTAAAATCCATCCTAAGAACCAAATAAACATCTGGACCAAATTTATCACTTTTGTCACTCCGGTAACGGTTGACCCCAAAATTAGCGCTAAGGGACCCTACTAATGCACTTTGGCTCACATCTAGACCTAATATGCCAGCAGCATGATCTAGGCAAGAAACATGGAATCTGGCTGCTTAATTTATAGGCAGCCAACGATTTGAGCCAATTTCACATGGGAAGAAAATTATGGAAACGGTATTCCAATTCCGTGTAACTATAGTTACCACTAAACTCCAGGACTGGGTCATGTCACATGTAATTGCAGCCACAGGGATATAATGTGATATGGTGGGAGGTATGTAAACAGTTTTCCTTTAATGACCAATGCACTCGCCACGTGACGAGAAGCTGACGTAAATTGATAACTACGCTGAATTCATCAACGTTTTATTACGGATTTGATCGGTATGATACAGAAACTCAGCACTAGCGAGTTAGCCATCTGTCTGAAAAAGTGTCCATTAAGAATAATCCTACCGTGGAAGTAAATATTGTTACCTTCAAAATGCCCTATAGACCCTCCCATCTGCCCTCCATGCTCTCAGCAGATTGTCCCCACCTAACCCTTGTCCTGCTCGTCGTGGCTGTCACACAGTAGTGTACCGTATGTGAGTAGTATAGGAGAGCGGGTTTGTAGCAGGCAGTGCGGAAATCAAATGTACTTGTAGGCCTATCTAATGATAGTTTCTAATATCTAGTACTGTGGGCTCTACAGGGGATAATGGCAAAAGTCAAACAGTCCCCGGTAGTAAGACTATCGTTGCCGCCATAGGCAGGACTTGGACAGCGGTGTGAGTAGTATAAGTATAGGGATTTGTATCAGGTGTCAAAACCTTCAGATACCATTAACCCTTTATTGGTCATTGAGTATCATTGCCGACCCTGTGAGATTGATGCACTCTAGAAGGGACAACATGACAACAGTGCAATGCTGACTAGTTACCTTATTTCCCCTACTTTAGCACTTTCTTGCAAGAAATTGAGTAAGATTCAATGAAGGATTAGTCCAAATTGATCAATGTAATTACATGTTGGCCTATACCGATAATTTGCCACAGGCTATGAATACAATTTAATCTTATCGGTACACATATCATTGGCTGACTATTGTATTCTCTTTTTCATTTTCTTTATGGCTATCAAAGCTCAAATCAGAATCATTCACACGTCTTCTTATGTAATACTTAATACTTTTCTATGAACTACAACAATGGTGATCAATGTTCAGGCATCTGAGCCTAATTTAAACCTCACAATAAAACGATTTACCACACTGCCCCCTAGGGACGACTGCCTTTGCAGCTGCTGCAACATAACAGGCCCTCCACAGCACATCACACAGGTTGTACAGGCCCCCAATAGATCGATATAAAATCAATAATACCATGCACCTCAATCTATAACCTTACCACGTGGGTGACTGGGTTCCTTGGGGTAAGGAATAGAGGGTTGATTGATCCTGACTTTAACCTTGACTTGACCTTGAGTACGCCCGTTATGCACTAGAGGGGCTATAGATAGGGGGTTCTCAGGTCACATGTCGATTTTAAGAAGAGAAAAAAAGCCATGCCACATGTCATTAAATTTCTATTTTCCCATTTACTTGTCACCTAGCTCGTCGTCACATGTCGATTTTATGAAAAGCTTATGTCGCATGTCCCCAACGTTCTACTTCCCCATGTCCTTGCCACTAAGCCCCATCTCACATGTCGAATTGGAGAAAATGCTATGTAACCATGTCGATTTTAAGGGTCTAGACCCACTCTAGAGGGCAACAGCAGGTGTCCCTCGTTAGAATATGTCTATAGGGCCTACTATCTTAGCTGTGAACATCAATTTGTCCACATTTATAAGCTCCTATTCCATACTGACAGCTGTGGCTACAGGTCCTACTGCCGTACATGTACTACAACTGTAACAGCCGCTCACACCGGCCGCGTCTGGTAACTATGGTAACATGACCTGGCGTTCCCGTTTCCGGGTCAGTCAGACGCAGCAGCAGCAGCAAGCAGCCAGCATCAGTCAGTGGCGGCCGGGGAGGATTGCAGCAGGACGTGTTATCTAGTGTCTGTTATCTATATTATCACATATAGGGATGGACAGTACCCCACAGGATATACCCACATGATAAGCAGGATTACAGACGGTTTGTGACGTCTTGAGGATAGGTTATGACGTTAGTTACGTCATATATGACGTGGATATGACTGAAGGACGTGAGGCAGTCAGTCAGAGAGAGATGGAATGAGCTGGCAGTTTTGTTTTACAGAACCAGACGTGACATTAGTGCCATTTGTGACAGATGAAGGTGACAGGGTCTGTGACAGATACTGTGACAGACAGTGACACTTATTGATCATCCATCATCAGTTGACACTAATATCTGACATTGCTATGACCTTACCATATCATCATCACAGATATGACATGACAGACGTGTGGCCGACTATTACAGTCAAACATCAGGTCTCTATTGATCCAATATTGTCTAGCTGGCAATCACTAAACCTGCTTCTCTATCATTCAGTGGAATGAATAATCAATGGACTTGTATTTACATTTTGATTACTTTTGATTACATGCTTTCAGCCCCCGGGCTTTCAGCCAAGCGTAACATTGGGTTATCTTTATGACTGATAGAACTGACCGTGGAGACATGATATCCCAAAGTCAGTCTAGCTAAGTCAGTCAAGAGCGCTCTAACCTTGATAGCCGTTTTTTGTCTCTATCTCATGTAGGGCTTAGACCTATTTATCCTAATTTACACCTGCACAGGTGGATGACCTAAATAGGTGTGAAGACAGGTGATAATAACCATGACATGCTCCTGTGTGTACAGCACTATCAACACACAAGCATGAAAACAAACAGCACTCCACCAAAGTCTGATCCCAATATTGACTGCATATATCGATCCTTACTCCCCATTCAGTGACACCTATACTTCAGCGTTGATAATGCTCATGTGACAGTTAGTCTATAGACAGCTGGGGCTGACAGCTGACAGCACTGGAGTACTGCAGGCTATAGTATTGATCTTGTATTGGGTAGTACTGGAGGGCCAGTTAGCACTGCTTAACCCCCTTCCTCCAGGGTAGTGTAGATCTAGGGCGTTAATGCCAGTGGTAATGATATGGAGTGCATTAATGTGCTATGCATCCTTAATGTCATGATGCATAATTGTACTCCTGGTGGTTAACCCACTACAGGGCTGCATTCATGCATCATGCTGACTATGAATGTAGAGTTAATGCACTCCTGTATAATATAGAGTTGGCATGATGCACTCATGTTCAGACCACGAGTTACTCACCAGTATCATGATGGTAAATGAGCCTGATACCTTAAGCCATAGAGTCACCCCTGAAGGAGTGTAGCTGTAATATAGGTTTAAGGACTAGGCTGTGTTGTGTCACTATTGATCAATGTAACAGATCACTACACTACACATCATTTTGAGTTAGGGAGCGTGTCAGAGATGTTATCATCATTATTTATTCAGTACAACAGACCGCTATATCATACCTCAGTGCTGTGGCATGCAAAAAGTGTGCCAAGGTAATATGAGCATAATGATACCAGTACTACTTAAGAATCCTTCCCTTTAAGGATGAGATGAGCAATAAAGATTTGTGTATATGTCACCATGATGCATGAATACATAACATGCATCATACATGACAATGTACTGGGAAAAGGGGTCTTAAGACCCCCTGCACAAATCGTATCCTATGTCAGAAAAGGCAATTTACATTGAAAAACCCCATGCCACCCTTACTACCCCAAAGGGTTGTTGATGCAGGAGTGCATCATGCCCATTGGCCGGCAGGATGCACCAATGATGTGCTGGCATGTCTGCTCGCCAGCACTTCATTGGTGCATCATGCCGGCCCCTTGGGTGTATAAACCCCATAGGGTTGGCATGATACATGAATGCAGCCATGACAAGTTACACGCCATTGCTGCATGCATGCTTCATGACAACCCAGGGGCGTAGGAAAAGGGGGGGGGGCAGGGGCGCCTGGGTCCCCCAATAATGTGGAGGTTCCCTACATAAGCCTATATAAAAATATAGCAGGCCCCCCCCAACCGAGACCCCTGGCCCCCCCCCAATAAAAATTTGCTTCCTACGCCCCTGCAACCAATGGGCATGATGTAATTATACATCAGTGGTCCTTAAAGGGTTAAAGAGGTAAGGATGGCAATGCCAACTCCTGACAGAGCAGTTATGAGGGCTTTTACACATACTCTGAGTAATTTGATGAGTGGATATTTTTGGTCCATACCTCTCTGTTTAGTAGTCTCAGGATGGCTCCTATGTAGGTGTTTAGACAGTTTAAACAGCTGGTCACAATATCAGCAGTTTCTGACTCACATAGTGCCAAGCCAATATACACCACTATGCTTCATTGACTTCTGACTGTTAGCCCTCACTCAATGCCACTTTACTAATGGACCTATCTAGTACTCAGATACACTGGTCTCCTGTGGGGATCCATCACCACTGCACTGTACAAACAGTGTTTAGGGATTAAACACAAGTGTTTAGAAGTTAAACACTTGGTTAAACACTTATTTGTCCCACTTTTCTCAACACTTCTTTAGTGTTAAACGCGTTTAATTTTAAACACGTTTAACTAGGAAGTGTTTAACCAAGTGTTTAAATGCTAAACACTTAAACACTTCAGTGTTTAGGTGTTTGAGAATAAGTGTTTAAAAGCTAAACACCTAAACACTTCAAGTGTTTAGATGTTTAAATATTGGTGTTGAGAAAATTTGGTGTGTATCTTTAAACACCTTTTTTGCAGTGTGGAAACCAAACGGAATTGCTGGTACATTGGGCTCTCGTGGGAGGATGGAGTAGTAGCTCGGTAATTACTGGGAAAAGTTTACGTGCTGGTCTTGGAAATGCTAGTTTTCATCCGGCCTACATTTGGATTTACCCGAACCAGATACTGGAGTAGGCTGCTGACCTCTGTTGTGGTATGACTTCAGGTCATAACCTTTTCCAGGATTGTCTAGAAACTAGTAGCTCCCAAGAATATTCCTTCACGCCGTATACACATTTGAAATTGACCATAATATCATTGTCTGGTTGGATGGATTTAAGGCCATTTCAGGTCTGGGTGAGACTAGTTGTGTGTTACAACAATGTGCTGTGATGCTAAGATCTACAGTGAATTATCCTATATATGTATACATGCATTAGCCATAGTGCTATAGTAACCCTTGCAGGATAGCATGATGTCCCACACTTTATGTTCACTTGTTGCTGTGAGAAACCAATAATTAACCATTCAGTTGATAGGCCTTTAGATCTACTAAACCATAGGTTGTATTGGGTTTTGGGCTTACCATTATGCATCAATGTGATAAATAGATATGAGGAATGGAAGGAACATACAGTCCTCAGAAGAGTCATAATAGGGTAAAGTGACCATGAGTCGTCCACTTGGACCCCTGACCAACCTCTGACTTTTTCTAGGATCTGTGCTATAGTAGGCTAACTTGGAAGGGACAGCAGAAAATGGCTATGAAAATTATCCTGAAGTGTTTGTCTTTCCATCAAATAAGGTTATAGCTCTTATACTCATGTCCATCAGGCCCTATAAGCCTTCCTTATCTATGTGATGTCTATTTATCATCACCAGTAACATGAGTCAGCCACCAGTACCTTGAGTCGGCCACATCATATCATGAATCAAATACTGGGTAGGGGAGTGTATATTGTGTAATTGATGCTAGGAAAGGGCAGATTTTCAGTTTACTGGTTATTGACAGGGTGTAAATGTAATGCATATACAATTTTTATATAAGGTTGACCCTATTCCTCAACTACTAGGACATAACTGCAAGTTTATCCTCATTTACTGCGTGAAGTTAAATATAAGTAGCTTCAAACCATGAGAAACCCATCTATATTTGCATGGGAATCATCTCAAACATGCTGTTATTGACAGCCTGTAGAAGATGATAGACCCAAATTGCCAAAGTTGATAAGATAGGAGGTGCTGTATCTCCCCTCCGTTTAACAAGGAAAATAGTTTAAAATCCCCTTAGGTGGTCCTTGATACTTTCAATTTGGCAGTAAAACCATGCAAAGTGACCGACTCAAGGTACATGGACGACTCAAGGTCACTCTACCCTACATCATTATATACACTAGGGAATGTTGGTACACTCAGAATATTGGTAGACAATGCTTTTAAAATCCAATACAAACTAGTTCTATGGGTTTGAGACACATTCTATAAACATAAGTTCCTGTTGTATTACAAAGCCATTCAATTTTCAATCTTAGTAATGAGGACAGACAGACTAGATTGTAAAGAAATAAAGAATTTCTTCCTTAGTTCCCCACCATTCCCACCATTCACCTCATTAGGCCTAACATGGCGGCCTAATTAGGCACGTTCTAGGCCGCCCTTCCCTTCAGCTCCTTCCTGGAGTGGCCTGGACGAGACCTTGATGAGATTAATTGTGGTTTGGGAAGTAGGTAGGAATGAAAGCTGGACTTTGAGACAGGAAATGGAGAAGGTCCATAGGTATTTATTTGATTGAGGCAGACACAATAAGTTAACTTAGCACAATTAGATATTTTGTCTGCCATTTGGTGCTTCTACACCTGTACCTGACTTTCAGCTGTAGGATGTAGTGTATTTTATTCTTTCTCTCACCAGTTTAAATTTACAGTTTACATTCTGTTTTAGGCCTGGAGAAACTCTTGCACTTATTGAAATGAGTGTTCCTCTGGCTTAACTACCCCACCCTCTCCTTCTTTGCCACTTTCTGCTCTCTCTCTCTCTCTCTCTCTCTCTCTCTCTCTCTCATTCGCGCTCTCTATCTGCTGGTAGTGTCCTGTCTGGCAGCATTACTGGTGATGCCCCAGCCAGACTCCTGCAGGGTGTGGTAGACAGGTCTAACAACTCCTTTGATTTAACCCTTAGGTGCCCAAGCACGCTTAAATGCGTGGTTTTGGGCTTAAATACATGCACATTGAAGTTAATTTTCTTCCAGGAACATCTACTGGTCCAATCTGCAAAGTTATACCCTCATTGGAACGGCCATGACCCCCACATTCCAATGAGACCATCCATTTGACTGTATCACCATTACCTCAGATACAGTGAGCCAAAACCTGAAAATTATTTGTCATACATGTGACTCCTTGGAAGGGAATCGGCCAAGGAGATAGGATCTAGCATGATAGCAAGGTGATGCTGGATCGTTTGTCCCCTATTGCCACCCCTTCTATCGACTTGCCAACCTTACAACTAATCTATTCATAGGAATTGTTTATATCCATGTAAATGATGTCATGAACTGTGACCAAGACATTTTGCACCCAGGTAGTACACACAGGCAGAACCAGTTGAGTATAGTTATGCACACACTATATGAGATTAGAGCAGGACAGCACTAAAGAGGCTATATACTAGTGAATAACAACAAAAGGAACACTCTGGTTGCTATGGTAACCACACTCAGTCAGAAATTTCTCTCTTAACTGAAGGTTTAAGTAAAAAAAGAACCAGATGCATAATGTAAATTCCATGTCAAATACCTGTTCAGAATTATATATGTACCTTATCACTGGGGTGATGTACATGTGAAATAAATGGAAAAAAACATCAAATAATTCTGGGCACGTAAAGGTTAAAGATGTTTAGTCACATTCATTGAGCCTTCCCTCTTACACCATAGATTTACACCAACCATAGTGAAATTCCCTCACTATAACTTCAAAAAAAGTTAAATGACACCAGCTCTGCTCAGGCAGTAGACGGTACCCCCCTCCCCCTCCCACCGCCAGCCACCATCAACCGCCCCCCCCCCCAGCCATTCACACCGCAGCACCAGACCCAGACGCAACAGAGACAGCCGGAAATAGGCCCTTTTACAGTAGGGTATGCCGGGTAGGAAGCAATGCATGATGGGCGTATTGATGAGCACCGGTGTATCCTGGAATAGATGCTGCCACTCACTGTCAGGTTTTGGGACTGGAAGGTGGGGTCAGAGATGTTGCCTTATATGGATGGTAGCGGTTAGAGAGAGCATAGGAGAGGTGGAGAGAGCAACTCAGTTTTAAAGCTTGAGCAGTTCTTGGATTGGAGGGAGCAGATTCACATAATCAATGGATACATTCTGGGAGCAGTAGGGATGTATATCTTGAGGATTCATAACAACTTCAACGACTTGACCGACTGCTAGGCCTCGCCCCCTCCCTCCCTTCTACTCTCTTTTCCTATACTACTTATAAACAATGTCGTCTATCTTGCGTCCCTCTACTCTGTCCATTCCTTTGCCTCCAACTCGCCTCCAACTTGCCTCTCTCTCTCATTCTCTCTTTTTCTTTCCTTAACCCTGCCTCTCTGTCCCCCTCTCTCACTCAAATCACTATCTCCCTCTTCCTACCATCCCCTACCCCCCTTATCTCCAGCCTCCTGTCCTCATGCGTTCTTCTTGCCCTCCCTTTCTCCATCATCGTTGACATGATTGATTTTGCACAATTAACACTCCTCTAGGAATATCATGAAGCACAATATACTATCGCTCTGCAACTGGAACTGACCATTATGGATATCATGTAGCCACTTGTCTGTAACTGGTTTACAGAGATGAGTCAGATGAATCAGCAAACCCTGGAGCGCTGAGTCATATCTGCTTCCATAAGCATTTCTGATATGAGCAGAGCTCTCCACGTTTCGGCTAAGCTTTCAGTCCTATCTTAACCCTTTAATGCCTCAATGCTCCATGTTCATCGGTCACCATAATGCGCCAGTGTAATACTAGAGTGTAACTCAACACTTCATAGGTGAATCATTCCTGACTAGGTGTGCATCATAAATGCTTATATCGAACAATGTTTATTTCCCATGTAGAAAGACCTATAGATACTATAGTCTTGGCCAGCAAAGCATTGTCATGCCATTGATTGTCATGATAACCACAAGCAGCCCTATGCTAGTTCCCTGCAGGTATTTGAGGGCATGATACCCGCAGGCCATGTCTGATGACATTTTCCCCAGAAACTGGGGAGAAGTACTCTTGAACTCCACTAGATGGGAGTATTTCTATTCTCCAATCACAGACTATATCCAAACATCTGTATAGGAGAGACATGTTGACCATTGGGGTGCTAGGGTGCCCTCTTGTGAGTAAGGGTTAAAACAGGAGATGATTGACTGTCAGCTTCTTAGATCCATATCTATATGGCCTGCCTCTATGATGTTCTCAACATAGAGGCAGCTCACCAGCCAAAAGCAGCCCTACACCAGTGAAGCATTCATACATCTATCAAGTTGACTTGAAAGGATGATGCAGCAATTTAGTGATGGCGAAAAACTCGCTGACACAGTATTAAGCATTATAGCAACTACAACAGATTCTGATGGAAATGAGTACACAGTAAAAAAAATAAATTCAAAACGGTGATTCACTGGCACCCGCATTGCCAGTGAATCACCATAAATCTATGCGTTGAAAACTGTGGAGAATCCCAGTACAGTGAACTTTAGGAGGGTGAAACACTGTTATTATAAGGGAAATCACTGATGTTTTAAATCATGGTGAATCACCATAAAACTTTACGGAGTTTCCATGCTTAATTTAGGGAATTTTTAACAGTGTAGAGTTAGGGCAGTGAGAATGGACGATATGAAGGACAGAAGACCCCAACTGACATGACATGGACCGTTTTCCTGACTGCAGTTCTATTATACGATATGATAACAAACGATAAGAACTGATATTATAGAAGGTAATGGTAGGACTGTAACATTCTAGGATACACTTGAAATAATAGCTATAATGGGATTTTTGATACTCTATACCTGACTGCCTTCCTTTCTCTAGTAGGAATGTCAGCCATCAACTACCATAGGAGCTGCTCAGCGATCTGCTCTTGTATAACTCACCACAGACTGTTCTAACCATGGAATCATCCTCTCAGCTTCACCCTTTCCTTATAACCAGTCTACATATTTCGGCTTCGAGTCACTCGGAGCAATACGTTTAACAATGGATTTGTCCTCAATGCATAAAGACCTACTCTTGTGAAGATGATGGAAACGCTGAGGAACTTTCTATAGACTTTCGCCATCTTGGATGTTTTTAAGATAAGGGTGAAAGTAGGGTTTTTTTCTAATATCGGATGGCATCACAAGGCCTGACTATGTATGGTAAAAAGACAATAGACCCCCCAAGGTTCATGACCACTTTGACCTTGTACATAGGACGCAGGAGTGACCTTCGTAAGTTATCTATGACGTCACATTCTGTGTCACTACGTATGACGTCATTTTGTGCATGATGATAATAGATTCATTCTCTTTGATTAAAAAGTAAATTCCATTTCAGGTGTTTGAACTGCTTCAAGTACTGGTACCATTTATCCAAGTTTTTATCACTTTCATTGCCCCCTATGCTGTACAATAATATTCTGTGTTATTCTCTCCCTTTATCCTTCCTATGACAAGATTTACAATTGTGCCAATGATCTGCATGAAGATATAGCTATTTCCCTGATTGATTTTGATGTGGCATATCCTATGATAACTACGCATTCCTTTACAAAGCTTTAGTTTGTTTAAGATTCAATAAGTTGTAATTTGGTTAGAGTCAATATAGCTATGATTTGCATTACATCTTTAGCCAAAAAGAAGATAAAAATCAATAGTAAAAAGCATGTGTGTACATTGTTTTGGCATTTGTGAAATGTTAGAACAACGCCTAGGCAATGATGTAGGCTAAAATCTGTATACCAGCGACTTTCTGAATTTGGACATTCCTGGAACTCTTAATACAATTTCCAAACATAAATTCTACATTTAACCCTTTTCCATCACTTGTCTCATCTTTTCTAAATCAATCTAGACATTATGACATGAGTACTTTTCTTGTTGACAGACACTCGGCGTTCCAGTGATGCACGGCGTTCCAGTGCCGCCAGTGACGACGTCCTAGAGGCTGCAGAGGCCCGAAGGACGCAACGTCAGTCACGGTCTGTCACTGGTGGCAGGTCACGTGACGACTCTTTGACGTCACCAGAGGTTAGTCACATCACATGACGTAACGTCATCAAGAAATATTACAGGATGGTGTAAATTGCACATGGAAACTGGATTTCAAATTATAAAATTTTAAATGACTTGAAGATTTCAGAACATCCTAGATGGATAACAATTCTGTGAATTTATAAATTATTCTGGATTTACTTTTGATTTTGCATTATCAATCCATCCTGTAGTATGTGCCTTTGCAAAAGCCTGTTAAATCAAAGTTGATTAATTGTATCTTCATTTGCACAAAAAGAAGCATTCGCAATTTCCATTATTTCATGAAATTTGCTGAGAAAGACTGCACTCATTGAATACCTGAGTACTACCTTAAGGCCTGCAAATCTCACTCTGCCCTCCATTGGACAACACTCTGAGATTAGTCTATATCTTGACGCTTAATAGACCACATTATAACAAAAGGTCTGCAGAGGAAAGTACTATGCAGATAAATCTAACTTGACCATTCTGAAACATGAAGCAGATTTCCTGTTTTTCCTCCATTTCTTTCTCTTTTGGTAAAAACGATTAAAATTGTCAATGCATTTATAGAATGACTAGTGGCTTACTTCATGGTAATTCAAATCTTGGAGAGCCAGATAATACATTAGTGCACTATGCCATTTTGACATCCTAGCCATGAAATTTAGGAGTGCTACATTTAAATGCACTATACCAACCCTGTGGGGTTGATGCACTCCAAAGGGTCAGCATGGTGACTGAAGCAGATGAGTCCATGGTAAGGCTAAAACATATCCAAAGCCTTGAAATATCATAGTTCCTGGAAAGACTACAGCTAACAGGATTTCAGATATTGTGTAGAGGACCAGCACCCCAGTCCTAACACATACTCTACCAATCTATATATTCAGGTATTCACTAAATGCAGGATTTCCTCGCTATCTGCTTTTTACTCTTGCATTTTTACCATTAAAGCTTTCATTTTGAATGGCTTATCCGCATTTATGACATGACAAGGGAGCCAAA
Source organism: Acholoe squamosa (assembly GCA_949317995.1). Classification (NCBI taxonomy): domain Eukaryota; kingdom Metazoa; phylum Annelida; class Polychaeta; order Phyllodocida; family Polynoidae; genus Acholoe; species Acholoe squamosa. Next base: position 36,229,154 of record OX439051.1, read on the forward strand.
ATTCCATGAGGATATATGTATGCATAGAGACTATCAATTGAAGTATAGTTATCCAACTTATTGTTAGTTTGTGCAAAAAGGTGAAGAATAACTAAAACCAAAAGTACTATATTATATGATTGCAGTTTGTCTTGTTACCCTAAGATATCAATGCAATTCAAAATTGATTCCATTGAATACTCTGATCACATGCATTGATTACTAGAAAAGATGAAATCGATTGAATTTTGGCTCTTCTTGACATGCCTCACCTGTTATGGCATTGGCTCAAATCCTTAAGGCACTAACACTCCACCTTCCAGCCTCACTCCGATGTCACTTCTCCTGTGCGCCGCCCAGGAGGACCTACGTCTCCACCCTACAATGCAGCTACTACGGCTGTCAGCCCTTCAAGCACTCTTTCGCCAGTCACTATAGATTCAAGAGTAAGAACGGAAGCAAGTGTTGTACCTAGCCAGAAACCTGTGCCAAAAGAGACGACACCATCAAAGTTTACGAGTGCCACAACTGTTCAGCGTTCATCAGTGACTTCGCCAAATAAGGATACTACTGCCAAATATCAAGCATCATCTGCTAGGAGGTCACCCGAAAAATCTCCAACCAAAGGTCCTGATAGACAGTCAGCTACCTCTGGGAGGGTATCGCCTGTTAAGTCTCTGCTGAGGAAGAAATCTCCAGAAAAGGATGTAAAACCTACAAGCCCGATAAAAGTGTCTAGTACTGTTATAAGTCCTGAGAAAAAAACTGCACCAACCGAGGCTTTTAAATCACCAACTGGTTCAGTTCCATCACAATTATCTCCTGTTGAGAGTAAAATCACTGCAGCCAGTGCCTCTGTAACTGCTACTGCACCTAGGGCTGTGTCTACAACAACTAAAATTGTCACCAAGTCTGAGGTTAAGTCGCCAAATGCTGACTCAAGGAAGGCTGCATCAACAACTCCGAAGGCAGTGACTGGTTCCACTCAGCTTAAACCCAAGATCACAACAGCTACTGGAACGACACAACCAGAGGTCACTCAGGTCGCTACAGTTTCGCAGCCAAAGGCAACTGTATTAACAAGTCCTACTAAAGTCACAAAGGTGGCTGCACCATCAGCCAAATCGGTAGCGGTATCAACAGTCCCTGTAGAATCTAATGTTAAGTCCCCTACACAACCATCAGCAACTAAGGTCACAAAGACTGTACAGGTAGTACCATCTAAGGTAACCTCACCAACAAAACCTGCAGTTGCTAAGGTCACCACAACTGCACAACCAGGAGCAACGAAGTTAACTTCACCTACTCAACCTACAGCAACTAAAGTTGTCACAACAGTACAACCAATAGTATCTAAGGTTACATCTCCAACAAAGCCAGTATCCACACAAGTTGTTACAAGTATAACACAATCACAAGTGTCAAATGTTGCAGCAACTACAGGTGGGTCAGCTCCAAAAGCAGTTACTGCCACAACGCAGTCTTCTAAAATAAGAACTACTGCAACGATAACTCCGAGTGAGTCAGCAATTGCGACCAAAGATGTCAAGTCCTTGCCAGAGCATCATCAATCAGTGGTGTCCAAGGTTTCGTCAACTGCAGTGGTTTTACCAGCCTCTCCAACTGAGAGGAGTGAGGTGAGTCGTGTGCAGATTTCCTCACCGCTATCTGGAACTGTGTCCCCAGCCTACCCAACAAGCCCAGAGACAAAGTCCCCTGTGGCATTAACATCTCCAAAGTCTCCTATCTCTGTGAGTTCCTCTGTCAAGTTCCCAGCCTCTCCAACTGAGAAGAGTGAGGTGCAGATTTCCTCACCGCTATCTGGAACTGTGTCCCCAGTCTCCCCAACAAAACTGGAGACAAAGTCTCCTGTGGCATTAACATCTTCAAAGTCTCCTATCTCTGTGAGTTCCTCTGTCAAGTCCCCAACCTCTCCAACTGAGAGGAGTGAGGTGCAGATTTCCTCACCGCTATCTGGAACAGTGTCCCCAGTCTCCCCAACAAAACCGGAGACAAAGTCTCTTGCGACTTTAACATCTCCAAAGTCTCCTATCTCTGTGAGTTCCTCTGTCAAGTTCCCAACCTCTCCAACTGAGAGGACTCAAGTGAGTCGTGTGGAAGTTTCTTCGCCTGTTTCCCCAACAAGCCCAGAATCAAGGAGTGAGGTGCAGATTTCCTCACCGCTATCTGGAACTGTGTCCCCAGTCTCCCCAACAAAACTGGAGACGAAGTCTCCTGTGGCATTAACATCTCCAAAGTCTCCTATCTCAGTGAGTTCCTCCATCAAGTCCCCAACCTCTCCAACTGCAAGGAGTGAGGTGAGTCGTGTGCAGATTTCCTCACCGCTATCTGGAACGGTTTCCCCAGTCTTCCCAACAAGCCCAGAAACAAAGTCTCCTGTAGCTTTAACATCTCACAAGTCTCCTATCTCAGTGAGTTCCTCTGTCAAGTCCCCAACCTCTCCAACTGAGAGGAATGAGGTGACGATTTCCTCACCACTATCTGGAATTGTGTCCCCAGTCTCCCAAACAAGCCCGGAAACAAAGTCTCCTGTGACTTTAACATCTCCAAAGTCTCCTATCTCTGTGAGTTCCTCTGTCAAGTCCCCAACCTCTCCAACTAAGAGGAGTGAGGTGCAGATTTCCTCACCGCTATCTGGAACTGTGTCCCCAGTCTCCCCAACAAAACCGGAGACAAAGTCTCTTGTGACTTTAACATCTCCAAAGTCTCCTATCTCTGTGAGTTCCTCTGTCAAGTTCCCAACCTCTCCAACTGAGAGGACTCCAGTGAGTCGTGTGGAAGTTTCTTCGCCTGTTTCCCCAACAAGCCCAGAACCAAGATCTCCTATCACGCTCGCATCACCAAAGTCTCCTATTTCTGTGAGTTCCAATGTCAAGTCCCCTACTTCAGTTCCCACTGTCTCCTCATCCAAAGTTAGCCCTGTGTCCAGTGCACCAGTAGCAAAGACTGAACAAGTTATAACACCTGTGAAATCAGAGCTACAGTCGGTGCAACCTGTGACCGCAGCCAGTAAACCTATGTCACCACCTCCTCTTGTTTCATCAATTCAGATCAAGCCAACAAGCCCCACTGCTCAGGAGCCAACAGCTGGAGCAACATCACCATTGAAATGCCCAAGTCTTATTAAAGAGACAGAAAAGCAAGCTTTTCAACGTTCTGAGGTTCAATTTGGTGGGGGTCAGAAGCAGGTACAACCACCTCGAGTTAAAGAGGCTGAAAAATCTGCTCCAGCACACACCTCTGCAATACAGATCCAACCAACATCTCCAGTATCACCTACCTCTCCCATAAAACCAACTTCTCCAGTGCACAAGGAAGTGGATTTTACCAAATATGGAATCCCAGAGAAGGTTGGGGAGCCTCTCAATGTAAGTACTCCAAAGCCAAAGGTGTCAGCAGTTGCTGTCACCAAGCCAACAAAGGATACTAAGCAAAGTGATGAAAATAAGAGCCCCACAAGTGTTCAGTCTATTAGGGCTAAGGTACCTACTCCTACTAAAGACACACCTAAACCTGTGGAGTATGGGACTGTGTATAAAAAGAAGACACCGGTAGAGGAAAAGCCAAAACCAGTTGAATTTGGAACTACGTACAAGAAGAAAGACCCAGTGCCTGTGGTACAGAAAACTGTACAACCAGCAAAGGTAAGAGTTAATATCTCTCTCATCATACATTAAAAAACTTTTATTATTCCATTGTCACTTGGTCCTTGATTTCGGTACGGGATTTTCAAACTGGCTCTATCCATCTGGGGCCCTACAGAAGGGAAATGATATATAAAATTTGATCAAGACTACTTTTTATGGAGAATACATTGAACCAAACTTGAAAGTTCAAATTTATTTGAAACATTCATTTTGTAAAGAAGAATGTTTTAGTATCAAAGTGGATGTTTCTTGACACTGGTAGCCATAGCAACATCAATTTCTTTCCAGATTGAAAAGTCAAAGAATCCATTTTTATAAGTTGGCCTACAAAGGTTGTTTGAGTGAAAACAGAATGAAAATCCCATTTTGAGATCAAAAGCTGTAAGCAGAAGTGTAAAAGTCATATGGTTATTAGCTAATCAGCACAACTATGGTAATTTCATTGAATATCTCTTTAAGTAATCAGACCTAGAGCTTAGTGGCAATGAGAATAGCACAATGGTAAATGTGCCTAATATGCAAGGGTCTATGGTATTCAAACCATTACAATTCCAGACCAGTCTCAATCTATTACAGATACCCACAATGTTCTGTACCCTGAAAACATCACCTTGCTCTAGATACAACCCTAAATATATAAACAAAATATGAAAAAAATAATCTTTCTGTTATGACACTTAAGCAGTATCTATGTCACCAAGTTAGCATGTTAGCAAAGAAGTTTCCATGGTAACCACACTTCCTGGCAGCATTGTTTACCCCTGTGAGTAGGCCTATGTCAACTGCAGCTGTAGCATTACCCACCAGGTTGGCAGTTATCATAGTACCCGGGAACCGGACTACAACATTGTTATTACTAGATATTGGGGTTGGAGTAGAGTAGGGGAAAGAGTGGGTGGAAGATATAGGATTTGTGACCGGACAGGGGGTGTGGGTAAGGGTTTTTTTAGTCACATGGGAAATACCCAGAATCATGTCGTACTGGATGGGTGAAGCAGATGCTCAGTGTTTTTCATGTTGAGGCTGTGGGGGGTTGATAAGGTAGGAGGGGAGTTGAGGAAAAACATGGTTAGAAGACTGAGAGGTGACCACAAGGATTTAAGGTGCTTTGGAGTAGAAGTAGGAGCTGTAGTAGCACGCCTCAACTTATTTATGAACCTGAGACATATGTGTAGATGTAGTGCGGGGCAAACCCAGAACTAATCTCTGAGCGCATTTCGCTGTACTGACCGTCTATATGATAAAGGGATTATGTGATAATGCTCCGTATACAGTTATCAATATCACCCACTTCCTGCCATCATATACCCTTCCTTCCCTCTCCTCCCTATGTTATTGTTTATTTAAGAGGCACTTAACAGTAGCGGGGCCCTGTCCCATCCTGTGCTTCAGCTACAGTTGCAGATGGCAGGACTGGGCTAGGCTGGATAGTATGGGTAAGGTGCATAGGTAATTGTTTTGGTGCCAGTTGCAGACATGGACACAGGAGGGAGGCAGGCAGTCTGGGAGGGAGGAGATTTTGGTTTTGAAGGATTACCTGGGGAGTATATTTCTCATGTCATGTAGCATATTGAAAGGATAAGGAGATCTAAAGGGCTAGTGGATTAACATGCCCTTATAGTCATGGAATATTGGCCAGATCCCATCTTCATTCACTTCTCCATCAAACAAGCGTTTTAAGGAACTCTGCCAAAGCTTATTGTTACATGCAGGAACGAAGGACAAGAACGTTGATTCAGAAACATTTTGCAGAGCCGAAACCAAAATAAAGAGGTTGTTCAAAAACTGATATTTGGCAGTGTTTTCAACTCAGCACTACCAAATTTGTTATCAAGTGGCATTTGCCCTTGCCCCTCTCAAGTCCTTCTTGGCTATTCTGTCTTATCCTGTTGCCAGCAAACCTTTGGAACTTTTAGATCAGAGCAGATTAGAGAGGATTTCGTATTGTAAGGATTCAACTCTTACAATTTACCCACATTAGTCAGGCGTCTGCTACTGAAGCATAGACATGTGTTTTGTCTCAACACCAGATATTGTCTGGTTATCAGCCAATATCCCATCATAGGAGGATGCCTCGAGACACTTTCAAATTGGATATTAAAAATTAAAAACACCAATGGGCAGTCTGGTGGGGTATAAGCTGCCAATGAATCCATTATCATGTCTCCATGGGAGCAGTTGCATTACTTTGAACTGCTCCATGGGAGGCTTTTGAAGTGCTCTATTGGAGTGAGATGATGTTGAGAGTAGCTCAGTGGTAACCATGGAAACCAATATGGTGGAATCGCTCGGTGAGCTGTTCTGTAAGCTCTGTCTTACTCTAGCAGAGGTATGGCTGGAAGCACAGGTCCAAGATATGGTAAGGCCACAGTCATTTCTAATATGAGATTGTTTCCCATGAAGAAAATAAGGTTTATTGATACTAAAGTTTTTATAGGAGCATTTCTTTCCCAGTTAAAAGTATACAAAATAGCACAAATATTTATCTTTGATTTTTCTCTCAAATTTTGTGGGGAGATTAGACCTACTTGAAATATTATATGTTTTGCTATTCATTGCATTTTAGGAGAACCTCCCGGCATCTGCTTCGGATAGACTCCATCAATCATAACCCCTCACAAAAACCAACTTTCCTGACACTGGCAATAAGAACACACATTGCTATTTAGTGTACACTATATAAAAAAAGAAGTCTTCGAAATAATGAAGGAATCCTAGTCCCAAAAATACCAGAAATGCGTTGTTATTTTCACAGAGATTCCTTGTATATATCTGTACCATGTGCTGCCACCTGGGGCTTCTTGGAAAAACTACACTGGTTCACTGCAATACAATTTTGGTGGTTCATTGTTCAGTTTTAGGAGGATCCCAGTGATAGATACAACAGTTACTTTTTAGAGTGTAGACAGGTTGACGTTATGCCTACCTGTTTACTCCTGTGGCTGCTGTATGATGCTGTTTACAGCTGAGCACAGGCAGAGTAGACAGGAGCATGTAGTTGGGGTAAATATATACTTGTGTATACCACTAAACATTAGGGAGTGATCATTTTTTAACAACGGGACGGGGCTGGTGGGTTTGAGGGGGTCAGAATTTTTTTAACCCCTTGACCAGGGGGGGTCAGAATTTTTTTGCCCCCTTGACTGGGGGGGTCAAAATAATTTCACCTGTTTTCAGCGAAAAAGCCCACATGTTACTATAGATTAAAAGGGTGCGTTAGCACAGGATTTTCGCCTCCTGAGTGGGGGGTCGAAAAAATTTTGACCCGGCGAGAGGGGGGCCGAATTTTTTTCGCGTGTCCGTGCGCAAACCCACCAGCCCCCCCTGTTGTTAAATAATGATCACTCCCTTATTATTCTAGACTACAGGGGAAGGGGGGTTAGGGCTCCTGGTGAGGCAAATCTTACACCACATGTGCTATAATGCATACTGTTATGTAAGGGGTCCCTATATATATGTATGATTAACCATGGCCTCTGCATGTACCCCCCCCCCCCAAAAAAAAAAAAATAAAAGTATTATCCTCCAAAAATGTCCCTTTGATTCTCGGATATTGCACTGAGACTGTTTTCTCATTAGCTGACTGAACATCGGTGAATTAGTTAAGGCTGAACCGAAGTCTAGCTGTGTAAGGATTGATAAATGTCTTTAAGAAGTTCTCCAGAATACATGTAGATCAACACAGTATAAGGTATGCCCGCGTACCCCCTCACGGGTGTACCTTTTACCATGTTGATTCACACATTTTCCTCTTTTTGGGAAAAGAGTTTGATTGGTTATGCAGAGGATATCCTAGATATGTAAAAAGCACCCATTATGTTGTAAGGTAAAGATCAGGTAGATCTAGTCATACAAACAGTTTCTTGTTGATTTAAAAAGGAGTCTATAAAATGCAGTTTGGGAAACCATTCTTTCACTCCTATACCCTTTTACAACCAGTAGGTACATAGCCCTGGGATATATAGGAAGTGTTTAGACACCTCCTATGGTATACACACCTTACCACCATGTCCTACAGGCCCTTTTTAAACTGACACCAAAGTTGGCCCTGTCCCATGAAGAGCAAACTTGTAAAACATACCTAAAGCTGGCAGTAGTTTAGGAGCCAGGGCTGTTGAGGTACAGGGGAAGGGGAATGTCATCTCTAACACTCCAAGTTTTCAGAGTATAGTCCGATTTAATCCATTAAGGGCCACTGATGCTTTAATGCATCACCCCACTAGGTCGTTGTGATGCACCAATGAATTGCTGGGGATTCTGCTCGCCAGTGCTTCATTGGAACATCACGTTGACCACCTGGGGATGTATTAAACCTGTAGGATTGGCATGATGCATGAATGCAGCCCTGGTGAGTGACTCACCAGGGCTGCATCCATGCATCATGACAACCAATGTGCATGATGCATAAATGCATAACTGACCCTGAAAGAGTCAATATTTTCTTTTTTCCATCTAATGGCTGTCTATTCATAGCCAGGATTCGAAGTCTAGGTTACCTTTTATGGCATTATAGAAAGAAATGAGAATAATTATCTTGGCATCATTTCAGAATTTGAAATTGTGAAGCAATGTGGTAAAACCTAACATTACGGGGATTTAGTGCCATTCATGGCCTCTAGGTGGCATGGCCAAAAAGAACAAGAAGGTATATATTTGCTGTAACCTCTCAGAATACTTTATATGGGTCTTCCCACATATTTGGACAATCACAGACCCTGAATAATGGACAAAGTCCTATTTTACAACACAGATAAGCATGTTATCATGCCCAACATTGATAATATCTGTGCAGGTTGACAGACATTGTGATATTCTTAGTTCATGTATATCTATCTGGTTTGAGTAAGCAGTTGGCCAAGATATATCAAATGAACCAATTAAACCATACTTGTTTTTATAGATAAAAGAAGGTCTCAATGATCATTTTGATATATGGATCATCAAAATCTGACAAGGGGAGGTGTGAGAAAGTTCTGTGACAATGTGTGAGGTTGTACCATGTTTAGCACTGGTTGTGCCCCCTGGTGGCAATAGATAGCACTAAATCCCCGTAATGTTAGGTTTTCCCAAGTTTCTTCACAATTCATCATTCATCATATTATATAGAGTCACTGGACTTAGGAGTAAACATGTTACATGTAACATACATTAAATTAATGTACATTGTATACATAAAGTTTAGATACCAGGGTAGGCATAAAAGGAGGGAACTTGTAGAGCCAGTATCTTCTTAGTATATGTACGATAGCAGTATTAGATACAATAGTCATATCTCTTCCACCATGCTTTTAATACTACGAACGGTGAACCTTATGCATTGTTACCGATGCATTTGTGCAATACTGCAGCAACCTATGCCTGATTTTGGCAATACCTGCAGGCTAGGCCAAATCAAATTAACCACGAACCCGTGACATGGCCACTGGGTGGTGTCCAGTAGCTTTAAATGAGGAGGAAGGGATACATTAACCATTTAAAGAACAGACCATGCCTCAATGGCTCTGATACTTCACTCTCAGCCCAGCGCACCAGTTTTACAGTGGATAGCTTATTATATGGGACTACAGGGGGAGTTGACGTTAGTACAAACCCATTGACTTGATTGGGGTTCTGGTGTATGTGCTACGGCAGTATGTACTGCCTATTTACAATTCGGGCTGAGAGTGTTGGTCTCTTTGCTGCAATGGAATGCTGGTGAGTCTGCACGATCCTGGCAATCCTCTAGAGGCGCATCAACCCTTTAGCATTTTCATGGTATATAAATGCACTGTATGGCCCCTAATGGGATAAAGAGCTGAGGTTAAGGATAAAGAGCTGAGGTTAAGGATGAGTGTGCTCGGGAGAGAGGTATTAATGTGTATTGTCAGTGATGAGACTACAAAGGCAGGCAAAGCAATATAGTCATTGTGGGAAAAGCGGAACTGGGATCGTGAGAAGGTTAGGATGAAACGGGGACAGCGACAATACAACCAATAGTTGAATAGGAGAGGGGGGGGGCGGGTTACAACCACTAGGTTTAAATTGGATGGTAGTTGTAAGGTTAGATCAGAGCTAGACAGATAAAAAAAAAAGAAGAGAATATGAAGGAAGTGACTCGCAGTTGAGAAATGATAGGGGGAGGAAATTGTCTGTGGTCTTTTCCAGAATGAACAAAATAGTTTTCCTTTCAGGACAGGTACCATTCATGTGGGAATAACAGAACAAATCATACCACACACAAATTTAATTTGCTTTAGCTCGAGCACAGCAGGTTTACTCTAGTAGGCTTATGAGAAATAGACCCCAGTCTCAAAACAGGAGGGTAGCCGGGTGGGAATGAGAGGTTCCAAGCGTTTGCCCAAAACTGAGACCATGGGGGATAAGAACTTATCCATGGACACTAATAACTCACTTGAAACAAAAATAAGAATGTTTGTGACTTGAGTCTCTAAGGACTGCACCGTGTGTTAATGCCCTTACCTAGTCATGATGACTTGTATTAATCAGGATTGATTTCTGCTGCATATGCCGCAAGCTAAATTACACACATTTGCAGCAAATGCAGGACCATATTTTCGCTGCATATATGCCGTTTGCGTAACATTCTAATTGCTTAGAGACATTTCATTGATTGGATCATAGAGAACCTAGAGGTATCCTGTCATTCTAAAAGGGTTGCAATTGCCTCCGCGAGAAGATACAGCCTGATGCATTAATACAGCCCTGGTGCATTAATACAGCCTGGTGCATTAATACAGCCCTGGTGCATTAATACAGCCCTGATGCATTAATACAGCCCTGGTGCATTAATACAGCCCTGGTGCATTAATACAGCCCTGGTGCATTAATACAGCCCTGATGCATTAATACAGCCCTGGTGCATTAATACAGACCTGATGCATTAATACAGCCCTGATGCATTAATACAGCCCTGGTGCATTAATACAGCCCTGATGCATTAATACAGCCCTGGTGCATTAATACAGCCCTGGTGCATTAATACAGCCCTGATGCATTAATACAGCCCTGGTGCATTAATACAGACCTGGTGCATTAATACAGCCCTGATGCATTAATACAGCCCTGGTGCATTAATACAGCCCTGATGCATTAATACAGCCCTGGTGCATTAATACAGCCCTGATGCATTAATACAGCCCTGGTGCATTAATACAGCCCTGGTGCATTAATACAGACCTGGTGCATTAATACAGCCCTGATGCATTAATACAGCCCTGATGCATTAATACAGCCCTGGTGCATTAATACAGCCCTGGTGCATTAATACAGCCCTGGTGCATTAATACAGCCCTGGTGCATTAATACAGACCTGGTGCATTAATACAGACCTGGTGCATTAATACAGCCCTGGTGCATTAATACAGCCCTGGTGTAGAATGGTGGGGTATGCATAATGACAAAAGGGCTTGATCAAGGCACTGTAAGTTACTCTACAGCCCTAATGGGTATAAAGGACCAGGTATAGTTAGGTAGATAAAGGAAGTGAAAATCCCCAAAGGGGATATGGCAATAATTTGCATGTATTTAGGGGACAAAAAAAGTCAACCTAATACACCAAGCAAATCACTCATGAAGACATGCATTTTAGAATAGGATAAAGTGAAGAGAAACTATGAGAGGAGGGAGTGGAGGTAGACTTTGGGAAGAGAAACTATGAGAGGAGGGAGTGGAGGTAGACTTTGGGAAGAGAAACTATGAGAGGAGGTAGTGGAGGTAGAATTTGGGAGGGGGACATATATGGGGAGGGAGTGTAGGTAGACTCTGGAAGGGTGAACGGGTTGGGAATATGTATGAACGTATGATTTGGGAAAAGAGCAGAAACGTAGGTAAGAGGGAATTGGGATTGAAGCACTGTGTCACAAGGACAAGCCTATGGAGGAGTATTAAGTCACTATGTGTTTGACTTGTGAGGTGAAAGGTGGGAGCTGTAGGAGGACAGTTGTAAGGATCATGACTCCAGGAAGTCAGCAGGTGTTGTTAATGTGTGTACATGCAGGTGGATGTGAGTAGGTGTATACGTATGTGTGTGGAGAGGAAGGAAGGAGGAAGACAGAGGGAGTATGTGTGTGTTTGTGTGGGGGGAGGGAGCAGGAGAGGAGGAACACCTACTATATGCCTGCAGAGTTTTTAAAAGTCACGTGACCTCCTTCCTTTCAACGCCTCTCTATGGTCTGTTCCAAAAAGGTTGTCTCATTTTACCTCTTACAATAAAGGGGCATCAATTTTACTTCACCTTTGAGTAGGAGTAACACAGTCTCAGATACACAGCAATGTGGAAAAAAACATGTGAGCTTGCATTGTCAGTTTGGGATACTCACTAGTTTAATAGTGCTAGTATGGAAACTTATAAATATCAAAACATGGATAAAAGCTTATGATTCATTTTGTTGAATTTACCTGGGGCAAACTGTGCCCACCTGAACAGATATAGAGTATAAAAGGGGACATCTCAGAAAGGAAGGCCATGGCAGTTTTTGCATTCATTAAAGTTAATAGTTGTCAGTCCACAGACCCCCAGAGGCCAAACAAGGTTGACCTCACGTTAACTTTACTTAGACACCGGATTCCCATCTTCCAATGCTATAGAAGTATGCGAGTTAGTGTTGGCAAGCATTAACCCCTTAAGGGATAGAGTATGTGAAAAGTTTCAAGTGGATTTGTCAGAGTGCACTAATGTAATCCGTGTTACTGCATGATACATCCATTCATGAATGTATCATTGGTCAGGGCTTGTTATATTGACAAGAGATCATAGTGCAACAAGGTACAACATGTTGTTCAAAGGGTTATCGAATATTGGTCATGCCTAGATCCAGACCCAGGAACCCAACAGGAGTGATGCTATAGGGTTGACGATACGATTATAGACTGGTCGTATAGTCAATGAATCTAGCTTTCCAAAACTTCTAGACCAATTTACAGAATTTGACAACTATAGAAAGATTATCAAAACTTTTATTTCTAAAAAGGCACTGGTGTATCCCACTCCATACCTAAGCAGAAGGAATGTTTTATAAAGGCACACACCTGCGTTGTTTCACATGAGTCCTAGAGATCTATGGCTATAATGGCTGATCCATTTTCAGGGTATATTTAGTATCTTCCCTACTGTGCATAATTAGACTAATTGATACTAATTATTTACAGATAATTGGACCCTCCTCAAAGTCTACTTTGTTATTTTCTTGTTAGAGAAAAGATACCTCACCCCATTCAGGGAATGGGTTGCTTAGCAAAAGCAAGGAACATTATTAGAGTTTACCTAGCATCCTTTTCTAACCCAATATGTAATATAATGTCCCTATCATATTTTCAATAAGTAAGATGCATGTGGAAGCTTCAATGTGGATTCTGATGATCTATAGACTATTCAGTAGAAAAACATCAGACAAATGGGGGTAATCACCTTTGGTCATTTAATTATTTTTCTTTATTTCATAGTTTTTAACAGCCACAATAGTTGTCAGAACATGACAGAAAGATGTCATAAAGAATTTTACTACAGGAGGTAAAAATAGATCTGCAGTAGTCTCACATGACATTGATGGTTTTATGGCCTATTGTCAAATAAGAACTCACCTTACCCACTGTAAAAAATAACTGTTGAATTTACCAGGGATACTCGTAAAACTGAACAGTGAACCACCATAATTGAATTGCAGTGAACCAGTGTAGTTTTTACAAGAAGCCCCAAGTGGCTGAACAGTGGTTCAAGGGATCTCTGTGAAAATAACGATAGATCTCAGGCATCTTTAGGGCAAGGATTCCGCCGTTATTTTGCAGATATTTTCTTACAGTGCACCACCACCTGAAGCGACTATCCATGTTTTGTATTCTTAAAATACTTTTTGTGTAGATCCTATATAACATTTAACATTCCCTGAGAGTTTGTAAATACAGAGGGGTGTAGAAGTAGGCCAGCGTGTGGCATATACTCCTACCTTTTGTACACATACCACAACTAAAGTGGGACTCTTATAAGGGGGCAGGAACAGCAACAGGCAATGCAAAATGTGGGGAAATTTCAATAGGTCTAGGACGTTTATTGAATGACATTAAAGTAAGATTCTTATAATGGTTCAGGAGCAGCAATAGGCAATGAAAGATATGGAAATTCTAAAAGGCCTGGGACTTCCATTTAGAAATACATAGTCTATAGCCCAATCAGCAATGGAGCATTGGGCCATGCTTGTCCATGATTGGCCCAATATAAGCCGATATTGGCCTAATATAAGCCGACATTGGCCCAATGTATCCTTGCTACCTGGGAGGGTTTACTGATATAGTTAGAATAGGAAAGCCTTGTAAAGGTTACTATGAAAATTAATCTAATGTATGTGTGGGTAGAATTCACCCTGGCAATAACAAACGAATTGAGGTCCTTGTATTGATCTCTTCTCTAAGGGCCTACTCGTAAAGCTTTTGGTCACGTCTAACCACTACCTGACTCTGCATGTTATCAATGTGAAAGCACTAGTGTCTACTTCTACCATGTTAGGTTTAATGAGAGAAGCTACATGGAGCCATTGTTGTCTAGTTCTCACAATGCTTTAGCTTGTTCCTTATGAGCCAAGCTGGTAGCAGTATTAGTGAATTTCATTAGAGTACCATTCTTCGCAGGGGAGGCATTTCTCAACAATGTGAACTAACATCATTATGAAATGGCTCCCAGGTAATCACACCATTTGTGAAACCTTTAACATACAGTTGTGACCCAGACCTCCTTTTACAAGGAGTCTGGCTGCTGTCATACATACCTGATACCATGTTACCTGTTATACTCCAACTACTGTGAACTGTAAATGTAAACATGTAGCACGTGGATGTTAAAGTCGACTAAACCTTTGGGGAAGAAATATGCCCCAATCCTTCACCTCAGATGTCAGTGCTGGTCAGTCAACTAGCAAGCATTATATGTGACAGGATCTGAGAAATGGGTCCTTAGTGCAGGGTGTATTAAGGTCCCTATTCCTATTGGTACATCACGCCAGCCCTTTAGGAGTTCTATAAGCCCCACAGGGCTGATATGATGCATGGACACTGTGAGTTAATCACCGGGGCTGCATTCATGCATCATGAAAGCTGCAAATAGGCATAATGCTTTGATTCATTATGTGGTACTCTTTAATGATACAATTCAAAGCAGGATGGAAGCAGGATTAAAGCTATATTATAGCAAAGGGATGTATGAAGTGAGTAGAGCATATCCTATCTCAGTACACAAGGAAGAGAGCATACCTTGGCTGCCAAATGTCAAAAACTCAATATATACCAACACAAACATTCACTGACACTTAGAGTAGCATAGAAAGGAGGCGGGGAGGGTTTGTGGTGGTGGTTGGGATCCAGTGAGCAGCAGGCGTGTCCTGCCTATACCTGGCTGTCAGTAATTCGGCATACACAGTGTGTAGAACACACCTAGGGTCTATACCTTCCTCTATTAACACCTGCTGGAGGAGGAGCAGGAGGAGTAGGGCTTACCTGTGGATACTTGACACACCTGACACTGGAGTAATCACCCTACAGGGGGTAGTCTCTATATATGTACAGGCTTACCATCTGGAGAGGCTACTGGCTACCTTTAAGGTAGGGGTCAATGGGGATGAGCAGTGTATGTGAGGTGGGTTGGTGGTAAGGAGAATGGGTTAGGTATAGAGCTGAGAAATGAAAGTAGCATTCAGGTATTCAGTGTCTATGGAAGGATTAGCTAAAGGACGGGGTGACTGAGGGAAAGATAGGCAGACAGACATGGAATGGTATGGATAGAGAGATATAAGTGTGGACAGAATGGAAGAAGAATTGACAGAAAGAGAGGGTCGTGGGGAGGGGGGGTAGTAGCCTCTGTGATAGGGAAACACAGCCAAGAGACAGGAAACAGGCATTCTGCAGCTGGTACCTAGAGGTGTACCCCTTTACCACCTTTATATGCATACCAGGGAACCTGCTCCTATGTTGACTATCTATTCACGGTGGTGTAAAGCGCAATAGATGGAGGCAAAGGTCTAAAGAGATCAGATCAATTTGAGGGAGTGAATAACTGGGATTATATCAAAACCATAGTGGACATCAGAGGGTTTGTTATGGATAGAAGTAGCATGTATGACTTCTACAAGTTAATGGTATTGGGATTGGCTTAAAGTAGCTACACTCCTAATACTTCTGAGCATGGGATAGGTTGGCCAAGATGCGACCACTTCTCTGCTTGAAACCCACCCACTTTCAGGCAGGTTATATTGAAGAACAAAGAATATGGTTTGGGACTTTATAAATCCTCCCTTGCATAGCAATTGATTAGGGTAATTACTGCCTAAGGGACATTTGTCTTGAGTGGCAGAAGTAAGTGGTAAGGTATCAAACAATTTCAAACAGCTGAGTGGCTGACTCATGGGCTTCTTACCCTACATGTGGATACACTTGGTTGAGCCTCATCACACACATGGGTGCACCTACAGGTCACTACCTTTTTACCTTCTTCCCTTACATACCTATTTACCTCAACCTACACACCTGTAGGCTTTCACCACCCTCTATGCATTCCCATTCATGCACACATATCTCACTTTGCACTCCATATTGCACAATGTTAAAGCATCTATCTATTATGTCTTTCCTTCTAATGTGGCAAACTACAGTACCCGAGCTCAGGGAAGCATCCGTATGAGAACTCTGTCTGTCTGTCTCTGTCTGTCTGTCTCTGTCTGTCTGTCTGTCTGTCTGTCTCTCTCTCTCTGTCTCTGTCTGTCTGTCTCTGTCTGTCTGTCTCTGTCTGTCTTTCTGTCTGTCTGTCTGTCTGTCTGTCTGTCTGTCTCTGTCTCTGTCTCTGTCTCTCTCTCTCTCTCTCTCTCTCTCTCTCTCTCTCTCTCTCTCTCTTTTGATTAAGTTTATTCAGGGCCACATAGTACTATTTGCATATCTACAGTACGAATCCTTCTGACAGGAAGACGTCAATGCTAGTCAATAATAAATCTTAACCCTGGAAGAAGCACATGATGCCTCCAGACTCTTGCATAGAATATGTTGTCATTAGACCTATGCACCAGCACAGCACATGTCGACCCTTTGAGGGTGTAGAACCTCGTAGTTGTGACAGGAGGCATGAACGTAGCCGAATAGAGTGTCTGCATTGATCACTATAAAATGGCATAATATAGGGCCCCATTAAGGTGTATGTTACCATTAAATGGTTAATAACATGCTCCATTAAAGACCAATCAATGTCAGACTCAGACATGTTAGGACATTAGCCTACCTACTAGGAAAGTGAAAGAGAAAGATTCGAGATTTTCTTTTTGAATGAACGATCAATGTTACAAAAAAAACTAACAAAAGCATTAGCTATTCCATAAGATAAAAGCAAAATTCAAATCGGCTAAAGATTTGAGTCAAAATGGCTAATTTGGTATTTTACTCTTTTCAGGTGGCCGTAGCTTATCCGACATCCACACAACGAACACCAAAGCCAGAAACAACAACAACAACAACAACAACAACAACAACAGCACCAGAAACATCAACAACAGCAAATGTAGAAGACGGACACTCATCTCGAAACGCTGGTGTCTCTGACCTTGTCCGGAGATTCTCCAGTCCGGAGCCTGACACTGACCGACGAAGTCCAATCCCAAGGAGTCGTCGGACACCGGAAAGGTCCCAGAGCATGCGTGAAGATTCTCTCTTACGGAAACGGACTGGTCTCCCTAGTAACGGCGTCCAAGAGACGCCATCTTCTGACAAAGACATGAATCGTAGACGCTTTAATGCAGTTCCTGCTGATGAGCAGTTGGCGCGAATTTTGAAACGCCGCAGCAGAACGCTGGAAGAATGGGAGGCAGAGCTGGAGCTTAGCACAGCCGGAAATGACGTCAAAAAAGATGTTGTGACTTCACAAGATTTGGCTATAAAGGAGTACGAAGCTAAATTAGAGCAGCAGAAAATAGGCAAGACAAAGGAGGACGCCATTTCTGATGATGAGGTTAGTATTTGTCATCCTCATGTCCTAGCCAGTATACGTCATTGACATAATGTCAAAGGTGACGTCATGTGTCTTGTTTAACCTGAACCCCTCTTTGAATACAATATTCCTCCAGGTGTCTAAAATGAACTAATAGATTGATGTGGTGCATGTCTTCTTGCTCTATGTTGATTATACATTCACACACATGTTGCTTCAGTGATTCGCTTACTTCTACTTTGTGTTTGGCATGTAGATGCATTTCATAGTTACTGATCATTCAATTGCACTTGTGATATCAAGCATCATTCTAATACAATGATTAGGTCAGATTATAATGCCTAATCAACACTTCAATAACTCAGTTTAATTAGCATTGTTGACAACATCCAAGATTCAGTGAACATGTACAGCCCACTTGTCTAGAGCACTACCATTAGGATTATCATCACTCATGTGTACATTCTAGCTGTTAAACATTAGACATGTTCCTGGATTCTGGATTGGACTATTAGACTTGAATACTTCCAGAAGTGTAGCTCATAAATTGAAATGATTGTATCTTGCAACTTCATTCAACTTAATCATGCTTTTGATTATTATTTCTTCAAAGTTAAAGGAAATGTCATGATCTAGGTTTGCTGAAAGTAGGTCAAATCTAAATGTTCATGCACTGTGCTTTGTGTCCAAGAGTCATACCAGAAACCAATTGTGCTGTTGGGGCCTAAACCCAGTTTTAGAGGGGGGCGCGGGGGCACCCCCCCCCCTTTTTTGCCAGTACTTAAGAGTTTGATTACATATTTTGGACCCAAAAATTTACTCAGAAATAGGGGGTGCGCCCCCTTCTTTTGGGCTGCGCCCCCTCCTTTTAAAAATTCTGGATCCGCCACTGTAAACCTACCATATCTAGCACATGGTTGATAGAATATGTACATCGATTACAGCTGTGTGAAAAGGTCCAGCTCTAATCTCATCCTAAACATCAAATTTATTTAGATCAGTTTTATTCTTGAAATCTCATCATTAGGTTTTTACAGGAGGAATGACAGGTCTTATTTGTAATCAGAACAGTGGGCCAACTGTTTTGGTTTTTGATTTGACTGACTATGTTTGGATCTTATAAATTCATATAATATCCCTCCTGACTTTCAGGTCAGCAGTGCGCTGAAGGCACGTCGGAAAGAGGTCGACCATGCCAATAGCGCCACAACCCAAGTGACACCAGCGACCAACCAGAATGCTCCTATCCAAAGGCAGAGTAGCACCACCTCCATAGAGCTGACCCCAGTGGGTAATGAACAACTAGTCAGTCACAAACAGAATAAGCCAGAACCAACTTCTCCCATTCAAATCTCATCCATTGTTACGTCATCTCACGATACAACAGCTGATAAGAATACTGCCATTTTGAAAAAGGCAACCACTGCTCCATTGCATAATGAACCTGTAGTAACTTCCAAACTTAAAACTGAAGTGACACCAAGCCAAAAGGTTCCTACATCACCACAGCTGATGTCACCAGCGCCTTCCGCAGCATCAGGTACGTCACTTCAGTCGCCTACGTCGCCAACATCCCCTACGCATCAGACATCCACTTTCATCATGGTAACTTCAGCTGTCAGGAAACCTGCTGACCCCTATGTGGAGATGCCTCCATCTAGTGGCCAGCCCCAGTCAGCTGCTAAAAGTGTGACATTGCAGCGCAGTGAGACAATGAAAGAACCGGCAGCACCCAGTATGGATGCTAACCGGAAACCGCTCAAGCCAATACTGCGCAAGGCCAAGACTGTGGATGTCAATGTGTGGGACCCACAGCTAGAGGAGGTGCTACGGCAACGTAGGGAGAGAGAATCTCAGGAACAGCAAGAAGAGGAGACTGTCCAGAATGGAAGGTAGGTCAAATGGTGTAGGTTTGTAGGTTATATTCTATAAAATCCAGACAATTTTTGCACGTTTGCAACTATTAAGCCCCCTCTCTTTTTACGATGAAGCCACACCCCATTTCTTCCCTTCTTTAAGGAGGAAACTTACTTAGGGACATTTCTTGCAATAACACACCCTCACCAGAGCTGAATTCACAGAGATTATTTTGTAGGGAATATTTCTGGTTCTTGAGCCTCTCAGTGGTATTTAGACTCCTGGAGATTCGGCAATTTGCACCCTCCCCTTGTGGTGCCAGTAAGGTTCTTGTCAGGTGTTATCAGTTCCATGATTTGGTTAAGACTTTAAGGTAGGTGTTCTAATGTAAGCCTTCTGAAATGTTAGTACCAATCAATAAATTTCAATTTTCAACTCCTAGTTAAGTGAGAGCTCAATAATTCCAACTTAAATTTACTAATGTCAAACCATGAAAGGAAAAGGGATAGGGCCTGGTTTTATAAACAAACTTTCTTGTTTTTGGGCCAAAGTATTCATAGATATAGATAATTAATGTGTGTATTAGGGAAAATAAAGGTAAGACCAACTGTCAGGCCAAAATAACAGTAACTACATTTATGAGCCAGAATATTTTCAAACTTTCCTGACCTATTTGATAAGAATCACTCTCAGGGAAATTTTAAATCTTGAATTTCTTGGAGCAAATCGAAGAACACATATTAAAGCAGCCAATATTGTCTCTCACAGGTCAGCAGAGGGGGAGGCTGAGGATGAGGAGAGCGAGGAACCCAAGCTTTCTATAGCTGAACGCATCTTCAAGATGGAGTCGCGGATAGAGGAGTCCAAGTTTAGCAAGTCCTACACTGGCTCTGGTGCCACAACCCCACGTGTGGTCAAACTAAGGTATGGCTCATCCTAGAATAATGTCTCTCTTCAACTTTGTCTAATGATACATCCATAGTACCATATGTACTAAAGTTGTCTGTCAAGCACCTTTTCGCTTATAGATTGTTATGCCCCTATCTCCCCTAATGCTTGTTTGAGATACATATTTCAAGCCTCTTGTAATCCTGGTGCTTGTTTCAATATCCAGGATATTGATAAGGCCCTAGAATTCCTTACTGAAGTTTTCACTCAGTCACTTTTGCGGTACTGGTTAATTAAGAAGGCATTTTATACCTACCACCTGAATCTACTAACTGTGCAGCACATTGCTTTTCAATACTTTGACATTCACTGTCCTCCACTTTTTGAATTCCCTTGAATGAAAACTCCCCTTTCGTCCTACAGATCTGCAGTTTCTGGACCCGCATCTCCAGGCAATGCCCCATCCCCACGAACACAAGAGCAGGGCACTGGTGGCCCTACATCTCAAATTAACCTGGCTGATGATCAACTCTTTGCAAAACTCACTGATGTAGCAGTTACTCGTGATGCCGCAGACCGCAGGAGGCAACATTTCCAGCAGCGTAAGGATGTTGACTGGAGAACAAGGACCATGCCAGTCACCGAAGCTGAGGTCGTTGAAGCAGACAGGTATGATTAATGTTCCTTCATATCATTAAAAAATTATGGTTTCTCATTAGACCAAAGAAAATAAAAGGTGTGTTTCCAGTGACATAGCTCAAAGAACTAGGGTTGGTAGGTCGGATTTTTTTTTTTTTTTTTTTCATTTATATAGGAAATGTTAGGGCACATATCAATGGATGTATCAAATTCTTTGATTTCATTGTAAAATAATGATGAGAAAATTACAACTGTGAGAGAGGGGAAGAAAACGAAAAGGATACAGGAATAATCCTCAAAAAGTAATGAAAAATTTCTTTAAAATATAAAAGAAAAATGAGACAAAATTCTTCAAAATCACAAAAAAAGAAGTTTTGCTAGGGTCGTTCGGGTTACTGGAAACAAACTTTTTTTTTATTTGTCCTTGCTAGTGTCTGATAATTTTGAGAGGCCTTTTTTCTATATACACGGCCCTTTACTGGATATGTAACTTAAAGTTCTTCACAAGCAATGATCCAAATGATGGTTGTTAATGTTAATAATACACAGAATTTCGAAAGTATAATCTCAATTAAATAGGCAAATGCCATAAGATGCTGCTGGGACTTGACTTATGGCAGTTTATAAACTACTGTTCTATTGTATAAGATCTTCGACTATAATAGAGACCATAAAAATCTAACTTAAGTCTTATATTTATCTTTACAGGTTGGAGTCGGTAAGTGCATTTAGGGCAGAGGTTCTTCAACAATCCACCTCCACTGCCTCAATTCCTGAACCACCCACAGAGGGCACTATGGAGGAAGTGCCTTTAAAGACCCATGGCCATCACTTCCGGCGAAGTGACTCCCGATATAAAAGTCTACCAGTTACAATGCAGGTACTGTTCTACTGGTCCATTACACTCCTAACAGAGTCTTGGTGGCTTACTCTGCATAGGCTTCAACAAGATCTGCTTGGAGAGTGTGGATTACACTAACTGTCTGCTTGGACTGACATCTGGTGGCAGCTGAGGGCAATAATGGTGGTGGAAATGTGTATGGTGGTGGTTATTATGATACTGACATGGGTCTTAGAATATGGTGATTAACCGATTGGTCCCAAAGGTAATGTATGATATAACACTGTACAAGTAAAGTAATGTTCCTCTCCTCTGCTCCTAACTACTTTTAATTGCATTCACAAAAAGTGACTGTTAGATCATAAAATATGTTTTCTTTCTTTTCTGTAATGCAAGTCAATGATATGTGTTAGAATTGTGCAGTTGTGATAACAAATCGATATTTTGCACATAGTTGAGGAACATCTGTGATTTTCCAATTTCGTGCTAAGGTTATTCATAATCAACAAAAGGTGAAACAGATGGTCTGACATATGGCCTTTGTATGGACATTTTAGATTCCTAAACTACAGTTAAATCTAGTTTTCATTTTAATATCTCTGTTGGTGATTTGATATGCACATGGGTGGAGGTGCTTCTTAGCTCCTAAATTGATAATCATAATCCACTCTACCTTAGGCTATTGCTAGTGTAAATATTGATAATCGTGGAAAAGATTCTGTGATAATCGATATCATTTGCTTCTTGCTTATACCATTTTAAGGCATATAATATAACGTACGTTTAAGAATAGGAAGTTCTACATTTAGGAAGAGAGCAACCCTTACTTTTATACAAGACAATGCTTCATTATGTTAGATTAAAATGGTACTTTTAGTATTATGTAATTCTTTTGATAATTTAACTGATATCTATTCATTTCAAACCTTACCAGGAGTTGAAGGACATCCCAGAGACTGGTGTAATTCAGAATGAGGCACAACCGATACTCTCACGGAAGAAGATGGCAAGGAAAAAGGTAATTTTTGTAATAGTGAATAATCACATGGAAGTGCTTTAAGAATACCAATAACTAAAGATGAACTAGGAGGGAACCACTTCAGCAAAATGCCTTAGCTTCATTGATTCAAATGATAACTGTCTTTAGGACAGAGGACTTGTTTATAATATCTATTTCCTAAATTTTTTTTTTTTTTCAATTTCCTTTGTCACTCTCTCAATAGGTGGAAGCTGCACGTGCTGCGTTCTTTGAGGACAGCGATTCTGACTTTGACAAAATGGTAGAAATTAACAAGCGGCGTGAACAAACTGTGATGTCAGGTGACGGAGCAACTCCCGAGAATCCTACGGAGGAGGTTCAGGATGACCTCTCAAAAATGAGCGTTGGTCAGAAGATGGCGCTCTTTCGCAAGATGGAGGAAGAGGAGAGAGAGAAGAAGAAGAGTTCTGGGAGTAAGCGGTTCCAGGACCGGAGAACTAAAAGGATGGAGCGTTCACGGACGCAGCCCATAACTGAGGAGGAGATAGGACAAGCAGCAGTCATTGCCAAGGAGCAGAAGGCAGAGCAAGAAGAACAAGCTCAAAGTCAGCATAGTCAAGGTCTGGATGATGCGTCTTCTGTGACACGGTCGATATCATCTAGTCTTAGTATGGAGAACCTTAATGCTGATGTTGAAGATGGAAAGGAGTGGTCAGATGACGATGACCTTTCAAAGTAAGTTGATGATATTCATAGTACCGTTACTAAAAAGAACAGATTTGTCAAGTGGACGTTGTGTTGGATTTAAAGATACACATGAAGATATTTTAGGCCTCGGGCCACCCAGGCCAACAGTAGCGATGCATTGTCATATCTTGTCCAGGCCAAAATACCAATTTCAAAATCATTGGCCTACAACAAGACTATTAGCCATTGGTCTCCATGCCAGCGTTATTGTCTAATAAAAGGGTCACTTTGGAATGGACATTGGTAGAAAACTTGCATAACTAAGTTAAAGTTAATCATCAGTCTTTAGATACTTTGTAAGCCTAATGTACAATCTCCTTTATTTTCCATCCATGAGATATCTATTTAGACAACGAATTGAATAGAGAATATGATATTTCTGCCTTGATGCCACTTTGGGGAAAATGTTCTGGTTCAATGTAGGTTTAATAAAATACACATTATCATTCAGTATTGCAGCCACTGACCCACTGAATTTATTTCTACAGGTTGAGTATCTCGGAGAAGATGAAGCTTTTCTCACAACAGCAGGAGGACAATGCAGCACCAAAACGAGATACGCCTGTGATTCGTCGGAAGACTCGAAGACTGCAGTCCCGCTTTAAGACACAGGTAAGACTCTCATTTCATTTACATCCTTCTCAGAACACTTTAATTACATTCTACTCTAAATCTTTTAAGTGTCATATACTTGTGATTATAAACAACTGCCTACTTGATGGTCAGTTTTTATCAAATAGGTAACAATACTAAAAGAAACCAATAAACTTAAATAAAGTATTTCTCCGTGAAGAACCTCATGATAATTATGATAAGTGATTTGGAAAGTTTCTAATATCATTATCTATATCATTGATTATTTTCATTTCATTTATTTCTTCCTGGGGTTTATTGGCTTTATTATGTTGATATACTCCTTGCTACTAATATATATGTAGCTTTAATACATGATAAGGTAGAATGAAGTGGAACACCGTAGATATTTCTGCACAAGATAGATAAAACTAGATAGAAATATTGTTTGAGTGCAATTAACAGATTGTTATTTACCTTCTTCAGTCTGGGTCTAACTTGGTAGGTATTGAGTCTCTATCAACACTGAATGAAGGTTTGAATCTGGGTGGAGTTTTATGTAAATTGTCGACTACTCATTGTGATCACGCACTAGCCCAAAATATCAATTTCACCATTTGTATTGCCTTCCACGAAGAAAAAAAAAGCTTAAGTCGTAGCGGTGTGGGCCCCATGATTAATATTCACAACGTCATGTCCCAGAAGTGACTTATTTGACCTTGAGGTGTGAAAAGATTAACTAGGTGACCTTCATTCTGGACCAGACCCACAACTTCACCCCCTTCCTCTCAATGTTTAACATGGACAATGTGCTAATATTGCAGCCACCAAGGTTTTAGTGTTATGAAAAAACTGAGTACACTGTTAGAGTAGCATGGGAGACTCATTACTGAAAGCGAAGTTATTTTTTCGCTTAGCAGAACATTATTATGTGATTGTGTCATTTGTATTCATTTGTATTTTCGCCAGATTTACATTGTACTTGTACAACAGAACCATGAGCAAATTGGATTTTTTTTTTCTTTTTCTTAGTGGAAGAAAGTGTATAGAAGCTGAAAACTGCTTTCCTCCACTGCATCAAACATCTATCCCTCTTTTCCTATTTCAATACCTGCCTACATCTTTGTTGCATTCCTCTGTTTAAATCTTCTGGTGAAGACCTCTTTCCTGTTTCTGTTTCTAATTTGTTTCCCTGCTATATTCTATGCCCTTTTATTGTTGGTATTCAGTCTTAAGGTCCTAAGAGCATGACAACATTACTGCAGTTATAACAATCATCCTCTATTAATTATCTGTTCTAACAGTGCTACAATTGCTGTGTCAAATGTGAAAAAAAAATCAATTCCTTGCAGGGAAAAACTTTCTGTAAATCCCTAAATGTGTACCTAATGTTTCGGCATTCTTCATTGATAATGTTTTTTAATGCTGCCATTAGGACAACACTCCTAGTCCACCTCCGGAGGAATATAAACCGATTAAGGTCTCGCTTCTCATTAAAACCTTTGATGTAACACACACAAGACCTGATACAACCAAATCAACCAGATCTGTTAAACAAGAAAAAAATAGCACTTCTAAAGGCAAAGCTACTAGCTCCATAAAAGGTGGCCCAGTCAAAAGAACCAGAGTATCTACGAAGAGCCCAAGTCCTTTCGATAAGAAGAAAAAAGAGGAGGCTGATCAGGAAGGTATTTCTGCCAAGATCAGTCAATTTGAACAGAATGCTGTAACTATTTACCAGGAGGAACTTCTGGCATCTGGTTCACAGAAGAAACATACAGGGTTTCACCAGAAAATCTCTCAGAAGACAAAGAAAATGGCGAAGAGACCACAGTGCCTTGACATTGTCGCTCACTGTGCTGACAACAGGCTTAGACCTACATCAGGCAAAAGGCACAAGAAGTTTAAATCTACCCAGCAGAAGAAGGATTCTGAGAAAATGTCACCCGAGGAAAAAATTGCCAGAGTTGCAGTGACAACAAAGATGTTTGAGTCAGGTTTTACTGAAACAGATGCAGCTTCCCAACTCAGTGCGGATACATCAACAAGTTCATTCGATGATAGATCAGTGTCAACAGACATTTCATGCCAAGATGAAAAAGTTTCATTTTCTTCAGCAAATGCCTCAGGAGCTCATGTTCTTGATGTGTTTGACCAGGTGCTCCATACTGTACCATAGTCTCTAGTTCAGATCAAAGACTTTGACTTTATGATCATCTCTGCTCAGAGAACCAAATTTAAGGAAATGTATCTTTATCATTGTATGAAATTTTCGAATAGAATAATCTGAAGCAAATCAAATACTATATTACCTGTTCAGACCAATTTATGCTAACCAGAATGTTCTACATGAGTGGAATATTTGATTCAATGGTGCGTAGATGAAATTTCGTGATTTAACTGGGTCTGTGAGCAGAGAAAATTGTGAAGCGCGACTTCCCCAAATAGATCATGGTGTTGTTCTATACTGTCTATACCTCAGTGGTATCTGGCCATACAGTCTCTCCTCCCTATCAACCCCCTGCACGGTGCTGGTATCTGCATGTCTGATTATCTAGCTGTCTAGAGATGTGATAGATGAAAACAGGATTTAGAGTGGTCTAAAATACATAGAGGGGTCTTGTTTCGGCACCCAGAGGTGTTGTGGCTTTTTTGTGTGTGTGTTTATTGAGTTGTTATATTGTAAAGGCCCAATAACATGCTGACCTGTTTGAAATATATGCCAAATTAGATTTATCTGTCTAAAGTTAAGAATAAATGGGGATCATCCAATTTACTTGAACAAGATACCACAGTAACTACTCAATTCACTGTGGACATTTTATTTCATCATAATCTAAGTCCTAATCGTGTTTATTTTGGTGATATGGGATATATCACTGGCAAACTATTTCAAATATGAATCTTGTGACAATCCACTTGGCATGACATTGTACCTCAGCAACAGATTACAGAATTATGTTGTACTGGTAACTTTTTTGTATTCTTCTTTTTTTTCAAACAGGATTTAGTGTCAGCCCTTTTACTTTCATTTTGTGTAAGTTGGTGTATTGACTTATATCGATCCATGTGTACTGCTGAACACTGTGACCTTGAAGTCAAGGATATGTCAGATATATGAACCGCACCTTGTATCATCTTATCGATATCAGTGATATTCATCTGTTAACTTTCTGGTCTCTGATCGACTTGATGTCGTACCTCAGTAAGCGCTCAGCATGGCCATGCTTTAGAAATTGTCTGCATGGTCTTCACGTAAGTCATTCACTGAGTTATGCAAAAATAGCTCTAGCCTCCTATTCAAGTAGACCTACTGTTGACTTTCAGTTTCATTTGAAAATTCCAAAAATTGCTTGAATGTTGACAGAATGCTGCATTCAAATTTCATTGTTGAATGGTAGATATAAGTCCAAAGACACTGTAATGTATCCTTACGGCATTTTATATCCATTTCCATACAATCATGTAATGTTAAGATTCAAGTCTCACAGAAAATCTTTTTTTTTTTCACCTGCTTTTTATTAGAACACCAAGGTTAATGACATAGAGAATGTAAAAAAAGGGAGAGAGTAGAGCTAGTGGAGAGTGCCTTGTATAGATGTAGCACACTAGCATCACTAAAGTTACATTCACAGCTTACAGTAGGCATCCACAGTAGACTTATATTTAATTCACTAATAACCTTAAAGTACCATTTTCTCCCCCCTTATCCAGACAAGCTGACCTCTTTCTAGATTATCATTTCAGGTTGTCTCTTAGGAAAAAACTAAGTCCTGTGTTTTTAATGGCTAATGACTTGATGTATATTATTTCAGCCAATTACAACTGAGGAGGTGGAGAAAGCGGCACATCGCATATCTCCGCTCGCTCTTAGTCTCGTTAAACCCCCAGACCCTGAGTTGCTACAGACTATGTCGCTTAGGGACCAAAAGGACTTCATGGCTAAATGGGCCACAGAGACGCTGCAACAATTAGGATCAAGACCAACTTCCCAAGCAGGGTCAAGGTCAACTTCAAGGCCAGGTTCAGATGGAGAGGAGGAAAAGGATGAACACTCAAAGGGTAAATTAATCATTTTTTTTTTAATGAAGTCTGGGGAAAAAGAAAAATAACAAACATTTCCGTCATAGATTCAAATGGTTACAACAAACTTTAAATTCCCCAGTAAATGATAATATTATAGTTCTCAAATAAAGTTAGTGTTCTCAATGTTGATATTATTTTGAGTTACATGTAACATGGGTGTGACCCTATGTACACCATGTTAACATAACTATAGTCTTTCTGCTTACCAGTATAGCCTGAGGGAATAGGTCTGGGAACATTGCCACAACAAAGCATACCCAGGGCACAGGGCTTTCATTTCAAGTAGCCTGACCATGCTGACCCCTCATACCTTATAACATCAAATCCCACCAGGGTCTTTCAACTACATTTCACACCTGAGGGTCAAATAAAGGTCATATGTGTTGACTATTGAAATAGGTATTGTGAGAACAGTGACTGAAAGCAGGGAAGGAGCTAAAAGAGACTTGATTATTAGGCAGCAATTGCATAGATATATAATCCACAGTAGTTGATTATGATAATACTTATATATTTTTGTGATGTAGGAGCAGAGCAGTTATTTTTTTGTGAATACCACCAGAATGTCAATATACTATAGAAAAAAATATGGAGACAGAAATATTCCAGATCACTCCCTAATGTCAGTGGTAAAATATAGAAGAGAATGTTCAGGAGACCTTTGAAGATTTTATCCATAGATAATTCCCGAATTTCAATGCCAGTGACAGCACCCTAAATTCTCATAAAATACTGATAGAATTGCTTTTGCATGACTGATGGTCCTGTCTAAGCCGAACCATTGGACGAGCTGTACACTATTGGAGGCAGCGAGTATGTACACATGCGTACTCCAGTCTAGGACTCAAGTTCTCCGATTGCTCCACGGCCAGCGTCATCATCAGAATTTGATGGTTTACTTTAGTGTTTAGATAATAAGCGCATGTGCCACTCAGTGAAGTGTACACTATAAAAGATAGGCTCTATGTTTTATACATGACTAATCCACCTTTTAAGCTGTTTGACATGGTATAAAACCACAAATTATCAACTCTGTCCTGGGTGCATGCCCATGAATAATGGAAATGACTCCAGACAGAATCATGCATATTCGATTCCAATTTCAATTGAATCGTATCCATAATTGACAATTTAGACTTAACGAGTGCAGGGCCATTTGACACCGGTCCAAATTGTGGTGAATTAATTAAACCATGACCCATTTTAAGATGGTCTGATTTACGGGGAAGAGGCATTGAGATGTGGTGATGAGCAATCCATGGAAGAACTCAGTCAGTGTGGTTTGGGTATTGGAAGCACACATCCTGGTCCTACTATTAATGGAAGATTATGAATCTATATTCACACTTGGATTTCTCACATTTGCTGTGCAATCCAACCTTTATGGTTACACCCTACACAGTTGGATTAATAACTTCCTCAAGGCTTAGAATGGAGTTTAAGGGACTGCACTAGTATTACATATCTAAAATATTCAGGCGGTAAAGGTTTTTACCATTGATACAATGACTCATATTAGGTCTCATCGTGTGATATTTGGTTTCAGCTCCATGCCTGGTAAGGTTTAACAAGAGAAATATTAAATATTAAGTGTAAAGTTAATATCAAAGGATCATCCCATACTAGTTATACTCTTATTAACATAAGATCTATTCACCTACCTGTATTTAGAGAACTGTCTTATTCAGAGTGTCTTTGAGGAGCAGCCCACCTTCCTCTGAAATGTGTGCTTTCACAGGTCACGGAGATATAGAGTGGTCATTTGTGATATAGACAGATGGCATTTGAGATAGAAAAGACTGGCTAAAGTAATGCCTTTATATAATATCATCTTCATAGTTTTATCAGTTACATTTCTCTTTGGTCAATTCTCACAATCCTGCCTTCTTCATTACACATTCTGCAACTTTTTGACTTCCTCTTACTGTTGCCATATGAGATGTGCAAATAAAAGTTATAGTTTGATTAGAATTGAACCATGCCTTTGCTTATTTATTACAGAAAAGTCCTCTGTTCGTGGAATACTAAAGCCGGAGCAGAAGGCTGAGTTGGAGCGGGAGCTTCGGGGCATCCTCCGGGCTGCTGGAGCGCCATATCCTCTGGAATCTACCTTAACCTATGCCCGAGCTGACCCCGCAGGCCCCTCCAAACAGCCTCCAAGCATCCTCAAGAAGCAAGAAACACCCCCACACCAGCAGCAACAGGAGGCTACTCATGGTATACTCAAAAAGGACTCTTCCTTTGAGCCAAAAGTGCCTGTCGTACAGAAGGGTGTGCTGAAGAAGACTGACAGCGGATTCTCTGAGTCTCGGACAGTCGAGCCGGAGAAGCCCGCTATCCGGCTTGATCAGGGTCCAGTGAAGGTCAAGGCTGTTGTGGAGGAGAGCAAAGGGATATTACGCAGGGATGTGGTCCACCAGACAGAGGTCAAGAGTGTTCTCAAAGTCACCTCTTGTGCGGAGGTAATGGAAAGCGCAGAGTCCAAACGGGGTATACTGAAAACACGGACTACAGACGCTCCTGAACCAGAGGTCCATGGAATACTGAGATCTCAACCAGTAGAGATCAGTTCTACAGAGGCCAAGGTCACAGAGGTCAGCCGACCTATTGACCTTGAGGTGACCTCTAGGGCTGTTGAAGGTCAGCGCCCTGAGAGTAGCACAGAGGAGGACTCTTCAGCTAGTGGTGGAGCTAAACGGATTAAGAATGATGCGGTGGCTAGGAGAAGGCACCATCGGGAGCTGAGGAAACAAGGCGAGAGGTGAGTAGACCAAATAGATTTCTGGATTAAAGGAAAAGACAACCCTATTTTCATGATGACTTATTTTGTTACTATTTTCATGATTTTCATACATTTTAACACATCTCTTACCATTAGGGCAGTATTGCTGCAGAGATGAAGCCCAGTATTGACTGCACAGTACTGTCTCTCTCCATATAAACGGTGCTTACAAGTGTCCGTAAATCCTGCTTCCATATTACTAGCACTACAATAGTCGCTTTGGGATAAAGGTTGTTGCACACTTTACTTTCACTATTAAAAACATATTTTGTCACAGCCTCAATGCTCACACAATGCAGCACCTGATGCATCTGGTCTCTTGTGACGTCATACTCTGCAGCAGGGATGTCTCCATACTGCCCTCACGCTAGCAGATATGTTAAAAAGTATGGCTGAATCTTTTTATTCAATGAAAATACTACCAAAATCAGTCATGATGAAAATAGGGCTCTCTTTTCCTTTAACTCTTCTTCTACCAAATTGTTTTTGGATTAAAATCGGCCTATAGGGGCTGTCATTGTCTTCCAAATACTGTTTGAATCATCTTGATATTCCTACTAGAAGCTGAGTAATGAGTGTTTAAGGTAAGGATATTGACGAAAATGGATGGATTCCTGATTGTCTGTATCTGTCCTGATAAGGCAGATTTGAAGGTGATAACATAGCATGCATCTCTTCCAAAATGATGATTTCATCAAACTTCAAATGGTGATATTTTAGGACTCCCTTTATCAATTAACATGAAATAAAAAGCACATGGTAGATATTTTTGAAAATTTTTAGAATTTCCAATTTGCATGGTCACATGGTACATTGTCTATTTGGTTACCATGGCAACCAAAGCTATATAAAATCACTATTTTCAGGGTATCTGTTGCTATGGCAACCAATATTCTTGTCAATAATCCATCGAAATACAATAAAAATGTTGGTACCATCTTTTTCTTCATGGAAAACTGCTAAAAGTAGGTTTTCATTAAAAAAATTCAATTATTTCACTTTTTTATGATTTTTTAATATAAATAATCATTAGAATCGGTCCAAACTTTTCTTAATTCTGAACCATGTTTAGAAGCTCACCATATCTTGGCAAAGCATAGTAGAGACTAGTGGTTTAAAATACACAGAGACCACATACCAAAGAGCAATCCCCAAGAAAATCTTAAGATTTCACTAATTTTTGAGGGAGTGAGAGGGTACCGAAAATCAGCCAAAAATCGGCGATTTACTCGCAAAAATGCGCGTCCGGTAAAAGAAGAGTTAATATACTGTACTTTTACAGAACAAATGGTTGATAGAATAAACCTTCGTTACAGCTGCACAGTAAAAGATTCCATCCTTCAAATTCATCTTTGAGATGACAGCTAGAATCATTGATATCAGAGTTAAAACTATGATATCTATTTCTTTTTCTATCAACCTAAATGA
Source organism: Acholoe squamosa (assembly GCA_949317995.1). Lineage (NCBI taxonomy): Eukaryota > Metazoa > Annelida > Polychaeta > Phyllodocida > Polynoidae > Acholoe > Acholoe squamosa. The sequence goes on from OX439051.1 coordinate 36,261,572, forward strand.
TTCGACCTGATAGATTGGAAATTTATAGAACATGATTAGTTTATAATGAGTGGATTGTTCTGAGAACAAAATAAAAAAAAAACAACTGTGATATCATTGACAAAAACCTGTGTCAGCAGGAGAGGAGACAGGGGGAAAAGATTTATGATATCTGCTTCTCTATTTGATCCATATTTCAAATCATGTTTACTTATAAATCTGTCTAAGTTATTTAGAAACTGTGAAAATTGAAAGGGAAATGTTGGATATAGGCCATTTGAGAACACTACCTTACAGTGTGAGTGCTCTCTGAAGGTGTGATTTGGGATCTAGTCACTACCAGCAGTCTTACTATCCCACTGCAGTCTGGCCTAGACACTAGTGGTAATAGTGTAGAGGGTTGTGAACCCACGAAAATATTTGCATATAGACCTATACACGTGAAATGCTATTATAATGCCCCATTTGCGCTCTCTGCCGTGCCATAGAATTGACATTTGTTCCCTGCCATGTCATAGAAACAATCAACTGCAATCGATAGACCAATGTCCCACAGACCCGCCCACAGACTATTTTATTACTGCACATCAATGCATCGATACTTAAATTGCATGCAGCTTTTATAGGCTTCAACTTAATAACTTATTGGTCAGATAAGTGTTGTAAGTCATGCTTAGGTGCTCCCCTGTTCTGTGAATTCCTAATACTGGATGAACAATACTGACTTTAATATCCACCATTGAAATAGCCAATGCAGTAATTGCAATAGATAGGCTGCACTAATTATATTACCTTGATTTCTTCAAAGTTAGTTTGTTAATGGTTTCCATTTCATTGTCTTTTAAATGTGTCAGGTTGCAATATGTAAAGTTGTAAATCAAAGTTACTGTTGGGCCTGATTCAGTGTCTGGGGACCCCTCTGCTAGCAAAATACAGTAGCCATACACTACTGCCCCCCTGGTGTCTTCCCTTGTTCCTAGTAATAGAGAAAGTACGTACATAGGTATACCACTGCAGATTTTAAATCATCACACTACTGAGTTTAATCCCTGTTCTTATATAGATTCTGACTCTACAGTTAAATATGGCTCAATGTGCCTATCAATGACTAACTTAATCATAATGATTTTGATGTCCTGAATTGGGGTATTGTAGGGGATGGGGGAGGAGACATAGTGCCAAAACATTTCAGGTTCTACCTCTAGATAGGATATGTTTTACAAGCTTTAGAGAATATACACCAAGAAAATCTCCAGATTTTACCTTAAAACATTGGTGCTTTGGAGGCACAGGTTGGCAAATTGCAGTCAGAAGATTTTCAAACTTGACATTTAAAATGAATGGGTTTGCAGCATTTTGGGGGGCAAGAATACAGAGTCTATAGGTTGATGTCAAAACTGATTCAGAAATAAATATCTTCAATGATTTTTGGAGGCATATTGCTCCAAGAAAATTTTCAGATTTGTCCTTTATAATCTGAACAAGTATCAATTCCAGAAGATTTGGGAGCAGATGAGCAATATTTATAATATTGTTCTGAGGGAACAGTGAGATTTCAATCATTAACTATTTAGACTGCAAGGTGTAATCACAGTAAGGAATATTTAAATTAACTATATTTGTGCTTCAAAGGGATGTGGGATCCTATGCCACAAGGTAAAGTAGGAATTCCATCCTTAATTGCATTGAAGTGTTTTTGAGCATTTCTCTCCCAGACCTCTCTATTTAGAATGGTGATTATACATTATAGGTCCTACAATGAGGAAGTGTAGAAAGTCTACCTTTGAATTGTTTTGGCCAGTGTTCAATATTATGTGACCCATCAAGGAAGAACACCCATCCGCGGGGGATTTTTAATTCCCCATCTGCCAACCAGGGGGCATTGCAGGGGCAAAATTACTCTAAAATTATTATGAAAATACAATAAGCTAATTTTTTTTATGCAGAATTCAATGGCCCCATTTAAAATGTTCCATTTTTGTTTGCAGATGTGTATGCCAATTTTGGGGATACTCATCAAAAACCCAAAACTGAGAACAGAAATGGAAAATTCCTTCTAGATCAAAATCTATGATAAAAAACATCATATTATTATGTATTTTTTTTATGAAAAAGGCTGATTTATTGTGTTTTAGACATTATTATGGTTTATAATGTATTTAGAGCTTAATCATCGATTTCAGATATGAATAACGACCTATGTTCAAGGAGGGGTTCTGACATAACTAATAGGAATATCTAAGCCAATGATGTCTCATTTTAACGATCTTGAGATGAACTTTGATAATGAATTTCCCTGCAGAGGGGTGTTCTTGCTTGCCTGGTCACATATAATCATTTTAGGGGATATTTAGCACATATTGGTGTGTAAAGTCTTTGGTTCTACTTTACAAAATGCTTTCATATTTGGCATGTATTGAAAAGGTCATGACTTTGGTTCTATTTGGAATATTGACCAAATTCTTCAAGATTTAGAAAGCCCATAAGGCCATATTATCCTCAATGTCACTGTCGCATTTCCTACCTAAGCTCTCTGTCGCATATCTTTTATCCTCTTTTGCGACATTGCGACTGCTGCCCACCCCTGGTAGGGGTCTGAACTGGCATAGGCGTAGCCTGTAACGGTATCACATAACCCACTTCACACAAGTATCATTATTTGATATGTCTACCTGCATCATCTGTTTCCGCTATATAGCCGTTGTGATGGTCTGATAGTGCTGATAAACATGTAATAAAATGGGCGGGAAACGAACGCCGACCATCCTTTGGACGAGTCCATTGCAGTACCAGCGTCTGACTGACTGGTAGTGGTCAAATATCGTCTAGTGCACATTCAGTATTAACAGCCTTATTGAAATAGTGGGTATATTAATTACGACAAACTTAGGGATAACAACTAGTAGAAAACTAGAGATCTCGGTTCTCAAATTAGGCAGGATAAGACCCGACACCCCTAGAAAACCTCCCAAAATGAACCCGTCCACAGGTCACAGTCTCAGAGGTCACATCCGGTGACAAGTGGCGGTGCTTTCAAACACGAAGATCTTCAAAACAAACTGGATTTTAACCAGGGAAATCACATTTTCTGACATCCATCCCCAAAATGGACCTCCTAGAAAGGGACTTTATATGCGGACATCACCCAAAAGTGGCAGGGAAGTCTTAAAATTGATCCAAATCGCCAACTGTACGCGAGACCACTGATTTCAGACTCTCACTCAACTCAAGTCTCAAGTGAACTGTCAGTGTCAAAACTGTCAAATATTTTGTTGATGTTTATTCTGTTCACGAAGTGAATGTCATATGATTTAAGACTAAGACACCTTATGTATTTCATTATAGCACGGTTCTGCAACATTTCGTGATACGTATTTTAAAAATCTACGTTGATATCTCAGTTTCTTCGATCCCTGAGACTGAGATCACTGATGCGGAACGTGACCACTTCCAGACAAGAACTAGACTAGACAGGCTCAGTCAGTCACAGGGGAGTGTGCTTGCTGCTGCTGACCTTATTTGGGGTGAGGTGCGGGCATGATTCAAATATCCGTGCATGTGATGTGTTGTTACCAACGGTGACATTCCAACGGGCAATAGATAAACGATAACTGTGCCTGATTCCAGTACCAGTTGGCAGTTGCCAGTGAGTTGAGTTCCAGTGCTACACTCAGTCAGTAGCTTGTATTACCGGTAACTCAGTCATGTTAATATGTGAATACACATCATAGTTTATGTGAATACACATCACAGTATCTCAACATTGAATCAGTTTATTAGACGAAAGAACCGTTACTGTACTTAAGGGCCCAAATGGGAAAATATCCATAGTAATATTGTTGCTGGCCTGACTTTGAAAGGGTCTTCAAAATAGCTACATGGTCCTGGACATCCAAGACGGATACATAGCATAAATAGGATTTGGCATAGTTTATTTAGAGATTTTTTTTCTCTCCTGCCAATCCCAGTTGTTGGGCTGTCCCTAGAAAAACATGAAACGACGTAGTGTAGATACCAAATCCTTCTCACCAAAAGGGAAGAGACAGAAATCAACAGAAGAAAGGGATCAAGTTGAAATAGTTGACATGGCAAAGTCACCAAGGACAAGGAGAACTCCTCTCAGGCCTCTGTCAATAGCTGTCAGTGAGGATTTAGAGACTGGTGTCACAAATTCACCGCTGCGTGGGATCCATGCCGGTTTGTCTCCTGCGGTCAAGTATGCAGAACGCACTACAAGAAAACTAAACATTTCTGACCTGCAGGATACTGCTGCTGCTGATAGATCCATCCCGAGCAGAACATCGGAGCGACTCGGAAAGAAATCATCACCGGATAAGGGAAAGCTCAGACAAAAGTCTAAGGGAAAGAAGCCTGGAGATGGTGAGGATGATATTGCAAAGAGATTGAGAGCTAAACTGGATGCTCGTAAAAACAGAAAGACCGAGAATCAAGACAATGAAAAGAAGACATCCGCTAAAACTGGTTCTGCCTCATCTACTGCATCCGAAGGGATGACTTCAGAAAACGAGGATATCCCGTTGAAATCACCGAAGACAGCAAGTGCCAAGCGGCGAGTCATGCTACAGCGAAGAAGCAAATTTAACTTGAGCGCTGTCAAAAAGGTTGCTGAATCAAGAAGGTCTTTGTCTAAAACTATAGAATCTGAGTCTGAAACTGAAAACATAACTGAGACCTGTGACGAAAGTCCTCCAAAAACTGCAGACAAAACTGCAACAAGTCCACTGGAAGCTCAACCATGCCAAAACCAGCCAAATGCACTTACAGTGGAAGAAACAGAAAACAACAACACTGTCACACTAGCATCTAAAGAAAACAAAAAAAAGTCACCTAAAAAGGGGGCCTCAAAATGTCCATTACCCAAGATTAAAATAAGCCCTCCACGACAAAAGGAGAAGGTGGGCATAAAATGCCGGACACCTACGGATATCGATAAAGCGTCAGCTCTGGGCGAGGCAGCCACAATGAATAGGACTGATTCCATTACTAAACTATCAGGTTCTGGTTTGGTTTCCTCAATGAAAAAGGGCTTTGATGGTTCGGACAAGGCTCAAAAAGAGGCAATTGAGAGTCCTAGCAAAAGCCCACCAAAAGAGCTTCATGAGGACGAAATTGAAGAAGTGACTAAGGCAAAAAATGGCGAGGAAAATGAAAGTGATACCCCGTCTATGTCTGCAGACAAAACTACTACAGATAACACATTTAGGTCAGAGATAACACTTAATATCACTGCACCACCAAAGACAGATAATGCTGATAAAGACTCAACACCAGTTACCCCGGAATCTAAAGATGCCCCCCAGCCAGTTCAGCCTCCATGTAAAACCCAATGCCCAGAGATATCAAATGAGGCATCCGATATCAACATTTATAGTGGCAACATGAAAGACTCCAATACTTTCGCGGTAACTGAGAGAGTTTTAGAGAGTGTGGAGAACATGCTGAATGCAGGTGAAGAAGAGGAAAAAATACTTGATGAAAGCACATCAATCGCAACCATAGCTCTTACTCCGAGTAAAGGTAATGCTCGGAAGAAGAGGATCGTCGCCAGTGGAGACCACGAGTCCCCAGTCCAAACTGGAGTGAGGACTGATCTTGATGTCAACAACTGTAGTACCCCTATTAGAGACCAGGGACCTGTTCCAGATACTGCTGAAGGTACACCCAAAGTGAAAGACATGCTCAAGGTCTTCCACAGTAATACTGGTAACTCCGCCAAACGGGCTACCAAGCGACCCGATAAGCTCCGCAGACAGAGCATGGAAGGAACACCCAGTATGAAGGAAATGATGAAGCGTTTCCAGGAGAGTGTGAAATCAAGTGGAGGTGTCAAGATCATGGAGGAGGATTTTGATAACATGAACAAAAAGACTGAAAGTGCTGATGATGAACCTTCAGACAATTCCATGATTCCTCGATTGAATATGAATACCATAGAGATGGAGGTGGAGGAGACTGAAAAGCAATTGCAAACTCCAACCGGTACTGGTCATAAAGATTCAGTTTCTGGACCGGATACCCCTACGACAATTACCACCACTGAAGCAGCCAATATCGTCGACACTCCGCTCACCACTGGTTTCCAGGATCATCAGCCTTCAAAACTGGCCACCAAGTGGCAGCATGAGGGTACCTCAACCCCAGTAGCCAAAGCGACATTAAATCACCCCGGAGTGGCTCGGCTAAAGGGAACAAAGGTATCCTTTTCTCCAGTCATCAAAGCGAGAACAATCTTGGCTTCAGAGGCGAGCCTCAATGACAGTACCAGTAGTCAGAGCATTAGTGGGGAGAGTGTCGGGGATGATAGCTTTGAAACCATGGTTACCACCAATCAGGTAATCATAGAAGAGATGGATGAAGTATTCGAGATGGATGATGTCAACGAAGACAGGTAGATTATGATTTCACAATTTTAATTTATAAATTAATAAGTACTTTCTTGTGAGCTTTTTAAGACCTGAAATGTGTTTATATCAAATTAACTACCATGGTCCCTTATTATTACTGTACCGTTGTATTCAAGCGCTCCGGCGGTCTTTGATTTGTCGGCCCTATTACCCCCGGCGCTGATACAAGACAGGCGCTCATTCAGAATGCAGTTTTAGTGCTTAAGGTAGATTCCATGACCCCAGTACCCCCGGGGCTCATTTGAGACAGGCGCTCATTCAAATCCCAGCGTTTAAACACGACGTTACGGTAGCTGCGGTTTACTGCACCATATAGAACCTTGCAATACAGGGGATGTGCTTTGTAGCTGGGTTAAAATTTCAAATATTAGGGTAATACTTAACTGGTCAAAATCGACCCCTAGATGCCCCTTATAGGTCTTGCATTCACTCAGGTTGGGTTTTACATGCAGGATGCGCCATACAAGCGGGTAAACTTACACTAGGGCCACCCTTAAAAATATGTTTGTTTCCTGTCCAGAGGGTGGGATTTTTCATACCCATGAGGGAGGGAGGGGAAAATTTTTTTATTTGTTGGCGTAAATTTGTCATCGCATTCTAGGATTTGGTGATTGGAAACCTAGATTCTTGTGCTAATGGACTCAAGAAAAATTTTTACCATTCTCGAAAAAAATTCCACTAGGCCTCTGGGCAGGAAACGAACATATTTTTAAGGGTGGCCTAGGTACTATGCTAAATGGTGTAGTTTTCAGTTTTTCTGTCATACATTTCAATATTCACACATAAATTTACAGAAATTCCTTAGAAGTTTGACTTTCCCAGATGATAAACATAGCCCTGGAATACATTATATTGAAGAGAGTCGATTTACTTTGGAAGACCTTCAAATGATAACGATGATGGTTAACTTTTGAAGCCCTCCACAAAGGGAGACGGGCCCCAAATTTTCAAACGAGACAAAACTGGAACCCTCAAATACCTCTCCAATATGGATGTCTCAGACTCAAACGAAGCCAGTAGAGTGTGAGCAAACAGTTGAGTTAATGCCCCGGTTAATACCCGTGAGAGTGTTGTAGTATCTATGTTATCAGTGAACAGAGCTTGGGTCTAGATGTCAGACCTTCAGAGGTCTGTCTATTTTCAGATGTTCAAACTTTTCCAAAAGTCAGACATCTCAGAGGCTTCTTACATCTTGTGGTCATAATATAGATAGAGGGAATTACATTAATCATAGATACCCAGAGGCGTAGGAAGCAAATCTTCATTGGGGGGGCCCGGCGAGGGCACCATCGCGACCACCTTGAATTGTCGGCTGATGCGTGATGGCGTCTATATAATGCATATATAGAATTCATATAGAAAAGTAATTTTTGGTAAATTTTGGATCTGACTTTAGGCTCAGACCCCCATTTTCCCTATGACATCACCATAATAATCTAATTTGAGATGTAAAGTTCTAGCTCCTTTTCCATTGTGTTTATGAGTTCTTGGAAAATATTGGGGGGGGGGGCCCAGACATACTCAGGCCGCACCTCCTTCATGATTTGGGGGCCCAGGCCCCCCTGGCCCCCCCTTTTCCTACGCCCCTGATACCCTTACCACATGCCCTTTCTACTTCTATGGAGCATAAGGCTGAGCAGAGTTCAGGCTTCAGCAGGTGAAATTAAGCATGCCTTTTGCTGCCCTCTAGCCTTTTCTGGACAAATCACCTTTTCTCATTTCAGAGGACATGAACCTAAGCTGGCTTCTGATTGGCTGAAATTCTTTTAATTGTTTTTCTATCACCATCTAATGTAGAAATGGTTTTAAAGGTTTTTAATGAGGGGAACAAGTTGAAATGAAGATGAGATGGGTGCTTTTAATATAATTAATTGAGAGAAATGGGTGCTTTGCTAACACCCAAAAATTTCAGAGGTTGAGCCCGTACCCAACTTACATCTCTGGGTCTTAAGCTACCGTAATGGCCCGTTTAAGTGCCGGGGTCTCAAATAAGCACTGGTCTCGAAAACGCGCTGGGGGTATAGGGGTACTGAAATTGATTTTAACCACTAAAACAGTATTCAAGTATTAAGCGCGAGTCTCGTATAAGCGCCAGAGGTACAGTGGGATTGAAATTAAAGAGCGCCCGGGCACTTATACGGGCCACTATGGTATCACGGGCACACCCAGGTGTACCTACATAGTGGTTTACCCATGGCCTTGTATGAAGGGGGGGGGGGTGAGGATGAAACAGAACAGGTGTGGTGGTAGGAACTCCAATTGATTAATTTATAATGAAACCTTGAAGGGCTATCAAATAAGGCAAAAAATGAGTGGATTGTGCCCATTTGTTGTCTAGATCCATGTACACAGCGAAGGCAGATAAGAGCTGTATTGAGTCCTCATAATGACAGAGTTGATAGCCTTGTGTAGTGTAGATCTATGTGATCCACCTGGGCTGTGCCACTGGCCACTGACTAGAGCTAACCATGTCAACCAAGTCCCCCATGTAAGCCACACCCTCAGTTAAAGAAGGAGCTCCAAACCTCACTGAAAGCTTGAAAATTGCAAGTTGAAAAAGGTAAATTAGTGCATTATGCTGACAAGGGAACATAAAGCGGTGAGGCATCATGCATTAAAAAAAAGGAACATACCCCCTCCCCCACCAAGTAAAAAAAAATCAACCCACCCCTACCATGAGCCGGTTCCCCCTTCCTTATGTAGAATGCAAACACACATCTCACCACGCCATTCACCTCTTTGTGGTCGGAGGTCACTGAGTTCAGCAAGTGGAGAGTGAAGGATGTATGTGGTTGGAGAGTGCTGGGTGATGTGATATTTGTGTTGGGTCTAATGCCTAACGCGGAAGGACTTGGGTGGGGGGTTATCGGGAAATGTGATATACCCGTATTCTTCTCTTGGAGCTATCTTTGCATATTATTTGTACCAAATGCACTTGGCAGCCGACACTATCAAACCAAATAAAACATTTCTTTGTAGATCTCTAGAAATAATCATATAATGTAAGAATTTAAATAAAAATGGTCCGATTTGATCTAGGTGAATGAAAAAAACAAATCATAATGTAAAATGATGACCACAAAAAATAGTATCTCCTAAATTATGCATGTAAATTTAAAAATCCATAGTGAGGTAAGAGTGTCTCTCTCTCTCTCTCTCTCTCTCTCTCTCTCTCTCTCTCTCTCTCTCTCTCTCTCAGGCTTCCCTAGCCCACCTAAAGGGGTCTATATCTCTTCTTTCTATCCCCTCAGGATGTGTGTGGTGCACATATGCGTGGGCACCGACACATTCCTCTGTGAAATTGTGTAATGTAGTTCTCGCCATGAATATGACCTTAGCTGTCGAAGTGGCATTAAACATCTATTATTCACTCACTCACTCACTCACTCACTCACTCACTCACTCACTCACTCACTCACTCTCTCTCTTTCTCTTTCTCTCATTCTCTCTCTCTTTTTCTATTTTTGTAAATAATTTCCGGTCAATGGTGTGCCAATAAAGACACACTATCAGTCTGAGTCATGTTTGCTGTCCTTAGTAAACCATTATCGACCACCCATGACGCCCTTCTTCTAAGGTTCAATTATCTGATTTATTTTTCTCTTTATTCATAACAACCTGAGTAAATATCCCATTTAATGATTTATACTAGACGTAGTCAGCTCTCCAGGCATAAGGCCTAAAATTTTGTTGTTGTGTTCAGGTAACGGGGGCCGAAAAAAATTAGGGTAGCTAGGAAGGGAAATTTTTTTTTGGAGGCTGGCTAAAAAATTGCGAGCCTATGCGGCACAAATATGACGTGCGAGATCGTAAAATATCGTCCATGTCTTGATAACTGCCAAAATATCTGACTTTCCGGCTCTCTCCTGATATAAGTCGCCATGTGAAATGTGCACCACCAGATGCATGTTTTCTTATAAAAACGTTGGGTTGAATGTAAAATATGGAAGCTATTTGTATCAAACAGCCTTTTTCCATGGAACTAAGGACTGTAGCATAGAATGTTTTTCACAGGGTTGCCTTCCCTTTTGGCATCTATCAACTGACCATTTGTATTTAGATTGGGGAGTTTAATACTTCTTGAGTCAGCCTAATCCTCATCCCTCCTGCCCCCCCGGAGGGGGAATCAATGTATGGTGACTCAAAAGACCTCTCTTATACATGTAGTCCTGTTTTATCCCCCCCTTTTGGTTTTTTTTTTTTTTTTAATTTTGGTACCTCTGTTTAGGGGGATCTGTAATGGAATAAAGGTAATTTTCCCATATTTTGGAATATTTCCAGTATATGTCAGAAATATAACGATGCACTTTATTGCATTACAAACAACCCCCCCCCCCTCGAGTAGTCCTGTTTTATCTCTCCTTTTGATTGGAGTTCTCTAAGTTTTGGGACCTCGGTTTAGGGGGATCTGTAATGGAATAAAAGCAATTTTCCCATATTTTGGGATATTTCCAGTATATGCCAGAAATATAGAGATGCCCTTTATTCCATTACAGACACCCAGCAGGGATCAATGAAAAATAAAATGGGGCTTGGTATATTTTGAGGGGTATAGCATCCATTGTCTGTGGAGGGATAAAAGTTTTCTATATGGATGCTAAAACAAATACCCCTCCAGATGAATAAAGCTGCACTACCAAGATTGTAAACCCCAAAAAGTTCCAAGCCCCTGTTTTTCTTTATTTGTCCCCACTGGAAACCCTTTCCCCAAGGGGGGTGTTTTCCCCCATGGATGTTTTAAGTTCCTATCTTATGGTGGATGGGTTATACTACTGTTTTATCCCTCCAATCTGTGGAGGGGTAAAAGTTTTCGGCATGGAGGGATAAAACAGTAGTAGTATAAAGGTAACTACCGTAATCTCCCGCGTAGAAGGCGCAGCCCGCGTAGAAGGCGCACCCCCAACTCAGGGAAGGTAGGCTCACGTAGAAGGCGCACCTACCTTCCCTGAATTGGTATTATGAAAAAACCCGCGTATAAGGCGCACCCCCAACTCAAGGAGGTCTGGTCTGCATACAAGGCACACCTTATGCATGACCTGCCTACAAGGGTCTCCTTGTAGTTGGGGCCTTAGTTAAGGTTGAAATCAGGTTGTGTATGATGCTGAACATATATTTTTTTTTAATGCCACAAATGAGGTGTGACCAGAAGTAGAACTCATCTCTAACATTGTATCATCAGTTCTTTTGATTTCTCTTCCTACATTCATGCATTCTATCAATGTTGTAGCATGATAGGGAATGAATTTAAATCAAAACATTATCTAAACATAGTTTGAGCATCTATTCTTAAGTCAAACACATAGCAAGTGCATATAAATGGTATACTGGCTCCATCTGGTGGCACTTCTAGGAATCATTCCTATTGAATACAGGATTATAAGTGATCGTGGTCAAGATATAGTTTGCATTATTATTATGTGTTAGATGGTATTCCCAGTACTGTAGTTGTAAATGGATTTTAGGTTATCCATGCTTAGATCACTGTTTTACATGATACATTTCATGTTATCATGTCAATAGGTCCTCATGATGTGGTTGATTTGTCAAAACTGTGTCAGAAGATAGTATACAATTGAAATTTACCTCAAACTGTACCTTAATCATGATCATTTATAATCATGTATTCAATAGGAATGATTCCTAGAAGTGCCACCAGATGGAGCCAGTATACCATTTATATACACTTGCTATGTGTTTGACTTAAGAATAGATGTTCAAACTATGTTTAGATAATGTTTTGATTTAAATTCATTCCCTAACATGCTACAACATTGATAATATGCATGAATGTAGGAAAAGAAATCAAAAGAACTGATGATACAATGTTAGAGATAAGTTCTACTTCTGGTCACACCTCATTTGTGGCATAAAAAAAAACATATGTTCAGCATCATACCCAAATTGATCTCAATTGAGGTATGGGAAAACCCCGCGTATAAGGCGCACCCCCAACTCAAGGCAGCATGCTTCCCGCGTATAAGACCCATCCACGGTCTGATTCGCGTATAAGACGCGCCTTATACGCGGGAGATTACGGTAATCCCTTTTACCATAGAATCTTAAAACATCCAAGGGGAAATAACCCCTGGGGGAAAGGGTTTCCAGGGGGGATCAATAAAAATAAAATGGGGCTTGGCATATTTTGGGGGATATAGCATCCATTGTCTATGGAGGGATAAAAGTTTTCTGTATGGATGCTGAAACAAATACCCCACCAATACCTATATAACCTATACTTCTTGCATGGAGGGATGAAACCGTGCTATATAGTCACCTTTTATCCCTCCATCCTCCATCATTTTTTTGGTCATGGCGGCAACAGGTTAAGACGCTAGACTTGGAGCGCTCCACAACTTTGCGAGTTTATCACCATTGTCGAACTAAGTACATTGCTTGGTATATGTTTTTGGTCGTCTAAACATATCGACTACGTGATATAGCCATGGCAGCCCAAACTGACTCCAACAGAGGTAAAGGAAGGCGAAAAAAAGATCCAACACCCGCACCGCCAAACCTAGAGCTAGGCGACCCGCCATTGCTGAGTCAAGAAGCCACCCTAGGAGAGATTATACACGCTGTCAATTCATTAGGAAAACGAATGACTGCACAAGAATCACTAGCTTCAACCACATTACAAACCCTGATGAACATCCAGACCAGCATAAAAGAATGTACCTCTTCAAATACAAAGGTAAATGATACCCTGGAAGAAGTCAACATCAAATTAGCAGAAAATTCAGCGGTAGTCAATGGAGTCAAGGACACACTGTCAAGTTTGACAGCAAACGCAGCGGCCTCAACTCGCATCATTCAAACCCATCAAAACAAACTAGAAAAAATGGACAAACTAGAGTCCCAGAAAGTAGTCATCATACAGGGGGTTGAAGAAATAGAAGGAGAAAATCTGTACGAGAAGATGGGTCAGTTATTCCATGATACGAAACTAGAATGGAACCAAGAAATGATAGCCTCAGTAAGGCGGGATGGTCCGAAACTACGGAGACAAAACCAACATGGCGTCGAAGAAGGTAAACATCGACCGGTTAGGCTTACATTTCTCAATTTTCAATGTAAAACTGAACTCATGAAAGGCCTTAAACACCTAAAGCATAACAGGACGTGGGACCATGTATCAGTTGGCGATGAACTAAATGAGAAGGAAACTAGAAACTTCATTGATCTACGGTCGGTATTCTTCCTATGTCGTGCAAACAAAATAGACGCCAAACTACGACAGCGCTCAGTGATAATTGAGGGGAAAACCTATGGCCATAAGAACCTGAACAATCTACCACACGAATTGACACTAGAAAAAGCTAATGAAGCCAGAACACCAGATGGACTTATGTATCGATCCAACCACCATAAATTGTCTAACCTCTACCCAGTAGAAATAGATGATGGAGAAAATGTGTTCTCATGTGTTGAACAGGGATTTCAATACCACAAAGCCATTCTATGCGACAGCCCAGAGAAAGCAGCTCGTATCATGGAACTATCCAGTCCATATGACATGATGTCAGAGACCAAGTCTCTAAAGCAAACCCCCAAATGGGGTAAGGAGGCTGAGAAGATCATGTATAGACTCAATACCATTAAATTTACCACACCCGAACTCAAGGAATACCTGATCTCAACTGGTAACCTCAACTTGTATGAAGGAAATTTTCATCCAGTGTATGGTACAGGATACCACCTAGGCCAAGCTAACTTATGCCGTATCAACAACCTAAGAGGCGAAAATGTACAGGGAAAGCTACTGATGCGAATTAGGCATACCTTGACAAACACACAACCTACAACTCCCACACGAGATATAGGGCAAGTCGCTGACCAGCATCCTAACGTCGACCCGCTACCTGCTCAACCATAGCCATAAACTCCTCAATACACAAAAACTGATTGTAAATGCCTCATAGCAAAAATCTGTACAAAATAATGCAAATATATTAACGTCACCATAATTGGAGTGCTCCAACCTTAATCTAGTAGTTATTCCCACCCCAGGGCGGCCACCAGAGCTGTATGCCCCGTTGGGTTTTTTTTTTCTTTTCTTTATTATTATTTTTTATTTTCTATTTCTCATCATATATGTCGCATTCAAACATGTATACATGGTATCAACCGATACAGGTAAAACTTATTACAAACATGTCAAACTACAATACCTAACATAAACCTGTATAATACTCCCAATTTTAAATCAGGTTTTTCTGTAGTCCACCTCAATGCTAGATCCATAAGAAACAAACCAGCTGGTTTGAAAGACGAGTTAGATAATAGAAACATTGATGTATTATTATTCTCTGAAACTTTCCTAAATGATACTGATGAAGATGAATTGTATAGATTATCCAGATATAACATGTATAGACATGACAGAATAAGTGAATTTAGAGGAGGTGGCCTGATAGCCCACATACTGGACACTGTTACATGCTCGGCCACTGCATACCAACACTTAAACAGAGGAAACCCAAATATAGAGACTCAATGGCTTCTTATACAAAAGGGCATGGCAAAGAAAACCTTAGTTTGTAATGTATACAGACCTCCAAATGGTAATCTAACTGCTTTCTGTGATACAATGCTTGCAACCTTGCTACAGATTGAAAATTTTGATGACTTCGATATTATTTGTATAGGTGATTTCAATGTCGATACACTTACAGAAGATAACGACAAGACCATGCTATATGAAATGATGGAAAATTTCAACCTTACTCAACTTATAAATTGTGTTACTACTACTGCAGGCTATAATACATGCATAGATTTAATTTTCACAAACTGTAATAATGTCTTATCTTATGGTCCACTAAATATTCATTTAAGTGACCATCTTCCTATCTATATTATACGAAAAAATGCTACAATTAAAGCTGGTCATAGATACTTCACTGGAAGGTCCTATAAAAATTATAACAGTATTGCTTTTCTAGATAAAATTAAGAACCTAGATTGGACCGACTTTGAAAATTCACAAACCTCTGAGGCCTGTTGGAATATTTTTGAAAAAAATATTTATGATACTTTAGATAACATGTGTCCTATCAGAGAATTTAGAATTAAGGACAAAAGCTCGCCTTGGATGACAAATTACTTACTAGAACGAATCAATGATAAAAATGAAATGCTAACTAATGCTAGAAAATCTGGATCTGTACTCGACTGGCACAGAGCTAGAACCATTCGAAACCAAGTCAACATGGAGAAAGAGACTGCAATGCAAAATTTCTTTAAAAAAGAATGCGATGATAATATCAAAGAAACTAAAGCATTTTGGCGAAGTATAAAGAAAGTTATTCCATCAAAGCAATCAAACAATAGTATAATAAATTTATTAAATGAAAATAAGGACACAGTGGAAATACCAGATACTGCCTCATTTATAAATGAATTTTTTGTCAATATAGGTCCAAATCTAGCCAGTAAACACACTGACCCATGGTCATTTGATGGTACAACTTGTATAACCGATATGCCTGACCTAGATGTATCTAGGGATGAAATTATCAAGTGTTTGAAGGATATCGACACATCAAAATCTTCTTGTCTTAATTATATACCTACAAATATTTTTAAAGAAGCTGCTCTGTGCATGATTGAAAAATTTGAAAAAATAATTAAACTATGTATAGAAACTAGTAAAATTCCAAACTGTTGGAAAATTGCTGTAGTCACCCCCTTACCGAAAGGTGGAGACAATACAAATGTATCTAACTATCGTCCAATCAGTGTGCTTCCTGTACCAGGAAAAATTTTTGAAAGATTAATACACAATGCTATTTCCCAGCACCTAGCTGCTAACTCGATATTAACTGAACGCCAAGGAGGGTACCAGAAAGACAAATCCACAACGGACTCTATAAGCTTCTTTGTAAATGATGTACTAAGAAATCGAAACATAGGATATATTACTTTGGCTGCATTTATTGATATCAAAAAGGCTTTTGACTCGGTAAATTATTTGATTTTATTAGAGAAACTTGAGCGCTATGGTATAAGGAGAAAAAACTTGGAATTAATCAGAAATTATTTAACTAATAGAAAACAATGTACCATGGCTAATAATATCAAATCAGCAGAATTACCCTTAACCTGTGGAGTACCCCAAGGATCAATCTTGGGTCCTTTATTTTTCTTACTATATATAAATGACTGCATACATAAGGACGATGTACATAAAACTATGTTATATGCTGACGATAGTGTATTATATGTGTCTGGACCTAGTATCGATATACTGGAAACAACTCTACAGCATGCTCTAAATAAATTCATAACCTGGTCAAACAAAAACAAATTAACCATTAACGAGAGCAAAACAAAAATTATGACTTTTTCTTCAGCTCAAACTCTAAAAAATCTACGGAAACCTAACATTGAAATAAATGGAAAGAAACTACTGAGTGTCAACTCGTATAAGTATTTGGGAGTATTGATTGACCAGGAAATGAATTTTAATCTACATGTGAAGACATTAATGAAAAATGTTCGCTACAAATCATTTTTATTGTATAAAATACGACATATGCTATCACGTACAGTACTCCTACGTGTATACAAAACCTATGTATTACCAATTATTGATTATGCAGATATTTTCTATGATACTGCCAATGGGACTTTACTTGAAGAACTCCAACGACTGCAAAACAAATGTATTAAAACATGTCTTGGTTTGAATATTTTAACTTCAACTGATAGAGTTCATCATGCAGCAAATCTCCCTAGACTTATATATAGAAGACAATATCATTGTAAGATGTTTGCACACAAAATGGTTAGACTAGGTCTTAATGCTAGAGTTGCAAATAGATTAACTCGCCTACATGATGCTCCAGTACTTTCCTATAGCAATATTAACTGTAAAGCATACGAAAAAGGACCAGAAGTAAAATGTGCACAATTGTGGAATATCCTACCTACAAATACTAGAAACATAAAAGAAATAGGTACTTTCAAAAACCTGATGAAATTGGATTTAATGGATACTATCCCATGAAATGAAATGTGAAGAATTCGTACTTATGAATGGTTGTTTAATTCAATGCAACATTATGATTGAGACTAGATATAACAATTTCTTTTTTAAAAAAAAAATACATTTACTTTTGTTTAAATACAATTATATATTCCGCCATGTACCATATCACAAAGTCAAACTATTTCTCAGGAATCTATATATGTAACGTTACATACCATGGGGAGAGGCATAATAATATCTTTTGATACGCCTCGACCCATGAACTTATTGGTCTCCATATACACGATGAATTATTTTGTACTACCTAATAATGTATCATCTGCTCGTTAACTCATATGTCTATGACCAATAAAGTTCAAAGTTTGTTCAAAAAAAATCCTATAGTGGAGGGGTAAAAGTTTGGAGGAGTAAACCCACATGCTAATACCCCTCCAAAGTAGATGGTGGGGTAAAAGGGGGCCATAGGCTATAGGAAAGCCAATACTGAAATGGAGGGGTAAACCCACATGGGTTTACCCCTCCATAATGGAGGGGTAAAAAATTCACTATAAGATATATGTAGACACCTGACCTATACTTAAGCATTAAACCCCTGTCATTTCTTTTACTTCCAACACGGATTCTTATTTTACTTGTAACTGACTTGGAGGGGTAATCCCGGATTTGGCTGATTTTTCCCTAAAATGCCCATAAAAAAAGTTAGGGTAGGGCCAAAAAATTAGGGTAGGTAGCGTTACCTGAACACAATACTTTATTTTTAGGCCTAACATTGTTTGTATCATATCAATCAAAATATGAATTTCAAAATTTCTAGACCATGACCTTATCAAAACACAAGTGGTAGGTCTGTAAGATCTTATCATGTTAACCTCGTGTTTCAGTTGTCTGCAGCAAGGTCCGAACAACATGGACCACTTTAAATTAAACTGATATCTTCCTCTAGAATTATACATACCGGTATATTTACTGTGTACTACATTTTCTGTAATAAACCTGCAGCGTACTTAAGACATACCGGGCTTTAAAAAGGAAATTTCATATTTTTTTTTTTTTACTTTGAATGTGACCCCCCCCCCTACCCTCAGCCAAGTCCAGTATTAGATTCTTAGTTTTGAGACCGTGGAATATGTCCCATAGATCTATGATTATAACGATGTAAATCTTTTTGTACAATGTGCAAGTTTTCAGCACATGCTTTTATAGACACAAACATGAATCATGAATGTCCCATCATATGTTATCCTTTATTTATTACATGATCCCCAGTCCACCACGACCCTGGTACCCCCATTCTGTGATTCCCATGTGTTTTAACCCTTTAGAGGCCACTGATGCATTAATGCATCATACCTATTGGTCGTCATGAAGTGCTAGCGAGACTGCTCGCCAGCACTTCATGGGAGCATCTGATGACGATCCTCCGGGAGTTTGTATTAACCCCATACGGTTGGCATGACCAATGAATATAGGCCTGGCCATTTATTCGCCAGGGTTATATTCAAGCATCATGACCACCAATATGCATGATTCAATAATGGATCAGCCACCCTTAAAGGGTTAATGCTAACAACATGTAACATAACATGCTCAGTACCAGCAGTTCTACAACACATGGGGACGTGACCCTGTTTTTGCTGGTACCCAGGGTGTATGTCAGCAGTGTTACTTCCCCTTTTGCCAGTAACAAGCTTGGGGCTGTGTGTAGGGTTATTGGGTATGGGGAGGTGGTGGATCTGTTTACAAATGGAGGAAGACACGCCCCCTGATTCGCACATGTCCCCTCACCCCCTTGACTCCCATCCACCCATGGCCTCTCCAGCCCCAACACTTAACACTCACCCAGCCCTATCACATTCCAGGACACTTTCAATTCTCTAGGATACTCTCAGATGAACCTTAGTGTCTGATACTAACCCCTTATATTAACCCTTTAAGGCCACTGATGTAGGAGTGCATCATGCCCATTGGTCGTCATGATGCACCAATGAAGTGCTGGCGAGACTTCTCGCCAGCATTTCATTGGAGCATCATGCCGACCCTACGGGGTTGATATAATTATATATATACTACTGGAGGGTCAGCATGATGTTCCAATAAAGCGCTGGTGAGCAGTCTCACCAGCACTTCATTGGTGCATCATGACGACCCATGGGCATGATGCATTAATGCATCAGCGGCCCTTAAAGGGTTAAGAGTGTATATCAGTCCCACAGGGACATTCCATGGATCATGCATCATCTAAAGCCCCACATCACCACTTTCCCACCCGCCAGACTTTGTCACATGCGTCCTAAGTTTGCTGCACCTAGCTTTTTGGCTTTGAACCTTCAGTAACACAAATCCTTTTTGCTTTAGGGATGGAAGTCTTCAGGATTTTCTCTGATTTCTCAATCTTCAAGATCCAAAAACTCAAAGACAAAAACCTATATTGCTGAGGATTCCATTTGAGTATTTTACTTCCCTGCTGTTTACTACCCGGTACTTACATAGGACTGACCAAGGTTTGAGTTCATGTCCAAATGTGGAACTAGATGATCTCATCCGGCGGAAACCTCAGATTGGCTTTATGTTGATTACCGGTACTCGAGATCGGCGAGTCCCAAAGGGAGGAGCAAAAACCGTGATGCATGTGGGCAGGTCCAAGCAGATGTCCCTCCGTGACATTTCCTATTTAGACTCTGGAATCCACATCTAAAAGAATAAAATCATTTTTTGGTGGGAAATTGGTGCCAGACATAAAGATGAATTCCCACCAAAAGAAATAATTTTATTCTTTTATATGTGGATTCTAGAGTCTCAAATGGAAATGTCATGGAGGGACAAAATCGACATATCTGCTTGGACCTGCCCATGTTTAAGAAGGAACCCTTTCCCCCACCGTTATGCCATAATTCACCCAGGGCTTCACTGACACGTTGTAATAGGATTTTTATCTCTTCTTTTCTATCCCCTCTGTGTGCCAGTTGCACATATACGCGGATATTTTCACAGTGGAATTATTTGATTTTTCCTCTTTTTTTTTGCCTGGGATATGA
This sequence comes from Acholoe squamosa, assembly GCA_949317995.1. Classification (NCBI taxonomy): domain Eukaryota; kingdom Metazoa; phylum Annelida; class Polychaeta; order Phyllodocida; family Polynoidae; genus Acholoe; species Acholoe squamosa. Next base: position 36,282,001 of record OX439051.1, read on the forward strand.
CCTTAGCTGTTAAAATGGTGTTAAACATTACAACCATTACTCACTCACTCCACCCCCACCATGTACATGTATAGTCTTTGTACGTGCTATCCTGCATGGTAATTACAGGCCCACCTGTTCATCCAGAATTAGCCTTCCTAGACCCATCTCACTGATATCACTGATAACAGATTGGTCTAACAGGAGAGAGTTAAGGGCAGGGAGATAGTGAGTGACACTCTTCACCTCTCCTATAGGTCCTATCATCAAGTTAGAGTTTAAGCTATACTTCAAAATAATCTAAAAAAGAAAAATCAAAATTTCAAATCTATTTGAGTTAATTATAGATCTAAGAAAGAAAGAGTGCATTTCCCTTGCACAAAGAACCACTCTCTTATAGTGCAGGATACCGTGTTCAAAATAAGCTTCCCCTAAGATTCTTCTGCTAATTTTTTTTTTCTGATTTGGAAGGGTGATATTACAATGTACTGCTCAATACCGGTTTTCAAGAGCGATACAGATGTTGGATGTAGGCTTGGATCAGGCTATATTAATGCAAATTTATATCAGGCAGAAGACACCTATAGAAGCAATCATGATGTGAGTATTTATTCAGGGATAAGGTCTATTATCTGTTGTTTGGTGAGATAGAGAAGGAGGCCCGTGCCCTTATCTCCTGATGATCTGACTGACCTCTAGTGGAAGATCTGTGAACAACGGCCTAGGGTTGGGGGGGGGGGGTGAGTAGGCTGGGAACCTGGCAAGGTATGCTAGCTCTTGTCATTATCAGCCAGGAGAGCACTGCCAAATATATGTATGTTCCATAGTCTGCTGCTGAGTTTGAAAGAAAATGAATGCAGAAGAAAAAAGTCAATGAAAATACCAAGATCTTAGGTTTGGCTAGCAGGCCCACATTCATTGTTGCAGATCTAGCAACATTTAGCAAAAGTTATTACCATTAGATTAAATTTGGAGGTAAAGATTTGGCTTTTATACAGGGATTTATGAAAGTATCCATCAATGTCAAAAAGTAAAATGGGCTTCCCTAGCCCACATAAAAGGGTCTATATCTCCACTTTCCTATCCCCTCGAATGTTTGTGCTGCACATATGTGCAGGCACTGACATATTCCTCTGTGAAATTGTGTAATGTAGTTCTCGCCATGAATATGTCCTTAGCTGTCGAAATGGTGTTAAACATCTATTACTCACTCACTCAAAAGCTAAACATGCCTGTTGTTGGATCCATCATAATCATAAGGTATTCAATCAGCATTACCTGGCTCTAATAAAGCCCCAACAGAACAAGACAGGTGCCCAGTCTGAGGGGCCTGGGCATGTCCCTGAGTCAGTCAGTCAGTCCCTCAGTGATTGGGATAAGGGGTCCATGTGTGGGTTATAGTGCCAGATCTAACCACCATACACCACTTATAATACTCACTCAGTCCCCAACCCTGGAGGAAGCCAGTGCTGTACATGTACATAGGATCAGGAGCATACTGTATATACTACCTACATACAACTCATATACCACACACATGTAGTGCACTGGGATGGATATATGATACATCATAGAGTACTACTAGGAGCTTTACTTGTGGTATGCCTGTGGTACTGGAGGTATATAGGAATTTTACATGGTCTCCATACATTAGGTGTGACACAGGACACTTGTGGATAACACCCCCATCACCCATCATCCCCTTTAATACAACACCTGCTCCAGCTACTGTCCAGTTTGTACCCATAGCCAGCACACATATTTTATACACATACATTTGTATGTGGTTTTATCTCTTTGAGGGTAGCATCATGCTTTAATCTTGTTTCAGGTAACAAGGTCGAAAAAAATTAGGGTAGGTAGGTAGGGAAATATTTTTTTTGAGGATTGCTCTAAATTTACATGTGTATGTGACGCGAATTTTACATGCAGGATTATAAAAACTTCAATGCTCGATAAGTGCCAAAAAATTAGATTTGTTCCCCCAAAAGTCCTATAAAAAAGTTAGGGTAGGGCAAAAAAATTAGGGTAGGCAGCATTACCTGAACACATCATTTTTAAGGCCTTATGAGTTGATGCCAGACCTACAAATCGCACCTGGGGGTTATATAATTATCCAGTACATAAGGCGCACTAGAACATTTGGCCCACCCTATAGGGAGGATTGTCGTCGATAGCAGCGCCTCTCACGGTCGGGGGTTTGGCCTCGTTTTGAGGTGTTCATGATGTCACAGCTGTACTGCGATTGCTTCTGTTCAATGGCCCACAGGGCCTGCAACATTATGGGGTGGTAGGCTGTGGGCAAACATTGCCGATACATTGACACTGAAGCAATCACGCAAATAATTTCAATAGTAATACATTTACCAGATAATGGTTGTGAGTTGAACAGGTATACCGATATAGTAAATACAGTGTATGGGGAGTACCATAGACAGCACAGACAGAAACATTTCATCTCCTGATTGTCTTGTGGCCACCTGGTGTATTACTACAGAAACCTCGGAGGTAAGGCTATGGCAGCCCCCATGAGCTAACCCGAAGGGTCGGTATACATGGCGTGCATGCCATATATATGGGGTCAAGCCCTGTTTGACCGTAGAGATTAAATTTCTTTCCTTCTCAAAGGGTCAATGTGTAAGTGAGTTACTCACCTGCACTCTATCAGCATATTACAATAAGGCATCATGCCGCCTTAAGACATCGTGTAGCCTTAAGACATCATGCAACCATAAGGCATCATGCAGCCTTAAGACATCATGCAGCCTTAAGACATCATGCAACCATAAGGCATCATGCAGCCTTAAGACATCATGCAGCCTTAAGACATCATGCAACCATAAGGCATCATGCAGCCTTAAGACATCATGCAGCCTTAAGGCATCATGCAGCCTTAAGACATCATGCAGCCTTAAGGCATCATGCAGACTTAAGGCATCATGCAGCCTTAAGACATCATGCAGCCTTAAGGCATAATGCCGCTTTAAGACATCATGCAGCCTTAAGGCATCATGCTGCCTTAAGACATCATGCAGCCTTAAGGCATCATGCAGCCTTAAGGCATCATGCAGACTTAAGGCATCATGCAGCCTTAAGGCATCATGCCGCCTTAAGACATCATGCAGCCTTAAGGCATCATGCTGCCTTAAGACATCATGCAGCCTTAAGGCATCATGCTGCCTTAAGACATCATGCAGCCTTAAGGCATCATGCAGCCTTAAGACATCATGCAGCCTTAAGGCATCATGAAGCCTTAAGGCATCATGCTGCCTTAAGGCATCATGCCGCCTTAAGACATCATGCAGCCTTAAGCCATCATGCTGGCCCTTAAGGGTTAGTGAGGTCAGGCCTCTCCAGGGTGACAGTGGAAACAGTCTGTAGCAGATAGGACACAGGAGGTGGCTCCATGAGGGGCAGAGGAGTGCCCTGCAGACTTGCCCAAGTCTCAGTGTACAAAATTTGATGAACAGATAAGGCTAATGAGAGAAAGGGGGAGGGGTGAAGCAGGAATTTGGTCTTTCCAAAGTTTTGAGAACCTCGTGTATAAGCATCATCTCTATTTGTGGATTTAAATCAAGGCTCATTGAAGGGTTTAAAAACATTGCATTCATGAGTATAGCCTGCATGTGTAACAGTAATGCCTCGAGTATAAGCAGCACCAAGACATGATGAGGGTGCTACCTTATTTATCTATAAAACTGTGACTAATACTCAAGGTTTTAGGGTACTTGCACCAACATGCCTGTAGTAGTGTAACCCACTCTGTCAGCTGATTGGCACTGACATATGTCCTGGCCACACACATACATACATATACACATACATGTATAGAGCATGTGGACTCCTATACATCTAGTGGTGAAGTAGGTATCAGGATATATATGGACCAGGAATACAGAGGTAGGCGTGGGAGAAAAAAAAATGGCCTTTTAGGTGAATTTACACTGGGATAATTGAGTCATGCAAGTCTATGATTACACATTGGGACTTATATATCCATTTTATGTGTTGAGATTTAAAGCCAAAAGAGTACAAGTTTATGTGTTGGCACTGGTCATAAATAAGTGTGGAGGACTGAAGAGTCATGCAAAATCTAATCAATGTAAGACAGCATTATGCTGCTAAAAAAAGAAATAAAGTGTACAGGGTATAGGAAATGAATTAGGGTCCAGGTTTGTGTGACAGAACCTGTCAAAGAGTTAGATCACACAGTGTCCCATATCTAGATATGCCTTCAAGTATGTATATATACATGTACAGACGCCACTAGCAAACTTGGCACTAGTCCAACTGACTGTTGTCTTTTATACACAATAAACCCATAATTATGTTCATGTATATGCTCAGTATTGGTGTAGGATACCTTGACACAAAAACTATATATCATATACCGTAATCTCCCGCGTATAAGCCGCGTCTTATACGTGGGGTTTTAGTTCTCATTGGATCAACAAGGGGGACATCAAGACATTTCTTTTGATATGTTACATGCCCCCTTAGTCATAATAAGATATAAGGGGGGTCCGGGGGGCTCAAGCTACACATAGGTTTTTGAATTTTGAAAATTCATTCAGTAGAACCAAAGTTATTAATTTTTCATTTTTTTGAGAATTTTCCAAAACTCTAGGTGCGTCTTATACGCGCACTGCGTCTTATACGCGGGAGATTACGGTAGTAGGTTATAGATGTTGGGGTGGAAGTCTTCAGGGTGGTTCCTGATTTAATGGATTTTCAAGTACCAAAGCCCAATACTTTCCCAAACAAAACCTACATTTTAGGGGCTTAAATTGAGCATTTCAGGGATTTTTTTTAGCTCAGGCATTTTTTTATTTCTCTCTAATTTTTGGAGAGAAAAAAAAAGAGATAAACAGGATCTCCCATTTCTTTCACCAGCTATACACATTCACACAAAGTTCAAAGTAGGATAGTTGAAAGCTGAATGCATCAGTGCTCAATTCATATGACTAAACAAAGAGCTGTAATCACCCATACACTAGTCATTATATGAGTTGGTTGATAGTACCACCTGTCCCCTTTGTGTATAATGTGATAGCACATATGGACTGGACTGCAGGTGTAGTATCTCCCAACTCTGTTTATTTATAGGGAACACTGACAACAATGCTGATATGATATCATATAACCCAAGTCCAACCCATCACTGGTTGATCAGGCTGAAGCAGACTGGGACTTAAAAGACTGGTATCATTTGCCTTATATCATGAATCATTTATGACATAGATTAATTCAAATCTAATGTCTGAAAATGGCATCCAAGACATCAAGTCAGAAACAGGAAGTGACATGGGGGAAGTGGGATGCCCCCAAGATGTTGCTGACACCTCCTGGTGGTGGCGCCAGGAGGCGAATACGCACCGTTAGTTACCCCGGATTAACAACCATCCGAGAAGCCTCACCGGATGGTTATAGAGCCTCCAGGAGAATAAGAGAAGGAGAATCAGAGACTGATATAGGGGCTATCGACGGTGTTGATGGAAAGGAAAAAGGAGGTATCGGGGATCCTGTCAGTCGCAAACCCACCCGGAGAGTCACGGAGAGCGATTTGCTAGCGAGTAGAAGATCCGTGTTTGATAATAAAGACATTGACCGGGTCCCTTCGAGGAAAAATGGGACAGCTGTTAGAGCCGCGGAGAGCAATGGACAAAATGGCAGTCTCAAAGACTCCAATGGTGACTCTGGTATTAGTGATGAGAGCCCGGTTCGACTTAAAGATCGAAACGTCCGGAGAGTCCGAGAACCTACCAATGACACAGATAATGGTCATAGTACGAACAGAACACAGGATAGTCACAGACTCTCAAGTAAAGTTGCGGGCAGTGTTTGGTTGACGGGTGGTGTGGTAGAAAGTCAAAAAGCGAAGGATTTACTGAGGCAGAAAGAAAGGGAAGAGAGAGTGAGAAAGGAGATCAGAAGAACAAGGTAAGTGTAAGTGACACAGAAACAGCTGCTTTATGGAACATATTAAAGACATAGGATAAGGGATACAAATAGTATAGAGAAAGGAAAATAGCAATAAAATATTCTAAGCTCCTTGTTAAAAAGACATTAGGCAAGTGGGAGCCTTAGAAATGTTAGGTTACTCTTCCACTGACATTTCTAATATCCCAATATTAGTATATAGCCTTAAAATGTCCTTGTCTGTGGCAAAATAGTCAGTGTTGCTCCAAAGGGAGTGTGCCATCTGTCGACAGATTTTCCTGAAGGTACCCTGGTATGCATAAGAACCTGAGGCTATTGGCAGTGCTATCTGTAAGATTGAGTGATGTTTGATGCCACCGAACCGCTTCGAGGTGTGATTGTAGGGACTTTGCATTGTTCTAACTCATGGGTATTCAGGAAACTATGGGTGTGGCAGCTACTCCTCATAATTACTGCAGTACCCAACGTATAAGAACACAAAATATTTTAAATAGTCCAAAGTTATATTAACATGAACCCTGCGTAAAAGGCACATCTTGCGTATAAGGCACACTCTAACTTTGAGAGGATGCTATAAGGCACACCTTGGCCTCGACTAGTATATTAAAAAAAAAAGACCGTGTATAAGGCACACCCTGATTCGGCTAATGCAATATGGCGCAGGGATATGATTTGAAGATAAGACGCAGCTTATATGCGAGGCACTACTTTACTTAGAATTTAATAGCTTCAGCTGGTATGTTGGCTTATAAGTTGACTTCCGCCATAACAACAATACAGGAATGAAACACACCCCATGCCCTCATCGTCTCGAATCCGCCACACAACCAGTGTAGATAAACACGAAGCAATTTATTCATGGTATTCCGGTCGGAGAAAATTGAGACGGTGAGGTGAAGTAAATAAAAGGTAAATAAGCCGCCTTTGTAGGTACACCTGCATGGAGTAGGGTGAGTCATGTGTATTTAAGTATGGTGGGGAGTGGAGGAGTGCTATGTATCTAGTCATAATGGCACAACACATGCAGGTCTTAGAAATAGGATTGTCTAGAATATATGTGACACATGGCATGGTAGTTATAATAATGTGTGTTGATATTCCATGGACAGGGGAAAATACCTGGTACAGTAAATTCTAGCATGTATACGCCACACTCTCGTATCAATTGTTACCTTAGACTAAATTAGTGCAAGTCAATGAGAAGTAGCATTACTCTAAATCATTTACTTAAATATTTAGAAATATACCCAGCAATTACCACTACCGTAGGGATTTAGGAGTCCTATCCGCAAAATTGCAATGTGCACAGGATAAGTTTTTTGATACCATCACCTTGCAGTTGTATTAAATCTATCCGAATAAAACACTTCAAAAGTGAAATAGGCCGTTATTCATTGCTTGCATTTAATCAGATGCAAACCAAATTGCAGTGTGGTAATTATGCAGTAAATGTCAATTTATAATAATACAAATTGTAGCATTGTAAAACATAGATCAATACACAAAAAAGAAAAGCCAATAGCTGAATTATTGATAATCTAATTGATTATTTGAATGCAGAACCTGTTAAATTTAAAGGTCTTTTGAATTGAAATAATCACTGTGCATATATACATATGACGGTTCATATGTATACATATGATTCATAAATCATGGAAAGTAGACGGATATCTTCTGATAAGAACTTGTGATAAACACTTCACAGAACACATGTCAAGTCTGACCAGATAACAGGGAATCTTATCTGATAACCACTACCCGGTACTTAATAGTCTATTCATTCACTATTTCTTCCTATACTATTTCTTCATGCTAGTATGCTGTTATAAGGCTCAAACATGAGTGTTTACTGCTTCAGCGGCACTTGATCTTATTTGGTTGGTCAAATCAGATAATCTGATTTGCATTGACACACTATCTAGAACCAACCTTCAATAGCAGATCTAGAGAAATGGTAAATGCTATTTTGAAATATGATGCTGCATAATTATATGAGACATTGGGTGAATATCCGAGTGTCTATAGGTATATAATGATCTCGGAGTACATACCGGTACATGTACACAATGTTGTATACCAGTCTTCCTTTGAGGTTCAACCATTGCAAGCTAATCAATTTCAGCCTAACTTAAAATCAGGACTTAGTAAGGTTCAACATTGCTATTGCTTACAATTTAATGGTTCGCCTGATGTGAACTCTATAGCAGCTAATGTCTTGGAAAGTGGCCCCTGGCATCCAGGTGCATACAAAGTTGGCTGAACCTGCAGAGAGGGAACATCGGGGTCTATGGCCTGGGGTATTGATACATGCATATATGGGGTAGATTCGCCTCAAGTCGGCCACCCCTCCAGTAATCTTAGAAATCGTGACTACCGTTATACATAATAAGCATTACCAACTAGTTGAATAACATCGATTCAAATACTTGGTATTGATCATTCAGTATCGTTCTGATTTTTCCGTTCCCCGGAGGGGTGGCCGACTCATGGTATGTGACCAACTTGAGGTGAATCTACCCTAGTCTGGCAGTATAAAGCTTTAATTTTGTGTAGTCAAACTGAGCCATGGTGACCCATGTGTTACCCCATCAGCTCTGTAACATGTTTTAGTAATACTTTACCTGGGTACAACTCAGGCCAATTGCAAAGCTTGGGCTCACAGTAAACCTTTCTCATTCTGCAGCACAGATTTGTTTGAGTTAGGTAATCGGAATTAAACCTATCGAACCATAAATAAGGCAAGTTAACATAGTCTGAAGATAACAAAATCTCTTTCACTTATATAACTGTTTTACTGCCCCTACCCCAAGGCCTAGTCTTTTGTTTTTTGGTCAGTTCCCTTCAAGCTGTACCCTCAGCTCCTCCCATGTTTTGTCACTTTGTAACTTCACTTTGCCCCTTGTGTCATCCATCCCTATGTCTACCTGTCCGCATGCCTGCCCCTTCCTCTCTCATGCCACATAACATTGGACCATCTAGTCCATCCCTCATTTATCTGATCTCCCTTACTTGACCAATCTGGGCTACCCCTAGCCCATCATTAAAGGGCCTTAATCTCATCTTTTCTGTCACCTCTGTGTGTCTAGTGCACAAATAAATTGTGTGCACAGAGATTCATCCATAAATTGATATTGATATCGTTTTCTCGCCATAGATATGACCTCAACTGCCAAACGGGCGTTATAAACACCCATTAATCACTTACCCACTTTCTGATCAAGCTTCCCTCTCAGTCCCCCTAGCTGGGCTTCCCTAGCCCACTTAAAAGGGTCTATTTCTCCTCTTTCCTATCCCCTCAGGATGTGTGTGGTGCACATATGCGCGGGCACTGACACATTCCTCTGTGAAATTGTGTAATGTAGTTTTCGCCATGAATATGACCTTAGCTGTCGAAATGGCGTTAAACATCTATTACTCACTCACTCACTCAGTCCCCCTAGCTTCTTCATTCCCAGGCCTCTGCCCCTTCTCATGTCCCCCCATGGTCCCTAGGTCTCCCTACCTGAGTAGGCTTCACGGTGTATTTGCCCGGCTGTGCATGTTGGTCCATGGTATTTACACAGTAATTTTGTAATCAGCTAACCACAGAGGTCAAAGCCCACCCGTATTTACTGTAAGCTGTATGGATGACCACAAACACACTCTAACTACTCACGTTATATAAGAAGAAATGTAGCCACTTTTAGTGTTAGTATTAGATATATTATTGTGGCCCCCCATGGCCGTGGTGAAGTTGGAATAATAAGCTTGGGACATTTGGATCCATAGCTCCTGCTATCTGAAAGGGTCTTTGGTTTTAAAAGGTAAAAAAAATTAGTGTGATATAGTGTAATTTTATTTGCAGTTTAACTTCCATAACATTTCAAGAATAACCTCCAGCAGCTGATTTCTTCTACGAACATTTAAACCTTTTACAACTTTTTAGACTGTAGTGCCATCAGAACCATTAACAAGTTCTGAAAGCTGTTTTTGGGACAGGTTCTTTGCAAGTGTACATACCCTCATTTACTTATGAAAGGAGTCCTTGCAAACTATGTACCATCAGATCCCTTTCCCGCTGGTACCCGGTAGTAAGTAGATACCCCGCGGACCATTGCTTTGTTGTAGCAGGAGCAAGGCAGGAGTCTGGGCAGGACTATACGTAGCACCAAGTCCCTTCCCTCTTTTCAGCAAGAGTGTGCTCAGGACCAGGTAACACCAGGACCAGGGTCAGGGATGTAAGTTTTCAGAAATTTGTCTGATTTCAGAATTTTCATAGTTGGAGATGCCTATAGATTTACACAGATTTCTATTCTCAGGTCAATTTCTTGCAATATTTTACAATAAATTAAGAAGTTCTACTTGTATCTTCAGAATTTTTCATACATCGTGACTTACATCCCTGCAGGGTAGTTGTGGCAGCTGGGAGTTTAGGCAGTGCTAGGTGCCATGAGGAACTTTTCCAGTTGATGCAGGGATCTGGTGGAGGGATGTAAGTCTTCAGGATTTATCAGGATTTCCTGATTTCTGAAATTTTTGAATGACATTTATTTTCCTTACATGAGTGGTAAGGAGGGCTATTTGTGAAAAATAGAGGGCTTTTATATCAAGTAAATGTATGGCTTCCTGATTTTTGCCTATTCCTGACTTACATCCCTGCTGGTGAAAAGTATCTACAACTACAAGTCTTCTCACAACTGTTACCCTTCCCTAGTTGTAGCAGCAGTGCTGTCACTGTCGTGCTGTCACTGTTATCATACATAGGGGGCAGCGTGTGAGTCAGGTACTCGTTAAACCAGGCGTAAACTGGCCATGCGCCATGTGGTACGTACTGGAGCGGTCAGGTGGAACGGTCAGTTACTATTATTGACTAGACAATGAGTAATAGGATCTACTCAGATCCTGTTCCTTCATTACTGACTTCTGTCTCATTTAGTATAGAACCATGAGGGACTGCACATGGGCATCTACTTTATCTACATACCGGTAAGAGATACAAGATCTTATCATTACCGTATTTGATGTAATAAGCACCCAGGGCGCTTACAAAAATATTTTTATGGTACTTAAGTAGTTTAACTGCCTGCAAAAACATGATATATTTGTCTCTTTTGAGTCAGAAAAAAGGCTAAAAAAAATGGGGGTTGGGCGTTATCAGCGGCAGAGCCTAATGGGGCTGGGTGCTTACCGTAATCTCCCGTGTAGAAGACGCGCTGCGCGTATAAGACGGACCCCAAACTTAGCACATGCATTTTCGCGTATAAGACACACATTTTAATACTGAAATTTGTAAGATTAGTACATTTCTATAGTAAAATTACCCCTCGTATAAGATGCACCCCCAACTTAAAGAGATCCTATAAGACGCACAGGGCTTTTGTTTGGCCTAGAGGACGCGTCTTATACACGGGAGGTTACGGTATTACGTTGAATACGGTACTCAGACACTCATTCACCGAGGTATATTATAGGCTTATATTTATGGTACTTTTAACTTAAAAACCCATCTCCTCAGAAATACTTGTTATTTTTCCATCTAGTGGCAGCTGACAGGGATTTCAATACAATATATCCTTGTTGCCAACATGATACATAAATGCAAGTATTGGTGCATCATGACATTTTGAAAGAAGCCTTGAGGCATCATGGCATCCTCAGAGGATTGAGTCTATAGCATCCCCATTCTGGTGCTGGAATAATGGGTTGTGTGCCCTACATTGTCAGATACCCCCAGTCCCTGTATCTATATACATAATGGCCGTGTCAATATGAATGATACACATAATGATCATGGATGGCTAATACATATAATGATGAGGTACACACCCACAATAACCAACTGTTACATTGCATTCACAAGGGAAGCCTCCAAACTGTCTGTCTGTATATACCACAGTGCATTTCTAAGTTGCTACAAGCAATGTGGACATATTTCTAGGGGGTATTTCAGCATCTGTTACTGAGACTTTACATAAGTGAATAAATGGCTGGTCTATTTATTTTTTGCGAATCCGACGATTCTTTTTATAATGATCAGGTACACACCCAGAATGACCAACTGTTACACTGAATTTAAAAAAAAAAAAAGGGGGGGGGGGCTCTAAACTGTGTCAGATTATACCACAGTGTATTTCAAAGGTGCTACAAGCAATGTGTACATTTTTCTAGGCAGTATTTCAGCATCTGTTAGTAAAATGGGGAATGATAGTAGTAGACTCAGAGCTTATAAAATAATGTGGTTTGTCAGCTCCCAGGATGTGGTGTTTTACATTCACAGAATAACACCAGTTTTTAATTTCCTCCCAGTTTCCCTTTTGTCCTGACCTCTTCTCTTTCCTCCTCACCCCTCGCCCAAAGACTATTATAATTCTATACATATAGGGCAAAAGACTGATAAACAATCTAAAAACCACAAAATAAACAGAGCTACCATTATCTTCTGTACACATGGATTTAATGTCCACCAGTTAATACATATAACATGGATAGTGCAGTTGTGGACTACCGCAAATTCTCTCGTATAAGCCGCGACTAGCACCAGAACCCAAATCAAAATGACGCTTGTAGGATCAGCCAAAAGAAGGGGTGCGGCTTATAGGAGGGTATTTGGCACTATGGAACAGGACTAAAACTACAATTCTCAAGCAACAGATGGGGCTTATGGCTCCCTCTAAAGTGGGGGTTACGGCTTATAATATGAGGGGGCAGCTTATATGAGAGAATTTACCGTACCACATGTATTATATAATGACTTTATAAACAAGGCAATACCAGACCCCCTTTCTATGTATATACAATATGTGCAGTTTAAGACTAACCATCCTACTTGTAAATAGCTAGAGACATATCTCACTCGGTTTAGCGGTATACAACCCCCCCCCCCCCCTCAATATCAACTTTAACCCTTTAAGAGCCGCTGATGCAATAATGCATCATGCCCATTGGTCGTCATGATGCATGAATGCAGCCCTGGCGAGTAACTCGCCAGGGCCGCATGATGCTCCAATGAAGTACTGGCCAGCAGACTCGCTAGCACTTCATTGGTGCATTATGACGACCATGATACACTCCTGTATCAGCGGCACAGTGCTTTAATGCACGCTGCCCATGAATGCATCATGCTAATCTTTGGGGGGAAGGACCGACATGATGCACAAATGCAGTGCTGTATTGGTGCATCATGAGGACTAAGGAACATGAACCTGGAAGCATCATGTGGGATTTTGAAGAAATACAAGGGGGGGGGGGCTTTTTTAAAACTAATCCTTCAGTAACTTTTGGGAAGAAATTTACTGTGAAAAAAAAGCTATTTCCCCGCCACTAGAACAGTTGTATAACATCCATGTAACCAGACATAAGTCAGACATAACTCTAGGTCATATACCACTTCTACAGGGTCTCTGTTCTGCCTGTGTGATGGCCATTGTTATGCCGATAGCATGAGGGGAATATCAAGAGGAGCCCAGAAACAATAGGGACAGCCACTGTTAGTGTCACAGACCTAAAGTCCTTATTCCATCTAATATAAAAAGATGAATTTATAAGTCATTTTTCAACCCTATGTGATATGCACCCGTCAGTTTGACGATTTTTGTTTTATTTTGTCAATGTTTAGTGCACCTGTAGATCAAATTGTAGCAAAAGGTTGCTGGTGGAACATCAAAAATCATTAGATGACTCAATGTCCACTCACTTGTAGTAGGATTTTGGAGGGGTGAATTTGTGTAGGGGTGGAAATTGACATGAACAGTGATTCAATTGTCCAGAGATGTAAACGCTCAGAGATCAGTTCCCTGTAAACAAGGATACAGTCGTCCCTTGCTTCCTCAGATTTTGAAAATGCGAGGAAAAATGTCTGAGGAAGCAAATTATCTGAAGTAGTAAGTGTAAATATAATAGAAAACATACAATTGGTTGCAGACCCACCCTTACATATAAGCTGTATCTTCTATGAGGGTAATCTCGTACTTTATCCTCAGTATCAATTAGGAATCTGTAATCCATTGAACATGAGTACCGTAATCTCGCGCGTATAAGGCGCAGCTCGCGTATAAGGCGCACCTGTAACTCAGGAATGCATGGTTCATGTTTAAGGCGCATCCAAGTCCTCTGAATATGTATTTTGCAAAAAACGTAGAAGACGAACCCCCTATTCCAGAGTGTTTGATCCACGTACAAGGCGCACCCTGCCTCTGGAGGGCAGAGAAATCCTTGATTGAGATTTAGGAACCCTAGGATATGATACTGAGTATATAATTTTCATAGTGCCACAAATAACAGAAGTAGACTTTAACTCTAACATTGTATCATCAGTTTTTTTCTCCATTTGTGCATTTAATCAATGTTGTGGCATGTTAGGGAATGAACATGTATCATCCCATTATCTAACCATAGATTGAATATCTGTTTTGGCATTATCTAAGGTCATCTAAGCACTACAGACATCTAGAAATGGTACACTGGTGTCAGCTAGTGTCACTTCTAGGAATGGTTCCTAAAAGTGACATTAAGTGAAGGCAGTCTTCAATTTTCACATAAGGTCAAATATTGGTCTTATGCTTTAAGACTTCAGCTGCCCTCCCAACCTACCAGTACCTGCTGTAGGGTGTTCATATCTTTGCACACCCTACCATGCGGCCTTCACACCTGCCCATGTGGCCCTCACACCCTACTATGTGGCCTTCACATTATCTGATGTGTGGTCACACCTCATCAAGGCTTGCCTAAGGTCTATACAGTGTACATGGTTGGCCAGCTTGGGACTGGAATTGTAGCCCACCCCGTGTATAAGGCGCACCCCTAACTTGGGAAAATGCTATAAGGCGCACTGGCGATCTGATTCGCGTATAAGACGTGCTTTGTGCGCGGGAGATTACATTACATGCCTGCATTTTGAAACTCCATTCTTCTCACTACTACACCTCAGGCCTATTAAGGTCAAAGGTCACTGGTGAATGGGGTGCTGATGGTGTCAGGTTAAGGTCACACAGAGTAGGTCATGACCAATATTTAGGGGCCTCCCGCCAGTTGCCCTCATCAGGATAGAGTTGTGATATAAACTGGGGGAGGGATGCATGGAGACACATGATATGGGGCTCAGAATCAGTGTTGAATAGTAGGTCAGTTCTCTAAGGGCTGTATGACAGCTCCAGTTCAGAACCAGAGTTGGTGGCAGGATACATAAATGCACAATGCATCCCTTGAAGGCTTAAAGCCACACCAAAAAAATAAGTTGGTCTACGGATTTTGGTTTAGAAAAAATGGTGCGATCGCGCGAATATATATATATTTTTTTTTTAAGATTTTTTTGGCGTCCAATGGATTCCTTGCTGGGAAATTGAGGCGAGCGAACAATTTTTTTTTAATTTTGCCAAACATCACAAAGAGAAAACTTGGAGAAATTGAAGCGAGCGAAATCCGTAGACAAGATTTTTTTCAAAGAAAAAAAAAATTTGTACTTCCGAAAATGTGGAGAGGGCGATCCGTAGACCAACTTATTTTTTTGGTGTGGCCTAAAGGGTAAAAATGCATAATGCCAATGGATATCATAACCAACCCTGCAAACAACAAAAGTGCATAGACAAGGGCCCACCACTTGGAGTTCATTTGTGTCATATGAGCTCATTCAAATTTGAGCCTAGTAGCGATAAGTGGCAAATGCGATAAATGAATCCCATTACTATGACTATACAAATTTACCCAAAGGTGAAAAGTACAATTTTCTACTGTGTGTTTTACCTACAGAATGCTGAATCAGACATGCAATAAAAACTTTCCATGAATTTCCATTTCACTGCCGACCTTGATGCCCATCCTTACCATTAAGGATAAATGAGTCATCCTTTTTAATAAAATTTGGAGGTATCAGGAGTCTTTAACGCACCAAGAGAGGAAGTATTCAAGATGAAGAAAGAAAGTTCTGTCAGAGAGGTTTACAAACAACAATTACTACTTCTTATATCGCACCTTCTTTTATAAAACAGAGGGTCCCCCTTAGTCTAGGTGCTTTTCTATTCATTTCAGGAAAAAAAAGTGAATGTGTTTAGCTCAACTGGAGTGAACACTCTGGACATCAGAGACATGTCTAAAAGAAACACTCCAACTTAATGCCTCAATCAAGTTGACTTTTGTCCACCTTCATCAGCCACTCTATTTCCAATGAAGCATCATAACTTGATTATACTTTTTATTAACAATGGTCCATTTTTTTGTTTTAAAAGGTACCATACGCAGCCAATAGAGGGTAGCACAGAAGATGGCGTCCAAGCTTCGTCGTCTCTTGAGGCGAGACGAGCAGGTCTCAGCAGACACCACACACAACCTATTACGAGTGAGGAAAAGGAGCAAGCAGAAACCGGCAAGGTTAAGGACGGTATTGCAAGCAGGTAAGAAATCTTCATATATTAAAAAAAATCTATTATGTAAACTTGTTCTTAAGCTCTATTTAGATAAACTTAAATATTATGGTGAAGATTGCTAAGGTTAGCCATAGTGGATTTGCCATAGAATACTTAAATTATTTCACTTCTATCCCAACGTAGTATCACTTTCTCTCCTGAAATCTCTGTAAATCATACTCTTTTTCTGCTATACGCACTCTCTCTTGAAAATTATATTCCTAAGTATTTGTGGAAATTTTGATCTTTGTACATATTTTTGTCATTGCTTTTACTCTTCACTATTAACGTGTTCACAATCCTTTCCCTGCTTAAGTTAAGACATTATTTAAGATTTTCCTGCTTTGACCACTAAATAGAGATAGATAATTATCCCAAAGTGTTTACAAATTAAGGAGGAGAAAAAGAAGGCATGTTATCATTTACTGGAAACTATGAAAATCCTCTAATCCCACCCCTGCTGATTTTTAAACCAGAAGCAATGTCTTAAGGGGAGACAGAAATTCATATCATGCCATAATCACAGAAAGAAAACAAAGAAATAAATGACAGATAGACCCATTGTCGAATTACTGACTCTTCATGCCTATCCAAGATTGTTTCTACTAGTCACTTGCTGTTTTGACAGTGAGCTAAAATATAAGTCATTTTGCTGTCCTAATCATTAACCTCACTTCTATCTACATCTTCTTTGCCATGTCTTTTTCTCTGGTCCGCGTAGTGACAATGAGACCTTTTTCTCATGTGGTAGTGATGACGAACCGTAAGTCGTCCCCAGACCTATTCTCAAAACCTTTACACTAAAGCGCTGGTTCCACTGCCGTAAGGTCGGGCGAATCTTTGCCGATATTTTCTATACTTTTGCAATATCATAAATTGTCGGATTAACGAAAATTTGCCCGAGCGACGGCAGTGTAACCAGCACTTACGTCTGCAGTGTTCTTGGCATTTGTTTACAGCATTCATAAATCAATTACTTATCCTGGTCATATTATATATAGAAATTATGTTCCATTCCCAGTAAGGTAATTTCTTAAATATCACATTTTTGGTGAATCTTTGAGGAGCAAAATTCCTCATACGGTATTATCAATACTGCCAAATCGTCGCCTTAGTGCAATAAGGTTGTAACTGCATTTGGGTCAACAAGGTAAAAGGTACCTTAGTTAGGCCCCTCACAGAGGTATCTTTATCACTGTTGACCGAGCTGCAGTTACAACCTCCTTTCACTAAGGCCATGAAATATGACACAAATGCAACATAACTTCTACACCGAGTGTGACTGCGGCTTTACAAATATACAAGTCTTTTTTTTTCTTGCCATTCATACAAGCTGTACTATTGCCTTCCATTACTAGGTAGACTAGTATAGAAATTA
The DNA here is from genome assembly GCA_949317995.1 of Acholoe squamosa. Classification (NCBI taxonomy): domain Eukaryota; kingdom Metazoa; phylum Annelida; class Polychaeta; order Phyllodocida; family Polynoidae; genus Acholoe; species Acholoe squamosa. The sequence continues at coordinate 36,299,674 of OX439051.1, forward strand.
TGTGGTGGACATAACCTTATACAATGATAACATTCCATTTGTATGCATGACAGCATGTCCTTCTATCTGGAAATGAAGCGTGTCTAATCATAAATTAACATAAATCATAATGAACAATGATAAAACACAGGTATTCAACTTTCTAAGAGCAGAAATTCATCCACACTGAAGACTGTTGGTTACATAATACCAGCCTTCTTTTTGACATGGATGAACATACAAGAAATCATCCGCTGCTCATGCCCCTTAAATCAACCAGTCCCCCTATTTTCTCCCAACCCTATGTACCCTTATATCTGAGTTTCCATACTCCTTGCTCAGAACTCAGTCTTTTCACCAACAGGCTATATCCGACAGATCAAGAGTACGTAAATCATTCATTGCGCCAGCTCTGTTCAGCACACGAGGGACTGTCTGTTACTGTGGTCAAAACATGTAGACATTTATAACTTTAAATCACATTTCTATTTCAGAATGAAATAAAAATGTGGAATTTCTTTTAAAAGATCAAAAACATGTTTTCTCCACACTTTCAAAATGTATGTCGAATTTTTCTCCTATTTTTCCAATTTCGCAGCCTTGACTATAACAGCTTTGCATTTACTCATTAGTCCCAGACATTTTTGACAATGAGATAAGGCTTAATTGTTTTCTGTAGTTTATCCCTAAAGTCTTTGTTCAAGTTATTAAAAGAGGCTTCAGTCTTGAAAAGCTTTGTTGGTCATCACACCAAAAGCAGTGAGATAATATCCTTGAATGTCAATGCAGCCATTAACAATTCCCAAGCCAAGTATTATAGACTGTGGTTCTTAAAATGTATGATAACTTTCATACAAAACTTTTTTTTCCCAAAAATGATCTGTGAAGTGTTTGAATTATCTTGGACTGAAGTGAGTGAGTGTCCACAGCATGTTGAGTTGTGTGGAAAGAAGAAACATGTACATTTTGAAAATGTATGATGCATGTTTGAAATTTGGAAACGAGTACTGCAAATATCCCTTTAATGATTTCACCAAGAAATAACCTTCAAATTACCCACTATCCCCGGTAGTTTAATGAATTCTATTAATGAAAAGATAAAATGTACCTGGGAGTCGTAATTTATCAAAAAGACTATTTATTCCTTATCCTTGATTAAAACCCACACCCCTTAGATTTATTCTGTGTGTCAGAAAATACTCTTACCCTAAATTTAATCTGTGTCAAATGATTAGTTTTTCTACCGTAGATAGCGTAAACCTTAGACTAAATATATTTTAGATATTTTAGAGTCATCAAAACAAATCAGCCCCAATTACTGGCTCAGTTGTGGATTAGGCTGTAAACAAGCCTGATTAATATTGAGATTTTCCCTGTATTGAAGTTGAGACTAGAAAATTCCCATTGTTAAAACGTGAAAAAGAAAAAAAAAATGAAAGAATTGAAAGCAGAAATGCTTTTTGGGGATGGTGACTTTTTTTTCTTTAGGGAAACATCCTAGACCCCCAAGTGGATGTATCATTACTTTTATACCTATATAGCTGGGAAAATCTCAACACTTTATCAGAATATATGATAGATATATAGATTATAATCTGTATTCATTTATCAATATCCCCTATTTATCATCTTAAGGCTGGCCCTGCTGCAGCGTTCAGGGGAAGATGACTGGAAGAAGCGGGTTCAGAAGAAAGAACCGGCCGTTGGAGAGGTCCGGATGAGAGAAAAGAAGTCAGAGACGAAGCCGCGACCTTCAAGTATTGCTGACCGTCTGAGTCTGCTACAAGGGTCACAGGAGACATGGCGGGGTCGTATTGAAGAAACCGATGTTAAACAGTTTACTGTAGCTGGTAAATTAGAACTGACAGGTTAGTGTTCAATAATTGTCTGCTTTCGAGTATTTCTTCTTTTTATTGACGTGTTCATTAGGTATAACCTACTAGAATGTAACTTTTTTTATTTTCCCATTGGTTTCTGCTTCTTTTGTATAGATTAATGTCAGAAGCTTAGAATTTATTTATATGCTTTTAGTCTGTAGGGTATGGGATCATTATACCTCAGGGTAAAACTTAATGAAGGATAGAACCCTAACCACATGGGAATGAAATACCCTTTACTTGCAATATCAGAAAATCAAGCACCGCAATGTATAGAGTTAGCATGTGAGAATGGCAAACTTAATATTTTAATTAACAGGTAAAGCGATGACACCCGATAGTCCCTTATTGGCACGCCGACGCAAACCCAAGGTCCCCCTGGCGCGAGGTAGGTTGTATACAAAATCTATTTCACAGGTTTTCTTTAACTGATATTAAAACCGCATGAGCGTCAGTGACCAATTGCCGGACTGTGAGTTTGATATTCCTGATTTTTGTGATGGTTAATCGTCCATTCACGGCATTCTTCAACTTCTGTGAACAATTTCTTTCCTCACGTCTTCATCTTTTGTCACCCTGCATGGGTTTAATGTCAGATATTGTGTTACTCTATGGGCACCAAAATTTTAATTCGAATAGATTCTTTTTTTTGGTTTTAGAAGAACGGTGAACTCCCGCGTGTAAACCATGGCTTGTACGTGAACCAAAGCCCAGGTGTGACTTATAGTAAGAACCTTAAAAAAAAGGGGTGCGGCTTATAAACTGCAGTTATTAAGCCAAAAATGCGATATATAGCTCACCCAACTTATATGCGGGAGTTTACGGTCTTAAAAGTGAAGAAGGAAAAAGAAAGGAACAAAAAGATACAAAATATACAGATAGCTATTTATTTACCTCAGTGAAATATATAAAGATTTATACATGAATACAAACTTTATATTCATATAAAATTTATGCTTTTGTACTTTATTTCATATGTCTATAATATTGGGACATGACTTAAGCATTCTTCAAATTTGGTATGCTATCAATCCTCAGTTTACTAGTAAATGTCCAAATTTAGATATACCGGTAGTTATATATGTAACTGTTTTGGGAGACATTGTGCCTTTTTAAATATACAAAGTACTGAGGGTTGACTGTATAGCTTGGAAAATTTAGAAATTGTTTGGAACAGTATTCAAATAATAGATTATTAATTTAGGTGTAAAACGTGGTGCAGGTATGTATTAGAATAATCTGTCTGGAAAAAGGAATACTTTTTGGAGTATTTTTAAGAAGCTTCAAGTTTTTGGAAAAGATACTTGTACGGGAACTTTAACTATCACACCCACATAAGTTTTACTTTTGTGTACACTTTTTACCTCCACTTTTTGCTTTTGCAAAAATTGAAGTCTTTTTCCACTGCTCTTTGAAAACTTTCTTGTGTTAAGTATATACATGCTGCCTAAGACAAAATATTACCCAAACTATTTCAAATAACATGTAAGTTTTTTTTACTTAAAATAAGTGACATAACATGGGATGAAGTCATCTAGGATTAAAGTTTTATATTAACATAGATATAATAATGATTACCTCATAAAAAGGACACAAGAGCTTTAGATTATATATGCCTTTCATGTTGCATTAACACTTAAATTATATCATACTCTGATAAGACATGCTGCAAAATTTTATTTATTTGTCTTTCACCTCTTATTTTGTTAAAAAAAAAAACTGTAGTCTTTAACGCGATTGGCAAAAAAATGCCCTCAAAAACAATTTGGCTGCCACATTACAGAACAAAAAATTGCGTTTAAGATTACAAGTCACCATTTCACACTGCCATATCGTGCAGGAATACAAGTTATTTCCCTTCGTGTTAAATTGTTCAGTTTATAAGTAAGATCTGAGCACCTGCAGAATTTGATTGGTATATCATGTGCAGAACTACAGAGTCAATTTTATATCATCATGCAGGCATGTGATTGATAATTAACACACCTCACTTCCCCTCAACTACTCTTTTTTTTCTGGTTGTTTTATTAAAGACCAAAAATCTAATCTCCCTGTAAACTCATTGAGGAATTTGGGAACTCTAATCATAGGGAAAGGGAGGTTTTTGGTTGTGAAAGGGCAGAAATTGGCTCAAATGCCACCTGAATGAGGCTTTTGGCTCTTGATCTATATATATTTGAAATTCTTCTTTTTTTAGCTAAGGCATATCAATCCAGTTTATGCATAACAGCTCAGATCTGAATATGATATTCTGCTACAGGAATGAGAAAATAGGACTCATGAAATCCCCACACTAACAGTGCAGTATTAGAATAAACACAGTTAAGGTTCCGTTCAATTCCTGTAGTAGAAAAAGTGGCGCCGTCCAGTTTCAAGACACTAAGTGCCACTGTCCGGTGTCAAGACACTAAGTGCCACTGTCCGGTGTCAAGACACAAAGTGCCACTGTCCGGTGTCAAGACACTAAGTGCCTCTGTCTGGCGTCAAGACACTAAGTGCCACTGTCCGGTGTCAAGACACTAAGTGCCACTGTCCGGTGTCAAGACACTAAGTGCCTCTGTCTGGCGTCAAGACACTAAGTGCCACTGTCTGGTGTCAAGACACTAAGTGCCACTGTCTGGTGTCAAGACACTAAGTGCCACTGTCCGGTGTCAAGACACGAAGTGCCACTGTCCGGTGTCAAGACACTAAGTGCCTCTGTCTGGCGTCAAGACACTAAGTGCCACTGTCCGGTGTCAAGACACTAAGTGCCACTGTCCGGTGTCAAGACACTAAGTGCCACTGTCCGGTGTCAAGACACTAAGTGCCTCTGTCTGGCGTCAAGACACTAAGTGCCACTGTCTGGTGTCAAGACACTAAGTGCCACCGTTCGATGTCAAGACGCTGTGTTTCCCCCGTCTTGTTGCTGTGCTGTGATGTCCCTGTAGCATGAGACGCTTGTGTTGGTTTCAGACTCAGAGTCCTCCGAGGGTGGCTCTACCCCTTCCTCCCCTACCAAGCCCGGCCCTATGAAGTCTCTCTCTCAGCCCACTACCCCTAAAGGTCCGGCTGAGCCTGAGGCCGGCCAAGATAAAACCGCTGATGAGAGAAAATCTGAAGGTGAGTTTTATGCGATCGCAAAAAATGACAATCCAATAGTATCAGTGGAAGCCTGAAAATGAATCGCTGCATTTTTGTTTTCCACTTTTTCGCCTGGAAGATGGGTTACGCTAAATGACTCTTCTTGTTTCTGTTTAGTTAGGGTCTTTTTTTTGTAGGTTCCATTTTAATCTTTGATGATACTGCTTTGTAATGAAATAATGCTTATAGATGGTAAAACTGACGCCCTGTAAAAGGTATAGGAAACTGATCTAGCAGAGAATCAGCTTATGGCATCCCAATTTCTATAACTGTAATCCATGAGATATCAAGTGGGATTATTTTGAGAATCTTAAGTTGAGATGTAACGTTCCTCCCGATGCCCCGCTGTATTATGTCATGGTTGTGTAACATGTCTTTACTATGGCTGTATGTGCTTACGCTTTATCATTTAACCCGCGTTATAAGCTGCGCATGTCTAAAACATAACTAACATACATGCAGACACTTACATACTTTGATAGTACATAGAGGCAAAAGTGGACTTCTAAACTAAAAGTCTTACCCAACATAAAAAAAAAATGCAATTTACACCGATGAAAATCCAGTTACAGAGTTGGTTTGAAAGATAACAATTTATTCATGTCGTTGTATTTCCATATTTGGTTTTCCATTTAAATCATAGATTAGTCTTCTCTTTTTTTTGTCTAAGATGTCTGGTTGTTTTGAAATAAAATCCCCTATTGATTTTTTTTTTCTTTTATGACAGTGACAACTCAATTGTGATTTATTTTCCTAGTTACCTAGTTATTTTTCTTAGTTCTCAATGTATTCTTGTAATTTAGTACCATATTGATCAGTGTATGATATAAAATTCCTATAGTAGGCCATTCCAAATTAAAAAAAAAATTGGTCTATGGATTTTCTGTTTTAGAAAAAGAGGCAGGAGGGCGAAATGTTTATTTTATTTTTCTGGGAAAATTTATTTGTCTGGATTTGCATGGCCAAAATATGGAGAGGGCTATTTTTTTTTTGTGGCGGGGGGTCCCTTGCTGAAAATGTTCATTGTGCAGAATAGGCCTATATAATGAAACCGGTAACATCTTTACCTATCCAATGAGTGGTCTGCCATTTCTGTACTTTTATTGATTGATCCTGTAAGCTCCTTGGTACCAAAAAAAAAAAAAATCTGCAATTTTCCAGAAAATGATGCAGGCAGAATCCATAGACCAATAAATTTTCTTAAAAAATAAAAATTTGCATTTTGGAAATTAAGGTGCGGGAAATCCATAGACCAATATTTTAATTTGGTGTGGAATCTAGGAATCACAGAATGAACAGTTATAAGCAAGGAATGAGTTAGAATAGTCTCTAAAAAGAGATGGCTGATGTAACCTCTAGACAGTTTAAAAAGATTGGCAATGTTAGGCATTCAGAATTTATATCATGAAGATTATGATTGATTGATACTATATTGACTACCTGCTGTTTAGAAAGTAGACAGATCATTTCTGTTTCAAAAGAATTTGAAATGCGGCAAGACGTTCAAGGATGTAAGTCTAAAACTTACATTCAACCCATGTGGCAAAATTAAGATGTATTTTTCTCCAGTAAACTCTACCAAATGGATTATCCACATTGACACTAGGTATTAAAATTGCTTTTTAACCTACCCACTTTTACATATGCATTGACTCCCTTCATCCTAATTCCTTTAGCGCTGTCGACACCAATCATGCATGTAGACCTTAGTAGCGATGATGAGCAGAAGACGGCAGATGGTCCGGTCACAGTCGACGTACCGCAGGCTGACGATGAGGGCATGTCAGAATTCTTCCAGTCTAAGACGGTAGAGGAACTCTCCAAAGACAAGGTCACTGTCTCTGTTGATGACTTTGACCATATTTTCATGGAGTCACAAGATATGTAAGTTGGTCTACAAAACAACATATTCGTATTACCGTAAACTCCCGCGTATAAGACGCGTCCTCTACGCCAAACAAAATGCTGGGGAGCCTTATAGGATTTTTTCAAGTTGGAGGGGCGTCTTATACGAGGGGTACTTTTACTATAGAAATGTACTTATCTTACAAAAATCAGCATTAAAATGTGCGTCTTATACGCGAACATGCATGTGCTAAGTTTGGGGTGCGTCTTATACGCGCAGCGCGTCTTCTACGTGGGAGATTACGGTAGGTAAAAGGTTAAAAAATGTATGGATGCAAGAAACATGAATGATCTCATTAGTATTCCAAACTTCGCTTTTAGTTTTGGAAGGCATTGACAAAGACTTCTAGCAGATTTCTTTTTACCACCTACTCTTCTATAAAACCTAGATTTATAATGTTTGATACTGAAATAAGTCATAAAAGCACTTATGATTTTTGTACCTGCAGTGTTCATCTTTGTTTAAATAGAAATGAAAGTTTTTTTTTGAGATATAAGCACTCTTTTTGCAGTTTAACATCAGTACAGAAGGCACGGCCTCAAGTACGGCGAGCGACAGCATCTAAAAACCCCCTCAGGAAGTTAGCACAGCGCAGAGACATTCAGAGCGAATACATCCAAGTACGCTCTGATGTTGCTGACCGAGAGATGCGTAGAATCAAGCGTGAACAGAGTATGATTTAAATTCTGAATTCTTCTTCCAACTTATGTAAATTATTAAAGCAGAAATGCTTGAAAATCCGGAAATTTTAGGATAGAAAATACCATAACAATTGTGTTTATGATAATACATTGCCATTAAATGTCAGTCTCCAGCACTGCAGAGGTTGTTAAGGAGATTAGAGAAGACATAGTCCTATACATGAAAAGATCTAAGTGTTAATTCTAGTCAAAAACCAATGACGTGATCCACTGAATAAAGAGTCTGCCACATCCTGAGGGACTGAACTTTACAGCATTACCTTTCTACATAAAACTAACGATAATGTCCTACTTCTAGTTGCCGGGTCAGCCTGTTTCGCGACGGAGGCCCTGGCAGGTCTTGCTGCCACGGAGAACTTTGCTCAGGTTATGCTACGTAAGACGGACTCCTTCACCAGCGGAACCCCCGGGTCACAACAATTGGAGCCTTACAAACCTGTCATGCTGCTTCAGGTCAAAGGTCAGTGTCAAGGTCATATGGGAGGAATATCTGAAGGTCACTTAAATAGCCAATCCAGAAAACAGTATCTAACTTTTTGTGTGTGTACATAAATTATGCTATGAACTACCGGTTTTTTTAAATCAAATCTAAAGTGTCTGTTAGTGTACATACAAAATGAGCATTCTGTTATGTCATATGAAAGTTCAAATTTTGCACTTTTGATTCTTAACCAACAATTTACTTCATTTTGTATTAATATTCTCTCCCGCCAATTTCAGGACGGCGCCACTGCCAAACGCGGTTAGTAGCCCCGGATGCAAGCTCATTGAACAGTGGTGACTGCTTTATCCTTGTGACACCCGAGCGATGCTGGTGTTGGATCGGTGAATACTGTAATGTTATTGAGAAGGCCAAGGCCGTTGAGGTAGCTTCAGTGATTCAACAGAAGAGGGACCTGGGCTGCAAGTCTAACTATGAACCCACCGTCATGGACGAACAGGCCGCTCCCGTCGTCAAGCGCTTCTGGGAAGTGCTCGGTGGAGAGGCCGATTACCAAGGTGAGCTCTCTTAAGTATGTAAAAAAAGTAATGGTTTGGTGACACTGGCTTTTTATGCGGCCCTCATATCTAATTGTAATCGTTTGATATTAAGTTTGAGCCATGTCAAAAAGACCAGAATGTGATTCCCGGTTTAGTGCAAGCGGCACACGTTTATTTAGGTGAAGTGTAGATATAGTGGTCAGTCCGAACTAATGTTACCTAGGAGATTCAGTGTATCAGGTCTTTAATACCTTGACGAGAGCCAAGGCTTGACTAACTCCTTGGGTGGCCTCTTTGTAAAAGCTGGGGTCAGACATCAAGTGCTGCCACCACCCCCACAGCTGCCAGAGATCGAGCCCTACCAATAGTGACCACACTACTCGCACTGCACTCTTGAGTAAGGCGCCCACACCGTATGAGCCTCTACATAATGAAGAGTAAATAACAAAGTAAAATAAATGTTAAAATGTGAGCTTGACCTTTACAGATGTGGGTCCAGCAGAGGAGGATGAGGTGTATGAGGCGGACATGGCAGAGACAGTACGCGTTTACCGGCTGGCCGGGGAAGAGTTTGTGCTGTGGGAGGAGGTGTCGGGCTGTGTGCCGCGATACGAGATGCTAAACACCAAGGTCAGTGTCAAGGTCATACAATGATAGGGTGATCAAGGTCAGAGAGGTCAGTACCATTGAAGGTCATCGAAAGTAGTGGAATTCACAGTTTTAACGTCTTAGAGGACACAGTATAAGGCTCAAATGTATAGCGAGGTAGCGGGTTGTCCAATGGGCGCAGCCATCGCTGAAGCTGCTTACCAGTGGATATCACTGATAACAGTCATCAGAGGCCCGCAGTAAATAGTTGGGATTTATTTTGTTGGCTAATTATTAATCCTGCTAAGTCTGTATTACACCAAGGTCAATACATCGGTATAAAAGTTTGGGAATGAACCAGTATCGGTCTCAATCGCAAAGTTTTACTTAGGATCTGAGCAGTTTCAGCACTTTTTCTACTTTGGGGAAAAAAAAAGATTGACAGACTTGAAAATGGTGTAAAAAAACTACTTTATGCCTTCTTCAGGATATCCTCATCTTTGACTTTGGGTCGGAGTTCTATCTGTGGACGGGTAAACAGGCGCCCTTCTCCAAGCGTAAGGTAGCACTACGTTTGGCCAGGGAGATGTGGAGTCAAGGTTACGACTACACGAGTCATGGCTTTAATCCCATGTGTCCGCTCACAGGTAAGTTGCCGCTCTATTTTAAAAGTTTCTGATTTTATTTAGTCATTCTTCACATGTATATACAGGATCCACAATCTGTGAGTCTAACTTATTATGCAGATAGATTATGACTCAACAAATAGAGTTCAAATGCATATAAATCATTTCGTTCTCTTGTTATGTGACTTTGGCAAATTACTACCCCAGTAACATGCTGATGACATTCATAAGAATTTAATCTTGATTCTTCTTTTTTTTTTTGTGCACAGCGGAGAGTCAGGGTGGTCTGCCACTAAAAGACTCATCGCGACCGGACTGGACGATATTCGGGAAGGTTAATCAGAACATGGAGACCGTTCTATTCAGGGAGAAATTCTTCGACTGGCCCGACTCTTCACGGCTCATCACCGTCAAGGGTATTGATGACGAATCCAAGGTCAGTAATCCTTCTTCTTTTCTTTTTATTGAATAAAAGATGTAATATGTTGTGTATAAGGTGCATCCCCCTGTAAAAAGATGCAACCTGAATTGATGAAAAATCTATTAAGCGGATCTGAGCATTCCCTATAAGCAGCGGTAAGCCTCAGATTTGTATCGCATGTTTGTCAAAAAATATAAATTTACCTCAGTGTTGATTTGTACTTTGTGCATTACAGACGGAAGGTGCTGTTGAGTTAACAGCCTGCGATGTGACAAAGATGTTGCCGATCGACACATCACCGGTTACATTGGTGCTAGAAGGAAGCCATGTGGGTCGAGGAAACTCATGGTAGGTATAGGCTATAGTACTTTCATTTATAGATTCATTAGACGCCTCTAAATATAAAAGTAATGTTTTATCCCGCGAGTGATTGATCGTATTTGGGCTTAGGTGTACCATCATCTTCTAACGTGATCTGACAATAAGGCAACACACCAAAAAAAAAATGAAATAAAAAGGACAACAACGATAAGTTGGTCTATTGATTCTAGTCTTGCAAAAACTCCATTCTTTTCTTTTTGTTCTTTTTTTTTTAAAGGCGACAAGTGAAATAACAAATGGCAAGATTTCTCTTCCTCTTGTAAAAGTAAACTGTAACCTTTTGTCCTTTTTGGGCTGGCTTTAGTATACATCTGTAATATCATAAATATGTCATACATACTAGTAAGGTGAACCCTTTGTTTAAACAAAAGTCATAGCTTGGGTGAGTCTCATGTAAAAGGCGCACCTTACACACGAGATGCATAACATATGTAAACGACATTTAATGCTTCTGTTAAGTTGGTTTGTACTGTCCTACAGACGTAACTGATATATGTATTAATATTTCAGGACGGAGTTCTATGAAGGGTTGCGTCGTGAGTATGAGATCCAAACTTTGTCGACCAAGGTGTGGCATGTCAACGAGTACCAGGTGATGGAACTGGACGACGTGAGTTATGGACAATTCCATGACGGTGACACCTACGTTGTACGCTGGCAGTACATGGTCATGCAAACCGGTAAGGCGTTTTTTCATTTGTTTGATAAAACTGGTGTTATCAACTGAAGGCCTGGTTCCATAGCGTCGGTCGGGTCCATTTTTTGCTAATCCGACCGATTTTTATGCCTAACGCATGGTCAGCAATGTCAATAATGCTACTTTGGTCGTACTGCCATATGAATAAATATAAAAAAGTTTACAAATTTTGAACAAAAAAAAGAAAAGAGAAGAGAAGGTAGGGAGTGATAATTTTTTAACAACAGGGGGGGCTGGTGGTTTTGAGGGGATCAGAATTTTTTTCAACACCTTTGATGGGGGGGGGGGGGTCAAAATAATTTCACCTGTTTTCAGTGGAAAACTCTGCGCGTTACTATAGGCTAAAAGGGGACATACGCGCGCAATTTTTGTCCCTTATGGGGAGGGGTCAAAATTTTTACCCCCTCAAGAGGAGGGTTTTTCATGTGTCCGCACGCAAACCCACCAACCCCCCCCCCCCCCCCCCCCCCCCGTTGTTAAAAAAATGATCACTTCCTTAGGTGTTTAATTGTCTGTCCAAAGGAGTAGAGTGCTTTATAGATTTTAAGTCAGAAAAAGAGTGTCTCCAAAGTAAAAGCTATGTTTTTACTCCAGGTATGAAGACGTTGAAGGGTACAAATGCCCGCCACTCACTGGTTGGCAGGGAACGGTGTGCATACTTCTTCTGGCAGGGTCGCCACTCATCAGTGAACGAGAAGGGAGCCTCTGCTCTTATGACAGTCGAACTCGACGAGGAACGAGGCCCACAGGTTTGTATTATGAATTTTCATTTATAAGCTTAGCTGCATTTTGCATATTTATATAAAGTATGCCCTGATTTTGGGGTTTTCTATAAGCGGGCCATGGAGTTTGATTTACTATCATTTGCAAATTCAGTATCCAATATATCACATATAATTATCTCCAACGTAACCCTAAAAATATTTCGCATACAACATATGCATCTTAGATGTTATTTTCTATTCGAGTATGAATTGTATAGAGTAAAGTATGCATGTACTCATTTGCTAGAAAATCAATATATTTCCTTGGCCGCCTTGATGCACCAATGCAGTGCTGGCGAGTACATGCACCATGCACACACTCTTAGAATGTATCAACTCAATAAGGTCACCATGATTCATGAATGCAGCCCTGGTGAGTAGACCGAGCAAGGCTGCATACAAGGTATCATGTCACCTGATATGCATTATGCATATTAGCACCATGAAGCCCTTAATTAAACATAATTGTGGATCAACACTGGAAAAGGTATGCCTGCGCACCCCCTTGCGGGCATACCTTTTCCTGTGTTGACCCATGTTAATCTAGAAGTGCTAAATTGATGCCCTCTGCTGTATTTAGGTTCGGGTGCTACAAGATAAGGAACAGCCTTGTTTCCTCAACCTCTTTAAGTCCAAGATGGTGGTCCACATCGGCAAACGCGAGAGTGAAGAATCCTGCACGCAAGGTGACTGGCGCCTCTATGTAGTCCGGAACGAGCTGTCAGGCGAGGCCCATCTTACCGAAGTGGAGTGTGCGCTAAGCAGTCTCCGGTCACGAGGTTCTTTCGTCCTTATAAATGTAAAATCTGGTCAGATTTTATTGTGGAACGGTCACAAGTCAGGGCAGAATACGAAGCAGAGAGCATTGGAGATTGCACAAAACCTGAAGTCATCGTGTCCACAGGAGATGGGAATCGCAGAGGGTGCTAAACTTATGATGACGAAGATGGACGAAGGGTGCGAGTCGAGGGTCTTCTTTGAGGCCATGGGCTCAACCGACATGAGTGCCTATGTATCTCTTATGGATGGTATGTATTCAGATTTATCTCATTTACTAACAGCCATGTAAACATGTGATTTTTCTTTTCCTACTCATATTTTGAATAAGCTCTGGGGCGGGGTCATTACTAGAGTCAGGGGCGCCTACCCTCGAGGGAGTTTGGGGAAAGAGTCAGGGTATTTACCTGGCTTTTTCCGAGAAGAGTGTTTGGAGAACAATACTAGGCAATGTTAACCTATCAATGCTCTCATCCCAATCTTATGTACCACTATGACCATTTTAAGCATACAGTGTATAAGGTCCCATTTAACCATAGGGGTCAAATTCCCCACTGAAATTCAACTTCAAGCCCTAATTTTGAGCTCAAATAATCACAGTCCCTGTATTTGTGTAGGGTTATAGCAGATTGTTGAAACCTGTGTGTCCGGGTGCAGTTTAATGGGTAATTGACTCGAAAAACGAGTTATAGGGAGACAGGGAGGAGGGTCACTTTTTAAGAGTTCCAGAAAGAGGTAGTGTTTTTCTCAAATGGTGCTTTGAAAACAAGAAATTATTTGTGATTTGAAGGCTTAAGTGTATCTATGCCATTTATAGGTCATGCAGGATAGGTTAGTTTACCTATATTGTTTGTGTATTGTTAGAAATCTGGGTGAAAATGTCATATGGTATGAGTGACCCAGATCTGATTTGTATGACGTCACATAGGAAATGTCCTGGAATGGAATGTTGATCCTTGGATCAACACACATCAACATTCCCGCCTTTTTTTGCAAGTGTTGTGCAAATAGGTAAGATTTTGGCTGGAATTATGCGAATAGTGACTCATCCAGTGTTAAAATACCATAGGCTTCAGTTGGGTCAGTCCCTTTTCTGCAAGGGGAGGGGTGGTTGGTGGTGGCATGCCTCACCTGGGTGAGTCCATTCCACAGCAATATGGGGGTGATAATGTTGATTTAGCTTTGGGTTAGTCCAATTTCTGTAGGGAGAGGGGCGGTTGGTGGTGAAAATAATGACTCATATAGAGTCTCCACCGGTTGCAAATCTCGGGCCTTATCTCGTGGATTCACGCAGCTCACAGTCAGGTTCCATCCAATTTTCTCTCTTTGTGATGTTTACTTTAAACTTTTATGTAAGTTTAAAGTACCTTCGGTACTTTAAACTTACATAACCCAATAAAAAGATACATTTCAACATCCTCTGATAAAAATGTACTACAAACAGTTGTTCTAAATCAGAATATATACAGATATATAAATGAGAAATAAATTGGTGACTTGTAAGAGGACATAGAAGTAAACATTACAAAGAAGGAAAATGGTATGGAACCTGACTGTGGGCTGCGTGAATCCACAAGATAAGGCCCGAGATTTACAACCGGTGGAGACTCTATACAATCATGTCTCTATAAACCGGCCACCTCCGTTTGAGATAAAATTTGACTGGTTCCTGAATCGGCTGGTTCTCTGAATCATGATTACAATAGAATTCAATTGATATAATCAAATCTGTTTGATGGCATAGGTGGCTGGTAAGTGAATCAACCATCCTATTGAAGACCGGTTTAGACATGACTGTATAGGCATGCCTTACCTGGGTTATTCCATTCCACAGCAATATTGGGGTGATAATGTTGATATAGCTGAGGAGTGTCATCGATTGTTTTTCGAGTTAAAAGCAATTCACATTGCTGCATTATGTTTACGGTATGTAGTCAGGGAGGAGTTCAGCTGAAAACAATTACAAATGGAGCATTTTTCACTCAAAATATCTTTAACTACACACCCCTACACTTTGTGGAATCGTGACCATTGGGTGAGAAGTTAATTGCATTTATTGTTTAGATAAAAAGATATAAAGTAAATCGTTGACCAACATAGCAAAAGTATTTGATCATTGTTATTACAGATGTACGAGCTTGGAACCACACCCCGCGGCTTTTCCTGATGAGTAGTGTGTCTGGTGAGTTCAAAGCGACGGAAATCATGAACCCGTGTCGTAGTGGCGACACGATGAGCGCCTTCCCGTTCTTACAAGCTGACCTGTACGGAGCTCCACAACCTGGTAAGTGGTACAAGGGATTTATCGGTGTAAGCAGTAGTATGACTATTATTTTATGGGTTTGTTATAGGCTGTACTAGACATGAATCTTCTTTTTTTCCAGACTGGAATCTTGTGAGTCATCTGTGTTTTATAGCCTTGTATAAGTTGATGCTTGGTGCATTTCTAAATTCTATGATGTGATTTCTCCTACATTTGTATGATTTCCTACACTTTTCGCCTAAAAATATTCCAAGATCCAATGAGGAAATTGTATAGCATTTATGGGGGGCTGACTTATATTTTGAGGCTATGAAGAACAGGACGATCAGATGTCATGACTCATGTCTTATCTAGTTTCCTACACATTGGTCAAAATGAAATCACATCCCTGTATAAACCTGCATGAGAAAACGCAAAGCAGTGACTGTATACATGTAGGACTGTTGGATTTTACTCATTAAGCTGTTTTATAATTCTATCACTTTCTAATGAGTGATTTTTGTGTTGCACAGCTCAACTATTGGTGGATAATGACCATGAGGTGTACCTGTGGCAGGGCTGGTGGCCTGAAGGTACCGAGGAGTCGGAAAATGTCAGTACTGGGTCAGCCATAGCTCGCTTTAACACAGATCGTGTCTGTGCCATGGAGACTGTGCTCAACTACTGTCATGGTAAGTAGCCCTTCGGTACTGTATTAACCCTTAATGGACTGGATAATATACCTTAACCCTATAAATACTGAAAAGTGTTTGAATACGCTATGGCCGTTGATCGTCATAATGTATGAATACAGCCTTTCTGAGTAAACACGCCGGGGCTGCATTTATGCATCATGCCGACTGTAGACTGATACGCTCCTAAAGGGACGGTATGATGTTTAAATGCAGTGCTGGTGAGTCGATCTGCCAGCATTGTAATCGGTGTATCAAGATAACAAGAGACATCTTATGAAGTCATCCAGGTTTCAGGATTAATTCGATGGAAGCTCATCGGATATTTACATGATTAAGAATAGATGAACATTAAAAAATCTACACAAAAATCTAAAATTAAGAATGTACATTATTTCTGTGATTTTTTTTCCTTGCAGCCAAGAACCCTGTAAGCCCTACCCCTGCGTTTGTTGTATACGCGGGACTGGAACCAAAGGGCTTCACTAACCTCTTCCCGTACTGGGAGCACAGCGAGGAAGCCGCTAATGCTAACCTCAAGGTATGCACTTTTCTTCAACAAAAAAAGAGAGAAAGAACAAAAAACAAAACAATCATTATCAAAATTAATTTCTATTTAAAGTACCATAATTCCTTGCATGAGGCAAACACGCGTATATAGCATACCTCGAATCTGACTGATCCGATGAGGTTCACCTACGGTCACATTGTGGCCACTTCATTTATATTTTATATTGTTTGAACACCCCATGCATAAGGCACACCTATAACATTGGCTGTACGTTACTATAAGGTGCAACCGAGGCCATACGCATGTCTAAGCTGTGTCTCATACAGTAGTATAATAAGTTTTGTGAAGAATGACACATACGAAAGCAAAGCAAAATCTACAAAGCCACATCCTCCATTTTATTTTCTGTCATACTGTTCTACTCATATCTCAATCATTTTTAAATAACAGAGTTTATAACATTGATATTGTCACATGTACAGGAGGGTAAGAAGACAGGAGCACGTGTCCCGGTAAGGGACTTACTGAAGAAGTTAACATGTACAAAGTATACCTACGATGAGCTCCAGGAGCGCCCACTACCAGATGGCGTAGACCCCATGCGGATAGAGGCTTACCTTAGGGACGATGAGTTTGAGGTGAGCTTTCACGAAAAACATTACTTACCATAAAACCTTTGCATATGGACTGCATCTGAGGACCAAGGCTCACCCCTATGTTACAGATTTTGAAACCGCAAGTGAGCTTATCTCATTTGAATTAGTTGTTCTTTTTAAACCAGGAGTGTGGCTTATACCACATCATTTGATCTAAGCTGCACTCGGGATTGAAATCATGTCCTTCATGAGGGGCGCTGGCACAATCTACCCGGTCTACGAACAAGCTCGCAACGTTTCTTTAGATATCCAGCCACTTATGGCATTAAAAATTATAAAATAAATTCAAAATAACTGTATTTAACCTTTACGGCCAGTGTAGTTCTACGGCGTAGGGACAGTATCATTAGGGTTGTAGTTTTTTCAAATTCTATTAGATCTTGAAGGATGTTATCATGGTTTTAACCCCACCTCTAGATTTCTGTTTTTAGAGCTGTAAGGGGCCCCCAGTCGGCAAAGTTCGTAGACCGGGTAGAAACGTAGCGGGTCCTTCATTAGAGTAAAGGACCTCTTTTATAAGACACAACGAGACATAGGAATGGTGCCCCAGACCTTTGTGACCATTTCAGTTATGTCTAAGCTACACTATTTCCCAAGGTGTAGCAACACTTTGGTACCATTAGTTCTTTGTGGATAGAATTATCAAATAATATAATCAGCAAATAAAATATACTGACATCTTTATATCAAGCTTATATGTTGAATGTGCTTAAGTTAGGCATTTAATTTTCACATGAATTAAATTAACAGTTTTTTTTTTCCATTTTTATTTCAGCGGGTGCTTGAGATGACGAGAGAGGAGTTCTACGAGCGTCCTGCATGGAAACAGAGCGAACTGAAGAAGGAGCACTCGCTGTTTTAGACAAATAATTTCACCCATTTGCTGAGTGATTATACGATGTCGCTAAGGGCATCAGTGATATAATATGTGGTCCTGGCCTTGGCTACGCCCTTATATTGGTGCTTAACATGGACTGTCTTAGTGAAAAGACCGGGCTTTCCAGGGAAAAAAATGCCCAAATACCACCTAGGGTGCAGAGTGGTCACTAAAAAAAGTGGCGCCATCTGGTGTAATGACGGACTACTACTTACACCAAAGCCTATGTGAAAGGCATGGAACTAAATTTTGTACAGTGCCATTGTAATTTTTGTCCAAACTTTTTTTTTTTGTCATAGTATTATTAAAATTTCATATTTTGATTCTTGTATCTCTGTTATCATGAAATATCAGAGAAGCATTTTGATGGTGAAAGGAGTTATCATGGAATTGAGACCGGTTATTCTGCAAACTATGCATTTTGTGCCAGAGAAGTGGGGGGGCCTTAGGAGTGACTCCACTTGAAAAGATAGTCCCACATCTACAGTGTCAATGTTATAACTATATACACCATGACAAACTTCACAAAAAATGGTCATGTTTATGCTCCAATTTGTTTATTATGCTCAAAAAAAGTTGAACCAGCTCATTAATAAGAATATTCTTGAAATCCATGTTATAATAAACACTCTTGAGGGTGAAGATTATGGTACTGCTCTAGCGTATTAGAACAATTCCATAACTGCATATGTATTGAAGGGTTTCGGAATGCATACACAAGAGCTTGTGAGATAGCGTTCACGGTGCGTGAACAGATCACTGTGATTGGAAGTGTTACTCGCTGAGTGCCACGCAGGTTGCACGCCTTGTAAATAGAAAAGGTCTATATCAAGTTGACGAGTGTAACCGCCATTTTGAGCCTCCCTGGGAAAATACAGAGCACCCGGGCGTATGCCTTACAATCTCCTGCATTAGCAGTACGGCAGTTAAGATTATGCTGATAAGTGTTATCTAGTTATCACTGATGGAGATAGTGACCTGCAAGCTGCTGGAGTGCGTAGGATGATAGGGTGTATTCACATGCGATATTACCAGGGTTCGATGTATGTACGCCCCGGTCGGAGAGCTCGGGTTCTCGACACAAGTGCCTGTGAACCACAGGGTTTTGTACAGATAGTCTTTAACCTCCTCTGAACCCAAGAATCAGGAGAAGGAAAGCTGAGACTGTCAAACTTGACTACTTAATACAGGTACTCAATGTCGCGATGAGAATCGACATAGAAACGACAAAATCAGTCATTTTCGTATATGTATCAATGCCGATGATATGGAAACTTACTTCATTCAAGAACCATAATATTCTAACAATAATGTATAATTTTGTACAAAGAATTGAGGAAGTGCTAATTTATATTGTTTCATATTGATGACAAAAAAAAATGAGTATATTGTAACATAATCGAAGATCATTGATAAATTCTCTACGTTAAGATTAATGCTTTTGACTGACAAAAGATTTAATATTATTTGACTGTAGGAAGATTTGTTCCGCATATATTTAAGTTGTAATGATAAGTCGGCTACAGTTAATGTATGTATTATACTGCTGGGAGTTCAAACCAGGAGAGCTTGATAATATCAAATTATGAATATATCAATGAGGGAAGGCATTAAGCCCAAGAAAACGTAAAATGACTGCCATTTAAATAAACTGCCTAAGTAACAGAAGAATGGACTGTATGTGTTTATTTTGTTTATGTTCGGGACATATTTGCCATTGGGTTTTAAGCGAATTCTCGCTGGTTAATTGTTGCAGGGATTCCAGGAATTGACCTTTGCACGCCTTTTTTTAGATTGGCAACCTCATCGATATTCTGATTTGGAGACATCCTCATGATAATACCTGTGGACCAATAAATACCGTAAATTCTCTTGTATAAGCCGCGGTTTGCACTAGAACCCAATTCATGGGGATGCTTATAAAATATGCCCCAAGTCAGGGTGCTGCTTATAGGGGGGTATTTAATCTTATAAGACAGTATGAAACCATTTTTCAAGCCATGGATGTTGCTTATAGGCCCCTCCCAAAAGTCGGGGTGCGGCTTATACGAGGGATGCGGCTATTACGAGAGAATTTACGGTAGTGGTTGTGTGGTATATTGGTGGGAGAGGGGGATTCTTTGCAAAAAAAAAAAAAAAAAAAAAAAAAAAAACTCGAACTGGGGGTGTAAATCTTTGATGAATCGTTCTAGGAATTCCTCTCTGAAGTACTAGATTAAAGAGAAAAACTCAAGGAAAACCTTGTGTATATGCCCTATCCGTATCCTAACCCAATACCCCCCATATTCCAACCCCACCACTGTACACTGATTGCGAAAGTTCAGAGGTATTAACGTTCCTAAATTAAAAGTTGGATTTGTAAGAATTATAAGAAAAATAGAGTAAACCAAAATTTGTAAACTCCTGTCCAGAGATTACAAGTATGACCATTATCTCGCCATTTGAGGATGCCTTCAGATATACTCTCCATTGCCAACACAATATGAGTTACTCAAAGATACCGGTGATGCTTGCCTACCCACCCTTCTTCCATGCATCACCTTATGGCGGCTGATGCAATTGATCCTTGCTGGTGCAGCATTCCTGTATCATGACTACGGTCAAGGGATTTGTATCTCAAAGGAGAAATTTTACCCTTTAGGCATTAGTTCACCAGCCAAGCGGAAATATCGTATGCCCCAAAGTTTAATTTCATATATATGTAGTGTGATATCTAAGGGTTACTTTTTACAAAACAACAAATAATCATCTATTTTTTTTCAATATACAAGTCAATAATCATGGTATTTCTTAAACGAATATTTTTTTTCTTTTTGGCTCCAATCCCATGAACTCTTGGTCAGTTTTTAACAAAATCCCTCTGAGCGAGGACAAAGTTTTTCTGCTCTATTGCATAGGGACCATCCATAAATTACGTACACACTTTTTGACTAAAATTTGACCCCCCCCCCGCCCCCTGTTGCACCACGTATGCATTTGGGCTACCCCCTCCCTCTGCGTACATACTCAAGTCACTGCCCCCCCCCCCATAGTCGTAGGGATGTATGGGGGAGGGGTCAAACCCCCGGGGTCAAACCACATATATTTGTACATCAATTTGAAGGTATTCTGTATATTTTTAGATTGCTTTTATCAATGCAGAAAAACATGCAATATAGAGAGACAATTCATGGTCACACACATGGTAATTGAGCTGAGAAAATAACCATTAAACCCTCTTTAAACACCCCAAAATTGCCGAAAGAATACCCCCCCTTGGAAGGCTTGGTGCATACGTAATTAATGGATGGTCCCATACCTGTGCCAGAAAAAAATCTGGGGTCTATCCCCGTGTCCGGGCCCCGTGTATAAACCCCGTTTTTTACGCGAAGTATATAAGCAAATGTCCATGACCAGGGAATAAATTTGCATCGTATTCACCGAGGTGAGGCTGTCCGTATTCAACGATGCCTTATAGGCAGAGTTGAATGCGGACAGGCCTCACCGAGGTGAATACGATGCAAATTTATTCCCTGGAATGGACATTTGCATTTATGTCATGGCCTAGGGGGTTATTTTGCCTTTAAATAAAGAAAAACAGCTCAGATCTGTTCAAAATCCAAGATGGCGGACACCCATTGAATACAGACACATTGTATTCAATGCCCCCCATTGAATACGGCGGTTCTAGTACTAATCTATAGTGACGGTCGTATCAGCCATGACATAACATGGTTTATTTCACGTTTGAAGCAAATGGAATACTGACGCCCCATAGGTTTAGCATATAGAAGCTCCGTATCTCACACCCCCGTGAGATAACCCTCATAACCCTTTAACGACAAGAAACAATGGTATTACTCTGCTCACCACTGACACCCAGTGGTACACTTGAACACTGCTACACTCAACTTGCTCAGCTGAGACATCTAGTGGATTGTGTGGTAACTCCACTGTTAGCTTACCACACTCCCTAGGCTGGAAACCTACCCCTGAATTCCGCTCCCGCTACTCTCCCACTACATATATTATGTAGCGGGAGCGGAATTCCTATAACAGACCGCAGATGCCCAGCGTACCTAGACCCTTTGCCAGTTGTCGCGCATGCGCGACTTCTACCAGAGTTCCGGTCCCCTGCCGCAGATGAGATGTACATTCAAGCTGCAAACTGCTGCAATTATCTCTGGGACTTGTGCTTTTATTTTGGGTATGGTCTCTCATAGAATGTCTAAAATAAATTTCATCTGATGTTTGATTTTTAGAGAGACCAATATTAATCGAAGATTTTGACGCCTGTGTTGTGCTTCAACCTGTGCCAAGGAAGCCACTCTACTCCCCACAGACCATCTTTGACCCCTCCCTCCCCCTCCTTGTCACGTTTTTTTGCAAATTTTCGATATTATTTTGGAATGTTGAGTTACCATATAGAAAATTAATTCGGTCATTCCAAGCCAATCCCCCCTCCTGCATGACATCATTTGTACCCCCTTGTGCATAGACATACTGGTGAGCTACCCAGGTAATAGGCCTCCAAAACCATAGGGTCCAATGACTTTCTAATAATATGATGATCTAAATGAAATTTTGAAAGGTCATTTTTTAACAAAACGGGGTTGGCGAAATTCCACACGTGCATGGCGAAATTTTTTCCGCCCCCCCTCATTACATGTACACCAGGGGGGGTGAAGCTGGGCGGAAAATTTTCAGACCCCTCCCGGGGGGGAGGCTAAAAAAATTTTGACTGCTGTCGAGGGCGGGGGCGTAAAACATTTTGATGGCTTTTGGTCGGCAAACATCAACATTGGCAAATGGTCGGCCAGCCAACGTCAGGCCAATGTTGGCATTTGGTTGGCACTGTCGGGCCTATGTAGGCAGGATGGGCAGCCTATGTAAAGGCGATGGTTGGGCCAACGTCGGCCCAAGGTTAGGGAGTGGTCATTATTTATCAACAGGGGGGGTGGTGGGTTTTCGCGTGGACGCGTAGAAATTTTTTACGCCCCCGCCCTCGACAGCAGTCAAAATTTATTGCGCCCCCCCCCGTGCCGGAGGTGCGGAGAGTTTTCGCGCCTCTTTTTGATCTATAGTAGCGCGAGGGCTTTTTTGCTAAAAAGAGGGTGAATTTTTTTAGCCCCCCCTCTCATCCGAGGATCCCTCTCTCAGCTTGTGTCAGTGTGTGTGGTTAATGATTTTAGGGATTGGTCATTTTTTAACAGGGGGGGTCGGTGAAATTCCGCACATGCGCGGCGAAAATTTTTCCGTCTCCCCCCTCCGAGTGGTCTGAAATTTTTCCGACCCCCCTTTTATGCTATAGTCGCGCGCTGGCTTTTTCGCTAAAAAGGGGCGAACAAATTTTTGTCCCCCCCTTAGAGGGGTCTGAAATTTTTTTGTCCCCCCCCAAACCCACCAACCCCTCCCCCCTCCAGGTAGAACAGAGACATTTGCATAAGGGAGTGGTCATTATTTATCAACAGGGGGGGGTGGTGGGCTTGAGGGGGGGCGTAAAAATTTCAGACCCCTCCCGAGGGGGGGGCTAAAAAGATTTTGACCCCTCTTGAGGGGGGGGGGCTAAAGAAATTCACCCTCTTTTTATCAAAAAAGTCCTCGTGCTACTATAGATCAAAGAGGGGCGCGAAAACTCTCCGCACCTCCGGCACGGGGGGGGCGCAAAACATTTTGACTGCTGTCGAGGGGGGGTCGTAAAAA
Source organism: Acholoe squamosa (assembly GCA_949317995.1). NCBI lineage: Eukaryota > Metazoa > Annelida > Polychaeta > Phyllodocida > Polynoidae > Acholoe > Acholoe squamosa. The sequence continues at coordinate 36,323,152 of OX439051.1, forward strand.
ATGTCCACGCGAAAACCCACCAACCCCCTCCCTGTTGATAAATAATGACCACTCCCTAACGTTGGGCCAACGTTGGCCCAACCATCGGCTTTAGGCCCTACATATGTAAAGCCGATGGTTGGGCCAACCATTGGCTTTACATAGGCTGCCCATCCTGCCTACATAGGCCCGACAGTGCCAACCAAATGCCAACATTGGCCTGACGTTGGCTGGCCGACCATTTGCCAATATTGATGTCTGCCGACCAAAGGCCAACGTTAGGCCGGATGGGCAGCCTATGCCAGCGCGAGACTATAGCATAAAAGGGGGGGCGGAAAAATTTCAGACCCCTCAGAGGGGGGAGACGGAAAAAATTTTCGCTGCGCATGTGCGGAATTTCACCGACCCCCCCCCTGTTAAAAAATGACCAATCCCTAAAAACATTAACCACACACACTGACACAAGCTGAGAAAGGGATCCTCGGATGAGAGAGAGTGGCTTCATTGAATGTGGTACCTGAGGTGTGGGTCCAATATTATGATGCAACATATTCATCTTCGGTTAATATTGGTCTCTCTAAAATTCAAACATCAGATGAAATTTATTTTAGACATTCTATGAGAGACCATACCCTATGGTTTTGGAGGCCTATTACCTGGGTAGCTCACCAGTAGGCCCCTATGTCTATGCACAAGGGGGTAAAAATGATGTCATGCAGGAGGGAGGATTGGCCTGGAATGACGGAATTAATTTTCTATATGGTAACTCAACATTCCAAAATAATATCGAAAATTGGCAAAAAAACGTGACAGGGGGGGGGAGGGGTCAAAGATGGTCTGTGGGGAGTAGAGTGGCTTCCTTGGCACAGGTTGAAGCACAACACAATTGACACTCAATCCACATGGATTTAGTGAATTTCCAGCAAACATCCATAGCTTTTTGTACTCAGGAATGAATAATAATAAAAATGCCACACTTAAACCTCTCCCTATTATCCAGATATAGCATAAATTCAAGTGTATATTGCAGTGCTTTCACAGCTGCGCCGGGGACCGGAACTCTGGTGGAACTCGCGCATGCGCGACAACCGGCAATCCCTCTATGCCAATCTGGCCCCAGCTCGACCACTTGCGTGAGTCGTCTCTGGCGACCAGCGTTTCTGGGTAAAAGTGTTGGATTACTTCCGTCAAAATTCAGTATTTTTCGCATAGTTAAATTTTTACATATTCTTATCATTATAGGTAAATTTGCTGACATGGTTTCTTTTTCGTAGTGTTTGGCTGTAACAAAATTTGTCATGCATGTATTCATCTCTTGCTTGACTATTGCTCGAAAATCTGATATGCATACACAATACTGGTACAATACTGCTTATAATATCCTTATGATCAATAGACAGCTAAAGTCCTCTGAAAAAAGCTATAATACAAAAAAGTTGTCATTGGACAAATAAAAGAGCCTTGAGCAATTAAGTGGAAAAAGTGTAAATGAAAAGTATTCTTGCATTTTTTTTCACTACAGGTCTACTGGAAAGATTCTGTCATGAATGCGTTAACCAAACTTTGCAGACAACAAGATGCAATTATCATAAACATTTTAGAAGGAAAGAATTGAAAAGTTATTGGCCGAATCTTGAATCAAAATTTAATGATTTATGAAAATATTTTCTTTTTCTTTAGCTACTGGAGCCTATAACGTTGGCCACTAGTGAATCATAGTGCTGTCACGGGATGTCATAGGCATCCATTTTTTTCCGATGATGATTATCGCGATTTTTAGTCTCAATATTGCGATTTATTGCGACATTTCAATGCATTTGTAAACAGCAAACATTGGTGCTAAATATTGGCATAAATGAGTGTATGAAGTGGGGAGGGGGGGGGGGGGGTCTATGGATCTAGTCATTGGCTCAGTCATAGGCTCAAACATTAGGGATAGAATATCATGGGAGATATTCTGTAGTCAATTAATTAACAGACATATCTAATTGATAAACTGCAATTATCATGCACATATAAACGTATAGATGAAGAAGCCTGGTATATAGCCACATCTACAAAATGAGGGCCTATATATTTTTGAAGTCTCACCAACACCATATTGTGTAGGAAACCATATGTTCTTCCCAATCTTTGGGAGAAAATAAATCATTTCTCTGCTTTATATCAGTTTATTTACTACCGGTATCACATTTGACAAAACAAGCATTCTAATGTTCAGCAATTAGCACCCCACCCCCCCCCCATTCTGGATATTCTATTAGACTATATAAAGGTCATTGATTAAAGAAGTTGCATTTGCCACATGTTAGTAGGTTGGTTATTATTTTTTTTTTCATTATTGAACTATTGTTAAGCACATGATGTGCATATTGTTTTCAATACAGAATCAAATTAAGGAAATACAAACAATCTGTATTCCATCGTATTGCCTATGCCATAACCTTTAATTTGATACCAAATACCCCCATATTTTCCCATTTTGTCCAAGGTTCTCATTGAGGTAATTTAAAAATTTTAAGAAAAAGATCACAAAAGTTTAACATAAAACAGGTTGATAGTGATGAGTTAGAACATGTATATACAAAAGGGAAATTAGCATAATCATGATTTCTAGTAGTTTCATTGTTTGGCTACCAGGTGCGGATGGTGTAGATTGTGGAATAAAATATCCCTTATAATAAAGCACATTTTACATCCAATAATCTTACACTTAGACCTCTATTACGCCTAGCAGTAAATAATGTAATACATATAATGCTGAATTTGAGCATTTACATGGTGGCCACTGCGTCCTGCTCTATAAACGCAGGCAGGGTGCTTGCAGCGCCACTCTATATGCTTATAACCATAGTGCCAGAATCTGGAACTACAGAAACAGAGTTAAAAATGGTTCTCTGTGCTATTGTCAATGGACGATTCTGGGTTTAACAATTATTCGATATATATTTACCTTTCACCACTAGGCTTATCCACAGCTCTGCCTACAAGCCTAGTTCAAACCAAGGTCAACCTATTTTTAGCTTGGCAGGGTGAAGAGTTCACACCTGCCCTCCTCCAGTGGGAGATCCCCAGGCTCCCTCCTGTGGATCCCCCACTGGAGAACTCAACTATATTTAGATTCACCTAGCCAATAGGAGCAGCTCACCCCTCCTACCACAGATTGGGACTGAGCAGAACCACCGACTCAGCATATTTGAGTTGCTCCCTATACTAAAAATAGAAAGTACAGAAATAGACACGACGTCATCTGGGCTTGCTCCTGACTATATAACCTAGCCAGGATCAAGCCTCAGATCTTATTTTGCTCACAGACCTAGAGGCTGCATCACCCTGTACTAAGGCATACATAGGCTTGGCTGGATAAGCTTGGTGAGTGATCATGCTGTACCATCTTATGATCACTCTGTACCAAACTGGAATAAACCTGGATCAACTGAAGACCTCTGAGCTTCTGTCTTCCCTCACTAATAGTCATTTAACGATCTATTGACACTGGTGGAGAACTTAATTAAAATCCCACTATTATTACCTCTTACAAGAACAATAGCAGGATTCTACCAACACCAGAATGCCAGCCAACAGCTCCAGCAGCCTACAGCCTATACATACATACTACTACTACTACTACTCACTGTAGCAGGCCTCCTCCTCCTGTAGCTCCTCCTGTGTGTTACTCCAACCACCAGCACTACCACCACCACAGGTAGTATCACCACCTACTCCACACATACACCAGAGTAGACCAGAGTACCAGAGACTATATGCCATATATACACCATGCTCTCAAATGGCACAAGGAGGATTCAATCCATACAGCAACACTTACATCCACCTGATGATTGGCACCAGCAACTTATGGGCACAAAGGTAGGAAGTCCACATTAATACTGACATAATTGCAAAACAGGTTCTGGTCACAGGTTACTATTTTGTCATGCGGGATCTCTTGTATAATACTCTATGATCTCTCCATGTACATGTAAAACCCTCTTAGTAGCAACTCACTCACAGTGAACTGCTCCTGTCCCAGGTAAAAATACCTTCCTATTTCCCAAATAGCCATCCTATATTAGTCCATGAGAAACCCTAACATTTTAGGCTCATTCTGACGACAATAACCATCCTGTATTAATCCATAAGAAACCCAACAATTTTAGGCCCATTTTGATATCACTTTTGAACCAACCCACCCCAATAACCTGATATGTGTCCCAGTATCTGAATTCAATAAGAAACTGCTACTGTGTATTTCCCTATAACCTATACCATCTGTGGTCAGTCCAGGCCCCCCCCCTCCCTCTCCCATATACCACCCCCTGGTCATCTCCATGACCTGAGTATGACCCCACCCCTCTCCCTCTTCTCCCCTTTCCCTCTCAGATAGTCAGCTGACTCCTGTCGTCATATAGAACCTATTTCTACAGAATAGTATGTTTTCATATTATCCAAAGCTTCATGTCAAAATTATATCATTGGTCTTTCACATTCATATTGGACTAAAATATAGTCTTTCTTCACGAAATTCAAACAAAATTCAAACCACTATTACACTTTTAGACTCATTCTTTTTGTAGTATACTTTGGATTGAACCCTTTCTTTCACAGCAACTCATATGCTATCAAAGAAATCTTTGAACCCATTTGTATTCAAACATCCAAACATGAACCTTCACAAATTTAGACCAACACTACACCCAGCTGATCAGCTGATCACACCATCAAATAGTGTATAGTCTACAGTCACCCTGTCAGGTCATCACTGAAAGCTAACACTTACCCCTCCCTCTACCCCCCCCCCCATAGACCCACCCTACCAGCTGTTTCCAATACAGCTGACCACCAGGCCTCACACATAGCCTTACTCACCCCCCTTCCCCCAACTCTCACCCCACTAAACTTCATCCATCCCTTACTGTACTTAGTGCTACACCATTACTGCAGCCTAGTAACATACCACATAAGCCCCACCTCATTGATTTGTCCATCATAAAACTCTCACACACAGCCAAGAACACTTCACATATTTATAATAATATCCCCTTCCCAATCCATAGCAGATATACCTTCAAAACTTTTACATCAAAGCTTTTACACCTATGTAGTCATAAATAATGTTAGTTTACCCCTCCCCCCATGTCACACACTAAATACTACCTTGGCAAGGTATTTTTATCCATACTGATAAAATCGTTTATAGTAATATTTTACCAAATGTACTATTTACATTGGTTATATTTATCAAAGCATGATTGTTTCGCATACTGCATCCTATACCAACAATGCATACCTTTCAAAATCATTTAACCAAATCACCTTACCATCCAGAACATGCAATCTTACACAAACTATACCATTACATCAAAGCTAACCACCATTTTACCCAACCCCATTTTCGGTCATTTACCCATTTTTCTTATAGTTTGCCTCCTGGCTTCAAATCTTCTAAACAAATCAATTGAAAGTCACCAGAACTTTAGATCCTTTTCCAAGCATCAATACAAAGATTTAATTTCCCTGACACTAGCTGGCCTCTCCCCACCCCTTCAGGAATAATTTATGTTAGACCCCCTAAGGTCTAAATCCTGTAAATTACTCTTAGATCAAAACCCTCACACCATCTGTATCTCCCTTTTTCCTCTTTTGTCCTCCAAAACACAAAACTTAACAAAATGATAACCATTACTGAAAGCGTATATGCGGACTGTCTTGTTCCAGTTATGGTTGGGTAGCCACATAAATTGCCCACGGCGGCAGTGTATCCTCTGGTACATGCTTTTCAAGCATGCATACACCGGCTAGATAGCTTTTCAGGGCTCCTATTTACCAGTATGGCATATTGCCAGTCGACACGCCTATTGTAGGAGTCTGTATTCCCCCATGCCCAATCCATGTTTGTACCTCTGTTTAGCACGAGGACGGTGATGCAGGTAGAACACCATATTTATGAGCTGTCAATTAAGAGCAGCTCAGTACCCCCATGCATGATGTTTCTCACACACACATGAATTCATGGTCAGCAATGTTTAGACACGTACACTGACCCTCCCCACTCCCACCTTATCTCGAACCTGACCCCAGGAATTCCAATTATAAGCTTTATTACCGGGGCATAGGTTCCAAATTTGCATAAGGGACATATGCCCAAACTGCAGCCATCCAATAGAATCAGGCTCAGCCTTTTTAGGGCAAGACATACCAACATAGGGAGATCAAGAAGTGAGAAATAGCCACCCTCACGGACAGGTTTATAAGCCTTAGCCCACCCCCATCTTAGCCTTTTTCACAAATATTCTAAAATTCCAACCACATCACCGCAACCAGTGAGCAAGTGCCTGGATGAGGAGCCACATGGCGTCTACAGCGTGCAATAAGCCCAGGTAGGCCTGTCCTATGTGCCCATCTTTAGTACTAGACTATCAGTCGTTCTTATATCGTCAATGGCATAACCTGATGTCATGATACCCAGGTACCTCCATTAACCAATGGCAGTGTGAGTACTAGAATACCCGTAAAAAGTTCGACTGTTCACTTCACAACCCACAGCTAGTCCAACCTGTCTGCCCCTGTACCCCTTCGGATTGGTTTATCAAGAGATAGACTCAATATCATGGAACACCAATATTTGATTACCAATTAGCAACTGATGATTTACAAATTGTAAAGCACTAATTAGTGCTCCTAAACTGACTCCTAAGACCGGCAGAGAATGAACCTCCTAAGACCTGCTGAGTATTGAACCTCCTAAGTCAGGCTGAGAACTGTACAAATGAGCGCTCCAAAACCGACTCCTAAGTCTGGCAGAGAATGACCCGCCTAAGACAGGCCGAAAACTGGCAATCCAGAGCATTGTCATCCTAATTTCATCACGAGGTATTTTGGAATCCACCCGTGAACCATACATATATTAGTCTCTATCTCCCCCCTAAAAGCCCTAGTGCTGATCTATTATAGCTAACATAAGCTAAAACCTTTTTATTTATTCTCTTTATTATTATTTATTTATTCATTTATTTGTTTTATTTTATTTTATTTTATTTTTTTCTCTAAAACCCCAACCTCTTTTTCCACCTACTCTGAGCGCCAGCATGTCATCTTAAGTAACTATTAAAATTCAGACACACCATACAAATCTCCAATCCCCCTCCTCTTCCATATATTATCTTTTGTGTATCCTGAAATAGCTCAAGGCTTGTGTGGGGATGGACAGTTCTATGATCATATCCTTTTTTTTCTCACCCCTTTTTTTTTATTCCTTCCCCCCCTTCCCCCCCCCCCCCATCAACATCCCTTTCTTCACCTACAAATATTTCCAAGCTTGTTTGGGGATGAACATAATTGTATCTTCTCCCTACAGCCCTCCCCCCCCCCCCCGAACTAAGAAAATTTGACATCATTAATACATTCCCCATTTTTTTAGGCAACATTCAGTGGACAAATTAATTTGAAATACCTCCACCTTCGTGTAGGGATGGCATCCTCCCATCCTTGTGTGGGGATGGTATCTTCCCATCTTTGTGTGGGGATAGATTAACCACCCCATCCTAACCACCGATTTACCCAACCGCTACCTCAACATAAAAATTCAACACCCCATTTTATGGAGTACTGGAGAGATCTCTGCCAAAATTGAGTTGATGTGCTGAGATCGTCCTGGGTGAAAAATTCTATGTAACCAAACATGTGACCCAAGGTTTTGATTGTGTCTACATTTTGTGACTTCCTGTATTGCCTCTGATAATGCTTGCTAATCCACACTCTCTAATGTGCCTTTTTCCCAATGTATCCACCATCATCAAAATTAAGCGATTGCAGAGACAGTCCTTACTCTAAGAAGCAGACATGAAGGAGATTGCGGCACCTGACTCCCATTCAACTACGTCTAAGGGCTCCATCTTCCCATCTTCATCAGGGCACATCACAACAGCAACATGGCTTGCCACCACAAACCCTGTCGCCGAATGGAGCTGCAGAAACCAGTTGACCGCAACCTGCCAGAAGTCTAATTTTTTATGTACAGGCACACCTGAAACATTAAACAGGATGTCTCTAAACCCTAAGCCCTTTATAAACAACATGTTTGTCATATATCTGTAACAAGTGATTATTCAACTTAGATAGAAAATGCATGCATATTTTCAGTTTTACTCTGTTTGCTGTGCTATTTTTGGTTTGCCTGCCTTAAGGAAGACACTCCAAAAATATATTTAGTTTAGTTTAGAAATTAGATACTTGAACTTTGAGTTTTTCCCCCTCAGCAGTTAATCAAATCATTTCTGTACATCAGAGTGCTTAATATCAACATCAAACTTGCACAATACCTTTTGACCTTGACCCTTTTAACCCCTGCACTTCATACATTTAGTATTTTAGTGCTATATCTGTGCAGTGTAGGAGTTGAATAGTCAGTTCCATATAGCAATAACATCAATGTGTGTTGTGTGCACATGCAGAAGTGCATATGCAATGCACATGCATGTGTAGTTTGGCATGTGTATAGATCTACATACTTGAATGGTCTTGTGGGTACCAAACTTATCTATATGTTTATCATTATGCCAAAAGAATCATGTGCATTAGTGCTCTCTTGCATTCACTCCATTATACTTTGCTTTATTTATCTTATCTTATCAATCTCAATGTACTGTTAAAACCCTTTTTGGTATACCACATTGTATATGAAAACCCTTTCGAAGTTGAGCCATATCACCAGTCATTGGTACATGAGGGTGCAAAGTTTTTGGATGAGAATGTATTTAACTCCATTGAAGTAGGGCAAATATCTCAGTCATCACACCCAAAGTACATGTTTTTCATTCCCATAGCCATGTTCAACCACAAAGCGCTCTAACTCGAACTTTCCTAATTCAAAAATTCATACAATCAAACATACCTTCACAACCCTTGAAACAATAGCATAATGTGCAAGATCACTATCAATGAAAGGCCATATCAATTAAGTCGTTCATGAGCCCCCTTCACCCCCCCCCAACAGACAGAGGGCTGTGCTTGATAAATTTTGCTCAGTGACTAAAGCATATAATGGCAATAAACCAATACTCTGTCGACACAAAATCACACATCAGGCACACTGCACATACTCCCTGAAGGAAGGGGACCTGGATGCAAATTGCAGTCAGTTCACCTTTTTCTAAATGGTAGTATACCAAATGGCAACAAGGCCAATACTGTGCCAATATAAACATCAGACACACTGCACATATTTCCTGGATGAAGGGGACCTTGATGCACATTGCAGCTAGTTCACCTTTTTCTAAAATGGCAGTATTGAACAACCAAACAAGCAACAATCAGTCTGAGTGATATAAAAAAAAAAAAAAAAAGCAAGTATGCTCACATGTCACCAGAGCCCAGCATTTACTCATGCACACCTCATCTGTACCAAGAACCCCCTCCCCAATGATTTCCCCCTTTGGCCCCATGCCTCCATCCATAGTGATATCTCAAAAATGAACCAAACTTTTGATAATACTTACATTAATGAGAAACCGAATTTATATTGGTTTAAAAGCGCACAGTTGTTGAACGGGGATATATGGAATATTGGAAGTCTAGCATCAAACACTCCCTCTCCTAACAGGATTTGCATGCACCTGTCACTCATACGGAGCTGAGTGCTTGTGTGGGGATATCCTCACTCACTTCCATCATTATAAGAGAAACTTCTCAGGCCTTGCTCAGGTCAAAACACTTAATAGAAATGTTTTGAGTACACCCTGAGCTAGGGTTGGGAGTGTATTAGTCACTATCTTGTACTTGTACATTTTTCTTGAGCCCCTTTATGAAAGGACTCCGGAAAAATCAGTCATAAAGACAGCCTTAAAGCCCAGCTCCTAGGCTGATCCTTAAATTTCATACCTTTTCAAGCCCACAATGTCTTGTATTTATGGGTTTTAGTCAATTTAGTCAACATATAATTTGCATGTTTAAGCATCATTCAGCATTCAGCGTGTCTCCTTGATCAGACCCAATCCAAGCTACCTTGCAAATACTTTAGATACGAATCAGTGAAAGGTATAATTCAAACCCTTAATCAAAATCATATTCCTTAAAGGCTCCTTTTGACTTTACCCTCAATTTACTCATAACCTTATCCTACACTACAAACAAACCTTTAAAGACTTCGAACAATTAAAAACCCTGTGGCAATTGCCTTCATACCGATCAAGATTACACAGATATTTCCTTCTGTAAATATGAGGTTGGTAAACCCAGAATCCTTACTCTTGTAAACCTATATTTTCCCTGCACTCATAGCGGAGATGAGTGGGAGTGTGGGGATATGTCAATGGACGATTCTGGGTTTAACAATTATTCGATATATATTTACCTTTCACCACTAGGCTTATCCACAGCTCTGCCTACAAGCCTAGTTCAAACCAAGGTCAACCTATTTTTAGCTTGGCAGGGTGAAGAGTTCACACCTGCCCTCCTCCAGTGGGAGATCCCCAGGCTCCCTCCTGTGGATCCCCCACTGGAGAACTCAACTATATTTAGATTCACCTAGCCAATAGGAGCAGCTCACCCCTCCTACCACAGATTGGGACTGAGCAGAACCACCGACTCAGCATATTTGAGTTGCTCCCTATACTAAAAATAGAAAGTACAGAAATAGACACGACGTCATCTGGGCTTGCTCCTGACTATATAACCTAGCCAGGATCAAGCCTCAGATCTTATTTTGCTCACAGACCTAGAGGCTGCATCACCCTGTACTAAGGCATACATAGGCTTGGCTGGATAAGCTTGGTGAGTGATCATGCTGTACCATCTTATGATCACTCTGTACCAAACTGGAATAAACCTGGATCAACTGAAGACCTCTGAGCTTCTGTCTTCCCTCACTAATAGTCATTTAACGATCTATTGACACTATGTATACTCTGCGAGGCAAACAGCTTCAGCGACTCCGACCTACACTGGTCCTTCTCAAGTCCAAATTGGTCCAATCTTCCACCTGAGCCAAACTCATATTTTTGCAAATATCTCAGAAAATATGAAGAATTTCTGAGAAATTCCTTCGCTGTTAGATAAGATTGACATAGCACTGTTTGTTATAAATGAAGTTAGACCGTATGGCCTTAACAGGTTTAGGCAAATCAAGAAATAATGGTTCAAAAATGACAATTAGATGAGGGTTATACCGAAGCTCATGTCCTTACCAGATATCACTCATAAGGTATGGATTTGATTTTAGCAGGTATATTTTGAATCACCTTAACAAATACGAGTGACCTCAAAACTTATAAGATCATCATCTGTCTGTGATATTTCCTCAAACTTGAACTTTCAATTCCCTTGTCAAAATGTCTCGCTTCTTAAATCGTGTCAGATAAATCACAAACAGTTTATTTGGCCATGACGATTTAACAGAAAATTCTTCCATATTACAGAATTCCTAACAAACCAAAAATGTCCTCAAATTTTCAGCTGCACTCGCTAAAACTCAGCATCTCATAACGGCACTTTTTTTAATCTGAGCTCGGGATGGGGAACAGAGGTTCCAGACATGGCCTATAGGGGGCAGCACCAACAGAACCGTGGAGCGCAGGCCAAGGGTGGTGTAGTGTGTAGAACTCACGCTACAGGGAGGGGTGGTGCCGGGGGATGCAAGGGATGGAGGGGTGTTTGATATATAGGCCAAGGTTCACTTGGATTGGATCTGATTGTATCTGACTGAGATAACCCTCAGTCAGATCCAATCCGGATCAGTCAGTCAGATCCAATCCGGGTGAACCTTTGCATTTATTTCATGCACTGAAAAAAATGAATCTAATATAAGCTTAAGTTAGTCAAAACCCCTAGTTTACCTTAGTTAGCACATGTGACTAACACAGGACTAACATTTTACTAACAATGGCTAGGTGCTTAGTAACATTCACTAACATATTCAGACAAGCTAGCTTGACTAAGTCAAGAGAGAAAATTAGTAAAAAGTTAATAACTTTTCCAAGGTTAGTAGTTTTGTCTAAGGGTTAGTAGTTTTTCTCACACCAGGTGGCAGTGCAGTTCGTATGAGGATTTTTCTGGTAGGTGCACATCATAGAATAGTCTATGGATGTCAAAATAATGGTGATTTTTTCAATGACCTTTCACTTAGAAAGTCTTTTACAACTGTACTCATATAACATTTAATAAAATGCACCTAACATATTGATAAGTTATTGAAGGAAGAAGGAAGAAAGATGGAAACACCTTTTGTGTGGATATTCAATATACACATTATCCACATTGTTAGTTCTCTGACTTTTTTTAGCCGGGAGGCGTGGCGCAGTCGGTAGCGCGTCCGCTCACAGGCCGTAAGGTCGTGGGTTCGGTTCCCGGCCCGGCCGGGGCATAGTGGTGGTTCCAAACGTCGCCGTAAGGTGTCGTTTGAGTTCCTCCCTGCTCTGGCTAGGCTGTGCTGGAAAGTCTCTCGGCGATCATGGCAGACAAATGACTTAAAACAGGCCTGTCCATCTCTCACTATGCCTATGTAGTGACGGATGTTAAAGAACCATTGCATCGGTAAATGTGTAGGGGCGTGATTTCTACCTTAGCTCCCTCTAGTGTACGGGTCCGGGTTTCACGCCACGGGACCTCTCACCCTCGACGTGTCCTTGAGGCACATAGGTGAGGTTTAAATTCAAAGCAAGCAAGTTCTCTGACTTTGTTTTATACTCAGAGCAACCTAGCTCATGGGTTGTAAATAAAAATGATTTGAGGCATAGAACATGCTTCTTAAATGAAGAGGTTCAGTTGCAGGAGTCAAAATCCTGATATAGAGTCTAAAACTCAAAGTAGGTTTTGAATTCAATGTGGCTTACCTACAATAAAGGGTTAGTTTCAAAGGGTTAGGGGATTGTATCATATATATTCATGTGAGATTTTCCATGTTTTGATGTATATAATATTCAAATATAAAAGATTTTTACATACTACCAATAAATGAAAGTCTTAGTAAAAGGACTAACAAATTACTAATAATGTCAGGCAAATGCTAACATTTTACTAAGGGTTAGTTCAAAAACACTAAGATAGGATAGGAAGTTTGGACACATGCTTTTTGATAACCTTTGCCAAAAAGTTAGTTCAACCTCCTAACTTCTTACTATATATTTGAGGATCGTTTTTTTCAGTGTTACTTTGGTTAGAAATGATCAAAACCGTTTTCAGATATAATTAGCATTACCACACTCCCACTCGTGTGCATTGGAGCATAGCCAGTGCACTTGTGATACTCCCACATGGGCCACTTTTTGCACCACCCTCACAGATAGTCCCTTCAAATCCTGTCACCTGGGGTTTCTATATAATGTCATAGGTTATCATAATCGTTTTTGCCAATGAGATAAGGTCTCTGGCAACATATTAGTATACTTGCTTTTGAGGAGAATTTATCCAAAACTGAGCTATAAAATGTAGTAAGCAGGGGAAATCAGATTTCTTTAAATTCCTCAGAAACTTGTGCTAGGGGCCTCTTTCTGTAATATCCATGTGAAACTATATATCAATAGCTTTCAATTTATATAAACATTGTTTATGTAAGTTGCTATTAACCCTTGTGGCTTTGCAAGTGTTTGTAGAAAATGTTTGCCCACAGGTAAATGTTTGCCCACAGGTAACCACCAAGTGGTATAGCTATATATATATATATATATATATATATATATATATATATATATATATATATAGTGCTTCACTGCCCTGGCCTACCACCCCACTACAGGAGGGGGTCCGTCAATACATGGCACATTCTCAGGGTCAAAAATCTTTAATATTTTTGGGATAGAGACAAAATTCCAAAGGTTTTATGATCCCTGTAATGTTGGGCATCAGTGCAAAGAGGTATCGAAATGTTGTGATGCATCTCGAAATTCAGTGTGGTAATGCTAATATAATAAAAAGATGAATTTTAATGCATTTTACTACCATTTCGGAAGCACTTACTGGCCGTGAGATAACCCTGTCAGACCCACTATGAGTGAACATTTGTCTATAATGGGCTCAGCCACAAACTTAACGGCTAATCTTTGGGAAGCCGCTTGAAGAACACATGATGGTAGAAGATGTCTTTGAACTGGTGAACCTTGGAAGCGGGTACAAACATGCATACACCAAAGGTCTTAATAGGAGCATCTCCCCATCTGAACCAGTAAATACCTCCCAGCCTGTCAATATAGTCAAAATACTCAATATAATCTTTACTGCGCCAAACACTCATTGCAGATATCTCAAAATTATTGTAATATGTTAGGTATTTAGGCCATGATTTGAGATATTGTGCCCTATTTGTTCTATTAGCATAAGATAACACAGCATCATATAAACCTATGGCACAATTTGGGGGGTCATGTAGGGTCCCTGTATAGCCATATAAGATGTCTTTGGCTTTCATATACCTGAATAAATCATAGGTCACATTTGCAAGAATAAAAGAGTCATCGTCAAGTCTCCAACCGTATTCAAGATCCTGCATGATCGGTTGGTCGTAGACAGATTTTGAATGGAAGCGGCACATATGGCGGTAACCAATCGGCTTCATGCAGGGGATTTTTTCCGGCACCGGTTCTTTGAAGAATTCAGGGACTTTAAATTCAATTTCCTGGAAAAATATCAACTCGCTTGAGAGCGTTTGGCCAATTTCCATGATTTTTGAGGTATCAAAATCTCTTTCATGGAAGATGATGATAGGGTACCGATACTTTTTATTGAAGAATGTGTGTAGTGCATTTAGGCTTCTATTTATATGTATATATCGGTTCCCAAGTAGATAATGTATTGCTGCCTTTGGTTTGTCTTTTGGCCACGTTCCAAGCAGTGATTTAAATCGTAGAAGTTCCCTCTCATTCTTGCTTAAAGCCTTGGTTGGCACAGGTTTGTAGAAATTCCTCTTTATATAGTTTATATTGGATATAGTTTGGTCATGTTGACCCACAAGACTACGTTGTAGTAGAAATGCTGTACATGAGAAGAGAGTAACTCCCAAACATGTAAGTCGCGTGTATGTAAAGCAACACCTTAGATAGCGTGGCATAGTTTTTGTTGTTGGGGTCTTTTATGTTAATTCATGTTATCATATTATCAGCACTGACGGTGATAAGAGGTGAGTAGGTAATAACTTGGTGCATGTAATTGCCCAGTTATCAGGAATATTCAATTGTTGAGGACATCAGATACAGTAGATGGTGTCCGTTCACATATCTGAAAAAAAAGTCTCAATTAATATTTTCATTAAGGGCTGATCCGTTGAATGTAGGCTACAAAAGTGAACAATCTCATGATATTTGTTAACAAAAATGTCATTAATTAGGAGTTTATCAAATGTTTAACATGTCCTGTCAATTTAGATAAAAGAAGCGTTGCAGTACCTTGATAATTCCAAATCCTAGCATAGGGTGTGTATACTGTAGCATACATAGCTGATGTCCTCATAGTACAGTTGAGTCTATACCTAGGGTAGGATATTATGTTATGCTCTACTTGGTTCAACTTGTATTGCTAGGTCTTCCCTGTTTACAGACCCATATATCAAGAAGCTGTCACGATACTTAGTGTGGCAATAGGGTAGATCGCCCCTGACTCGACCACTAAGCATGTTGATAGACCTTAAGTTGACCACCCCACCATTACAGGATATTTTCACAATTTATAAGTAATACTGAGGGCATGTGCAAGGTTTACCTGTTTTAGTTATTTTGGTACAGCCAGTTAATAATTCTATGTGATTTGAAAGATGTTAGTCGGGGGTGGTCGACCCAAGGTACCGACATGCCTAGTGGTCGAGTCAGGGGCGACTTACCCTAACTGGTTTCTCCTGGTGTTACTTACTATACATGAGTTACCACCATGTCTTGTACCTTTAATAGGTATCAGTCAAGTGCCGATTTACATTATTTCTACTGTAGGCCTATAACCGCACATAGTAAGGCTCACCCAAGGTTTATCGATTCAAAATTTAAAATCAAAATCAAATAACTTGTTCTCAACAGATTTTCGAAATTCAAAAGCCTATGGGTAGCTAAGGGAGTGCTCATTTTTTTAACAACAGGGGGGGGGGGGCTGGTGGGTTTGCCCGCAGATGCGCGAAAAAATTTCGACCCCCCCCTCTCGAGGGTAGAAATTTTTTTTGACCCCCCCTCATAAGGGCCGAAAATCGAGCGTGAACGTGCCCTTTTAACCTATAGTAACGCGCAGGGTTTTCAACTGAAAACAGGTGAAATTATTTTGACCCCCCCAATCTGAGGGATTGAAAAAATTCTGACCCCCCCAGTCAAGAGGTTGAAAAAATTCTGACCCCCCCGTCAAACCCACCAGCCTCCCCCCCTGTTGTTAAAAAATGATCACTCCCTAAGACGTCCCTCAATGGCCTAAGTTAAACCATTTTTGAATTTTATAGGAGGCCGTGTGAAGATTTTACCCTCCGGCTGCTTTTCCTCATCCTATAAGGTGCACCAGGGGTTTAGCCCAAGCTCCACTAGGCGGCAGCATCACAGGTTTTCTTTGCATTGGGGTATCCTTTCTGCCTGCCAATGCAGGAACACATTGACTCGAAACGCTGCATTCCTACATTGGCAGGCAGAAAGGATACACCAATGCAAGGAAAACCTGTGACGCTGCCACCCCGTGTCGCTTAGTGGACACTCTTACTCAAGAGTTTAATTAATCACCGAAATTAGATATCTTTTTTTGTACTTTCTAATCTGAAACTTTAATCCATAATAAGGGCGTAGGTAGTTATTCCATCAAATAATATGGTAATTAGAATGGAATCAATTGGTGAGATTTGTCCTAACCATACATGTAGTTAAATACAAGCTTCTTACAAAGTTAATAATCACTTTTATGCATATACCGTATTCGTTCTAATAAGCGCACATGCTCTAATAAGCGCACACCCCTCCTTTCTGGGTCCCACCCTGGTGTAAAATCAGTCAAATGAAGTGTTAAGATTTTTAGGGCAAAATCAACGATTTTAGGCTCTTGGGGGTGCACTTATTAGAATTATTTTTTCTTATAAGGTTTGAGCACCTAACAATTAATTTTCCGCACATGTGCGCTTATGAGAACGAATACGGTAATGACGGCTATAATGACAAAGTATCAGTCAGGGGAATGGAACAATATACCGTAATATCCCGCGTACAAGGCGCGTCTATTATGCGAAGTTTTAGTTCTCCCCTGATCCACAAGGGGGACACTAAGACCTTTCTTCTGATATGTTACCCTCCCTATAACTCTTAATAGAACATAAGGAGGCCCAGGGGGGTACTTGGGGGCTTAGCTACACATAGGTTTTTAAATTTTAAAAATCCATTCAGTGGAACCAAAGTTATTAATATTTTAATTTTCTGACAATTTTCCTAAAGTCTAGGTGCGTCTTATACGCGGGATGCGCCTTATACGCGGGCGATTACGGTAGTTACACATATCATCAATGTGAAAACTGTCATTGTCTGGAGAAAAAAATTAAGGCTTTCATCAAAATATTGTGAAAGTATATTGAAATAATCTCTAAGCGAGCATAGGGCACAGCTTTTAATATTTATGGATTTTATCTGCACTGATAATAGCTGGTAGTTTGGTAAGAAATATTTGCGAACAATTTATTCAAAATATACAAAGGAAACAAGGTCAGCATACATTGCTTGAGTTGCAATGAAATGACCCGAAAGACTTGCCACACATTTCCGGCTTGCATCAATACATCGGTAAACGCTTATAGTTTTATTCTTCTAATGATCAATTTTCATTTTCATAACCGCAATTTCTTTTCTCAGGGATATGAAGTGCGAGTCGACTTCATATATTTACTACCAGTATATCAAATTGTTCAGATCAATGTCACTCGGAGAGAATTTAACCTTTTTGAGTATGCCATTTAATAATGATTCACTCAGGTAGTAATGATTTTGTAAAATTAACTAATAATATCACAGTGTCATCATCGCTACTTGGAACAAGTGCATCTGAGGCGAAAACTTTTGATTTTAGAAAATAATACACCTATTACAGCTCATTTGATGATTATACAAAATATAGCCTTTTATCATTAAAAGATAAATAACACATAAAAAATAATATGGCATGTGAATGATAAACATGAATAAAATACAAATTAATTTAATACAGAGATCATCATGTCCGACACGTTAACATCATTTTTAACGTCATGTTAGGTAGGGTGGGTGATTCGTTGATCTCTCGTCTCTTCACCTTCAGGACCGTTATCTTAGTTTCTGATGACCGGGGGTTTGTAGGCTGGAAAAGTGAGATATATAGAAATACATTAGGACAATTCTATAAAGACATAACTTTAACCAAAATACTTTTTATCGTGATTTTGATTCACATTTCAATGTTGTGAGCTCCAGTGGATTTCTGTCAGTCCTAGAAATGGCGCAGCTAGCGGGTATCAGGTTAATGTTAGTGGATCCACAAAATGTTTCGCAAAATCTTTTGTTCAAAATACAAATGTGATAAAATTACACAGCTGTTAATCAGTCTCTATGATACTCGCCTGAAAGTTTAATAAAGCGGGTAAACTCCAGTCGTGCATCTATACTGTTTGCTTTCTGAATTCTATTTTCATTTTTAACTATTTAATCTAGCAACGTAAACGCCCGGTTACACAAAAGTTTCTGTGTTTGTCATTCAACATCTACTTTGGACAAAGAGGGACAGAATGGTCAAAGATGTGAGTGAAAGCAGTAGAAAGGCTAAAAAGAGTCATTTAATTGACTAACAGATGCATGTAGTTCGATTATATAGGTTTGTTGATTTGATTTGAAATAATCATGTGCTTTGCTTGTATAGGAAGGAAGATGGTATATTTGCATAGAATAGAGCTGAAAAATTGAGTTCTGCTATAGCTTTAAGAATATGTTGCTCAAGATTTTTCTTAACCCTATAAGCTGGAATGTCACTCACTGATCCCCAAAAATTCGGAAGTCATCCCAATTTTCTCTGTCTATAGGAATCAAAGCCAAAAATTCGGAATTCCTAAAAAGTTAGGAAAGGTGGCATCTCTGCTTTAATAACCACTAATAAATTAGTGTTCCCGGTGATCACTCGCCAGGGCTGAATTAACGCATCAGTGTTCCTTATAGGGTTAAGGTATTTTAACGGGTGCATTTAAGTCGACACTATCTGCAATACAAAGTACAAACCCAGTTGGCAAAGGGACGCTCATAAATATTTTGGAGTAGATTTTCTTTCTTATTTTTTTACCGGCCAACATCAATAAAAATTGTTTACTTGAAATCAGGAAAAAGCGTTGTTTAACAGTTTTTCCCTATAATTCGTTGAAAATGTTCCAAGACGTCACAAATACATCTGTTTTTGCCAGCTGAGGAAGGGGTGCTGCAGCAGGGATACATGAACAAGAGTCAGGTCTGAATATTTAATGTAGAGAGTTCTGTGCGTTAACCTTTATAAAGCCGATAGTGCAATAATGCATCATACCCATTGGTCGTCATGATGCACAAATGCAGCCCAGGTGGGTAAGCGCATTCGTGCATCGCGTCAACTCTACAGGGCTGATACACACCCGGAGGGTTGGCATGATGCTCAAATGAAGTGCTGGCGAGCACTCACACAGAGGAGCATCATGCCAGCCGGGAGGCATGATGCACTCCTGCACTAGCGGCATCGCAGGTTTTACTATACCGGTCATACCTCGTATGGGCATCTTAAAGTTGGTGACATACTCTGCTATGTTCTTAGACTGCAGGTATTTGGCAACCTACCACAGCGCACAGAGTAAAACAACACAAAACATGTCATGCCATTTGTTATCATCAAACATATAATAATAAGTTTAAGAATCAAGCCGACCAAATTTTGCACCGTGAGCCCTTAGTAGGTCTCTAACTCATTCTCTACTGATAATGTCAATTCGCATCACCCAGCCAAAAACGGGTGATGTCAAATAAAAATGTCAACGTGTGTTAGTACCTGGTAACCAAATTTTCACTTTTGGATTTCCCATGTAACCTCTCATATTGGAAGTTATTATCTCACCACTGTACACATAAGGCCACACCCAAAAAATAAGTAGGTCTAAGGATTTTGGTTTTGAAAAAATGGTGCGAGCACGCAATATTTTTTAAAAGAATTTTTAGGCATCCAATAGATTCCTTCCTGGAAAAGTGAGGCGAGCGAAAATTTGTTATTTAAAAAAACTTTCGCCAAACATCACAAAGAGAAAAGTGAAGCAAGTGAAATCTGTAGACATATAAATTTGTATTTCCGAAAATATGGAGAGGGCTATCCATAGACTAACTTATTTTTTTGGTGTGGCCTTCGCATGCTGATATCGGTATACCTTATTGGATATAATGAGTGCCCACTGTGCTCAAATCTTTTTTTCACTTTCATGTTTTTTCTTCTTCCAATCACTTATCAGCCTTCACACCTGAATGGACCTTCACCCCTACAGAGGAGTGAGGGCAGTGTGGTGGTTTATACAACTTTATTGCGTTACTCGGTGGTTCTCAAAATCGTAAAAATTTGGTCTTATTCTAACCTGAGGAAATATTGGAAAAAAAAAGGCGCTTACCGGTGGTGGTGAATGGACGTAAATGAAAAGTCAATCAACACATACCCCCCATTATCAAGTTCAGTAAGAACCCTTCAGATACTAACACCCTTTATATATGACATACTCACCGATGTGTGGTCATTCATGCGTTTCCTCAATAGTTGATAATACTCGCAGTAATGTTCGTGCTGTTTCCTAATCTCGGGGTCCTCGAGCCAGGACCCATGGCCGGGGGCTGGCGGTAGCGGCTGCTGCCAGGCAAAGTCTGTTCGTTTGTCTCCCCGAGCGGCCATTATACCCGGCAGTACAGTAGAACCGTCTGTAGTGACGCTCTGGGTTGATAAACTTAACCTAGGGAGGGATACATGGGAAGATGTTAGAGAGATGTTAGAGAGGAATGGCACTCAGTGAATGAACTCAACCTGATGTTAACTACCCCTTAAATTCCTGAATATAAGCCGCACAAAGGCTTGAAAATTTCTATTTATTAAATTACTAATCTATAGTGCCAAATACCCATCCATCTACCACAACTTAACCGCAACCTGGCTTTGCTTCGTTTATAAGCTCTGGCTTATGGCTTATAAGCTGCTTTTGCGGGAATTCATGGTAATTCCTTTTTCTACATTCTATATTATATTTGTTATTGAGTCAAGTCCACATCACCCTTTAAACCAATACCAAAGGCTGATAATGCATCAATACAACATGACAACCAATAGGAATGATCCATCAATACAAACAGGTAGACCAACATTCATGCATCATCATGAATCGACTCACACAATAACAATGTGAAACTTTTGACAAAGTGTTCTCACCGTCCATCCTTTAGATAGGGTAGGTTAGATACGGGTAGTCCAGACGCTAGCTCGGCCTCTGGGCCGCGAGCACCAGTTGTCCACCGCAGGTTCAGGATACCATACTTGGACATACCATTGGGCCTGAGGGCAAAGTTTAGTTTGTTTAATAACATTGAATTATCTTAAACCCTTTCACATAATCCTACCTTCCTTATAGGCTTTCATTTTAATCAGGTTTTAGTTGTAATCAAAGGGATTACACCCTCTCTCATAAGCCAAAGCCCCAAAGTTCACAAGATCTCAAAGCTGAATTACTAGTAGGCTAAGAATTCCAAAATTTGCTGAGCTTATCTGAGAAGTCTTAAGATAGATGATTCCTTTAAACTTTTAAGGGCCATTAATGCATTAACACACAATGTCCATTGATAATCTGAATAAGATATCGATAACATAAACTTACAGCGATGTTTGGACGGAGAGTTTACTGGGTATCTCACGTACACGGACAGGTTTGTGTAACACGCTGTGATCACCGACCGTCAACGTGTTATCTCCCTGTAATGAACATACACATCAAAACTATAACATCGCATGTTGACCTTTGAAGCGAGTGATCACTTCTTAACAAAGGTGGGGGGGGGGTGGACAAAATTTATTAAAGGATGTGTATGATTTTCAGCCCCTAGGCCTACAGGGCGGTGTGTCGGTGGGAATTTGAACCATTTTTTCTGTTGTTAAGAAATGATCACTCATAACTCATGCTAACTAAAGAATACAATATGATGGTAGGTTGCATGACAAAGCCCATGCACACACATGTTCCTCAAAGATGCTTACTATTCTATTCCGGTACAGGAAAACAAAATAATTGTTCCCCTCGTGTATGTGACCACTGTAAGCCCTGATCATTTGCCATTTTTAATCAACTTTGCGCTGTTACTATGGTAGCTGTCCTTGTTAAAATGTTGCTGTTTTGTTGTTGTTTTTTTCCATTAGCCCTGTGATTTAACATCCTGAATTTTGAGTTGGTCATGCATAATTCAGGTTGTAGGTGTGTTGAAAGCAGGAGGGGGACACTCCCCTTTATTTGAAATATCTAAATGTTCCTCACTAGGTTTAGGTGCGGTGTCTTTAGAGGAGCCACTCTCAATTGGGGTATGCTATTTGGCTTTATCCATTGAAAAGGGCCCCACATATTTAATATCCAACCCCGCACATATGAACTATAGTAAAGGTAGGGAGTGCCCCCCACACTGGTGTGAAAACAAAATCCCATGCGTATTTACACTTTGGTCATACTTACCATGATGGGTTTTGAGCGGCATTGAAATAGGCGAATCCGTCTCAAATGATTTGCCTGGGAACGTTCAACATTTAGTAAAGGCAATGTTTTGAATGTTTTCTTTCAATGAATTGGAAAAATCACATACTGTCAATCTTTCAGACCAAAAGTGTAGGAAATCGAAGAAATGTAGGAGAAATTACAGACATCACATTCTCCGGGAGTGTATCAACCTCATAGTGTTGGCATGATGGTTTTCTCATCACGGCTGCATTTGTGTATCACGAGGACCAATAGGGAGCCTAAGTCTCGCGATAAACTATGTCGTAAAAAAAATTCTGATTTGGAACTAAAATGACCAATATTTGAATTGACCTAGAGGCCCACCATATATGAAATTTTAAGGCTCAACTCTCACTCTTAAAAAAGTTATGCTAGGCCTAAGATATTCCCCTATCCTTCAAGCCTGCGGGCGATAATATGCTGAGCTCAGAATCCGCCCGCGAGTGACGTGACTTCACCTCCCTTTGGACATGATCCGGGACATGATGCTTTAAGCAGCCCTCAAAGCATTAAAACATGTGAGGCAAGCAGAAAGAATAGCCTGTTGACCCTGTCATGTGCTATCCTTTTTATTTGCCTGGACAGATATCAACCTCATCTAAAACTGTGATTCAAACACACATACCTGTACTTTAGCCTTGTCTCTGACAGACACTGACTGTAAAAGCCTCACCCCCTCGTCAGGTGGCGCCACAGCCTCACCGTTATCATAGTAGCGTATAGGGGGCAGCACCGTGGCCTGCCCGCGGCTCTCCGCTGCCGCTAACCGCTGCTCTGCTAAACGCCGCCTGTTCTGCGCCGAAGGTCGGTCGAAAAAGTCCCGCCAGTTCTCAGGGTAATCTGAAAAGTTGGAATATGACTTTAGTTCCAGTGGCTGTAGTCATTTTATAAACAAGTTCATTAGACAGCTACAAGAGGTTGGTTAGCGCAACTAGGTTCACTTACTATCAAGTTATATCTATTGGTAGCACTTGCTGTATAGCACAGACCACAATACATACTCCAAGATCTACTTTATGTGAAGGGATTGATAAACCAGCGATACACAGCACTTGTGCTGGGTTAAACTTTATACAAAAGTGACACCAGTACAGAGTCAATATGTCAGTGTCAATCCAGTGCAGTTATCCATTTCTATCGCATGCTGTATATCCTGTCTCGGCAACCTACATAGTGCCAAACGTGGCTAACCGTGGTATGATGATCAATAACCTACCCGCAGTCTGCCTTTCAGAGGGATCTACCAGGGCACTAGACTTGATAGGCGAGAGATGCGGCATGCCTCGTCGTACCAGTGAGTTAACCCCATAGTGACTGGACTGGTCATCTGACTGTATGCCTGAGTCTGTCGCCGACATGTCATCTCCACGCACCAAAGGCTACAAACAGAATGATATCTTATATATGAGAACGATGAATTATTTCTAAGGAATGGATGTTGGATTATTTCTAAGGACTGAATGTTGACCAAATTCACTTTTCACAGGTATGATTAAAGATGGTCAATGTTGACTAAATTCAGACTTGGAGGTTTGCTTAAGCCAAGGTCAATGAAATATTACTAAATTTGAACTTGGGAGGTTTGCTGAAAGTTGATGAAAGTTAACTAAATTCAGACCAATCCCCTAATTCACTCTATGTGTACACTTGTAATCAAAAACATGCAGGTAACCTTTAACATATTCATGCAGAAAACAAGGAAAGATGCTGCAAAAGTGACAGAGTGCTTGGAGAATATGCTCTGCTGGGCTGAAAGGTGAAATGATTCCTTAACCCTTTAAGGACCGCTAGTACTTTAATGAAGCAACATGCCAACCATGTGGGAAATCTTCGACCCAGTAGGGGCACAATGCATTAATGCACTATCTGTTCTTTAAGAGTTAAATCATAGACCTACATACTGGTGCATGATCAAATATTGTAGTGGCTCATTTCTCGTTTGTGCTGCATTCATGATTCTCAGTGACGAAGAAACCGAGTGCAAAACTTAAGCGCTATTAAAGTAAAAGAAATCAATTAATCTTTTATCAATGTGCATTCTGGAAATAAAAGAAAAAAGGTGTGAAATGCTGAGCCGACAGTGCTAATTTTCATTTTGACATAAGAAAAATCGCAGGGAAGATAAACTGAAGATTTGCTGTGTGTACAAAATTAAGAGTGAGGACAAAATCAGAAAAAGGAGTGAACTTGATGACATGGTTTTAACCTTGGGATGACCCCTGTAGACTGCGATGACTGCATTTGTTTGATCACCAGGCGTTGCATCTTCTGCATTTGTCGGAGAACTAATTTTATTTTCATTTTCCACCTTTTCCACTGCATTGTCATTGGTTTCCTCAGCTTCGGTTTCGTCCTGTTCCTCTACGGGGCTCTGGCCGCCCCTCGTGCCCTCACGCGGCACACTGATCATGGTTTTCTGGTACACCACAATCACAACTTTGTGGTAGCTCTGTGTATACTTGAATTTAATGTATTGCTATACTATGTTACCCTTAAGGTATTTGATGTCATTTTCTGTTTATTTTATATTGATTGATATATAAATGATACTGTATGAATGTAAGACAGGACCTGGTCCTTATCTCATTCAGTCTAAATAAACGAATCTCAATCAATCAATCAATCATTGAGAGTTCTTTCCAAAATTTCAAATGATAAAAGACATGTACATAAATAGACCACTCTCTGTAGTCAGTGTAAAAATTCAGAAATAATCAGATTTTTTTTTTAACTCACAATATTCTGTTCCTAGGGGCTTCAAGTCAGACATAGAAAAAAGATTCATCAACTGTCAGATGCAATCTTGTTAACTTACTGGTAATGAACCTTCATAGCTGGTAGGTCCGAATGTGGACACGACATCGGAGTCGCGGTCTGTACCAATCCCTGTGTCCTTCTCATCGTTATCTTCCAGTGATGCCTGACGCCTCTCTGATATAGCTGAAACGACACAGGGAGTGTAGTAAGGGTAAGCTTAGTCATTTTGTACGAATAAATGAGTATTACATGGTATAAGGTAAGCTAGACAGTTCAACTACTATAAAACCTGATGGAAGCCAAGCTCCCTTAGAAGCTGATTCCTCACTAAAGGGCATTTTGGAAGCCAAACTCGAAAACTACTTAATTTGATTAAAAACCTTGCTAAATAGGCCGACGCCTAACTTTGAGAAAATACAAGAAGCTGAATTTTGGTCCAAATTTGGTCAACTCACAAGGAAAGTTTTATATGGTAATGCATTCCTAAAAGGCACACCTGTGATAATCTTTTGTCCATCTATCATCATTCTATTCAATATCTAGCCCATCTGTAAGGTGCACCACGTGCCAGGACTTATCCTTCAATTACAAGGAAAACTTAGGAGCACTTGCGCATACCGTATTCATTTTAATAAGCGCACATGTGCGGAAAATTAATTGTTAGATGCTCAACCCCTTTAATCAAAAAATAATTCTAATAAGCGCACCCCCTGAAGCCGTAAAATTGTTGTTTTTGCCCTAAAAAAGTCTTTATTTTTACACATATTTTGTGTAAATTAACATCAGGGGGTGCGCTCATGGCCCAAAAAGTGGGGTGTGCGCTTATTAGAACATGTGCCTTTATTAGAATGAATAGGGTAAGCGCTCTTAATATGTATCATTTAATGGAAAATTCCATAGACTAACTTGTTTTCAATGTGACATTACCTGGTAGTTTAGTATCAGCATCAGCTACAGGAGTGAGCTCTTCATCTGTCTGTGTGTCTGTCTGCGGAGTGTTTTGACGCGCTTTTTGGTGATCATATGATTTATACAGCGCCGGGTTGTTGGGTAAGAACCTCCTGTAAAGAAGGAACAATTTTCAGTAACACTGTAATGTTCTCCTAAAGCAAGTGAGTGAGTAATAATTGTTTAACATTAGTTTGGCCACTAAGGGAGTGGTCATTATTTATCAACAGGGGGGGGTGGTGGGTTTGAGGGGGGGGGTGTAAAAAATTCTGACCCCTCCCGAGGGGGGGGGCTAAAAAAATTGTGACTCCTCTTGAGGGGGGGCTAAAAAAATTTACCCTCTTTTTAGCAAAAAAGCCCGCGCACTACTATAGATCAAAGAGGACGCGAAAATTCTCCACGCACCTCCGTCGAGGGGGGGGGGGGCACAAAAAATTTTGACCGCCGTCGAGGGGGCGTAAAAAATTTTCGCGCGTCCGCGCGAAAACCCACCACCCCCCCCTGTTGATAAATAATGACCACTCCCTAAGGTCATATTCATGGCGAGAATGCTGCATTTGACACCAGTTGATGAATGAATGCGATGGTCCGGGCCACACATATTTAGTAGACATAGAAGCAGCAGAAAAGATGAGACTAAGACCTTTCTAAAACTGTGGAGCTTGCAGGTATGTTGAAAGCTGCAAAAACTGTCATGGAGGCCAAAGTCTAGGAATTACAGCCATACATGTATTCTGTCTGGCCTGCAACTTATTTGACCTATAGCTGGTGCTCCGCAGACCTTCTAAAATATTGTTGAACCATGTTGAACTGAGAGATAACCAAAAAAATAATCATCAAGTGTAAACAGCATTTTCTTGATGAATTCAAGCCTAAGCATGTCTTTTGATTTCTATATGGCTCTAGACCCCTAAAATCGACATTGCGACATGGGCATTTTTTGGCCTAGTGACATGTGACATGGCCAATTCCTTAAAATCGACACAATGACATGGCAATTTCTTAAAATCGACATGGTGACATGGCAATTTCTTAAAATCGACATGGGGACATGGCGATTTCTTAAAATCGACATGGGACATTGGGACCCCCCGATCGAGGGCCCCTTCTGTGGCGTGGCACCAGTCCCATCAGCCTTCAGGGAATCAGTGGTAGAGAAATTGAACAGACTGTGTAGACTAAAGCCACTGGAAATCAAAAGGTATTAGTATTTCAACTAAAATCCACCAGTGAAAATACACAAAGAGGTTAGGTTAAAAACTCACATTTTCAAACATTGAAGTTTATGCAAGGAAAGTCTGCCAATGCAACCTTGCCCACCCTCATGGAGTGTATGAAGACTATAGGGTAGGTAAGATGAATGAATGCCTGGCAAGTTACTCACCAGGGCTGAATTAATGCATACTGATGAGCAATGAACACTACGCAATAATGCAGTCGGCCTTTAAAAGGTTAAGGTGAATTAGCATTAAGCCAATTGTGGATTCAATGCTGCGACCCTGTAATTAATTTTGTCGAATAGAAAATATTACATTGTAATATATCACAATAAAAGAAATCCAAGCACAGAAAAAGTTAAAATGAAAAAACAACAAAAGCGTCAAATATCACATCATGGCACCACACCAGCACACATGGTATGGTACTCACGAATCTTCATCATCGACAAATGATGACTGCTCGTTTTCACTGCCCTCGTCCAGAGTAATACCAACCACTGCACGCTTTGGCGGCCTTTTGACAGGTTCAGGGGGTTTCTCTATTCTTACAGTCTTTTCTTTCTTTTGAGATCGGACAGTTTTTCTGAGGGCAACTTTGACCTTGGGCGTTATGGTCTCGCCCAGGCCGTAGCTTCCACCAGAGCTTGGCCTTGAACTTGACAGCCATGATCTTGACCCTGATGATGCTATAGCTGATATTGCAGACCTAATAATGGTGACATTTACATGAAACTTAACTAAAAACCTGCTCATAATTCTTTCTGTTTTGATGGAGCTGGAAGAAATGGGGCACAAGGATTTTGTCTGCACATTGAAAAAATCCCACCATCAAACTTCATGCCATAAAACTGTGGTGGCTATCAAACACATCAAAGCCAATTTTGGTGTGTTGTAACTAATGAGCTTGTAATCATATTGGCATATATGTATTGAAAGTAGGGGGTTCTATGAGAAAAAGAACACAGAAAACAAAATGATTCTTCCAAGATTTACCGTAATCTCCCGCGTAGAAGACGCGCTGCGTGTATAAGACGCACGCCAAACTCAGCAGAGGCATTTTCGCGTATAAGACGCACCTCTTAGGTACCAATTTTGGAAATTCAGTACTGTTCTATAGTAAAATTACCCCTCGTATAAGACGCCCCCCCCCAACTTGAGAGAAAGCTATAAGACTCCCCAGCATTTTGTTTGGCGTAGAGGACGCGTCTTATACGCGGGAGTTTACGGTACTAACAAATAACAAGGCTTCTGCTCTAATGGATTGATCTATATAATTACAAAAAGAACACTATAGGTAAACTGTAAAGTTCTAGGACACGAGCTTGTTCTTGAGAACAGAAATGTGCCTTAGAGAAGAAGGTGAAATACATTCATAAAATTTAAAGTGAACATAAATTATAAATCAACTCACCCTGTGCGTGAGGACATGCTGCCATCTGTTGCGGCTGTCGTACCTTTACGTTGTCTTCTTGCTCCCTCCTTACTCTGTGGTGGTGTATCCCCATCCTGGTCTGGTAACCTAGGAAACCAATAAAATGTCACCATAGCAACAACATATCCTAGCCTGGTAACCGAGGAAACCAATAGAATCCCACTTGGCAAAAAACGGTTTTAAACGTTCTTTAACCAATTTTCAATCAAATAACCAATAGGGAAACCAATAAAAACGTTTTTTTAACGTAAAAAAAAACCAACGTTTTTTTATGCCAAATGGGATGGTACCATAGCAACATATGCTAACCTGGTAACCTAGGAAACCAATAAAATGTTACCATAGCAACATATATGCTAGCCCAGTAACTCAGGTAACCAGTAAAATGTTAGCATAGAAACATATGCTAGCCTGGTAACCTAATAAATGCAGAATGTAACATGGTGATATGTGGAAATGTCAGTAAAAAGCTACTACGGTAACATCAATATGTAAGTAGTAACCAATTTTCTGTTTCATGTTTTTTTGTGTTACAAAACCTCTAGGTAGAGGCAAAGGAAAATATAATTATAAGATTAGTTTTTATTTAATCAGAGGTTCCTTTTGCCAAGCTCAAAATGATTTTTATGTTGCAACGTATATATTTACTAATGAGGCAGAAGCAACAACCATACATACCTGACACTCTCGGTTTTCTTTTCATCTGAAATACAATGAAAGGACATATTTATCATCAAAAACAAGTATATCAATTATACTACCAAAAATGCACTGTATTTAAATGAATAATTCTGTACGTGCAAATCAATTTTATTTATTTCTTTTTTCTGATGGCTGTGATTTAGAACATTACTAAAAGAAATCTGATCTTTGAAGTCTGATACAGTATTTACATTCATTTTGTTTTGTTTTCTGGATGAATCATTCCCTCAGTTCACTCCTGTACAGTGTGTTTCTTCAATCACTTTAAATGGTTATCTAGTATATTTGCATTTAGGCTTCCTTTTTGATGAGGAAAAAAAAAAAAAAATGTTTTAAGAATAAAATGAAATTAGTATAATTCTGAAAGGACATTCTTATATCTCAAACCACAGTTTTGAATTGGAAAATAAATCTGCATCAAAAATTTCTTTGAAAAACCTGTTGGTGTATACCACTCAGAGGGATCTGTGCATGTGTAACATGCAGCTTGGAATAGAATTAATTAGTAACACAACCAACATTAGTCAGGGTTTAATATTACTGTTTAAGCCTTGAAGGTCTTCTGATGCATGAATGCTAACAGACTTTCCGGCACTTCATTGATGCATCAGCCTAAGGGCATGATACATTAAACAGTATCGGTTATTGAACTGAAAGGATCAATTAAAACATAGAACTCTGAAATAATAAAACATCACATACTTCACTCGGAAAAGACTCTGAAATCAAATAATGCAATTGTTAATAAAACATAACCAATAATTCTGACATATCACACATGGTCTATACCGGTGATGGTGGTGGGTGTCGAGACTTCCTGCGCAGCCACAACTTGCGCTAAGTCTACGGCTGACCTTATGTCCGGGGAATAAAGGTCAGGGCTAAATACCTCCCCAAGGTCACCGCTGACATAGCCAGAGGTTGTCGTCATCGACCGAGGGAACGGAGACCGCCGACTCATCTCTTCAGTATAGAAGAGTTCTTCACTCGATAAATCATCCTCTATCTCGGTTTCTTCTTCGGTGATGTTTATAAACGGCATACTGAACTGAACTGTTCTGGCGTCTGTGGAGTTGGATGATTTCACATGACAATGACTGCTGATATTGTACATGCATTTCGATGCGATAATGTGTCACCATCGAAATAAGAGCAGAATTTTCTACTCTCCCCCACCCTTCACTAACTGGACTAGAACTGCATTTATTTTGATAGCCCTTATAAATATCTGACTGAAAGGCTGAAGTTATTTATGATTTCTGTATGTTATGGTGTATGATGATACTGTTTTAACATAAAATACCTCTGGAAGGCATTTCTCAAGATGGTACGACTGAGCACATAGACTGCAATTTGAAAATCTCAAAATTAAGAGTGGATGATCGTAGGCAATGCATTACGACTACTCTGTACAATCAGTACTTAACGCAGTAATTACCAAGGGTTTGGTAGGGCAGTTGTACCAGTGTGATCATTAGTGATTATGGGATGCAAGGTTGTAATGGCATTAGATGAACGGATCCCACTACAATTTGAAGGGGCCTAGTCGTACCATCTTGAGAAATGCCTTCCAGACCTACCTAACATAATACCTCCTGCATAAGGGGCAGCTTATATGTGACGATGCCCCCCCCCCCACCTGCACCTCATAGAATGTGGCTGAACTCGCCTTATATAGATTGGGACGCGAGTCCTTTCCTTTGTGACACTAAAATGTGCAAAGATTGAAAATGAGATAAAACATCATGATATCTCAAAATCCATCCTCCTGATGACAAATTTGATATTTTAAAAGATTAAGACATGATTTACCTTTTCCACTTTTCTGTTTCTCCGCTTTCTTTTTAAAGCTCCTCCGTGACTGAAAAGAGAAAACAAAGCATAATACAGACAAGGAACACCTTCCATTATACCTACAGATTATACACCATTTCAGGAGTCTACTGCAGCTTGTAAAACTTCCTGCAGCTTTAGGTCATCAAGAAGGGTGTGTAAAAAGTTTTTTCTTTTTTTTCATGCAAGACATGTGGTCCTGCAATTTCTAATTCTGCAGGCCCAGTTCAATTTTTGTAGGACCGAAACGTAACGAGTATCTTATTACATTTTCTGGGAAAAAAGAAATTCTATTTTTATCATAAATTCCATTAGGATTCATTAAGTTCTGAGAAAAGAATCATGAAATGTTAATGCTTTTTGTTTTACAGTGTAAAATCCTTATTTTAATATCGTTCGATTTCAAAGCCGTAAAAAGTGGCATGTAGCCAGACATTTGTTCCTGCAGTTTGACAATTTTTTTTTCTGTTGCCCTGGCAGCCATCCAGTCCGACAGTTTTCTTTAGGACTGGGCCATGTGCACGTATTAGGTAAAATCCTGTAATGCATCAAATAGTCCTTCAATAAAAGGGCAAACCCTTACCCTCATATGTATGGTCATAGTGGAGTCATAGTCCAGCTCTACTGTGTTACCGTTCTTCTTACTCCGCGGCATTGTGTAACGTATTGTGGTACAGTATATTCTATGATCTAATCTAATACAGCTGATCCCTTTCTCCTTCGCACCTGCTTTGGTTCAGTAATGTCAATGAAAATATTACCGTAAAACTGAGTGTATATGCCATGGCTTAAAGACCATTTCAGAGGATTACTGCTACTCAGGGTGCGGCTTATATGTGGATAGCGCTTATACTGTCTATTCGCTTTTACCGTCGGACCATCCCTTTCTACTGTCAAAATTCATGCAGGGCATTCATGTGATTTTATACAGGGACCTTGGTAGCAAAATCAGGAATTCCTCCAAAACTGTTTAAATCCCCAGGCTTTGATTCTTTCCTCCAAACCACTTTCGGGAAATTTGAGTACTGCATATCCAGAAGCAGTCTTGTTAAGGTTGCCTGTAGGATTCTCTATCATGCGTCGCAATCAGTGAAGTTGTCA
The DNA here is from genome assembly GCA_949317995.1 of Acholoe squamosa. Lineage (NCBI taxonomy): Eukaryota > Metazoa > Annelida > Polychaeta > Phyllodocida > Polynoidae > Acholoe > Acholoe squamosa. The sequence continues at coordinate 36,355,814 of OX439051.1, forward strand.
ATAATATGGATTCTTCAAACGCCATAATCATGGATCAGCATTTATCAGAGAAGAGAGGGTCCACAAAAATATGTTATTGTGTTAATTCCTGGACAATCATTTTATCAAACTGGCCTCTGTCCTGCTATTTCTGGTTTGTCTCTGTTACAAAGTATGCTGAATAGCTAATGAATTAGGATATCTCCAAGAGAAGGAATCCTGCCTATCCTTATTGCTGCAGTTAATGTTTTCTACTGAGTCTTTCCTTATGGGATCACCAGCACCCCACTTACTGGTGCACTACCTAAATGCTTAATGTGAATAGGGATGGTAGGGGGGATTCTTCATTTAGGTAGCTGCTACTAGTGAGGGCCCAGGCATTGACTATAATGGTATTGATGGAGGGATTAGACTTGTGCTCTGGCCTTAATGATAAATCAATAGCAGTGCACATATGCCTTAACTTAAGGGGGTAATCCCTCACTTTTGCACATATCATATTACCTCTTATTCCTCAGGATGCTGATACCCTTGTTAGTCTACTCTTGGTTGCAAATGGCAAGCACCAATATATATATGTACAGCAATACCTAACCTATAAGCCTACCTCAGTAATAAGCCAAATCAGAATTAGTTAGGTTTTACAGAAGAGATAAAGTCATATATGAATAGATAGACTTGAGGAATTTCAAGATTTTCTAAAACTGAGGTTGGTGAAATACTATAATTACATGCGCAATGCATTACCTTAACCATAAAGCTAATATGGCATATGACTTATGAAAAATCAAAAGCGGCGCTGGAAGCCCCCGTCAAGTCAACCTTCATTGATCCCTATGGGAATGACCCTAAAGGGTTACAACTTTCTTTGGCATCCACTCAAAAATGGAGTAGACTTGGTCTAAGAGCAGACACCAAACTTAAATCATAGTCAATCACTTCAGCCAAAGCTAAGGGAGGAATACTTTTTTATTTTTATATTTTACCAATACAGGCATCTTAAAAAATCAATGAAAGTATGTGGCTTCAATCCTATGTCTACCGCCGACAGCTGCCGCTAATCAATGGTTCTTATATAGAGGCTATGGTTGTTATTTGTGGATCTGTCTATTGATCTAATTATTGACATGGACAAGCGATTGGGAACTAATAAAGTACTTTCATTGCCATCTGCAGGAGGGGTTTAGTCTATTTGCACAAACCAGCAATTTTTTTTTCAGCCTCCCCCCTCAAAGTATAAGGTGCCCCACTTATAAGACGCACCCAGAGTTTGTTGATTTATGGCCCCCCTCCAAAAAAAAGAGAAAAGCTTTTGTTCTACTCAATGAATTTTCGAATTAAAAAAAAAAAAAAAAATCAGTGTACCGGGAACCATGTCATTTCAGATATTTTCAAGGAACTGCATACTATTTACATTGCATACGGTAATGTCTAAAACGCAATGCCGCTTTTAAAGGATTTACCTCCTTAAACACAGCCCAGGCCACTTGTTAATGGTTCAGACTAAATGTTATTCTACATGTAACACCACCTAATTCATGCTTATATAAACACTGTGCGGCCATTTGGCTAGCGTCTCCCCATTCACGTACGCTAACCCTTTATTGGCCGCTGATAGAGGAGCGCATCATATCCCCGGCATGCAACTTGGTCGTTATGAAGATAATCATGTACAACCTTTGTCTATCAATCAGGTTGTCTACCAAAAACTGCTTTGATGCAGTGCAGGCGACAAAGTTATTTTCCAGTATTACATTCATGCACATGTTGCTGCCCTTAGAGGGTTAAAGAGCTGAGGTAATAATTGGTAATTTTGATGGTGGAGATTGTAGCTTTATCCTGAGATTTGGTGAGGAATTTACTACCGGTGGTAAGGTCAACTAAGACGTAGACTTGTACACCGGTGATTCATTCGGTTTTACTCTATAGTGCCTGAGGTCTGCTACACAACATCTCGCTGAGACAGGCAGGAAGAGAGGAATGTCATACAGGGAGCAGGCAGTCAGATAGGTAGGGAGACAGCCCAGTTGGCAGAAAAACGTTTTTTTTTACGTCAAAAAAACGTTTTATTTTGGTTCCTAAGTTTGCAAAACGTTTTTTTTCAACGTCAAAATAACGTTTTTACATGTACTCAAAAAAACGTTATTTTGACGTTTTTATAAAAACGTTTTTATATCAGGTTAAAAAACGTTTTTTTAACGTAAAAGAAACGTAAATAAAAAACGTTTTTATTTGGTTGAAAATTGGTTGAAAAAGCAAACGTTTTTATTTGGTTCAAAATTGGTTGAAAAAACGTTTAAAAACGTTTTTTCAACGTCAAAATAACGTTTTTAAAACGTTTTTATCCAAACCAAATAAAAACGTTTGCAAACGTTAAAAACACGTTTTTTGCCAAGTGGGCGGCACACAGGACTTTGTGAGGCAGGAAGAGACACAGTCAGGCAGGCAGACAGAGTTATATAGAAGGGCAGGTTGGCAGATGGGGCAGGAATATGGGGAAAAGGGCAGGCAGACAGGGAGGGAGGGAGGGAGGGAGGGAGGGAGGGAGACAGACAAGAAGGGAGACAGGAAGATTAGATAGGGAAGAACGGGGGAAGCAGGCAGTCAAGGAGACAGGGAAGGCAAGGTAGGCAAAAAGAGGAAGGTGGGTGGGAGGCAGACAAAGCCAGGCATACGCAGGCAGACAGAGGGTCCTGGGTGGCAGGTAATCTGGCAAGGACTAGGAGGGTGGGTGCTTGCAGAGGGGTAGAGGAGCAGTGAGGCTATAAGTCATAACTAAAACTTTTTACTTACCCGAGGTTTGCCATCATCGAATGATATTTCCCAAGACGATGACCCCATCCAGGCCTTGACTTTGTCAGATAGCTCATTCAGGTCCTTATTCTCGTCTACGGCACAGGCATCAGCCAACGCAGCTAGCGCCGCATCCTAATTGTAACAAACCAGGTATTGTATAAGTCATCTATTAACATGTATGACACACAGGAATCAGCAAAAGCTGTTAAAGCCACATCCTATAGTTAGCAATCAGACAACCTCTAAGACAATTATATATCAACACATTTACCACAGGTGTCAATCAAAGGTAATTGCTAATGCAGTGTATTTGTATTTATTTGTTCAGTAAACCATATTGACATAATTGGCGCACACATTTAAGCATATAACCTTCTCTTATGGCTGAAAATTATAATAGAAATTACTAAAAAAGATAGTACGCTGTGCACTTTTTACGTTTAATATGGTACGCATAATTATTTTTCTCGTTGGAGAAATTCTGTGGAAATTTGATGGTCAGATCATAGCAATCACAGCCCTTTTCCTGTTTAATGATCAGTGTAAAAAGCAGCAGTGTTGCATTGTGAATATAATAAAGGTACTATGTTTAATAGGCTCACCTCGTCTTGGCGTGATGACTGTTCAGGTAGAACACCCATGTCCTTAAACATGTGCAGTAATTTGTCCTTGTCATCGACACCCGCTAACTTCTTCAGCGCTAATGCCGCCTCCTTACGGACCTCTTCCTGCAGAAGCAGACATGAAAAGTGAACTTCCCAGACTTTGTTGAGCCCCATACTGTGAGATGCTTAATTGAATGACAACAGTAGTTGAATAGCTATTGGCACCTTGTTCATCAACATTTATATTACTCTTCATGAAATTAGTGTCCCTTATTTTAATATATATTGAATTGGCACCTTGTTGATGAGCACTTGTATTGCTCTTTATGAAATTAATATCCCTTACTTTTATAAAGTGCTGGCCCTAATGTGACCACAAGCCATTAAGTGACCATATTATGAATTGATGAGTCTTCTGTGGTGCCACCCTAGAAGTTATGGTCAATTTTCATATTCAGCCAATCAACATAATTTTTAAAAAGGGGTGTAGAAAACCCCTAAGACCATTTCATACTGAAGGATCAAGTATTGGTTTAGTAGTTAAGATAAAGTTCATAACATTAACAACGGTATATCCACTCTTTCTCATTAGTAAATTGAAACACTTGCTTTGTACAATAAACTCACAAGATTAACTGTTATTCACAATGACAAAATTTTACATGAATGATCATGATGAACAAGAAATGCGGTTGTGACCGCGTAAAAAAACGCCTCCCGCCGTTAATGTCGGTATACCAGTGTTTGATGACATGTCTCATAAAAGCAGACATAATAAAGAAGATTTCACAATTATCAATTCCTCTATTTAGTAACTTTGTATTGTGAGACCTCATCACATGGGGCAAATGCAATCATCATAGCGCACTCCTGTACCGCTTCGCGGTACCACCGCTACGCGGCGTGGGAGGTGCTAAAAAACCACTGTTGTGTATTATGTACATGTATGCTGAATTTCTTAATGGTATGGTGCTTATATTTACAGACAATTAGAGGTGAAAAAGGTATCTGAAAATTAAATGAAGAAAATCATATTAGTATTGTACATCCAATGCCTAGTCGACACATATTGTTGAAGCCTCAACTTTTTCTGGACTAAACGCGTAGGAAATACCACAACTGTAGGAGAAATCACATCCCTGGGATGGTAATGAGAAATCAGCATTAATCTTTGAGGCATTGTGCTGTCTTTGTTAGAAAGGACGCACTAAAAACACATCACATCATACCGACACACGTTAACAGAACCTTGGGTGGTGCATCTTCCCCGGCTGAATAAGCGGGCGGTTGGTCATTTAGCGATGAGTTTCGCTTCCTCCATGGGAAATTATTAAACGGTAACACAATCTGTGGCTCGTCATCCTCCTCCCACCAAACCTCATCGTCCATACTAACGTCTATACTGATACCAGGTGGCATCACTGGCTTAGGCACATCCAGGGTGAAAGATTTACATGATTTAGCACTGCCCTGGGAGCAGGCTGATTTAATGCTGGCCCGCGATTTAGCAGAATCGACTGATATTTTTGGAACACGTGGGGTTTTCGAGGAGCGTAATGAGGGTTTCCGTGAGGATTGCGGTGAATCGTCTTGATGTTGCTGGTGTGGAAAGAGAGGTGGCCATATTTGTGTCATTGTAGTTAATTGTTATAGATACGATTTCATAATAATATATGAGAAAAAACAAAACAACAAGCGCCCAAAAATGAAAAACAACTGAACGCCCGAATCCCTATATTACCAACTGAATATTTTGCTTACAGAATTCCATTTTTAAAGAATACCATGTACTGTTTTGCATACCTAGTTGAAAATTATCTTAAATCGAATGGTAGGGTTAGAATAATGAATGTTCAAATGACACATACATTTGGAATTTTTACCTGAACATTGTTTTAACCCCAGGCTTTATCAAGGCATATAAAATATTTCAGTATTTCTTATGTGAATTGTATGGTCGTTAGTTCATTTTCTTTCTCCCCCCTGGTCGATTTCACTTGAGACACTGGTTAGCCAGTGTCCTGAAGTTTAAACTTGCTCATTTTTTGGGAAAAAAAAATAGAAAACGTTTGTTAGTTCACTCCACACCGGGTACCTGCGGGTCCGATTCCTCCATTCCTATATTTATCACAGGTAAAGAAAGCGATTCCCGAAGGTTCTGAGCCGGCAGCTTTACGGCGCTCTTAACTGGCTGTTTTGGTTCCTGAAAATGGTGCATACTTTTTCTATGAGGTTTCTCACTGGACACTCAACACGGTAAAAGGTACGCCCGTGAGGGGGTGTGCGGCCATACCTTTTACCATGTTGATCCACAAATCTTGGTGGCCTGTAAAGGGTTGATTGCGACTGCGTCATAAATTTGTCAACTTTGTACTTAACATGTGCTAATATGTTATTCCTTGGGGTTGCCGGGAATCGGCGAGAGGTGGAGACGCGAATGCTATTCCCCTGAACCCCAAGGGTTCCCTTTGAATAACTACAATTCTACTTCAACTTAGGAGAGAGGTAAGTCTCATATAATTATAAAATTCTATCCTACTACAAAGGATGAAGGAAGCTATGAATAGTTATCGCTAGGTTATCGCTAGGTGGAGAGGCCGAGTGAGTCGTGAAACGAACTACCAAATACCAACAAACATAGAGACACATCAAATGATAACTATCATACTACCCTGTGTATAAGGCACGCCTCACATATAAGGTGGACCCCTGATTCAGGCCAAAGGACGCAACTGACGCTTGATTTTTAGCAGTTCAGTACTGTCCTATAGTAAAAGATCTTATATAAGACATACCCTAATGATATGGGCAGATTTATAGGGTGCGGTAGCGACATGTATAGCGCTGGTTCCACTGTCATCAGTCGGGCGCCTTTTTGCTAAACTGATTTTCTCTATAAATTTGTATTATAAATCGTCTGATTAGCAAAAATGCACAAAACAGACAGCAGGGAAACCGACGTTTATAAACAGTGCCTTATATTCAGGGTTATCAAATTAACGTCTAGTCTTGAGATATTGAAGAGAATAGAGTCGCTATAGTTCTTAAATAGGGGAGTGATCACTTTTTAACAATTGGAGGCAGGGTCATGGAATTCCAGATGAGAAAACATTTTGCCCGTCTCCTTGAAGGTTCAAATACTTAGCTCTTCTGCCTGAAGCCGAAAATCATCTGTGAAAGCCCCACTTATGTACAGTAAAACACACAGAGTTTTCTTTTAAACCATAAAAAAAAATATATGCAGGCTTTTTTCTTCTGAGAGAGGACAGAAGTATTTTGCCCATCAGGTAATTAAACAGGGCTGAAGTTTTTGGCCGATTTCCACTTGTTAAAAGCTGATCAGTCTACATGTGCCACCAGATAATAGTCTACAGCTTACTATCAGGGAAGTGTCATCACTATATACTTACATCCTCCTATAGTAACAGCATTAAACAAGCAATAAGTCATAAATTCATTTGATATTTTCATTCAATTTTTGATTTTTAGGCAAAAAGTGGCAATTTGGGTCTATCATTGTTTCATCATATGTTGATTCTTTGAATGACCTACCGTAAATCCCCGGTCATAAGCCGGCCCCGGTCATAAGCCGGGGGGTGAGTTCAGGGAAATCCTATAAGCCGGTTTTGGTGTCAAATTTTTCCCATTTTCTCTTTATTCTATAGTAAAAAAACCCGGTCATAAGCCGGGGGGGGGGGACTTTGGGAAAAATTTAGAAGCCGGTTTGGGCCCAAAATAGAAAAAAAAATCCGGCTTATGACCGGGGGTTTACGGTACATTTGGTCAAATATGCTATATCAGCCTAATAAAACAAATTTACAAGGAACTAAGAGACTAAAGAGTAGTTATCCATTTTAAATCATTCAAGGTCCCTTTGATGCATGGTGCATGAATATATAGCCCTGGTGAGTAACTCATCAGGTCTGTATTTACCCACTTAGCAGAAAAACGTTTTTTTTGACGTAAAAAAAACAAACTTTTAATTTTGGTTCCTACGTCAAAATAACGTTTTCACATGTACTCAAAAAACATTATTTTGACTTTTTATAAAAACGTTTTTATATCAGGTTAAAAAAACCCGTTTTTTTTTAATGTAAAAGACACATAAATAAAAAACGTTCTTTTTTTGGTAGAAAATTGGTTGAAAAAGCAAACGTTTTATTTGGTTGAAAAAAAACAAAAAAAACGTTTAAAAACGTTTTGCAATGTCAACAAAAACGTTTTTAAACGTTTTTTTTTTTTTACCAAACCAAATAAAAACGTTTGCAAACGTTAGAAAAAAGTTTTTTTGCCAAGTGGGTATGCATCATGTCAACCTTACAGGGATGATAGTAATTCATTGATTGGTGAATAAGTGGTCTTCAAAGGATGAACTCTCCTTATTCTGCTAAGGGTACTCACATTTTCATCCAGTAGTAGGGGTATAATGTCGAGGATGGTTTTGAAGTCGTTAATGCCGAGCGCGGTGAGCGTGTGTATGGCATTTTTCCTGTAGGTGGGGTTAGTGTGCTGCAGCTGCTCCTTCAGTTTAACAGTCAGCGTGTTTAACTGGTCACTCGTATACCCCAGCCCCTTCTCACTGTTATAAATATAGAATGGGGTCAGTGTTTAAAGCTTCATTAGTGTGCGATACCACAGGGCTCGAGAAATCACATCTACAAGCGTCTAGTGGCCAAAACCTTTAGAAAAATACATGTATTCCAAACAATAGGAAGCAGTACCAAACACAACCTCTGAAAAAAGTAGTGGACTTTCCCAGTCAACAAAAAACGTTGCAAAACGTTTCAGAATGTTTCCCTATGGCTCCTTATCATGGCAAAAGGTTTTAAAACGTTAAAAACGTTGTTTTTTTTAACGTTAAATAAAGGGTTTTTGTTGTTGACTGGGTATCCTGTGATATTTACCCCTTCGGCACATAACATTTTATAAACATTTTGTAATAGGTCGAATTTTTTCTAAATTTGGGGGCAGGGTTCCAACTATTTATCAGTTGCTGTTTTACCTGGCTTTTACCTAACTGAAAAGCAGATTATTTGTGGAGTTCGCAAAATTTTAACAGACAAGTGGGAACCGTGGGGTGTCAAATTATAGGCGAGTTTGACATAAAAGTGGGATGACTATGGGTGGGACTTCAATGTGGTACACTTACTTGTGGATATCTATGATGTAGTTACATATCTTGCTGTGGACGGTGTCATCTACGTTGCTCATGAAAGCCGTGAAACTGTTGACGACATTGTCCACGGTGCATGGGGTGTTACGTGGGAACCACTGCTCGTTGGTGATGGTTCGTAACAGTGGGTGGCAGTCATCCTCCTCCTCTTCCTCATCCTCCTGTTGATAAATGCACATCGAAGGAGAAAAATGTCTAAACCTTACAGAGTTCTCACTGGCCGATAAAAACCAGGAAAACTGGACTGTGGACAAAATTTGCCCAGGAATTTAACATAATTCAATATAGAAATCTTGGAATCAAAACCAGAAATTCCTGGTAAACCAGGAAAAGTGGCATCTCTACATTGATTTGATTTGATTTGATTTGAAATAATTTTTATTTTGCTTCAAAGGTACAGTACATTTGTGTGAACATTGGTGTGAGAAATCAACAGCAGATAGTAAATTGCACTTTACACGTAAGTGATTGTTATGAAGCAAAGTAAAGGGGCTGCCGCTTGGTACAACAAGAGTTGAGTGTACCAGTTTACGTGGGCCACCCCACAACGCGCCATAAATGTCCTTTTGTAGTATATATGTAAGTATAATATTATGAACATAAGTTGTTTTCTAAGTTATACAGCTATGTAAGTTCATTTTAGCCTCAAAATGAGGTAGGTAGTCTTGGTATATATATCAAGAGAAAAGTTGTATTTTCAACTTGTGAATATCATAATATGTGAAAATATTGTACAAAACGATTTCTTCTGTAATTGTACCATTATGGTTATTCAGATAGTTATGGCTACGTTGGGAAAACATAGCCACCTCTTCCTTGGCTCCGTTATTAAAACAGAGCCTGCCTTTAGGGTAACATAAATGGATTTATTGCATGTTTCAGTAAACTTTTCCAGTAAACAAGATCCTACCACCAACTCCGGTTGCCTTAATTTTTTCTAACAAAATACAATGGTCTACTGTATCAAATGCCTTTTTTAGGTCAAAGAAGGTGGCCACTGTGTTTATACCCACATTTCTGCTCCTCAGAATATCATTTGTTAATTGACAGACTGCCGAGATGGTTGAGCGATTTTTTCTGTATCCACTTTGGTGGGGCGTTAGAATATCATTATGCTCTAAGAACTCAGACAACCTCTTATGTATGATTCTTTCCAGTAGTTTGCCTGGGAGGGGTAATAAAGATATGGGTCTAAGGTTTTCTATAGCCTCTTATCTCCACCCTTAGGTATAGGTGTGATGGTCGCACATTTCCATGCGCTTGGTACCTTGCCGTGTTGTAGCGACATTCTGAAAACATGCAACAGTTTATCAGGCAGACACTCAAAACCAGCTTTAAGTACCTTAGAGGAGAGTCCTTCAACTGCTGAGGCTTTAGTAATATCAATGCCCTTAACTAAATCTCTAACCATTTCTAGTGTAACATCAATGTCGTCAAGATGCTTCATGGAGACATCTCCATCATAATTCCATTGTGTGTCCCTAAATTTGTTGGCAAGCTTAGGACCGATTTCTGTGAAGTAATTATTCACAAAATCTGCAGTATTTTTCTCCTCCACCCACTTTCCCTCATCATTCAATAATCTAATACCCACTTTATCCCCTTTTTTTCCTGGGAGCAACTTTGCAATTTTCTTCCAAAATTTCTGCTGATCATTACCACATCTATCTATGAGCATTTTGACATAATTTTGCTTAGCTATTGGGCACAGCTTATTAAGTTCTTTCCTTGCTCCCTTTGCCCTCTCTTTGTCTACCGGGTTTTTTGTTTTTCTCGCTCTGGCCAAAAGTCTATCCTTTTCTATGATCAATTCTAAGAGTGCATGATTCACCCAGCCTTCTTTTGGTTTTTTTACATTGAATGTTTTCACAGGACACAACCTATCCATTATTTCCATCAGGACCGAATTGATTTTTTCCCATAGTACCTCTGGGTCTGTTTCATCAAAGAAATCATCCCAGTTTATATTCTCTAGCTCAGTTTTTAATTTTTCTTTTGAGAAGAATTTCATGCACCTTCCTGTAAAATTGACCCTCTCCCTGTTTTCAACCTCCCTACAAGTGGTCATAAAAACCATATCATGATCACTGTGGTCAGTTGCCCTGTTAGTAAAGATAACATCCAGACATGATTCCTTATTTGAAATCCTGATAGGTTGATTAATAACACTTAGTAGCCCCATTTGAAGCATCATATTAGTGAGGAGTCTCCCATCTGTGTCATCATTTTTTTCTATCAAGTTGATGTTGCAATCACCCATTAAAATCACCTCATATTTATCTTTTCTCTGGATTATTCCTAGGATAATCTCTAGAGTACGCAGAAAAATGTCCACATTCCCCTGTGGGGGTCTATAAACTGAAATAATTACCGTGTCCTTAACATTGTCCCTTTCTATGACAACACATTGCAATTCAATGTTTTTGTTAGAACGATTCAGAGAGCTAAAAGTATCCTCAGAGAAGGTCAGGTCATTTGAGATATACATGCAGACTCCTCCTCCTATCTTAGCATTCTCATCAGTGTCTTTATTTTTCCATGCCCTATCATTGCGGACAAGTTGAAACCCATTTAGACTAAACATAGAATCACAGTCATTCATGTTTAACCATGACTCAGAAAGTGTGAGAACCTCCATGTTGGCATTACTAAACCGCAGCTGTAATTCCTCTATGCGCCCTTCAGCTTTTAGACTTCTTACATTTGAGTGGAAGTAGTGCTTGCCATCAGTTTTTAAAACCGATTTCACTGTGTTATCCATTGTCCCCAGCACATTTAATCCCCCATTCTCCTGATATCCTCACCTCAATCCCATACCCATGTTTGTTTGTTGTAATAGATGCATGTAAAATTAAAATTGAAAACAGGCTGCTAGGCAGCTCCTGAATATCGACATAGGCCATCCAGAAGCTAGTCATAACATGAATAAATTGGCCACAATGCTCATTTGGCTAGCTATACCAATGTGTTAAATACGAGTAAGGTTAAGAGAAGACTTCTTCTAAATTCCTCATTTGATAGTCAGACATTTTAATAACGTCTCACAGGAACAACAACAATTAACATTGGTTTTTCAGTTTTTGATTTCTGGTAAATTCAATAAATGCTGAAGCAGAAAATGCTGAAGCAGAAAAGGCTCTCATAAGAGTGCATTCGTACCGGGTTATAACATTGAAAAATGCAGATTAGATTATTCCTACTAGTTGATACATACAGAGCTCTTATATAACATTACAACCACTGGAACTTGAACTTGAACTTTAACTTTAGGAGTAAGCGTTAGGGTGAAACTCTCTGCCCAGGAAGTTGTATACCTGGTTGGTCCAACATTAGTAAACATTGACCAAACATTACTGACATTGCTTGTGTGTACGCCTTGAATTTCATCAATCAGCTTATACTACTAAAAGTAATATACAATTGCTTACAAAATTTTAAGGGTGTACCGGTATTACATACATCTAAACAATATTGTCAGTACAAAAAAGAAAATTTCATTTAGCATTTAACATGTATTATGTCTGGTCACATTGAATGATTCTCTTCCACCAGCACCCAGGCTCAGACAAGGACAAGGCTCATTGACCACCCGTGCAAAGCCAGTATTTACTTTACTGTAAGGAATAGGGTTGACTCTTTAGGGTCCATTATTAAACACTGACCAATGTCCATCCGAGTGAGAAAGTAAGAATGAGAAATGTGTTATTTCTAGTAATAAAAGATGGCCACTACTGGAAGTGTAGCAGGATGTGATTAATCAGTAGGGAGGCCCACATGCCCGTTAGTTCGGAGCCTAAGTGTAGCCCATCCGTTAACAGCCCATATTTGTGTTGTACGGCCCCATGCCTGTAGTGGTGCACAAAATGAGCAAGCCATGGTGTTGTGACCCCATAGTCTCTGTTGACAGCATTTATGTGGTTGTTGATGAGCCATATTGAGTCGTTCATGATCTTCTGCGCATTGGGCGCTGCCCACCAGGAACAAGATCTGGCAATCTCAGACCCAGTAATAGTAGGCATGTGTATCAGCGTGTTTGGATTCCACCTTCTGAGTAGACCCACCATCCAGTGAATGTCATTTTTCAACCTTGCTACAAGTTTCTCTGCGTTAGTGGCGTTAAAGAAGACCTGCCTGTCGTGCTTCTTCAGAATATTTGTCACGCCGCCAATAATGTAGAAAATGTTGTTGGGCCTTAGACCTATTTCATCATGCACAAGTTGCACCAACCTCCCTAGACCAGCTCCTGGGTAAACTTTCACCACTATGTCTAAGTTGGCAAAAAGATTCAGTTTGTCGAGTGCAATTTGTAATTGATCATACCTTCCACCACGTGAATCAATGAAGATAATCACCCCAACGTTGTTTGGGTTGTTTAACATGACCATTCGATCCATGATGCCTTTTTACAGTTTTAAAAACTGATAGTACCGTGCTTGTATCCTGCACGCTGTGTGACTTTGAGACGTAAAATTTGTGACGTAATACGTTATCACTACCATAGCAACGTGCCTATTATCACTACCATAGCAACACGTCCAACAACACGCGCCAACAAATGACTCCCTAGCGACCCCCGCGTAATCTGTTGCCCGTAGTAACCAGTATAGCAACGTCATAGTAACCTGTGTCAAAAAAAAGTTACCCTCGATACTCGACGTGTACAAGAAGTGCTCAATCCTCCCCAGTCTGATCTTCTTTTAGACTGATTAATTCAGCTCGCACTTCCTCTAAAATGCAACCCAATTTGTTTTCCCCCTTCAGATTGTCTTTGGAAATGTTCGATTTCTGTGATAAGGAAAATCCACAGGCCCAATGGGGGTGGAAAGTCACCTCAAAGAAGTGGCCCTGCAATCCCATCAATATTTCTCCGAGATCTTCATTTTGAGTGAACTTTTGCATTTGCACTAACTTCATGAGTGAGTCTCTTTCTTTACGCCACCTTCTGATTTCTTTGATGGATTTTGAGAGGTACTTTGCTTTGTAGGGATCTACACACTCCGCTATTTCTGCAGAAAGATTAACTTGATCACATATTTCTGCCTTCTGTGATAGGAAGAAGGCCTCCGCTGTGGCGTACATATTTCCGTTGTATTCTATGTCACTAGGATAGAGATTTGACAAGGGACTGAATTCCGATTGGAAAGCCCAGCCCCCCTTTACTTTCACTGTTTTTATGTCTTCCATACGGAAACCCTCAGGAAGTGTATGCAGGTCATCATAGCCATACTTTTTATCCCCAAACTTGAGCATCACTCCTACCACTTTTGTGTCTAGCCGTCCTCTATTGCGGCAATAAGCCGCAAGAGCCAACATGTCCCTTTTTCTTCACAACTCCTCGGGTGAGAGATCATCGTTAATGAAGGTGCGCTTCCACTTGTCTACATCTTTTAAGTTGCTGATATTCTTGTATATCATTTGTTTTTGCCTAATGGAGTTGAACTTAACCATAACAGGCCTAGGTGATGTCACATTTTCTTTACGAGTCCCCATTCTATAGCATGCTTCAGTAGCCGCGCTGGTGAAATTTACTCCTATCGCCTGAAACAATTCGTCGACTTGATCTCTCAAATTTCGATCTTCATTTTCCTTCAGCCCATCAATCACAATGTTCTTTTTTTTTCTCATTTTCTAGCTCCTTAATACGTTTTTCTAAACCCTCTATTCTTCTATCTTGCCTGCTTGTTCTAGCTGTGAGTATGTGTACGGTTTGGGTCAATTCCGTATTTTGTGACACCATGCTTTCAACTTTTTCCATGATTTCTGTCTTCATCTCATGCATCTGTTCTTGGAGATCCTCTTTACTGATTAACTTCTCTTGTATGTTATTGAGAATTTCCCATATATCACTAGAGTCACCCATTTCTTTTGTAACCCTACCAGATTGCGCATAGGTGTGCTTTAAACCTAGATCCCTACCTTGAGCCACGCCTTGACTTTGATTTCCACTGACACAGCGCCTCGGTCTCTCAGGCGTCCTCTGAGATCCCTTTTCCTTTTCTTTTTTCCCTTCTCGTGTATCTCTTTGACTGGGACTCATGTTGTTTTTTACCCCTGTGTGATCTATACACTTAGTTGAAGGCTTCTACGGCTTTTAGTAGATTTCGCTACCATAAATCCCTTGTAAATTGCGATATTATATGTGGCCGATACAAGGGGCGTCCTTAGCTCCTCATGGCGCGCGTGTTCTGGTCACCAAAATTGCATTTTTTTATAGTACCACCTGTAAAATCTTTCAAAAAGACCGACTTCCTTTATAAGCCCAACCCTTACTTAGAAACAAATTTATGGAGGACCAGTTTTAAATAGCCAAGTATTCAATTAAGCCTTCGATTGTAAAACAACAACAAAATGCAACAAAAAACACACATGTGCAAAACAAATCCCTCTTTTTTCTACCCCATGTATTTACTTTAAAACAAAGACCTGAATTAAGCTTAAATCATTGGTCAGCTTCTTAGAGAGGTTTAACAGTACCTACCTCAGATATGCCGATAGAGGCAGACTTCCTGGCCGTACGCGCAGGCCTACTCTTGGTGAGTGTTTTTGGAGACTTGGGTACTTTTTTCGGTGTTTGTGGTTTTGGTGGTGCTGGTTTAGGTGCTGGAGTAATCTGTGGTTTAATGACTGGTACTTCTGCAATATGAAGATAAGGTGTGAGGAATTACTAAACAATTAACCCTTTAACTCCCTGTACTGTATCATATACCATTTTATTATCTCATAAATTGTGACATATTATTGTATTGATCAAACAATATATTGTATAAATACATAGGTTGGTTCTAAGAGCTATAAGAGCGCTCAAACTTTGTATAAGAGCGTTCATGCTCCACTGCACACCAGCTATATCAAATATACACAAGTTACATCACCCAGGGCACTATTTAATAACTTGTAAGTGAATGCAAACGGCCGTTAGGGGTGCCTGAGCACCGCTGACGCCGTCATGGGTGTCTGAGCACCCAAACACTGAACAATAGCTTACATAAGTCACGACGCCATAACCTTCTGGTCGCTCTAGCGTCGCTCCTGAGCGACCTAGGTCAAATATCAAAGCATTTATGGAAAGCCCATAATTAGACGGTCAAAATGAGCCCAAGATCAAGGCGGAACTCCTATTATTAAGGAAGTTACGCCATGGAGACTGATTCGACCTCCGAATGCGCTACAGACGAACCAGCGCGAGTTACGCGCCCGGCAAGCGGGCATTAGTAACATGGCATATTCAAGTCCGCGCATGCGCAAAATGGCGGTTATAGCAGCGTAAACTTCCGAGATATGAGGATACACCACTAGTCATATGATATTTCTCATATGACAACTTGATCATGCATAATTACTAGTATGACAACTGCATATATGCAGTACTATGACACTGTCTTTGGGAAACACAGGGATAGAAAGGGTTAACTCTTTAACCCTTTAAGGGTTGATAGTGCAGGAGTGTATAAATTTAATGCCTATTGGTCGGTATGAATGCGGTCCTGGTTTGTAACTCACCACGGTCCCATTCATGCGTTACATGCACTGACACGGAAACCTGGGCTACATTAACGTATGATGCCAACCCTATAGAGATAGTACAGCTACCTGTGAAGATTTGGAGTCATTGTAGCCTAGATGAGGACACTCAGCACATTCGCCCTTCTCACCAATGCTGCATAGATTACTCTTCGGGTTTCTCACCAGTACTGCATTTACTGAGAAACTTGAACAGTGAATGCAGCATTGGTGAGAAAGTCACTCCTGCTTTGGGGTAAAACTTTTAGGTTGCTAGGGTCCCTGCCTGAAGTTTGATTTTCAAAAGTTGTAACAATACGAACTGAAACTCTACATTCTATGGAATTTTATTTCGATACAAACTACAGTAAAGATTTTGCCTTAAGGAACGGATTATATGCTTATCATAAAGATGTAATTCTTACAGACTAACTATACAAAATGAAAATGGGATCTTCATATCGTGTTCAGATTCCCTGAGATATATGGAAGAAAGCAATTCTATTTTGAACACTGCAAAACACCTTCAGAGATCGACCTGTGCTAAGAACATCACCCTACATACAAAATCAGGAACGCAGTGTAAAAACAAAAGTTCATTCCAACAACAAACTTATAGAGGAAGTAAAATAAGATAACAGATTCTCCATTATTATAGAAGTGGGAGAAATATCAGGAAAATCCAATATTCACTCTTGTATGGTTAGCTTGATGTGACATCAGAAAAGAGATCCCTGGGAAGAGGCCACACCAGTCTATGGAATTATATATGATTATATAATCTTAATTCCTATAACATTAGGAAACAAATCAAAACCATCGGTACCCGATGAAAAAAAAAAGAAAAATAACTTAATCCTTATTTCACATCATATACACATCAACTTAAATTTTTATGAAAGGCAGACATATATAATATGTACACTTATTTTTCATATTTTTTTTTTCTATTTACAATTTTACCTATAGTAAAACTTCCAGCCCCTGAAGACGGCGTTGGAGAAGGGGCTCCGACACAAATGATCGAAGGCTTCAAAACTGGCCTGGGAACTGATGTACAGACACAAATAAAAAAATGTCGTGAATTGGATAGTTGATATTTTCAATATTGTTGTTTTTAGTTACTTATACTCTAAATTCAAGAATAGAAAAATGCTCAGACTCCACTAGCAGCACAGCCGCAGCACTGTTACCCGCAGCACACTTTTCATTTTTCTTTCTTTTATTGCTTATTTTATACAGCGCCCTGGAACATCCTTTCTGCCTGTCTCCCCAGACAGAACAGAACGTTGTTTTGCCGTGAGTGAAGTCTTGGCTTAGCTAATAACTATTCATTATTTGGTCTTTTTTTTTGGTAAATCCAGTTTTCTTCTTTTTTTTTTCCTGTGCCCCCCCCCCCTCTGTCAACAGTAAAAAAAAAAAGCACAAAGAAATGGAGCCACCAGCAGAGGAGAAGGACATCATAGTGGAGAAGACATATCACTGTGCCTCGACACATCACACAAAGAGCAGACCTCATATAATTTATGTCTTATATCTGGTACCTGTATCTGACACACTTCTAAACTCAGGCAGACTGATGTCACCTGGTGATGTCATTACGTCATATGGTGACGTCACTTCATCTGGTGACGTCACTACATCATCTGCCGATGTGACCATGTCACCTGCATCAAGATCTGTATATGTTGAGTTCATGAGAATTTCTCAAAATGTTTTTTTTTTTCACTATTCATGCTCAAAGTTGTACTCAACAACAAAGACCCGAGCGGGATGTCACCCAAGGCTTAATAATTTCAGTTGGAGCCATATGAGTGTAGTTCCCTAGTTATTTTCTATGGTATCTCGTTAAAAATCCTCAAAAAACACTTTTTGATAAGATTATTTAAGGCTATTTTGATGAAGCCACAGTGGAAAACGGGGCTGTCGAGAATGAATTTCAGTTTCTCCATGCCCCTGTGAAGAATGTGTCATATAAATCTATAGTAAGGCTTCTTCTCAGCATGAAATAAATATAATTCTTCTGGTTTCCTGCAAATCAACATAGCAGCATTATTAAACTCAGAGGTGAAAGTATGATCTACACAAACCTTTTGGAATTTCCTTTTCTGGTTCGACATCAAACGAAACTTGTCGGTCAATGTCCACTGGTTCATCTTCCTCATTGGTAAACAAAAATGGCGTGTCGGACTGCAACACAAAATTAAATACATGGTCAGAAATCATATTGTAGATGTTTCAAAGTTAGGGGGGGGGAGGGATCCCTCCCCCCCCCCTTATTTTTTGGCTCTATGAGGTCTTAATTAAAACATTCAGATAAACTCTTAACTACAAATTGTAAAAAAGAAAAGGTCTGTAGGCTCATTCTTTATCTAAATCAATCAAACACTGTCTTACTAATTCTTCTGACTGAAAACAAAGAATCATGAAAATGTGGGTGATAATATGATAAACCCTCTAAGGGTACCGTAGTACAGTGCAAAAGCTGCTTTCATCATCAACAGCTGAATTTCCAGAAAGCGTTTGAGGGAATAAACTATAATACTTCAGTCGGCCAAAGTGAAGTTAAAGCCCTTATACCCGGTACTTACCAGAACTGTTGACATAACACTTCTGTCTATAGTTTAAGATCATTCACCATATTGCTGTTGTCATAACTTTAGTTCTAATGAGAGTATTTTCAAAATTCACAACTAAGTTCACTATAAATTTCAATAAAGCTTTCAAAATTCACAATGAATCTAGTTTATCCTTTTTTCTTATTGGGATAGTTGATACCAAGACTAAAAGGGGTGTGTTCATGTTTATTTTGGTGCAAACTCTCTGCTATCGTTTAGTCCCACTCAACAAAAAACCGTTATTTAAACTATAAAAAAAAACACGTTTTTAACGTTTTAAAACGTTTTGCTATGATAAGGAGCCATAAGGAAAAACGTTCTGAAACGTTTTGCAACTTTTTTTTGTTGACTGGGGTGGTCTTTTTCATGTGTATTTATAAGACGTACCTGTATGTGTTAAATTGATGTTTTCCCTGACACTTCATAAGCACAAGCTCCACTAGGTGGCTGGGGGCAGCAGCTTTACACGCGACACACTTTTTCCTATGTTCTGTTTTTTATTTATTACATCCTGTAGTGCAGTACAGTATCCTTTCTGCTGATCACCTCAACTCTAAAAAGGTTCCTGTGAATGTTGCGGTAATTTTGGGTCTATATTCCGCCATTGACACATCTATGGCGCCTAGAACAATGGACTTTGGTGTTTCGCATTTAATGCTGCCGTCCGGTGCCGCCTAGTCGAGCCCTGGCATCAGAGGTACCTGTGGTGTGCCTGTGGTCTATATTAAATTTACGGTAGTTGTTGCTTGATATTTTATAGGCAAATATACCTATGAGAGAATGAAAAATTTATTTCTGACACAAATCCCAACTTCCAGGTACTTTGGTTTCTTATAATTGATTGAGCAGATCAAAAGTACTGGTCAGTGGTGTAATTGTGTTACAACTGAAAATTGGGAAAACTGTGTGTGCATTTACTGAGATGAATCCCAGATGACAGTTGTTATTTCTTTCTTTTTTGTAAAGGTAATAGATCTGGAGGTTATTTCAAAACAACCTATGATTGTCCCATCTCAAATAGTAGTATTTGTCAGGTTTCAAATAGTAATAGCTGTGAGCTACATCAGTCCATTTTGAAATTACCTCCAGGATGACATCTTTATAATTCATATTGTGTCTGTGTCGTAGTTTCTACATGTTCTTAGGTGGTAGAGTATGCAATATTTTGTAATCTAAACACCGATCTAAGATCAGGGAAATTACACCTACTTCAAAAATAGGAGACAAAATATGTTGATATACTAGTAGTAGATGCATTATTCCTAGGATTTAGGCTAAAATATACAAATGTTGCCTTAGTATGTAGTACACAGCATATCTTATAATATGTTCTAATCTTAAGATGTAAAAGACTAAATTTCATTAGAACGACTGTATTCATTTTGCTTGAATGAATATACTGTGTTGAAAAATACCGCCACAGTAATTGCACATGCAATTTATAGCAATTAGCAAATATTCAATAGCATATATGTATTAAAGCAAATCTTTAAAAGTTTACCAAAAAATTTGAATTATAAAAAAAATTCTTGAAAGTTTGGTTACCTTGAAAACCTTCAAAGTCCTGTTTCGAAACACCACCTGGGTCATGTGAAATATTGCACTTGCTTCATATCGGCATTCGGAAATTCACTAAACAACCAATTCCAACCCTTCTAGAAAACAGCTACCGGGTACCGTAAAACCAGCTTATAAACTTTCCTTGGTATTTGACCTCTAATTTTGCAAAATAGTAGTTGACTCATAATAGCAGGTACGATGAAATTATTTTTAGGTCAAAAATTCTTTTTCCGCAGAGAAGAAGGGTGACATTGATTTGAATCGAAAGGCTTAACTTAGAAGTGGGTTTTACGGTAACCATGTCTATTATTGTCATTAGAACTTTTTGTGCCACTATATATCTCAGCTAAAGACTACTATTCAATAATGCTTGTGATAATCTATTACAGGTGCAAGATCTAATCTGGGTTTTGTTATTTTATCTGTATCTAAGATTATAAACTGATTATTTCACTTATTTTTGAGATATCAGAGAAAATAGACAAAGCTTACTCTATAGATTCTTATTCCATTGTTCAATAGATTCTTATTCTACTGATCTATAGATTCTTATCCTATTGTGGAAAGTTTGAAGTATCGGATTTCTAACTTGTATTATAGTAACTACAAGTTTAGACAAACACACCAAAAAGTTCTATTGTGTATAGAATCTATGGTAAAAACGTTCATATATTTACTTAGGAAAATTTAAAACCATAATTGGATATATTGACAATTCATGACAGTTGAGCTGAGCAAAATCATATAAATGATGGACAATAAACTTATGGAATGATTTTAATTTAGATTAAAACTCCTGAGTATGAAGAGAACTTATCAGTAATAACTTATTCATATCAAAAAAGAAAAAAAAGACATACTTTACAGTCAACCCAACATAGAAATATACCAATAGAGTGCAGAGAGAGATATTATGTGTTCTAGACTACACCCCCACCATCCTAAATCCTACAGACTACCACTACATGACAAGTTATGTTACCTGGTCTGTGGCACGCCGCATTTTCAGCGGGCCTTTGCCGCCTTTCTTTACCTCCTCCATCTTTTCTTTCTCTTTCGGTTTCTATCAAACCGCAATGAACAAGAAGCACAATCGATGTTATTTTTTTTATATAACTAGTTTGGATATTACCGTATTTAGCATAATAAGGGCCCACTCCTTTTTGGTGGGATTTTTCTTCTTTTTTTTTCGCAATCCAAATTTTCTGTATTTTGAACTCTAAAGTACTAAAGTGCCATAGCAACATTTTCTTCCCTAACAGTACAGTCATACATGTAGATGGTTGGTTAAAGCCCAATGACGTACATCATCCCACATATTGGGCATATAAAAAACGAACATCAAAAATTTATGAATTTATTTCTGCGCTGCTTTATTATTTGTCTTATTAAATGAGGTCCATCGCTGCACGATCTTCAACGGTTTTACAATTTAAAAAAAACAGGTATTTCTTTTTCAGCAAATACCAGTAAACTTACGATTTTTTAATTTATGTCAGGAATCTTTGAAAATAAAGGGGGAAAAGTGGGATCTCTCACATAACAGTTTTAGCTGACCAGATTATACCAAGTGTAGAACTCACCATAGTGCTGGAGGCATCCCCGGAGTCACTCGCCTCCTTCTCAACCTCAAATGTTACTTGCTTTGGAACCTTAAAAAGAGGAAAATGTACATGTTTATTAGAATCAATACCTAATGTAAATTCTTGTATATGGGACATCCCCCCCATATACCATAAAACCCACAAAATCTGATTTATCTTTTGTCATTTATTTTACCAGCTGAATATTTCTTTTCAAACTCAAAGTCGGCTTATGAAGTTTGGATATAATAGAGAGAAAAGAAATTTTAAAGCTTCTTCCTCTAGGTCAAATTTTCTTCTATCTTGAAAACTCAGGACCAGATTTACATCAACTCTAAAAGAGCTTAACATAAAACCCCTAATTTTAGATACACTGAAGAGGGTGCAACTCTTTTTTGCCTTTATCTCTATTTGTCTGAGGTGTCAATAAAGATAAAGAAGAAATCGGTTGTTTCCTAGATTGATAAGAAGCTACCTGATAATCTATCTAACTCTATGAGTATATCTTCATCTTCTGGGAAGTATACAGTATACATCTACAGAACCTGAAACCTTTTCCCGCAAAGCTTTATCTATTACCGTAAACTCCCGCGTATAAGACGCGTCCTCTACGCCAAACAAAATGCTGGTGCGTCTTATAGGATTATCTGAAGTTGGGGGTGCGTCTTATACGAGGGGTAATTTTACTATAGAACAGTACTGGATTTACAAAATTGAGCCCTAAGAGGTGCGTCTTATACGTGAAAATGCCTCTGCATAGTTTGGGGTGCGTCCTATACGCGCAGCGCGTCTTCTACGTGGGAGAATACGGTACCTCTTCCTCTTGCTATGAAAGATGTAATGTAAGGGTAATCAATTTATGCAGGTATGTGAGGCAGTATGTTTTAGAAAGAAAACTGAATCAAACATGGAAAAGTCTGAATTTAACATGAAATACTACAATGATTCGATCCATGAAATGGTTTCTTGAGATTTGATGAAAAAGAAAAAGAAGAAACTATAACAGCACTATAACAACTATAACAGAAGAAACTATAACAACTAAAAATCACACACTTCACAGACTTCCTGGACCTACCACTTCGCGCTTATAAATGCTATTCCCGGTCAGCAGGATCCTCAGTGAGCTGACCCCTGCTTGAGCTGGGACCTTGCGAGATAAGGACTGATAATGCACCCTAAAAAGTCTGCACTGAATGAAAGGAATATTCTCATTGGTCAATAATGTATCCCGCTAGGACGGAATATAAGCCCAACCAGGTTCACATGTTAAAACATTTGTTATAAAGGATACCTCACACATGGGTATATCAAGAGAAGGGTATGCGGCCTTACTGGTTTGAGGGTCCATGTGTCGACATTGTGTACCTCGGGTGGTGGTTTGTAGTCTACTGCTTTTCTAATCACGGAGTTAGGGATGTAGCCTGATGCGTAGAAAACAAAACACTTAGAAATGAAAAAAAATATGGGGAAAATTGAAAAAAGATGAATAAACAACTGTACAAACAAGAGTATATGAATCATTGGTAAGCAATCTTATTGCAAGAATGAAAACTAGTTGGATTTTGATGGATAGTCTTGTTTTACATTATAAGCAAGACACAACTGCACTTATTATTTCGAATACAGTATCCTACTTACCATCAGGAGCAATAGGCCAGAAGCGCTTTGTCTTCTTCACCTCTGTACTGGCTGCTGCCATGGTGGAGGACGCCTTGGGCGTTAAACGGATAGACATGTTGGAATCTGCAACATGTAAAGCAATAATGTCTTATACTATAAAAGTGCACTTTATTTTGGGATCTTTGACCAAAATTGTCTTGCAAGACTTCCTGAAGACTACCCCCTGGATACCAGCTGGGTAGGAAAAATTAAAGAGTTATAGTTTTTTGGTGTTTTTTTTTTTTTTACCAAAATTGATCAACATTTCCTGAATGTCTACCCCTGGCCTATCAGAGGTTGAAGACTTACCCTAGCTGATACAGATAGTGTTGATCACACTTACCTGCACCCTCCTCTAAAATAGTGCTCTCAGTCTTCTCTACCCGGTTTAGTGCTGAAACAGTACAAAGAGCAACAAATCACTGGACAACCAAAATTAGTTCTACATAAAAACCTAAACAACATTTTAGTTGCTGTGAATTTTTGAATGAATTCAGTCATAAAAAGACGTGGTATCCTCTCTTACATATACCGAATGGCATTGAAAGAACTAGAAGGAATTAGGATAAGCTCGTGCTTGTATCAGGGACTTGTGCACTAGTGTAGCTATAATTATTTGGGTTGTGTAACATTGTGCATTTGGTAGATTTAAAGACCGACTACACAAAATGTCCAAATGTCGCATATTATATATGTTTATCTTCTTTCTTGTTGGATATGACATCAAGTCTTTTGTTTTTGCCCCCTTAATTTTCTTTTCTGACTATAAACAAGGAAGTAGACTAATTGGGCAATATGAAAGAGACGCAAAAAATATGATAAGAACCATATCATACTAAAAATAAAAAAGGACAGCATGGTAGACACTGCGATACATGCATCACTGGGCAACCACATTACACAGAAGATCAGTGGACATAAAAATGTCGATTAGTGACTAGAATGGCGACTCAAATGGAGTACTTGTCAAGGGACGGCATGATGCACGAATAATTGTAGCTCTGGTGAGGAAAGTTTCCCGAGCTTTATTCATGCATCATGCCGACCAATGGACAGAATACATGAATACACTATAAGCATCCCTTTAGGGCTTAAACCTGCTAAAGCTGACTTTATCTATATGTGAAGAATATTCATAATGCATCATAATCCATACAAGCAAACAGGTAAATGCCTAAGGAACCCAAGCTTTATGCACTTTGATATATTCTTTTTACACATAAATACTCAATGCTGGAATAGTACTGTGAATGTGGCATGCATGCTAGAGACACGGCCTGTACTAAATCTTAAGACACAAACCAATTTTTTTAAAACAGGAAGTTTTTTTTCCTAGCAACACACTATGTAAACGACATTTAAGCGACAACGTGTGAAATATAGATGCAAGTACCCTTCACAAACGTGTTCTTCAGCCATCCCCGCTTAACCTTTTTACGCTGTAGGGCTCCTAACCCTTGTGCTTTTTTCTTAAACTTGAGATACAAGAATAGAGAATGTTATTAAATTTTAACTATTAGATAAATGTGACTTGTTAAAGCCCTTATGTGTCACAGTGCATTATCATGTCCATTAGTTATCATAGATGTATCAGTACAACCCTGGTAAATAACTAACCTCGGCTGTTTTCAAGCAATGTGCAGACACACATTTCTTTCATTGGTGTAATTATTGCACTACCGACCTTTAGGCCACACCAAAAAAATAAGTTGGTCTACAGATTTTGGTTTTGAAGAAATTTTTATTTATTTTTTTTTTAAAGAATTTTTTAGCGTCCAATGGATTCCTTGCTAGGAAATTGAGGTGAGCAAACAAATTTTTTTTTTTAAATGTTGCCAAACATCACAAAGAGAAAACTTGTAGAAACTGAAGCGAGCGAAATCCGTAGACAAGATTTTTTTCAAAGAAAAAAAAAATGTATTTCCGAAAATATGGAGAGGGCGATCCGTAGACCAACTTATTTTTTTGGTGTGGCCTTAGATGGTTGGCATTCATTGTTACGGTAACATTGCGTTAAAAAAAACTTTTATTAACTATAGCCCAGTTTATATGTGAAACTAACCCCAGGTGGAGAAGTGCCAAAGGCCTAGAGATATTTTTCAAACCTTTTGTCTCTTAAACTTTAATTTGGATTATTGGTGGGATTTTATGGTAACTCACCATCTTCCTGCTGTCGTCTGAAGGCTCTTACAGCCGGCAATCTAAGGAGTGTTTTACGTCGTGCTGCAAGAATAAGAAAAATCATTGGTAACGTGTTTTTCAGTGGAATAACTTTCATAGAAGTTTTATCCTTAGTAAATGCATAAGTTGATCCTGGTCAAAAGCGGGAGGAAGAGTATATCAAATCCAATAAGCCTATTATTTGTACCATAGTTCCTATGGAAATATATAAGGCAAATACACATATAAGGCACAACCTTTAAGGACAATTAACACATATTAATACTTACCGTTAAGTTTATGTAGATGGATATGAAAACTGTCGTTGTCAGTAAGCCTACGACTGCTCCCTCTTTTCACCCCGCGCCCACTCCCAGCGCTATGTGTGTCCTCAGCACAGCCGTCACCTAAGATACGGCGCCGTTCATCTAAGTCTATGGGCAGTGCAGGGATGTTGGCATAGTCCAAGCTGAAAAAAACGTCCAGTGGTGGTTTTAGGATTGCAAAAAGAGGGGGCACGCCCCTTCCGTGCAACAAAAATGTTAGGCCTAAAAAGAGGAAACTAGATTCTCAAGTATAGGCAAAGATGAGAGGTCGCGTGCCCTCCCTCCATGACCATAAATGATTGAATTCCCTTTAGATTAGATTAGATTACAAGATAAAATACTACAGTAGATTACCAATTATATACCTTAAGACTAACTTTCAGGAAAATAAAATGCCCTATATTAATTGGAATTGATTCTTGAATGCCCACAAGGGAGATTTTACTTCTATCACTAACATAAATGAGACATTCTGGCAGATTTCCCTGACTCGGGACAGATTTCATAAGTCCCTTTGACTTAACCTGACTCGTGAAAACCCTGCTTTCGTCCCTGATTGATGTATGTTTGACCCTTAAAAGGTTAACAACAGCTTGATACCCATATAATCCCTATACCCTATCTATGCGTAGTATCGTAAATTCTCTCATATACGCCGCAATCCTTGTATAAGCCGCACCCTGACTTTGAGAGGAGGCTATAACCCACACTTCAAAATTGGTAGTTTAGTACTATTCTATAGTGTCATATACCCTCATATAAGCCACACCCTGACCTGAGGCCCATTCTATAAGCCTGTTTTTTATTTGGGTTCTGGTACTAGCTGTGGCTTATACCAGAGAATTTACGGTAATTGATAAGTGCCCAGGCTACTTAAAAATGCATTTATGGCAGAGCATCATATAATAGTTTTACTGGTCAACTTTGACAAAATAGATATTTTGATCTTTTTCTAGTCTAAAAAAGCTCCAAAAGGGTACTTATCAGGGAGTGGGCACTCATGATGAATAGGGTAGGCGTCCCTTAAAGGGTAAAATGGTTGTGTGCATGTTTCACTATTTGGTTACACCCAATCTATAGGGTGTACAAAGGAGTAGGGGCCCCATAATGGGTAAACAATCTCAGTGCACAGACCAGAGGTAAACCGGTGAGTACACAAACCATGTGATTTACTATACAGCTTGAAGGGCCATTAACCAGAGACGGTATTTCTCCAGTGATAATCACTTAACAGTTTAATGTTTATGAATATGGAGTTAGACTTTTGCTCATTTTAAAATTGCTGAATACTTTAAATTGATTTAAAATTTTGATTAAGAAAATTATACATCCACTACCCCTTATTACCCCATATTAAAAACGGTGTTGCTTCGTTGCTGGTACCCTTACTCATTGAAAATATAATGCAGTAATGTAAATTGCTGATAACTCGAAAAGTGAAAAGCCTGTGATTGGCTCCCATGTGTTGTGCACTCAGGTTATTCGCACCACCAAGCCACTATTCACATAACTCCCACCAAAACTGTGCTATTCGCACCACATTGCCCAAAAAGGCGGGAAAGTTGATACATGGATCAACATCATATACCTTCACCATTGGAGGCAAAAAGCGACTTATGGCTGCCAACCAACTGAGTCTACAATATTGACAATTTCTCAAAATTTACAAAACTTTGTAATGAAATACCTTTTCCTGCAAGACCTCTACATCTCCTCCTTTAATGGCACAACAAATTCATTAAGTAATTCTGCCTCTTATATACAAAATTTCCATCTTTTTTTAAACTTATTCACACCACCAAAATGACTGAAAGTGCAGGGCCCCAGGGTGTCTCATTATAACTCGCTTTTTGAGTTAATACTATTGAAAGTCGGCAGAAATAGATGAGGCATGAGGCTATGTGGTAGTTTTTCCAAAATTAACTCGATTATATTATTCTATAGGCCAGGTTTGTTCGTTTGTTTTCTTTTTGGCTCCAGGTTCCTAGTCAGCTTTTAGGAAGAGTATTTATAAAATATTGTGGAATCCTGAAATCCATTCTTCCTCCAAATCGATTTTTATTCTTCTCAAGCAACACAGTTAAATTATAGCCGAGGGCTCTATGGTATCGGGCTTAAAGGGTTATCATTCAGAAGAGAGAGGGCCAAATCAAGACAGTTATTCAAATCTGTAGTGAATGATAAAAATGCTACTCTAAACCTTGGTCACATGGTAATTCTATTTAATGGTTCTAAACAAAAACGGCCTAGAAATTATTATCAAGGACGACCCCAGCTTATGGCTTTATTCAGCTTGTGACCAGGGTTGTAGTGTTGGTACTTACGTTAGACTAAGGCTGTGGTTGAACTCTAGCGGGTCCTCCCTAATGTCATCCTGTAAGTAAAGGGAGTGATCAGTAATCAATGGAATAGCTTAAAACCCTCAAACTAAAGGGCGCTAATGCAGGAGTGCATCATACCCATTGGTCGACATGGTCGGCATGATGCACCAATGAAGTGCTGATGAGTCTGCTCACTGGAGCATGATGTCGTCCCACCAGGGTCGACATGATGCATGAATGTAGCCCTGGCAACTTACTCACCAGGGCTACATTAAAGCATCATGACAAACAATGGGCATGATACACTAATATATTAGCGGGCCTTTAAGGGTGAAAAGGCAGATAATGAACTACCGTAATCTCTTGCATATAAGACGCGTCTTCTAGGCCAAACAAATGCCTGGTGAGTCTGGCATGGGGGGCTGGCATGGAAAATTAACAACATGGGTACCGATTCAAACAGCGATCATAAAATCGCGGGAACCAGCGGAAAAATCGCGATGCCCTGATTGGTCAAGGGGTGATCACGTAACTTTTTAATGCTGGCATGCATTACCATGCCAGGGCCCCTTTAAAGGTTTTCCCAAAGAAGGGGTTGTGTCTTATATGGGGGTATTTTTACTATAGAACAGTACTGAATTTACAAAAATCACCCCTAAGAGGTGCGTCTTATACGTGAAACAGCCATTGGCAAGTTAGGGGTGCGTCTTATATGTGCACTGTGTCTTATATGCGGGAGATTACGGTAATACATCATACTCATTGGTCATCAAGATACATCATGCTGACCATTAGGTAGTGTATCAATGCCATGGGTCACTATTATGCATGAATGCAGGCCTGCAGGTGATAGTTAAAATAGACAGTGCGACATGTCTTTTTCCTAAGATCAAAAGGTAACATGGGGACCCCACCAGGTTTCACAGCAGTATTCCACCCCAGCAAACCTAGGACAGCTAAATAGTCCCAACTAAAAACAGTGTTTTGCTTGGTATAATCAGTGCCAGGGGAGCTTATTTTTATCGCAGATTAATAATTTTGGTACCAGAAGAAAGGTAACGATTTTGGGGAAAAAGTTGCAAAAAATCTTTGGTCACCATGGAAACCTATTGTGTCAGAGAGGGGGTCCAAGGTCACATTTGTGACTTGTCAGGGGCGCCTGTATCATTAAATTTATTCAAAATGGTGGTTTCCATGGCAACTGGTGCAAAAACGGATCTGACTCTGGTGATGGTTGACCATGCTAAAAAAATCAAGAATGACTTCAGCTTTAATTTAAGCCTTTATTTATGAATGCCATCAAATTAGAACCCGATTGACGCCAGTTTTATGGTGGAAGATTGGGGGGGGGGGGGAATCAGAACGTCCTTGGCCCTATTAGTTAAATTAAGTATAGGAGAAGCTATTATGATCAATTTTTCTTTGAATTTGTCTGGGATTTTCGTATGATTGACATTTTTTCACTCTGGATGGAGGAGTTGGGGCTACTTGGCACAGAAAGTGGTTCCAGGGCTCCTCCATAAAAGCCTCTAGAAATGCTAATAAATTGCACAAATTATGCTTCTTCTATTCAAAACATATGGAATATTCCTTTGAAAATATGATTTTAGTCAAACCTCAGAATTTTTAACTGTGTAGTCAAGCGTTGCTAGGGATAATAAAAAGCCACCATCCAAAAAGTACCACATTTTGTGCCAAATCATGCCGATTTTGGCCTAGTTTTGGGGACATTGCCCTTGTTTTGATTACTCTCATGCTTTTAGGTATAAGATGGGATCTTAACCAGTTATACATTATTGTTGTCAATGTGTTAACCCAGCTAGCACAACTTGTGCAATTTACATCATTCCTACGTGAAAACTCATGTGATTTACATAAAAAAGACTTCATTTAGATTAGTTGTGCTAGCAGGGAAGGCATCATATAAGGGTAGTTTGCCATAACAAAGTCAGATCCAATTTTTCGGTAGGGCAAGCCAAACAGAGGTCCCTGTTTTTAACCCCTAAAATACAAAAAAATTGACCCCTGAGGGACCCCTCACCCATATTTCAATAGGCTCCATGATCATGAAATATACAAATTTTCCATGTAAAAAGTTGAAATTCATGTCAGGGAGGTAAATATCTTATACTCAGTTTGAAGCAAACATACTCGAATGTCTAAATGTGAAAATAAGTATTGAGTTTATTATACAGTCTGGTGGTGCTTGCTTCACATCCAACTGGTTTTCATTGGGCCGAACAGTCTAACTGAACACTGTAAACCAGGACCAAATAAACATTTAAAAAAAACAAAAAAACTAAACAGTGTTTTGCTTGGTATAATCAGTGCCAGGGGACCTTATTCTTATCGCAGATTAATTATTTTGGTACCAGAAAAAAGGTAACGATTTGGGGGGAAAAAAGTTGCAAAAAATCTTTGGTCACCATGGAAACCTATTGTGTCAGAAAGGGGTCCAAGGTCACATTTGTGACCTGTCAGGGGTGCCTTTATCATTTAATTTATTCAACATGGTGGTTTCCATGGCAACTGGTGCAAAAACGGATCTGACTCCGTTATGGTTGATCATGCTAAAAAAATCAAGAATGAATTCAGCTTTAATTTAAGCCTTTATTTATGAACGCCATCAAATTAGAACCCGATTGATGCCAGTTTTATGGTGGAAGATAGGGGGGAAATCAGAACGTCCTTGGCCCTATTAGTGCCGTGACACCACCAACCAGACTCCCTTACTTGTCAGGGCTGCATTCATTGCCTCATGACGACAATCAAACGGGCCCCACCACGACCACTAGGGCGAGACAGGGATGCTGGGTATAAGTAGTTCTGCCCGCTGGTTGCTGCAGTCATAACACGTAGGCAGTTACTATGCATAGTAATCTTCCCCACTAAACGGGGACTATTATGCCTAAACGCGGGAGAGATATTACCTAGAATGCTTCTCGGGCAAGATTAAACGACAATGGGTGTGATATATTAGAGGCTATACACTGAAAAACTATCAGCCTCCAAGAGGTAGAATTGTGAGATTTTGGCAGGTACCCAGCATGTTGTTTACAACACAAGCACCTGCTAGTTCTTATTGTGGGAACCAGCAACTTGTCCAACGACCCACAAAAGGCACCGTGTTAGCATTGATCGGTTAATGACCGGTCGTCAAGGTGACTGTGGCGGCCATGGAATATTGATTAGGGCTTTTTATGGATGTCATTGATTTACCAAAATTGCACTTCTTCGAATTACATTGATCTTTTTGTTGCACTGCATGACTCGGTATGCCTGTTGTCCACATTAGATGTTTAGCAATTTATTCTACCGAAAGTCCTGCCTATTAGCTGCACTTGTACTTTGAGAGAGCTATGACCTGATAAATGCACATCCTCCTGAGCCCAAACCTATTTTTTTGGTCAATTTCCTAAAATATCAAAAAAAAATAAAAATATCATTGGCATATTGGTATTATGCGGCCCTTTAAGGTTTATGTGAAAAAAAAAGTCAGTAATGATCAATTCCCCTTGAAAGTTTGAGGGAGAAAAAAAGGAGGCAGTACTGATCAATTTGCACACAGACTCAGTGAGTATGTTTCTTCAGTACATAGAGGATATATACCATAATATGGCCAGTATGTATTATAAATAAGTCACATCAACTGACGCTTATACAGCTCTAATAATCAATAAAGTTATACTTCGCCATGAATGTAGCCCTGGCGAGTGGCTCACGAGGGATCCTGACAAGAACAGCATGCCATACTTCATGACGCTTATTGGGTATCACGCATTGATGTATCATCGGCACTTCAAGGGTTAAAGTGTTACAGGGTTAAAGTGTATGACATGGGTGATAATATAGATAAGGCACATATAAGGACTCCTTATAAAGGGATGCAATCATACAGAGGGTACTCAGCTCAAGTGTCTCTAGTGTCTGTAGGATACCTTCCCGGCATACCTTCTACCATAGATTCTCTTGTATAAGCCACATCCTCGTATAAGCCGAAGCCTGACTTTGAGAGGCTGCTATAACCCACTTTTTGGGCTTGAAAATCGCTAGTTTATTACAGTTCTATGGTAAAACCGTCATATGAGCTACACCCTCACTTTGGAAGACTCCTATAAGCTGAGGAAAAAACCCATCTGGTTCTCATATACATGGGAATTTACGGTACTGTAAACCCTGTATAAAGCCGCACACACTTATAAGGTGCAACCTGAGTTGTTGGCTTTGCTGTGATCTGCATTTTAGGACTGGATAGGTTGCCATTACTTATATATGTAAATCCCTATATATGTAAGCAGCACACTGACTTCATGTTAATTATGTGCAATAGTGGGATGACAGCCCTCATAATCTAATTCTGCTTCTACCTCTTCACAGCATGACTTATGGTATATATGTCATATACATCAGTCAAACTGGATATTGCAGGTAGATCTCATCAGAACAACTGCTGAACCTACCATACACTAAATGTACAAGGTAAATGTCCCCTCTATCCTTTATTAATGGATCAAACCTGGTCAACTCATGCATATGATAAGTGTCAGTCGACCGAGGTAATTTTTCATTATCTTTTTTAATTTTAACGATGTACAAATTCAATGCCAGGTCTCGCCAGGTCTCGCCAGGTCCGCATTTGTGGTATCATGATAATAAATGTGAAAACCCACCATCTGCCAACTTTGACACTTGTTGGGTGAGCTGAGGGCGGCTGTATTTGGCTTGCAAAGTGGATAAGTGTATAGTATCATGATCAGAGCCCATACCGGCAGGTTGTATTCTTTGATAATAAATATCCACCATAATCCCATAGTTGGCACCGTTCACGGTGATCTATAAATGTTCATGTGTATTATGATTGATCGTTCATGGTCAATTCTTGTATAAACATTTTATATACGGTATTCTCCCGCCTATAACAAGCGTCTTATTTGTGAATCATACTCCAAGTGCGCTTATAAAACTTCGCAAAAGAGGGGGTGTGCCTCGTGGGGAACAATTACATTAGATTGGTACTCAACTTGCCAAAATCAAGCCCCAGGTTCACCTTATAGCATTCTTTTTAACTTAGGGTGTGCCTTATACTTGGAATGGCCCTTATACATGGGAGATTACAGTAGTATAAAATCCTTGCCTATGAGGCGCATCCTGTCTTCAAGCCGATTCCATAAGATACAGGAAGGTTCTATCCACAAATATAGGGCAGGAATGTGCATTGCTCGTAACTCGAAAAGAAATAAATCAATAGCCTTCAGCAAGTCTAGCTTGTGGTCTGACATCAGTACTCCCTTCCCAGGTTATTGGCACCACAAAGCCACTATTCGCATAACTCCTGCAAAAATGCCACATTCGCACATTGCCAAAAAAAGCGGAAAAGTTGATACATGGATCAATATCATATACCTTCACCAT
Organism: Acholoe squamosa; assembly: GCA_949317995.1. Taxonomy (NCBI): domain Eukaryota; kingdom Metazoa; phylum Annelida; class Polychaeta; order Phyllodocida; family Polynoidae; genus Acholoe; species Acholoe squamosa. The sequence goes on from OX439051.1 coordinate 36,389,509, forward strand.
TGCAGGCAAAAAGCGTCTTATGGCTGCCAACAAACTGACTCTGTAGAATATAGACAATTACTCAAAATTCATTAAGTAATTCTGCCTCTTATATATAAGATTTCCATTTTTTTTTAAAAACTTATTCGCACCACCAAAATGACTGAAAATGAGTGGACCCATAGTCGTCTCCTATAACTCTTTTTGAGTTAACTATAAGCCAAACCTTATACAAAAAGTATTCAGTAGCACTATGTTAATGTTTAACGTTTAACTTATCTCATCGTCATTTTCTTCTAATTCTTTTTGTTGTCTTCCTTTCTCACACTCCTCCCTCTTTCATTTCATGTTCCACTTAGATTTGTCAGTTGGAGCAGGGGCATAGAGTTTTTTTTAAGTTTGTGCGACAGAGAAATACTCTGAGGACGTATACCATATTCGTTCTAGATAATGACTAATTGACATTATGCTTTTATGCATTATGCTTTTATAAAGGGTTAAGATATAAGCTAGGTATGTCTATGACGATTGGAAGTGCTTCGTTGACCATCCTCAGCAGATATCATACATAGTTCTAAGAAATGCTCTCCTTTGGCAACTGATGTACATAAATCAATATCCTGAACACAAGAATACATATTTCCATGAGTGTGAGGACTACAATAAAGTCATATAAGCCACACCCATGTATAAGCTGCACCTTACTTCAGAAGCAAGTTATCATAAATTACCGCGTAAAAGCCTCCATGCATAAGGTCAGGGTACGGCTTATACTTGGGTATTTAGCCCTATAAAAGAGTACATCAGTTTTCAGGCCCTGGGCGTGGCTTATAGACTTCTTCCAAAGTCAGGGTGCGGCGTTTATGTTGGTGTGACTTTTACGTGGGAATTCACAGTATAAACCACACATGGGGCTAAAAAATAGGCAGCTTATTTCCGTCTGACAGTGAAGAACCCCGATTAAAAGCCCCGCCCCGAGTTCAGGGTGATTCTATGCACTGCAGCTGGGGTCTGAAATGGTCTATAAGCCATGGCTTGTTTTACTGCATATACAACTTTGGGGTTTTATATGCGGGGAACTGCGGTATGTGACACTTTAAAAACAGCCTAATTCAAAGTTATCTATAGAATATTTCAAAGGCTCTTTTCCCTGCATTTAAATATCCATGAAAGTTCATCTCTCTGCCCACACTGTACAGATCATGAATAAAACAAATCACTTAATTACCTTATATTTATGTGTCCAATAACTCCTCCTCCAGTATTATTCTAACTTAATCCACCGATACTGAGCCGCGGGGCAGGTCTGAGTTCACATCCACATGTAGTTGGTATATAATACTACCACAGGTCCGATCACCCACCGACACCAGCGCGCTAATCCCACTACAAACCTAAAAGGCCCGGGTAATCCTAAGGTGACTGATTTAGCCTGAGTTTGAGATCATTGTATGTTAACTCTTTATGTACCGTATCACAGAGCGCTTTAACCCTTTAAATTCGTTTAGTGAAAAAATGCATCATGCCCATCATCGGTCATTATGATGCATGGATGTAGCCTTGGCGGGTTGCATCGCGCTTACCCTATGGGGTTGATACACTTATCGAAGGATGACAAGATGCACCAATGAGGTGCAGACTATCTAGTATTCCATAGCTATTTCTATGCAGACCAATGGGCATGATACACTCTTGCATTAGAAGTCCCTGAAGGGTTAAAGAACCATGCCCTTTTAACAATAGTAATGGATCCTTGATGTGTAACTCACCAAGGCTGCACTCATGCCCACATTATATGCTTGATGCACTCCTATCTAAAATGGGGTTGTGAGATGCACTGTATAATGCCAGAATAGTGGATTGGGTGTATCATGACGATAATGGAACATGAACCTGGAAGCATCATGGTATATCAGATATGTATACATGCATTAAATAGTACCACGATGCTGCCAGTAGACGTCTAAGTATAATGTATTTAGTCATTTAGCATGAATTATGTTTAAATGTCCTTACAAATATAATCCACTGTTCAAATGAAGAATATAATGCATATATGGAGGCAGCCATAGGGGTGTGGATGGGGGGTCCCCAATGTCACATGTCAATTTTAAAAAATGGCCATGTCCCCATGTCAATTTTAAGAAATGGTCATGTCACCATGTCGATTTTAAGAAATTGTTCATGTCACCATGTCAATTTTAAGAAATTGTTCATGTCCCATGTCACTAAGCCTGAAATAGCCCATGTCGCCATGTCAATTTTAGTGGTCCACACCCATAGCCATGACTGCCCTGCAGTCATGCATCGTGCCTCTTCCTCTATAGGTTTGATAGGGTCAGCATGATGCATCAATGAAGTGGTTGCAAGCAAACTCACCAGTAATTCATTTGGTGCATCATGCTGACAGGCATGATGCACCTATGCACTAGCGTAAATTCTCTCGTATAAGCTGCATCCCTCATATAAGCCGCACCCTGATTTGGGAGGAGGCTATAAGCCACATCTGTCCACATCTGGGGCTTGAAAATAGCCAGTTTAGTACTGTTCCATGGTGTCAAAACCCCTCATATAAGCCGCACCCTGACTCTGGGCCTATCCTATAAGCCACACTTTCATTTAGGTTCTGGTATAAGCCGCGGCTTATAATAGAGAATTTACGGTAGCAGCCTTTAACTGATTTACGGGATAATCCAGTTCTCCAGTTCTTTGTGGATTTTACAGTTCTGGGGTAAAGGGTTAATAAAGATTTGCTCCCACCCTTTTAAACCCACCACTCCCACTTGTTATCAAAAATGACCATTCCATAAAGCGGGAGTGCATCATGCCGACCCTACAAGAGTGATTGTAGCAATCCCATGATGCATGATTGCAGTCCTGGCGAGTTACTCACCAAGTTTATATTTCTGTGTCACATTGTCCAATGGGAATGGTGCGTCAAGGAACTATTGGTCCTTGAGAGTTGATAAACTATGTGGTGCTTTAAAAACAGTATCCAAGCCTAATCCAAAGTTATCCATCCATATCCCCAGTTTACATCCATATCAACTTAGATAGACTTCTCCATCCACGATAAAACTCCAGGCGGAGACTTATCCTCAGTCCGTATAAAAAAACCCAATCGTATTGATTATTCTCTTATGATCTTTAGTGGAGATTATTTTGATGTGTACTTTCAATATTAGATCTCCATACGCTCTGGTCCCAAGCTTAACATGATCAAATAGTGCCTTGACAACCTAACCTCATAATAATCGTCTTGACTGGATGTCAAGACTCCTATGTTCCATTGACAGTCCTCCAATTGCTTAACACAGGCCTGGATAATTCAATATCATACGCTATAATCCTTATCAAAGAGTAAACTAATTGAAAATCCAATATATCTAGAAGTTATAAGATCCAGTATGAATGCTGTATGGTGGTTGTGTGCCTGTGTGATCCATTATAATCCTGACACGCCTATGTATGTGCCATAAACCCTCGTATATAACGCACGCCTTATACCGACTCAACCGGGTCAATTATCAACCAATGACATAATCTCAACTATTCACTGCTGACTTCTCGGGGGAGATGCTACCTTTTTGATAAGTGTTATCAATGATAACCGCTGGGAATCAGCTTCAGCAATGGCCGCGCCCATTTGCAAGGTATATGCAAGGATGACCCTAGCTGCACCTTATAGTATTGTGCCAAAGTCAGGATGTACCTTATATGAAAGGTAACTCCACATCAGATCAGTACTTAAAAGTGGTGAAAATGGAGCCTCATGTGCACCCGAAAGGATTTCCTTAAACTTAGCGTGCACCTTGTATTTGGCTGCATCCTATATGCAAGGATTTACGGTATGTGTGAAGTTTACGCTGATCCCACGTCACAGTTTATGTACGCTGCATCGGTAGGTTATCCTTTAACCCTTTAAAGACTACCGTAATATCCCGCGTATAAGACACGTCTTATACGCCAAACAAAAGGCTGGTGCGTCTTATAGCTTACTCTCAAGTTGGGGGTGTGTCTTATACGAGGGGTAATTTTACTATAGAACAGTACTGAATTTACAAAATTGTGCCCTAAGAGGTGCGTCTTATACGCGAAAAGGCCTTTGCTGAGTTTGGGGTGCATCTTATACATGCACCGCGTCTTCTACGCGGGAGATTACAGTAATAGCATTTTAATGCATAAGTGCATTGGGTACCATGATGCATGCAATTGGTACAATCCTGGAGTGGCGGGACGATGCACATGAAGTGTTGGCAAGCAGACTTATCTTCATTGGTGCATTATACCGACACGTGTTATGATGCACCAATACAGTGCTGATAAGTATTCTTGTCAGCACTGTTTTGTTGCTGGACTTGGCAGCATTATGTGACCCATAAAGCATTACAATTTCAGTGTCTATAAATATTACATAGACTTAACAATCTATAACTCAATAGACGGCCTTCATGCATGACCTGTTAACTCTTTAACGTGTTATCGTTTTATGGATAAGGCGGCTTCTCGTCAATCAGTCAATACTGTAAATCCCCGATCACAAGCCGGCCCTGGTCATAAGCCAGGGGGGGGGGGGGAGTTCAGGGAAATCCTAAAAGCCGGTTTTAGGGTCCATTTTTTACCATTTTCTCTTTATTCTATAGTAAAAAAAAAACTGGTCATAAGCGGGGGGGGGGGGGGGGGACTTTGGGAAAAATTTAGAAGCCGGTTTGGGCCCAAAATAGAAAATAAAATCCGGCTTATGACCGGGGATTTACGGTAGGCTATATGAGTGGTGCACTAAGCATACCATAAACTCTCATGTATATGCCGCACCCATGTATAAGGGTCTCAATCAGCTCATTTTTTCCTCGCATAATTATAAGAAGCATTCCGAATATAAGTTGAAGAAGAAGCTACCGGCAGGGTTCCCACCATTTATGGGTCATAGTTTTAACTGACTTTTAGCTGACATTTATCGGTTTTTACCTGACCAAATAGTAGATAATTCATGGGGCTCACAAAAATATCCCTCCACTCTTGAGCGAGGATCTTGATGAGATTTTTTTTTTCAAATTTGCGTGAAATCTTGACAATCGCCCCCTCAAATTAGTCAAAATACTATTTTTAACGGACTCTTCCCAAAATATCTTCCAAACTGCTTTTAACTGACCTTTAAAGAAAAATGGGTTTAACTGACTTTTAACTGACCAGTGGGAACCCTGAACCGGTATTTATAAGGAGCTAGGGCAAGGTTTTGGCCACAGTTATTAAGTTTACTTACCCTATGCACCCTCACCCTATGAGGAGCAACTGGTGCTTATCCTTGCATATGAGCTACACCTTATAGGACTCAGTATGGAGGCCTAGTGGAGCCTCCATCTTAAATTTCGCTGGTTGAGCTAAAACCCACTGATAAAACATACCATGATGGGTACCTTGTCCCTGGTTAACACCCACTTCCAGGGACATGCTGGTCCCATCTTATCAGTTCTTATCAGTGTGTGTCGCCAGGAACCAGCTCCAGACCAGCTAGTGGCCAATACATAAAGTACCACAATACCCCAAGTATAAGGCGCACGCCGCATATAAGACGCACCCAGACTTTATGGATCTGCTAGAAACTTTAAAAATGAATTCACTTTTGTTCTACTCAATGGATTTTCAAAAATTCAAAAACCTATGCGTAGCTAAGACATCCACTAATGGTCTTGAACAACTTTAGAATATATTGGGGGCATTGAGAAGATTTTGGTCTCAACTTTTTCTTATCCCCGCGTATGAGGCGTGCCTTGTATGTGAGGTATTACAGTGCTTCAGTAGTGCGGTATACCTATAGTGCTTAGATCAGTCATGTCTATATACCTGTATTTTCTCCTAGCACACCATCTCTCCAAGCACGCAGTCAGCGGCTATAATCCATAGCTAGCATCCTATTGAATCATGCTTGAAGTCGGTTTTCATGTAGAAATAAGCAGACAGAGTGTAAATCCCAGCATAGAGGCCACGGTTCGGTCTTCCTGAAGTCAGGGTATCGCTATAGAATGGCACTAAACTTGCCAAGTTTAGTCCTAATGGATTCCCTAAGTAGGGGCTGCGACTAATATGCATGTGATGCCTAGATGCAATGTTTCATGGTAGAGGCAATCATGTGAGTCCATCTGTCAAGGGCCCAGTTAGTGTATAGAAGGTTATGTAGTCAGTAGGTTCCACCATGAGCTCTAACCCAGTGTTTTTAGTAAAAAGCCTTCTGTAGTGTGTTTGCACACTACCAATGTATCATATTGTTATCAGCGCCATGGTCCACATGCCATTGTGGTGCTGTATGCTAACCTAGTCATGCACTTATAACATGTGAGGTGCGCCTTATACACGAGGCATTACAATAGGCTCTGTGATGTGATTGTAGCCCATGGCCAGTGTTTTTAGTATAAAACCTGACTAAGTCGCTCTTATATCGTTATCAGTGTTCCATGATCCAGGTGCCACTGTGGTGCTAGTAACCTGTGTTAGAGGTAGACACACAGACAGACACAGACTGAGACCGCTAATCAGCACCTATCAGTGGTATCTGTTTACCTGCTCACGTTTCCCCACCTACCGCATAGTCAGTTTTAACCCTTTAAGGACAGAGCAAAAATTGTTGCCCTGGCCATGGGGACGGCCTCTGAAAAAAGTATAGTTCCTAGAGGACGAGCCTATTTTCAATTCCTATACAAATCCTATATAATGGGGCATCGACTATAGTCAACGCTAGGCCTATCATGGTGTCGACTATAGTCGATGCTAGCCCCCGATGGGTTTTAAGCACTGGTCTTAAATACAGTATTCAACATGAAGAGTACAGATATAATCTGCTAATTCTATTAACATTGGTCGGGCAATTTTTTGGTATTCCAATCGATTTCTTCTATACTTTTGCAAAAGTTTAAATTGTTGGATTAGCGAAAATATTATTCTTCCACTATAGATCTCTATCCTCTTAGGTGCACACTGCCTCTTTTTCAAATGTTTTTAGTCTAGAAATGCACCAAATGACTTATTTAGTTTTCATTATTTTGTGAATATCTACATAGATTATTGGCTTATGGCATGAACTTTGGTGGATATTGATCAGATTAATCTCCCCTTGACTGCGTAACCATGGCTGGTAACGCTAATGTTAAGTGCTGAATGACTCTCAGGGATGTGTTATTAGTCCTTCACAGGCAGTTACTGCATTAATGTGTCACCATGAAGGTAACTCTGGCGAGTTACTTGCCAGAGTTACCTTTAGGTATCATGAAAACCCTACAGGGTCAATATACTCCCAGGAGGTGCACATGATGCGCCAATGAAGTGCTGGTGAGCAGACTCACCAGCACTTCATTGCTGTATCAGGCCGACCTATGGGTATGATGCGCTCCTGCATCACCAGCCTTTAAACGGTTAAAGGGATGTAATGGGGGCACTATTATCATCAATATTGGTGTGATTTACATGTATATAGGGAACAAACCTGCCCACTGGTGACTTTTTATACAGGTTAATCCTAACACTAATATTGCATTAGCAGAGAATGGCAAAATATTGACTTTTCAAAGTCCCCCAATATTCACTCCCGACCACCTTACTAGTACTTTAAAGGTCGATGGTGCATTACAGCATGAAGCCCACTGGTCATAATAGCGCGTCAATGCAGCCTTGGGAAGTAACTTTGCAGAACTAATATTGTGCATCATGCCAACCCTACAGTGCCAATTAAAAGATTTTGATGCATCAAAGGTGTGCAGTCTCACCTGCACTTCACTGGTGCATCATGCTTATTATTGGGCGTATTACAATATGGTCCTTCTGGGTGTAATCCTTAAAAGGTTACATATACAGTGCCTCAATGTTAATCTCACACCAGTTAATTAAAGATTGAAGGGGAGAAACTCAGTAGCGGATCCAGGGGGTGGCCTAGGGGGCATGTGCCCCCCCCCCCCTAGACCCCTTGATAATGGGCCTTGGCTAAACTCTTAACTATAGGAAATAAGGGCCGGAAACCTGGCTGTGCCCCCCCTAGACCACCCCTTCTGGATCCGCCCCTGGAAACTTGCATGCAATCCCAAGTCCCTACATGAGAGTTCAAGGCATTGGATCAGTATTATGCATGACCACGGTAATGGCGAGTGTCATATAAGGGCTGCATTCATGGATCATGTCAATCAAAGATACCCGTGAATTGAAAATTCAGTTTCAAATTCCTTTCTTTTCTCTGTGTCAAGACGGATTTTCCCTGTACATTGATACATTTGTGTACATATACACAGTGATGTAATTTTCCTAGTGAAAATCATTTGGTTCTCTTTTTTCCCTTTTTTGGTTTTATGACCTTTTTTACATCTGGGCTTCTTCCTCTACAGGGTCTCAAAATCTTTTTCCCTAAGATTTTCCTTTAGCCATGCATCAGTTATTCTTTCTCATAGTGCTTTTTCCCTGTGTTTTCGCAAATCTTTCAATTTCCCAGTTTGTTCCATGTGTTCTCCCTGTTTTTGCCATTTTCCCTGTACAATGTCAATGGGGACCCTGGCCCTTAGACTTGAGGCTAATCCCCATAATATTACCCTCACACCCGCTGTCAGTACACCTAGTTGTGTGCCATGTAGATTGTAGTTTGTCCAAAGCTAGTTTACATATGTAAATTAGGAGTGTTGGGCGGTTGTCTACTTTAGGCCTTACTCTGTTTGGACTAAGTATTGACAATCACATTAAACTCATTGACCTGTCTACTAATCACTGATTATTGCATTATTTAGCACTTAACCCTTGGCCTGTAAATAGCCCTTGTCGCTGGACGGTTCAATTTTGGTACAAGGCGGAACTTATTATGGCAGCAAAGTTCTTCTGACAGAGATGCCACTCGCTGTCCAGCAAAAAAACAGGAAAACAGGATTTCTGACATATTTTCCCAGGAAATTAACATAATTCAGAATAGAACTCTTGAGAAAACAAAATCAGGAATTCCTGGTAAACCAGGAAATGTGGCATCTCTGTCTGACTATTTTAGAATGGAGGAAGTAAAAGACTAACCTTAAAGTCATGTAGGATGATCCGCTCTAGTTCGTCAAGAGGCAGGTAGCTGGAAACCTTCACCGCACTGTTAGAAAATATGAAGTAATCAGAGATGTTAATGTAGTTAGAACAATTGAAGAAAACAAAGCTGTCAATGCTAGAGGAACAATAAATATAAATGTTGGGACAATGTTAGTGGAACAATAAAAGGAATATATATATATGCTCTGACAGTGAATGTTGGTGAAATGATGGTATAAATAGGGGGTGTGGATGTTGGTGAAATGATGGTATAAATAGGGGTGTGGATGTTGGTGAAATGATGGTAGAAATGGGGGCTGTGAATGTTGAAGGAATGAGGACTGTTGATCAGGTATGTATTGCCCTGCAAGTGTTCAAATTTTGGAAATCGATATAACTGATTCAGAAAGGCTGCATATTTTCAACAATTCAAATAGTCAATTGTATAATGTATGGCTTTATAAGCAAGCACGGAGGGGGGGGGGCATGAGGGGGGGGGATGTAAAACGTTTTGGTCCCTCTTGAAGGGGGGGGGCATACACAATTTACCCTCTTTTTAACAGCAAAAAAGTTAGGTTACTATAGATAAAAGAGGGGTGTGAAAATTCTCCAGGCCTCTGACGCGGGCACAAAAAATTTTGACTGCTGTCGACCACCCCGCCATGTTGATGAATAATGACCAGTCCCTAACATTGGCTGAATCAGGGGTCCATCCTAGTATTCAAGTTGTGCCTTATGCGCGAGGTATAATGGTACATGGAGTTCTGTGCTATAATATAAATCCCTTGCCTATAAGACACATCCTAGCACTTCAGGCAGATTCAATTATGCACAGCAACAGGCTACAGTCACATACGAGCTGTGCCTTATACGCATGGTATCGAAATAGGTCCAAAATGGTGTGTTCGCTAATTATGTTGAATATGGCAATGCTAATTTGACTTACCCAATTCCCTTATTCAGTCTATAGTATTCCGCTACAATGTGTCAATGTAAGCACTCTAACCTCCCCCTAACCCTACACTACTAACTACTGAATAAAACAACAATTAACCTTTAAAACCAGCCCTCAGTTTATTGACTACCACACACTGGTGAGGTGCCCCATGCTGAAATTCACCCCAAACAACATGAATGGCGGATGAAGGATCAATGTTTGTACAGCCACCTCAAGGAGTGACCATTATCTCACTAATGAAGATTTCTCAGAGATTTTACACTTCTGTATTAAGGCGCAGTTTTTCAAAGAGGAGATATGTGGTATCCCAACTTATCTCTTTGGATTATGGTCAAAATACAGGGTTTTATAGTGAAAGTGGAGCTTCCCCAGACCACACACACACATTTAGCTACCATAATACCCCTCCCGTATAAGACACAATGACACGCGCGCGAGGGCGGCCCCTACAGCTGGGTTTAAGATGCACATGGCATGTTACAATGTAGTACTATAGGAAAGTACTAGAGGTCCAAAATTAAAGCCCTACGTTTGCCTTATAAGTTATAGCCTTTTTGTCTATCTACTAAGGGTGCACGGCTTAAATGGTCGCTGTGCTTTATATGTGAAGTATTATGGTAATAATTAACCCTTCCATCTGACCACACAGCCTGTGTTACACAGACAATAAACCAATTAATCCATTAACAATTCAAGGGCAGTACAGTGCCTTCATGCACAACATAACGTAACACAGCCATTGTCAGCATCATTAATAAATGCAGTTGTAATGGGTCGCTCCCCAGGGCTGCATTCATACATGATGCTGATAAAATATAATGCAGCAATGTAAATTGCTGATAACTCAGAAGGTGAAAAGCCTGTGATTGGCTCCCATGAGTTGTGCACTCATCCTGTTGCATCAGCACTCCCTTACCCAGGTTATTCGCACCACCAAGCCACTATTCACATAACTCCCACCAAAACTGCACTATTTGCACCACATTGCCCAAAAAGGCGGGAAAGTTGATACATGGCTCAACATCATATACCTTCACCATTGGAGGCAAAAAGCATCTTATGGCTGCCAACCAACTTTTAAACTCATTCGCACCACCAAAATGACTGAAAGTGCAAGGCCCCAGGGTGTCTCCTTATAACTAGCTTTTCGAGTTAATTAGCACAATGCATTTATGTACTGTGTATCAGGGATAACTCTTAATGGCCTGCTAATGTATTAGTGTATTATGTTGACCAATAGATATGATACACTATACTGACCCCTCAACCCTGTAGGGATATGACAAGATGCATAAATGTAGTCCTGCTGAGAAGTCTCACCAAGGTGCATTAACACATCATAACTGACCAATGGATTAATGCAGTAGTGGCCTTCAATAGGGAGGCAAAGTCACGTCACATGCGTGCGGATTCTGAGCTCAGGATATTATCGCCCGCAGGCTTGAAGGATAGGGGAATATTTTAGGCCTAGCATAACTTTTTTAAGAATGAGAGTTGAGCCTTAAAATTTCATATATGGTGGGCCTCCAGGTCAATTCAAATATTGGTCATTTTTGTTCCAAATCAGATTTTTTTTTACGACATATTTTATTGCGAGACTTAGGCTCCCAATGGGATAATTGGTGGTATAATTACAGGAATGCCCACCTTCCACCAAGTAGGGATAACCATCTATTGGGTTAAGCCAGGGACTACCGTAGTGACCCATTTGAACTCACCTCCGCAAATAATTCCAGCATGTGAATTACCCTATGTTTACATGGGACTTACGCTAATTCGAAACATAGATATGCGTAGGATTTACTATTTCAAAACCCCATTTTACCCAGCTCTAAAATGGGACCTGCGGTCAATGGCGAACCTGCGCTAAAACCGGGCGGTATGGTATTGTGGGTGATAACAAGTTGATTTGTCGATACCTACAACGTTGTGGTTGTTGATATAGTTACCAGTACTGGTAGAGAGGCCTTTGTACTGGCCAGGTATCAAGTGTTTCATTGTGATACCTGCATTCACCACGGGAATTCCGTGAGAATTTAACCCTTCAATGCATGATGCATACATTGTACAGGGGTGTAAAATCCAAAAACCGATTTCCTCTGAACCGTATTGTACCATCTCCCCAGGAATTTTAGACTACATTTTTACATTATAGGGAATTGATTAAAATAGTTAAATGGACACTTCATACCGCCTTATACTTATAAAGGAAAGCTTAAGCTTCTAATTAGAACAACAATTTGGATGCTTTAATATCTCTACTTTGGCTGATATTAGATCCTACATTGGGCAAAATTCAAAGACACCCTCCGCCTCATAAATGGTAATTCATTTACTCAGTGGATTTGCACTGATCTCAGGAATGGTCCTGGAAAGCATCAGAACCACTGAATTCAGCGTTTCAGCTGACATTTCACACCCTGATACAAGGCAAAAAGTAGATGCAGTTCCAGAAACTGTGGTCGGGGAGGGGGGGGGGTTAATAGCCAGGACAATTTTGTTGGGGCGGGGAGCACAGCTGGGGATGTTTCCTATATATGGTTAAGAGTCATGTTAAGACCCATTTTTAAAGGGTCGGGGGAGGTGGAGAACAGAGGTGCACTCACTGATGACTGGAAATTTGGAAATCATCCTAGTTTTCTCGATGTTGGATATGAAATACCTGTAGGAACTACAGTAAAAAATTCGGAATTTCGAAAATGTCAGGAAAAGTGGCATCCCTGGGAGAAGAACCTCATGTCGTAGCTGTGACCAACAGGCAACTAAATTGATCAAATATCATAAAAAGATTCAAGATTTATGTAACCCTATACACTCTTTTCTGCCTACACTGTCAGCCCAGCGCACCAGTTTTACAGTGGATAGCTTATTATATGGGACTACAGGGGGAGTTGATGTTAGTACAAACCCATTGACTTAATCAGGGTTCTGGTGTATGTGCTACGGCAGTATCTACCGTTATCTCACGATTTGGGCCTGGACAGTGCTTTTTTGCTCATAACCCCAGTTCCTTATCCAGCCATAACGCACTCTCAGACCTTTTGATCGTCTTCAAGAGGCTGCTGGTTTCAACCTGGACATGTTAATAAATTGGAGAAGTATACAATGTCAACTCCTCCATACGTTTCCAGTTAAAACCGTTTAGGTTCAACGGGGAATCGATCCCCGGCCGCTGTGGCAGGAGGTGAGCTCGCTGTCCACTATACCAAGCCGACCGGTGGTAGAAATGAATCTATATCCAGCATTTGAAAATTTTTTCCCACATACCTGATGTTTGCAGACCTCGTTAGCATAGATTTCAATGGAGCCTGGTGGAGTTATTCACAGGAAAACATTGTTAGATATCCTATATGAACATGCCATGCCAAATTCCTCCATTTTCTTCGAAATAAATAAGAATCCATTGATTTTCTACATCGATACGATTCGGTACCCACCCCGTCCGGCCATTCCTTGCTCGACGCGTGGCTGACCTAGTTTTTACATCCGGGCACCTCCCCGCTCTGTCAACAAGAAGCAATGGCCGTGTACCGGGCTGTGTGCGTTGGATCGTTATGGAAAATCAATGGATTCTTATTTATTTATAAGAAAATGGATACAAAATGTAGGCGAACACCAACTAGAGATCGTATATTTGGCGCTGCTAGAAGTATGGGACTTGACATGCTTGGATTATACCCGAAAAATGAGTGTAAAGGTGGAGCTATGTCGGACAGAGTGACAACATGGCCACGACGGCTTGGCAAACCGTGCGGATAGGATGCACTTACAAAATGTCTTCTCCTGGATTAATTCTTGGGTTATAAGGTAAGAAATTAATACAAAATGGAGAAAAATGTGAGATAAACGCCTTAATGCATGTTATGGGTACGCACTCGTGGGTTTATGGGTTAATAATCCACTCGCCCTTCGGGCTCGTGGATTATTAACCCATAAACCCACTCGTGCGTTCCCATAACATACATTAAACGCATAGTACTGCCTATTTACAATTCGGGCTGAGAGTTTAGGACCTGTTCTCAACCTGATACCAGGTGTCACTAGCTCACTCCTAGTAACGCTAGTACTTAACTCTGGGACCAGTATGGACCTGTTCTATGCCTAGTGCTGTCACCTGGAGGATATTTGTGTAACTAAGCACATTACAGATAGAAAAAAGGGTCTTTATAGACACTGTGTAAAGGAGTGGCCATTTATTACTCATCTCAGTTTATCTACATGCATTTCTCAAGATATCTTCTTATAGCACCTGACCATATGGTAACATTGAGAACACCCTGTATGCCTGAATGCGGCATAGCCTGACCCTCAATTATTTGTGATTCCTTACTTGCGGGTATACGGCTAATACCGTAATCTCCCGCGTAGAAGACGCGCTGCGCGTATAAGACGCACCCCAAACTTAGCAAATGCATTTTCGCGTATAAGACGCACATTTTAAGGCTCAATTTTGTAAATTCAGTACATTTCTATAGTAAAATTACCCCTCGTATAAGACGCACCCCCAATTTCAGTACATCCTATAAGACTCCCCAGCATTTTGTTTGGCGTAGAGGACGCGTCTTATACGCGGGAGATTACGGTACTTGGGCTTCTGGTTGTACTTACTAAATATGATTCTGGTATCCAAAGGCAAGGTCTCCATAGGGACTAACGAAGCACATGGACCGCAGTGAGTTGTCCAACGATATCTCTCTTATTAATTCACTCCTGCTACTCCAGATCTGAAACAAGGTGTTATTGCAGAATTAATTACTTTTCCTCTTTTTTTTCCCCCCCAGCGATGGTGATTAATCTCCTAGTCATGTCAAAAAGACAGGGATTTAAAAAAAGTTGTGTAGTTGTGCAAATATCACAAAGAGGAACATGCGACTATGTTGCTTTTTCTATTACCCTACTCGTTCTAATAAGCATGGAAAATTAATTGTTGGATGCTCAAAACCTTAATAGAAAAATTAATTTTAATAATAAAGCGCACCCCCTAAAGCTTAAAATGGTTGTTTTTTCCCTAAAAAATCTTGATTTTTAGACTTCATTTCAATGATTTGAGGCCAGGGAGGGGGTGTGCTTATGACCCAAAAGGAGGGGGGTGCGCTTATTAGAGCAGGTGCGCTTATTAGAACGAATAGTGTAAGCACTTTCACCAAGCCATATATTTTGTTTCCTCAAGACAGAGGTAGTGCTTTGAGATAGGGTTTCTAAGTGGACATTACAGTATCAAGGTAATAAGCACCTTTTGAAAAAAAAAAATTCTAAGGCAATATTGCAGTTAAGAATTCAAATGGCTCTTGAATTGTGAAATTTTGGCAAATACAACAAATGTTGAACTCACCTTAATGTATCCATCGTCCCCACTAGATCCGAACACCTGCACACCGGGGCAGCAGTCAAGGCCATTCAACTGTGTCAACAAAAATACATCTTAATCACAAAAATAAATGGCAATGACGACAGATGCATTTGGTTCGACATATTTACCAGTAGCACCTTTTAGGTGGTTGGGAAAATCTAATCATCTTTTTCACATATCATAATTGACTGTTCAGCAGGTACGCTTAAACAGTCAATCATAAAGCTCAGAGCTTCTAAATTTCAACCATCTTGTACCCCTCTCACAGAAGCAGACCTTCTCCATAACTCCAGGGAAATCTAATAGTTTAATTTTGTTCAAATATAAACAGTTTAAAACTTATACCAGTAGATTTATAGGTGTAAACATTGATTTTTTTTCAGTAACCTACCTCCTGCGTGTGGTCGTCCTCTGGTTCATGTTTAAGTTGACTTACTGAAGGTCCGCGGGACAAACCAAAGTGGTCTTCTATCTCATACATGAATAAGCTCCTGGATAAACAAGAATTTTTTTTCATTAGTAAACTTCTGAGACTTTATTGCATTCAAATTGCAAGATTCGTGTTCCCAGGGAGTCTGTACTATGGTCCTGATGCATGAGTGTAGCATTGGTCAGTTTTAAAACCAGAGCTACACTCTCACCCTGATTGTAAATGGCCTATACAGACCGCTGTACTCCATACAGCAGGACCTACATCGTGTCATCAGTTTTGTACGAACAGCAGCTACCACTGTATTCCAGAAATAGAATCACTCTACTTAGACTTGTTCAAGTCCATAGATCTTGCTATGAGAGATTTGAAATAAGGTGGGAAAATGAAAATGAAAAACATTTCTAGTGAATTAATTTCTAGTGAGCACTGCAGAGAGAGGAGAAGGATGGGTGGGGGTGGGGTATAGTGGCATTGGGCGGACAGCTCAGGGACTGCCGCCAGTCTACTGTAAAACCCTGGTACGTTTCTGACAGTGTACATTAATGCATCAAGACAACTAATTGATATCCTGTATATTCCACTAAGTGGATCTTAAATAGTGAACAGGATTTTGGACTGTAAGGGAGTGATCATTATTTTTCAACATGGGAAGGGACAGGGGAAAATTTTAGGTTGATGGCTCGTCCCCTCGAGACAGTCAAAATATGTTATGCCCTGCCCCGCAGGGAAGACGTGTAATATAGATGACCACTCTATTAATCTTCAGAAAAGGAGAATACTTCCTTACCCTTTGTCAGCCAGTGAGAAGGCCAGAATGTTTGCCATCATCGTTAGCTGGTTTGGACGACCTGAGCGGCTCACCTGAAAACGCAAATGTTTTTTTACTTAGGAGCCTATTTTCCTGCAGTGAACTATTCTTTCTCTTTTATCCTCTTCGGTTCTCTACCTTCAAAGAGGTCAAAAGGACTTTCACCCCCTCCATTTTTCAAACATTCTAGTCTATGGATTTGGGATTTGAAAAAAAATGGTGTTTATATTCAAACATATATCATTTGAATTGATGGTAAATCCCCTACTTGCATAAGCAATGTCTTCTTCTTTTATTTTCATCTTTTGTATGTATGGTTTACCTTAGCAAGTGGTACAAGTGAGATGCTGCCCGCTATGTCCGCCTGTATGACCTCCCAAACTTTGACTGTCCCCATAGCCGAAGCCGACACCAGTCTGTCATACCACCCTGTCAGTGTGGTACCCGGACGTCGTATACCCCGCGATGCACGCAGTAAGGCAATGTGATCATTGTGGGCCTGGATGGGCCTCATTGAACTTTTTGTTGCATGCAGCAGGGAAATCTGTAAATCATGATATAATATAGAATGACCTTATTAAAAAGGGTCAAGATTTTTAAGTTGAAAATTTCTATTACCTGACTATTTATTGGATCAATTTATTCATACAAACTAAAAATAAATAAATGAGCTTAATACTGAATGTGAATTTCTTTTTCTTCTCCCTTTAGGCACAAAGTTGATCTTCCTATGCATATAATTTTCATCGAGTCTAATATTTTTACAAAAACAATGGAAATAAGAAAAAAAGAAGATTTAAGCCATCAGACTTGGAGGCCAAAGGTGATGTTAGACGGTATTTCCATGTTCACTCACCGTTCCGTCGTTGTGCCCAGCAAATATGAGGTTCTCCTCCTGGTCGTCTTTATCTATATGGTTCTCCTGGAAGACAATTTATATCTATGAGCTCTCTTATTTCTATAGAGTCTAAAGCATCATGGTTATACATCATGCTGCCCATACAAGGAGCAGGGAGGTAAGTCAAGGTGTATGAAAAATTCTGAATATACACATAGAAGTTCTGAATGCATTATAAAATACTACAAAAAATTCATCTGTGAAAGAAAATTTTGGTAATTCTATAGGCATCTCAATCTCAGACAAAATTCTGAAACCTTACATCCCTGAAGGAGTGCCTCAGGACAACCAACCCAGCTAGCACAACTCATGCAATGTACGTCATTCTTACGTGAAAACTCGTGTTATTTACGTAAAAAAGATATCATTTGGATGAGTAGTGCTAGCAGGGAATGGGCATGATGCACTCCTGCATTGGCAGCCCTTTTACAGTCTTCAAATGATTTTAGGAAAAATGGCAACTCTAAAATATATATCATACATTTGGACACACTCAGACATGAGTCCCAAGTAAAATGACTGCTATCGTGAGGAAAACATTGGTATATTCCAATTAATATTGCTATGAGAAAGCCAATATTCCCATTTCCTATTACATAACAACTGAGAGCCCTAATGCCACATCTACTGTTTTTTGGGGATCTTTTCCCCTTTTTATATTACAAATTATATAAAATAGGTAAAGTCAATGTTTACCCTAGAGATGGTTGCCATGGCAACAATGTGCTTGTCATGTGAGGGTGGTACCAGCTTGTAGAGCAGGGTGGACGGGTTGGTAGCACACGCGAACACAAGTGCTGTGATTAGGGGGAGAGTTAGAAAATACCATAAGTCCCTGGTCATAAGCCACCCACTTGGCAAAAAAACGTTTTTATTTCGTTCAGATAAGAAACGTTTTAAAAAAACCGTTATTTTAATGTGGAAAAAACGTTTTTAAATGTATAATATTTCAAGTTTGAACCAAATAAAAACGTTTGTGTTTTCAACGAAATAAAATCGTTTTTTTATTTACGTTTCTTTTACGTTAAACATAAAACTTTGACTTTTTTACGTTGAAAAAAATGTTTGGAAAACAACACGTTTTTCGACGTCAAAAAAACTTTTTTCTGCCAAGGGGGCAACCTGTCCTTATCTTTTTTAGAGTTAGGGGTGGGTGGGTGAAAATATAGGCATCTAACTTTCTGCCAAAGTTTACGATAGTTATGTTTAAGAAAATATCATTTCCAGAAAGTATACCCATGGATGATGGCTTATAACCAGAGATGCCACTCACTGGCCGACAAAAACCAGGAAAACTGGACTTCAGACACATTTTCCCAGGAATTTAACATTATTTAATACAGAAATCTTGGAATCAAAACCAGGAATTCCTAGTAAACCAGGAAAAGTGGCATCTCTGTATAACTGAGGTTGGCTTATGAGAAGGCTTTTACAGTAGAAACACACAACACAGCAGGAGAAACACACACTGGTAGTAAGGAACATCTTTGATATATAAGGTGTTAAAGTGAATCGAATCTAAAAACAGTGTTACACGTTGTACTCACCTCCTCCCTCGCCTTTGAGCACCATGTAGACCTTCTCCTCACTACGGTCGTAGATCATGTGTTCCACTGGCTGTACCGGAAAGGGAACAATTGTACGCATTAACACTTTAAGAGTCATCACTATGGTTCCATCTTCGTCTATAACCCAGACCTTATACATGAACACTGGTATCATGTAAGTCTGTTGGTGAAGAAATATATAGCATCCTGCTTTCTGCATCAAGCTTTTTTGCTAGTTCCCATTTATTGAAGTATAACTACCGGTACTAGTAATGCACAACTGTTCCTTATGTTGACGCTTATACACCAGGTAAATCCTAGCTGAACCAACGAGCGAGTTATATGGCTGCTTTTTTTGGACGTGTTTAATATGGCAATGCTTATTACATGTATCTACATGCTGCCTTATACGCATGTTTCCTTTGTATGTGAGGTTTAACGGCAAGTCGCATCCCACTCAACAAAAAAAAACACACGTTATTTAACGTTTTAAAACGTGTTGCCATAATAAGGAACCATAGGGAAATGTTCTGAAACGTTTTTTGTTGACTGGGATGTCTCATTGCTCACCTTGTGTGTGGCTACCGGGTAGACGATGGTTAGGGTGGCACCGGTTCGTGGTGACAGAAGACGCACTCCTCCATCCTGTAATTGGACAAACATGGTTAACTCTCAACTAGAATCATACTTCAGTTGTAAGCCAGGGGTTTATAGCCAGGGTTTTATTTAAAGGCCAAAACGAATAAATTGTTTGTTTCAGGTAACCCGACCCTACCTAAGAAAATGGGGCCGACCCTAACTTTTTTTTATCTGGGTTTTTGGCCAGGTTTTCAGTCAACTTAGTTGCCATGACTCGCCTGCGAGTCACTGTGACTCGCCGTGAGTCTTTGAATTTTATAAAATAAAACGACCTACCCTACCTATTTTTCAGCATGTTACCTGAAACACACAACTTTTTTTTTTGGCCTAAGTTCAATAGTGAGCAACATGTTGCCGCGCTTACTGAGTATTGACTTCAGCCTATTTCAGAATGAGAAAGAAAGTGGGATTGGTGAACAGACCTGTGTTTCTATCAGTATGCGAGCTGTGTCCTGCCCCCAGGTCACACGAGACATCATCTCCACTGCTGACTGCACCTCCGCAAATATGGAGTAATACTGAAGGTAGATGGGAATTACCAGTATTAATTCTGCTATCTGTTTCCCCTGGTTTTTGACAAAAAAATTCAAATTCCCTGTCCCCCCCCCCCTATTTTTTCAATTTCCCCTGAATGATTGGGTACTCTGTCAAAGGCAAATACCATGTTTGCTGTGAAGAGCACGCATACCCTAATAAGCGAACACCCCCTCTTTTGGGGCAATTTCTATTATAGAAATAACCTAAATTTCTTCATTTTTAGAGCCCCAATAAACACTTAAGTACTAGAGAAACATTTTTTAAGCTGACAGTGTGCTAATTTCATTGAATATGGTAGTTAATTACGTACCATATTGAGCCTCCAGACCCGTACGGCTGTCTCAGTGCTGTAGGCGATCTCCT
Source organism: Acholoe squamosa (assembly GCA_949317995.1). Taxonomy (NCBI): domain Eukaryota; kingdom Metazoa; phylum Annelida; class Polychaeta; order Phyllodocida; family Polynoidae; genus Acholoe; species Acholoe squamosa. Next base: position 36,410,057 of record OX439051.1, read on the forward strand.
GTGGGTTGATAAGGCGCAGACTGAGGATGGGCTCCCCCATGTCTATACGCTGTAACTGCAAACAAAGGTGAAGGATTTACAGAAATGTGATTTTAGTCACACAATACAAATTATCCTAGGTAAGGTAATACAAGACGCAGACCCTAAATGTGACTCATAGCTTCTAAATTCCAAATCTCAGGGTGCACCTTATAAATATTCTTCCTGGTTAGTTTACTCCTACCTAGGTAAATCTTTAGGAAAGTTTCTCACCATGGAGGGCATATGGTCCTGCCGATTTTGCATGCATGCATGACCAAAAATTACCAGATACCTCAGGATTTTAAACTCACATGTTATAAAGTAAAATTATCTAAGTTATTAAGATATATAAAGTTCAGGGGAAAATCTATGACATTTGGTATGGAAAAAAATGATGTATTTGTTAACAAATTGAAGTTAATGATGACAGAAATGCATTTGATGTTGTACTATCTGTAATGGCGGCTTATTTAACGCATTGAATACTAGGACATCCTTAATACAATTAATTTACCGTTGTAAATTTTTCCTGTTAATATAAATCTTCTCACCAGTTCAAATGTATCAAGTCTCCACATGCGGATGCTGCCATCTAGCGAGGAGGATATTAATAATGGCTCGTCTGGGTGCAGCACTAGACCTGGCAAATATAAATATAATTTTTCAAGGTAAACCCTAAATTATAAGACACTGCTTGCATATGGAGGTGGGGTTTATACATTCCTCCTTAAGGGTTCTTCTCAGGGTTTGCCTCATATGTGGTGTGGTTCATATACACAGGAATTTCTAGAAGAGAGGGTTTAGACACATTTTTCTGCAGAAGTGCACTTATATTAGGTTCAATATCAGGGGTGTGAAATGCCGAAACTCATTTCCTCTGAAGCGTAATATACCAACTCGCGGGGACTCAAACTTAATATGTTCACATTAGATTAAATTGGCCAAATCAGTACTTTGGACATATCAAACCACCTTCTCATGTTGTAAAAAGCTTGGAATTACCATTGGGACAATATCTCTATTCCATTTGGCAAATGATTTGGGATGAAACTTTGAATCTCAGGAAATTCTATTTCAGACCCCCCCCCCCAATAAATGGTAATTTATTTTCTCAGTGGATTTGCAGAGATCTCAAGAATGGTCCTGGTGAGCATTAAAACCGTGGATTTCCGCGTTTCCACGGAAATTTCACACCCCTGAATATGATACTTGGATTTACCCTTTTCCCATTCAATAAAAAACAGAATCAATAGTTGTGACATGTACTGGGAATAGGGACCTTAACGACCCTGCACTAAGGGCCCTTTTTGCAGATCCTGTCACAGTTATCTTACTAACCTGTGACAGCATCAAAGTGGCCGTGGAACTCATACATCTGTTCAAACACGATGGTGTTCCAAACCTTGATCGTGCCGTCTTTAGAGGCGGTGATGAAGTAGTCGCGGGGACGGTAGTTTACAGCACTGGATGAGAAAGTAAAAGAACAGCTGTAGGTTTTTAACGTTTTTGGGTGATGTGTAATGCTCTAATTCGATTATCTATGTATACCCTTCTTAGATGATATTTAACAGAAGAATTGTAGTTAATTCTCCTGTTTAATACATATCATTTATCCAAACTGAAGGGAAAAAAAAGGAATCTTTACCAGGAGAGTGAGAGGCTGTGGCGGTTTGGGAAATAATGTAGCATATCTCCACTCTGAAACAAAACAACAGACTATGGTCAGCTTTAAATCAATATAATAAAGGATTGCCACTGCCGGAAGAGCGTTTATGTTCAAAAAGATTAAATTAGCTTTTATTTCAGGATTTCTTTACAAAGCTATTCAATATATTGTAGCGGTAGCGCTTGGCTGCTTGGCTCTGCATTTAGATCTACAGGGTGGCCCCAGGGCGCCGCAGCACGACAATGGCCCCTTGGCGCCACAGTTGAGAAGAAGTGGCCCCGCGGCTGTGCATTTAGATCTACAGGGTGGCCCCACGGCGCCGCAGCATGACAATGGCCCCGCGGCGCCGCAGTTGAGAAGAAGTGGCCCCGTGACTCTGCATTTAGATCTACAGGGTGGCCCCGCGGCGCCGCAGCATGACAATGGCCCCGCGGCGCCGCAGTTGAGAAGAAGTGGCACCACGGCTCTGCATTTAGAGTTACAGGGTGGCCCCACGGCGCCACAGCACGACAATGGCCCTGCAGCCCCACAGTTGAGAAGAAGTGGCCCCGAGGCTCTGCATTTAGATTTACAGGGTGGCCCCGTGGCGCCGCAGTTGAGAAGTGGCCCAGCGGCTCTGCAGTTTAAAGTACAGGGTGGCCCTGTGGCCCCGCATTTGAGAAGAAGTGGACCTGCAGCTCTGCAGTTAGATCTATGGGGTGACCCTGTGGCCCAGCAGTTGAGGAGAAGTGGCTCCGCGGCTCTGCATTTAGATCTACAGGGTGGCCCCGCAGCACCGCAGCACGACAATGGCCCCTCGGGCCACTTCTTCTCAACTGTGGCTCTGCATTTAGATCTATGGGGTGACTCTGTGGCCCAGCAGTTGAGAAGTGGCCCTGCGGCTCTGCAGTTCAATGTACAGGGTGGCCCTACGGCCCAGCAGTTGAGAAGTAGCCCCGCGGCTCTGCAGTTCATAGAACAGGGTGGTCCAGTGGCCCTGCAGTTGAGAAGTGGCCCCACTGCACCACAGTTGCAGGGTGGCCCTACAGCACTGCAGTACACAACGATCCCTGATGGTGTTCAGACAATGAGTGTAGGTGTGCAGATGACTCCTGGTGGCACAGAGACAAGTGCAGAGGCAGGTTGTGGTGGCACAGAGGCAGGTGGTGTAGGCACAGAGGCAGGTGGTGTACAGAGAATACCTGAAGGTGTGCAGATGATTTCTGGAGGTGCGCAGACGATTCCTGGTGGGGCAGAGACAAGCACAGAGGCAGGTCGTGGCGGCACAGAGGCAGGTCATGGTGGCACAGAGACAAGTGCAGAGGCAGGCGGCCCAGTCAACAAAAAACGTTGCAAAACGTTTCAGAACGTTTCCCTATGGCTCCTTATCATGGCAAAACGTTTTAAAACGTTAAAAACGTTTTTTTGATGATAAATAACGTTTGTTGTTGAGTGGGGGTGATGGCACAGAGGCAGGTAATGGTGGCACAGAGGAAGGTCATGGTGGCACAGAAGCAGGTGGTGCCAGCACAGAGGCAGGCGTTGTACAGAGAATTCCTGGAGGTGTGCAGACGATTCCTGGTGGGGCAGAGAGGTCCACTGGTGGTGCAGAGATATCCCCTTATGCCATACAGTTGAACCCTGATGGCAAACAAACCATCCCTGATGGTGCCTCAATGATTCCTGGAGGTGTGCAGATAATACCTAATGGTGCCAAGTTGGGCACAGAGGCAGGTCATGGTGGCACAGAGGCAGGTTGTAGTTGTACAGAGACAGGTTGTGGTGGGACAGGGATGGGTCGTACTGAAACTGAAGCAGATCCAGTTGACATAGAGGCAGGTCATGGTGAGACAGGTCATGGTTACATATGTCATGATGACACCGGCCGAGAGACAGAGGCAGGTCAAGGTGATCCCCATGTTATCCCTGATGGTGTATACTCAATCCCTGGTGGTGCGGAGGTAAGTCTTGGTGGTAGACAGCTCATCCCTGATGGTGCACAGTTGCCCCACTTGGCAAAAAACGTGTTTTTAATGTTTGCAAACATTTTTATTTGGTTTGGATAAAAAACGTTTTTAAAAAACGTCATTTTGACGTTGAAAAAACGTTTTTAAACGTCTTTTCAACCAATTTTGAACCAAATAAAAACGTTTGCTTTTTCAACCAATTTTCAACCAAATAAAAACGTTTTTTATTTGTTTCTTTTACGTTAAAAAAACGTTTTTTTAACCTGATATAAAAACATTTTTATAAAAACGTCAAAATAATGTTTTTTTGAGTACATGTAAAAACGTTGTTTTGACGTTGAAAAAAAAACGTTTTGCAAACTTAGGAACCAAAATAAAACGTTTTTTTGACGTCAAAAAAACGTTTTTCTGCCAAGTGGGTGATCTCTGGTGACAGAGTGACAGTTCTTGGTGACACAGTGACAGTTCCTGGCAGCACAGGGGCAGGTCCTGGTGGCACAGGGCCTGGTGGTACAGGGGCAGGTGATGGTGAAATGGGAGCAGACACTAGTGGTGCCCAGTCCACTATGAGTGCTGCAGAGACATCCCAGAGACAGTCTCCTGGTGACATAGAGATGACCTCTGGTGGTGCCCAGTCACCTTCTGGTGGTACACAAACTTTCCTTGGTGGTGTCCAGTCATCTCCTGTTGGTACACAGACTTTCCTTGGTGGTGTCCAGTCATCCCCTGGTGGCACACAGACATCCCCTGGTGGTGCACAGACATTCCCTGGTGGTGCCCAATCATCCGCTGGTGGCACACATATGTCCCCTGGTGGCTCTTAGACATCCCCTGGTGGCACACAGACATTCCCTGGTGCACAGACGTCTTCTGATGGTACCCAGCCACCTCCTGATGGTCCAGAGACGTCCCCTGGTGGTGCACAGACATTCCTTGGTGGTGCCAAGTCATCCACTGTTGGGACACAGACATTCCCTGTTGGTGCAGAGACATTCCCTAGTGGTGCACAGTGGTGCCCCCATGGCTCTGCAGTATGACCTACAAACAGGAGACCACAAAACCCACTCAATAAAAAATCATTATTTAATGTCAAAAAAACGTTTTTAATGTTTAAAACGTTTTGACGTGATAAATAGCCATAGGGAAACGTTCTTAAACTTTTTGCAACGTTTTTTGTTGACTGGGAAGGTCCTTCTGTGAGGTTAAGGCCTCAGGTGGCCCCAGCTGCAGTTCAGGAGACCCAGAGGGACCCTACTGCCGGGCGGAGGACCCAGACAGCCTCACCTGCCGTCCAGGAGTTCCAGGGATGTCCTACTGCGGTGCAGAGGCAACAGGCAGACTCAGCTTTAGTGCAGGGGAGTCCCACTGCAGTGCTGAGGCCACAGACAACCTCACCTGCAGTCCAGGAGATCCAGGGATGTCCTACTTTGGGGAAGAGGCCCCAGGCAGTCTCAGCTTTAGTGCAGGAGACCCAGGGGAGTCCCACTGCGGTGCTGAGGCCACAGACAGCCTCACCTGCAGTCCTAGAGGGACCCTACTGCAGGGCAGAGACCACAGACAGCCCCAGGTGTGATGCAGGAGACCCAGAGGGGCCCTACTGTCGGGCAGAGGAACCAGACAGTCTCACCTGCAGTCCAGGAAATCTAGGGATATCCTACTGCAGGGCAAAGGCCCCAGGCAGTCTCAACTTTAGTGGAGGAGACCCAGGGGAGTGCCACCACGGGGCTGAGGCTTCAGACAGCCTCACCTGCAGTCCATAAGACATAGAGGGGCCCTACTGCAGGGCAGAGGACCTAGACAGCCCTAGCTGCTGTACAGGAGCCCCAGGGAGGCCCTACTGCAGAGCAGAGGCCTGAGATAGCTCCAGAAGCAGGGAAGGCACCCCAGGGAGGTCCTATTGCAGGACAACAGGCCCTGAGCAGCCCCAGTTGGTGCCAAGGATACCCACGGAGGTCCCAGCTAGCAAAACTCGTAGTGAATCACGTCATTTTTACATCTTGTGCTAATCCTCACATACATAATATTATCGCGCAAACTTTGTGGAATAAACCCATCGTATGTGCAAGACGTTTTCACGTAACTATGAGATGTCTTTGCATGTACATATCATACGTCAATGTGATGTACTTGAAACTCATCAAAATGATGTTAATCTTGACATATAAGCTGACTATGGTTTATGTCATAAATAAGATGTTACTCATAGATGTAATTTCAACATCAGTGCAACAATGCAAATGTGATATGATATGAAGATGGCATCATTACATAAAAAAATAGGCCTACTATTGAAATAGGAATACAGGTAGTGAGTAAAGTGCTAGATGAGACCCCTTGTGTCTGATACCAGAACTATCTAGAGGATATAATCGTGACATATCACTGACGTTATACTTTTACAAGAATACAACAGCTTTGAATTTACATCATAATGACATAAATATCTCATGTAATATTTACTATGCTTGATTTATTCAATAAACAAATATTTGTAGAATTGCTGGTAACATAATTTTTTTCAAGAGCAAAGAGACAAGAAATTCTGTAATGTCCCACGTTTAACCAGATCAAGATGTAATTTAGACATTACTCATGTCACTATATTACATTGCAAAATAACTAGTATGAGATGTATCATTGATGTCAATTGGCACACATCTAATACTTCTAATATAATAGCATATTTATGACAGCATATGATGTGTATGATTGCACCACATAAAGACATGATTATGATTTCAAATAGGACATGTCTTTTTTACATCCCATATAGGACATATCTTTAACATCAACATCTAGTAAATTCATCACGTAAAAATCTTTACCTCCTAATGACATAATTATCTGGTCGGTTTCACGTAATAACGTGAATATGACGAGTATTGGACTTCTTTTTTACGTAAGGTGCTAGCTGGGGTCCTACTGTGGGACAGAGGCCGCAGACAACCTCAGTTGGTGCCCAGGAGATCCACAGAGGTCCTACTGCAGGGCAGAGACCCCAGACAGCCCCTGCCAGAGGCAGGAGATGCGCAGAAACCTTCCCTGGTGGAGGGAGGAGGATAGGATAAGTAAACCCTGTTCATGTACCAAGTAACTCTGCTACGGCTTCATAATTCATAGTGGTTCCAGGAGGGACCCATTAAGGAGGTGCATCCGGTAGCGCGGCCTGGAGCCAGTCGGCTACCGCAGGGATGGCCGGTTGGACGAGGGAGGGAAGCCTGAAATCACCATGTTGGACGAGGGAGGCGACCCTGAAGTCACCATGTGCCTGGCAAGGCACGTTAAATGTGTCTGTGGTGCCTGACGAGGCACCTTAAAGATGCACATGGTGTCTGGCGAGATACCTCAGCGTTGCCACAGAGGGTGGGGTCGAGTTTCCAGCAAGACAGAAGGATGGGGCGTTGGCTTGAAACATTCGCAGAGATCCACGATGCCGTTCCTGTTGTCGTTTCCTTGTTGAGAGGGGCCGAGGAAGATGTCATTCCTGTTGTCGTTAAATGTTGAGAGGGGCCGAAGCCCAGAAGAGAACCTGTCCCAGTTTTACTAGTAGCCCCTAAACACTTTAACGCGGCATTCCGGGGGATGCCTTCTCGCGATGTTTTATTACCTACTTAATTCTAATTCATATTGCACCTCCCCTATTTTCCATCACCCATGTTAAAAGCAGTGAGGGGAGAGTGTAGCGGTAGCTCTAGGCTGCTGTGGGGCCCTGGGGGGCCGAGTAGTACGGTCCAGTGCCACTTGGGGGCGCCGTCACAGAGTGCTATAAAACAGCGCTTTGGGCGGCAAGCTCCCCAGTTGTGTGCGAGCTACAATAGATGACAGAGCTCCCTATGCACAGCTCTTGGAAGGATGATGCTTGATGTAACTGATTTTGCCCTTCAATACAAGTTCCCTAAACCATACCAGGCTGGTATTCGTGTTCTCTTTCCCTGCACCTTACTCCTCTGTTACAATATATTGCGCATATATGTGGCTATTCGATTGTAAGGAATAGTAGTAAACCAGGTTTACATTGCCTTTGTAGGTGTGGATTTTCAAGTCCTTTTTAGAGCCAATCTCTATTGAAATACTTTTCAAATAGCATAGGGCGTTTCCCTTGAATCACTTAACCATACAAAGTCCACTAAATTCATTTGAAGCTCATCACTCCGAAAACAGACAACCTTACACCCATCTTCTCTGAACAATAGGATAATTTTCCTGGCCTGAAATTTATCATATAGACCGTCAGGGACCGTAACAAACCCTATCGTTGGTGGTATGCATCAATGTCATGACTACAATGGGCATATGATGTGCAAATAAGGTATGGGTCTGCAAATGGCTAAGATTGATAATACAAGTTGGTATAATAGAGATAGATGTACCTCAATGTTGGTACTTACTGTGTAGTTGATAAAACAAATGGCGTTGTCAGTCTGTACCATGAGTTGTTTGGTGTTGTAGTCAAACCTCAGCTCCTGGATCCACTGCAAGTATACGGTTAGCCCTTGTGTTGTGCATTATGGCCTATATGCCATTAGCAGCCTACTGCACCTTTTGTAATCTGCCTGCTTTCAGGGCACAGCTTAATAGCGTTTTTTTTTCATTAATAATACAGCAGTACTAAACTTGAAAAAAATTCTGTCCCAGATATGTTTTTTTTTCTTCTTCAAGTTAGAGGTACTGCGAACATTTTACTCGATCTAATAAGTGTGGAGGTAAATGTCATGACATTTGTCTGGTCACCAAAATTGGATATTTCTTTTTGTACTCTCCAGTCTAAACATCGGCCACACTATGAGGGTGTGCACCTTGATTTAGAAGATGTGCACTTATTAGGCTGGATACGATAAGAGAAGTGCTTACCTCATCGGCTCCTATCTCAATGTTGTACGGCTCTGTCGCTATCAGCCTCTCACGGTACTGTATGAATATATAGATACAAAACTGTAAGAGTAGACCCTATCTTAATGTTAGAAAGGCATATACACCTATCGAAGGCTAGATCAGGTCCGATCTCTGCTAGAAAGGCATAGACATAGAACATTTATATCAGGTCCTAAGTCAATGTTAGAAAAGGATAGACATAGAAAAGTAAGATTAGGTCCTATATCTACGTTAGAAAGGGATAGACAGAAGTTACATCAGGTATTTAGAAAGGCATAAACACAGAACAGTTAGACAGTCATATCTCTATGTTAGAAAGGCGTAGACATAGCAGTTAGATCAGGTCCTATATCTATGTCAGAAAGGCACACTGCAGACATAGATCACATCCTATCTCTATGTTAGATAGGCATAGACACGCAGTGGCCTAGAAGGGTTAAAATAAAATTTGACCAGCAGCCACTTGGTGTGGAACCATCAGTTATTGTGTGTGGGAACCGATAGCTACCCAGTAGCTGCTGGTATAGCCTTTGTTCACATAGAAGACATACCATGCACCATGCAATCCTAAAAGATACCTGTCACAAGTTGGTTTGCAGGAGTTGACAGCTTGACAGTAATGAAATGAAATTAATTTGAACATTGCATTTTGGTTTTGGAACTTTTTCTGCGAAAGTCAACCCTTTGTTCAAATTTTACTTTGACCCTTGCGGCCCACTGCATATAGAGCAGTTAGATCAGGTCTGGTTCTATCTCATGCACCATGCAATCCTAAAAGATACCTGTCACAAGTTGGTTTGCAGGAGTTGACAGCTTGACAGTAATGAAATGAAATTAATTTGAACATTGCATTTTGGTTTTGGAACTTTTTCTGCGAAAGTCAACCCTTTGTTCAAATTTTACTTTGACCCTTGCGGCCCACTGCATATAGAGCAGTTAGATCAGGTCTGGTTCTATCTCAATGCTAGAAAAGCATAGAAATAGAACTGTTAAGTCATATTTTCTTTTCTTTTTTCACTTCAAGCTTTATTTTTATCCTGGGACAATTTGTTAGTCCAATATTCGCCCCAAAAACCTGGGTTTCTATATGAATGTATAGGGCCCTGGAACTTCAAAATCCCTGAAATCAGGGAATTCCCTGAAGACTTTCATCCCTGCATTTCTGTACTTTTATTGATTGATCCTGTAAGCTCCTTGGTAAAAAAAAAAAAAAAAAAATCTGCAATTTTCCAGAAAATGATGCGGGCGGAATCCATAGATCAATAAATTTTCTTAAAAAATAAAAATTTGTATTTTGGAAATTAAGGCACGGGAAATCCATAGACCAATATTTTAATTTGGTGTGGCCTAATGGAGGTCATCCCCCCAGGAACCCAACGAATGTTGAACATCTGGAGGCCAAATGGTGCAATCTGATGCAGTTGCTTAGTACCAGACCCCCCCCCCCCGCCCCCCTCAGTAAAATATTTTCTCAATGGATTTGGGGAAATTATGAGGGTCGACCTTTTGGCTCCCAATTGGAGGAAAACCTCCGATTGGAGGAGAAATTACATTCCTGTTTGTCTGTACAGTGTGAATAAGACACAGCCATAATTCACCTCCTAACAAAAGCATTGGTGTGGCTTTAATGCATTACATTAATTCATACATTGATTCCCAATGTCAAACAAATCAATTATTCAGTTCCGTGAATCACTATGGGATGACAGAGCTTTGTAACAGTACCTAGAATAAAACGTCTTACTTTGTCATTGTCACTAATGAACTCTTGTCTGATGCAATACTACTGTTATGAAATATATAATGAAAGCCTGGCCTTGAACTTGACTGAGTGATGACATATCAGTTATAGAGGGGCAAATTAGATCAAATACATTCAATAGATAAAAGTAGACTTTTACAGTACAAAGGAAAGTTATGTTCAAAAGCCCAGCAAGGCTTAGTCTTGCTGAAATCAGGGTGTGGCCTATCCCCTGGGTTTTAATAGTATAGAACACTACTAAGCTTGAACCGTACAATTCCCGGGTGTATCCACTAGTTTTTCATCAGTTACAGGCGCAGCTTACGATACATAGTTATTGTATTTGGCCTATAGAAGTCTTTCTGAAGTTAGGGTGTGGCTTATCCACAGGGATCCTCGATACTCTAGAACACCACTAAATCAGAATCGTACAAGACTCAGGTGTTGCTTTTTCATAATTTGCAGGTGTAGCTTATACACGGTTGTGGCTAATTTGGGAGATTTTACGGTAGCCTTTTAAGCATTACGGCATATAGCGTGTATGTGTACTTTACCTCAGACATGGACCAGCGCAGCAGACAGCCGACACCCCCGGTCACCAATTCATCACGGTCCTTGTTGTACGCCAGGCTACAGGAAAGGCAATCAATATAAAAAACTAGGTATAATCAGCATGAAAGATTTTGTAGATATAAAGGCTTTTTACTGCAACATAATAAATGTGCAACTTTTAAAAAGTGCCCATTTTGGGATATTTTTTCAGATGCAAAACTGGCAAAACTTTCTGAGAGTCAGAGCAAATCATACCTACTGAAGAAAAGAAACCTTCTTTTTGAGCAAGTGACCTGAAACACATAACTTTTGGGACCTATATACCGATACCTCTCAAAACTGAAGGGAAAGTTAGAGTTTGATAAAAAAGAACTATAGGGTCAGTTCATATAATTTATGTAGCCATCTGAAACGAACATTTTAGTTGGTCTTATTGTGGAATAAAGAGGGACTAGATACTTCTATGATTTTGCATGTTATCACAGTGTGTCACCACAATCCTTACAGATTTTCCCCTATTCTCTTTTTGCTAATGATATATATTTCCCACGCAATCTATTTTGGTAAAAATACAAAAGGCATCTCTTACTGCTTATAAAAGCACACCATCACCTTCATGTCTACTCAATGTCAGATGTTATGTAGGGACAGTCGTACTACAACGACTGTGATGGGCGTGTCCCATGTGGCCATAGGTTCTTTGACATATAGATTTATCATTGTCTAACCTCTGGTACAGGAGTGTACACAATCTGTACTACTGTAAACTCTAATGTGTAAACCGCCGCTGCTTAAAAGCCGCACCCTAAGTTTCAGATAGCATTGGCCGAATGTGGGGCCTTTAGATTGATGGTTTAGTAAAGGTAAACTATTTTTTTTTCAATTTCCAATAGGAAATGCATACAAAAATTACAGCCAACTAATTTCCAAGCAAGATAGGAAAAGGGGCATCTCTGATAGCGTTTTAGTTGGTTGAATACCACTTTGTGGTCCAAAATGTACTTCATAATCTCCAAAATTGCCTAAGGACCATCCCTAATCAATGGCCCGCGATCACCCCCACTCATTTGTGGATCTTCATACATTTTAATATGTTTCTTACCAGAGGATGGAGCTTGGGCACAGTGTCACTGATAACTCTCCAAATTTATGAACGACATCAGAAAACACTCGCAGGGTGAGGTCAGTACAGAATCCGACAAACACCTGCAAGTAGAGGGTTTTTTCACTCTCAGAAAATTAACACTCTTAAGGCCACACCAAAAAAAGTTGGTCTACGGATTTCCCTCTCCATTCTTTTGGAAATACAAATTTTTTTTTCTTTGAAAAAAAAACAACTCGTCAACGGATTTGCTCGCTTCACTTTCTACAAGTTTTGTCTTTATGATGTTAGGCAATTTTTTTTTTAAATAAATTTTTTTCGCTCGCCTCACTTTTCGAGCAAGGAATCCATTGGACGTAAAAAAATTCTTAAAAGAAACCCCCCAAAATCCGAAATCGGTAGACAAACTTATTTTTTTGGTGTGGCCTAAAGTGTTGTCATGATGCAACAATGAAGTGCTGGAGAGCAGATTTGTCAGTGCCTCAATGGGCATGGCGCACTAATACATTTACAGCCGGAAAAGGATTGACATCAGTAAGGTGGCAAGGTCACACAAAAGTTTATGTGGTCTCTGAGTTTTGTGAATCATACTTTCAAAAATTACTTATGTAAATCAGTGTCTGTCACAAAGCAATGATTTAAATCATATCAAAAGAGGACAATGGGATCGCAAACTCTAATTGGTGAGAAAGTACTTACCCTATGGTTGGGAATGAATATGAGCTGTGTGGTGGGTGTCGGCACGCTGAACCTGGAACAGGATAAATAAAAAGTTGTAAAACTAACAGGTGAAAAATCAATGGTCCATACACAGAATTTATTTCCAATCAGGATGGTCCTGCAGATTTTCAAATCTTTAGGCCCAGTTCAGTAGTACTAATGCATCACAGCATTTTTTACTCACAAAATGATAAAACTAAGGATAAAAAAAGATTGAACTTGTGATATAGATCACATATGGCCCAGTGCTTCATGCAATGAATTGATTTTGCTATCTACAACCTGTGAGTACAATGTATAAGTAGAAATATGTCACTCAGTATCTCAGTTGAGCTACCCACACTGATAAGTCAAAATTAATATCTATGCAATTAATATTTAGCATAGTAAGGCCATTATCATAAAGAACCAAGGTGAGAATCTGCTATATAAGCCCTTTTTCAGTCTATTTGTACAGTGATTTTTTTAATCTTACTCAAAGCTGAAATATGATTCTCTTCTACTAATCTCCATCACACGCTGTGTCAAAATGATATACTACATTGTCTTGTACTCCTAGTATTAACAAAGATAGTGATTGTCAAGTTAAACATGCAGGTAATGCCAGTACTGGGACTGAACACACTCTGTTTATGCCTTTGCAGCTGTAGGCAGCCAGTTGCCGGACACGGCATCAACGCAAGGCCTAAACACGATCTGGTTGCAGTAAAAAGTAAAAAATTCTGTGCTTAACCCCTACCAGCTTGTCTGAGGCCAGGGTATAGGCGTTGTACAGAAAACTTTATCCTTAGCATGCTTAGTTTATCGCTTAGTCCCCAATGTGTTATGTGTATAGCTTGGACACTGTAAACATTGCCTGCTGAAAAAAAGTGTCTCACTTGGTGATTACCCATAGGACTCCATGTGCTAATTTCATCGCCAAAATCTATCTGACCCATAGACCCAATGGTTAGAGGACTTGTAGTCAGTATAGCTCCCAAAAACATGACGTAAGTACAGCAGCTTTTTTCGTAGAGAAAGACATCACTCACCATAAAGGACAAAATGTTGTCTGATAGATGAGATTTGAAACTTTCCTTTGGCTTTTGAAAAATGTGTAAACTAACAGTATATCACTGAATGATTACACCCTAAAGTTGGTGATTACAAATTTGTGGATCTGGCTGAAAACCCGGCTCCAATAGCCCAGGGGATACCCTGGGCCAATAATGTTTTGTCACCTTTTGCCAAATCTGTTGGATCCGACAGTTTTTCTTAAGACAGTAGTCCACTATCTAATTTGGCTAAATTCTTAGTAGCGCATTTGTAAACCAGGCTATTATAATTAAAGGCAGAATCAGGGCTTTTGACAGGGCTGCGCAGTGCGCAATACACGCATTTAATGCTTAAATGTCGCATTGAAATGGCTATAATGGCCATTCATTTACAGAATGGCGCATTGTATTTGCTAAAAAGTGTGCAATTGGCGCATTGCAAAAAATCCTGTCAAAAGCCCTGCAGAATTGTGCACTTACTTGACTGAGCGCACATCGCGTGTGCCATATTTCATTGTCCAAATATGGATTCTGTGATTTGACCCCCGCGATGAGTGGGTCACAAAAAGGTCACCTGAAGTCCCTCTCAAGGTCGTTAACCAGCGCATGGTGCTGCGGTGGTTTAGTGACGTCATCAACTACAATGTAAAAATGTTGGATTCTATTCTGTTATACCAAAACCTCACCTACAAGCCAAATTTGAAATTTTGAGGGAAAAAAATCAACTAATGTGGAAAAATGAATCAGCTTAATATGGGTGAGCTCGTTTTGCGGTATTACAGTACTCAACATGATAAGCGCACATACGCGCCTCTTTTTGCTCACATTTCAGACTAGAAATTACAAAAACCTTTCCGGTACAATTAAAGTCTTAACTACCATAGATATTCCAGAGATATTTAAGTACACAGTGAACTAATTATGTCGAATATGGTATTGCAGACAAAACATAAAACAGCATTCTCACCTGGAGTCCCTGTGGGAGAGTAACTCCCTCCGTGTCCCGGCAGCCATTCTTCATGGCGCCAAGAATGTCATCCTGAGTGCTTCTCCAGCCATGAAGACGGTCATACTTACTGGCCTCCTCTTCCCCCTGTACCACCACTGATGGACCACCCATGATCTACTGTGGTGTACCCTGATGGTCTACTCTGTGTACTCTGGTAGTCTACTCTGTGTAATCTTTTTTGGAGCTCATTGGGTACTTAGTAGGGTACCTGCAGTTAATTAAACATACATCAAATTTATAAATGGGCAAGTAATTGATAGATTTTCCCCCTCTCTTTATATTTTGTTGAGATACGTATACGTCCTTGCATACCACTTCTCGTCCTAACTGTGGTAATCCTACCTCATGTATAAGGTGTCCTTCAATCTAAGGTGCACCTTAAGTTGAAAGATATGCTATAAACTGATGAAGTGACTAGCACTACGCGGCTACTTTGGCTAATTTCTTAGAATGTCATTTCTTTTGTATTTGACTCCTTTTTTCTCCATTTCTTTCTTTCATTAGGCCAAAAGTGTTCAACAGGTAACATGTTGAACAAAATTAGGTTGGGTAGGGCAGATTTTATCTTTTTTTTTCCCACTACAACAAAGACGCGACGACTCGTGGTGACTCACAATGACTCGTGAGAGACAAGAATTACCAAAAAAATTGTCAACAAATGTATAATTTCCTTGGAAAATGAAGAAAGGGTTTAGGGTTGGCCCTGTCTTGCTAGGTAGGTGACTCGAAACAAATAGTTTTTTTCTGGCATTTGGAAATTATTCCTTTTATAACAACAGTTAAACTAAGTTTCCATCTCACTGGGACAGATAGCAATATAGCCATAATTTGTACACACCATTTGGCCTTTACACTTTTTCTCATTGATGTGTGGTAACATAACCTTCACGTAGAAGGACCAAAATATGTCCTCTGATTAGATTTATACACCCTTGTATAAGGCCATTCCAAATTAAAAAATTGGTCTATGGATTTTCTTTTCTAGAAAAAGAGGCGGGAGGGCGAAATTTTTATTTTATTTTTCTAGGAAAATATATTTGTCTATGGATTTTGCATGGCCAAAATATGGAGAGGGCTAATCTTTTCTTTTTTTTTTTTTGGTGGCAGGGGGGGTGATCCCTTTGCTGAAAATGTTCATTTTTTCCTAAGTGTAGAATAGGCCTATATAATGAAACCGGGGACATCCTTATCAATCCAATGAGTGGTCTGCCATTTCTGTACTTTTATTGATTGATCCTTTAAGCTCCTTGGTAAAAAAAAAAAAAAAAAAAAAAAATCTGCAATTTTCCAGAAAATGATGCGGGCGGAATCCATAGACCAATAAATTTTCTTAAAAAATAAAAATTTGTAATTTAGAAATTAAGGTGCGGGAAATCCATAGACCAATATTTTAGTCTGGTGTGGCCTAAGCCAACCCAGGAGGATGAAATTAAATCTATGTTAATTTCGATAAAAGCCCTACCTTTACCCTTTTTACGGCTGGATGGATAAACCACGTCCAGTCCAAACTAATCCAATTCTCACAGTGCTAAATGGTACAGATTATGCTCTGTATGTGTAAATCTCCCACTCCACTCAAAACTATCTCATTTGGCCACTTACTGCAGCAATCAACCAGTGATAACACCTCATCACAATCTAAGCAACACTCTATGGGCCACTTGTCACAAAGAGGTATATATAAATCATAAGTGACTGCATTTACTCATCAAGTTACCAAAGGTGTTTTGGGTAGTATGCGGGAAAGAAATTGAGTAAGGATAATTTTCTTGTATAATTCTTTTTGTTAACTGCTTCAAACCTAAAGACTCGGGCCAGTGGCTCAGGGCCAACTGAATCACTCAAAACATAAATCTTTTGAGTTGTCTCTTTTCTTCAAAATGGAAGGAAAAACGCTAGGGTGGACCTGTTTAGCTAGGGGGGTTTCTGGTTAGGGAGTGATAGAGTAGTGGACCCTATTATCGGCACCTTAAGGGTAAATCCTCAAGCAGATGTTAGGTTTTATATATATGAAATCTAATTGATGCCAAACATGGAGAGTGGTTATTTTCGGAATTTTTCTACTCTGTGGCCTTGAGATATCATAACTGTTCAGTCAGCATTTGTTATTTTTTCTGACCTATTCTGAGCACCTGTCTCCTATTATCATCACGTTGACCTACATTCCTTTAGATTTGGCTCATTAATAAAATAGTAGGCTATTGTTTATGTTTTCCAGTGTACAGATTACAAAATATATGTGTAACTTCACAATCTCACATGATTTTTATTGACTAATCACACTGTATTAACTAAAACACATGACTTCATAAATACACATGACTAAAATCAATTCTTCTATAAATAATGAGATAGGAAGACAAGGGATTCTGACAAAGAACCAGTGTTTAAGCGATTGATTTCGCAAGTAACTCGGAAAGCTTTGGTCTGGCCATTTTGACACTATAGTGACAGCAATGCGAAAGACTAACAGGTGTATTGCGCGCCCGCCATGACGGATTTTGGCCACAACCGGCTATCTCAAATTAATTGTTATATTTTTAATGTGTATACAGAGAGAAATGTCTAACCTTTTTGACACTATAGTGACAGCAAAGAAGAAACATACTCCATACGTATTGCGCGTCCGCCATTTTGGATTTTGCCGTCAATCGGCAGGCTATATCGTCCTACCGCAGCAAATGTTCTCAAATAATTTCAAATCATATTTGTTATGCCTATTTTTGCATAGATTCATCTTCTTCTCCCTATACTCTAATATATTATCAAATTTAATTCAAAAACCACCATGTTTGTATCAAAGTAAGACGCAATCGGAATGTCGTAAAAGTTCAGCCACTCGGACGAATTTTGGCAAAAACTTTCCGAGACGAACACGAATCGTATAACCGAGGATTATAGCACCAAAATAAATTATTTTTAATGCCAATACAGAGAGAAATGTAAAAAAAAAAACCATAGAAACAAGATTAACATGCAATATATCATTTTCCATTACATTCTGATCACGTACGTGACACTCAACCCGCCCAGACCTGACACTCGAAATGACACCTCCATAGAAAACCATTGAGGCACCAAGCATCTTAGTTAGACTTCAGGTGACCTACTTTTTTTCAAACCTCACAATCAGAGAAATAAGACAGATATAACAGGTAACAATTACACCTCCAAATTCTTGAACATGTCTACTATTTCATTATATGTTTCATTTTCTCTCATATTTCTCCTTTTTCATGTTATTTGAGGTTGAACTGAACACTACCAGGTCAAAAATACTCATTTGGTGATCTTAAAAATGTCCAGTGCCCCTACCCGTCTCTTTAAACTCGGCTTTCCGATCTAAAAATGTGAAATAGAATATATTCTGTGCTAGGTGTTTCATTACAAAATCTCTTCATTGGGAGGGATATGGAATGAGTTTTCCTTCATTCTACATGCACTAGTGCCTCTCTTTTTATGATTTCAAGATTTTAGGAAGAATATTTATTCACAGATGCTGATAATAGGGTCCTTCGGTCTATTTTGGAGCCTATTATCGGCACCCCTTTCAAATAAATGGAATTAAGACACAGAATTCAAAACAGACCTAAATATGTTAAAAGAGGCCATAAATATGTGTCCATACCCTTTTCTAACTCATAGTTTAGCACATTTCTGCACAAAAATATGTTCTAAACATTCATGAAATATTAATTATCTTTTTAATCGAGGCAATGAGCTGTAAGGGATTTGACCCAGATAATTCTCAAAGAAGGAAAAGTCTGTTTTACATGTGGTTTATGTGAAACAGCTATTTATATGTTTGCTAGATGCAATCAATTAGCTTTTTACTTTTGGTACACTCTCCCAGGACTTAGTAACATTGGTTTAGGACCTCAGATTGATCAAAACTGCTGATAATAGGGCCCTGCCGATAATAGGAGCCTCTACTCTAATTTTCTAACACCCGGGGGGACCAAAAATTTCAAAACCCTCATGGTGGGAGGGGAGGGGGGTAAAAAACATTTTGCCCCTTTTTGGTGAAAAAACTCACACATTACTAGGCCTATAAAATGGTGGACCTAATTGGCCCATTCTAGCTTAGCCTTAGTGGTAATAGTGCTCTCTGATTCTAAGGAATGCTGTGGCCCGGGATGTAACCCTCAGACTCAGTTCAAATTTGGGTAGGATTTTCATCATATGACTACGGTAGTGCTTTGATATGTCCAAATGCTATAGATTAATCACAAAATTTATGCGGACAGATTTTTAGGCGTCGGCTCCAACTTGTCACAGACTAAATAAATGTTGACATCACAATTTTATAATCACTCAGTTTAGGGAGTGGTCACTTGCCAAGTTGTGGCCTATCTTGTCAAACAATGATTAGGTATGTCAGCGTTGGGGCTGATATGAGCCTGGACTGCGTCATGAAAAACTGTGCCAGGCTTGGAAGGTTTGTGCAGGGACAGGTCTCAGTGATCAGCTTATAACCATGGGAAATATTGGAGGGTTTAACTGTCTGAGAATTTGTACCCCAAGTACACAAAATTTCCTTCAATTAAGTGTTTGATTTTTTTCACAACTCTAATTAGTTAATTAATTGTCACCTTAATTAGGTCAATGTAATCAATACCTCCTGATCAAATACATGAAGGAATATAGGAAGTCATTCAAAAACATATAGAAGAGGTAGTATATGGTCTTAGCATCATCTCTGCCAAATATGAAGAAAATCTATCGTTGAGCACATATATTTCTAGGATCAGCAGAAATTTGTAATGGATAATTTCTGCCCAAATTAAGGGATTTTACTAACTTTTTATCTTTAAAGATTGATATTTCCACTTCTTTTGGTCAGAATGACCTGGGATGAACTGCATTGTGATGGCAAAGTTCCAGGCTTTCTGGGGATGTAAGCTTTTCCATGATACAGCAAGTTTAAAAATCAGACTAAAATCATGGAAAGGTCACACATATTCCTTCTTTGTACAGTTTAAAATGATGACGAAAAAAATGCCCACTTTCGATCATGAAAACCACCATAACTTCCTTAATTTTCACTTTAAAGGGGCCCTGGCATGGTAATGCATGCCCGCATTAAAAAGTCACGTGATCACCCCTTGACCAACCAGGGTGTCGCGATTTTTCCGCTGATTCCCGCGATTTTATGATCACTGTTTGAATCAGTACCCATGTTGTTAATTTTCCATGCCAGCCCCCCTTTAAATGAAAAATTCCAAAAGCATATTATTACTAACATGTGTCTCTAAAGGCTGTGCTAAAAGCTAAGCGATCAGACAGCTTTTCAATTTTTAGTGACATTGTCGCATGCAGAATGTCCCTACCATGCAAAATGTTTCCAGCGTTCTTCCAACAGACTTTGCACCCTCTAAATCGTATCATCGTATCAAAACATCTGATTGGAGAGTGATAAACTTTACTTAATCTCGAAACAAATAGTTTTTTCTTTGAAAGGAAGAAACCATGAAAATATCCCTCTCCTCTTATAGAAATTGAAAAAACAACAACCCTAATGATACTGCCCCTACGCCATAGAACTATGAATAATTCGTCCGGACGGTAACCACGTATCGTAGTAAGTCGCCAAGGTAACGTGTCACGTGCGCACGGATTGCGCCATATTGTGCGGGGTACTACACCGAAACCCGCTGGCGCTCTCAGTGCCTATTAGTCCGTTCCTCTATATTGGGGACTGGTGTATTTGCAGCATGAGGGCCTTATTTTTTTCTAATTAATGATAAAATATCCTAGTTTTTTCACAACCCTAGTCTTGTATAGGGTGTTTTGAATATCTATACTGAAAATTATTGGAAATTGGAAGATATTTGATAATTTTTTCAGCTGCCATATTATTACAACAGGGCAAATACTGCCCAATTGCTGCCCATTTGGGGCAAAATAGCTGCATTAATAGCAGGTGGTTGGGTGCAAATTATGGATTTCTCTCTTAATAAAACAACAAAATCTTGATTTAATGGACCAGGGACATCAAATCCAAGTTAGAGATATCATTGACACTTTTCAGAAGTATATAAATCATATTAGTTACCATATATCTTACATTTGTATAAGTAGGTCACTGTCTGACCTTGAATCAGTTATTGGGGTCAAGGTTGAATTAGGTCACCATGAAGTACCGCAATGGATAATCCCAACAAATGCATGAATATCTAAGCTATCCAGTATATTGAAAGAACTCATAAATGTGATACAAAATCCATGTTTTTTCTTTTTCTTGCTCCATTTTTTCTCATATATAGGGATCATGTTAAATGCTATAGGGAAAAATTGTATCAAAGGACGGGTCAAAATGGCGATTTTAGTTAGTTTTCAAAAAAATACATATCTTTTAGTAGAATTTGAACTATTAGAGGCATATAAAATGTAAAAACATATTTAAAAAGCTTGTTTCTCACTCTAAAAGATGAATTAATGAAAATAGGGGGTCATCACTCACTTTTTCATAGTAATTTTAGCCTAAAGATGGAGAAGTAGGTGTTTTTTCATGGTTTTCGCTTCTGAAACTCACACTTTGATACAAGATAAAATATTTTTAATTTTCACTAAAAACTTAATGAGGTATCTAGAAATAATGCCCTAATTGTGTACTTTTACATGGTGAAAGAATTGTGTAGATCGGCCAACTATGAGAGACACAGCACCATTTTGAAGGTGCAAAAATAGGAAAAACTAAGTTTTTGGTCCCCAATATACGGCAATGAGCTGTAGTGGCCGCTAGCGCTGAATCCGGGCGCTGTGAGACACGGACGTAGCGGGGTACAGATTTGTATGCTTCAGTCCTACTCATGCTATACATCTGCAAAATTCTCCCAAATGGTGTGCGCATTGGTCGGTATTCGGCCCAGGCGCAGTCATTGACCACCCAACCGGAAGATACCGGAACTACCTTCCCCGGGTGATTCAAAATATTCATAACACCGGTCAGTTTACTTCCAGACGACCTGAGGAGAACAGAACTTTCTTCCTGGAAGTTACCTGCTTTCCTTGAAAACACAAGGATTTAGATTCCTTTCTGACAGTCAGTGACAGTCACAGTGGATTACCTACCAAGCCGGCTTGAAATCTGGATAAAACTTACTCTTGTTTGATGGTACATTGAACATTGACAGCTGGATAGAGTGAAGTGACAGCTGGGTCAGTGTCTATGATGTTGTGCTTTATGGTTTAGAGAAGCACACTGTTCATTTTACTGTCTGCTTCTAGAGACATTCAGATTGTGTGGAGAACAGAACTTTCTTCTCGGCCCCTGGGGTAAATACCATAGCCGGTACATCCATCCTTTGTTGCACATCCATCCCTCACACGAACATTTTACACTTCAAGTAAGTTTGTGCAATATTATAATACATATCGCCCGCATAAACATTTACCTCCACTCCGGTCCGGTAAACATGCCAACAGCGTCTCGTGTGTCACCACATAACACGAGGCATAGAGCCCGCGTGGATGCCGACAACCAAAAAATGGAGTACAACAGCCAATTGGATAGGATACGCCAAGAGGTAGCTGCCCTCGAGGCCTCCCTCGAGGTGGAAGCAAGCGATTGTAGTGACTCCACCAATGGTATTTCATACCCCAACACCCGACGGGAACAGCACATTGCTCCCAACACGCCACACGCTGTGAGGCCCCGTAGTCGCCATGACTCGGCAGTGTCAAACAGGTCAGCTGTCAGTCATACCAGCCGCGCGTCACAGTCCGGAGCCGTGTACAATTCTCCACGCTCCAGGGCTGACATCCTGGAGCAGCGCGTCGCAGACCTGGAGAGTAAGCTACATAGAGTGCAGTCTGACATGACCGGAATGTCCGCGAACATTAAATTTCTTGTAGACCAGGCAAAAGAGACGCGACAGCAACGGGTACAGGAAAAGCACGATGAACATGACCTTCGCCAGCAGGCACTCCGCCTCAAGGCAGATACAGAGCGACTAGAGAAGGAGAAGGCACAACATGCCGCCCAGCTTGAGAAGGAACGCCTCGAGCTTGTAGAGCAGCAGAAGAGAAACCTGGAGGAACAGCGCAAGATGGCTGACGAACAGCGTGCCCGCCTCGAGGAGCAGCAGTGCCTAGCAGAGCAGGCAAGGAAGCAGCGAAAGGAAAGGAAGCGCCAGCGCCGCCAGGAGAAGAAGGACGCCGCAGCCGCCGCCGAGGCCGCAGCCCCCGCCGGGATTGCTCCACTTCACACAGACAACACGCCACCCGCGGCCACACAACAGCCCGCGGTCAGCGTCATGCCACCCGCGGCGACACAGGCGCCACCCGCGGCCCAACGACAAGCACCCGGCCCTGCCCCCGGACAGGCCGCACTTCACAACAGTCGGGTAGCCCCGCCCCCGGAACAGATAATAGAGCTTGACAACAACAACCATCCGTCACATATCCCCACTCCCACGGATCTCAGGAGGGAACCGGGAGCAAGGGATTATATACTGGAGCAACTTGCAAAGGAGAGGTACCAGGTTCAGGAGGCCGATGGTAAGCTCAATTTCATTACATCCATCATACCAGCAAAAACCAAGCCAAAACCATACATGTATATGGACCGTGAATCGTGTTATACTCTGAAGCAAAAGCTTGACGTAAGAAATGAATTATCTCCCATGGAATACTTGGATGCGGCGTTACGCCTTGTCCACGACCCTGACAGTGCCTGGACGGCACAGGAGCGCCAGTGGATCCTTAAGCACGTAAATAACGTCTCTAGGGATTCCATGTCCCGCCATTGGCCCGACGTGCGCAGGTGGTCGGACAGTGTCTTTGATGACGTTGAGAAGGGCACGTATAAATGGTCAGATTTGCAGGCTATTCAAAATTCACGTGTTGAAATCTCATTCACTGGTGGTGGCCGCCGTACACAACAGGGTAACCAGCAAAACCGTAGCGTGCATCAGAGCAATGGTAATGGTAATAATAACCAAACATCATCAGAACAGATTTGCCTGGACTTCAACTCAACCCGCGGATGTGCATTCAACGCTCACCACGGCGAGAACAGAGCCAGAAGGGTACATTTCTGCCTCTACTGCTACGGAAAAGGAAAACAATCCAACCATTCCGTCCTGGCCTGTAATCAAAAGTTCAGAGATGCCCCTCCACAAGGCGAAAACAATGCCACGTGGCGGCACGCACCACACCATAACACGTGGTACAATAATGGATTCCAACAGCAGCCCCACTGGAGCCAGCAGCAGAACCCCCGCCCGAACACACAGCAACAATCACAGGGCTACGCTCACAATCAGCAACAAATATATCATTAAAAAAACGGTACTCAGGCGCCTCAGTAAATACAGCCCAGCTCGAGGCGCCAGAACGCAACATACATACACACGACAGTATAACGTACTACAGTAACTCCGCCCACTCTGTGTCTGTAAACAAGAACGCACGTGCGCCCTCACGAGGCCCCGCCCACACACAGAACCATGACGTCAAGACAGACGCTGACCAATACAAGGACGCGCGCCTGCAGAACCACGGAATTGGTGACGTCACCGCAACATGTCTAGTTGCTCCCAGCATGCACACCGACAACAAACATGGCGGCCTCCATCACTCGCCGCCACAACAACAAAGTACAGAATTAGCGGTGGACATTGTCGGAAATGGTCGGTCTGCAGTTCATATTCATGATGACTTGTACAACCTACACCAACCACCGCACACAGGGGCACACAAGAACGACTATGTGCACCCCACATCGGAACTTCCACCAAACATACAACGCCAACAACAGGACCAAAGCAAAACAGGTACGGCCCCCAACTTTGACACTATCAGAAAAATGTGCGAAACAAATGTGATCGATGGTACTGTTGATATTTCCCCATATGCTTTCCAACAATATAGACTGGACTACTGGCCGAACTTCGCATTCTCTGATACTCACCCAGAGCTAGCCAAATTATATGATATTGTACGGCAGACCGGTCTTCCAAACGCTTTGGCGGCTCGTGTCCCAGTAAAAAGTGAGTTAAAATTGGATGCTTGGGAAGCATACCTGGGCCACATACCTGAAAAAAGGGTCCTCCTAGATTTCATGAAATACGGGTTCCCAATCGGCTACATGGGCCCAATATCTGATACACAGGCTGTCCACAATCACCCTAGTGCAGAGGCATACAAGGCTGAGGTGGATAAATTCGTGGAAAAAGAACTTGGTATAGGGGCATTAAAGGGCCCATTCCATAACAATCCATTTGACCCATGGGTCCATGTGTCCCCCCTTATGACTAGACCTAAGAGGGACACGGAAGCTCGCAGGATTATTTCTGACATGACTTACCCACCTGACTCCTCTGTAAATGCATATATACTTAAGAATACAGTTAACGGGGTTACACGCAATCACAGCCTCCCTACTGTTAAAGAGGCCGTAGATTACATTGCTAAGGTTGGAAATGGAGCTTACCTCAGCACAATAGATATCAGCCGTGCATATAAAAATCTTATGTCCTGCCCATTAGACTATCCACTCCTGTGCTCAGTATGGAGAGACAAGTTCTACCTGGACTTGAGTTTCCCATTCGGGTCCAGGGCAAGTGCTTCGCACATGCAGGCAGTAGCTGACTCAATTGTGGAGATATTGGCCACAAAAGGCATATTCTCACGAATGTACTTAGATGACTTGCTCATAATCTCTGTTGATTATTTCAGAGCACACTCAGACTACAACACCGCAAGAGCGCTTCTACAACAACTCGGCCTCCCAGAAGCTATAGACAAGTTGCAGCCACCAGCCAAGTCGGTCCAGTGGCTTGGGGTGGTCATTGATGCAGCATCTATGACAGTGTCAGTACCACGTGACAAGCTACAGGAGGTACAGGGAAAAGTGCGCTATTACGCCAAGAGACGATCAATGAGTAAGAAACAGCTGCAGTCCCTCCTAGGTGTCTTGTTACATGTCGCGAAGTGTATCCAGTCAGCTAGAGTCTTCGTGGCTAGACTCCTAGACAGCCTCAGGTCGATGAGGGGAAAGTATCTTAATGTGTCAGCGGAGATGAGGGCAGATCTAAGATGGTTCGAGGAGTTCAGCTCCTCATGGAACGGGGTAGGCATGATCACAGACCCATCCCCCCCGACCAGAACTATATATGTGGATGCCTCGGGATCTGGCATTGGGGCCTACGATGGAAAACTGGCATACGCCACCCAGGTCACCCCACTGGAGGACAAGGTGGAAAATATCACACATTTGGAGGCTGCAAATATTGTGATTGCATTACACACATTTATTGGCTCCTCAGACCGTGGCTCTGTGATAAATATAAAATGTGATAATCAGGCTGCCGTCACGGTGTTCAGAACTGGAAGAGGCAAGGACCGCATACTCACTGACTGTGCCCGGGCAATCTGGATGATGCAGGCCGCATTCGACATATCCATTATCTTTGACCATGTGCCCGGAAAATCTAACACAGTTGCAGATGCACTTAGTCGCGCCCATATAAGTAGTGCTGATAGAAAGGCGGCCATCCACCAGTTAGCTATTAACAAGTTGTACCTGATAGACTCCTGTTTGTATTTCTTTGATGTCCTAACACCTGGCCTCACCTCTAGGGGAGGCATTCAATTACTTTCAGGCCAGAGCGGCTGCAAGGCAGCTACAGGCGCGAGCAGAGGGTACCGACCGGAACAGACATTCAGCAGCCGGCCTGTACCACCTATTCACAAGAGAAATGGGCCTGGACCCCATGTCACCTACCTACCAGTCAATATGCGCTTTCATAGAGTTCATGACAATGTCTACACAACACCCGCGGACAATTGCCAACAACTTGTCCCACGTGACGCAGCACCTGATCCTGGCCGGAGCAGACGTAGCTGCTTTCCAACACCCACGAGTCTCTCGTGCAAAGCAGGCGCTGCGTCGAAACAAGAAAATCAAAAAGAACCAGAAACCAGCAATACCCATGACTATGCTAAAGGCCGTCATCATGCACACCCCACATACATTCATGGGTCTAATGATAAGAACAGCAATTTTAATTATATATCTGGCAGCTCTCCGCAAATCAGAGGTCCTCCCGCCATCAAAAGGGGGCTTCAAGCCATGGTGGCATCTGACCAGAGGGGATGTGGTCCTATACGACGATCACGTGACAGTCAGAGTCAAAGCAGCAAAGAACATGCAACTGTACGACCAGGAAAAAACAGTCCTATTGCAGAGCTCAGAGGACTCTGCAGTATGCCCAGTGCATGCAGTAAGCCTTGTACTAACAGTAATGCCCACGACAGACCCAGCACAACCATTCCTTATGAACACAGACGCCTCCCCCATCCCGGTAACACTAGTAGAGGCGGAATGGAGAAAAATTCTGAAAGAACTGGGTCAACCCCCCCGAAAATTCTCTCTACATTCGCTGAGAGCCGCCGCGGCGACTCAAGCGTATGACGCTGGATGTAATGAGTTGGACGTCCAGAGATATGGGGCATGGTTGTCAAATACCCACAGGGACTATATTAGATCACAGAACCACAGTTCTGTAAACTCAGCCATTACCAATGCACTGGCAAACACACAACATTAAAACCCAAAATATACCCTGGCTATGTTTCATCAGTTTTACCATTGTGCGATGTTCTGTGATGTGATTTAAAATCTCATGTGATATTCCATTTTAAATACTCATAAAATTTATAAATAAATTTTATTCACCCAAATGAACTAGAACTCGTTACTGGGAAGGGATGGGTTAATGGTGTGCGCATTGGTCGGTATTCGGCCCAGGCGCAGTCATTGACCACCCAACCGGAAGATACCGGAACTACCTTCCCCGGGTGATTCAAAATATTCATAACACCGGTCAGTTTACTTCCAGACGACCTGAGGAGAACAGAACTTTCTTCCCACCCACCCACACCTAGTATATTGTGAGTATATCGTCATAGTTGGTCTGACCACACAGGACAGTGCTTTTATCTGGACTCAGTAAGCAACCACATAGGTGCCTACATATTTATTCTTTTACTGCTATGTTTCATCAGTTTTACCATTGTGCGATGTTCTGTGATGTGATTTAAAATCTCATGTGATATTCCATTTTAAATACTCATAAAATTTATAAATAAATTTTATTCACCCAAATGAACTAGAACTCGTTACTGGGAAGGGATGGGTTAATGATGGGACTATTGGCATTTTCATCCACACACTAAATAGTAAACGACAGAAAAGATGATGTCATGTGTATAAGTAAGAGATGGGGGCAGTATGATGGCAGTATAATGGATTTCAAATATGAGCAGGGCCCCAGTGTAGCATTTTTTTATGTGATGTGAGGGAGAGCACCAAGCGCAGAGCACCACTTTGTCCCCGGCATCCGGTGTGCGGACGTTGGACCGTTGCCGTAGTTACGGGACTTTTCGTCTCAATGAATGCAAAGTGTAACTTGAATTTCCGCGGAAACATTTTGCATATCACAACATACCTACAATGTCAATGATACAATCTATCTTTATTGTGCCATTTGATTTGTGGAAAGGAGAGTAGCAGCAGAGGCCGGGAGCAGAGATATCATAGACACCCATCAATGCATCATGTGGGAATAGAGAAAATATATAGGCATACCACTGCAGTTCTTTAACTTATAACAGTTCTGAGGTAATCTATGTTCACGGGTTGGCCGTCACAGACTCGGGCCTGTCGGCGTCGGGGAGTTTTCCCGGGAGATTTGACTGGTTTATAGGGCTATTTTGGAAAGAATAGGCAAAGAATCATGGTGAAAGTGATGACTTACCCTTCACAGACTACATGTTGTTATTCCTGTAGTTCGTGTATTAAAGATTTATCTAAAACGTACCCACTTTTTGCCAAATTTCATAGAATCACAAAGCCCGGCGAACAACACATGTTTTGTCTGTGTGCGCCGCCATTTTGTTACCATGGAGACCGCACATAGTTACCTACGTAGTTACCTGCTCTATGACGTCACATTCGACCAGAGAGTTTCCCGGGCAGTCGCAGCAAACACATTTTTTTAATCTAAATTATTTACACTGTCATCCTCTTCCCGATTGATTCTGTCCTGTAATATGTCTTGCCTTTCTTTAAAAGGTTTATCACCAACCCATGGCCCCGGCCATAATTATCATTGTTGAACCTTACAAGTCAAACGTTTGAGGGGTCTGATGGTCACCACTCAACGGTGGATACCAAGGTGATGTACCGTAACTACGTAACGCGCAGTCACTAGGTCCCATATTTCCCGCGCTCAAGATCAGTGCCAGCCGCAGGATACCGATGACGGCGGTCTAGCTAGTCCTAAGTTGACTGGCGCGTCCGCGCTGACCTAAATACGCGGACTCTACGCTGAGCCTCCCGCGGTGAGTGTAGGTGCGGGGGCGTAGTGGTAGTCCTCAGGACTATAGCTAATAAATATGCGATGCTCAAGTCCTAGGGACTAAAGCTTAGTCCCCATAGTCTGACGCAGCCCCCATTCTGTCCCTCCTGCAGACCCCATAACTTTGTATAAGACTGTGCTGTTAGTCTCCAGGACTAAGCTTTTAGCCCTGGGGACTAATTCTTAGACTCAGGGACTACTTGTTTAGTCCTGAGGACTACAAAAACATTTGCCTAGTCCTGAGGACTAATGCATGTGGTGCATTCTCCCTATGACATCACCATAAAATAATCTAATTTTAGATGTAAAGTTTTAGGTTCTTGTCCATAGTGTTTATGAGTTCTTGGAAAATATTGGGGGGGCCCAGACATACTCAGGCCCCACCTCCTTCATGAAGGCCCCCCCTTTTCCTACGCCCCTGAGTCCCCAGGACTTCAAATTTAGTCCTGAGGACTACTTCTTAGTCTCCAGGACTAAACAAGTAGTCCCAGGGACTAAAGATACTGTCCTAGGGACTATATTATAGTCCTTGGGACTGAGACCCTGGCTCATAATCATCCAAGAGTAGAGAATAGTCATGGTGCCCTTGGGATGAGATTCATATAGTCCCAGGGACCACCTGTTTAGTCCTGAGGACTAAAGTGTAGCACGCATAGTAACGCCGACATCTAGTCCCCAGGACTAGATGTCGGCGCGTGGCTGCTGCTGGCCGCTGCAGCGTACGTGGCAAACAGGGGCAGCGCGGACGCGGCAGATGCCTTAGTCCTCAGGACTAGCTAGACCGCTGTCATCGGTGTCCTGCGATGCGGCTGAAATTGGGCTAGCTCAGAAGGAAGAGGAGTTGAGGGGGGCAACATTTCTTCAGCCCCTCAAGGAAGGGGTTGGGGCAAAACGTTTTGAACATTCAGCAAAAATCCTGCATCAAATTCGAAGTCTAAGATGTAGAATTGTGCATTCTGGACATTTCCATTTTTTTACATTCATACCGTATGTCCTACTTTAATTTAAACTTAATAGTACAGATCCGGGGCGGGGCACTTCAATTTTTTTTTATACGGGTGTGTGGCTGAACCCCTGACTACCCTTACCCTTGCTAGGGCACTGGTTCGTGGTTTTTTTCTACAAAACCCTACCCTTGCTAGGGAACTTTTAAAATAATAGTCTTAGATTTTGCTCAAAATATCTTAAACTGACCTTGTTTGGGAGAAAATTTGTATTTTCTTCATGCTATTTTCATGAAAACTTGATTTTCATGAAAATTTCTGAATTTTCCGCGTGAATCTGGGTATTTTGCTGAAAGTTAACCCTTGCTAGGGACATTTTGCTCAAAAGTAGACCTTAATTGTTAGGGACATTTGTTGTTGAAACAGGAGGCTTGCTAGGGACTTTTCCTTGAAAAAGTACCCTTGCCAGCCGCACATATGTGTATATATTACATAGAGAGTGCACCCCCCCTGGGGTACAGATACAAATAAATCAAAACCCTTTGTCCTCAATAACTTTCCCCTACCCCCAGCCCATGTCATTAAAATGATAAAATGATCACTCCCTTTGGTATAGATTCAAGTGGGACAGTTGTAGTAGCAAGCTATAAGAAGCAGCAGGGCTGACATGTAATACACAACTACTGCTACCACTGCCTGAGTCCTAGACTACACCATACAGGTAGACACAATAACTGATATAATACATAAGACACAGGTAGATCTACTATCACTACCACTCCAAGCCCAGCACCCAGAACATCTACACCTGCTACTACTACTGCTGCTGCTGTTGTTACTAATAACAATAAGTAAGCCTATAACATACAGGTAAGTCTTTCCTCTTCTTGTATTTGTACACTCATCTGAATGCAGTGCCTGATTAAGCCCCTTAAATGCCGCTTAATTACATCCATACATGTAGGTGGAGAAGTGGAGATAAGTGGGGTTGTAAAAGAGTGGTTTAGGGAGAATGGGTTTGGAATGTGCCCAGGTAGCACAGAGACATTGGCATAACGTTGGGCCAACGTTGGCCCAACCATCGGCTTTACATAGGCTGCCCATCCTGCCTACGTAGGCCCGATGGTGCCAACCAAATGCCAATGTAGGCCAAACATTGGCTTTTGGTCGGCAAACATTAGCATCGGCAAATGGTCGGCCAGGGGCCGACCATTTGCCGATGTCCTGCCAACATTGGGCCAATGTTGGCATTTGGTTGGCAAATGCCACTGGTCGGGCCTACGTAGGCCCGATGGGCAGCCAACGTTGGCCCAACGTTGGCCCGATGCATCGGGCCAACATTGGCAAATTTTTTTGTGCTACCTGGGTGGGTTTGTAAGTAGGCCTAAGTAGTATAAGGAGATGTGGGTTTGTACCGGTAAGTAGTAGGAGATGTGGGTTTGTAAACAAAGTAGTACAGTGAGGTGTGGGTCTGTAAAAGAGTAGTTAGTATAGGGAGATGTAGGTTTGTAACAGAGTAGTATAGGGAGATGTGGGTTTGTAACAGAGTAGTATAGGGAGATGTGGGTTTGTAACAGAGTAGTATAGGGAGATGTGGGTTTGTAACAGAGTAGTATAGGGAGATGTGGGTTTGTGACAGAGTAGTATAGGGAGATGTGGGTTTGTAACAGAGTAGTATAGTGAGATGTGGGTTTGTAACAGAGTAGTATAGGGAGATGTGGGTTTGTAACAGAGTAGTATAGTGAGATGTGGGTTTGTAACAGAGTAGTATAGGGAGATGTGGGTTTGTAACAGAGTAGTATAGGGAGATGTAGGTTGTAACAGAGTAGTATAGGGATATGTGGGTTTGTAACAGAGTAGTATAGGGAGATGTGGGTTTGTAAAGAGTAGTATAGTGAGGTGTGGGTCTGTAACAGAGTAGTATAAAAGATGTAGGTTTGTAACATAGTAGTATAGGGAGATGTGGGTTTGTGACAGAGTAGTATGGGGAGAAATGGGTTTGGAATAGAGTAGTATTGGGAGATGTGGGTTTGTGACAGAGTAGTATAGGGAGATGTGGGTCTGTAACAGAGTAGTATAGGGAGATGTAGGTTTGTAACATAGTAGTATAGGGAGATGTAGGTTGTAACAGAGTAGTATAGGGATATGTGGGTTTGTAACAGAGTAGTATAGGGAGATGTGGGTTTGTGACAGAGTAGTATAGTGAGATGTGGGTTTGTAACATAGTAGTATAGGGAGATGTAGGTTTGTAACAGAGTAGTATAGGGAGATGTGGGTTTGTAACAGAGTAGTATAGGGAGATGTGGGTTTGTGACAGAGTAGTATAGGGAGATGTAGATTTTAAACTTAAGTCAATATCAGTAAAAGACGTATGTATAAACTACATCTTTTTCAAACGGATACCTGAAATGTCACAAAAGGAATAATAGAAAAGTGGAAAAATTACAGACTGTACTTTAAGGCTGTTTGATCCTGCGTTAACCCTCTGAGGGCCGTTAGTGCAGGAGTGCATCATGCCCATCGGTTGTCACACTGAAGCAATGAAGTGTTATTAACATGGCACAGTTGCGTTTCTAGTATCGCCCAAAGAGCCATGACATCGTATAGGGAAGGCTGATGTATTGATTTTATAATCCGCCTTAAAAGTAAGAAATTTCAACCATCCTCTATTCTAATTATGTGGAATCGAAGGGGAACATGTTGGCACACATTTTAAACCTTATATATCTTTGTGAAACAGAGTATTATTATATAAAAAAAAAAGGTAAAGAAGTTATAAGTTTTTCAAAAGAAGACGCTTGGTTTAAGATCTGTTGAAGTATCGCAATATCTCGTGCATATTGCGAGAAGAGAAGAGAGGTGGTGCAAGCTGGCCCCAAACGCCCATATCGTAGGTCTATGGTTTAGAGATTGACACTGTGAATAGAATTGTTCACAAAGAGGCAGAGACAGTACAAACATGGCGGACGGGTAGGGACAGAGGAGTAAACGTAGCATCAAAACGGCTTCATAACAGGTCAGTAAAAGTGATTTAAGCTGTCCCTTTCCATACATTGAAAGATTAGATCCTTATTCAAGGCCTCCTGATATCATTTTCGCCAGCAATGGCGAGAAAAATCCAATATGGCGAGTGCACACACACCGTCATTCCCTGGGAAGGAAGACCGGCCTGGCGCCGAAAGTGTTGACGGAAAAAGTAGGGGGAGGGTCCTGCCCAAGCTGTCCGCTGTTGGCATTCTCTTTTGCAACGCATTTCTTGAATGTAGTTCAAGCATCTGTATTCTACCGGACTCACCATCATTTCATTGATTGTACATGCAGACCCTGGGCAGGGCAGAGGGGATGCAGGTAGGGTGAATTAGCCACCAGGGCTTTCCTGAGGCATTATGACAACCAATGGGTATGATGCATTTATCAGTTAACCCTTTCGTGCCCAGATTTATTTTGGGAAAGATGATTTATTCAACAAACTTGACATAGTAGATCTCATTACCTATATTATGTTTAGATTAAAGCACTTATTCAAATGGTAACAAAGAGGGCAGTAAAATAGCTTTCAGAAAATGTAATATGAAGCATATCATAGTTTTATATTTATCAGTAGGGAATGATGATGGTACAAGATGTTGAGATGTGCTGATTTTTTTATATAGGTGTCCAGAAAATCTTTTTTGATTAGATTTTGGTGGGGAATATGCTATTTTCAATTCATAAAGCATTATTTTGACATTTCAAAGAAAACTATAATGATCAAAATTGAAAAAGATATGTATCATAATTGGATTCCTTGGAGAAAATCACAAAAAAAATATTTGATCAATATTTTTGGTATTTTTATCAATATTTTTTTTGCAATTTAGTGAATTTTCTGTATTTTCCCATTATTCTGATGACCAGAGCGCGCACTTTTCATGTTTTTTAAGCCTATTTTCATTCATTATTTTCTGCAATAGGAACTATTAATAATTATTTACCTAATGCACCATGACAAATTTGGTATCATTGGAAAGCCCTTGATATTACGAGTTTTCTGGTGTTAGAATTATCTTAATCTGATTAATATTTAACTCATGGTGGTCTATTGAACATATATACATGCTTAAGAGCGCACTTTTGCTAATCTGGGCACGTAAGGGTTAATATGCAGTTAATATAGTTAACTCGAAAAGAATTATAGGAGACGAATAGCTCCTCTCATTTTCAGTCATTTTGGTGGTGTGAATAAGTTAAAAAAAAATGGAAATTTTATACATAAGAGGCAGAATTATTTATTGAATTTGTAATGTCATTAAAGGAGGAGATGTAGGGGTCTTGCAGGAAAAGGTATTTCAGTACCAACTATTGTAAATTTTGAGTAATTGTCTATATTCTACAGAGTCATCAGTTGGTTGGCAGCCATAAGACACTTTTTGCCTCCAATGGTGATGGTATATGATGTTGATCCATGTATCAACTTTCCCGCCTTTTTTGGCAATGTGGTGCAAATAGTGCAGTTTTGGCGGGAGTTATGCGAATAGTGGTTGGGTGGTGCGAATAACCTGGGTGAGTAGCATCTGGTCCTCCAAGCAGATGTCATGTGAAAGTATAAGACTATAACACTACTTAACACCTGCTTAGAGTTGGTTCCTGTCTGTGAATGGGAGTGCTGATGTCAGACCACAAGCTAGACTTGCTCAAGGCTATTGATTTTAATTCTGGAGAAACGTAATGTGATGGAAAAGACTATCACGTATAAAGGGACCAGAGCTTTGGGACAGCAGAGAGTCTAACTAACTGCAATTACCTTAAATTCTCTGATACAAGCAACATTACCTGCATAACTGACCTTGCAATAAACTATAATTTTGATTTGATTCAAATATGATATGAACCTCAAATCAAAGAATTTATGGTACATAACATCTGCCAAAAAAAATTAAATTTGATTTCTTTTCGAGTCATGAGCAATGCACATTGCTGCCTTATATTTAGAAGAGAGAACGGCCAGAAGAAGTCCTGGTAATAGTTATGCCTTTAAATAGTTAGAAAGCTGGTCTTAAGAAGCCCTGGTTGTGTATAACTAGTACTTTGACACACCCTACACCCTCCCATTTACGCACTTAGCACAGATATAAAATATATATCGTTATTAACTAGTTAAGGGCAATATGATGCATCTATATAGCAAGGCCTCAGCTCCATCAGCCAGTATACGTGCAGTCATACTCAATCATCTCACGAGATTTATGTAGGTAGCGGACCTCACACACTGGATAATATGCTAGGAGTAAGTTGGCTTCCGATACTGAAGCCAGAAGTCTGTTATTTCAGCCTGCAAATTGTGTAAAAGCGGAGCAAGTTACACAGCGAACGATCTTTAAAATGTTAATATAATCTTGGTCTCCATTATGCATCAATGCAATGTATAGTCTATTCGCCAGCATCATGATTAATATGTCTCATCATGATGCATGGGTATGCATGGGGGTCTAGATGGGGGGTCCCCATGTCCCTTGTCGATTTTAAGAAAAGCTCATGTCAAATGTCATTAAATTTGTATTTTCCTCTGTCCTTGTCACTAAGCTCCATGTCACATGTCGATTTTAAGAAAAGTCCATGTCCCCTGTCACTATCTTTTTTTACCCATGTCCTTGTCCCTTGAAGCTCCATGTCCTTTGTCGATTTTAAGAAAAGGCCATGTCACACTGTCGATTTTAGGGGTCTAGACCCATATGCATGGATACGGCCATGGTGCGCTCACAGGACAGATGCAGATGTAGAGGGTCAAGATGAGGTGCACACCAAATCAGTTTTACAAGCTTGCATTTCGTAGATTCAGTACAATAAGGTTGCAGTGCAATAAGGTTGCTAAAGTAACGGCATAACTTTTTCGCCTATCCAGCAGAACTTGAGAAGTGCAGATTGGCCTAAAAGTTACCTTGCTGCACTGAGTCGAGACTCGTTTGCTGCGTCTTGCCGACCTATGGGCAAGAAGAGTACAGTAGACTATGAGTATGGTGCAATAATCAGTCATTAGCAGTCATTAGAGGGATAAGGGGTTAAGGTGCATAGATTGGTGTACGTGTACATGGATATGATACCAAATTAGTCCTATGAAATGCACCTAGCGGTAATGCCACATATACAGGAAATGCACTCATACAAACCATAGACAGAGGTCCACGAGAAGCGCTCCAAACTGAGTGATTCTTTATGAGTTATACTCATAGACAAAGGTGCACGAGAATTGGTCAGCACTGAGGGTTATCACACGAGGCGAAGCCGAGTGTGATAACCCTCAGTGCTGACCAATTCGAGTGCTCCTTTGTATTTATCTCAAGTTATTTTAGTCAGATATGTTCAAAATTCGATTGATTTGGCATTAGAAGTGATTTTATCATCAGTTAGTGTGATACGGGAAAGGGTTATCACACTGTGGGGTGTGATACAGAGTTTCTTGGTTAAGCCTATGGGGCTCTCGTATTCAACTTGAGATAAAAAGCAGTATTCCTCGTCTGGTATGCCTAGACTAGACTATAATGATAAGAAAATATTCAGTTTGAACCAATTCCTGAGAGTGGATCTTCCCATACAAATAAACTGATAAATGGTAATTTCAAGACGTCTTCAGGCCATTCTCTCTTCTAAGTCATCATAGGGCCATTCTATCTTCTAAATCACAACATTTATGTACAGTAACTGGATACACCAAATCTATTGCTCTTTTTTTTTAAAGTTGTTTATTGGGATGAATTACATTTACAAAGTAAGTGCAATTGTAGCCTGGTGCCCAAGCATTGTGGTAGTTATACCAGGCCCCCCATACATTTCATTATTTAGTAATATCAATGTGGATATATAATCAATCTGTAATGGCCTCGTGTTTGCTAATTCACATCAACAGTATATTATTGATACCGTATCAAACATGTCAATAACAGAGTCAGCGATCAATTAAATGATGAGATGAGATGAGGATGAGATCTAAATATTCAATAATAGTCACTCAAAGTTCTCACATATAACAATTCGGGTAGTCTTTCTTAATAGCATTTTTAAATTCAGATAGGGTCTCTATGATTGTGTATTTTGCCTTTAATTGATTCCACCTTGCGCAGGCTCTACATAAGGAGCTTCTGATTACAATAGGTCTGAGGCTATGTGGCATTAACAATCTTTTTCCTTGATGAAATCGGGTAGGAATGTTTCTATTATCAACCAGGTTTTCACGTTTTGACAGGTAAAAGGCATAAAATAAAAGATGTTGATCTCTTCTATCAGCGAGCTCCATGCATTTGCTAACATTTTTAATTTGTTCTGTTGTCATGGTTGGATTTTCTTCCAATTTAACTTTATAAACCACTCTTAGTGCCCAATTTTGTAATAATTGTAATTCTTTGGTTTCCCCTCGATAGTCTCTGTCCCACACAAAATCACAATAATCAAAGGTTGGTAGTACCATAGTCTTGAAGATATCTAGAGCTGTAAAATTGTCAACAAATTTTCTAACTTTAGCAAGTTGGAAGATCTTATGTCTTATATTCTGTGTACATTTTGCTCTATGATTTATGAATTTAAGTTCAGGGTCGAGATCAATACCTAGATACGTGAAATTATAGACTCTCTCTAAGACAGAATTATTTAGCACAAATACACTATTTTCATTTTGGGCTCCATTATACAACATCCATTTTGTTTTCTTTTCATTTACAGTAAGATAGTTATGTAGACACCTCTAATTATGGTATTTATATAAATGAGACGAATATCAGGAAAATAAATGTCCATTTACTTTGCAAAATTGTAAAAAAAAATGAGATAGAGATATAGAGGGAGACAGAGAAAGTGAGACAGAGACAGTGAGATGGAGATAGAAACAGAGACAGTGAGACAGAGACAGAACGAGACAGACCGACACAGCAAGACAGAGAGACAGAGCAAGAGCAAAAGAGAGAGAGAGAGAGAGAGAGAGAGAGAGAGAGAGAGAGAGAGGAGAGAGAGGGAGAATGAGCTTGTAAATACAGGGCACTATGGTATTAGAGATGAGTGAGTGTAGGTTGTATTGAGGTGTTTACACCTGGTATATGGTGTAAGGGGTTGGGCGTGTCTCACTTAATGCACATTAATATTGGTTCTACAATACAGGTATTACTCATTGGTGGTGTGTGGGCAGGGAAGAGGGGGGGGGGCAGGTAGGTTGATCCAGGCACACCAGCACCTAGTTGCAAACTTTGGAGACTACTATTGTTTTATAACAACATGCATGTTTTAACTGTAAAGAGCTGAATATTTTCGCCTCCCCTTTGAAGGCACAAAATCCGTCCTCAGTGGGGGATTTGGAGGGGCGGAACCCCCTCCCTCTTCCAGTACCTAAAAGTTTAAGACCACGAAATTTGCTCAGAATTATAGGGAGTTTGCGCCCCCTCCTTTTCCAAACTCTGGATCCGCCACTGGTACTTGCCCCTCCAAGGAGCCACCCCCCCCCACCCATGCACCAATTCTCCTGCTTCTGAATCCGTTAAATCATAAACACTCCTTAGTTCTACCTCTACCTCTACCTCTTGTACCAGTAGCTGGACGCCATATTATGCTACTACAAGGCATCACAATGACGGTGTATCCAGTTACTAAAACATTTCTAAACAAGGCGTTGCCTAAACTTAATCCACATCCAATTACAAAAATGTTACAAAACCACTTGTTATAAACAGCCATTAATAACCTTTCTCATTTTATTTCAAGTAAATAGATAGAAAATCTTACACGTCACAAAAGATTACTACTTTTATGAAAATTGATGACAGTAAAACTAGATGTGTGGTCTGTCATGTAATTTACCTGGCAGGAAAATTATTTCAGGCGGACTTATAAATAGGAAAACTATATAGGCCTCGTCACTATCCTTCTTTCACACATTACAAAAGACGTGGGATGATAATGACTTCGAGGGTATATAATAGTATGTTGTTACGATCATGCATAGATAATCCATGGTAACAAAAGGTATTATTTAGTAAAATGAGATGTGATTTACATGTGGACGTATTACACAAAGATTTATTTCAGGTAAAGGTTCTTTATTGCACAAACTAGTTACATGCCATTGTCATTCTATCAGGATCCTTTTAGACAGTTCTTAAGTGACCAGTTTACCTCTGTTTGATGCAATATTATTTTAGTTCAAGAGAACATCTCGGTCGTAATTATCCAGCAAGAAATTGAATGGAAACACCGATTTCTATACACTGTCAGACTGCGCCAGGCCATTTACAGTACATTGCTTTTATTTTTGTAAAACAGTAAGGGCTGCTGTTAGTACAAATCAGGGGCGTAGGAAAGGGGGGGGGGCAGGGGGCTCGCCCCCCCCCAATAATGAGGAGGTTCCCTATATAAGCCTATATAAAAATATAGCAGCCCCCCCCAACCGAGACTCTTGGGCCGCCCAATAAAAATTTGCTTCCTACACCCCTGCAAATCCAACGACCCTACAGTAGCTTGCTGTGTACGCAGTACAGTGGTCTTAACTGCCTATTTACAATTCGGGCTGAGAGTGTACTTTAAAAAGAACCTCATACTTTAAAACTAAGTCAGTGAGTGTCAAAATGC
The DNA here is from genome assembly GCA_949317995.1 of Acholoe squamosa. Lineage (NCBI taxonomy): Eukaryota > Metazoa > Annelida > Polychaeta > Phyllodocida > Polynoidae > Acholoe > Acholoe squamosa. Next base: position 36,449,618 of record OX439051.1, read on the forward strand.
TTTGCCTAATTTATTAGCCTTAAAGATGCACAGTTTTGTTGAGACTCCAAAAGGAATTATCAATGTTAGCATCAGAAGGAAATACTTATTTGAACTTTATTTTTAAAAAAATTTCTGATAAAAATTAAGATGAATTGATGAAGAAAATGACCCCAATAGGTTATTTTCCCATGGCTGGTTATGACAATTAGAGGTGTATTATTTCTTTTTTCTTGTTATTAATTATCACTGCATTGATGAATAACAGGTGCATTGTGGTGATGGGCTTTTACTGAAAAATTGATATCTAGTTGACAGTTTTAAACTCGTTGAAGGCAGAAAATACTTAATGTATCATCCCTATTGGTCATCATAATGGCGAGTAACTCTCCCTGGCTACATTCAAGAATCATGCTGACCCCACAGACTTGATGCAGTCCTTAATTAACTCATGTCATGGCAGATACGAGCGTTACTATAGAATAGTACTGGACATTCCGTATTCAATGGGGGGATGAAATACAATGTGGCCGTAATCAATGGGTGTTCACCATCTTGGATTTTGAACAGATCTGAGCAGTTTTTCTTTATTTAAAAGAAAATTATACCCCTAGGCCATGACATAAATGCAAATGTCCACTTCCATGGGATTTTTAACATCGTATTCCCCGAGGTGGGACTGCCATATCCCATGAAGCCATTAACTGCTTATTTCTCCCTTAGTGTCTCATAAAGGGGGTTAACAGTATTTGTACCTATTGAGGACTTCAGCCAAGGCTCCACTATAGAGCCCCACAGCTGCGGCAGCATTGCATGCACCACACATATTCCGTTGTTCTGTCTGTTATTGTTTACAGTATATTGTGCCCTAGCATATTCTTTCTGCTTGTCCTCCCAGTGCCAAAGTGTAATAAACAATAACATTTGTAACAACGGAAAAAGTGTCGCAGGGAACGCTGCTGCGGTTGTGCCTATAGTGGAGCCTCATGTTGCTGAAAGTAACATAATCCAAGTGGGTCTTGGGCCTTAGGCCTTAGCTACTTAAGCTATACAGGTGTAAAAGAGGGTTCAAATTAAAGTTAAGCGCTAAAAAAGTGCCACTCATGTGAGAACTGGTCTCACACTGTAAAAAAATGTAGTTGAAATAACAGCGGAATCCCTGTACCAAAGTTCCATCGTTATTTTCACAGAGATTCCTTGTAAATTTTTGTACCACAGTACTTCCACCTGGAGGGCAATTCATAAAAACTGACGACCTGTAAGTGAACATATATGATGCATTTAGAAGCAATCAATTTAGAGATGGAAGATTACCTTTTTTTTTTTTTAAATGTTGGTGCGTTTTCTGTGTTACATGTACCTAATTAACATTAGAAATTATGTAGAAATATCAGTTTTCCACTGAATTAGCCCTCCTTAGATGACCTTTGATCCTGATGGAAAGTGCAATTCTATGTCGTGTATTTTTATGAATCGCCCTGCTGGGGCTTCTTGAAAAAACTAAATTGGTTCACTGCAATACAATTACAGTGGTTCACTGTTTAGTTTTACGAGGGGGCTGTGTACAAATGATGTCATGCTTTTTTTGACCATTTTTGACCCCCCCCTCCCCCCCTTGTCATGTTTCGTCATACAACACTTGACCCCCCCCCTTAACATGACGTCATGCAGAGATACCCCCCCCCCCGCTCAAAGTGCATAAATAGTGTACAGCCTAGATAAAAAAATTGAAATGGTTCAAAGGGACATAATAGGTGTGAATTGGCAATCAAGGATACATGCAACATAAAACAGATGAACTAGCACTGATCAACAAAATTAATGAACAGACAAACATGCCGAACACTGTCAGCATCAGCTTATGAGTCCCTATATGTGGATTGAATTTCCGTGCCTTATACACAAAGTACTATGCCTATGGTATTGATCATACACAAGTATTTCCTGGCACAAAATATCCTGGAAAAAAACCTGTCTAGATCAATAGTCTAATTCATGATAAAAGAAAAGGATCAAATTGTCAGAAGACCATCAATTGCAATCAGACATACAAAGCAGTCAGTTTTTACTGTAGAACCTGCATATAAGGCATAGCCCCTAAAGTCTCATTCAGACAAAGGAGAGTAAGGTTGTTTGTTTCCAAGGGAGAAATGATTTTGACACCTCAAGGTGGGGGAGGGGTAAAAAAGATGTCATGCCTTTTCAGTAGGAAAGCCTGTGAATTATTGTAGAACAAGGGGGTTGACCAGGGAAATTGCAAACTGTCAAAAGAGAAGGGGTCAGAAAATTTTCTGCACCTCTGCATGGAAATCTACTGCAACCCTCACAGTCCATAAAACATGTGGGACCAAGGCCATTGCTGTGAAAATTGCTGCCGGGCCTGCAGAAATGACCAGACTGTGGGACCTAATGACTGACTGTAATCTCAAGACCTTGTGTTCTTGAGGAATCCGGTACTGCCAAAATCAGTCAGAGCCTGCAGAACATTAATGTCTGCAGGACAGAATGGCCCGTTGATAAGTAATGAGAAATCCTTAAGTTACCAATGGGTTTTTGAATTGTGAAATATATCATATAGAATAAAATTTGGGTCATTTTGAAGCTTTCTACCAAATTCTCATGGTCAGGGAGCTTCTTACCTGCAGGGATCAACCTATACATAGGGTCCTATGTATAATAAAACGTGTCCAACTAAAAGGGTATTTCAAAGTGTTAAGGGGCCTGGGTTAGAGGAAGAATAGAGTAGGCCTAGTCAACCAACACTGACACTGATGGGAATGATACTCTTTGAGTGGGATGTCTGAGGAAAGCATGCCTGTATTGGTATTTTATATCAGATGAATGCATTAAACTTCCCTACCTTTACAAATCTTTTTTTTCTTGTTAAAACTTGTGATTTTTTGATGACATGATGTGATACAGCCCATGACCCCCCCTCCCCCCCTTGTCATGCTTGGTCATGGGGAGTGGGACCCCCCCTCCCCCCCTCCTGCATGACGTCATTTGTACACAGCCCCCTGGCAGATTCAACAGAACTTACTTTTTACAGTGCATATAAAGGCCAGGGTACAGGTATGTTAAATGTTGTATGCACTCGTCAGCACGCTAAGGCTACATACATCGGCCATCAATGCATGACACCATTGGGCCTGTGCTGATGGCAATGATTATCGATAATAGAGACAACAGTCTGTGGGGGTGGGGGTGGGTGATGGGAAGACTTCATTGATACATGACCAGCGCCTACGGTGCTGTGATCGTGGCGTCTAACACAGCCGCGGGAAAGTTTGCTTTTGCCGACCCCTCAGTTACCCATATTCAAGATAATGATGCATTGTGGGACTGCCTCAATGAGCGTAAAGGGCGATGTGGAGGTTGGAACTAAACCAAAGATCCACCTGACAAAACACATTTTTATTACTCTCCTCTAAGAGTCAGATTACCATACCCGTTTCAAACTGACTTAGATGAGGAGAAAGTGAGGATAGACTATTCAAGAGTGAAAAAGTAACATAAATTGGGGGCAGAGTTAGGTGGAAAAAGTCACGTCAATCAATAAGAACTACCATTATCTAGTGCGTAAAAGGCACAGCTAGTGACATGGGACATCATCCTTTCCCAAGATCGACATGGGCTTTTCTTATTTTATAATCGACATGTAAAATGGGGACCACCTCAACCCCTCGCCACCTATATAAGACCCTAAATTGAAGGCAATGCCTAAAGGCACAGCTGAGGATTAAAGTGTGTGGGGTAATAAAGAATACTTTTAGTACATATCACCCAGCGGTGGTAATAGCGTGGAGGGGATGGAGCAATTGATACTTTGCAACTATAGGTAACAGCTGAAATGGAAAACTTGAACATTTGAGTTCCCCCTTTTTGTCATTTGACAGCCCCCTATACAGGTACAGTCCCCCTCCTCTCCCTTTTTGTTTGTTTTAAAAATTAGATGATTTTAGTCAGTGCCATGAGAAACAAAAGTAAAGCGTTTTAAGAAAAGACCATGTTACTGGTCTAGATCTATGCTTGGACACCACAATATTTCAAAATATTGGTAAATCATCACAATATTTTGAAGTAAACTGCAGGGGTACTATGGGTACTAGTCACCTGGTGTTAATGAATTAGTGATAGTTAACAAGACAAGCCTGAACCACTGACTAGAGAGTAGGCGTTTACAAGAAGGAGAATCTCACATTGCTGCATTAATGCAACCCTAATGTGTCATTAGCATGCAGTGCCCACGCATTGCCTTTCAGCCTGTCCTGCTTCTCTTGTCTTTGTCTGTGGGTATTAGTCCTGCTGTAGCCTACACTGTAAAAAATGTCGTCAAAATTACTCCACATTCTCAAATTTGCCAGAGATCCATTATTATTTCCACAGAGATTCCTTGTACATTTTGTGTACCACCATACTCCACCTATAGGGCTTCTTGTAAAAACTACACTGGTTCGGTGCTTTCCATTGACGGAAGTCCACTGTTCAGTATTACGAGGATCTCTCCCTGGTAGATTCAACAGTTTTTTACAGTGTATACACTTAGTGCAAAGGGGTCGATGGTCTGAATCTGTTCACAGGAGGAGGTACAGGCCTACTAGAGCTCAGGTTATGGAGCTCTTCTCACAAGGCATGACATGTGACACGGCCATTTCCTTGAAATCAACATTGGGGTATGAACATTTTCTTAAAACCAACAGCTAGGGACCATGGCATTTCCTGAAGTTGACAGAGGGACAAGATTGAGGTTGGGTATAAGAAACTCTCGTCTCGGTTCCTCCACGTGCATTCTAACCCAAAATACACAGGGATGTAAGTCTTCAGGTTTTATCAGGATTTCCTGATTTCTAAAAATTTTGAATGACATGTATTTTCCTGATAAGAGTGGCAAGGAGGGCTGTTTGGAAAAAAAATAGAAGGCTTTTATATCAAGTAAATGTATGGCTTCCTGATTTTTGCCCTTGCCTGACTTACATCCCTGAATACACAACATGCCCATTACAAAATAAAAACAATCAGAAAGGGGGGGGGGAGATTTCTAAATTGACATATCAATGGATTTGAAGGAAAGGGGGAGGATTGTCTGGGGAAAATCTGTAAAAACCAAATGCGGGTTCGAAATGTCAAAGGTTGAACGTAATGTGAAATCGTGTTCATTTTTGCTGAAATATGGGATATTTTGGCTGCTAGAAAGTCGGCATTTCGAGGAAAAGGGGGGTAATTTTGTAAACATGTCAGAAAAGGGGATCTTTTAAGAATCCAAAAACCAGCGTTTTTCATAAAAATGGGTCTCCTTTTCCTCCAAAATATCCTTGGAAAGGGGATACTTTAGAACACCAATATTAACGAGCCTGCTATCAAAATGTTGAGTGCATGCAGAGACTGTGGATCAACTGCATGTGTACAATATAGTGTGGAATGCCTGCCCTGTAGAAAAATAACAGTCTTCAGGCATGTCATTACCAGCTGAAGACTAACAGAATAAGCTGGAGACTAACAGAGTAATGATGACAGTATAATTATAAATCATAGGCCTAAAACATGTGCCTCTGTGTGAATGGGTTCATTTACCGTAAAACTCATACTATAAGTCACAGCCATTTATATTAGGCACGCCCTGGTTTTTGGGTTAATATAGCTGAACCTGGGGTTCCTCACTAAAGTGTATTATTTTAAAAACTGAGTATGAGCCGCACCCTGACTTCAGAAAAGAATCATACTATCATAGAAGGCCTCTGAATGCAGCTTATATGTGGGGCTGTAACTTAATTACAAAGATGGTCTTCTTAATTGAGATGGGAGCACGTGGACTGCCTTGTGACTAAAATGCGCTTGGGAATCACCCTGTCCAGCTCAGCCCACTTGGCAAAAACATATTAATTTTTGTAATATTTGGGATCATTTGCAAAGGGTTTTGATAAAAAGAAAGGTTGTAAAAGATGTATGTGTTGCATCTAAAGATATCCGACCCTTCACTTGGTCAATAATTAATTCTTGACGTTTTAGAAGTTAAATATTTTAAGAGAGAAAAGCGAAAGAATTTCTTTAAAAGAATACGAAAAAGAAATCTTAAAAACCTTTCTTTTTGCTTTTGATTTCTGAAACGAATGATCATCTTTGATTAACGGCAATTTGCATGAGGAACGGACTAGTTCGAGCAGTTAAAAATCTTTATAGTAGCTGATCGCCAAGGAACTTATGTTTGCTCTGTTGGTAAAGGGGGAGGTATTCGCACATATAGAAGTATTATAGCGTGTCCCCAAGGGGGGGGGCGAGGTGGTTAAATGCATTGTCTTTTGGTGAAGATAACTCATATGTAGCTCTGCAGTTTCCAAGGAAAGCCACATTGATTGGTCTCTTGGCGGGGATGTCAATTAGATGGACAAGAAAGACAGATGTTTCAGTGTTTATAACATGTTTGGACAGTCTAAAGGACAGACTATACCTGTTTGTGAAACATGGGTATAATTAACGCTGTTTGTTACTTTCAGTAGTTGTTGTAGTTGAATAATCTTATTGGCCTAAAGGAAATTGATCACCTGCCACAGGTAGACCTAACTAATTAACAAGCTTTTCAGAAAGGATAAAACTAAGGGAGTGGTCATTATTTATCAACAGGGGGGTGGTGGGTTTTCGCGTGGATGAACGGAAATTTTTTACGTCCCCCCCTCGAGGGCAGTCAAAATTTTTTGCGCCCACCCCGTGCTGGAGGCGCGGAGAGTTTTCGTGCCCCTCTTTGATCTATAGTAGCGCGCTGTTTTTTTTGCTAAAAAGTGGGTGAATTTTTTTAGCCCCCCCATTAAGAGGGGTCTAAAAATTTTACGCCCCCCTCAAACCCACCAACCCCCCTGTTGATAAATAATGACCACTCCCTAACTTGATGAAAAAAAAAACACAACAACAACAACAAAAAACATTATTCTGGGTCTGGTACATGCTCATCTTACATGTAAAAAATACCGTCAAAGTGGGAAGTCAAAAACGGGTTTTGAGGTTTTATTTTTTTATCTTTACAAATGCTCTTTCAATGGCTGTTACCCAGTACATTTTCAAACCTTTATCGAGAATAACTTCGCCGGCGCTATCTATAGGCATGGGATAGGCATACACTTTATAAGGGTGACTGCCACTGGCCCTTATTGCAAAACATAATTTTGTTAATTCAAGATGTGCCTTACAATTGAGGGTTTATGGTAATTATATTCTTTTTGTGTTTCTAGGATGGAGATGCTGGCCATGGTACACATGCCGAGGGAAGCAGGTAAGAGAAAAATATGAATCATTATTAGATATTAAATACTACTTGATTTTGCCCTTGTTCACTCAAAATTTGGTTTAATAGGATAGTGTTAACTAAGCATGGGGCTGTTATCTAACAAAATGACTTTTAATCCAACCAAAAGAGGTACCGGGATGTTAGTCGGGCTATTATTCAACAAAAATACTCTTCATATAGCTAATGGCAGAAGTAAAGCTACAGCTGCAATGGCCATAAATGAAAACCACTCCCATGCCCTGCTTATGATAACTTTGCCAAAAAGAGGCTGTTTTATACCAATTGACAATCATGATACACAAATTAATCAACTGCTTGTGCAAAAAAAGGGTTGGAGAAAGATTATTCATAGGGTATCCTCCCTTATCACTGTTTTAATGCCTCTGTACTGAGAAGAAATTTTATGTCAAGGTGAATATCGATGCCCCATTGACAATGCACTAGAACCTCATATTGCACCCCTGTGTTGAATAACCAGCGCCAAATCTGCAAGATGACATCATAGATCCATCTCGCATGCGCAGCCTTTTTATAACGTAAACATTCAAGACGGCGTCGCAAGGCATTTTGCGTGTACTACAATGAAATGTGAGTGTAATTTGAAAGAAATTGAACATCTATGGCTGGAAACACCTTGACATAAATGTAAAGGTGAGTTTGTGGCGACCGTTTCTTCATGAGCAGGTCTGGGCCGATCCACACGAGGCTGTTAGGCCGAGTGTGGAGCAGCCCAGACCCGCGAGTGAAGAAACAGGAGGCGCAAACTTACCATTTTATTGCAGGATTGACCTATAACTTTAGCCCTTTAAATCCATGTATTTCATGAATTATGGGTTATCAAGAGTAATGCTCCAAATTTATTTGATTAATCTGTTTTTTTTTTCAGTGAAAGAGCCCATGGCAGACTATCTGTGTGTGCAGGAAGCTCCAACACCCTTCATAACCCCAGAGGCCTCTGAAGTATCCCACTGCTTGGAGACGGAACGCTTCTTCTGTCCTGAGCATGGCCCCTACATGGCAGACGGCGAGATGGGAGGATGTCTTGGCTGCACCGACATCAAGCTTAACATCTCCATGTCCAGAGATGGCTCATACAATGATTTTACTGATGAGGATATCCTGAACCTAGTCCTTGATGATCAGGATGGTGATAGCTTTGCAGGGCTTGGTCCTGGAATCATAACCCGATCTCGATTTGACGCGACAAAAGAACTTTTCGACTATATGTTGGCTTATGAATCCTGCTTGGCAACAGTGAAGGAGTCCGGCACCCAGAGTACCTTCGAAAAGAGCATCGGGTTGATTAATCGCCGCAGGTCATGCAATCTTCTCCCAAAGAGTCATTCGGGGAATTTGCCTGGGAAGCTTGTGAGGGTTACATCGAAAGACGATTTCGCGATAAGCTACAAGGAAGACACAATGAGTTTGTTGTTTGGGAGTGGTTCCTGTGAAAAGAGTAAGAGTGTACCGGAGAAATTAAACTTGATTGTTGATATCGATGGTCGCAGGCAGCATCTGTGGGCTACCAGCGTAGGCGACATATGTGCTGCCACTTGAAAAGGGAAATATATCATTCTTTATTTTCAATTTGGCAGGTTAGATTTCGACTTTATATAAAGTGACACATAACATGCAGAGGTCAAGGATCCTCAGGACAGCAAAAAGAAAAAAAAATAGTGTAACTTGCAAGAGAGAGAGAGAGAGAGAGAGAGAGAGAGAGAGAGAGAGAGAGAGAGAGAGAGAGAGAGCCGACTATGGCAAGAAGCTCCCATAGATTCTTGATTATATGCTAATATCTGGTACTTTTAATAGCAAATGTATCTTGTACATATAAAACTGTAAAAACACTGTAGAAATGGCTACCATAAGTAAAATAGCTGAATTTAACGCCATGCTTTACATGGAGACACATAACCTTAAAGTCTGGAATGTATACCTGGGTGCAAATTAGAGCGAAGAGCCATAGAGGATCTTAGCTTTTTATGACTTTCGCAGAAGTTTAATACTTCTTTCGAACAAGGTAACTGAGTGTAGTTTTAGTGGTAAATAGGTAGTAAGTAGGGAATCGAGTGTAGATGTTTCAACAGTTTTGACCATTCCAAGCAATACTATTCTCATTAAGGAAGCCCTAATAGCAGACGTATGCTCACGATTCCGATATAAGATGCAAACATAATCAGTATATAGTTTGAAATTTTAGGATGCATACTCAAAAAGGAAGAAAGAAAGAGCATAGCGACCTTTGAAATGAAGTCATTTTTTAACGTTTGATAATATGACAAAGACACCTTTTAGAATCTATAATCACAGTTTTATCAAAACTTGAATTAAAGAAGTTTGAAAACATTCGAGAAACCCCTATCATTTCCCCTCAACAATGCAGAAAATCTCACACTAGGACAAACTGGACGTTCCAGAGCATCGGGGTTGACAATGCATATGGACTTCTGAAGGACAATATTCTCAGATTTAACATACTTATTGGACAAAGAGGAGATAAGGAAAGAATGAAGTAAGATGCATTTAGAAATCTAAGTTATGCTGCAAGAGGGGGTAAACTTAAACTGTCTGTTGGTTCCCTCTCCCCTATACTCAGTGTACGGAAACCCTTGTGTTAAAACACAAGGGTAGTATATAAATATATCTACATAAACTCCTGTATTATTTGTAGGCCCATAACTAGGGTATTGTCATCTAGAACAAACCAACTCAAGGATATATTGGTGCAAAATAAGCTCTGCTATAAAAAAAAGGAGATGATAATCTGAAGATCAGTTTTCACAGCTTGAAAATCGAACAATAACTATTAAATTTTCAAGAGATGAAACATAGGGATATTTTATTTCCTGTTAGAGCTGATATGACATTATTAAGCATGAGAAATGTCATTCTAAGTTTTACCATTTTCCTCAATAGAATAAATACTTAGCGAGAACTCATCAAGTCTCATCAAGGTATGAGCATCAACTTACCTTGCAACGAGGGCTATGATTAACGGTCCTGATTTGTGTGTATATAATGTATACATACTGTAAATCTATACCGATTATCTTAAGAGGCAGATGCTTATTTAAGGTCTAATTTCAGAAGTAAAATTAAAGTTTACTTTATGACCTCTAAGTATCAGTGTACACATTATGATGATCATTATTGAATGGCAGATGATGTACCAATGCATCATGCCCACTGGCCTTCAGGTTAAATTAATGGTTAAATTACTGCAGCCCTGGTAATTCATCAGTATTGCATGCATTATGACGACCATAAAGTGTTGATAATCTACTCCTGAAGGCTCGGCATAATGCATGAATGTAGTCTTGGTTGGTAGACCTAGCTTTACCAGGGCTACATTCATACATGGATATGTATGAACCTATCATTGCACTCTCCGCCAATAATGTGTTCAACGCATGCAACTTTTTGTATTGTATTGCATCTTTTCGATAGATCGTTCTGACAATTTTCACGCTCCATGAAACGTGACAAAGCCATAAACATAATCATGAATGTTATAATGATGTTTGATAATCAAATAATTACATAAACAGTGATAAAGGTGTATTCATGTATTTATAGTGTCCGTCAGCAGTCATTGACAGTTTATTATGAGTTATTAGTGATAACTAAGCCCTAGTATGATTCATCGTTTGACAATACCCTTTTAAATGAAACACGTGCAAGAGTTGTATGGTCTTAATTGAAATTGTCAGTCGTTGTTAAGTTGTTTACAGGTACAACACAATTAACGTTAAGATTTGAGGAAATATTTGTACTAATTACATTTTTTTATGTCGATACGAGTAGAAATGTTGTTGTCGAAATCAACTCAAAGTGTGTTAGTTTATACATTACATTTGACCATTACACATGTATCGGTCTTTGCACTATGGAATTCTTTTACATCATTTTGGTAGTTTTATTGTCGTTGTATCCCGATAAATGTTTTTGCACACGATGTGATAATCAGGTAAATAAAGAAACACAGATGGAATGTTGTCCTGCAGTTTACATATTCATCCACTAATATTCGGCATGTTTCTAATCAAAATGACTGCTATAATATCATTACATCTTGAAATAACCTTAAGCCATAATCTTCATAGAGGTAACTCTGACTATTGAGAGCAACCACTGGGCAGTCAACAGAGCACTAGTGACCCCCTGTGGATGTCAAAGGAACTAAATTATGGGGATAAGCATTAAGTCCGCCAATGGGTTTTCTGTATGGTCCTTCCTCCAAATATCCTTTTCATGGGAACACATTTAGTAAACTTCCCCTGATGGGATTGTAGGATCTACTCAAAATCCACTAGCCTAGGGAATTCAGAAAACCAAAGGCCAGTGAGTCTCTGTGCTATATTCCCCTGCATCAACGTCTCAAAAATACAGCATGCATAGACCTACATAGAGAAAATAGCCATCTATTGTAGCCGCAACACTGGACCAATGAGTTGATGTGGTAACAAGACAGTGTGGTGGAGATTACTGTGTTATGTTTAGGCTCGGGTCCATGGCACTTGCTTTCTGCATTTCACTAGATATCCCTATGCTGTGAACGGATATATGGAGCATAGTGACTCCCCCTGGATGCTGGTGTTGGAACTTCAGCTGGGCAAGCTCAATATAAAAACAAATAAACAAACTCACCTCAAGATTCATCGATTTATTTTCCTACAAGCTCAATTGTTAATTTGTCCAATTGGTGCACCTAGTCGGTTGGCATGATGCACCAATGAAGTGTTGGCGAGTCTGCTCACCTGCACTCTATTGGTGCACCTAGTTGGTTGGCATGATGCACCAATGAAGTGTTGGCGAGTCTGCTCACCTGCACTCTATTGGTGCACCTAGTTGGTTGGCATGATGTACCAATGAAATGTTGGCGAGTCTGCTCACCTGCACTCTATTGGTGCACCTAGTCGGTTGGCATGATGCACCAATGAAGTGTTGGCGAGTCTGCTCACCTGCACTCTATTGGTGCACCTAGTCGGTTGGCATGATGTACCAATGAAATGTTGGCGAGTCTGCTCACCTGCACTCTATTGGTGCACCTAGTCGGTTGGCATGATGTACCAATGAAGTGTTGGCGAGTCTGCTCACCTGCACTCTATTGGTGCACCTAGTTGGTTGGCATGATACACCAATGAAGTGTTGGCGAGTCTGCTCACCTGCACTCTATTGGTGCACCTAGTTGGTTGGCATGATACACCAATGAAGTGTTGGCGAGTCTGCTCACCTGCACTCTATTGGTGCACCTAGTTGGTTGGCATGATGCACCAATGAAGTGTTGGTGAGTCTGCTCACCTGCACTCTATTGGTGCACCTAGTTGGTTGGCATGATGCACCAATGAAGTGTTGGCGAGTCTGCTCACCTGCACTCTATTGGTGCACCTAGTCGGTTGGCATGATGTACCAATGAAATGTTGGCGAGTCTGCTCACCTGCACTCTATTGGTGCACCTAGTTGGTTGGCATGATACACCAATGAAGTGTTGGCGAGTCTGCTCACCTGCACTCTATTGGTGCACCTAGTTGGTTGGCATGATGCACCAATGAAGTGTTGGCGAGTCTGCTCACCTGCACTCTATTGGTGCACCTAGTTGGTTGGCATGATACACCAATGAAGTGTTGGCGAGTCTGCTCACCTGCACTCTATTGGTGCACCTAGTTGGTTGGCATGATACACCAATGAAGTGTTGGCGAGTCTGCTCACCTGCACTCTATTGGTGCACCTAGTTGGTTGGCATGATGCACCAATGAAGTGTTGGTGAGTCTGCTCACCTGCACTCTATTGGTGCACCTACTCGGTTGGCATGATGTACCAATGAAATGTTGGCGAGTCTGCTCACCTGCACTCTATTGGTGCACCTAGTCGGTTGGCATGATGTACCAATGAAATGTTGGCGAGTCTGCTCACCTGCACTCTATTGGTGCACCTAGTTGGTTGGCATGATACACCAATGAAGTGTTGGCGAGTCTGCTCACCTGCACTCTATTGGTGCACCTAGTTGGTTGGCATGATACACCAATGAAGTGTTGGCGAGTCTGCTCACCTGCACTCTATTGGTGCACCTAGTTGGTTGGCATGATGCACCAATGAAGTGTTGGCGAGTCTGCTCACCTGCACTCTATTGGTGCACCTAGTTGGTTGGCATGATGCACCAATGAAGTGTTGGCGAGTCTGCTCACCTGCACTCTATTGGTGCACCTAGTTGGTTGGCATGATACACCAATGAAGTGTTGGCGAGTCTGCTCACCTGCACTCTATTGGTGCACCTAGTTGGTTGGCATGATGCACCAATGAAGTGTTGGCGAGTCTGCTCACCTGCACTCTATTGGTGCACCTAGTTGGTTGGCATGATACACCAATGAAGTGTTGGCGAGTCTGCTCACCTGCACTCTATTGGTGCACCTAGTTGGTTGGCATGATACACCAATGAAGTGTTGGCGAGTCTGCTCACCTGCACTCTATTGGTGCACCTAGTTGGTTGGCATGATGCACCAATGAAGTGTTGGCGAGTCTGCTCACCTGCACTCTATTGGTGCACCTAGTTGGTTGGCATGATGCACCAATGAAGTGTTGGCGAGTCTGCTCACCTGCACTCTATTGGTGCACCTAGTTGGTTGGCATGATGCACCAATGAAGTGTTGGCGAGTCTGCTCACCTGCACTCTATTGGTGCACCTAGTTGGTTGGCATGATACACCAATGAAGTGTTGGCGAGTCTGCTCACCTGCACTCTATTGGTGCACCTAGTTGGTTGGCATGATGCACCAATGAAGTGTTGGCGAGTCTGCTCACCTGCACTCTATTGGTGCACCTAGTTGGTTGGCATGATGCACCAATGAAGTGTTGGCGAGTCTGCTCACCTGCACTCTATTGGTGCACCTAGTTGGTTGGCATGATACACCAATGAAGTGTTGGCGAGTCTGCTCACCTGCACTCTATTGGTGCACCTAGTTGGTTGGCATGATGCACCAATGAAGTGTTGGCGAGTCTGCTCACCTGCACTCTATTGGTGCACCTACTCGGTTGGCATGATGCACCAATGAAGTGTTGGCGAGTCTGCTCACCTGCACTCTATTGGTGCACCTAGTTGGTTGGCATGATGCTCCAATGAAGTGTTGGCGAGTCTGCTCACCTGCACTCTATTGGTGCACCTACTCGGTTGGCATGATGCACCAATGAAGTGTTTCCGAGTCTGCTCACCTGCACTCTATTGGTGCACCTAGTCGGTTGGCATGATGCTCCAATGAAGTGTTGGCGAGTCTGCTCACCTGCACTCTATTGGTGCACCTACTCGGTTGGCATGATGCTCCAATGAAGTGTTGGCGAGTCTGCTCACCTGCACTCTATTGGTGCACCTACTCGGTTGGCATGATACACCAATGAAGTGTTGGCGAGTATTAAGGGTGCCAAGGCTACATTAAAAAGAAAACCTTCCTCATTTGGTTCTATGTTATATATTGTAGTTATCTATCTTTGGTATTTATTTAGTTCTTTAGTTATTCCACGACCAAAGACAAAAGAAAACATGTATTTGATAACTCTATCCTGCGAAAAATGTAAATCACAGACTCAAACACAGACTGGATGGACTAAACCCCATTGATTCATCCAAAGGAAAAGTACCTTTGTTAGGATATTTTCAAGAAAACTGTGGAAAATTCCCGATGAAAACTTGAACATTTCTAGAAACTCAGATATTCAGGTCAAACAGTTTTTGCTATCAAAGGTTGACCCTTGTTAGGTGGATTATGGTGAAAAACGTATCCTTTTAAACGTGTGTCAGCAAAAGGTATATGGAATTGAGGAGGCCATGCTTCCAAGTGGGCCCCACATGCCCAAAATAATGGACTTTCAAAGCCCATACTAAATTTGAATACTTCATTTATTAAGTCCTTCGAAAGTGGCATAGGCCTACAAGCTTAAGCTTAATATTGGACCATTCATAAATCACAATACACCCTTAAGTGCTTCGGGAGCGACATACAAGCTTAATATTGGTATCGCGGGACCACTCGTCTCTCGTTGGCGTCTTAAAGTGCACATTCCAGGTGGCGGTGATTTCCTCTGGTGTAAGTGCTATATCATTGGCTACCATTATGGGGGTACTGCTGTCCTTGGTAGGTCCTACAGCCCAGTAGGTGCAAGTGGAAGTCTGCTGAAGGTACAGGAACAAACCACTCTGGGTGTTCTCATAATATGGACGACCGTTCGATTCACCCCGTCGCACAAATTCACCCGGTATCATGGTACTCGCCTGTGCACTCTGCATCTCCACGGTCTGACACTGGATGGCTGTAAAGGAGATGAGGAAGGGTGAGTAGATTTTTATACTATGCTTTATATATATATATATATATATATATATATATATATATATATATATATATATATATATATATATATGTGGATTTGGGAAAAATATCTGAATAACTGTCTGGAGTACTCGAGAAGGAGGACACGATAAGTATCAGGAGCAAATTATGTGCTCTACTGATGCCTTAATTAGGATGATCCCAGTTTGATCTCACTGGAAGGTATTGGAGACCATTGGGAAAACACCCCAAAAATCTTGCAATAAAATCATTTTTATGTCCTCAAATCAAGGAGCATGGATATGTATATGTGTACACACATACACTAAGTGCACACTCCATGTTGAAATCTTATAAATACAAATGGGCCCATTTTTTTTTCAGTTGGCTCTGGCGGAACCACTGATAGTGGGTATTCCACTGTCATCGGTTGGCCAATTTTTGACTATTCCGATCAATTTTTTTAAAGTTCTGCATAACCAAAATTAATCAGATGAGAAAAAATTTGGACGGCCGACGGCAGTTTCTGCCCTCAAGCTCTACTTAAAGACAAATGCGACCACATGCCTGGATCTGGTTCTGCTACTGATAATCTGAAATAACTAGATTATATTAGTTTGATATACTAGGAATAAGAAAATGCAAAAAAAAAATTTCTATGTTACGGTGATAACTTTTATTATATGACCATTTTAAGTGTAATTGGCTTAACTATAGAAAGGAATGGGGGAAACATATTTTTCTATAATCGTACATATCTAATGTCCCTCTACTGATTTATCTTTAAGACTCTCTGAACATATAAAGGGCATCTATACAAACATTTTTAAAAGAGAAAAAAAGAGGGGTCACGGATGAAATGAAAAAGTTCTGAATTTTTCTATGATAAAAATATTCCCTTAACTATAGGATTCAATGCATATATAGTAGATGTCTTTTATATAGGGACAATAATTACAATTGACAGCAAATGTTTTTTCTAGGGTAGAATAGCTCATTTAGAGTGAGGATTCAAGTTGAAAAAGTACAATTGATAGGTTTTAATTTTCACCACCAGGTGGCTTCTGTGTTAGTGGGCGCATTTGCTTTCAACGAGGCAGAGCTGGGGGAAATACAAAGAAGGAAAAGTATCATAAGTATGGATGAATCCCTGTGAATTAATGAATCAATCTTACCGCTACAGGCACAGGAGACATTAATGGAGGGGTCCTCCTGGTAGGTGCTGCCTGTTAGTTCTGTCAGCGCACTCCAGGTGGTGTTCACGTCGGTAGGCACCATGGCCGAGTCATTAACCTTGATGTACTGCACGCCCTGTAATAAATAAGTATAATAGTTGAAAACCATGTGAATGTTATGAATATACCCTGTGAGGTATCCACATAACTCACCACTTACTACCATAGTATGGCCTCTCGACAGCCAAGAATAACTGAAAAGGCACTAACACATTTTCAGCCTATCAACTTGCTAAATACATGCACTAAAATTCTTATTCTAACATCAATGTGAAGAAGTGGCAATAGTCTATCCTCTAAATTACACAATCCATTATTTTCTATTAACATCGAGGGTTCTATACTTTGACGAAGTTCGCTATCAAGCAGCAATATGATATAGGGGCATAGACAATAGTATTGTACGTAGTACATGTATATGGAAAACGTCCCTAAGTGACAGGCAACAGCTATTCACCTGATTAACCATAGTTACATGCAGTTAGATCTTTACAGACAGGACGCAATGTGAATCTCACTGTATCTATTTTACCTGATCCAGTCCAAGTCCAATGGCCCAGGAGCTGTTAGAGGAGTAGTAGAGGTAGAGATCTCGCTGGTCATGTTTATACACATTGCGGCCCGAGTGGTCACATGTCTGTAGTGTGTAGAAGCCGAGTGATGCGGCGTGTGGTTTCTCTGGTCCGCTTACCTGGATACGCTGACAACTGCATGCTGAAATAGGGGTGAATAGGGCATTATAACTTAATATTATGAGAGATATGATTGAATGATTAAAGCAAAAGCTAAGTAAAATCTCCAATGGTTTTGAAAATAGATATATCTTCGGGACAGCAGGGCCAATTCAGTATTTCAAACAGAAAAATAATTTGTGATACATCATCTTTCTCTAACTATTTTTTTTTAAACCAAAAAGTTCTGGTCTTTTGCTATATGACGAAGGTTTTTGGTGTTTTATTAACACATGCCATTTTGCATTCATGACCTAATGCAGGTGGTGAGGCACAAAACAGGTGCAACAAAAGATAGAATAAAACAACACACAACAAAACAAAAATAAGAAAAACACACCAAAAACCACTCACACACGGTCCTTGTGACCTAAACAAACTGTGGATTATTATGGTTTCTGGTGGCATGTACTGATAGGAGCTGATAAAATGAAACCAACTTGTCTCTTGAAATGGTTGATATCCAGGGACAAGGTGCTCATCATAACATGCTTTATCAGTGTATTTTGCCACTTTTAGCAGAACCGGCAAAATTCACAATGGTGGGCCCATTGGGTATGGGTCTAAACTCCTATAAGACGCATTCTTGTATATATGCTGCACACATCATTCAAGCCAACTGCATCACATCAGTAATTTTTGTGCACTGCACAATGGCTATTAACATGCGTGTAATCTACGTATTTACTGACATCGAGAAGACTTCCTCAATTTGTACAATTTAACATGGCGCCTTCTGACACTGAAATTATCCGGCCGCATCAAATCTGTCATAGCATGTAGAAATAGGTAGTGAAAAGCAAGAAAAATAAATGCCATCACATTCTCATGACATTTAGGAGTGAAGATCTTAAATTTAATGATACACAGAAATTGGCTTAAGCACTCCGATTACTAATGACTCGAAGAATGCAACTGTAAGACAACTTTCATAATTTTAAAATCTAAGAAAATCATCCAAAAATAGCCCAAGATTATATGCATGTAAGCAGGCTGTGACATATTATACTTGAAACCAAACTGTTTATAAAGACAGTCTGTATTTTTGCTAGACAGCTGGCAATATTATCCACGTAAAATGGCTCTGTTCTGACAGGTTCGTATATGAAACATGTCAAAGGAACATATAGGCACATTCTGGGCTTTGCAAAACTAAAAGAATTTTACAAATACTCCAATTAGAACTACACTTATGGGTCCAGACCTATGAGTCATATTGCAACTTTCTTGAGTTTTATTTTGTGTGACAGGTACAGCTGCTAAGTTTCATTTTTGCCTGAAATTGGTGGATTGCTAAAAGTCATGAATTATCAAGATTAATCATTTACTGCACCATGCCCATTGCTCGCCATGATTATAGAATAAAGCGCTGGTGAGTAACTCGCCTGGGTTGCATTTATCCTGCATTCCAACCTTATGGGTTTGATACAGTCTCAGAGGGTTGGCATGAGCAGCACTTAATCTGTGCATCATGCCAACCAATGGGCATGATGCACCAATGGGCATGATGCACCAAATATTAGTGACCCATAAAAGGTTAACTTTGAGATGATAAAGGACCTACTTTTGGGTGCAGCAGTAGGTGTGGTGAACCGTGTGGTGGACGGTGTCGTAAAACCTGTCAAGAAATCAACAAAGACATTGTGTTATCATCAAATACGCCTGTAAATAATCAATCGATCAATCAATTAATCAATAAGATACAATGTACATATGCTGTCATCAAATAGAATTAAAGACCAATGATAAAGGAGACATGTTGCATTCAGGCCACTTGGTTGAAAAAAAAAAACGAAAAGAAAAAAAGATCATTAAGAAAGTTCTTTTCATTTAAAAGTCTTTTAAAGCTTTAACTAACAACTGATCACAAATTTAGGTATATTTGATGTTAATCTGAAATCATCGATCCTAAGTTTCTTTTTCTATTTTCATGAAAATCTACAAAAGTTCATAAAAAGACAAAATGACACTTACGAGTTGTTGACGCTGCACAAGTATGGAAGGAATAAAAAGACAAAATTTAAAATCTGCATTTATTTTTAACAATTTTACTATCCAACTCAAGCCTATGCTTTGCCATTGATACAGCATAGACTTGTACACAAACATAAGCCATGGCTTCTTTCTTTCTATATATCGTATTGATTCTATGTATATAGATGGATTAAAATTAATTTGCTTTTCCCCCAGAGACATATGAAGCATTATTCGGTGGGTAGGTGGATACCATGTGCCTCTGTGAAATGAAAGTACCAGGTACCTTGATTTGTATGAAAAGCTGTAGATAGTAAAGGGTCATCCCCATCAATGATTATTATATCACATCGTAAAGGTAAAATCCATTGTGTGCTAGAAGATCTATGGTGTTAAGAAATTCAACAACATACTACACTAAGAGTTAGAATAAATTGCACACACCTGACAACATAATCATAAGTCAAAATAAACACATAAGTTTGGGAATGCAAACATGGATAACCATCTTGGCAGCAAAAGAAGTCAGGTTCTATCTAAGATCACACAAACATATATACCTAATCATCTTAATATACATGCATTATGAGGACAATCACTGCCTAATGCCTGTCTTACAGTTCTTAGCAACATTGAACAGAAGAATAACTTAAAACACACATACTTCATCAATGATCTGTAAACATATTAACCTAGAATCAGTTTGTAAAGTTAAAGAAGGAACATTAACATTTCATGCAAGTAGAACAAAGACAGAATCACAAAACGAACGGAACATGATTAATAATAGTCTGTAAACCCATAATCCTAGAATCAGTTCACAAAAGAAGGGGAAGAACATTAATTAATATATATTTCATGCTGAGTTGAACAAAGACAGAATCACAAACAGAAGGGAACATGATTGATTAATATCCATGTAGCATCTTAGTCTCAATTAAGGGACACTCGGGATAAAGCAATCTGGGAGGAAACACACACAGGTTGCAAATTGTTGACCATAATGTTATAAATAATGTAAATATAACATTGGTCTAAGCATTTTGCAAATTCTTAGCTACTTATTCCGTAGAGAACAGGGGGATGAACTTGGGCAGTACTAAAAGTAGAATCTAAGGAGTGCTCATTCTTCAACAGGGGTATAGGTGGGGGTGAAAAAACAACAACTTCAAAATGATCCCCTTGAGGATATGAATTTCCAACCCCTCCAAATGGGGGTGGGTGGGTGGGAAAAGATTATGCATGCCCACAGGAATACCATATGCCCCTGTTGTAAAATAATGAGCACTTATAGATATAGCTGGGTAGAACTTGATTGGCTTAAGAGGTAGCTAAGATCTAAAGGATATTCAGTTCATTGCTTTACCAACCTGGAGTTGTGAAAACCGCTGTTTTAGATGAAGATACATAACAGTTATATCAAGCACTGATATTAAGGTTACCAGGATTCTGAATAGATCACCTTGACAATATTGTTTGGGTGTTATAATATTATTATTATGTTTAGTTATATTTTTTTCCATATTTTAATGATGAAAAATACAAGGCAATTTTACAAAAGCACTCTACAAAACACGAAAATTCCTCTTCATCAAATACCCAAACACAGGAAGATTTTCAGATGAGCACTGTTTTAATGATAAAGCTCAAGTGGCAGAAAAGCACATTTCTTTAACAGTGAATTCATTCAACATGAGTTACCTCATTTCCACTTATATTGAGCAAAAAAGAATAAAGAGTAAAAAAAAAAAAAGGAAAATTCTGTGTATTTTAAAAATGTCAGATCTAACTCTATTGATTACAACACATACTTGGGGCAGTTGTTACTACTTCTGCAGTAGTTGCACTTTCAGCAGCATCTGTGGTGGGACTATCGATCTTCCCAGCAGCTGTCGTTAGATCGACAACTACTGCTGTTGTGGGAGCGGCTGGGGTAGGAGCGGCTGTGGTGGGACTAGCAGGGGCTTCCCCAGCTGTGGTAGCGGGGGCTTCACCAGCCGTGGTAGCAGGGGCTTCCCCAGCTGTGGTAGCGGGGGCTTCACCAGCTGTGGTAGCGGGGGCTTCACCAGCCGTGGTAGCTGGGAGGGTAGTGGATGGGGTAGTTCGGACGGTTGGGGTGGTAGCGATTGTGGTAGTAGGGGTAGTGAATCCATGTGTGGTTGTTGGGGTTGTAGCTGCTGCTGCTAGTGAAGAATAAAATGATAAAAAATGAATCAAATTTAAGTTCATGTTATCATTGAGTTGCTCGATGTGGTGTTGAAAAGGACCAGTGTAGTAAAGATGGGCTAGGATATCTAAAATGTTAAATCACAATGAGAATACAAGGTCCTTGGGGAAGAATGAATAATGATGTATAATGCAAAATGATGGAAGTATGGTATTGTCATTGCTTCACATATGAAATATTATCATTTATTCAGTTTTTCTCATCTATGTGTTATTGTTATTATTCATATTTTGTTGCAAGTCTTCTGCAAAATAAGATATCAACAAACTGTTGGTATAAAAAGTCAACAGCAAATTGGCAACTAAAGCATGTAAATGTCTGAAATAGGAAGTTTACTTAAATTGTAAAAGACTTGGTCTGAAACATTCCTTATTGAATCAATTCAATCATTTATCATTGGAATGACATCTGAGAGTCAAATCAATTGGATGGTTCATAATTGAAATTCAGTTCATCGCAATCATCCTTGTCTTGGAAAATGGAAAAATCATTCTTATTGCATTGAAGTGGAAAGAGAAAGTCCTAAATTGATTCCATCTTGATGAAGGTACATTAATGGTACTGACACATTCAGCATTACTACACTTTACAACATTTGAATCTCCATCTACCTACATATATACTGTATACCATATTAAGAACATTAAAACTGCCAAATGAAAATTTACATGACTGTGTCTGGTTTTGTGTGCATCCTCATGACTTAGTAAGTCCTAATCTTATGTTGATATAGTTGATTACACTCCCCTCTGAATCGCCAGAATGTCACCAATAAACTGGGGACCAGACTTAAGAAGGATGAGAGCATGCGCTTTCAGTAAGATCGCTAAATCATAAATGCATTTTGTGATAGTCATATAAAAATGCTCTCTGGAGAACACCAGATTTAAGTGAGAACTGTTTTAAGGTGAAGAAAGACCCATCCAGAAAATCATTCATCATAGATATAATGGGGGCTTACTGCTAACATGCAAACAGTACACACTCTTTGAATTCTTGTCACAAGTAGGCCTGATAATAGTAATTGAAAGCATTTCAAAACCTATGGTAATGCTTTAAATCCATTTATGATGGGCTAGGGAAGAGCAGATTCAATTTAGCGATAATTAGAATCTAGAGAGTCAAATCAGTAATCAGCTTCATGCCACTTTTCAGGAGCTGTGCTTTTGGCTGTGTCATTTAAAATTATTTGATTGGCTGAAGTGTTTAGTCCATTGCCTCAGGTAATTCTGTCAGTTCTGATTCCTTCATGACTTTGTCACCATTCCATGCACCTTTGGGGATTCCCTAATGATTCCATCCATAAAAGTGCAGGAAATGGTGACATTCGTGACTGACGGAATGACTGACCGCAGTGGATTTTAACGGGTTGGGGTGAACCTATTCATAAATATTTTTTCAGTTATCTACTGACCTGGAGTTGTAACAACTGTTTTTGATAAAGAAAGAATAAGTTAACTTATAGCACATTCAGACAACTTCCACAATTATCAAAATTCTGTTGAGTAATATTCTAAATCTATTTAGTCATTCCATTTTTACTGTTACTCCAATAACTTAAATTCTGAGTTTTAAAAGGGAGCTTAAAGTATGTTTATTCATCATC
Organism: Acholoe squamosa; assembly: GCA_949317995.1. Taxonomy (NCBI): domain Eukaryota; kingdom Metazoa; phylum Annelida; class Polychaeta; order Phyllodocida; family Polynoidae; genus Acholoe; species Acholoe squamosa. The sequence continues at coordinate 36,472,963 of OX439051.1, forward strand.
TTCTAAACAACCCTGATAAATATCTTAACAAAAATGGCAAGATTGTGAATTCTTAAATCTCCTATCCTTTGTGTTACTTTGTTATAATTCAGATTGATAAAAAGAGTACAAAGGGAATGGTTTAACTAGATATTCTATCAGATTACTTCAGATATTTAGGTGGTTCACATAGATCTAACACATACTTTTTGCCATAGTTGTAACTTCCATGGGTGTTGCGCTATCGGTGGTTACTACCCGAATGTTGGGATTAACCACCGTTGTCTGACTAACTGTTGTATCTACAGCAGTTGTGCCTACAGCAGTCGTACGAACAGCAGTCATATTTACAGCAGTTGTATCTAAAGCAGTCGTCGGACTGTCTGTAGTTTTGCCAACTGTAGTTTCACTAACTGTTGTGTCACTGGCTGTATTTAGACTAGTTGAAGTTGCGGGTAATCGGGGCATGTTTGCAGGGGTAGGGGTTTTGGGATGCGATGTCGGGGTCGTAAATCGTACTGTAGAAGTAGGTGTCATGAAGCGTGTTGTGGTGGATGGGGTTGTTGCTGCAGCAACTGGGAATTCAAAAATCATTTAAGAACATTATGTACATTTCTACATAGCAAAGATTGCTGGAACAGGAAAAAAACCTTTCAGTTAGAAGCTTGCAGGATTTTCATAACATTTAACGATATATGACAATGAAAAAGAAGCACCATTATTATAACAGTGTAAAGAAAACTTTGTCAACATAGGGGAAGTGCTTTTCAACTCATCATCATTAGTTTCCCATACTTTTATATTGATAAAATATTAAAGAAAAGAAACTGAGAAACAATTCAACATTTGTGAAAAATACCACAGAACATAATATTTAGTGTGTAAAATTCATTTGAAGTGTAGAGATTCATTGAACTGGCAAACGAGGTAAATCTGGAAAGGAAAAAAATTGATAGATCATCAATCAAATGAGTTAATTGCTGCTTCTTATTATTGCCTAGAATCAGAAAACTAAATATGCAGAATAACAGAATGATACTTTATCAATATTTCTACAGCAGTTGCAGAGATAAGAATAGTTTTCTTGATCCTATATCATAGTCTTACAGGTATTAAGTCCTTCAGGGGCTACTGACACATTTGTATATTATGCCGATCAGTAGGCATGATGCATCCGATGAAGTGCTGGTAAGCCAGGTACCAGTACTTCATCGGTGCTTCATGCCTTTACTACTGGACCGAGTGTATCAAGCATCAAGGGTGAGCATGATACATGAATGCAGTTCTGGTTAGTTTTTCACCAAGGTTGGAGTGATGTCCATAATGGGATGCATAAGGGTAATAGAGGAAGATTGTTCAGATAATTATAACAGGCTTTGCAGGCTTTATGTGACAGAGTTAGACAATAGTGCAGGACTATCCATATAAGGAGCCTATTCACATGACAGGCCTATTTTTAAGACAGACCTATTTGTATGACAGACTTCAGATGATACACGTCCACAGTTCAACCCTTAAGACTCAGATATCTTCTAATTGTAGCATCTTTTTCTTCATTCTATACAAATGCAGAAAGATCATACTTCACCCTTCGATTATGTTTATGACTAAGATTTCATATAATGATTTATTGTAATGATTACAACTTTTTAAAAGCCATCAAAAGGGGTATATTTTGGTTGAATTTCCCCCTGCTAGAAGGGGTACCAAGTCAAGGGCCATGTATGCACATGGTTACTATTGAACATATAGGGAGTGGTCCCCTGGGCAGGAAACCTCTGCAGGCAATCTAGGGCCATACAGAGAATCAATTTAGTCTTGGTTTTAACCCTCCTGAAAACACCTTTTTTATAAGTATTTTGAAAGAAATGAAAACAGAATAGGAAGGACATCTATGTCAAGCATTAGATGACAGATAGATTTACCTCTACATATCTTTTTTTCTGAGTAGAAGCGATCTTCCATTTCAGACCATTGGGTAGAACCCACCCCAACACCAATAAGGGTGTGCCTTCTCTTTTTATAGATATATCTATATATGGAACAGGCACACCCTAATTAGCTTTGCTGAGAACACTTTTACCAAATGGCTTTGCTGATTTAGCACTTTTACCAATCATGTTCTCCTGATTCAGTAATTTTACCATCAGGCCTTTCTGATTCAGCACTTTTACCAATCAGGCTTGCTGATTCAGCAATTCTACCAAATGGCTTTGCTAAGTCAGCACTTCTACCAATCAGGTTTTCCTGATTCAGCAATTTTACCTTTGGGCCTTTCTGATTAAGCACTTTTATCACTTGCTGATTCTGCAATTTTACCAGTAGGCTTTGCTGATTCAGCACTTTAACCAGTCAGATTTGCTGCGTCACCCCTTATGACAATGAGGCTTCCCTATTCAATACTTTGCAGCACTATTACCTGTCAGTTTGGCAGAGGCAGCACTTGCAACAATCAGGTCAGTACTTCTACCAATGAGGCTTGATCAGTAAGGAAGTCAGTAAACATCTTGATGAGTGTGCTGATTCAGCCAACCTGAATGCTAAAACTGCAGACCCACCTTAAGTTCAATTATCAGCACTTTTACTAACCAGGCTTATATCCTTTGTAGTATTACAAAGATAACCTCAAATAGCCTTGGGTAGAACTGATAGCTGAAAAGGGATTCCACTTTTTGAATTTCGAGCAGGCTTGAGGCATCTTAGTAACTAGTTTGAAATGAACTGATCTATTCAGTGCTTTTCAATCTTACTTTTCAATAGAGTATCTTGAGGGACATTACTATCTAAAATGGCATGGAATCCCCACTAGCCTTATCACATGTCATCTACAGTCCATATCCAGTCCTCAAACCAAAAATGAATATGATTGACCATGTAATACTGAAATTACAGCCATTCAAATAATTGGGATCTTTATGTAGGAAACGGTAGTGTTCTATCACATGATATTAATATTTTCTAATGAATGTTCTATAGAACATACACCAAACCTGCTCACAATTTAGGAGAATATCTGTTGTAAAACATATCTCAGAAACAGAATTGTTTGCCATATGGTTTCTTTAAAAATTTAAAAAGGTTTATACCTTCTCTTGAGGAACCCTGTACTGCAGTCATGCACTATTGACTGCTACAGCAGTATGCCCATCTAATACCTGCCTGGTTAGCTCAGTTGGTTGAGTGGCTGACTCCAAATCCAAGGGTCATGAGTTCAAGCCTCTCCTGGAACTTTCAACTAAAAAACCTTTCTCAAAGGTGTCATATACCAGGTGGAGGTGGTGTGCAAGGGACTATGCACCAGGTGGTGTTAATGTGCATGTAAAAGTTCTCAAAATGTCCACAGGGTCCAACTACCAGTTTCTACAGTATTCCCTTAACTAATTGACTTATTTTTTTAAAATATTTCAGTTGTGTTGCATATGATGTTTCTTATCAGTGACTTTATAGGAAATATCAAGGTAGAGGAGCTAATCTAAAGACCTACTAACCTGTTGTGGGGACAGCTGTTTTGGAGGGAAAAGGATATTCAGAATTTTTTATCTATTATCACTTTCTTGGTGAATGATGAAACCTAATATATCAATTAGATTGTTTATGAAAAATAGTCATAACAAAAAGACTTATGAATTTAATGTGATTAAGATCTTATTGAAAAAAAAAATTCATTTTCATCTTCATGATCGAACTTGATAACCCTATGAAGCAAAAATAAACCAAATAAAAAAATACAGCAAAAAGAAAGAAACGGGAAAAAATCCAGAATAACAAAATCTACATTTGAATTTAGAACCTTCAAATGAAATACATACTTGTTACACTTTCACTGGTCTCTGCGGCTGTGGTATCCACAGTCGTAGTCACACCAACTGTTGTATCCACTGCAGTGGCTGGACTAGCAGTTGTTTGACCTGCTGTTGTTTGACCAGCTGTTGTTTGACCAGCTGTTGTTTGACCAGCTGTTGTTTGACCAGCTGTTGTTTGACCAGCTGTTGTTTGACCTGCTGTTGTCTCACCAGCAGTAGTTTCACTAACTGTAGTGTCACTAACTGTGGTAGGTAATGCAGTTGGTGTTGTGGTTGTTGGGGTGGTAGCGCTTATTGTGGTAGTCGGGGTTGTGAATCGGGTAGTGCTTGTTGGGGTTGTCGCCGCAGCTACTGCTGTTGAATTGATTTAACAAAAGACATTGCATACCATATGTCAGAATCACATGATGGATATTAGAAAGTATGTATGCTCTATGAAATTCCTCTCATGTGTTGGAATGGGTTATTGGAATCCTTTTAGATATGTACAGATTATTGTGATATTTGAAATCAATCACTGATTAAATAAGCACCTTTTTGGCGGATGGGACGAGGCCATGGCTGGATTTCTATCACCCTCCTCTTTTTTTTTTTTTTACCTATGAAGGCAATTTCTAATATCATTGAACGATTTTACAAAATTAAAGTTGACAACTATTACCTATGATTATAGCCATGGAATGATAGAAAGACAATGCAATCAAGACTTGTCTGCAAGCAAATATAATCATGTGGAGAGAGTATAATATACGAGCAGTATACAAAGAAAGCTGGCCTGGGAGAATAAACTGAAAAATTACTAGAGACAAGTATAGTAGCCTAATACTGTAGACGGAAATGCTGTGACTATGAAGGTCGATGCCTTACAGTGAGTGAGTAATAGATGTTTAACGCCATTTCGACAGCTACGGTCATATTCATGGCGAGAACGACATTACACAATTTCACAGAGGAATGTGTCAGTGCCCGCACATATGTGCACCACACACATTCGAGGGGATAGGAAAGAGGAGAAATAGACCCTTTTAAGTGGGTTAGGGAAGCCCATCGATGCCTTACAACAAAACATCTTAACAGACTTGAGACATTACGAAATCCTTAAAAACTGATAGCCATCTAACGTCATTACGGCAGCAATGTTTATATTCACGGTGAGAAAACTACAATAGACATCACTTTGATAGATGAATACATGTATCCACAGCTGGAGAGTGAGTGAGTAATAGATGTTTAATGCCATTTCGACAGCGAGAACTACATTACAGAATTTCACAGAGGAATGTGTCAGTGCCCGCGCATAATGTGCACCACACACATCCGAGGGGAAAGGAAAGAGGAGAAATAGACCCTTTTATGTGGGCTAGGGAAGCCCGCTGGAGACAGGACAAGGACAAGAGCACATAGATACTGACCAATCAAGATAGACTACAACCAAGAACAAACACAGATTATAGTAAAGCCTTACTTACAAGGCGCACCTTAAATACATGAGTATAAACCCCCTATAGGGCAGAAATAGAATGACCAAAATTTGACCGAAGTGCGCCTTATATGCCTGGCATGGATCGGGTGCACCTTATATGCAAGGTGTGAATCATACATGAGATACTATGGTAGGGCTTTATCATCTGCATCAAGTTAAGAATTTAAGCACCAGCATGATATGTGGGAGTTATGGATATATCAAAAGTCTTTTAGTCCTTGACTCCCTAAAGTGGTGGTAACTACCAATAGTACCATAATACCTCATGTATAAGGTACACCTGTATGGAAGGCGGACCCTGTGTTGATGACAGACATATGAGATGCATCTGAAGCTCCATTTTGGGCAGCTCCATACTATAAAATAATGGTAATGCTCTATAGACCATAACGAAATCCTACTCTGCCTTTCAGGCACACCCTGACTGTCGGACCCTACCTAAAGGGCACTGTAGGGCATACCCTTGTATGATAATAGCAAACCTTATACGCGAGGTTTTATGGTAATACTCTATAAGTGCACTGTGATGCAGTGGTTTTATGTTCTTGATACATAAATGCAGCACTGGCGAGTAACTCGCCAAATGAGCAGAACAAAAATGCCAGCAACACACACACTTGTGCAGTGCCAAGAATAATGTTTCACGAACATAAGGGATTTAGGGCCTGGGATGAGGTGTGTTAAATTCAAACTTGATGCAGTTTATACCATTTACTGACCAGGCACTGCAGAACTCGGGCTTGTGAACACTTCATACGGATTCATAGCATGTACCACCCTCACACCAGGAGTTGTGTAAAATGGGGTGGTGAAACTTGGTGTGGTGAAACTAGGAGTTGGACTTGGTGTTGTAAGATCTCGAGGTGTACTAGTTGGAGTAGTAAAACTTTGGGACGTAAATCCAGGGGTTGAATAAATTGCTGTGGTTTGACTTGGTGTCGTTAAATCTTGAGTCAAATCAGTTGGAGTAGCCAGGCTTGGAGTAATCTGCCTTTGAGTTGTGTCACTTGAAGTCACAGGATTGGTTTCATCAGCAGGTGTTATACTTGGTGTGATAAGACCTTTGGCAACTTCAGATGAACTTATCAAAGTCAGGGTGGTAAAATCAGAGGTGGCATCAGTTGGAGTTGTCAGACTTGGGGTGGTAAGGCGTGGCACTTCTGCACTTGGAGTTAGATAGTCTGGACTTGGAGTAGTAAGTTTGGGTATCATAATACTTGGTGTCATATAGCTTGGAGTAATCCAACCTGGGGTAGTCAGATCAGGAGTTTTATAAGTTGGAGTGGTAAAATCTGGAGTAGTAAGTTCCTTGGGGATATCCTTTGGAGTGGTGTAACGTACAGAGGCAAGGTTTTGACTTGTATGCCTTGAAGATGGGGTCGAATATTTGGGAGTGGTCAAACGTGGGGTAGAAGGATCTGAAGTTTCAATGGTAAATTTTGGGCTAGTACGTCTCTCAGTCATATCAGTCAAATTGGTTTGACTTTCGGTGATCAGACCTTGAGTTTTATCAATTGCAGTAGTCTCACTTTGGGTATTCAAACTTTGAGTCATATCAACTGCAGTGGTCTCACTTGGGGTAGTGCCACCTTGAGTCATATCAATTGCATTGGTCTCACTTGGGGTAGTCACACCTTGAGTCATATCAGTTGCAGTGGCCTCACTTTGGGTAGTCACACCTTGAGTTGTATCAGTGTCAGTGGTCCGATCTATGCTAGTAGGTTGCTGAGTAAAAGTTTTGGTAATGAGACCCTGAGTTGCGTCTGTTGGAGTGGTCCAAGCTGGTGAGCTGAATCCTGGGCTTGTACCAGGAGATGAACTTGGGGTAAGAACACCTGGAGTCGTGTAAGTTGACAACATCAAAGTTGGAGTAGTAAGAGGAGGAGTCAGGGTTGGGGTTTTAAAATCAGGGGCTTTATCAGTTGCAGTGGTTGAACTAGGGGTAGATAGACCTTGTGTCGTGTCAATTGGTGTTGTCCAACTTGGGGTAGTAAAGCTTGGCGTAGTAAAGTAAGGCAGTTCACCTCTTGGAGTTGAATAAGTTGGACTTGTCAAGCTTGGAGTTGTTAGCTTTGGTATCCTTACACTTTGAGTCTTATATCTTGGTGTAGTATTTGGATTGAGAGTCCCAGCAGTTGGAGTGGTCTTGGATAGACCTATCACAGTTGGAGTCATTGGACTGGGCATTGTCAACTTTGGAGTGATATACTCTCTAGATATCAATGCTGGGGTGGTAGGATGCAGATCTTTGATACTTGGAGTTGTAAAGGTTGAAGTCTTGAAAATTGGGATTTTGATAGTTGGTGTCAGAAACCTTGACGTTGTTCGACCTTGGGTTCTATCAATTGGGGTGATATATTTTGGAGTTGTGTAAGTTGGCAACCTCAAAGTAGAGGTTGTGAGAGATAATTCCAGAAGTTTTCGCATTGTAAGTTGTTGCTTGGAAGGTGTTTTAAAATTCAGCTTAATAGAGCTTGACATGTTGCGGGAAGGAAGTCCGCTCATTGCAGGTTTCCTGAAGACTCCTGCATTTGCAATGTCAAGGTCAGAACTGCTTTACATATTTATTAAAATGGTATTGAAAATTTGATTAACTTCAATTAAAATCACACAACGGGGACCAAGAATGAAATATTTTGTAAAATTGATCAGGATACATAAATGCTTGATTGAATGAGAAAGATGTAGATGAAACAACAACGAAGAAGAGACAAAGATGAAGCATTGAAACTATCAACCAACAAAAAAGCAACAGAAATGTTTTTACATGCAGCACTGGAAGACAACTAGAAGAACACCGATTTGAGATTATCAGTAAGGATCTATCATGCTATCTGAGCTATTTGTCTATTGAAGAAAACGGCTTTGGTGTAATCAATGAAGAGGGACCCTAATTTATCAAACGGACTTGACTCCTGCCCAATCTAAGGAGCATTTGCCACTAAAAATAGTTCTACTTATATTTTATTTAAGAGGATATTGATAGCAAAATGAAGCCTTCTGCTGAAATCAAAAAGTTAAGATTTCATAGGAAAGCGTTGTAAACCAGCAGGACCAGGCAATTGATCAATTCTTTGTTCTTTTTCTTTCTTGCTTTCGGGGGAGGGCTCAAAGACCATTCAAATCTCCCTGAAGTTAGAATCAGCTCTGGTGGAAACAAGGCTTTATAGGTTTACAGAAGATGTTTGATAGGGAACTCAGTAATAGTACCTTGAGACAGTCTATGGGGACTTTCTACTTGATTACCAAAGTTCATGAATAGATATTAGAATTAGACCGTGCGATTAAATAAATGTTTCTCTAGGTAGTTCATGAATAGATATTAGAATTAGACCGTGCGATTAAATAAATGTTTCTCTAGGGTAAAGGCTATAGGTATGACCACTCCTCTCACTCTAAATGCTGAGGCCAATATTCACGACAATGTAATAAGAATGCAGAATTTCAACCTTCTCAAACCAAAGACCTTAAAGTTGACTTTCCTAACATTAAAAGATTCTTCGTCTAACTTATCTGAAAGCGAAACTTAAGTATATAGACCCTTTATAAAGAACGTTAGACCTGAAGTATTCAAACCCTTATAGTCTTAAACGATTCTTAATTTAGCTTATCTTAAAAGATCAACTAAAGTAGATGTATTTTTTTTAGCTTTAGGTACCCACTTGTATCAGCTGAGGTTTGGTCTGCAGATGTTGTGTCTATTGTTGTGACTGTGGATATTGATATATTTATAATTAAATTCTGTGCGTTTACCTTTATTCTTATAAGCATTTGAATTCTGACCAAGATATAAAAGCTCTTCCTCAAAAGGAGGTATAATTTTTTTCTAAAAGAGCTACCATAAAATACTTAGATAGTTAAGGATTTCTGAAGTGCACATGATCTCTTTTCATAGAAAAAAGTCGAGAGCAAGGTTTTTATCGAAGCATTTTGTATACGCACTTGGTTGTGTAGTGATTTCTGTTGTCATATGAGATGTTAGTTCTGTTGTCATATGTGCTGTTGTTATTATTTCACTGGTTATAGCTTTTGTAGGTTCTGAAGACACAGCTGCTGTTGTTTCTGCTGCTGTTGTTGGTGGCTCAGATATTGTCTGAGATGCTGTTGTTGTTGATGTGGGAAGAGTTGGTGTTGTCACTATCAAAATAGTTAACCAAGAATGGTTATATCTCCAGACTAACTACCAACAGGCTTATTAGAGTGATGGTTTTAATATGGATCTGGTGATATTCCAAATGGCTGGGGATGGGGGGGGGGAGGTCTAACTACATAGATATAAAGCTAGTATAAACGCCAATGGAACATATAATTTACAGAAGCTGTGGCAGTGATGGCTCACATCCTAAGATATTACAATCTACTACTGATTTACTTGTCATGATCATTTCTATTATTATGTGTTACAATACATGTTTATGCCATTCTCAGTAAGGTACCTAGGCCTACTACGCACGAGTCAAAAGGGACTTAGATATAATTATATCTATAGCTACTCCATCTTTTTTAGTGAGTTTCGAAAAATGTCTTTGAGGTCTTTACTGATTTATTAGGAGAGCGTAACCCCCTAAATATTTTCTTGGTCGTCATGATGCAACAATGCATTGCTGGTAATTCTACTCACCAGCTCTGCATTGGTGTATCATGTTTGCCCTTTGGGAGTACATTAATCACAATGGGTCAGTATGATGCATGCATCCAGCCCCTGCTATGTACTCACCAGGGTTGTATTCATTCATCAAAATGACCAATAAACAAGATGTATTAACGCAATATGTAGCTCTTATGAGAGCCAATAACACAACTACAATACTTGTAGTTATTTCTAGCTATTTCTAATTTGTATAAAATGAATGTCATTGAATCTAACCTTTTGGTGTGGTGAATACAGCTGAATCAATCAAAGAAGGATAAAAGATAATGAAGTAAAGCAATCGAAGGTAAATAAATATTTGCGTAATAGAACATGGTTAACCAACCAGTTAATGTTGTCAAGATTCAAAGAGGAATTCATCACAAACAATACCATTCTATGTACCTAAATGGAGACTTACTAATGTGTATGTGTTATGTAGGAAATGATATCTAAATATTTATGATAATGGATATCTGAATTTAATCTAATTGTGAACTAACAGCAGTATAGCTGACTAGTTCTTGCATACTTCGCATACGTGCCTAAAATGACAGTAATATAAGTATGCCTTTAATAGTGTATTATCCTATTCGTCATCTACTGATTGCACATTTGACTTGTTCCACTATACTTATTGCTAGATACGTTCCGATAAGATTATTTACACTTAGTAATAACAATTAATTACTTAGCTATGAGTGTATCATTGATTCGGTGATGCTTAGTCCATACAAAATTTATAGAAGTGGGTTTCAAAAGTAAAAAAAAAAAAAAGAAAAAGAAAAAGAAATGGCTTGTTTTCATAGACAAAAGACATGAACTGAGAAAATAAGAGAGATCAAAAGATACGATCAGAGTAGCTAGAGTATAGACCTGACCAAAAGGACCATAAAAACTACCTATGACCAAAACTATAGGAGGAGTCTGCAAAAGTCCCTTTAATTTCAAAGTCCTTCAAATGCTAGCACGTCATCTTGTTGCACTGCTTCGATTGAATGAGTGAGTAGTAGTCAGCAACGGTCATATTCTTAGAAAAAAAACTACATTCCCACTTGTAAATATATATATATATATATATATATATATATATATATATATATATATATATATATATATATACTTGAGGACTGGGTCCCATGAGATAGCCCTCGTATTTATAAGATGAGAGGTACAGTACTCTCCACTAATAGATGATAACTTGGAAAATATAGCTAATCTTAAAGTGATAGAAAGGTGTTGAAAAAGATGTAAAACCATGATGTTGGGAAATTTGAATAAAATATTATGCTTGTGCATAAATCACATTTTCCCAGCTTCTGGAGACTTATCTTATAATAGACTCTAATGGTGCTGAGTGATTGTTTCATATGCAATAGTTTATGTATCATGTGTCATACTAACTTGACTTCGGCGTAGTAAACTTCTGTCCTACACGGATAAAATTCAACAACAAACATATTTATCATTTTCGTACATTATTGCTATTCCTCACCTTTGAAATATCGCTAATGCATCATGTATGTTGATGCCACAAGGCATTACTCTCAGACATTATCAACTTCTGAGGTTCACCATTATGCATGAATGTAGTTCTGGTGAGTAACTCGCCAGGGTCAGATTCATTGTCCAGTATATGTTAATGCACTTCTGGTCTTTGAGGGTTAAGACAACATCCCAATCAGATGCATAATGAATGAATTATCAGCCTTTAACGGGTTAAAGAACTAAGCCATCTTGAAAAATAAGCGGTCAATCGATACCTATAGCTTTTGAGTCTCTAAAAGGGAAAGAGGAAATGTACTCTGTTAAAACATGGTATTAAAATGTGAATGGACAAAATCTGAAAACAAAACAAATTGTACACCAAACAGATTATGGTAACTGAATGACAGCATCCGGACAGTGTCCTCTCTCGATATAGTGAATTATTGTGTGCAAAATCTATCAAAATGGAGGTAAAGGTAGAGTTGAGTATCAAGGGCTAGGTAATGTAACAACATTGCGATAATTATAACGTTGATTATGGGCTTTTGAGCTTACATTCTAAGCCTCAACATGTAGGCCACCCCTTCTGTTCAGGATGAATGGTCTCAAAGAAAGAAGCAAAAATGTGAGACATAAAACTTTTACCATTACCCTTGAAAGACCTGCAAAACATTTTTAAACTGTTTCCTTCTTACACTTCATTTGGTGGACAGTTGTGGTGTGTCGTCATAACTCCTTTTTTCCTACAATGTTATGGTGATGTTCAATTACACCTTTATGTGGATAATTCATCAGTGCATCACATGCAGTGATCACTGATCACGCCAAATTTGCAGAAGTGCATTAACCCGGTAGGGTCGTCATGATTCATGGATGCATCAATGCAAACACGCTTCTAAAACTGCTGCAAGGATGACTATGGATAATAATGGTGTAAGGATGGAGAATTGTGCTGTGGCACTTTTATTCTCTGGCTTGACATGTGGTAAAAAGAGTCTCTCACAAGAGGAGAGTGAGCGTAATGGTTGTTTAACACCATTTCAACACTAAGGTCATGGCGAGAAAACTACACTATCAGTGACTGTAGTAAATTCTAAATAATGTATCTACTCACTTGGTGTGGTGAAGGCTGGTGTAGATGTTGAGACTGGAAAAAATGAAGAGAGTAGTTTGTTCTACTTGTCGTCATCATTGACCCTTTAACTCTAGCAGGGCCGCTGTTTCTATTTCAGTTCAAATTAGTGCAGGGAGATTAATCCTAGATTTGTGGTATTGAAGTACAACACGTCCAGTGTGAAGAAAGTGCTTATAGCTGTGCACGGTACTAACATTTCTACCAGGTATAAGAAGATGAAATTTCTATTGAGTATATGGCATCCACTTTCTTTTATTATCCTCTTTTTTTTTTACCCTATCCCTTCTTGGCCGTAATTGGCATTTTTTGGATATATCTACATCTATAGAAACTCGTCATTAATTAAGTGGGAGAACACTAGAAATGAAGTTAAACAATGTGAGTAAGCAAGGGTTAGATAGAAGCAGTGGGAAAGCTCTAAGCGTGAAGGTAACATGCAGCTATGGAAGAACGCCCTTAGACAGCATGATGGTGTATAGGAAAGGAAAGGAACGTTTTGTAGTATGGTTACTTCATGATAAAAGATTGTCAAAGTAAATAAACAAAAGCTGAAAACACCATCTGGTTGTAACCCATCAGTGCTCTGCAAGCACTCCCTGGGATACATATTTTGTCCAATTGTGAGGCAGACCTTATATGTGAGGTTCTACGGTAAGCCCCATATGTTAGATTCTATACAAGTTCTCCTCATGCATAAGCTACCCCATATATATGAAGTAATACAGTAAACTCCCCCATACATGAGGTATTCTAGATACAGGTTCTCCTTATGCATAATTGCTATCCTTTATACATGAGGTACTATGGTAGACTACTCCACATGATGTTATAGATTCTATATAAGTTCTCCTCATGCATAAGCTACCCCATATATGTGAGGTATTGTTATCCATATGATTATACAGTGATATAATCTTACTGGTAGTTTCTGGTGTTGTAAACCTGATAGCTGTTTGGTTGGTTACCGCAGCTGTTTGGTTGGTTACCGCAGCCGTAGTTTGCACAACTGTTGTTGCGGCAGCTGTTTGTGCTGCCGTTACCACTCTCACAGCAGGGGGAGCAGCTGTTGTATTTTACCAAACATCTCTTAATAAATACTTAAGGATCACTGATGCAGGAGTGCATCATGCCCATTGGTTGCCATGATGCACCAATGGAGTGCAACTGACTTAACTTACCAGCACTTCATTGGTGCATCATGTCTACCCTGTGGTGTATGGAGGTAGCCTTGGCGAGTTACTCGACATGACTGCATTCATTCACCATGCATGCATAACACTATCGGCCCTTAAAATATGAAGTGATTATGGACATTCTTATCTATTTTAGTCTCATTATCACAAAACACAGCTAATTTCATAAGGACAAAAAAAGGAAGTGATCATTCTTTATTAACAGGGAGAGTGGTGAAATTTTCCAGAGGCAAGTCAACAGTTTTTAACACCACCCTCACTAAGGGGATTTCGATTGAGTCACCATGTTCCAGAGGCATGCGGAAGCCCCCCTCCTCCACTCCTCTTGAATTATCACTATGCACATGCTTTTTGCTTAAAAGGGGCAAGACTATTTTAGGCCCCCTGAATACGGATTGACATCTTTATTGACACGAATTTCGACAAGGCTAGGGGGTAACGTCCTTCCAACACAAAGCTATCATTCAGAATGACGGTTTCACCTGATGGGTGTGACGTCATTCAGAACACCATTGCTTGGCAACAGTCACAGGTGTTGCTTTCACTAGGTGACAGTGTACACTCGTTTCCATGGTACTAGGTAACATGGGTACTGAGCTCCCAGCTTAGTAACCCGGTTGCTATAGAGAAGTTTCATCCCATGGGGACTCATCAGGCTTCTGTTTGTGTTTAAATGTGACAAATTAAAATTGCCAGTGGTCCCAAACCCATGAGGGCTTGAAGTTGAAAAAAAAAAAAATCTTTTATGACACGGCCTCGGGAGAGGTCAAAATCTTTTGCACCCCACAAGACCCATCCTTCCCCTTGTTGATAAATAATGACCACTCCCTAGGCTTAACATTATATCGACTTAAGGGAGTGATCATTTTTTAACAACAGGGGGGGGCGGTGGGTTTGAGCCCCCCCCTGTTGTTAAAAAATGATCACTCCCTAAGAGTTAGCCAACACAGAGGAACAAAACTTAATTATCTAATTTGAAGGAAAATAACATGTATAGTAACACACAGAGATCTAATAGAGGAAAACCAAGGATATGTAACCTATATATCCAGCAATGTAACTTGGAAATAAGGTTGTTTTAAGACTGATATGTATATACATACTCTTTAATATTCCATCCAAGAAAGTTCATTCACATACTTTAGAATTTTCAAAAGTACATTGATGCATCAAATCCATTGTTCGGCATGATGCACCAATGAAGTGCTGATAGGCCTACTCACCAGCACTATATTGATGCATCATCCCGACCTTGTAGCAATTTATCAATGCTGCAGGATGGACCTGATGCAAAGATGCACGCATCATGAATGCCAATGGGCATGATACATTGATGCACTATAAGCCTTAAAAGTCTTGACAATGGTTGAAGCACAGACCTCCAGAAAATAGTTTCTATATCTGTGGGTGAAGATGTATAAGTACTAAATGTCTCTTACCGGTGGTGACATTGGATATCGTGTCATTATCGGCCCCGGTTGTCATATCTGCTCCAGTGGTTACTACTGCGGCAGCTGGTGCTGCGGTAGTTTGTGTTTCATTTGCTGGTGCTGCGGTAGTTGGTGCAGCTGCTGGTGCGGCAGTTGTGGGTGCTTCAGTGAGTTCTGCTGTTGTAGCTGCTACAGTGGTGGTGGCTGTGTGTGATCAATTAACCCATTATAGGCTGCAGCTAAAGCATTAATGCGAGGCTTTATGGAATTTGCAGTCTTGCATTTTTCCATTTGTATCACAAGCTAATGCAATGTTTAGAATTGTGATACGTCTGGTGATCATAAAGCTTTGAATCTAGAAAACTGGCTAGAAGCCACACAAAATTGATTTTTCATGCAATTCGAAAACATTTTATGGTGAACTCTCAGTAAAACGTGAAGTGTACATTGAGTGCATGTCATATTTATTAATAGAAATAAGTCAAAACTGCGTTTTCGGGTTTTATTTGCTCTTATACTCACTGGTTGGAGTGGTGGGCGGGGGAGTGATGAACCCTGGAACAAAGCAGATGTCGTGTAGGCAGTTTTTGCCATTTTACCCTTTAAAGGCTACTGATGCAAGAGTGCATCACGCCAAAATGCACGAATGAAGTGCAAGTGAGCAGACTTACCAACACACTTCAATGGTACATCATAGGACCAATGGGAATAATGCACCCCTACCTCAGCGGCACATGAATTTGAAGGGTAAATCATTTCTTTCAGCATAGTATGAGTGATATAACCATCTTATACCACGAGTTTACCTATGTTAACAAACAGATTTAAAGTCTTTTACTCTCGGTGCTCGTTGCTGTTGTATAGATAGACAGAGGGTCACGAGCATTGCCCCACACTGAGCGGGGGGCAGTAGAACAAGTCAAGTCTCTCAAAATTCCATTATAGATACAGGATCTTTCCCATACATTGCACAGTTCGATCGTTCTCAACACGGAATAACAAGTCATACTTACTGGCTGTGGGTGTCGTGAGAACTGGAAAAAAAAGAAATAAGGATATATGTTCTCCTACCCATCTGTATTTCACCGATCGATTGATTATATATGTTTTTTAGACATTATCACATATCATAGGCCAGTGCATAGGCATCGATATAATGTGAATATCGATAAGTATTCAGACCCCAATTCAGGCAATTCCTTCATTGCACTTTATTCCCTATTCATTGGCGCTCAAAACCTAGAACAAGAATTACGTCTAAAGACCACACCCCTACACTTTGTTTTTACCTAAAAACCTTTGTAGGGTATTTGTTTGGACCACAAAGAGGGAATGTGTGCAGTGCGTTTATTAGACCATGGTCACTGTTTAGAAATACTATCATACATTATATTTTATATGAAAAATATCTGAATTACATGTGATACATTGTCCATAACCAAACATCATACCATCTCACGATTTGCCTTCATATGACTATAATTATTTGTGAGATGATTACTTAATGATTAATCTATGTTTATACTAGTATTTAAAATGCAAATTTACATGGATCATAACTGATTCTATGGGATTGATTGATTGATTGATTGGTGTTTTACAGCACTTTAGTGGCAATAAGTGGCTATCCCGTGCTTCACAGGTTGATAGTTTAACAGAGGAATGTGTCAGTGCCCGCGCATATGTGCACCACACACATCCTGAGGGGATAGGAAAGAGGAGATATAGACCCTTTTAAGTGGGCTAGGGAAGCCCGTGATTCTATGGGATATCTACATATTGAAGGACGTATTTATGTTGGGAAAACACTAAGGAAATTGGGTCTACAACTCACTAGTAAGGAAACTAGGTTTAAGGAATGGAGATTTTTTCTTTTATCAAAGATGAGAATGAAGAAATATAACAGCACACAATCTAAACAAATAAAACTTTAAAAAAAGCCAAAATTCCAAAAATATCTGCAATGTGTTAGTCTCACACTGGGATGGTCAATGGTAAGCAGCTGGTAAGAAAGGGTTTAACCCTTATGTGCCCAGATTAGCAAAAGTGCGCTCTTAAGCATGTATCTATGTTCAACACGCCACCAAGAGTGTAATATTGATCGGATTATGATAATTCTAATATCAAAAGTTTCGTTATATCAAGAGCTTTCCAATGATACCAAATATGTTATGGTGCATTAGGGATGTAATTATTAAAAAAAGCTATTGCAGAAAATAATGGATTGAAAATAGGCTTAAAATACATCAAAAGTGCGCGCTCTGGCCATGAAAATACAGGGAAAATAGAGAAAATTCACTAAATCCACAAAAATATTGATAAAAATACCAAAAATATTGAGGAAATAATTTCCATGTGATTTTCTCCAAGGAATCCAATTATGATTATTATTTTTGTTCAATTCCAATCAATATGGCCTTCTTTGAAATGCTAAAATAATGCTTTATGTGTTGAATATAGCCTATTCCCCACCAAAATATAAAATTTAGGAAAAAAAGAGATTTTCTGGGCATGTTCATCCAAATCAGCTAATTTCAACTTCAAAAACCATAATCTTCCCTACTGACTCAAATAAAATTCAAACATATGCTTTATATTACATTTTCTGAAAGCTATGTTATTGTCTTCTTGGTTACAATGCATAAATACTTAAATGTGGACATGATATAGGTAAAAGCCTCTGCTATGTCAAATGTGTTGAATAAATCAGCTTCCTCAAAATAATTCTGGGCACAAAAGGGTTAAGTAGCTTTGCCACTGGATCCAATTATTTAGGAGCTTCTGAGAAAAACTAGGGAGGCTTGATATTTGAACAATTTCTTTCTTTTTTTTTTCTTAAAAAAAGTGGCTTCTTGCCCGATGCCTCCTAATCCTTTCTGGTAAATATTTCAAATATCCTCAGATTGGACTAAGAAACATATCTAAGTCAATTGGTGCTTTGTATCCAGTGGAAAACCCACTATAGGGTAACTGTTAAAAAGTCTGTATTTTAGAGAATTTATCATCACACAACTACGCACATATTCTTCCTACCTCTTGGAGTGGTAAAAACTGTTCATGAACAAGGGTAATCGCATTATTATCCATAGTCAATACAAAATTAACTCTTTAGTCCTATAATGACTCATCAAGGACACATTCATAAATCATGTCCCCTTGGTAGAGGATTGGTAATGAGTGCATCACTGGTGTGTGTAGACAGATAATATATATATATATATATATATATATATATATATATATATATATATATATATATATATATGATAGGACTGCATCAAAGAACCATGCCAGCCAGGAGCCATGAAGGCATGGAGTATTAATACATTGATCAGAGACTCTTAATATCTTTAATGGTCAACAGTGCATTGAAAGTGCATCAGTTACTTTTATATGAAAAATTCTATAAAATGCTACCAGGATTTTAGCGTGCATGCCATGCGTTGCATTCATTGTTGTTTCATGGTGATTAATTATCTTTGGGGACAGGCGCTCATTCAAAACCTGAGGCTTAAACACGACAATATAGGGTCATAATGCATCAATATAAAGCAATAAATAACTCACCAGGGGGGCTGCTTCCTGCATCATAAGAAATCTACTGGTTTGATACCCCTAAATTCTCTATACAATTCACCACAGCTGATATGCTAAATTGACTGTCATTTATAGTTCTTATAGAAGTAAAAATCAGCAACCACGAAACTTGACTACTGTTTTTGCCACTGATATATTGTATTATGTTTTGAATTAGACATGAAATATGAAAAAAGTAAAAGTGAAATGGAAGTTGTCATATACATAGGGGGTTATAAAGATTATTTGGTACATTAACCTTTTTGAGTTCTATTTTCTCGAGAATTGAAAATATGAATGGATAAGTAGGGTCGAGAATACTACATCTGAGGATTGGATATTGTTAGCAAGGGTAAGATTGGAGCACAGCATAGTTCTTCACAACGTAACTATCGCATAGCATCACAAATTCTTGAAAATCAAAGACTCAACCTAAAACACAGCTCAAGTTTTTTTTATATTCACAATGCATGAAATCTACCAAAACACACCTAAGGATGAGAACTTTAGGTTATTTTATAAATGGTCATTGTCAGCAAGTCTTTGGTTCATGGGTAAATTATTATAAACACACAATAATGTGTAATAGATTACTCTTACCCCTCGGTGTGGTAAAAACTGTTCATGTGAGATTTTCATTATTTTATCAATCTATTATCAACCAAGGACAATGTTGATGAACTACAAATAAAGGTCCAACTCCAGACACAAATAAATTGTGATGCCAAGTATACGCCCTGAATTTGTTTTAAAAAAGCTGAAATGACAATTTTGTTCTTATAGATATTTTTTCTATGGATTTCCAAGCTCAAAAGGTCCAGGGGTATATATATATATATATATATATATATATATATATATATATATATAAAATTTATAATTTATATGCAGCCGTGGCTCGTAGACTGACCAGCGCTGCATTAACTAAGTATGGTACCCAATAGCCAAGTACATCACTGACTCTTAAGCATTACTTCCACAGGAGCCTCTTGAAAAAAATAAACAACAACAAATACACAGCAAAAAACATATAAAAACATTCTGATTTCAATTGGACTTGAGGCTAAAGCTTTAATGAAATCTTTTGATTTGTTTGCAGGTGTGTTTCCAACGGCGTCCGATATTTTCCGATGGAATTGAAACGTTTTTGACTTTATTAAAATTAGCCCCAGATTTGAACGGAATTGAAGTTGGGATCAAATCAGCTTTGGTTGCATGCTCGCTTTAGGTACAATATCAATCCTGCAAGAAACATACACGTGTTAAGAACTGAGTAAAATGTTACCAACCTCTTGGTGTCGTGAAGACGTTTGCTTTAGACATGAAAAGAAGAAAAACAGGTTATATTAGAACAGGGTACTTATTAAAAAAAATCTAATACAATGGTAGTCTAATTAACCCTTTAAGTGCTGCATGATCCCTCTTGGCTCATATTCCTTGCTTTTGAGCAGCCCTTACAGGGTTAATTCATGTTTTCACATTTTAGTGCCACAAAAAAATCAATTGTTCCATACACTTTTCACTAAGTAAAGAAAGATGGTCTTTCAGGCTTATCCTAATAGCAGATTGGTTTCAAACTGACTACAAGGTTTCCCTTAGGATATCAGGTCAAACTAAAAGGGTCCATAAGAGCACACTTTCACTACTTTTTGGGGTAAAATGTAAACTTTCGTATTTCCATTGCGGTATGATCTTCTTCTGCAATTAATTTTACGATATCACAAAACGAACATGATTTCAGATAAAACAATTATTGAACTGTTTTGAAAAATCACTAACATTATTTCTTCCAACATGATATGTAACATGTACGATCATTCCCGTCGGTCCTCAGTATTTTGCTCACAAGATGAGGTGGACAGAACGATCAGGGATGAATTAGTAAGGCCGAGAAAATGAGAAGGGATAGAAGACACACAAAAAAAAGAAGATTGAGAACTATTTAGGGAGTGGTCATTATCAACGGGGGGGGGGGGGGGTGGTGGATTTTTCTACGGCCCCCCTGCGAGTTTTCGCGCCCCTCTTTGATCTATAGTAGCAGGCAGGCTTTTTTGCTAAAAAGAGGGTGAATCTTTTTAGCCCCCCCTCAAGAGGGGTCATATTTTTTTTAGCCCCCCCCTCGGGAGGGGTCTGAAAATTTTACGCCCCCCCCTCAAACCCACCACCCCCCTGTTGATAAATAATGACCACTCCCTTAGCCCTTAACTTAAGAGACCGCTAATGCAGGAGTGCATCAATGCTCCAATGAAGTTCTTCAAATAAGGACGAGTAAGCATGATGCTGTAGTAGCGAATCAATAACCATCCCTGTATCAATGCATCATTTGGTCCTAAAGTGCATGACTCCATCATTCCTATTGATGTACCAATGAAGTGTACGTGAATTTGCTTTGCAGCACTATTTTCATTCATTATGAAATGTCCAGCCCTATAATCATTCATTATGAAATCTCCATGAGTGTCTCAACTCACTGGTGAGTTGGCATGATGCATTAATGCTTTCCTGTGGGGTAGACTCACAAAGGCTAATTTCATGCATCATGGTGGCTATTGGGTATGATGCTTTTGAAGGCCGAATCGATGAAACCGTATGCACTCTTAGTCCAGTCGAGCAATCCAGGAAAATGTTCTTGAAAGTCACCAATCTCCAAAGATTGATGTCTAGGTTTTGGATCAACTGCATCTGGGAGCCCTGGTCTGGAGGAGGAGATGCTTTGCACTTAACTTCCATGTTTATACTCCTCTTTGTAACCAAGGTGACCCTATCAATTCATTGGATCTTTAAAGGCAAATATTGCATTGCCGCATCATGCCCATTGGTCATTACAATGCATGAAGGCAGCCCTGGCTTTTAAGTCACCATAAATGCACTCATGCACCATGGCAACTGTATGTGAATCCCGCATCATATTGATGAAGTGCTGTGCGCAGACTCAAGTGCACTTTATTGGTGCATTGTGTTGACCGATCGCGGTTGACCGATGGGTAGGATGCAAGCATGCTAACCAATAGACATGATGCACAGATGCAATACCAGGCTCCTACCAATCATCTCTGTAAGAACCCATTAGAGACATAGGATGCAATTGTCAAAAGAGGGGCCCAGGCTATATGATAGTTTTTGCCTTTGGCACTAGCACAATGAATTTTCATACATGCCACTTTTTGGAAATTGTATAATATGAGATCGCATATCAGTTTTCTGAAGCCTGGGATTAACAACAATATTCTCTTTCCTTGACCTTTTGTGGAAAATACATTCATTTCTAAGTAACTTGGTTGCCATTTCTTTTTGGAGGGGATGGGGAATTATGGGGGCCCCCTTCAATTTGCAGGGGGAGCCTGATCCCCTCTATTTCATATGTCAACACCACCAATATAAAGAAAATATGCACAAAATATGAATGCAGTTTTGCCTAAAATGGAAAATACTTGCCATCTGTTGCTCCATTATTAGCTTGTTGTGTAGTTCCACTAACAATCTGAAGGATCCTCACATTGCCAATGGTTATGGCACTATATTGGCTGGTCTCATTCCCATTTTGGGCTGTTGTCTTGCCTTTACTAGATATGTAGGCTGCATCAGCTTTAGTATTCTGGAGGGTCAAACCCTTTCTTCTCTCTCGAACCATCTGCATACTGTTCTCATTACCAAAAGGTAGAACAGTTTTAAGAGTTTCTAATTTTGCTTTCAGGCTTGTGGTAGCTGGGTCCTCACTGCCTAGTAGTTGGGTAGTTTCTGATTTTGTTTTCAAGCTTTGGCTAGCTTGGTCATCGTTGCCTAGTAGTTGTGCGTTTTCAAATATTGTTTTCAGACTTAGTGTAGCTGGGTCCTCACTGCCTAGTAGGTGGGTGTTTTCTGGTTTTGTTCTCAGGCTTGTAGTAGCTGGGTCCCCACTCTCTAGTGGTAGGGTGTTTTCTGGTTTTGTTTTCAAGCTTGTGATAGCTGGATCCCCAATGCCTAGTGAGTGGGTGTTTTCTGGTTTTGTTCTCAGGCGTGCAGTAGCTGGGTCCCCACTGCCTAGTGGGTGGGTGTTTTCTGGTTTTGCTCTCAGGCTTGTAGTAGCTGGGCCCCCACTGCCTAGTGGTAGGGTGTTTTCTGGTTTTGTTTTCAAGCTTGTGAAAGCTGGGTCCCCACTGCCTAGTGAGTGGGTGTTCTCTGGTTTTGTTTTCAGGCTTTTGGTAGCTGGGTCCTCTGCTGGGTCCTCACTGCCTAGTGGGTGGGTATTTTCTGATATCGTTTTCAGGCTTTTGGTAGCTGGGTCCTCACTGCGTAATTGGTGGGTGTTTTCGGAATTTATTTTCAGGCTCAGGGTAGCTGAGTCCTCACTGCCTAGTGAATGGGTGGAGTCTGGTTTTGTCTTTAGGCTTGGCACCATTCTACTTTCTAGCACCCTCCCACTTATAATCTGCACTACGCGTCCATTTTGCTGAGTTGCTCCAGCTATATTTTGCTGGAATGTTCCCCCTACACTTTGTGTACTTGTTGCAGACCCAGCTAATAAGGCCGCTTGGGGGGTGGTCCAAATTCTAGACTGCACCCCTCCTCCAGTCACACTTTGGGGGTTTGTCACACTTCCAGCCTGTACATTTACAGCTATCACAGCTGACTGTGGTGTTGTCCAAAGTCTTGATGGTACAGTATTACCACTGTTTCCCAGTTGGGTTGCTGTACCAATGCTTTGCTGGGTAGAGCCACTGACACTTTGTTGGGATGTTCCACTAGCATTTGACACAGTTGTCTGTGGTGTTGTAGAAAGCTGAGGTTGTTGCGATGCTATTCCACTGCTAGTGGATCGTGTCATTTGTGGGGTAGTCCAAATTGATGTCCAAATTCTACTCTTAACTGTTGTCCCATTGGTAGTCTGCAATATATTTGAAGTACCAAAACGTTGCGTTGCCCCAAAATTCGAAGAAGCGAATTGCTGTGTTGCCCCTATTATGGTTTTTACAGTAGATCCTGTTGTAGACGGCTGGGTACTTTGAGGTGTGACTCTTACAGTAGATGCTGTTGTAGATGGCTGGGTATTTTGAAGTGCGACTCTTACTGTAGATGCTGTAGTAGACGGCTTGGTATTTTGAGGTGCGGCTCCTACAGTAGATGCTGTTGTAGATTGCTGGGTATTTTGAGGGGTAGTCCAAGCTCTAGATGGTGCAGTTACTCCAACAACCGTTTGTACAGTTCCAACGCTTGTAGACAGCTGGGTATTTTGAGATGTGGCTGTTACAGTAGATCCTGTGGTTGATGGCTGGGTACTTTGAGGTGTGACTCTTACAGTAGATCCTGTGGTAGATGGCTGGGTATTTTGAGGTGCGGCTCCTACAGTAGATGCTGTTGTAGATTGCTGGGTATTTTGAGGGGTAGTCCAAGCTCTAGATGGTGCAGTTACTCCAACAACTGTTTGTACAGTTCCAACACTTGTAGACAGCTGGGTATTTTGAGGTGTGGCTGTTACAGTAGATCCTATTGTAGATGCCTGGGTACTTTGAGGTGTGACTCTTACAGTAGATCCTGTGGTAGATGGCTGGGTATTTTGAGGGGTAGTCCAAGCTCTTGAAGGTGCAGTTACCCCACCTACTGTTTGTATGGTTCCTGCGCTAGTGGCTTCTTGTGTTGTTACTGTGCTTGTAGACGGCTGGGTATTTTGAGGTGCAGCTCTTACAGTAGATCCTGTGGTAGATGGCTGGGTACTTTGAGCGGTAGTCCAAGCTCTTGAAGGAACAATTACTCTGCCTACTGTTTGTACGGTTCCTGCGCTTGCAGTTTGTTGTGTTGTTCCACTACTGGTCTGTATTTTTATACTTAAAGTACCAAGACGTTGTGTTGTGCTTATTGTAGATGTCTCAGTAGTGCCAACTGTTTGTGTGCTTTGTGGGGTTGTCCAAGCTCTAGATGGTTGAGTCCCACGACTTGTTGAAACTGTTTGGGTCGTCTGGGAACGAGTTTGTTGGGTTGTCCCTCTTGAAGTTAAACTACTACTGAGTTGTACTGTTCCACTAATATTTGGTTGTACCGTGATGGTATCAGTGTTCAAAACTGTGATTTTCTGACATATACCGATGAGAGCATCACATGCGATAGTATCGTTACTACGAATGGTGACAGTGAGATCGGCTGTAATGAAGATGTATTAGTTCTAGAGATGTTCAAAGACTATTAGAGGTCTAGTAGACACTACACACAACTTAAGAGCGCACTGAGGTTAAGAAGAGATTACAATATCAAATAAGATAAATAGAAAAGTATATAATTTTGTCAATGCACACTTAATGATTAACTCAGTCATTTTTTTCTGTAAAGGTCCTTAGTTTGGTGCTTACATTGCTACTGTTTTTAAAGAATTTATTTGAAAGAAATTTATTTCTATTTTGTAAGATTCTATACACACTTAAGGTAGGTAGTATCTACAATAGGTTTGGCTGAATACAGAAAAATCTTAATGGTAAGGGTGATATTTCATGGGTTCACTCTTGTCATGTTTACCAACCTCGTCTTGGCGTAAAGCGTGTGCCTTTAATCATTAAAGCAGCATAAAAGAATACACATTATCAATACACATTGCTATCATTGTAATGAACAGTGTATCCATAACCTAGATACATAGGCCTATGTATCACATAATTCTATACAACCCTTTCAAGGCCAATCATGTATCAATGCATCATGCCCATTGGCTGGTCTGATGCACAAAAGCAGCCTTGGCGAGTAACTCAGAAGCGCTGCATTAATGCACCATGCCGACCCTGCAGGGTCGATGCACTCCAAGATGGCGGGCATGATGCACCAATGAAGCGCTAGTGACTGGATTCACATGCACTTCATTGATCCCTCATGCCAACTGATGGACATAATGCACAAATGGATTAGAGACCTGTAAAGGTTGAAAGTGGTGCAAAGTACCGAAGTCCCAGTACCGAACAGTCAACAGTCCTCCCATAACCAAACAAGTGCATCGCGAAAAATTAACCCCTGTTGACTATTACACAAGATCCTATAACAAGCAAAATACCAAGTGCATCAATGATGGAACTAAACACAATATCCTTATGATAAAACCAAATTATTTGAACTGCGAAAAAAACAACAACATTTAGTCGTGGTAAAATTCTATAACCTTTCAAACCCCAAAGCTTCTTTTACCTTGTCCAACGTCCTAACATAAACTGTAGGTAGATACTGGAAATTATTTTTTGAGGACCCAAAACTCATGCTGCCTAAGCACTGGCATGCTGCCAAAACACTGCCATGCTGCCTCAACACTGGCATGCTGCCAAAACACTGGCATGCTCCCTCAGCACTGCGATGTTTGTCATTTCCCACACCTTATTAGTCACTTACCAGCTGGGGTTGTTCTAAAGTCTAAAAAGTAGATTGTACTCCATAATCGTTTCGGGACTAATATGATCCCACAAGACAAACTATGGTTCAACATGCCACATATAATCTGCACATTATACACTAAGTATAACGATGCATCAAATAATGACAAAAGCTTGTGAAACAAAGGGCACATCAAAATTAATTTTGAACAGACATAGAAAACATCTCCTTAGTGCAAGAAGGATGTAACTGATATTTTTCGCAAAATTTCTTCAGTTTTGACATCTGTGGCATGTACTGGGAAATGAGGGCTTAGTGCACCCTGCACTAAGACCCCTTTTTGCAGATCGTGTTATTGACCCTTACCTATCCACTACAAAAGTGCTGAAGTTCTGTCTATGATATGTGTGCCTCCAAATACCAGTGCAATATTGCTGTAATAACTTGGTGCTATAGTAAAGAGCTCTGGCCGCACTGCATCGTACGGGTCCATTTTCTGCTGATCTGACCGAATTTTGCATAGCAAATGTATTGAAAAAATAGCTGGATTAGCAAAAATGGACCCAACCGGTGCAGTGGTTCCAATCCTCAATTGGTTCATTTCTTTTGCCTCTCTTGTAAACTTGAAAAATGCAGTTACAATCTTCTTACACTAAGGCAAAGAAATATTTATCTTGGGTTTCAGACACTTATAAAAAATAAAATTATGTTAATAATCAAGATGGAGGGAGCTAACTCACCTGCCACACCAGGGGTAATAAAACGTGGGGGAACAGTGGTGGCTGGGTACACTATGTTCTCTGTAATAGAAATAAATAATTATAATAGAGTATTAAGGTGATGTACATGAAATTAATAGTATACATTTCTGATCTAGCTCTAAAATACAATAATCCCTCTATGCTTTAATTCTCAGATATCTTAAATGGAGTTTTTTTCTCTTTGGTGCGTCATGCTCAAATGGTAAATCTAACCATAACGTTTGTTATGTTTCAATCCATCCTTTCAGAATCATTATGTAGGAGTGGTCAGTTTCACAGCAAGGGGATTTTGTCTTTGAGTAGAAAAACGTTTCCATTCCGCTGAGAGCTGTCTAAACCTTTTTCTATACCTCCATCAATTCTGTAATATCAAAGGGGTGGAATCCTCTTTGTCACCCCCTCTTTCCCCGTCCTTGATGTTAAAAAGGATGACAACACGCTTGATTATCAGTCACTTACCAATCTGACAGATGGCCATTTTGTTGGTTGTACACTCGGCGTTCACCCAGAGCCACTCGGGGGTGGAGTTGGGGATGAACTGTTTTAGCGCCATACATTGTCCAGATCCCGCAACCGGGTTACTTCCCTCCCAGAATGAGTTGGTCACCTTGGTGTCTGAAATCAAGAAAATATAATATCATTGCAGTGATAAGAGGTATGACACAGTACATTAAAGTCTGGGCAGTGTATAAGCCGTGGGCCTTAGTGGCAAAAGGCAAAAAGTGAATGACATGACACAGGAGCTTTCTTAAATGTGGGATATGATAGGTTCTTAGAGGTGATATAAGATATGGAGATGTAGGTGCACCGTGACATGTGACAGGAGCATAGATTTATTTCTCGAGGCCCTGGTTGTGGGAGGGGGAGGGGTGGTCCATGTCACAAAATTTGAAATTCATGACATTCTCCTTCTACATGACATGTCACTTAAGATTACCTGTCACCTCTAAGATTAAAAACCTGCCATGCCCTATATCTATGTTAAGAAAGCACCTATGAATTTAGTGGTCCAGGCCCCCTATATTATCACAGGGTTAACAGAGATACGAAGGCTTAGATAACAAGACAATCTCACTTACTGTCAACCCACTGCCAGCTGGTCTTGGTGAGTCCGATCCAGAAGCCATTGATACGGTTTGTGACCAGGTCCACAGAGGCTAGTTGCCTGGAGATCTCAGCCTGAAGGTTGGTGTCGGTAATTGACACAAGGCCCACTAAGGTACCTGCTTCGCTCTTACAGCTCCCTTCTGCCTGAAATCAGTTGAAAGTTACACTGACTGACAACATGATGTTTTGAATGATTAGAAATAATCTGTCACTGAATATTACACTGTTATGCAATCCTCGAATAAATCAGGAAATTATGTAAAGGTTAAAATAATCCACTGTTTGTAGGAAAGTATAGTTTCCCCTTGGCTGGGTATAACAGTATTATAATCATACCCAACCCTGATTCATACATCTTTTTCAACTTTTGTTTTTGTCACAATGCAAGATTTCAGGCTTGGACAGTTGTCAGTCACCATTGCTACTTTACTGTAAAGTTTATAATGTCATATTGTGTTGCGGGCTTCCCTAGCCCACTTAAAAGGGTCTATATCTCATCTTTGCTATCCCCTCGGATGTTTGTAGTGCAAATTTGCGCGGGAACTGACAGATTCCCCTGTGAAATTGTGTAATTTAGTTGTCACCATGAATATGACCTTAGCTGTCGAAATGACGTTAAACATCTAGCTATTACTCACTCTCACTCACATATTGTTTTGAGCCTTGTGTTTACCTGAAGCCAGTTGTGGTACAGAATACTGTACTGTCTGTAGTATCGATTTATCTGCAGGCAGTTGATTTACTGAATACTGAAGTATTTATACAAGTCTGCAAGTTCATTTACAGAATACTGCAGTGTTTACTTGGATGTAGCCAGTTGCTTTTATTTTTGTTCAGATTTTTCCTTAAGTAAACAATGTGAGACCGGGAGGCTCCCCTTTCCCCTCCACACAAACAGTTTTGGACAAGATAGACGAGATGTGCGTCTTTTATTGGGACCAGTGGAGCTTTCAATGTGAAATTTAACAAGATCCAGCCAGTTGTGTTACTAGATAGTGTAGTACTTGTCAATTAGGTTACATGACACTGTAGTGCTTATCTGCAGCCAGTGTGTTACAGGATTATTGCAGTACTTACCTGCAGCAAGTTGTGTTACAGGATACTGAACTACTTACCTGCAGCAAGTTGTGTTGCTGAATACTCATCATACTGTAGTTCTTATCTGCAGCCAGTTGTGTTACAGGATACTCATCATACTGTAGTTCTTATCTGCAGCGACTTGTGTTACAGGATACTCATTATACTGTAGTTCTTACCTGAGCCAGTTGTGTTACAGGATACTCATCATACTGTAGTTCTTACCTGCAGCCAGTTGTGTTACTGAATACTCATCATACTGTAGTTCTTCCCTGTGGCCAGTTGTGTTACTGGATACTCATCATACTGTAGTTCTTATCTGCAGCCAGTTATGTTACTGAATACTCATCATACTGTAGTTCTTATCTGCAGCCAGTTGTGTTACTGGATACTCATCATACTGTAGTTCTTATCTGCAGCCAGTTGTGTTACTGAATACTCATCATACTGTAGTTCTTATCTGCAGCCAGTTGTGTTACAGGATACTCATCATACTGTAGTTCTTATCTGCAGCCAGTTGTGTTACAGGATACTCATTATACTGTAGTTCTTATCTGCAGCCAGTTGTGTTACAGGATACTCATCATACTGTAGTTCTTATCTGCAGCCAGTTGTGTTACTGAATACTCATCATACTGTAGTTCTTCCCCGCGGCCAGTTGTGTTACAGGATTACTGCAGTACTTACCTGCAGCAAGTTGTGTTACAGGATACTGAACTACTAACCTGCAGCAAGTTAAGTTACAGGATTACTGCAGTACTTAGCTGCAGCAAGTTGTGTTACAGGATACTGAACTACTAACCTGCAGCAAGTTAAGTTACAGGATTACTGCAGTACTTAGCTGCAGCAAGTTGAGTTACAGGATTACTGCAGTACTTACCTGCAGCAAGTTAAGTTACAGGATTACTGCAGTACTTAGCTGCAGCCAGTTGTGTTACTGCATACTCACCATACTATAGGTCTTACCTGCAGCCAGTTGTGTAACAGGATACAGCAGTACTTATCTACAGCCAGTTGTATTACAGGATACGGTAATGCTTACCTGCAGCCAGTTGAGCTGGTTAAAGTGGATGCTGTAGCATTTCCCATTGTACTGGAACTCCTTCTTGACAGAGTCTGACGTCTGACACAGGGCAGTAACTAAAACAATACAACCACAAATATCAGTATTTACTGGTAGTGTTTTCAAATATGTACTCTTAATTTGGGATTATCCCGGTGCCATGACCTCTATCCTTATCTCTATTGTTTCTAGTTTAATGAAATTCTAAAAATCTGCCTAAAGTCGCAAGTTTTACTCCAATTTACAATATTCAGAAAGCATTTAGGTCCAGAGATCTTGCTCTATTAGAAATACATTGAAGGACCATGATTATCAAAAGATATGATTTCCAATACACATAGCTATTTAAACCCCTGTTGAATGTCATGCGGGGAAAATGCATGGTATATGCCATAAACTATTTCTGAATACATCGATCTGCAAGCTAAAACAGACCTCCGTGAGGGAATTCAGGGAAGACTTATAAGTAATAGATGGGGTATGATTACATTGGTTTGTGCCATTCACAATTTTGCACAATATTGCATTGCTTTGCAGTCTGGTTGCGTCTTATACACGGGACAGGTTTCTCTTGCAGGTGTAATGATTTACCCTCAAAGCTATCGAGTCATTCATGCAAAAATGGGTAGCCCTGGGAATTCAATATCAAATTCAAAGTCAAAGTTCATCTAAAGAGACATTATTGGCTAAAATATTCGTAGTACTTTTGTCAGAAGGCCACCTAACAGTAGATTCACCAATTACGATACATGAACAATCATAGAAATAATACCTTCCGTAAGATATTTGTTAGAATTATGTATTCATACACACAAAACACATCCAAAATAGATTCACTATGACATGACAGCAAATTTTCGGCATGAATCATCATTGCTAATCAATTCATCCCCCAAGGCTGACATTTTAACATCTGTCCAGTCTGTGGACCTTAAAGATTCACCATGCCTAGAACCTATATTAAAAGGATACTATTACATGTGTGTTTACTCAATTGTAGGTATAATATATATATCTCTGGCCTACCTAGCCCCCTAACAAGTAATTTATAGTAATTTGCACCTTCAGTATGGTGATGTGACATGGCACTTACATGTATTTGTGGGCAAACAATACACATAGTAAGGTAGTTGCACCATGAGTTGAGCCGGGTGCACAGGTGGATAGGTATACCCCACCCAGTTTGCAGAAAAGGGTATTATTTCTCAAAAAAATATGACCAGGTTTAATATTTATTGTTAAAAATATTTTGGAATGTGCAGAGCAGGAATTTTCCTTTTGATAGTTTTGAAAAGACCACCATAGATTTGTCCCCACCCTGAACATTTTTTCAGTGTCAAACACTGGCCGAGTCTCTGATACCTTACCTATGGTAAAACAGGCACCTAGGTCTGTCTAGATCCTTGACGACACCTATTTAATGTGGGGCCTGTTCTAGCGACACAGGTGACCACTGAACAGTTCAAGATGGACATTTCCAGTGGATGGATGTTATGGAACCTTTGGATATCCTTGTTACTTTTGGTATCTTTGGCTCTTCATCCTGTTGCACCAACAACTTTAAGGTTCATTATACCACGATTTCGGCACTTCCGGTGGGTTTATATGCAGTTTAGCCGTGCATTATTCTGCATATACCACCCTTGTGCATTTTTGAAATTTTTGGTATATACTTTTTCGAGGTCAAGTTGGACTTAGAATATTTTTGGAGACGCTGGCGGACATAGAAATTTGGTCTCGCCATTGTTTCAATGTGAAAAATCGTCCCAACTGGTATGAGGATTGAACCCCGGCCGCAGTGGTGGTAGGCGAAGGCCTTAGCCATTGCGCCACACTGAACGGTGATGAAATCCAATGCGAAAATAAATAAATTCTAACCTTAGGTCCTAGTGGTACGTTTCCATTCAGTTTTCGTATTGATTCCAAGCTTTTCATGTTATAATATCAAAATCCTAAGAAGTTTTTGATCCATAGAAGAGGAATACGTGCTAATTGTCTCCATTTTCTTCGATATAAATAAGAATCCATTGATTTTTCCATCGTACGCGAGTCGCGGCCCGTGGCCGCCCTGCGCGAAGCCATTGTTTTTGTTCCTTGCCGGGAGAGGTACCGCTGTGTATACAGTCACTTTTCGTATGGAATCCAGCCATGACACGTCTTCAAATTAAAACATACACATCCTTAGATAGTCTAGATGATCCCTCCATATGTATTATGTCCGATATATTCAAAATAAAGGAGAATCCATTGATTTTCCAAACCGGTCCGAAATTTTCGGCATCTTTCTTGTACAACGAGCAGTTGACCTACATCTACATCCGGGCCACTGACACACTTTCGCCGGACAAGGAGGCGGGTGGGAATGGCCGGACCGCGACTCGCGTACTTTGGGAAAATCAATGGATTCTTATTTATATTGAAGAAAATGGAGAAAATTAGCACGCATTCCTCGTCTATGGATCAAATACTTCTTGGGATTTTAATATTATAACATGTCATGGCTGGATTCCATACGAAAAGTGAGTGTAAACACGGCGGTACCTCTCCCGGCCAGAACAAAAACAATGGCTTCGCGCAGGGCGGCCACGGGCCGTGTCGCTAGCACTTACAAAATGTCTTCGCCTGGCTATATTCTTTGGATTTCAGGTAAGAAATTGATACAAAATGGAGGAAATGGTGGTATAAACCTATTAGGTGATGCATATCGGGGCCCCACGGGCTGTATATGCTGTATATACCCTCGCCGCTCCGCGGCTCAGGTATATACAGCATATACAGCCCTAGGGCCCCGATATGCATCATCTATTAGCTTAATGGTACGTGCAGTGTGTATCAGACTTCTGGTAGACCTTTAAGGGCCGATATTGTTTTAATAATTGATTAATTGTCATACTGCATCAATACATGACTTGTATACATGGGGTTTGACCATCCAGAGGCTATCTTGATCAGATGAATATTCTGCCTGGCTCAGGGGAATTTTTTTTTTGCAATGCCCTCACTACCTCAGATATTGAATCTTCATCGGCCTTAGCACTTTCCATTCTACTTAGATTTCAATTATCTTAAAATGTGGTTCCTCAGAAAATGTAAGGACCTTTTTGTATTTTCTCTTCCATTTAGATCTACCACAGGCTAAACTTGTTAAAGCCTTAACTGTTGGTGATGTGATAGCACCACCAACACAGAGCAGAGAACCTGTCAATGTCACCATAACCTTCAAACTTGGACATGTTCTCTATTTGGTATGAATGGAACCCTGGATAGGGGAGCTCCCCATATCAAATGCCAAATG
The DNA here is from genome assembly GCA_949317995.1 of Acholoe squamosa. NCBI lineage: Eukaryota > Metazoa > Annelida > Polychaeta > Phyllodocida > Polynoidae > Acholoe > Acholoe squamosa. Next base: position 36,506,303 of record OX439051.1, read on the forward strand.
CTCATAATTATCAAATTTCAGTTAAATCTCCATGTGCCCTGTCATCCCTGAGAACCTACCAAGTACCATATCCCATGTTGAATGTAAGAAATCAAACATGTCACCTGGGGATACTTTGTCCCTTAAGGGGTAAGATTAGCCCAGTCACAGAAAAATGTTGTTTTGATCTCGATATTACAATTAAGGATATTTTTCATATCTAGGTCACTTTTATCAAAAAGCCTATCATCTAAGGTACAATCCTAGCCTAAATAGAATTTTGAAAGTGATAATTATTTTTAGATATAAGGCAATGAGTAGAGGCTAATATTTTCACTGATTTTCGGTGTGTCCGGATATTGTGTCTGGATCAACCAATAATATTCAAGAATGAGTCTGTTGGTTTTAACCAACAATTAATCAACCCAAAGGCATCTCAAATCAAGTGTACTATATTCATCTAGCCCAAGAAGGATTTTATTATTTCACATTTTCTGTAAAATTATAATTTCTCTAAAAAAAATTGGGGTTACTTTGGCCCTTGGGGATAACTTTGGCCCCCACTACTAAATGCCTGTCATTTTAGTCAAAATAGTCATATTTTTCACAATGTTTGTTACATGCCGTATTTTAGACTGTATCCATGAGTTTTGTTCACCTTTGATGAAAAATACCTGAATTGGATACTTTCTAAGAATGCTTTTTATATTGACAAAGGTTTTAGGGGTAACTTTGACACAATATTTGGTTGTGAAAAAATAAGAAATATACTACCATAGGAAATCCCTTGTGGGCCAATGTTTCCCTGAAGTAAGGGTAACTTTGCCCCAACCTATTTCGATGTAAATCTAGTACTTGCTGGACACACAATTTTAAAATTACACATACATCTCAAAGATACTGACTAAAACTCAAACTAATAATAGTTATTTCTCCAATACTTGCACTTCTATCATGTTAATTTTTCGGAAATATCCAAAAAGTGGGCCAAAGTATCCCCGTTTTATGGCACATCATTATTTTTTCCCTCATGTCATTAATGGTCATGTCATATGTTGACCCATAGGAATCAGCTTGATCAGGGGGTGATCTTTTTTTATCTGGGATTTGTATATTCAGCCCTCTAAAGAGGGAGTGGTCATTTTATTATCAACGGGGGCCTAGTGGGTTGAGAATTTTGCCATTAAATATGCAGTGAGAATGAGAAATTTTGACATTCTTGAAGAAGGGGGCATAATGCTACAAATGTTTCCCCATTTTAGTAAAAAAGAAAAAGAAGAAAAAAACCAGTCTGCAATCAGGGTTCAAAGAGGGACTCAAAGAGGGGGCAAGTACTTATGAGGCTGGCAATAAAGATTTGTCTGCGTCCACTTGAAACCTCACTATCCCTCCTGATAAATAATGACCACACCCTCATGTAGTTATCATATCTCTAGGTTTTGGTAAAAGACTGAGCTAATCAAAGTCCCCATCCACCTCATATAAGTGATCTGGACGAATCAGAAGATTAACCCTGGCTGATAATTATTTTTCTCATTCTATTTCAGGAACTTGCAAGTCAGGAATTCAAGGTCAAGGGGTCTTTCGTAATTGTATGTATTCAGAAAGCTTGATATCAGCTAGAAAGTGCTTACCGTATTTATAATTATTATTAGCTAAAAAGTGCTAAATTGCATTATCGTAGAGGTCTGTTTACTTATGAAATTCTATACCCTGTCACCTATTTGACACTGGCTTTTATTTGAATACCATTTTTAGTGCTTAAGTTTGATCTCAATACCCCCTTACATCCAGTACAGGTACTACCTATTTGAGACCCCTCAAACAAACCAATGTTATAATATAACATAGTATATTATACTCTTTTGACGATATAATAAATGGACAGGCTTGGCAATTAGGAAAAGTAGCCAAAATATAGATCGATACAGCAAGAAAGGGTGACTTTACATAGAAATTGTTGAAAATGTTTTTTTTAAGGAAATATATTGAGAATGCAAGCTATCCTTGTCAGACCTGTCATGTCATATCAATTATTTGAAAGATGAGTGTCTTGTGAATCCTTCGGTGTAAGTCATTTGCACAGGTGGACACTACAAGCAAAGTTATGGGCATTCCACCAAGATTAACCTAAACACAACTTTATTTATGAAGAAGTCACCCTTTCTTGCCGCATCGGTATATAGATCCATAAACCCTACACAGGTCAATATCACTGTGAGCCTACCATTCATATAAGATGCCGACCAATGGCCATGATGCATTAGTGCATTAGCAGTCCAAATTTAATGGTAAAGGTGAACGATGATTAGTTTGAGCCGACCATTCCTTCACGAGCGCTTTAGTGATAATCTATCTTATCATGTTCATTGTTTCAGTGGTGTACAATTGTGGCTTCATGTTACTGAACGTCTTATCAGTGTGTGTCACCGTTCCTTAACCTACACCATACGCCATTAGATAATAACATACCCAATGGCTCCATGCTCTGTTCGGAGCAAGAAAGCAGAATTGTGGACAGGACAAGGTACATCCTATCAATATGTCTGATGCTACAACTCAAGACCCTGTGAAAGACTTTGGTAATGACTTGAATAAGGAAGAACTGATGAAGCTGACGTGGAGGGATATCGCAAACACTGCAAACATCATACTTTGCCTGGTGTACATTAGCATTGGGTTGGTTATGAATATAACATGCATTAGTATGTGGTATCAGAAATAAGGATAGACTAATGCTAATGAACGACCGCTCCCTGCATATGAAGGATCTGATGAAGGCTTAACCGTTACCCTTGTCATCCAGTGATAGACACCCACAATAAAAATTTGAAAATTGGGTGATCTCTGTTCATGATCTCTCCACCAACACTAGGAATAAAACTTTCCCTTTAGCTTATCGGTTAACCCATCTGAACCTGATAGTGCACTAAGGACAATTATTCATTGATGCATCTATGTCTTACAACAACCAAGGCTATGCTCTTTTAATGCATCTGTCTTAACTGGTGCCCTTGCACTGGTCTAGTCTCCTGGTCGTGTTAACCCAAATTATACTAAAGCCAGATTTTTGCCATTAGAGGATTTGAAATGTGTACATAATGTCCTGTGTGCCTAAATATGCAACTTTCCAAATTTTGTGGTGATCAGATGATAATGTCCAGAGATATAAGTTTTTCAAAACCGACCTACATGTAAGCCATTAGGAGAACCCACTGTGTGGATTCCCATAGGCCATAGACATCACCTTATACTGAACTGTGTATATTCAAGGTCAAGCCTTATGACCTTAACCTTGAGCAAGGTTACCCATATTACATTTGATTATGAGGGCCATATATAGCATCACCAAATATCAAAATTTGATAAACCTAGGCTAAGCCATAATGGAAATATTGAACAAGTAATTAATGGATAATTCATGACGTGTGTGTGTTAGCAAAGGATAATTATACGAGGCCGCAGCCTGAGTGTAATTATCCTTTCCTAACACACACAAGTCATGAATTATCCATTAACTACTTATTTTATTACACGAAAACAATGAATAATCAATACCAGGACCAGGACTTGTCCCGCCTACCTCTAGAAGCTGAGCGCAATGCGCTAACCACTAGACCATCAGTACACACACCTCGGCGTCTGGCTTGGCTTGGTTTGAACGCGTCCATCAGTCCTCTATAATTATAATGCTACTCTAACCTTGAGCATGTGAGAGTTGCTGGGGTCGCTACTGGCCTGGTTTGGTTTGAATGCATCCTGCGGTCGTCGCCGTTATGGGAGCACCAGTGAGAAACCTTGGGGGGGGGGAGGTCACAACCCAGACTGCAGGGTATTTTTACACTTTGAATGTGTAGTAGTTATATGTGAGTGGCCTCCCCGTACCAATGACTTATAGCACCCAAAATCACAGAAGTCGTGTAATAAGAAGTGATAACATTGTAATTCACATATACAAACATCAGCTAGCTGCCAGTGTCTCCCCCTACAGGCCTTGTTGGTAACCAGACTTAACCACAGTGCTGCTACCTACAGGTCTGTGCTTTATTGACTCATTTGGTCTTGTACACAGAAAGTGCTGAGAAACTCTTCCTCAACACCGCTTGTTTTACCTTTTGTTCTTTTAAGGTGAGGACTTTACGGAGGGGCAGAAGGGACTCCCCCCCCAAGTGTTTACTCTCTCGAAAATACGGCCATTTAGATGTCCACCCTAAATACCGACATTTTCAATGGGGATTTTTCTTCCCAAATATTTATAATACATACATTTGGAAACTCGGTGTTTAAACTGACTAATGAGAGAGCTTGATTTAGGGTAGTGGTTTAGGGTATATGCCAAAGTCACTTGGGCCATAAAGGCATCAAGTTTCTTAGTTGGATAGAGACTTTTATGGTGTTCCTACAGGATATAGACACCCTCCTTCGTCAGGTGTCTATATCCTGTAGAAACCCCACGCAAGTCCCTATCTCATACGTAGAGTAGTATAACATGGAACTAGGCTGAAATACAGGTAGGCTTCCGACCTATCAAAAACCCTGTGTTTAAGCAGCAGGCTTTTTGCCTACACATGGTTCCTCTAATGTTTAAGGCCAATCTTACACTATTGCAGTTACACCTTGTATCTTTATGTGGCATATGTGTGGGGATTCAAGGTAGTCTCTATAGGGCTTACCGTAATCTCTCGCGTATAAGGCGCAGCTCGCATATAAGGCGCACCCCCAACTAAGAGAGGACTGTTTAACATATAAGGCGCACCTATAAGGGCAGATTTTTTAAAAATTTAGTACTGTTCTATAGTAAAAATACCCCCATATAAGGCGCACCCCAAACTCGAGGCAATGTCCCTCCCACATATAAGACTCAGCAGCATTTTGTTTGACGTATAAGACACGCCTTATACGCAGGAGATTACGGTAGTATGGACGTCCTGTGTGTCCACCATTTTGAATTTCGCTGGTTGAGGTAAACCCCACTGATAAGATATTATAATGATGGGTACCTTGTCCCTGGATAACACCCACTTCCAGGGACATGCTGGTTCCATCCTATCAGCTCTTATCAGTGCCTGTCGCCAAGAACCAGGTCCAGTCCCGCTTATACCCAATAGAGTTTACGTAGGATTTACCTACCTCGTTCGCAGATGTAGTTGAGGGTGAAGACACACTGTTGTGCTCTCCACACCCAGTTGCTAGGCACCATAGATGCACAGTTACCCACGGATGACGGCTCACCAGTGTCCCAGTTATTGAAGGTACCTGAAGGAAATATAAATTTTACCATTCAACTCTTTCAAAAGGGAGAGCCCATTATGTAGTAAAAGGTGATACTTTTTCTTGGGATTCATATCAGACTAAATGGTATGATACTATGAAAATAAATGGCCTTTTGGAGACTTTCTTTGCTTATCATTTCTTTTTTTTCTTTATTTTATTATTTCTTTTTGTAATTTCAGACAGGTGTTTGGCCTTTCCTCTCATTTTTCTCGCCTCTGGTTGACACAGAAATGTAGCGCAATAATTCTGTAATCTTAGTACTATTACCAGCACGGCTATCGAGAGAAATAAATAGATATGGGTCGTATCATCTCATATGAAAAAAAAGAAGAATTGCAGTGATAATGCGTTAGGGTGTGCCAGGTAAATTTTCTCCTCTCAATCATCAGACTTACCCAATGGATCTCCATTGACAAAGACCCATGGTCCGATTGTCTCCTCAGCACCTATCCATGCCTCTGTCACCTTCTCTGTACTCATAGCATTCTGTAGCACGGTATGGATAATCTGGTACCTGCAATATATAACACATGTTATAATGTAATGTACTGAACCCTTGTATTAAATACCATATTGTTTTATATTGTTTTCACATTTATAGAGTAATGATTTAATGACAGTTATCTGGCCAATTGCCTCGGATGCCGCTATTGGTAATTGTGAAGTATAGGGTAGTTTATTGCATGGGGTGTACAACATGAAACCTCTTGCTTGGACCATGGATTGGGGGGGGGGGGAAGAGTCCCCATGTCACATGTCGACTTTAGGAAAAAACCATGTCACAGATCATTAAATTTCTATTTTCCCATCTCATTGTCAGTAGGCCCTATGCCCCATGTCGAAAAGCACATGTCACATGTCACTAGCTCTATTTTTCCATGTCCTTGTCAATACGCTTCATGTTATATGTCGGATTTAAGAAAAAGGCTGTGCCACCTGTCGATTCTAAAGGTTTAGACCCATTTAAGAGATCTCATTGAACTGCTGTATTAAATCTGAGATAAGAGGGTTATCTGCTGTTATCTGACAGACCTACCTGTCTATAGCCAGCGTTCCTGTGCTGTGGACGGCACGGCAGCGGTCCTTAGCGGCGGTGAACGTAGACGCAGTCTCAAACGTATAACAAAACTGGACGCTACCCTTGGACGTTATGGTATCCACTGTGTACTTACAGTTAGGTATCACTGCACAGAATAAAAACAGATATGTAAGTACGGGTACAATTAATTAAAAATATACTGAAGGCTGCTGTCGGACGATACAAGATAGTTCAAGTTCAAGTTCAGAATTATTATATTGTCTCATACACGTCAGTGATCTTACTTTGACAACGCAGTTGCAGCGTACAACTTATCAGAAAGGTTACAAGATTCATAAAAATAAACATTAACCATATTTTCTATGAATTTGTCAATTCCATACATATCATCACTGTTTGCACAAAATGCCTTTCAAACGCTTGTAGTCTATCATCGTGTAAACTAAAGTTATGTCGATTTGATGACAAATATTAAACCAGGACGATGCCGGCACCTAGACAATCATCCTTCTAGACTAAATATCACATAACACCACAATATGTCAATCCAAAAATGCCGTACAACATATACAATATATGTATTGGCTCGCCCTCAGAAACCCACCCCCCATGTGCTCACAATTAAGAGACCCCTCAACTAATACAGGTCTTCATAAAGATCAAAACACTTTACAAGTAGACACCGTGATATATTATGAGAAACACCATGGGGCTTAGGATTATACTAAACTTAAACCACAGGAGACAGCAATTTGTGTGATAGCCAGTGGCAACATATAGAATACAAAATCAACAGCACGTAAGAAAATGGAACTTAGTGATGACAATTGAAGTGATAAACATTAAATTAATACAGGTCACGGTTGGACGAACTATTTTTAATGTGTAGTACTACATTTTAAGTTCATGATACCCATCTTGTCCCTTTACATTTTTTAAGTGCTTTATTGGGTGTACTAACAGTGAGTGAGTGAGTAATAGATGTTTAACGCCATTTCGACAGTTAAGGTCATATTCATGGCGAGAACTACATTACACAATTTCACAGAGGAATGTGTCAGTGCCCATGCATATGTGCACCACACACATCCTGAGGGGATAGTAAAGAGGAGACATAGACCCTTTTAAGTGGGCTAGGGAAGCCCTGTACTAACAGACATACAAGTAACTGCAATAAACCTATATAGGACCCCTTATATCCATACAATCCACCTCTTTCATCCTAAAAGCGCATTCACTGGTTTAGGATGCGCATGATCTAAATGTCCTTGCAGAATAGAAGAGAAAATTCTATCAGCATATATACGTCGTGACTAGAAATACAATGGATTGGATACAAATAGCGTTTACAAGAATGTGTGAAAGAGAGTCAGCTTTGGCTGAGTCATTTATTTAGGCTGAGAAAGAAGAAATTTAATTCATCATGACCATTGGTCGGCATGATACATCAATGAAGTGGTGTCAAGTTTGATCGTCAGCACTTCATTGGTGCATCATACCAACCCTCCTCAAGTGTATCAACCCAATTAGGTTAACTTTGACATGATGCATGAATGCAGTCCTGGTGAGTTGCTTGACAGGGCTGCATTTATGACAAAGTGTTAAGTGATATAACTAATAAAGGGTTAAAGAAGGGTAAAGGGTTAAACGGGTCTCAGAACAGTGGCTGGACAATGGAAGTTTGGGCATAGGTTAAATAAAGCTGCCCATGAGTCGACCACTGCATATATGTTGGTACCCTATATATGTTAACCACCCAAGACTAAAATATTACAGATAAAGTACGACTTCCATAATACATCACGTAGGCCTACACACAGACCTGAATGACCGTGGTTTACACAATCGTCTGTCCATGTTATATCTATGGGCCGTCGTCATTCACATGAAATAATAAAACCGTAGTGTTGTAGATTTTAATAGAATAGTAGAGAATAGACCTGTGAGACATAGCGCGGCAACTTGTAATCTTGTGTCTAGTGATAGAATAATAGGAAAGCTAACTTCAAAGGCAATTAAAGGTTGTACCATCTGGCTCACCCTGTAACTCTTGTGCTGCCTTGTACTACTAGGTCTACTTCCAAGAAGTTCTGCCTGCCCATAGATGACCACTACAAATGGTAGAGGTGGGCATGTTCAATGACCCAGAACCATATGCACCAAGGACCCCAGAATTACTAGGGTTGTGTGTGGCAGTCTTACCAACCCCAACAGCATACAGCTGGTCACAACCCCCTCCCCACCAAACTGGTAACCCCCTCCCCTCTGTAGACAGGGTACACCAAGTTTAGCATTTGTCTCTCCATAGAGATTTATAGAGATTCTAAACAGTAAATATCTTCTTCAAATACAGAATATATGATCCAAATGTACCATAACCCCGTGAGATGAAACCTTTAGTACATATATACAGCAATTTCAGACCACAGAATTATCAGATAAAGCCTACAGAGATGTAATGGTGAATCTTAATTTTGTCTTATGCTAATCTTCCATAGAACTCCAGGAGCTGAAATGTCTAATCTAATCATAAAACCCAAACTAAACATATATCACAAAAACAAGTTATCTACCATTAGTACATACATATGCTGATAACAATGCCTCAATATTGTGCCAAAATAGTCCATAGGAGAAGAACAGTGAACGAAAATAGAAATCAGGGCTCCCCTATCCCTTACACCGTGGCGACTCTGAACCATTGACTAGTCTACAAGTCTCACTAGTAGGACTTAGAGTCGCCGCGCTAAAAAGACAAAGTATCGCGAGGATGCCCACCCCCCCACTTCTGCCTGGCCTGTTCCTTGAAGAAAATTTTGCAAAAACGTGGCAAATTCATGGGGATTTTTTTTAATACTGTAGTACAGTATCAAAATGTCCAAATCAAGCCCCCATTGAGCGGTGACTTGTCCTAATGTCTTATAACAACAAACCCACTTTACTATAAATTTTTATCCTAGTTACTAAATCTGCACACATTCAAATAAACACAGAGCGGAGGATGATTTAGGTATCGGCCTTGTCCATTGCCAGGCCAATTCCTAAATGGTAGATTGATGGCTGTATGGATACACGTAGTATGATTTAGGTAGACTAGATCTGTCCTTTTGTGGCTATACAGGTTATATACAGCTATAAATACCAGTCTATAGTAGGAGTGGTGCCCACGTAACTATCCTAACCCTCAATTTGGTGGAGTCGTTGAGACCCCAGTCGTGGGATGAAGGGAAAGGGATCGGCCCTGAATTTGACAGGCAAACATGGCATTTTCCCAAATTCGACATAATGCATGACATTCTTAAAATTGACTTGAGGATAAGGATACAATTTGGATTTTTTTAACGCTGTGTCCCCTCCTCAATCCAAGCAATCGTAATACCTATCAAAAATATTAAAAACAATGTTAATGCTATGGTGCTGTAGTGGCTAATTGAGATATATGCTGGGAGCCCCCCCCCTTTTTTTTTAGCAGTCTTTAGGAGCTGAAATAAGCCCCCCCGTCAACAAAAAAAAAGTTGGGGGTGGGGGGATCTGCCACTTAGTGGCCTGCCATGAGGATTGGGGTACAAGGGTACTGGGCCATTACAATATGTGGTGGAACCAAATATGACATGGTGCCTAATCAGTAATACAAAGCTCCACCTGGGTGTAGGCTGTAGGCTCTCAAATATACACACCTGACTTGACCCTCTAACCCTTTAAAGTCCAATAGTGTTCAGCATGATGCACAAAGACTCAGGGCCCTGGTGAGTAACTCAGGGCCCTGGTGAGTAACACGGCTGCCTTTATGCATCATGCGCGGCGACCCTACCTGAAGGGATGGCATAATGCAGTTTTGAAATGCTGGTGACAAGTCGGTGCATCAAGACGACCATTGGGTGGGTGTTCACTAACACCTATTGAAGCTTTAGTGTCTGAATAGTCACTACTTGTATGCATGTCCTGTGAATGAATACAGTCCTGCCCTGGTTAGTAACTTTATGGCTTCTGTCTTACATGGTGCCTACAACTACAAGACATGCTTGGTACACTTTTGGAGGGTGCATAGATTAGATGCACAGATTTGATGGAGTGCTGACGAGTAGACTCTCCATCAATATCGTTTTCTTTTAACAACATGTTTGTTGTCTTACCAGGAGAGGGACCGAAAGAAAATTGTACAAATGTGCCATTTTAGCCTGTAGCAATTCACAAGCTTTTTCATTGACAACAGGATACATGCCCCCCATCAAAGACAACTTCTTCATTAGCATTTTAATCATTCCCTAATGAGGATAAAAAAGACTACCTAGGTTGATAGAGTGACCATGTAGTCTCTGCAGGGTTAACTGCATGTTCCGACATAGCGCCAGTAGACACACATGGTCACGCTTGATTGCATATCACTGAGAAAGGGAAGTCCCTAAGCAATGGGTGGGGTGGTGGACTTGGAGGAACCCACATATTTTAGATCCCTCTAGGTGGGAAAAAGAATGTTTCATTCATTTTTTTTTTCGGCGAAAAGGCCCCCAGGTTGATGTAGAATTAAAAAAAAGAGGGAGGGAAAGTAGATGTCAGACCCCAACAATTTTTTGTTTTTCAAACTCTTGTTACAAAATAAATTATGATGAAAATTAAAGAAGCGACAAATCATTCAATGAGTATTGTGAACTAAGTCAAATGCAATGCCCTCTTTGAACATTGCCTAGCAAGAAAGCCCCTCCCTAAAACTTTCACCTAGCTGTAAGCGTTGTATTGTGGTTCTAGCTGTCCTATAGCTACTACTGTAGGAAATGAAGTCTTCCTGTCTATGTATGTCTCTATCCTTCTCTCTGTCATTCTCTAGCTCTGCACCTTCCTGTCTGTCTCTCGCTATTTCTCTCTGTGTATCCCTGTTTGTCACTATCATTGTTTCTCTCTCTACTTCTCTGTTACTGTCTCTGCCTATGTCTCTCTGTCCCTGTCTCTCTGTTTCTCTCGCTCTCTCTCTGTCTGTCTCTCTGTCTCTGTCCCTGTCGCTATCTCTGTTTCTGTCTCGGTCTCGAGGTCTGTCTCTGTCTGTCTCTGGTCTGTCTCTCTCTCCGTCTCTCTGTCTCTCTCTCTTCTACTACTTATTCCAGTAAATTTCCCCTCTTCTTTTAAGTCAAAAATATGTGGGTATATATCTCTACCCTAGATATTACATAACCCAGTCCGTATGTATACCTACCTCACTCAGTCCGCTATATATGGCACCACCCATTCCGTACACAGTCTGCTACAAAGACGTGTTAAGCTATCTACATACTGCAAAACTCCACGTATAAGTCACACCCCAAACTTAAAAAGAAGCAAAGAGCCGCACCTGCGGCTTGAAATTGCTGGTTTAGTTCTGATCAAGAGTGAAAAAAAAACCACAAAAAAAAACAACAAAACAACCCAAACAAACTCTGCCTATAGTATAAGCTGCACACAGGTAATTAATGAATTAAAGCTTTTGCTAGTGTCTGAATTGGTCAATAATTATATCATGCCTCTAAATCTAATATGCAGGGTTTTACGGCAGGTCTACTGAAAACATCATTAGGGAGCGGGGATAAAGCTTGTTTGGTGATATTGGGGGGGGGGGGGCAATGAAGACAGCTATAGGGTGTGTTACAGTTAGGCCCCTGTGACGTCACAGAGCTGTTACCTGCGGGCAAACATTGCTAAACGTGGTCACGTAGATGCACCATGAGTTTTTAAAATATTGATAATATCTTCTTAGATAAAGAGAAAATGTCACAGGTGAAGGACTCAGTCCTAAGGAGATGCCTCAATGTCAAATATCAAATGTCAATTGACAATGTAAGTTCAACCCAAGTTGAATTGGTGACTAAGTACTGACATATATTGACTAATTGCTGACAAAGTGTGAGTAAATACTGATATATATTGACTAATTGCTGACAAATTGTGAGTAATTACTAATATATATTGAATGATTGCTGACAAATAGTGAGCAATTACTAACATATAGACTAATTGCTAATAAATAGTGAGCAATTACTAACATATAGACTAATTGCTAATAAAGAGTGAGCAATTACTAACATATAGACTAATTGCTCATAAATAGTGAGCAATTACTAACATATATTGACTAAATGCTGATAAAATGTAAGTAACTACTACCATGTATTGACTAATTGCTGACAAATAGTGAATAATTACTAACATATATTAACTAATTGCTGACAAATAGTCCATAGATACTGACATATCTTGACAAATACCAGTCAAGGCAGGATGCACAATTGAATCAATGGCTATTTCTCTGTTATACATTGACTATTGGCTGACAGATTGTGAGTAAATAATGACATGTATTGACTAATTGCTGATAAATAGTGAGTAATTACTGACACTTAGTCCATATATGTCAGTAATTACTCACAATTTGTCAGATATTAGTCAATAGTGAGCAATTACTAACATATATTGACTAAATGCTGATAAAATGTAAGTAACTACTATCATTAACTAATTGCTGACAGATATCCCATAGATACTGACATATCTTGACAAATACCAGTCGAGGCAGGATGCACAGTTGAATCAATGGCTATTTCTCTGTTATTTATTGACTATTTGCTGACAGATTGTGAGTAAATACTGACATGCATTGATAATTGCTGATATAGAGTGACTAAGTACTGACGTATATTGACTAATTGCTGACAAAGTGTGAGTAAATACTGATATATATTGACTATTTGCTGACAAATAGTGAGTAATTACTAAAATATATTGAATAATTGCTGGTGAATTCTGAGTAAAAACTGACATGTAATGTATTGACTAATTGCTGATAAATAGTGAGTAATTACTTAGTCCATATATGTCAGTAATTACTCACAATTTGTCAGATATTAGTCAATAGTGAGCAATTACTAACATATATTGACTAAATGCTGATAAAATGTAAGTAACTACTATCATGTATTGACTAATTGCTGACAAATAGTGAATAATTACTAACATATATTAACTAATTGCTGACAAATAGTCCATAGATACTGACATATCTTGACAAATACCAGTCAAGGCAGGATGCACAATTGAATCAATGGTTATTTCTCTGTTATATATTGACTATTTGCTGACAGATTGTGAGTAAATACTGACATGCATTGATAATTGCTGATATAGAGTGACTAAGTACTGACGTATATTGACTAATTGCTGACAAAGTGAGTAAATACTGACATATATTGCCTAATTGCTGACAAATTGTAAGTAAATACTGATATATATTGACTATTTGCTGACAAATAGTGAGTAATTACTAATATATATTGAAAAATTGCTGGTGAATTCTGAGTAAATACTGACATGTATTGACTAATTGCTGATAAATAGTGAGTAATTACTGACACTTACTCCATATATGTCAGTAATTACTCACAATTTGTCAGATATTAGTCAATAGTGAGCAATTACTAACATATATTGACTAAATGCTGATAAAATGTAAGTAACTACTATCATGTATTGACTAATTGCTGACAAATAGTGAATAATTACTAACATATATTAACTAATTGCTGACAAATAGTCCATAGATACTGACATATCTTGACAAATACCAGTCAAGGCAGGATGCACAATTGAATCAATGGCTATTTCTCTGTTATATATTGACTATTTGCTGACAGATTGTGAGTAAATACTGACATGTATTGACTAATTGCTAACAAATAGTGAGTAATTACTAACATATATTCATTAACCGCTGACAAATAGTGAGTAATTACTATCATACCTTAGTACTAACACTAACCTGTTATAGCCTTAAACTCAATATATGTACCATAAAAACACAGATTAAAACAGAAATAAAACCATAGTGTTGTAGATTTTAATACAATAGTAGAGAATAGTCCTGTGAGACATGGCGCGGCGACTTGTAATCTTGTGTCTAGTTTCAGTTGGTGAGACAGATAGGGCATACTATCATCTGGGCTTTTGGTAGTATATAGCACAAATTCAACCTGAACTACCCACTGCAGCTAAGTACTAATAGTCTGTAGACTGTCTATTTTGCATGCACCTCACTCAGCTGCCAGAGGGACCTGTCTTATTCAATGTTCAATGCCATAGTCAACAGGTGTGTCATGAGTGTACACTGTCTCAGATTGCCAGGAGCCTGCTCTGCCCCCCGCCCCCCACACACACACCCAACTGCCAATCACTTGTAATAGTCTGTACCTCGTCATGGGCCAGTGGTCAGCAAACCGGCCAGATCACTCCACCTCTCTGTAGAGGGGGAGCACAGTGTAAGTACCCCGGTGTACATACATGTTTTCAGTGTTCCAAAAAATCGTTTATACAATGAAAGGAGTAATCAAATTAATCTTTCATCACCAATAGTAGATACATATTCTGAGATAGCATTATTTCAATGTAAGCTAAAGATTTTATACAGAAAAGAATGTAGCAGTTCCACAAGGTGGCC